>CAWUFW010001330.1:0-1467692 GCA_963921515.1 Calotriton arnoldi
TACTGCTCTTCATCTGAAACTTGGGAACTAGCCCGGGTTGCCTCCTCTTTTCTTCTTTTTAAAAAAAATAATAATTTATGTCGCACACTAAGCCTTAAAGGGCCTTTATTATATATAGAATGCCCCTTTTATGGCTCAATACATTAAAAATTTAAATATTAAATGAAGACAGCCCATGGTTTAGCTAAATGTTATATGCGACGATGAAGTCGACTCTACCCCATGTTTTGTGCAATAATTTATTGACATGTTAGGCACAAACTCCCTCTTTAACTTACAGAGCAGCTATCCAATTTTTATTTCCCCCTGTATTTCTGATCCCTTGTACTACTCTGTGGATACTGCTTTCACTATTCTGTGGATGTTGGGTTTTTTTTTTCCCCAAACTCGCGGTAGTTTCGACTGCACCTAAACTCACTGATTTTCCGTGAGCTGCCCCCTTCGTTGACACGCACCGTGTGATACGTGTCACATGGCAATACACCTGCATTATCAGCGCATCGCCTCACGCCGCACACTAGCAGCTGCTCGGAGGGACATTACATCTACTAGTATACCATACAGTTCCATAGAACCCCTTCATATGCTAAGATTGTTAATCATTTCGAAGAAACCATGGCCTACATATATGTGTAACTATATAGATATTACGCACATTAAGAACTGCTGCATTCTTTTCGTGGCTGAAGCAAAAAAATATCCCATGGTCAGCATGTGTAGGGGAACAGAAGGCACACCATGCCTGCATCAAAGAAGCAGAAGGCGAAAAAAACACCCACACGTTTTGCCGTAGAGCATTATTTTCAACAGGGGCTTTTAATTATTTTCGATAAAGTTTTGTATTCTAAATTTCTGCCTCCATTGTGAATTGGAGTAGGGTGTGCATTTGGTGTTTTACACACAACTCGTTTATTGTTTGCAAAATGTACTTGTGGTTCTTCTAGCTTTCGGTTGTTTGTCTTTCTGCCTGTCTTTTTCTTTATTTCTAAGAGTGTTTTTTGTTATTCGCTTCCCACCGGTCTTTCTGTTATCATCTCAGTCTGGTTTCACTCCATTTCCCTTTTATGCTAGTATCTGTCCTTCTGCCATCCACTAGCTGCAAACGTTTTTCAATCTATGTATTTTTCTATTTGCCCTCCCCTCTATCTAGAAGCCTGTCTTATGCTTTTTAAGTCTTTCAACCGACCTATCTTTCCCCTTTTATCATCTGCTGCACATCAGTAGCGCTTGTCTTTTCGACATTTTCTATCTGCTTGTCTTGTTTTCTCTCTGTCTGCCCGACTCTCCTATGTTCAAGCTGTGCATGGCTGCCCGAATGTGTGGTTGCCATTTTCTGTCTGAGTTCCCATCCGCTTGTCATTCCATTTGTCTTTTGCCAAATGTCTTTTTTACCCTTTTGTGTCTGTGTGCCGTTTGCTCATTCTCTGTCCTACTGCTTGATGGTTGTTCTACTTTTCAGTCTGTCTTTCGTCATTTTTTTATTCGTCTGTCTGCCTGGTTAAACCTATTTTTTTGCTTTTTTTAACTGCCTGTTTTTTTTATATTATTGTACCTGTCCCTTATCCTGCCTTTCTTCATTTTCCCCTCTTGGTTTTCTTGTGTGTATCCCTTCTTTAACTGTCTGCCTGCCTTGTTGTCATTCTCTGTTTGCTTTTACTTTTTCCATAGCTAGCTTTTATCCGCCTTTTATCTGCCTTCCTGTGTCTCTTTGCTGCGTGGCACCTGTCCGTCTGAATATTCGTTCATCCTTTTGCCTTTTTTTCTATCTGCCTGCCTCCGCTGTAGCCATAGCTCACTGTAACTGTCTCTTTGTTGCGATTTTAATTTTTTTATCTGCGTGTTTCCCTTGTTACCTTTGTCTCTGTCTGTCTTGTCTCATTTTCTATCTATCTTAATCTTTTCTGCCTGCCTTTTGTGACAGTTGACCACTCTGTCTCTTTTCCCCTCCTGCCCCTCTGCCCATCTTTTCCCATTTTCTATGTGTGCATCTTCTCTGTTTTCTACTTTACTTGCCTTTTTTCGAACACTCCAACTGTCAGCCTCCTCGCGCCCCCTTGCCTTTTCTATATGTTCCTGTTTTATTCTCATTATAAATATATTTTTTCTAATTCTCCCGCTTGTTTTGTACCTAACTCTAAACATTTGTGAAGTCATGCCATCTTGTCCCCGAGCTCTTTGGTACAATGCATGTAGATGCTTAGCAAGTGACAGTACCGCAGGACAGGCTTCTGCAATGGTTTACAAGGCTCACATCATGGGTCAGAGGGACCTGAAGACGGACCGGCATTTCACAGCGCATATGTGCCCACACAGTGTACCTCTCCACTCCCTGCAGCAAGCACGCCAGTGGTGGACCCTAAGATTCTAGAGAAGCAAATGGTACTGCGTGGATCAATATGTCATAAGCCTCTTTTTGCACCTCTGTTGGTTCTTTCTGCACTTCACCTCTTTTGCAAATTTCTGCCTCCCTCTTGCCTATTTCTGCACCCCTCTTCCCTTTTTGTCCACCTCTCTTGCTTCTTTCTGCACTTCTCTTGCTTCTTTCTGCACTGCTCTTGCTTCTTTCTACACCTCTCTTGCAAATTTCTGTATCCCTCTTGCCTCTTTCTGCATCCTTGCACCCATGTTCCCTCTTTCTGCACCTTTCTTGCCTGCTTCTGCACTTGTCTTGACTCTTTCTGCACCTCTGTTGCTTCTTTCTGCACTTCGCTTACCTCTTGCTGCACACCTCTTGCCTCTTTCAGCACCTCTGTTGCTTCTTTCTGCACCCCTCTTGCCTCTTTCTATACCCCTCTTTCCTCTTTGTGCACCTCTCCTGCCTCATTCTGCACCTCTCTTGCCTTTTCATGCAGTTCTTTTGCCTCTTTCTGCACCTCTTTTACTTCGTTCTGCACTTCACTTGCCTCTTTTTGTCCCCCTCTTGCCTCTTTCTGCACCCCTCTTCCCTCTTTCTGTACCACTCTTGCCTCAGTCTGCCCACCTGTTCCCTCTTTCTGCACCCCTTTTGCCTATTTATGCAACTCTCTTGCCTCTTCCTGCAGTTCTCTTGCCCCATTCTGTACCTCACTTGCCTCTTTCTGCAACTCTGTTGGTTCTTTTGCACTGCTCTTGCTTCTTTCTGCACCTCTCTTGCAAATTTCTGCACCCGTCTTGCCTCTTTCTGCACCCCTCTGACCTCTTTCTGCACCTCTCTTGCCTCTATCTGCACCCCTGTTCCCTCTTTCTGCACCTCTTTTGCCTGTTTCTGCAAGTCTCTTGCCTCTTTCTGCAGTTCTCTTGCCTCCTTCTGCACCTCTGTTTCTTCTTTCTGCACTTCTCTTGCCTCTTTCTGCACCCCCATTGCTTCATTCTGCACTTCTCATGCTTCTTTCTGCACCTGTCTTGCTTCTTTCTGCACCCCTGTTGTTTCTTTCTGCACTTCTCTTGCTTCTTTCTACACCTCTGTTGCTTCTTTCAGCAATTATCTTGCCTCTTTCTGCACTTTTCTTGCCTGTTTTTGCACCTCTCTTGCCTCTTTCTGTACCTCTCCTACCTCTTTCTGCACCTCACTTGCTTCTTTCGTCACCCCTCTTGCCTTTTTCTACGCCCCTCTTCCCTCTTTGTGCACCACTCTTGCCTCTTTCTGTACCTCAGTTGCTTCTTTCTGCACTTCTCTTGCCTCTTTCTGCACCCTTTGTGCCTCTTTCAACACCTCTGTTGCTTCTTTCTGCACGTCTCTTCCTTCATTCTGCACCCCTCCTGCCTCTTTCTGTACACCTCTTGCCTCTTTGTGCACCTCTCCTACCCCTTTCTGCACCCCTCTTGCCTCTTTTTGCACCTCTGTTGGTTCTTTCTGCCTGCTCTTGCTTCGTTCTGCACCTCTGTTCCAAATTTCTGGATCCCTCTTGCCGCTTTCTGCACCCCTCTTCCCTCTTTCTGCACCTCTCTTGCCTCAGTCTGCCCACCTGTTCCCTCTTTCTGTACCACTTTTGCCTGTTTCTGCAACTCTATTCCCTCTTTCTGCAGTTCTCTTGTCTCCTTCCGCACCTCTGTTGCTTCTTTCTGCACCTCTCTTGCAAATTTCAGCACCCCTCTTCCCTCTTTCTGCACCCCTCTTGCCTCCTTCTGCACCTCTGTTGGTTCTTTCTGCACTGCTCTTGCTTCTTTCTGCAACTCTTTTGCCTGTTTCTGTACTTCTCTTGCCTCCTTCTGTACTCAAATGGGAAGTGCAAGCTGTCAAGTTTAAAGGTCTGCGTGCTCTCGTGACTGAGGTATATGTCTACTTGTATATGTATTCTTACATGTGTTATGCATCTGAAGATGGTAGCTTATAAAGCGGGTAACTTCTCCAATAGGTGGTCACATTTTCTCAGTTCTGCTCTGTCATTCGGTTGCACAGGCAGACATGTCTTATGTATACATGTGTTATAGAGCCCCTCATATATACTATTGAATACCTATGTGCCCTGTATTGTGAGCAGAAAGAAATACATACACCTTCTTTTATACAAATTTACAGAGTATGCTGTTTGAAACACAGGTATTTAAGTGTTTGCATGTTTATTTTAATTTAACATGTCACTAGGTAAAAGCATAGACATGCATGCATACCTTCACAAACTTGGTCAGACTTACAACAGTGATATGCTTAGGATTTCTGTTTTATATTTGGTAGGCCTAACATTCTGAGCAGTCGATTAATAGTGAACCTTCAAGAGAAAAGTGAGGTTTAAGACATCATCGGAGAAGGATTCGTTATTAGGGTACTTTGTATGAGTCTGTTGTAAGGTACAGTCAAAATAGGCCTCTTTTTGCACCTCTGTTGGTTCTTTCTGCACATCTCTTGGTTCTATCTGCACCTTTCTTCCTCTTTCTGGACTTCTATTGCCTCTTTCTGCACTTCTCTTGCTTCTTTCTGTGCCTTTCTTCATCTTTCTGCACATGTCCTACCTATGAAGGCATATTTAGAAATTGGCATTTAAAAAACCTTAACAAATTCACTGAAAAAAACAGAGGCTTCATGGACGTTATAGTTAGGGATTAGCAGTTAAAAATCCTTTGAAATTCACTGAAACAAGCAGAGGTTTCAGGGACGTTATAGTTAGAAATTAGCATTTAAAAAACCTCAGAAATTCACTGAAAAAACCACAGGTTTCAGGGACGTTATAGTTAGTTGGACATTTCACTTGTACAAAACCAGAGAAATTCGGCAGGTATAGGTAGTTGAGCTAACTATAACTCGCGCCCCCGCAATGCACTGCTGATGACGTCACATATTACATCACTCATGACATGGTCAGTAACATCACGGATGACATCAGTGATGACATCTCAAATGACATCACTGATGACATCATCCACGTGATCATCTGATGCACCTCCTCACACCCTAATATAACCTTTGATACACCCCCTCTAAAATAAAGACTACCATTCTCGAAACCATAGACACACCAATACCAGTTAGTACATACCCACTCAGTGATTCATAGGTCTACACACACATCCACTCACCCATACAGTCACTCATACACGCAGTCACTCATCAATATAGCCACTGAAATATGCACTCATACACCTATACAGATACTCACACAACACCACTAACCATAGAGTTACTCACACACCTAGTCAGTCATGCAAAGAATCAATCACACTCCCATTTACTCACCTATACAGTTATACACACACCACCTCACTTATTCATACAGATACTAACACATACTTACTCTCTTATACAATCACTGACACAAGCACACACTCATCCATCAAGCCACTCTCACAATCACTCACTCTCACATATAGTCATTTATATAGTCCAACACTCACATATACTGCCTTTCACATATGTAGTTACTCACACATGTACCACTGAGACATCCATTCACTTACCAACACACCCATACACACACTCACCCACCCATACAGCCCTTCACAGATGCACTCTTGAACCCGTACACCCAGTGAATTACCCACTCACACATCTATGCACAGTTACACACCCCCCACCCACACAGACAGACACTCAGGCACCCAGACAGAGACTCAGACAACCAATCAATAATCCATGTAGACACTCATGTAGCTACTCACCACCCCATGCAGCTGCTTACACACCAACTGACAGACTGATACAGACATTCACACAGTTTAGTAACTAACCTATGCATTCAGTAAGACACGTTTAATTACTCACTTATACAGTCAGTCACGCACCTACTAAATCATCCATTCAGACACTCATTTTTCAATACACCTTGGCGCATATATATATATATATATATATATATTTATATATATATATATATATATATATATATATATATATATATATATATATATTATCTACTGGCGGTCGCCAGTAGATAGTTATAGTTAGGACCTATTTTCCATAGGAAATCCGCAACATTCTATTTGCAATAACGTTGGCGCCGGTTGACGAATCTTCGCAAGCTTCCAACTTGGTGGGACGCTCCGGTCCGCTCCTATCCTGAAAGTCTCGGGTGATTCGTCAAGTGGGGGCCGAGAAAAAAGGGGGGTCCCAAAACGGGTTTTCCCCATTAATTTTTCCATAGGAACCTTTAGTCGCAGCTACAGCCCGAACTGCTGAACGGAATTACACCAAATTTGGCAAAAAGGTAGCCCTTGGTTCAGTGTCGTGCCTTTTGGTTAAATGGTGTAAATCCGTTCAGTAGTTCCTGAGAAATTTGAAAAAGAAAACACATATATATCTGGGCGGAGCCTAACCACACATGTCATCGTGAGATCAGATTGGTTGTCAGCACTTCATCCTGGAATTGCTGGCAGCCATCTTGGGACCAATATAAATGATAGTACCCCATTGAAATGCATTGTAGTGAAACGAAGATTTTGAGGGTTACCAAAAAGAGAACTATAAAGGGTGATAACAGACTTTAGTTACATTAGAATTCATTTGTTGATGGTACCATACTAATTTCAGGAATTGTGGTGTGTTCTAAGGTGATTTTACCCTGTGAAAAACCTTCTGCTGGGATATCATGAATCATGTTTGAGAGAAAACTATTTTCACATGCTTGTCCCATACAGTTTTGGAAGGTGCTCCAGAAGCTAAAATGAGAGCATATTTTCTGTAAATTCACATTATTTTTCTCAGTCATGTGAGAATGAAGTCTGACATTCTCAGTAAAACATGTACATCCAACAAGGGCAGAGACTGTCAGTTGATTCCTTTGTGTTCTACTGCAGCTTCCCAGGGTGTTCTAAAGAACAACTAGAGTGCTAACAGCCTTACTTATGACAAAAGTATGGCACACCTGAAGCCATCTTGATTGGAATAAACTGGTAACACTTAAAACATTTAATTTAAAAAGGAACAAAATGATGGGGTTCATTTTGTCATAGAAATTATGGTTAGTGCTGTAGAAAGAAAAATTAGGATATGTTTCAAGTGTGATCTCAAATATCTTCCTGTTATATTTCAACAGGAGCAGCCTGTCAGTTGATGCCTTTGTGTTCTACTGCAGCTTCCCAGAGTGTTCTAAAGAACAACTAGAGCGCTAACAGTCTTACATATGACAAAATTATGGCACACCTGAAGCCATCTTGATTGGAATAAACTGGTAACACTTAAAACATTTAATTTAAAAAGGAACAAAATGATGGGGTTAATTTTTGTCATAGAAATTATGGTTAGTGCTGTAGAAAGAAAAATTAGGACATGTTTCAAGTGTGATCTCAAATATCTTCCTGTTATATTTCAACAGGAGCAGCCTGTCAGTTGATGCCTTTGTGTTCTACTGCAGCTTCCCAGAGTGTTCTAAAGAACAACTAGAGAGCTAACAGACTTTCTTATGACAAAATTATGGCACACCTGAAGCCAATTTGATTGGAATAAACTGGTAACTCTTAAAACATTTAATTTAAAAAGGAACAAAATGAGGGGGTTCATTTTGCCATAGAAATTATGGTTAGTGCTGCAGAAAGAAAATTTAGGGCATGTTTTAAGTGAGATCTCAAATCCTCTTCTATTTCATTAGAAAATTCTGACATGCAGACTGAAACAATCACTTTCAATACCAGCAGTAGACTTCCAGTTAACTCCCTGGTGAGCAGTAGCTTTACTACAGTGATCTAATGAACAACTAGAGTGCTAACATTCTGAATTTATGGCAAATGTGTGACACATCTGAATGCCTTCTTGATGGAATCAAAGTAAAAAACTGAAAGCATTTCCTACTGAGGAGACTGCAGTAAATGACGAAATTAGGAAACTTCATAACAAATAAGTCTCCCAAGATGGCCACCAGAGAAAAAAAGAGCCCAAATGTAGCACAAATATCACCCAGATGTAGCCCACATATAGCCCAATGACAGAAGTGTGCAAAACACTTTTTATTTTGAGTTTTTCTGTAGTTTTATATAGTGCAAACTGGTCAGGTATTGGAGCGTTACATCTTACTTGGACCCCTTATTGCGTATTTTGCACGAAGTACATGAGATTGATCTTGCGAAACATTGAACTTTACGATTCTGTTAACCTGAAGTTGCTCTGAACCGGGCTTTGTAACACCCGTTTTTACCTACTGGTTTTAATTAATTCTCACTGTATTTTATTAGGAAAGAGGATTTACTGTTTTTATGTACACTTTTATGATCTATGTTTCTAAATCAGATCAAATAAAGTTTAATGAATTCTATGGCAGGACGGAGGCGAGGAGTATGCATATCTTTCCTCACTTTATTTGCATAGCAGTTCAAAGAAAGCGTAACACAACAATCATTAAACAAAAGACTACACAACCCATGAACCATTAGGGGGGTAGTCTCCAAGGCAACTATAGTCCAATCATATCACAGTCCATCGTATATAATATTGTGACGTCTCTTCTGCTTCCTCTTTCTTCATTGCTCGTCAGTTAAGTGCATTCCTTACATTCTTGGCTTAATCTGACGTTGTTGCTGTTTGTATAGCGGTTTCTTGTGCACGTTATTAGCATTATTGCCTTGGTATTGTTTCATATTCCCTGCGCAGCAGGCTCTTGCCCGAGCGCGTTCTCCCCCTCGCAGTTTCTTCCGCTGTGTGCTCTGCGCACGGTGAGATCCTGTCAGGCGCGTCTGGTCCGAGCGAGGCAGCTCCGTCGAGCGCTCCCGCTGGTCTTTACGCGCGTTTGGGAATCCGGTCACTCCTTTAGTGTCCGCTTGATTCCCGACCAACCCTCGCCTAATTTTGACACCCCTACGCGGTGATTTCCCCACACGGCCACGTTAGTGACCAGCGCCACCTGGAGGTGGTAATTGGTATTGCGCCTCAGTCTATTCTTATAACAGCTTCGGGGAAAGCCCAGCTGTTGGAGCACCGGCGAGGGGGCTGTCTTAAGGATTTTAAGGGCATTTGTTCTGTGCTCACACCCTCTGCTATCATGTCTTCTCCAGAAGACCATTTTTACTCCTCCTACCAGGAAGTGGAGGAGGAATGGCCCCCCAACTTCTCCCTCCAGCAGTGGACCAAGCCCTCTCTCTGGCTATTTCTAGGGCGCTGGCTCCTCTTAGGGATCAGGTTGTTAAGCTGGCGAAAAGCATCCCTGGGGTGTTCAGTGACCCAGATCTGGTGGTGGCGGGTCCAAGTAGCTCCCAGATGGGGAATAAAAGGGCCGATAATTAAGCATAACGCGGGGCACTTGGAAAGATTTGATAAACTTACGGAGACCTTCCTCAAGAGTGCGCGAACGCTAAAACATGCACCCTGCCGGGAGGAGGAGGGGCCCGGAGAAAATTGCGACACTGTCACCACTATTGTAGACCCCGACGGCGGGTTTCCCTTAGAGGGAGAGGGTGTATCGGAGGACGATTTCTCCTCTGATGAGGATAAGGACTCGGGCGTCCCTGGCGTCCAGAGTCCCACTCCTCTCAGTCCCCGGTTGGGGACGGGGTCCACTCGGACATGTTCGAGCCTACCCAAATTTACCATCCTAGGTCGGCAGAGTGGACACCTGACGCCAAAGTGGCAGAGTATCTGGTGGGGAAAATCCATCAACCCCTTGAAAGGGAGGTCAGGAATAGGATGAGGGGAGAATGCCCCAGGCCCTCACTGAAGGGGAAGGTGGCACACACGCCTGAAATTGATGAGAAACTATGTACCTTTTTCTCCAAGTATATGAGGGCTCCCAAGAAAGGAATTGATAGGTCTTGGACGTGGTAGGGCCCTTGACCCAAATTATTCAATTGACGGAGCGTTCCAAAGAGTCAGGATCCCCTTTGTCCACGGATATTGTGGCTGGTTGGGCGCACTACCCTAAACCCTAAAACACTACCCCCTCCACTACCCAAACACCACTGCACTACCCTAAACCCTAAAACACTACCCCCAGCACGACACCCTACACTACCCAAATCAAACTGCACTACCCTAAACCCTAAAACACTACCACCAGCACGGCTCCCTACACTACCCAAACACCACTGCACTACCCTAAACCCTAAAACACTACCCCCAGCACGACTCCCTACACTACCCAAACACCACTGCACTACACTAAACCCTAAATATACCCCCAGCATGACCTCCCACACTACACAAACAGCACTGCACTACCCTAAACCCTAAAACACTACCCCCAGCACGACCCCCTACACTACCCAAACACCACTGCACTACCCTAAACCTTAAAACACTAACCCCAGCATGACCCCTACACTACCCAAACACCACTGCACTACCCTACACCCTAAAACACGACCCCCTACACTACACAAACACGACTGCACTACCCTAAACCCTAAAACACTACCCCCAGCACAACCCCTACACTACACAAACACCACTGCACTACCCTAAACCCTAAAACACTACCCCCAGCACGACTCCCTACACTACCCAAACACAACTGCACTACCCTAAACCCTAAATCTACCCCCAGCACGACCCCTACACTACCCAAACACCACTGCACTACCCTAAACCATAAAACACTACCCCCAGCATGACCCCCAACACTACACAAACACCACTGCACTACCCTAAACCCTAAAACACTACCACCAGCATGACCCCCCTACACTACTCAAACACCACTGCACTACCCTATACCCTAAAACACTACCCCAGCACGACCCCTACACTACCCATACACCACTGCACTACCCTAAACCCTAAAACACTACCCCAGCATGACCCCCTACACTACTGCACTACCCTAAACCCTAAAACACTACCCCCAGCACGACCCCTACACTACCCAAACACCACTGCACTACCCTAAACCCTAAAACACTACCCCCAGCACCACCCAAACACCACTGCACTAGCCTAAACCCTAGAAAAGAAACCCCCACCCCATGCCCAATCCCCCTTACCTCTCACTCCTCATGGTTCCTCTCTCCTCGTGGTTCCTGCTTCACATCATCTCTGAGGGGCGGTGCACGTCATTGTGAGGAAACGGAACAGCCTCTGTTTCCTTACAACGACATGGATTATCTACATGTTTTTTAGAACGCATGGTCATTTACCATACATACCTTTACAACAAAATTCGTTGTAAAGGCATGGGTGGTAAATGACCATGCGTTCTAAAAAATGGGTAGTAATGACTTCGTGATGTACAACGTATGCGTGGTAATGCATGCATTGTAATGGTATCGCAAAGTAAAAAGTCGTTGTAACGGCTGTTTACCGATCGAAGCTGGCCCCTGTTCTTCAGTGAGACGTTTATTTGATTAATTAGGAGGAAGGAAGGTGTTTTTTTACCGAAAAGTGCATTCCCGGCTGTTGTATTGTGAAAGTGTCCGCGTGGCCTGGTTTCACTTCCGGTGAGAGAGTGGAAGAGTCTGTTTGGATCTAAAGGAGTTCTGTTGTTGGACGGGGCCGGCGCGACATGTCATCAGAAAACATAGCTAATGGAAAGCGTCCTCCCTGAAGTGTGGAGCAGTGCCATGAGAGGTCAACGAGTGTGCGTCCCACCGCAGTATGACCGTACCGCGTGACCCATGTGCCACCTCCAGGGTACGGGAGGAAGAAGCGGCATCGCAGGTCCTCTTGAAGACCGTTGTAGCACTAATTCTACATTTTGGTACTAGGGCATTTTAACTTCGTTGTTCCTGCCAGATACAAAGAGAAGATCCTGTGTTATTCAGTGCCCTCGTTACCTTTTTTGTGGGTTGTGGTGCTTGTCACTTCGCTGCCCCGCCGGTGCACACGACTGGGCACCCCACTTCGTGTGCCATCTGCAGGGCCTCTGCCCTCGGATCACTGGTTTCGGTTTCTGGAGTGGCAACATAAACAGTTGCTCCCAAAGGACTAGCCTGAACACTTAGGTGAATATCCCCTGCACCAGCATTCCACAGAAATTCTTTCCTAGCGCTCCCACGTCAACGAGCATGGCTCCGCTCGCGACACCGTATGACGTCATTGGAGCCATAAGAGGACCTCGTCGGCGTGCTGACGTCAGTTCCACCCATTTTTTCCGTGCCACACAGGGGACCGAGACATTTTCACATGTATACATAGTATAATAAATATATATATATTCACTGAAAAAACCATAGGTTTCAGGCACGTTATAGTTAGAAATTAGCATTTAAAAAACCTTAGAAATTCACTGAAAAAACCATAGGTTTCAGGCACGTTATAATTAGCATTTAAAAAAAACTTAGAAATTCACTGAAAAAACCATAGGTTTCAGGGGCGTTATAGTTAGTTGGACATTTCACTCGTACAAAACCATAGAAATTCCCCTGTTATAGTTAGTTCAGCTAACTATAACTCGCGCACCCGCAATGCACTGCTGATGACGTCATATATTACATCACTCATGACATGGTCAGTGACATCACTCATGACATCACTGATGACATCTCAAATGACATCACTGATGACATCATCCAGTGAATGTGTGTTTTTCTGAAAATTAAATATGTTTTATATATGTATATCTCAAGGTCGATGGAAGAATAAATGGGTATATAAGTGTCTAAATGGATGATTTGTTTTGTAAAATTGATTGTATAACTGACTAAGTGTATCTTAGTGAATACATGGGTTAGTGAGTAATGTTTAAATATGAAAATATCTGTATCAGTCTCTCACTTTGTGTATAAGTGGCTGCATGGGTTGGTGAGTAGCTACATGAGTGTCTATATGGGTTATTAGTTGGTTTTTTGAGTATCAGTATGAGTGTCTGAGTGTCTGTATGGTTCGGTGGGGGTATTACTTAGTGCATAGATGCATGAATGAGTGACTCACTGTTTGTATGTGTTGAAGACAGCATGTGTGCAGGACTGTATAGGTGGATGAGTATGTGTATGGGTGTGTTAGTGAGTGAATGACTGTCTCAATAGTGTCTTTATGAGTAACTACATATGTTTTAAACTAGTATATGCGAGTATTGGTGTATATAAGTGAGTATATGTGAGAGTGAGAGATTGGAAGAGTTCCAGTACAAATAAGTAGGTGTTTCTATAAGTGATTGTTTAAGAGAGTAAGTATGTGTAAGTTTCTGTAGAAGTAAGTGTGGTAGTGTGTGTATAACTGTATATGCAAGTAAATGGATGTTTGATACTTTGTTTGCATGTGTGACTATGTGTGTGAGTAACTCTATGGATAAGTGGCGGTGTGTAAGAGGATGTATAGGTGTACGAGTACATATGATGAGTGAGTACATGTATGAGTGACTGTATAGGGACTGTTGGTGAATGAGTGGATGTGTGTGTAGATCTTGGAATTACTGAATAGGTGTGTTGTAATTGGTATTGGTATGTCCATTGTTTTGAAAATGTTAGTTTGTATTTTTGAGTGTGTGTATCAAAGGTTATATTAGGGTGAGAGGAGGTCTGCCACTGTATCACAAGGATGATGTCATCTGTGATGTCATTTGAGATGTCATCAGTGATGTCATGAGTGATGTCACTGACCATGTCATGAGTGATGTAATATGTGACGTCATCAGCAGTGCATTGCGGGCGCTGCGAGTTATAGTTAGCTGAACTAACTATAACGGGGAATTTCTATGGTTTTGTACGAGTGAAATGTCCAACTAACTATAACGCCCCTGAAACCTATGGTTTTTCAGTGAATATATATATATATATATATATATAAAAAACATATTTTAACTTTACAGAAACACACAGTCACTGGATGATGTCATCAGTGATGTCATCAGTGATGTCATTTGAGATGTCATCAGTGATGTCATCCGTGATGTCACTGACCATGTCATGAGTGATGTAATATGTGACGTCATCAGCAGTGCATTGCGGGGGCCGAGTTATAGTTAGCTCATCTAACTATAACGGCCAAATTTCTCTGATTTTGTACGAGTGAAATGTCCAACTAACTATAACGTCCCTGAAACCTGTGGTTTTTTCAGTGAACATATATATATATATATATATATATATATATATATATATATATATATATATCACACAACGAAATATCCGGGAAGTCCTGAATAAATCAAGCGGCACACCACAAGGACAGCACAAGAGTTTATTGTGCATACAACGACGCGTTTCGGCGAAGCCTTTTTCTAGTTGTGTGACCTGCGCCCAATTACCCATAGAAATACGGGTTGCAGTGCATAAACATAGAAAAAATATTCATTACAATTTCTAATGTGATGGAAAACGAACATTATTAATTCATAATACTGTGCAAAGCGATGCAAAACTACAATTAAATTTAAATTTAAATAAAACATACAGGGCATGCTGATGACTACCGATTTAAAAATAGAGTTTTGCCCCTCTCTCAATGTTTACCAGACATAGAGGACAGACTATACTGTCAGCATCTCTTGTCGGTGTTGCCTTCTATTCTTTAAAATGAAGGCAGATAAGCTGCAAATAAGCGTTGCCCATCCTGCGCAATTCATATCATAATTACCCACATAAGGACATGCATATCCTTGTGATTGGTACGCATGGGGCAGCAGTTTCCTGGGTAATGTACCTTAATACAACATTCTATCATACAGGCAAAAATAAAACAATCACATTACGACTGATGTACTCCTAACAGATACATTTCATTAGAAAATCAGAGCCCCCATTCTATCCGAGCCTAATTAATCCAACCAAATCACGGGTACTGTACCCCACAAAATTTCATCTCATAAATGAACAAGTACGGGCATTATTAAAAAAGTCACATTGTGGCCGATATCCTGTTAACGGATACATTTATGAAAAAGCCCCCATACCATCCAATGAGCAAAATCAGTTCAACCACGTCATGGGAAATGTAACCCAAGGAATTACATCTCATGAGTGAGCAAGGCCTAATAGTCATGATCAATTCGGCAAATGCCGAGCATGCATTTATGTTCATAAATAAACATAATTATGCAAATCGCACAAGAAATTTTCGCACAAGAAATTTTCGCACAAGAAATTTTCTAAATTTGACAATCCAAATAATTACTCTCTCATCATAATTATTCCTAAACTATGCAACAGGCAATGGGCAGGTAGTAAGTAAATGTGATACACCTAAGTGAACAAAAAATATAAATAGGTAAATCCAAAACCTGGAACAGGAATTCTACTGGCAGGGGCAGAAACAACATTCAATACTAAGGGAATCAGGTTACCGTGCCCAATCTTGCCTAACCGAACCCACCATGGGGACATGATAGGCCAATGCCAATATATCATATCCGAAAATTGCCAAGGCTGTATTCCCTACTAAGAATGTTGCAACATCCCTCCCATATTAAAAGTGAAGTATAATTAAAATCAGACAAAGCTGAACAGAGTCATACAAGTGCACGGTCAGAAAGGGATATAAGACCACCCCCTCATCTATATCCAATTAGGGTTGCTAGCTCTTCTCCTGAATTGAGCCCATTAGGCCACTTCGTATTGAGCTCAATAATATACTTCGATTCTGTCACTCTTAGAAGTTTTTCACGATCACCTCCCCTGGGATGTGGCAGAACTCTGTCAATACCAAAACACTCCAAGAGATTGCAATTGCTTTGATGTTTCGCTTGGAAATGTCTGGCCACCGGATAGCTCAAATCGACATTAGTGACAGCTCTCATATGCTGTAAAACCCACGTTTTTAATTGCAACTTTGTGCTTCCAATATACTTCAGGCCGCATGGGCACTGTAAAGCATAAATAACAAAGTCACTCGTGCAGGTAATGAGCTTTGTGATTTTCTTGGTTTTACCTTTACCTGACATATAGCTGTCTTTGTTGTGGCTAAATTTACAGGCTTTGCAGGAGTTGCATTTCCTGAATCCCTTCAGCATTCCTAGCCAAGTAGAAGGGCTGGATGTGCCTTGGTAACTATGAACAAGGTGGTCCTTTAGTGATTTTGATTTTCTGTAAGTCACTAAAGGTGTGGTGCCCACAGACGATCCTATTACGGGATCAGTTAATACCAGACCCCAATGGCGTTTCATAACTTGCTTCAAATTGTTGGATTGAGTGTTATAGGTGGTAATTAATCTAGGCGCCTCTGTTGTATTCTTGTTATACCTAGCTCTTCTCTTTTCTATTGAAAAAAGAGCTTCATTTTGTGTGACACTACTGGCTCTATTGCTAGCTGCTGTGATAACCTTGTTCTTATATCCACGCTGAAGGAACCTCTCGGTCATAACCTGTCGTTCCTTCTTAAAGGCCTCTTCTGTATTACAATTCCTGCGAGCCCGCAGGAATTCGCCATACGGGATGCTATTACGTAAAGGGACAGGATGGTTACTGTTTGCGTGGAGCAACGTGTTGCCAGCAGTGTCTTTTCGAAAAAGGCTAGTCACAATCTGTCCATTTTCTATGGTAACTGCTACATCCAAAAACTCGCAATAGGTGGAACTAATCTTGTGGGTAAATTTTAGATTAAGCTCATTCCTACCCAACTCCATAATGAATTCCTGTGCTAGGTCCACCGGCCCATCCCATATCAGGAACAGGTCATCAATGTACCTGATCCAGATAGGGATGTGTTCGGTGAACCTCTCATTGATGTCAGTCCAAACCACCTGTTCCTCCCACCAGCCCAGGAAAAGATTAGCCAGGCTGGGGGCGAAACAGGTGCCCATTGCGGTGCCAGATTTTTGTCGGTATAGAGTCTTTTCATAGAGAAAAATATTCTCCCTCAAGCAATACAGCATCATGCTCCTCAGCATCTGTGTGTGGTCAAAGAATGAAATGTGTCGTTCATGAAAAAAATACATACATGCATCTACCCCTTGCTGCTGGTCTATGGATGTATATAGCGAACACACATCTAACATTATCATGTTGTAGGATTCCTCCCACATAACATCGTGTATACGTCTAAGGAAATCAGAGCTATCTCTGCAATAAGACCGTAATTTCACAACAAAAGGTGCTAAAAACAGATCAAGAAAGATTGACGTGTTCTCCAAGAGGCCTCCATTGGAGGAAACTATGGGCCTACCTGGCGGTCTCGTTAAGTGTTTGTGCACTTTAGGCAATAAATAAAAACAGGGTATACGTGGGTTATCTGTTTTCAAAAATAGGTACTCATCCCTGTCCAAAAGACCCTCAGCCCACCAGTCTCTCAATAAATCATGATATCTTGTAACGGATAAGGTGTAGGCATCCCTTCCAATCTCTTCATAACATTTCGTGTCCTGTAATTGTCTTCTGACCTCTTGATCGTACTGTTGGACATCCATAACGACAATATTACCACCCTTGTCCGATGGTTTCACGATTATACTTTGATCTTCAGATAATCCCTTGAGAGCTACTCGTTGTGATTTGGTTAAATTATCTCGTCTTGGTTCCGGAGGTTTATCCTTTAGTTTGTTTATTTCATGGATCATAATGGCATTAAAGGCTTCGATGTTATCATATGGGACATTGGGATTAAAATTAGATTTCGGTTTGAATCCACTTTTACAGGAAGCATCAGGTCTAAATCCCAATTCGATAAGCATTTTTTTTTTTCATTTTCAGTTAGATCTGCCAAATTTTCCTCCATTTTACTTAAATCTAAGAGTAAATCCACATCTCCGATACACAGATCCGATGTCTCATCTAGTCCAGTATAATTAGATCTTGTATTTTTTGATCCATTGGCCATTTTGAAAATCTTCATCAATTTTAATTTCCGAATATACAGGAAAAGGTCGATACGTGTGGTAACAAAATCCATATTATGTGAAGGGCAAAAGGATAGACCTAATTGTAGCAGGGACTCCTCCTCCTCTGTGAGGGATCTAGATGATAGATTCAGTACTGATTTCTTAGAAATAATGGCGACCGAAGTTGGATGAGTGGGGGGGATAGTCCTTCCACCTCATCTATTCTTCACTCTGAATCTTTGTTTGTTCTTGCGCCTCTTCCTCTTTTGGGACCTTTTCCTCTTCCTCTTGTTTTCTCCTGTGGTTTCTCCTCTTGATCCTTTTTCTGTTTTAGGATCTGGAATTTGTGGAGGAAAGTCAGTGGACGTACTCCTAAAGGGACACTTCTCGCTTCAGTGTCAGAGCTGAGGTCAGAGCTTGAACCCGTAGATATGGATTCCTGTTGTTTTTGTCTTTGAATATGATGGAAGTTTCTTTGCGCCCAATCAAAACATTTTGCGTAGGTTAGAATCCGACCTTCGGCATAGTCTTTTTTGTCACGTAAAAACTTCCGCTGTTTCTTTGCTTTAATGGCCTCTTCGTAGTTTTTCAATTTTAATTCAAGTTGTTTACCAAAATCAATCACCACCTTATCTGTTTTAAATTTCTCCAATTCTTGTCTTAATTCCGCTAGTTCCTTGCGTGTAGTATCCAAATCAATTTTCGCATACTTGATCAGCATTTCTATCATGCCCTGGCATGTCTTCACCATAAATGTAGACCACTCTGTAAGCAACTCTGGATTCGGATTTTCATACGTTGGAATGATCGATATTCTGAGTCCTCTGGGCACTCTATTGACTTCAATATAGTTGGTCAAAGAGGTCACTTCCCACCATTTATTAAGTTCTCTTTTGGTTAGTTTTTCAAGAAGGGCAAGCTTCTGTTTCAATGATGGCTCTGTCAGTATTACCACTTATGCCTGGTACAGATGGAATGCTTTCAGAATCTAATTGTTCGTCAAATAGCGAGATGGCTGCAGCCTTCCTGACGGTTTCCCATTCGCTCATAGTTAAAAGAAGTTCAGTGTACAAGTAACGTGTCCTCGGACGCCCAGCACAATACAGGCACAGGCGTTACGTCTGCTCCAAATTCAACAGATCGTGGGCTTCGCAAGTGCTTTACGTGAAAGGATGAATGAGGCTGACATCAACCCCCCGCCCTCCGGCACAAGATTAATGCAACTCTCACAACATCCCCACCACGCTCGCTTACCCACAATAGATCAGTCAATTCCAGGGAGCACCGGGAACGGCTTTGAAAAGTAATGAACAGTTTGTCATCGATGCCTTTCCTCCTCCTCTCGACGTCGGTGCCAGCAGCGGTAATGACACCCGCTAAATTTATCACACAACGAAATATCCGGGAAGTCCTGAATAAATCAAGCGGCACACCACAAGGACAGCACAAGAGTTTATTGTGCATACAACGACGCGTTTCGGCGAAGCCTTTTTCTAGTTGTGTGACCTGCGCCCAATTACCCATAGAAATACGGGTTGCAGTGCATAAACATAGAAAAAATATTCATTACAATTTCTAATGTGATGGAAAACGAACATTATTAATTCATAATACTGTGCAAAGCGATGCAAAATTACAATTACATTTAAATTTAAATAAAACATACAGGGCATGCTGATGACTACCGATTTAAAAATAGAGTATTGCCCGCTCTCTCAATGTTTACCAGACATAGAGGACAGACTATACTGTCAGCATCTCTTGTCGGTGTTGCCTTCTATTCTTTAAAATGAAGGCAGATAAGCTGCAAATAAGCGTTGCCCATCCTGCGCAATTCATATCATAATTACCCACATAAGGACATGCATATCCTTGTGATTGGTACGCATGGGGCAGCAGTTTCCTGGGTAATGTACCTTAATACAACATTCTATCATACAGGCAAAAATAAAACAATCACATTACGACTGATGTACTCCTAACAGATACATTTCATTAGAAAATCAGAGCCCCCATTCTATCTGAGCCTAATTAATCCAACCAAATCACGGGTACTGTACCCCACAAAATGTCATCTCATAAATGAACAAGTACGGGCATTATTAAAATAGTCACATTGTGGCCGATATCCTGTTAACGGATACATTTATGAAAAAGCCCCTTACCATCCAATGAGCAAAATCAGTTCAACCACGTCATGGGAAATGTAACCCAAGGAATTACATCTCATGAGTGAGCAAGGCCTAATAGTCATGATCAATTCGGCAAATGCCGAGCATGCATTTATGTTCATAAATAAACATAATTATGCAAATCGCACAAGAAATTTTCGCACAAGAAATTTTCTAAATTTGACAATCCAAATAATTACTCTCTCATCATAATTATTCCAAAACTATGCAACAGGCAATGGGCAGGTACTAAGTAAATGTGATACACCTAAGTGAACAAAAAATATAAATAGGTAAATCCAAAACCTGGAACAGGAATTCTACTGGCAGGGGCAGAAACAACATTCAATACTAAGGGAATCAGGTTACCGTGCCCAATCTCGCCTAACCGAACCCACCATGGGTGCGTTGTTGTATGCACAATAAACTCTTGTGCTGTCCTTGTGGTGTGCCGCTTGATTTATTCAGGACTTCCCGGATATTTCGTTGTGTGATAATTTTAGCGGGTGTCATTACCGCTGCTGGCACCGACGTCGAGAGGAGGAGGAAAGGCATCGATGACAAACTGTTCAATACTTTTCAAAGCCGTTCCCGCCGCTCCCTGGAATTGACTGATCTATTGTGGGTAAGCGAGCGTGGTGGGGATGTTGTGAGAGTTGCATTAATCTTGTGCCGGAGGGCGGGGGGTTGATGTCAGCCTCATTCATCCTTTCACGTAAAGCACTTGCGAAGCCCACGATCTGTTGAATTTGGAGCAGACGTAACGCCTGTGCCTGTATTGTGCTGGGCGTCCGAGGACACGTTACTTGTACACTGAACTTCTTTTAACTATGAGCGAATGGGAAACCGTCAGGAAGGCTGCAGCCATCTCGCTATTTGACGAACAATTAGATTCTGAAAGCATTCCATCTGTACCAGGCATAAGTGGTAATACGACAGAGCCATCATTGAAACAGAAGCTTGCTCTTCTTGAAAAACTAACCAAAAGAGAACTTAATAAATGGTGGGAAGTGACCTCTTTGACCAACTATATTGAAGTCAATAGAGTGCCCAGAGGACTCAGAATATCGATCATTCCAACGTATGAAAATCCGAATCCAGAGTTGCTTACAGAGTGGTCTACATTTATGGCGAAGACATGCCAGGGCATGATAGAAATGCTGATCAAGAATGCGAAAATTGATTTGGATACTACACGCAAGGAACTAGCGGAATTAAGACAAGAATTGGAGAAATTTAAAACAGATAAGGCGGTGATTGATTTTGGTAAACAACTTGAATTAAAATTGAAAAACTACGAAGAGGCCATTAAAGCAAAGAAACAGCGGAAGTTTTTACGTGACAAAAAAGACTATGCCAAAGGTCGGATTCTAACCTACGCAAAACGTTTTGATTGGGCGCAAAGAAACTTCCATCATATTCAAAGACAAAAACAACAGGAATCCATATCTACGGGTTCAAGCTCTGACCTCAGCTCTGACACTGAAGCGAGAAGTGTCCCTTTAGGAGTACGTCCACTGACTTTCCTCCACGAATTCCAGATCCTAAAACAGAAAAAGGATCAAGAGGAGAAACCACAGGAGAAAACAAGAGGAAGAGGAAAAGGTCCCAAAAGAGGAAGAGGTGCAAGAACAAACAAAGATTCAGAGTGAAGAATAGACGAGGTGGAAGGACTATCCCCCCCACTCATCCAACTTCGGTCGCCATTATTTCTAAGAAATCAGTACTGAATCTATCATCTAGATCCCTCACAGAGGAGGAGGAGTCCCTGCTACAATTAGGTCTATCCTTTTGCCCTTCACATAATATGGATTTTGTCACCACACGTATCGACCTTTTCCTGTATATTCGGAAATTAAAATTGATGAAGATTTTCAAAATGGCCAATGGATCAAAAAATACGAGGTCTAATTATACTGGACTAGATGAGACATCGGATCTGTGTATCGGAGATGTGGATTTACTCTTAGATTTAAGTAAAATGGAGGAAAATTTGGCAGATCTAACTGAAAATGAAAAAAAAATGCTTATCGAATTGGGATTTAGACCTGATGCTTCCTGTAAAAGTGGATTCAAACCGAAATCTAATTTTAATCCCAATGTCCCATATGATAACATAGAAGCCTTTAATGCCATTATGATCCATGAAATAAACAAACTAAAGGATAAACCTCTGGAACCAAGACGAGATAATTTAACCAAATCACAACGAGTAGCTCTCAAGGGATTATCTGAAGATCAAAGTATAATCGTGAAACCATCGGACAAGGGTGGTAATATTGTGGTTATGGATGTCCAACAGTACGATCAAGAGGTCAGAAGACAATTACAGGACACGAAATGTTATGAAGAGATTGGAAGGGATGCCTACACCTTATCCGTTACAAGATATCATGATTTATTGAGAGACTGTTGGGCTGAGGGTCTTTTGGACAGGGATGAGTACCTATTTTTGAAAACAGATAACCCACGTATACCCTGTTTTTATTTATTGCCTAAAGTGCACAAACACTTAACGAGACCGCCAGGTAGGCCCATAGTTTCCTCCAAGGGAGGCCTCTTGGAGAACACGTCAATCTTTCTTGATCTGTTTTTAGCACCTTTTGTGGTGAAATTACGGTCTTATTGCAGAGATAGCTCTGATTTCCTTAGACGTATACATGATGTTATGTGGGAGGAATCCTACAACATGATAACGTTAGATGTGTGTTCGCTATATACATCCATAGACCAGCAGCAAGGGGTAGATGCATGTATGTATTTTTTTCGTGAACGACACATTTCATTCTTTGACCACACACAGATGCTGAGGAGCATGATGCTGTATTGCTTGAGGGAGAATATCTTTCTCTATGAAAAGACTCTATACCGACAAAAATCTGGCACCGCAATGGGCACCTGTTTCGCCCCCAGCCTGGCTAATCTTTTCCTGGGCTGGTGGGAGGAACAGGTGGTTTGGACTGACATCAATGAGAGGTTCACCGAACACATCCCTATCTGGATCAGGTACATTGATGACCTGTTCCTGATATGGGATGGGCCGGTGGACCTAGCACAGGAATTCATTATGGAGTTGGGTAGGAATGAGCTTAATCTAAAATTTACCCACAAGATTAGTTCCACCTATTGCGAGTTTTTGGATGTAGCAGTTACCATAGAAAATGGACAGATTGTGACTAGCCTTTTCGAAAAGACACTGCTGGCAATACGTTGCTCCACGCAAACAGTAACCATCCTGTCCCTTTACGTAATAGCATCCCGTATGGCGAATTCCTGCGGGCTCGCAGGAATTGTAATACAGAAGAGGCCTTTAAGAAGGAACAACAGGTTATGACCGAGAGGTTCCTTCAGCGTGGATATAAGAACAAGGTTATCACAGCAGCTAGCAATAGAGCCAGTAGTGTCACACAAAATGAAGCTCTTTTTTCAATAGAAAAGAGAAGAGCTAGGTATAACAAGAATACAACAGAGGCGCCTAGATTAATTACCACCTATAACACTCAATCCAACAATTTGAAGCAAGTTATGAAACGCCATTGGGGTCTGGTATTAACTGATCCCGTAATAGGATCGTCTGTGGGCACCACACCTTTAGTGACTTACAGAAAATCAAAATCACTAAAGGACCACCTTGTTCATAGTTACCAAGGCACATCCAGCCCTTCTACTTGGCTAGGAATGCTGAAGGGATTCAGGAAATGCAACTCCTGCAAAGCCTGTAAATTTAGCCACAACAAAGACAGCTATATGTCAAGTAAAGGTAAAAACCAAGAAAATCACAAAGCTCATTACCTGCACGAGTGACTTTGTTATTTATGCTTTACAGTGCCCATGCGGCCTGAAGTATATTGGAAGCACAAAGTTGCAATTAAAAACGCGGGTTTTACAGCATATGAGAGCTGTCACTAATGTCGATTTGAGCTATCCGGTGGCCAGACATTTCCAAGCGAAACATCAAAGCAATTGCAATCTCTTGGAGTGTTTTGGTATTGACAGAGTTCTGCCACATCCCAGGGGAGGTGATCGTGAAAAACTTCTAAGAGTGACAGAATCGAAGTATATTATTGAGCTCAATACGAAGTGGCCTAATGGGCTCAATTCAGGAGAAGAGCTAGCAACCCATATTGGATATAGATGAGGGGGTGGTCTTATATCCCTTTCTGACCGTGCACTTGTATGACTCTGTTCAGCTTTGTCTGATTTTAATTATACTTCACTTTTAATATGGGAGGGATGTTGCAACATTCTTAGTAGGGAATACAGCCTTGGCAATTTTCGGATATGATATATTGGCATTGGCCTATCATGTCCCCATGGTGGGTTCGGTTAGGCAAGATTGGGCACGGTAACCTGATTCCCTTAGTATTGAATGTTGTTTCTGCCCCTGCCAGTAGAATTCCTGTTCCAGGTTTTGGATTTACCTATTTATATTTTTTGTTCACTTAGGTGTATCACATTTACTTAGTACCTGCCCATTGCCTGTTGCATAGTTTAGGAATAATTATGATGAGAGAGTAATTATTTGGATTGTCAAATTTAGAAAATTTCTTGTGTGAAAATTTCTTGTGCGATTTGCATAATTATGTTTATTTATGAACATAAATGCATGCTCGGCATTTGCCGAATTGATCATGACTATTAGGCCTTGCTCACTCATGAGATGTAATTCCTTGGGTTACATTTCCCATGACGTGGTTGAACTGATTTTGCTCATTGGATGGTATGGGGGCTTTTTCATAAATGTATTCGTTAACAGGATATCGGCCACAATGTGACTATTTTAATAATGCCCGTACTTGTTCATTTATGAGATGAAATTTTGTGGGGTACAGTACCCGTGATTTGGTTGGATTAATTAGGCTCGGATAGAATGGGGGCTCTGATTTTCTAATGAAATGTATCTGTTAGGAGTACATCAGTCGTAATGTGATTGTTTTATTTTTGCCTGTATGATAGAATGTTGTATTAAGGTACATTACCCAGGAAACTGCTGCCCCATGCGTACCAATCACAAGGATATGCATGTCCTTATGTGGGTAATTATGATATGAATTGCGCAGGATGGGCAACGCTTATTTGCAGCTTATCTGCCTTCATTTTAAAGAATAGAAGGCAACACCGACAAGAGATGCTGACAGTATAGTCTGTCCTCTATGTCTGGTAAACATTGAGAGAGCGGGCAAAACTCTATTTTTAAATCGGTAGTCATCAGCATGCCCTGTATGTTTTATTTAAATTTATATTTAATTGTAGTTTTGCATCGCTTTGCACAGTATTATGAATTAATAATGTTCGTTTTCCATCACAATAGAAATTGTAATGAATATTTTTTCTATGTTTATGCACTGCAACCCGTATTTCTATGGGTAATTGGGCGCAGGTCACACAACTAGAAAAAGGCTTCACCGAAACGCGTCGTTGTATGCACAATAAACTCTTGTGCTGTCCTTGTGGTGTGCCGCTTGATTTATTCAGGACTTCCCGGATATTTCGTTGTGTGATAATTTTAGCGGGTGTCATTATTGCTGCTGGCACCGATGTCGAGAGGAGGAGGTAAGGCATCGATGACAAACTGTTCATATATATATATATATATATATTATCTACTGGCGGTCGCCAGTAGATAGTTATAGTGAGGACCTATTTTCCATAGGAAATCCGCGACATTCTATTTGAAATTACTCTTGCGTCGGTTGACGAATCTTCGCGAAATTTTCAAACTTTATGGCCCGCTCCGGTCCGCTCCTACCCTGAAAGTTTCGGGGTGATTCGTCAAGCGGGGGCCGAGGAAAAAGGGGGTCCCAAAACGTGTTTTCCCCATTCATTTTCCCATAGGAAACTTTAGCCACGGCTACAGCCCGAACTGCTGAACGGAATTACACCAAATTTGGCAAAGAGGTAGTTCTTGGTTCAGAAAGAACCCTTTTTGTTAAATGGTGTACATCCGTTCAGTAGTTCCTGTGAAAATCAAAAGGAAAATCACATATATATCTATGGCCGCATCGGATTCGCGCACCCTCCCGATCACGAGCTGCATGCTAATTGGCTGTCAACACTCCAAATCAGGAAGTTTTGGCAGCCATTTTGTCCTAGAACCGAGGGACAGAAACAAGTGCGAAACGCGCAAAAGGGGGCAGGGTAGAAACACCCTGACCCCTAGGGTCTGCTCAGGGGTCCCACAAGGACCCCTGGCCAGAAAAAGCATTTTTTTTTTTTTAAATCGGCGGGATGCGCTTATGGTGCGCGAATCCCGCAGAGAAAAAAAACCGAAACAAGTGCGCAAAACGCACAAAGGGGGCAGGGTAGAAACACCCTGACCCCTAGGTCTGCTCAGGTGGTCCCACAAGGACCCCTGAACAGAAAAAGCATTTTTTTTATTTTTAAATCGGCAGGATGCGCTCAGGGTGCGCGGATCCTGCCGAGATGAGATTCGAAGCGCGGTCTACCGCGCTCGATGCAAATTTGCCCCCGGGTGGCCCAAGTCCCGGGGGCATGCAGGGGGTGGGTTTATTGTTTATGGGGGGCCTCTAAGGCCCCCCAAGCCCCGGGGACCGCCACCCCCCGGGGCTTTTTAAAAAAAATTATGGCGGGAGGGCTGTGCGCCCTCCCGCTGCCCCGGGGACCGCCACCCCCCTGGGGCTGTTTTTTTTAATTTAAAAAACCTGTGTGGGGGGGCTCCAGCCCCCCACACGCCCCAAGGACCGCCACCTCCCCGGGGCACTAAAGATTTAAATATGGGGGTCCGTTACGGACCCCCAGAGCCCCGGGGACCACCACCTCCCCTGGGCTTTGAACAAGTTGGGAGGGGGGCCGCGCGGCCCCCTCCTGGAGCCAGTGATGGCCCTGGGGACCACCACCCCCCAGGGCCGGCTCCCCGGGACACTGTAGTTTGCTATGACAGGACGGGAGCATCGCGGCTCCAGTCCTGTCATAGCAAACTTGGTTTGCATTTTGAAAGAGAGAGCAGGAAACCTGCTCTCTCTTTCAAAATGTAAACCCAATTGCTTTTCCACACGGGGAGCAGCATGTTCGCTGCTCCCCATGTGGAAAAGCAATGCCGGCTCGCGCAGGAGGCGGGGAGCCGGCTGGGACTGTGGGGGAATTGGGGACCCCCCCACAGTCTCCAACGAGAGGCCAGGCCCCGGGGGATGGGGTCCCTGGGGCCATAAGTGGCCCGGGAGGGGGGCCACGCAGCCCCCCTCCCCCCCAAAAAATAATAATAAAAAAACTAAAAATAAAAATAAAGGCCTGCCCCGGGGATGGGGTCCCCGGGGCAAAAGGAGGCCTGAGGAGGGGGCCACGCAGCCCCCTCCTTAAAAAAATAATAAAAGAGTGGCCATGCCCCGGGGGATGGGGTCCCCGGGGCCGGAATCGGCCACGGGAGGGGGCCACGCGGCCCCCTTCCTGTTTTTTTTAAAAAGGGGTAAGGCCCTGGGGGATGGGGTCCCCAGGGCCCAAAAAAAGGAAAAAGGAAGGGGGGCCACACAGCCCCCCTTCGAGGAAAAAAAATAAATAAAAAAACGATCATGCCGCAGGCCCCGCCCCTTCCTTTACCATTCTGCAAACGCGCACCCTGGCGCGTTTGCAGAGGAGAACGAATTCCCCTTGAATACTGGGGGTCCCTGGGGCCAACTAGCCCACCAGGAACCTCCAGTATGCACTAGGGGCTGCGTTGCAGAGAGGTGTACAGAGGCCATGCCCCTTTTTACACCTCTCTGCAACGCAGCTCTGTGGCGCTTACTTGAGGTACCTGGTGGGATAGTTGGACCCCAGGGACCCTCAGGATTCAAGGGGACTTAATTTAATCCCCCAACTTAAAACGCGCCACGGGGCGCGTTTGCACAGTGGTGAAGGGAGGGGGCGGGGCTTCAGGTGACATGTGTGCAAACAGGCCCCGTGGCGCATTTTAAGATGGGGAATGAAATCCCCTTCAATCCTGAGGGTCCCTGGGGGCCAACTAGCCCACCAGGTACGTCCAGAAACCGCCACAGAGCTGCGTTGCAGAGAGGTGCAAAAAGGGGCGTGGCCTCTGAACACCTCTCTGTAACGCAGCTCCCTGGCGCATCCTGGAGGTACAGGGTGGGCTAGTTGGACCCCAGGGACCCTCATGATTCAAGGGGACTTAATCCCCCAACTTAAAACGCACCCCGTTCTGGAGAATGGCAAATAATTGCTCCCCCATAAATGCTATTGATGTGCAATTGCCAATGATCAATGAATCAACTGTCATACATAGGTTTATAGGTTTATTCTAGTGCTAGGCCTGTAGTAGTAATACAAATTAATATGCTCCCAATATTTCATTCCTTGAAACTGTGAGCAAAATAAAATAACTGATTGTTTCCATGAACCTAAGCCAAGCGGCTGGCCTAGATATCATCCCAAAATGAGAGAGGGACAAGGAGTGTGATCAAGGTCCAGTACCAATGCTCCTTTTAAAGGTTTAACATGTGTAGCAACAAAACTAGGGTACTTGTTCCTGTCTAGAAAAGATTAAAGAGAATGGTCGGAAGTAGAAAAATGTGAGGGGATCGTCCTTATTAGGAAGTGATGCCCTCACGCACCCATGTGGATGTCATGCTTCATCATCGGGCTTTTTGCTCCTCGTGGGGCCAGCGCTGCCATGCCCCACGGGCCTCACGAGACGGCTCTTTAGTTGAGATCTTTTTAGTAAAAAAGCTGTAATGGTGAGTGCATGTGTGTGGAGCTGACAGGTGAGTGTGTTCGTGATTTAAAACTACCTAAAGGGTAAAATCTTTGCAGTCGATACAAAATGAGGAAGTGCGACTGTCTGGTGAATGGGGCATAAATGCAATGTGGTTTATGCTTGGTCGGGTGGACATGTTTCACGCCCTTCTGGGCCAGACGGATCCGCGGCATTTCTTCAGGACCAGTGGATGTTGTGTGGACCTTGCTCTGGGTCTGAAAGAGTGTAGGGGTGTTATAATATATAGCTTATTCTAATGGTTCAGAAAAAGGTAATTTAAGTACCTAAGATGTGCTTTCCCTATCATATATCATAATCCAACCTAGAGAGAAGGAGGAAAAAATAATAAGAAAAAATAATAGTAATAAAAAATCCGAAATATATCATTGCATAGTGCAAAATGTGCTGTCAATCGTAAGCATCATTGGTAATTTTTCTTTCATATAAGGAGGTGCCACTGGTGTCCACATATCATGGTGTCACCTCTGTGACATCATAATGAGAAGGTGTATCATTTTCGAGGTGTCAAAACAATCAATCAATCAATCAGGGGAATTGTAAGCGCACTACTCACCCGTGGGAGTCTCAAGGCGCTGGGAGGAGGGAAAGTAGCAATTCCGTTCAGTCGAAGAGCCAGGTCTTGACAGCCTTCCTGAAGGTGTTCAGGGAGGGGGCGCATCTGATGTTGATAGGGAGTTCGTTCCAACTCTTGGCTGCGATGTAGGAGAAGGCTCTTCCCCCTGTTCTGGCTCTATATAGTAACATATAGCACAAACCACAACATGACATACAATCAGTCGTTTTCAGTGTTAGACATCTCAGTCAAGATAAAAACACAGGGTTAAAATGCTTGCATTTCTTACCCACAGTATTCAGCCTACATGCGCCTTAGGTCTAGGCAGAGGACTGCGTAAACTGCGGTGAACCTGGAATAGTAAACAGACATGAGCCACTTATGAGAATAGGGCTCCTCAATGCCAGTACTCACGTGTCTCCGGTATTCAATAGCGAAGTTGTACTTACAGTCTCGTGCGCGTAGTCTTGCCTCGGACCTACCCCTCTACCTACCTTCCTGGAAGTCGGGGATCCACTCTGTCTTTGGGGGTATTAAGCGTGTCCACTGCAGAGGTGCGGTGCCTCCGGGCCGAGTCGGTGACCCGGAAGTGACCCACCGGGAGCGGAACTGGGTGGCCTGCCTGTGTTGTAAAGTCAGTGGTGGCTATCTCTGGCAGCCATCTTGGAGAATTATATAGTACGGATGCTATGTGTCTCACTATTGTTAAATACCCTTGCCAGCGGCACAACTCAGGGGGCGCCGAGGGAAGACATAAAAGTGGGCAAATATGGTATAATGGTGCCAGTAGTGTACCGTGTAATCTAGTTGGGGTGTAATGGTCATGCCTCCTATGTGAGGAGTCAGATGGCTATCTCTGGCGGCCATCATAGAGAATGACTACTCAGTGTTGATACTGTGTGCCTCTTTATTGTTAAGGAACCCTGTAGGCGGTTTAAATTTATGGTGTGAACGGGGGCACATATGGTGTCATGGTGCCAGTCACGCACCACATGATCTAATAATGGTGTGATACCTCCTGTGTGGGGGGGACAGTTGTTCTCTATAGGTGTCATCTCTCGGTATTCCCTACCTGATTATTGGATGTCGGTGGTGACGGTTCAGTGGTGAGGGATTAGGTGTAATGAAAACATCCCTCTAAAAAAAAAGCCAGCCCCTTGAGGAACAAAAAGCCCGATAATGAAGCATGACATCCATATGGATGTGTGAGGGCATCATGTCTAGATATCATCCCCCCTTATCTTGCAGGTTATTACTCAGAATGGCGGGCACTCCCGTTTAGTGCATTTTATTAGAACATATTTGAGAAAGAAAGTGTACTAGAATCTTGGTCGACTGCAATAATAAAATCTGTTCTTAGGAAAGGGGCCCGTCATAATTAGGCATCCTGGCTATAATAGCAATAATCTTTGTAAATTTATTTTTTAAACAACAAAACAGCTTTATGAAAACTAAAAACCTTATATCATTGGAAGAGGGTGGCTTTGAACTAATCATTCTTCAATGGACCATTGTATAGTCCTTTTGGGATGTCACTCAGAGATCCACAGAGCAGATGGGTACTTTGTACAATTGCTTTAAGGATTTTCAAGGGACATTTCACAGACTAGATAGAGATCTCTCATTGATGAAACAGAAAGGTTGTGGAGTATTCATTGGATTGCTTCCTAAAATCCATGCAGAATAAGTTCATTATGGTGTGTACCAGCCCCTGCTTTATTTCGCCTCTCCATTTACAAGGTCCCCTGCTCCATGTCTTGATTAATTCCTTTTTGTCTAAGAATGGAGTTCCCCATGCAGTTTTCCTTTTGTATGCAGATGATATTGTGATGATGGACCCAACATATATAGAGTTCCATAGAAAGATAGCTACCTACATTATTTTTTATAGTTCAAAGCTGTCTTTAAATGTTATGGCCATTAGAGGCATTCTGAAGTGAAAAGATCAAATAATATGAATTTGAAATTAGGGGAATTATTAAGGAGAATATTGATTAATGAAGGGATCCCTAAAGCAACAATAATACTTATAGTTAAGTTTGAGATGAGGAATGTGTATGAATATAGAGTGTCCACACTTGTTACTAAAGCCCTCCTTCTCTCTAAATCTTGCACATTTGTGTAGGTGAAGTAGAATTTATTGTGCACAGAAGTACTGAAATGGAGTTTTGGGTTTGGTCACTCATGATACACAAAAGGTTTCTTTGCTCCTGTTAAAGTTAATATGTGCCATGTACCTTTAATACTTGATATTATCCTGAGGATTTATTTTTTAAATCTTTTGATGCTTCAGTATTTTATGATTGCTTTGAAGTGTATTGTGTAATGGTCAGTTGACTAAATAAACATATTTGAAATACAAAAAAATCATTAAGGCTATCATCATTGTTTACCTATATAGAACTTTGCTTTCAATGTTTAAGTATCTTAAATCTATCATATCTGACTCATTATTTGCAAGTGAGTAGGGAGCTGGAAGCTAGAAGCTGGAATTACTTCAGGTGTCCCTATCTGTCTTCCCACAGCGCTGCATGTCACTTTCTCTTCTTTGACCATGGCACTTTAATTCTGTGTTTGTTCTTTTTAATTGTCTTTATTAGCCACACTTCAAAATTTACCAACCTAAAATTCACAGCTGGATAGAATTGCAAAATTATATGAACACACATAAAGATATAAACTGAATTTCTCTTGTCATTCTAACTATTTTTAATCAAAACGTATATATATGATATAATCTCTTCATATTGGAAGGTTAACATTGTTCCTATCTGGAAGCGTTTGAATTCCCTTTCTGAACAACTGCAAAGTTTATTTCATTAAAATTAAAAATGTTTTTAAATCACATCCTTCCTTGTTAAGGTAAATATTTCATTTTGCTCTAAAAATTCAAATGAATATCATTTAATCTGGTAATAACCTGAGATCCACACAATTATCTGTCTATATCCAAGAAATGTCTCTTTCCCATGGTTCTAACACAATAGTTGAGATTTTTGTTTTCTTTTTTTCTTTGCAAGCAGTGGAAACAATGAAGTATGTTCACAGTTGCCTAAAAAGCAATTCATATTTATTTTTCCTTATCTCAGTACAAGTGTTACCTGTATCATTAAAAAGATTTTTTTAAAATGATCATTAGAGACAGTGTCTCAATCCTATTCAGTGCATATTGAAGAAAAGGATGGTAATATGCATGTGTTTAACCTAACGTATGCCTCAAAGTGGCCTGGGTTTGATAAAATCATTAATCATATCATCATTATTATTATTATTATTTTGTATTGAAACAGATGAAACTCTAAAATCATGTTTACCTTTCCTACCTGTGTAAGAAGAGCTCAAATATGTGCTATCTGCCATCTTATGTTTACCCTACATACCTGTCTCAGTGGTCTTCTCCGTGACGTGCTCTCGAGGTCTTCTGGAGCTTATATCTAAGCTTACACACTTATAAAAAAAACTCTTCCAAGTACATAATGTACTTTATTTACATTCTCATCTTTCAACTTTAGGAACTTCATCTGATTTCTAATATTTCCATAACTGGGCTATAATATATCTTACAACCAGGCATACAAAAAAGAAAACTGCATTTCTGCTGGACCACAAATGATTTGACTATGTCCCTAGAGCTATACATATGTCATGGTGAATTCTAAACCTGGATATTGTGCTGAGATGCCAAAGAAACTCCTTGAATTTCTCTCAAGTTAGTCAGTTCCATAATATTTGTTACTAAGGTTCCAGGGTTTGAGTCACATTTTGTGCATGCTGAGAAGCTGTGCCACTTATCTTCTTCCATTTACCTTTGATGTAGAGAAGGTGAAAAAGTAAGAAGTATTGAAGTCTCCTCAGATTTGCTACTATTAGTATCATATGCATGTCCAGGAGTGCAATCCTGCGTGTATCCATTCCTCTTTAGGAATCCTGATTCCAGTCCTTTCCTTCTATTTATTATGTCTGCACAGCTTTGTACAGAAATCCAGCAATACTTTGAAATAGTTGAAGATATTAAGCCTTCACTTTTCTATTTTTGCTTTAAGTTCAAGAACCCCACGCCTGTTCCAAAGCTTAAAGCCAGAATCCGTTATTTATTCTGGGAGAATCAAATTTTTCACAAGGGGAGTATGCGGTCCATTGTTTTCAGCTCCTATTTTTCTCTAAACAGCTGTAAATCTGGTAGAGGCCTGTCAGCACTCAAAATCAATTTTGAAAACCTTTGGAACATGGCCGAAAAGCCATGGGAGCTAGTGCCCTGAATCATCTGGTTTATTATCACACAATTGAATAGTCTTTGAGTCATAGGCATTAGCAACCTTTTTACATAAGGCAGAGCTGGAAGAAAGAAATAGTCCTCCATCTCCAGGAGGGTCAAGCTACGTTTGCCCAAAGCTCTAGGACATTTTCTAGATTTTACAGCCTAGATGAAGGCCTTTTCTCATTGGAATTAATTTTGAAAAGAAAAGCAAATTATGATATACCAGAATTGATTTAAAAGAGAGGGGAACTATGTGAGTATAACAAATTTAATAGGATTTATCCTGCCCACGAGAGACAGAGGGATTGCACACCAGGCCACTAATTAATTTTCAGTTTTTTATACAAGGGTCTTATGGTTTAACAGGTCTTGCGGTTGATTAGTGACCATAGCATCTAGATACCTCACTGGTTTAGAATGTTCCCTCCATCAAAAGTAATCTGGTAGAATATTTCCTCTGGAGCTAAAGAGAATAATTTCAGTTTTTGATTAATTGATCTAATATCCAGATGCACTTTTGTATTCTCCTATAATACTGAATATCTGGCTCCCATTTTCAGTCTCTGGGCGCCTAACAGACAATAGCTTCAAAAATTTAGTTAGTGACGATGGACAATAAACAACTGGAAAAAAGATTTGCTCCTTCTAGACTATAAGAAAGAATTTTAATTATAAAAACTAAGCAGACTGACTGGCTGGTTGGACTTGCATATTTTCTTGCCCTTAGCTGGTTTAGGGAAAGTTTCCACATTTCTGGTCTTTATTGAGGCACTGTAAATTTCTTAAGAATGTTAAAAAACGAGTTGCAAATTTGAGGTTTCTGCTTTTCCTGAATGTTTTGTATAGCTTGTTTGGGAAGCCATCAGGGCCTGCTGCATTACCATTTGGCATGGCTGTGAAAGTCTTCAAAACATCCCACTCTGTTACTTTATTCAGCAGCCTATTTGCATTAGATTAATTGATTATGTATGAGGGTGGAACATCTGCAATCAAAATATTTCTCCTTTAGAATCCCAGAGGCTATGCTCAGCTGCACTACTGTTTTAGGATCACAGATTACTATCAACCACAGTATTTGCCCTTCTAACTTCTATTCTAGTACAGTAATGCTGTCACATAATCTTTTTAGGAACATAATGCATGACAATCCCCCTGAAGAAGGCTTTAAGCGGGCCCCATACAATATATATTGAAGAACTGCCTTTGTTTATTTACCAAAATACACACAGTTTTTCTTCCAATTTGATGAACAAAGACCTTGTCAGCAAGCAAAGTCTTGTCCAACCGTCAAGGGGTTCTACTTGTCCTCATCCATCTTCTTGAAGGGAGTTCACAATCAATCGCTACCGGAGAATAGTCTGATATTACTGCAGGCATAATTTTTCACTCCATGTCGTTGTATTTCCGACTCACATAAGTGGAGCCTCTTTTAATACAGTGGGTCAGTTGCTAATCTTCAAGTAGGCCCTGTCGCGATACATAATAAATGATGTGCATTCTTTCTTTCATCACTTTTTGTTTGACTTTACCTTGTTGAAACCCAATCTATATGAGCTCTGCCATATTAAAATCACCTCCCAATGTATTGGGACGTCGAGCTATTTGCCAGCATAAAATAGATCTTGTTATGGAATTAGGGGGGCATCATGCAGTGGGAAATAATAATTCACAAATAAGAATTCAGACCAAGAGTACATAACTTTCAACTTTAACCAGTGGCCTGCATAGTCCCTTATTTTTCGCATAATCCTCAGCCCTCCGTTTTTCTTGTAATTTTTGATACTCCTCTGTATCTTCCAATGAGTTATGCACTTCTTAGATCTAGTTATATTGTGGTAGATTTTTGTTTTCCTGATGTAATATGAGTTTTCTGTAGGAAGACAATCCCTACTCTCTGCCCCTCAAACCAACTCAGCAATAGTTCCCACTTACATCCTATTAATAAATCATTGACCTTCACATAGAATATTTTTCTATTTATCTTAGCCAACATTATTGATTCTAAACTTAACTCTCCAGTTTAAACAGCATGCCTGCATTGCTTCACATTTTTTTCAACTGCATTTCTGAATTTCTTTTTTTTTCTAAAATATCTGTTGTGCCCCCTGAAATCTCAAGTCTCCAATGTCCATAATCCCCCTCCTTCCAAGAGCCTCTCTGCCCTCCTCGACCTTGTCCACCTCTTTTCCACCATATCCCTTAAAGGCGACTGAGATACCCCAGGTCCTTAAAGAAGAGTTGGAGTTGAGCTGTTTCCATTTCCTGTGTAGCATCAACCAGCCCCTTTGATATGGTCAGCCAGTGTAACATCATTGCCATACCCCGTGTTTCCTTTTCCATCCTACACTCTATGCCTGTGTGCTTACTGACACCTCAGGTCCTTATTGTCATCTTATGCCAACTTATGCCATTAGTTATAAGACTTGAGAAGTGCTCATTTTCCTCACCATAAATTCTTTCAAGATAGTCTTTAGCTAGACTGAGCTAAGGAAAAATTAAGAGTTTGCCCATTTACAGAACTTTTAACTTTGAATGATTTTTGTTTTGGATCAGCTTTGCTTAATCATAAGGATTAAGATGCAATATTTCTGCATTTTCTAGGCAGTCTCTAAAACTAGGACTGAAAGATTTTATAGGAAATGCCCTCGAGGTACTTGAAATAAATGTTCTCTATAGAAACTCATGATTTCCTTAATAAGAAAGTCTTAAAAATATACTGTCCTTATTCTTCCCTGCAGACCCCAAGCAGAGTCTTCAGTGCCACATGAGAATATACCCTCTATTTTCCCACCAGTGTGTATTTTTAGGGTAAATCGGGAAGGATCAAAGGAAGATATTATTCTCAGGGTGAAGAACACAGGGGCAGGAATTAATTTAGGTCATATAAATCATAACTCTGTTTTCCAATCACCTCCAGAAGGAAATCAGTACCTCTATTGCCAAAAAGGTACTAATGAGCAATACTTCAGGAAAACTCAAAAGTGCATTGACAGGCCTTCACACAGTGAACAGAGGCTACCTGGAAGACTATCTTCAAAGAATAACCTGAGCTCAAACCCCTGGTAACTATGGCACAGAGCAGACAAGATTAACTTAAAGGCAATGTGTAAAGTATTTTCACAGTACTAAACCAGTAATAAAGTCAAAATGCAAAACAATACACAAAATAAACTATATAAATAGAGCAAAACATATAATAAACAAAATGACACCAATATAACAAAAATACAATGAGGGGAACCGGAAATATGAATTTGTAAAGTTTTCAGTAGAATGAGTGCTGAGAACCACAAAGCGCCAATAATAGTTAATAGTCATAGTTGAACAGGACCTAGGCACAATTTGACACTGACCACGATGGAGTACGGGAGGGATAGACTTACCACGTTCAACCTGGTCAAAGATTTTACTTTCCAACTTTAGTCTTTTCAGTCCCAATTCACTACAGGAGTACACTTCTAACGTCCACCAGGACCTCAGAGGGAGGCGCTTAGAGACTTCCCTGGTAGTAGGCAGAGGCCACAGCAGAGTCCAGTCTAGGTTCAGTTTCCACTGGTCTGCTGGGCAGTTGCAGGAAAAGGCCTCATGTAGCTTGTTGTTTCCCTATAGCATTAACAGGAAGTCAGCCTTATGACCCTTGGAGTCTACTTTTTTGCCTTAGGTAAAAGTGGGAGAGCAAGCCCAGTGTTCCAACCTCTTCTCTGCTCTAAGACAGCAGATCTTCTGATCTTCCACAGGTCTAGAAGTGGTCTGAAGTGGGTGCCTGAAGGTGCCACAATTGTTCCTGGCATGAGCTTGTGGGTTCGAATGACCCCTGGGGATGCCCTAACCAATAGGATAAAGGTACCTGGGGCTAATCCTATCCCCTTTGGGCACTTTCAAGATAGCTGAGGTCTTCAACCACACTAAATGTGGACTCATAGGGCTGGGAGTGTGTGGGGGGAGTGTACTATAGTAAATTAAGTGCTTTCCAACATCTAACACCAAAATCCAGTTTTAGGCAGTCCCAGTACCCACAACAACATCAGATACAGAAGTCTGGTAGGACAAAGCTGAGGTTTCAGCAACAAGACAGTGGATACACACAAATTCTGTTTCCCTGCTAGGAGCCACACCCCAAATGACATGCAAGAACCCAGCAGAGCGGTCAAGCAGACTATGACATTGAATCAGGATTTAACCCTCATATGTAAAAGAGGATGCTCACAGCCCTCCCCGCTGGTGACTATAAACCAGTTCTGAGACACCTCCCCCTCTCACAGTGGTTGGTGCTTGGCTTACTAGAAGGACAAAAGGGGAGCCCTGCCCAGCTGTGAGCTTAATTTGCCTATGACAGGGGAGGCCTTTTTGAAGTGCACCAAGGATCTGGCCACAGACCCCAGGCTATTCTGTCAAGTTAGGACAACACCTCCCCACACCCTAGGCTCTTTGTACCTGTCCTGAGAGCAGTAAACCTCTCACCCCAGGGGAGCCCTCAAGCTGCCTGGTGACTGTTGAATACTTTTAGAAAGGACTCCAGAGCTTTGAGCAGACAAAAAGAAAGTTTCCTAAAGTACATTTTCTCTAATAGAAAGTAGGGATGGGCAGAACTTGTGGAGTTTCACTCTGCAAAATTCTGTGGAGTTCCATGGTAACTCCACGAGATTCTGTGGAATTCCACAAGTGGGCAGAATCGGCATGTCGCACTGCTCATGTTGATTGTTAGCACCGGGAGCTTGTTCCGAATTGCAAAATCAGCACGAACTGCACCGTTATGCAATGCGCAAGAGGGTGCTGCTTCTATGCTGCTGCTCGAGTAGATTTTCTAATGCGGCAGGCGGACCGCAATGTCGGATGTTGGGCAGAGCGCAGCTGATTGCCGGTTGGTTGTGGTCCATCCGACATCATAATCAGCCCCATTATTGTTTTTGCTTCTGTTCTTACAATTTTTGTTAGAGCCAAAGCTGCCCTAAGGTCATTGCAGGCAACTATACAGCAACCATAAACGTGGCATCAAAAGGGTAATACATTGACAGTGCTTTGTTGCTAGTGTAATGAAAAGGTATAAGTTAAATGTAATCTGCAATTGTGTTTGAGGCTACCAAAAAGCTGATTGGCTAATTAACACATTTCAAAGCTGGTGTTACTCTGATCTTTTTTTCTTTCTCCTACTTCACTCTTTCCGCATCTGTTCCTTGGATTACCTGACCTCTTTTGAAATGCAGATGGAGTCCATTTTAGCCTTTATTTTTCCTAAAAACAACGTCATTGGTTTTACTTGCATTAATGCTTCTATCTAATACTTTGAAGGGAACTCGGCTGGTAGATTAGGTGTGGCAGTTATAGTTTTAATTCTAAACTTGTGTAGCTGGAACTAAGCTTCAAGGCACTTCTCCAGGAAAAATATGTTGTTTGAGATATAATTTGTAAAAAAAAAATATTTAAAACAACAATAAACTTAAAATGTGAGTGTTGTTGTAAGAAATTGGATTCTTAGTTGATGGTGGGGAGAACCCACCTTAAATAATAATCACAGTTCATGTCAGCGTGAACCACTAAAGTCACTAAATAAAGCTGTGCTTAACCCTATGGTAGTTTGACATAATGCAATCAGGCTCTGTGTAAAGTATTTATGCAGTACTCAAACAGTAAAAACGTGAACATACACAACTAGGAAAATCCAAAAGCAATTTTGAAAAAAAGAGTCATAAAATGACACAAAAAGACCAAAAACTCATTAAGCACTTCGAGGGCTGCATTATGGAACGTGCCCCAGGGGTGAAACGGGCATGTGCCCCCAGGGTACTTTGGTATTCAAATGCTTGTGCAGCCCATTCGGTAATACAGATAGCGCTGGCCCAGATATAGCACCAGCACTATCACCAGAGGGTGTTCCCTCATTTGCATGGGGGTGTGGCCCCATGAAAATGAGGGAAACCGTTTGTCTCTGCACCCTCACCGTATTATAGACATGGGCGCATAGGCAAAGAAGCTGTCATGAGGCGCACTGACAGTGCCCCCTGATAGCAGCCCTTTGGAGGGGCGGAAAGGGGAGTTCTATGGATCTGACAGACATGCCCCTGAAGGCGGGTGCAGGCACTCACTGCACCCGCCTACCAGGGGATCTCTAACCCCACTTAACGGAGGAGTTCCCTTCCCCAATCTTGTGGCCTTTTGTCCACTGTCTGGGAGCAATACACATCTCACCATAGGGGAGTCATTAAGTATCAGGTGACAGCTGGACACTGGCAGGAATATCTTTTGGCTTTAGGCAACTTTCAAAACATGTCATTACCAAAGTAGTAATATAAAATCTGACTTGACCATTGGATTTTAACATTTACTATTAAAGTGAGCCCTTGAACAACTTTTCTAGATACTCCCAAACTGAATTTACCACTTATTGAGTGTAATCCTGTAAACCAGTGTTAACCTATAGGAGACGCAGCCTTCCCACATTGAAAAATGACTTTGTAGGTTTTTCACTGCCAGGACATGTTAAACATAAATCATACATGTCCAACGTTTTGAATATCATGCACACTGCTCTATGGAATTTACAGCCTACTTTTGGGATGACTTATAAGTATTAAAAAGGAAGGTTTAGGCCTTGCAAAATGTTTGTTTTACCAGGTTGAAGTGACAGTTTTAAAACTGCCCACCCAGGCTGCAGTGGCAGGCCTAGAGATGTGTTATATTGCTACTTTAGTGGGTGGCACGAGCGCTGAACCTCACTAGTAGCATTTAACTTGGTTATGTTTAGCACCATGTACCAGGGACTTATCAGTAATTTAATTGTGGCCATTTGGCATCTGTCAATCTTACCATGCTTAAAATGGAAGCACAAGCACCACTGGAGTTCTATGGCCAACAAAATATGTGTTCAGCGACAGAAGGAAAAAATCTGGGGTTACTCTGGAGAAAGTGCACATTCCCACCACATGTAAAGGTTGAAACCAATTTTGATTAACAACATAAAAGTGTGCGTGATAAACAGCGTGCCAAGAAATCTGAAGTTGGTAACAGAGGTTTAGCTTTCCTATTAGCAAACATAGAAATCAACTATTGAATGTAAGTTAATGAGAAGTATTGAGTACATATTTTTAAATATGAGAACTACTTAAAAAGGTTTGGAGCTGTACTAGTCAATTTCCTTTGCTTCTTTCCCATTTTCCCATTTTCTATTTCCTCTATGTAAGTTTGAAAATCTATTTTGTACAACATCAAATTTTATTTAAAAAACATTATGAACTATTTTCCGTATACGATAAATAAAGAATAAAAACTCTAAATTGATTTCCATTACAATTGCAATTTACTCTTTAAAATCACCAAGTACCATATGCTGAGGTTTATATAACAATAATCATTCTTAAAAATATCCGCATTTCCAAATCATGTCATGTGGAAGTAAAAGGGGAAAAATGGCAATGAAACATTGAGAAACATATTGGAAATGTAACAGCGTGTTTAAAAAATCTAGGTCATTGTGAACATCTGCTGCCTGACAGCTAAACATAATTTAATTTCTAGACAGCCTACATTTACTTTATTATCTCTTGTTGGCCAGCTACTTAACCCAATGCAAAACATGTTGCAGCACAATAAAAGTTGTTAAATATTCACATTGGCTTGTAGGAAGTTGCAAAGATTTTTTCAACCTCTGCGGAGGGCCATGGAAAACCCTTTGTGTGGTTTGTGTCAATTTATGTTGCATACCTTCTTTCACGAAAAACAATTACTGCTTCTTGGCAGGGGCGGCTCCTCTGTTAAGGCGGAGGAGCGTCGCCCCACTAAAAAATTGCCCCCAGAGATGGAAAAATAAAATAGTAATAAAAGTTAATTTATTAACATTTTACTTTTCAAAACCCCGGGCCGAGCGTCAGGATGTGGGGCGGGGCTTTCTGATTTCTGCTGCTACCAGTCAGGTAGCACCAGAAAGCAATGATAGACAGGGCACTTAGGTTTAATGTGCGCATGTCTATTTGGCTGGTCATCTTGCGAGGGCCAGCCAGACATGCACATTTTAAACTTCTCTAAACCAGCTGTCTTAGACAGCTGGGTTAGAGACTTAATAGGGCTCCAGTGTCCTTGGGAGTGGTGAGAGAGGCAGCTCCCTCTAATCCTGGTGCTGCTCTCTTGCAGCATGAGAGCAGCACCAGGATTGGTTACTGCAGTTTCCTGGAACCCACCTGCCTGCAGAAGGCCCAATACAGGAGACGTCACACCAGGAAGGGAAGTAGGATAATTTTTTTAACATGTTTTTACTTTTATTTTTGTCCCCCCACCCTCCTTACATGCCAGCCACCACTGCTTCTTAGCATACTCTTTGCTGAAAACAGGGAGGCATTTAATCCATTTTGCTAGCCTGCCATGGCAGCAATGGCCCTGGAATCTGCTCCCCATGTAAAAAATTGCTCTTTTTATATGGGGATCCCCGACAAGCCTGGCAAGATCTATTAGACTTCAGTGCACGTGTGGTATATCAATTAAGGCAAAGATGAATATCGAATGGATATTTACATTGGTTTGGTGCTCAGTATTCATTTTTTATTTTTCGGAAACAAGAGCTAGATGTACAAAGATAATTAGAAGTTGCAAAGCCTGCAATCTGCAAAATCACGATGGGATTTGCAACTGCTAAATGGCTTATAGAAATGTACTAAACCGTATTCAGTAACATGTTACCAAATTGCTAAATGAGTTTAGGAAATCATAACAGACTGGCTTCTTATATTCCAACGCAGTACGTGAAAGCATTAGAAGCAGCAGCTTCCTGTGGCCAAACACATTAAGCATAAGGCGCTATGCTATGTGTTTAAAGCCAAGCATCAGGCTGGCCCTCTATGTATTCGTTCCTTGATTCATCTCTGCATTCCAAAGTGAGAGCTTTGGTCAGGTGATGACGATTTGACCATTATCCTTAGAGTAAGACTAGCAAGACAGGGCAGGCAGTTCTTTTCTTCTTTGAGTCCTAAGTTATGGAATTCCTTGCCTCTCACTCTTCACCTTTGCAACTCCTATGCGCTGTTCAGGAAGATGCTTAAGACATGGCTCTTCTAGATAATGTCTCTCTTGTTTCTGCTCTTAGTCCGCTAGTGCACTTTACAAATCTGTATTGAATAAGGAATCCGTATTTTGACTGGGGCATGTTCAGGGCGTCCCTTCCAAACAGCTATACATATGGTATGTATTAATATTTTGAGACTGAATGCAAAACAGTAATACGTTTCCACCTCCTCAAAGGAGGTGATAAGCCATTCACAAACAGGAAGAGGTCCCCAAGGGACCCCTTAGCCATAGAGAATGTTAAAAAATGAAATTTACTCTTTTCATTTTTTTTTAAATGTATTCCATTTTCCTTTAAGGAAATGGGTTTCATTGGAAAAAAATAAATCCTTGCTTTATTTCAAAACAATCACAGAAATGTTGCCCTGCTGACCTCAGCAGGCCACCATCCCGGTGTTAGCTGTCATTCCTAATGGGTTTCAAATTGCGACCACCTCATTAATATTTATGACGTCGGTCAATATATGACTCACTAGGAATTGCTAATTTAAAAATAAAAGTTTCATACAATAAGAATAGCGATTTCTAAATAGCAATTCAGAAATAATCACTATTTGTAAAGCTATGTGCCTAATGTTCGTACATCTAGCCTGAAATTCCCGGAGCAAGAGTTTGTTTGGAAAAATAACAAAGACCCTGAGGTTCAAGGATTTTTCACCCTGTGGGTGGGAGTCTTTATTTGTTTTCCCTGAAGGGGTCTGCCATAATATTAAAGGCCTATTGACACAGTGACCTGGTGGCCCTGGATAAAGGAGGATAGAGAGAACTGTAAGTTTGGCAAAGTGGGAGAACTCTCCCTTAGTCAAACTGTAGGTGTTACTTATAACAAATAGCGAAGTAAGTCGAATTTTTATTTTGTTATTTATTTAAAATCATTACAATATACATTATTTACTGTAATAAAACAAACAATCAATAAAAATATTAGAAAACTATTTGGGGCATTAAAGACAAATAATAATGATCCAGTCCAGAAATAAAATGCTGATGCATAAAAGAGACCACGACATCTAGATATCAGACTAGAGCTAGACTGAAGTGCTGCACGTGCACTATGAGAATGTCCTATGTGAGGGATCCCTCTGTCGACAAGTCCATGTTGAGAACCTAAAAACAAAACAAATGCATGTGCAACAAACCACAGCTGGGCCCCCCCAGAAGCGCTGTTTCAATGCCCTTCCAGCTTCTTGGAAGCATAGCTGAGGAACCTCACTGCCTTGCAGGATAATTGAACTGGATTCCTCCTTAGTAGATTGTTAGACCTGGCACCATTAGCGTGGGTCTCCCTTCCATTTTTTTGCTGTTGCCTCCTATGTTTTTGCTGTGTTTTTGCTGGTCTAGATGCTTTGGGCACTTTGCCACTGCTATTCAGTGCCAAAGTGCAAGTGCTCCCTATTGTAAATTGTTGTAATGGATTAGTGACTCCATGATTGGCTTATTTGATTTACTTGTCAGACCCTAGTACAGTGCACCATGAGTGCCCAGGGCCTGTAAATCAAATGCTGCTGGTGGGCTTGCAGCACTGATTGTGCCACCCACAGAAGCAGCTTGTAAAATATGGCTCAGGCCTGCCATTGCAGAGCCTGTGTGCAGTCTGGGACTGCCATGTCGACTTGGCAAGTGCACCCACTTGCCAGTCCCTAAACCTTCCCTTTTCTACATGTTAGTCACCCCTAAGGTAGGCCCAAGGGCAGGGTGCATTGTATGTGAAAGGTAGGACATGTCCTGATGTGTGTGGCATGTCCTGATAGTGAATTACAGCCAATTTCGTTTTTCACTATTGCAAGGCTATCTGTTCCCATAGGCCAGAATGGGCAGTGTGATTATAACATCTTATAAACATAACTGACCCAAGGAACAAGATTGGAAAATAAAGTTTAGTATGCCTGAACTCAGAATGTTAAAATACATCTTTTAGTGTGGGTGATTTTTACATTCTGTGTTTGAAAATACCACTTTTAGAAAGTTGGTATTTGCTTGCCTAACCATCCAGTATGCCTCTGCTAGGTTTGTGTATTCCATGTCTGGTTTGTGAGTGACAGGGGGCTGGAGAGGGCCTTGGCTCCAGCAGTCTGATGGGTCAGGGCTGGGCTGAATAGGCCCTGCATTGAATAGAGAGTAGGGGAAGGAGATTTCCTTTCAGTTGCCAGAGCCTACATAGAATAGAGAGTAGGGGAGGAGATTTCCTTTCACTTGCCTGAGCCTTCATAGAATAGAGAGTAGGGGAGGAGTTTTCCTTTCAGCTACCTGGGCCAGGTCTGCTTTCAACAATACTGTCTCCACCTCCTGCCAGGAAGCTGCACCAGGGAGGACAGAACTGGTTTTGGCTGGGCACAGACACTCTCTGCCTTCAGAGAACAAAGGATTTTGCAGTATAAATATTGGGGCCCAGACCCCAGAACTTTAGATCACTTCTGGGAATCAAGACGAACCCTTTGCCAAGGAGAGAAACCAAGGAAGCTGAAGGAGGAGACTGCCCCTGTGCTGTTTACTGTTTGGGGTTGGCCTGCAGTGGTTTACTCGTTGCCAAGGAAAGGAGAAAATGAACTTTGTGTGTACTTTTACTATCTTGAGGAAGATCTCCAAGGGCTTGAAGTTGAGCTTGCCTCCTTTTCTGAAGTCTCAGGGACACAAAGACTTCACCACCAGCTCCCCCTGAATTATCTTGCTGGGAATTCTACCTGCAGTGAGGTGCCTGCTGTTGTTTTGGGCCCTCTGGAGACTGCGTGTCGCTGGGAGCTGGAAGCGCGACGCAACGAGGAAGAAGCGTGACGCCACCGCAGCAGTTGCCGTTGCATCGTAGAAGAAGCGTGTCGCTGCCACAGCTGTTTGCCGTCGCATCGCCGAGGAAGCGTGCCGCATCACCGGAGAAGTGTGCCGCCGCCGCAGAGGTTGCCGTCGCATCACCGGAGAAGCGTGTCACAGGGCCTGTCGCAGCTCCAAAGTTCATCGATCTTGCCGCACGGCCGTCAGGCGTGCACGCATCGCATCCACGTTGTCGCATCACATCAAAGACGCCATTTTGTCGCATCGCACCGGATCGTCGCATCGCATTGAGGCGCCATTTTGTCGCATCGCACCAGATCACAGTAAGAAATAGACGCTTCGCCTCCTCTCCGGTAAGGAACAGATGCATTGCCTCACCTGCGCTGCAGTAAGGAACAGGTGCGCCGCCTCCCCGAAGCAAGGAACTGACGCATCGCCTTCCCTGCGACCCTTTTGTTTGTTTTTGTGTTACGCATCCAAGGTACTTTGAGAGTAAAGTGTTGCATTTACCATCTACATTGAACTAAGCTATTTCTACCATCTAAAGTCATATCTTTGAGTACTGTATTGTGGATTTTTGTTGTTTGGTCTTGTGTTAAGTCTAGATAAAGATTACTTATTTTTCTAAACTGGTGTGATGTCCATTTGTAGTGTTTTCACTGTATTACTGTATGTGTTCACAAATGCTTTACATACTGCCTCTGAGATAAGCCTGCCTGCTCGTGCCAAGCTACCAAGGGAGTGAGCAGGGGTTATTTTAGGAGTGTAGCCCCCTTACCCTGACTAGAAGCAAGGGCCCCTACTTGGTCAAAGGTACCTACCTCTGCCAACTAGAGACCCCCATTTCTAACATTGGTGGTCAGTGGTGAGGATTTGGACTTGCATTTGTGACTCATATACAGTGATTGGTGTACACTACTAGTGAGTGCAGACCATAACGCAACCACATACATTTTGGTAGAATTCTTTCCTTGGAACTTCTATTTTTGCTAAGAACTGCCAATTCTTGCCACCATGACCAAAGCAGCATCCAACGCATCTTTGGATCTACAATTTGAAGAAGATAGGGTTGATACCTACCCTGTGCCACAGCTTAAAACCTTCTGTAAAAGATTTAAAATCCCTGTGAAAGGCCTCACCAAAAAGGTAGAGTTCCAAAAGGCGCTGAGGGCCTGGTTGGAATCTAGAAATGCTACTGGGCATCCTGAAGAGCCTAGGGAGGAGGCAGAGGATACAGATGGGCAGCTGGATGGGCCATTGGGTCTGACCAGGGAGAAAGCACCTTCCAGGGCAGGCAGCAGTGTTTCTTCAAAGGGCCTGTCCCCAGAAGAGCTGGAGGACAGGGAGAGGGATAGGATGCATAAGTTGGAGCTAGCCAAGCTCAAGCTGGGTGGTCAGATGGAGTTAGAGAATAAGAAGTTAGCCTTGGAAGAGAAGAAAATGCATTTGGAGCATGAGAGGATGTTGAGGGAGCTGGAATTGAAAGCCAAGAGATTAGAAATTACTCCCTCTGGTGGCAGCACACCATCCGTGCCTGTGGAAACAAGAGTATTCATCCCCAAAGATGTCATTAAGGAGTTCCACAAGAATGAAGATATTGGGCACTGGTTTAAAGCCTATGAGGTAGCTATGACCTCCCACCGGGTCCCTGAGAAGGATTGGGGAGCGAGGTTGTGGGGGCAGTTTCTCAGTGATGGGCGGGACACCTTGTTAGACTTGCCCTCTGAGGATCAGAATTCCTATGTCCACATGAAGGAAGCCTTAATGACCAGGTATGGGTTGACCCCAGAGCTTTATAGACAAAGGTTTAGGAATTGTAAGAAACTGGAGTCAAGCACCTGGGTAGAATATGTGTCTTTTTTTGGCAGAGCATTGGATGGTAGGGTGACGGGTAGCAAAGTGATGATTTTGAAGGGCTCTATAATTTGGTTGCATGGGAGCACTTGTCCAGTAATTGTTTTCCAGAGCTACGCCAGCACCTGATTGATAGTAAGCTGACTATCCCTAGGAAGCTTGCTGAGGAGGGGGACCACTGGGTTAGTACCCGGGTCCACAAGGGTCATGTGGGAGACTCCACCAAAAGTGGGCAGGAGCCCCAGCAGAAGAGTGGGGGGACAAGGGTAAACAGAGGGAGTTCCAGAAAGGGCCCCAAAGTATTCCCCAAGGGAACCAAGGGAAGGGTTCCCAGCCTCCCCCTGAGAAGAAGTCAGGGGCCCCGACTGATAAGCCTGTTCATAAGGGGCCCAGGACATGTTATAATTGTGGTCAGGTGGGCCACTGCTTCTGGGATTCTAAGTGTCCCATGAGAGGAAAGACAGCACCCACTGGTGCACCGCCCCGTCAGATGGCTAGTGTAGCTCTTGGAGAGGAGATGGGTGCCCAAGGTGGGTGGAGTCCCGCAGAGATGTCCCTGGTCTCTTTAGGAGACAGTGAGATGGTCCCAAGGACCCAGCTGCCTGATAACACTAAGAAATACAGGCAGTGGGTGACCATCAATGGTTATAGGGTGGAGGCTCTGAGAGACACTGGAGCCAAAGTGACAGCTGTCAGTTGTCGGCTGGTGTCTGAAGAGCAGGTGATCCCCATGCATTTTACCCTGTAGTTGCCGCTGACAACTCAGAGAGCCACTGTAAGGTGGCCCAGGTTCCCTTTGAGTGGGGTGGGGGTCTCATGTACCCTTCAAGTAGCTGTGAGGCCAGCCATGCCTGTTGACTGTCTTCTAGGCAATGATTTGGAGAGCTCCCCTTGGGCTAAGGTGGAGCGAAGTGCTCATTTAGAGATTTTGGGTCTGCCTGAGTGAGCGTGTGACCACTCTGTCCATGGCAGCCAGTAAGGGTGTTCAAGAGGACCTGGAGCCTGAAAGAGTGGCCCAGGTGCCTGCCTTAAAGAGAAGAGGTAGGGGGCATGGGAAACCAGCCCCCAACGTTCCCACGGTCCAGGAGGAGGCAGACCTTGAGGGGGATGCCCTGGAACCTACAGGGGAGCAAGTAGCTGAACTGGGGGACCTGCCTGAGCTGACCTATTGGCAGCAGGAAGGAGGACCCTCCAGGGAAGAGTTCTGTGAGGAGCAGAAGAAGTGCCCTTCTCTTGTGGGTTTGCGGCAACAGGCCACAAACCAGGCAGCAGGTGATCAGTCTGGATCACATTGTATCTACTGGGAGAATGGTCTCCTGTATAGCGAGCCTAAGGTTGCTGAGCCTGGGTCAGCCTGTGTGCTGGTGGTACCCCAGCGCTTCAGAGCCTTCCTACTGGGTCTGGCTCATGATGTACCTTTAGCAGGACATTTGGGGCAGGACAAGACCTTTGAAAGGCTTGTCACCCACTTTTATTGGCCCCAAATGCACAAGAGTTCAGATACTGATTGCAGGACCTGTCAGACTTGCCAGGCAAGTGGTAAAAGTGGGAGGAAGCACAAGGCTACTCTCCAGCCTTTCCCTGTGGTCAGCACCCCCTTTGAAAGGGTAGGCATTGACATTGTGGGGCCTCTGGATCCCAAGACAGCCATGGGCAACAGGTTCATCCTGGTCTTGGTGGACCATGCCACCCGGTACCCGGAAGCCATCCCTCTCAGGACTGTGACGGCCCCCGTGGTGGGCGTGCATTGATGGGGATTTTCTCCTGTGTGGGGTTCCCCAGAGAGGTGGTGTCAGACCGTGGTACCAACTTCATATCCAAGTATATGAAGTCCCTGTGGCAGGAGTGTGGTGCAACCTACAAGTTCACCACTCCTTACCACCCCCAAGGTAATGGGCTGGTTGAGAGATTCAACCGGATGCCCTAAAAGGCATGATTATGGGTCTTGAGGAACCTATGAGGCGTAAGTGGGACGTCCTCTTGCCATGCCTTCTGTTTGCTTACAGAGAGGTGCCACAGAAGTCCTTAGGGTTCAGTCCCTTTGAACTGCTGTATGGTCACCCTGTAAGAGGACCTCTGAGTTTGGTAAAAGAAGGCTGGGAGAAACCTCCCCAGGATGTATATAGCTACATGCTGGCCTTCAGAAACCAAACTAGGCGTTTCAGGCAACTCGCTCAGGTGAATCTGGAAGCCAGCCAGGAGGAGATGAAACGGTGGTACGATCAGAATGCCACTCTGATCGAGTTTCAGCCTGGCCAGAAAGTGTGGGTCATGGCCCCCGTGGAGCTTTGTGCGCTCCAGGATAAGTGGACCGGACCATTTGAGGTGGTGGAGCGCAAGAGTGATGTCACCTACTTGATGGACTTGCGGTCTCCTAGGAACCCTTTGCGGGTCCTGTATGTGAACCGCCTGAAGCCCCACTTGGAGAGGTCCGAAGTGGGCATGCTCCTAGCAACAGATGATGGAATGGAGGAGGAGACTGAGCCTCTTCCTGACCTCCTGTCTGCAAAAGAGCAAGATGGGTCAGTGGACGGAGTGAACCTCTCTTCCGCCCTGACCCCTGAGCAGCAGGGTGACTGTCGCCAACTGTTGGGACAGTTTCCTGATCTGTACTCCCTGACTCCCGGTGTCACTGAGTGGTGCGTCCATGATGTGGACACTGGGGACAGTCCTCCTGTAAAACACAAAACTTACAGAGTGACTGACAGGGTGAGAGCTTGCATCAAGGAGGAGGTCTCCGTTTGCGTTAGGGGTGATTGAGTTCTCTAACAGCCCTTGGGCCAGCCCAGTGGTCTTGGTCCCAAAGGCTGCCATGCCTGGTGCCACACCCGAACTCCGGTTCTGTGTGGACTACCGAGGACTCAATTCAGTCACCAGGACTGACGCGCACCCCATTCCCAGAGCTGATGAGCTCATTGATCGGTTAGGGGCTGCCCGGTACCTCAGTACGTTTGATTTAACATCTGGGTACTGGCAGATCGCCTTAACTGATGGGGCCAAAGAGAGGTCAGCATTCTCCACACCAGATGGGCACTACCAATTCCGGGTTATGTCCTTTGGGATGAAGAATGCCCCTGCCACCTTTCAGAGGTTGGTCAACCAGGTGTTGGCTGGACTGGAAGATTTCAGTGCCGCCTACCTGGATGACATTGCAGTGTTCAGCGCCAGTTGGGAAGAACATCTGCGCCACCTCTGGGAAGTGTTGGTGGCGCTGCGGAGGGCAGGCCTCACGATCAAGGCAAGTAAGTGCCAGATCGGGCAGGGTTCTGTGGTGTACTTGGGACACCAGGTAGGGAGCAGCCAGGTGGCGCCCCTACAGCCCAAGATTGATACCATCCTGGCTTGGGAACCCCCCAAGACCCAGACAGAGGTGAGAGCCTTTTTAGGACTCACTGGGTACTACAGGAGGTTTGTCAAGGGGTATGGCAGCATTGTTGCACCCTTGACAGAGCTGACTTCCAGGAAGCAGCTCAAGAAAGTGAACTGGACTGACACCTGTCAGAAAGCTTTTGATGCCCTGAAGACTGCCATGTGCACGGCGCCCGTGCTTCAGGCGCCCAACTTCTCAAAGGAATTCATTGTGCAGACAGACGCTTCAGAGCATGGTGTGGGGGCTGTACTTTCACAGATGAATGAGAAGGGCCTAGACCAACCTGTAGCCTTCATCAGTAGGAGGTTACTTCCACGGGAACAGAGGTGGAGTGCAATTGAGCGTGAGGCATTTGCTGTGGTCTGGGCACTGAAGAAGTTGAGACCATACTTGTTTGGGACTCACTTCCGGGTTCAGACAGACCACAGGCCCCTCAGATGGTTGATGCAGATGAGGGGTGAGAATCCAAAAATGGGGAGAGAATATGGCCTAACGGCTAGAGCAGTCGACCTCGAAGCTGGGGAAACGGGTTTGAGACTTCACAGTGATGCTCAACATCCTGAGATTCTGGGCAAATCATTTAATCTCCCCGCGCCTAACAAAAAAAAAATGACTGTGTCTATCTGTAAAGCAACTGGTGCTTATGTAAAGGGCTCTGAAGTTGGCTCTTAAGTTACAATTATAAATAGGCTTTCCTGTTTTCAGTTTTTTATTTTTGGTAAATTCTGGTGGGATATTTTCAGTGTTTTCCAGTGATTTCAATACCTTAAAAAACAGTGGTTATCAGTGGTTACACATTTTCTTGCCATTAAAAACAACAGAAACAGTGTTTTTCCGGTGTTTATGGAAACTTTTGCTTGTATTACTGCTTGCTTTCTACACTGATAGTGCATGGTATATAGACAATGTACGTACAGAGTATATGAGGTGCAAATACATTTTTACAAATCAAACTTATTTTAGTACACCAGACAGTACTTCTTCAGTGAGTCTTTGTTCTATGCACGCTCGCTCTTTCCTTCCCATGTAAACTTTTATCTGTGAAAAGGCCCTCTCAACATTGGCACTTGAGACGGGCAACGCCAAAACAACCAGTACACAATTTGCTAACTCTGGCCACTAGCATAACCTTTCATGCCAATACCGCTGCACCTGAATATTGGTATTCTATGGGACATGTTCTGCAACAAATGCTTTGAACTGGGCGCATCAGCCCTCAGAGTTATTGAAGTGGTCAAAAATGAAGCAGCACTTTTGAAAGTCCAGAGAAAATTCCCCTTTATGGAAGGGATCTAGAACTTGTGCAGAGTACCACAGTGAGGCTTCATTGACTTCAAATGCCATGGTTGGGGAAGGAACACTTCTATGCATCATTGAAAGCCATTTCTCATACATTGTAAAATAAAATGTCTTGAATTTATCCTCAACATTTCTTTGTTTACCAAGTGGCAAGCACTTTAACATGAAACATGTCGCAGTGCCAAAATCAATAAAAGTGTCGCCCAGTCTACTCTCAAGGAGATGTTTCACATCTACACCAATTATGCTTGGTAGACACGGGTGTTTCTAGACTCTAGTGTTTTTAATTTGTCCACTACAGCAGTCATGTTTTCCTGAAAAAATCAAAGATTGCAGTTGAGTGTACTTTTTTCACATCACTATCAATATGCGACAGACGATCCTCACATTTACTGCCTTTGGTCTCATCACTCAGCAAATATTCTATAAACGGATGCCACATGGATAATATAGCATTCACTGCCTCTAGGACTGAGAACCACCAGCTAAATGACACAGTTGGGGTGACTCTTTCTTTGATGCCACACAAAGCACAAAATTGAAATATTTGCATTTTAGTTCCCGTGCATAACAAAAGAGTGCACCAGAATGGGTTAAAAAGTCAATGGCATTTTTCATGAACTCAGAGGATTGTAAAGATGCTTTCAGCATACCATCTAGCAAGTGTCAAGTGTCTAGTAAATGTCTCTTACAGGGAAGCACTTCAACTCAGGTATCGATTTTGACAAGACATCATACAACATTTTCATATATGTGGCTGAATCACTGCAAATACAAACAATATCACTCCGATCTTTGTTGAACTTGGTAAGAACTTTTTGCAGCAGTATTCCAAGTAACACTACGTTCCATGTTTTCCAAAAGTCTGGTGTCATGTTTCCACCACTATCCCAGATGCTTGGTGACAGCGCTCTATCCACAAATACCTGCCACTACACCTTGTATTGAATGTTTAAAGCCTAGGGTTTTTGGCAATTCACCTACTATCAATACTGACTCCCTAGAAAAGGGAGCTGATGTATCAAGGGGTTTTACCCGTTCTCTTTGGGTAAATGTGATGGTACATATTGGGAAAGATTGTTATGAAACCAGCCATTTTACCTAACAGTGAAAGAATCAAACGTAGCCAAAATATCAAATATGATTTTGTTATTTCCTGATTCTCTACAGTTTATAAAATAATTAAACAAGACCTAAAATATGCTTCTAAACCCTTCATCTTTAGACAGACCACAAAACTGGAAAAAGCAAAAGGAATAAGAAACAATGGGGCCTATTACCAACAGCGTGCGTTAATTAACGCAAACCACGGTTAGCGTGGTTTTTATCGCTGGATTCGTTTGCGGAGATAACGCGTTATTAGCAACGTTTTATCTCCAATGCGAAACAAATCCAGCAATAGCGGCGATTCCCAGCATTAGCGCGAGAATTCCTTGCGATAAATTCCCATCGCTAAGGAAAAACTCGCTAATAGGCAGGTGGGGACTTAACCGTAGAATCCACCTCCCATAGACTATAATGGCTAAGTCAGGTTTCTAGCAGGTGTTAAAATCCAGCGCTAATCGGGGTTAACGCACATTTTTTTATCGCTTAGCGGGCCTTTCTAATAGTGTGAAGTTGTGTTTGCGACTGTCTGCGTGTATTTTTAGTGAGGAACGCCCACTTTGCATGTCATTAGCGATAAATATCGCTGACATGCAAAGCGGTAAAAAACGGGCGCTAATGCCCGAAAACTGTCGCTAACTGCTGTTAGAGACAGTTTGCTGATAGGGCGATAAAAATATCGCCGCTTTAGCGGCAAAAAGTGCCGCTAAAGCGGCGATAGTGCCCTTGCTAATATGCCCCAATATTTTAGTGACATCCTTAAACAACAAAACTCAAGCAGAATAATGTTAGCCAGTCTTTCTTGTTGCTTCCGTGTGTTACAAAGTTACATTGCATTGCCCCTTCTGGAAGAAAAAAATAATACTCTTTCACTCTTCTTTTCCTTTCTTTGAATGGCATTTACTTTGTGGTTGTGCAGGTGTTTTTTCAGTGCTTATATGTTAACACTGGTGGGGGCCATTTCCCTTTTGGTGTTTTTTTCCCAGTTATTATAGGTTTAAACCTAAAACAGGATAGCCTAATTATAAATGTGCCACTTTTAGAAAGTTTGCCTTTTTGTGCCCATATCCTCTGTGCTTTTCTGCAGGCAGACTGGGTCATATGATTCTGCTGTTGTGGGTTGTGTATTTACTGCAAGACAGTGAGACCAAGAAAGCCTAGGTGTGGACCAGATGGGCCATCCTGACTGGATGGCTGGGAGGGGCTGTACCTAGCCCCACTTATATTTCAAAGGGTTTTGCCTCCAGCACACACATTGGAACCTAAAAACAGGTCTTCCCTAGCTATTGTCACCCTACACAGTTTGGAGACTAGCTCAGGAAGAAGGAATGGGAAGCACAGGTTGGTACTGTTGATAAAAGACCTTTCAGACCCCAATAACGATCACTCCTAGACCCGTGGACGATTCAGAAGAAGGGCTGTCCTTCTGTTAGAAGGACTGCCTTGCTGCCCTGCTGTCTGAGGAAGGACGACTGGGCCTGCTCCCTTGAGCCAAGAACCACCAGAGTGATTTCAAACGCTGCTAGAGTGCATTCCGTCCATGGGAGGTGTCCTTAGGGACCTGGACCATTGGCTTGCATCAGTGAGATCTCCTCCTGAAAGAAAAGGTGGAAAACCAGATGTTTGTGCCCTTCATGACCATAAACAAGCCCGTTCATGCCAAGACTCTGCCTCTAGATGACTGCCAACTAGAAGCTCCGTTGAGACCTGCTCTTCTTATTGATCTTCTTATTGACAGTGACCAACGATGACCAGCTACATGAGAGCTGCACTTCATGCTACAGCAATGACATTCCACAGTGATCAACAACACAAAGCTCCAGAAATGACCGTCCAACTGGCTCTTCATACTACAGCAATGACCATCTGTGAACGCCTCACCAGCTCTTCGCACTATGGTAACAACTGTCGGTGATGCTTGTCCTGCTCCTCACAGCCCCCTCCAAAGCAAAGAGACCTTTTTGTGCTGGACTTGAAAAGGTACCTCTTCAGCTGGACTAATCTGCTCCCTGTATCCGACCCCTGCTCCATCACGGTCAGCCTTAACTTGCTATTTTACCCCGGTCTGGGGCAACTAAATGACTGCAAATGGCACTCTGTGCTATTTTAACTAAAAATTTAAATAATTGCATCTCAGGTTCTATTGATTGGGTTTCTTTCATATTGATGCCAGTTTATTTATTGAAATGTACTCTATTTTTCTAGGTTTGTTAGGTATTTTTCATGTGTTGTGTTTTCACTGCATTACTGTTTGTGTGCTGTATAAATACTTTACGCATTGCCTCTAAGTTAAGCCTGACTGGTTTTGTGTCAAGCTACCAGAGGGTTCAGAACAAGAACATTTAGTGATTGTTTGTGGTTCACCCTGACAAGGACTGTGTTTATTATTTGAGTAGGGCTTCCACATTTTCAACTAATAATCCAAATTCTTACAATGCTTTTCAGTGTCTAAAGCATAGATATGAAACCGTTGACTTAAAATTATATGTCAGATGAGGTATTTAACACCTATATCGCATTAAGATAAATAATGACCAAACACTCTTTTGAATAGTATTCAAGGTTTGATAATTAATGATTGCATTATTATCTATAGAGACATTACATTTATTAAACATCTGAATAGCAGTTAAAAAAGTATAACATCTACTACATGTGGTTGACTTCACAGATATGCTTCATGTCATGCATGTTGCGCAAGTTTATGCTTATTAGCGCTAGAGAAGTGATACAAAATTGGGTCTAAGGGATAGCTCACTGAATACCTTCTAGTATGAAAAGTGTATAACAAACTGTCAAAAATCATTAGATGATGTTATCAGTGATGTCATGAATTATGTCATTTGAGATGTCATAAGTGATGTCATCAATGAATGTGCAGGTGCAGAACCACAAACCACAAAATTTAGACACCCTGTAATTCCGATCTCCCAAACTTTACCTTTAGCGGTTCCGCTCCAACCCTTGATCTTGCGATAAAGAACACCTTACTCAACATCAGGACCAACATAAATCTAGCTGAGTAATGAAATAATTAAATAACTGGGCCCACTCAACAACTGAGTTCTACATCAGGGGAAAAAGTTAAAGAGTTTATTACAAATCTAAAAAATAATGCAAAATATGACATGTATGCTCAAATGCAGAGTACATAATCAGAAATATGAATGTTTCGTGTCTGAAATAAATAGCAAATCACAAGAGAAACCAGCAGCATTTCTAGTAGAAAAAGGAAGGTCTCTAATAAATCGAACAGGGTCCCCAGTAGAACAGTACAGTAATCTTCAGGCTCACCCCTAAAATCGGGGTTTTATACACATTTTCACAATACAAATTTAGCAAAGATTCTTAATTCAGCATGACATTACTAGTTATAACTCATTTCGGGCAAATCAGAACATGAGACGCAATAATTTAGCCTTATAGTTCGCTGTCTCGGGCTATACCGGCCATTAAATGCGCGAGTCCAAGGCGAGGGCCTTTAACAAGGGAGCGGGACTTTAATGCTGGTATAGCCCAGATACAGAGGGCTATTAGAAAATTCTGCCACTAGAGGGCAGAATGTTCTAACAAATAAAACAAAGGCCTCAAAGAGCCCGAGGGAATTAAAGTCCCCTTAGGCTCCATAAGGCCTTTATTCACAGCAACAGCTGTGAACTACAACATTAGAATGTTAGAGCTCTGGGCTTCTCCTGGCCATTAGAGGCCCGGAGCACTCTATTGTTTTCAATGGAGCTCCCAACATTCCAATGGTCTAATAAAGTGCATAACATTAACCCACTTTCACCATAGCGTCATGCAACTTCTGCACTGTTGCTGTCCGGAGATGCACACTACGATATGATACATTAATTCAACAATGACCCACACACCAGTGTTTCTTGCCATGACATATCAAAAATACAGCAGTAAAAACCTTGTGTTTAGTTTAGTTTATTAAATTAGCACAGTTAATTAAAACCATTGCAATAAAATGTCATCGTTGCACTGTTACCACACTAAAAGCAAAGCAAAGCAAACCATCAAATTTCAATTCATACACATATTACTGATGAGGCAGACTTGTAGTTATTGTTGTAATCATGTGACAGGCTTCAAAAACCAAGGATAAAGTGATTTGATACAGAGACACTAGGGCAAAGTGCAAAAATAGTCTGTGATAAGTTTTTGGGGAGGAGGAGCTGGTAGGGCGGGGGCAGGAGAGGGAGAAAGCAGATTGTCCAAGAGTCTCACATATTTTCCGGACCTTGCAAGCACTTGAATATCTGGGGAAGTAAAGCAGAGAGCAGATGCCTCCCAACATGTATTGATGCCCCTTTTTAGATATAAGGGTTTTAAGAGAAGTCTTCTGGGAGCGTCAAGGGCGGGACAACAGCACAGAAGATGCAGCCATGATTCAGACCTGTAATTACACAGTCTGCAAGCCCCTCCTCACTAGTTGGAGCCCATCGGTTGAAGGCAGTGGAGCGCAGACCTAGGAGACGCATGAACATTATATTTTTGCGGGCCACTGCGTTCAGACTATCAAGAAGGTAAGGTTGAGGTACCCCAGGGAGGTATGAGTCGTTCAAGGGGAGCAGGATAATTGATGTTTTTAGGACCCGAATGTCCATCTGGTAGGAAATTTGTCTAACCTGCTTGTTGATAACCCTTTTCCAGACTGTGTATGGACTAGAGTCCGCAGTTAATGATGTTTCGTCAATATGTAGCGTTCTTATGGCTTTTACAATTTGACGGTTCCATGGATTCCCGGAGCTGGCAAGAGTTTCTTTTAACCGGGCTTTAAGCGTGTTATCTGCGGCTTTTAGTGCCCTTATATAGTACTTCAGGGTGTCGGCCTCACAGAAAATCGATTGTCTTTGAAGGCCCAGCTCCAGTCGTAGTCTTGCCCTGTGGATGTAATTCGGGAGACGGAAGATTTTTTTATAGATGGTAACCTGGGCGTGGTCGAGACTGGCCGAGCATGCGCCAGGAAAGGCCTGGTGCCCATAACTTAAGGCAGGAAGAAGGGTAGCTTTAATCACCTTCAGAATGGGTTCGGCAGAAGGGCTACTCAGGGACTGGTTAAGTCGAGTCAGGCTGTATGTTGTTGCTCCAGCTCTCTTTTTTCAAGGCAGCCAAGTGGACTGATGGTCTGGAAGACTCGCTAAACCAGACCCCCAGGTAGTTGTATTTTGATGTTGTTTTGATCTTTGCGGGCCCAATGTTCCACGTTAAACTTTTCTTTTTCTTGCAACGGCCGAAAATCAAGACCTTGGCCATATCCTGGTTAATTTTAAGAGAATTGGCTGTGTTGTATTTGTGGAGCATGCAGAAGGCTCTTTGGAGGCCAGACTTTGCCTGGTCCATTATAACAATATCATCAGCGTATTGCAGAATGTGCAAGTTCGTTTTTGCGAGGCCCAGTTTTGGCGGAAGGAGACTACTTTTCTCCAGGAATCTCCCCAGGTCAGCGGTGTAGAGGTTGAACAAGAGGGGAGCAAGAACACACCCTTGCTTTAGACCTTGTGGACTAGATACATTTGGAACACGTAGAAAAGACCATTCACAATAAATGCCCTCTAAGGAAAATCACAGTCTCTCTTGCTCTGTGAGAACTGTGGGGAGCAAAGACACGAAGGGAGACAAGATGGAATGGGAAAAACAACCAGGAACAAGATGAAAAGAACATCAGAACAGTATCCATATGAGCTAAAATGGTGTCTCCGTGAAAATGTAGCACAACTAAATCACATTAATAAATGCACTTCTAAATGCCATATTAAACCTTTTTCGACTGGAATGGTATTATTTCATCATTGACGTCTAGAACTCATCATAAAAATCATTAGTATTCCATATTGAATGTCACCCAAAATTGCACGTTAAAAGAACTTCAACAATGTCATTTAATGTGTCATGAGTGATGTAATATGTGAGGCCATAAGCAGTGCATGGTGGGGTTGCAAGTTATAATTTGCTTGGTAAACTGTTGAATTTCAGTGTTATTTTATAAACATCCTTGCACAGAGTCGTGTATATGTGTGGTTTGTGTGACAGTTAAAATGGTGCTATTAAATTAGTGAACACCAATGATACTATGCATATTTTAAAGGCCTTTTCCAATAGTGATGTAGTTCCATTCATCTTTAATAAATTGAACCATTTCAAATAATGATGATTTCTTAATGAGAAAGAGTATAACAACAACAACAATAATAATAATAATAATAATAATAAAGGAAATGTTTCTGCCAATCATAACAGAGCACAATATGAATAGTCAGTAACCAGAATGAAAACAGGAAGTCTGTACTAATATGTATGGTATGAAGGTGCGAGATGACCTATTGCATAGCAGCCTTATCCTATCTCAGTACATTTGTTGCATTAGATTGACAGATGACTGAGGGTTCATTGACAAGGCCTCTGAGATGCCCTGAGCCTAAGCCTCTGGTACAGCCTAACACACTGTGCTTCAAGGAACAACTATAAATTAATTTGTTAAGAGTGGCTTTCAATTGAGGACTTTTTGCATTGATAGGAAAGTCTGGGGAATAGTAGATGGCCTGATTCTAAATTTGCACTGCAATTTTTCCTTGCCATGCACTCTGCTGATCAATCCATTGCTTACCTAGCCAGTAGGAGCTGAGTGCTGTTGTGAGAAACCTACAAATAAAAGATAATGCATAACAAAATAAGATTACTATTTAATATGCTATCACTGGGTGAAATTCCCCAACGGTTCCTGGTGAAACATAAGAGCATTTATTTTATTATATGAATTCCTGAATCTGGCATAAATCTTGTAGAGATTTAAGAGCTCGAAAAAATATGTTTTTATAAAGTTTGCAGGCATTTGCTGGCCCCAGTTGGGCAGTGCAGTTTGTTGCTTCTTTTAAAGTCTGAGCTGCAGACTTTTGGCTGACAAAATGCCTTGTTATTTTTGATTTACAGGCCCTCTGTAGTTGACAGGCCTCCACAGGGCAATTGCATTGTTTTCCCAAACTGTCTGGGGGAGGCTAATCCTCTGCAGTGCAACAAAAAAAGGTTTATATCCCTTTTTTGAGTGTATTTATAAAGCACACTTAACAACCAAGGACTCATGAAGTTTGACTACACCAGAAGAATAATGATGATCTCACAGGGTAGCCAGGGATATACTGTACTGTTAAAGAACCACAGCTTTAGCAGTCTATGAGAAGCTAAATGCCACTTTGTTTGTAAAGGGCATTTTGCATGTAATTCCATAAGATTAAAATCTGAGTAAGGAAGGAATGTGCTGTCTATTGGCATTTTAAAATTGTCAACAAAATTGTAATTTAACGAGTAAAGTTGCTTAAGAAACATAAAGCAATAAAAGCGTTTAGCAAGAAAGATTTTCATGATCACGAAGACAAATTTATGTATTGCAAAACGAGACATAAAATCCAGTAAAGATGTGTATCATTCAGCCTCTGCCAGCTACCTATTGCACCATGAGTACAACAGCATTCTGTAGCCACCCAAGATGATACAGTATATTGGGGGACGCTCCAAGTTAAGATCATTGCCATCATCATGTCCAGCTGAACAGATTGCAGTAGCAATGTGTCAGAAGCTCAAAACCTAAATCACTCTACATATTCCATCACATGTGAAACGGAAGAAAGTACAAGTTTCATGTTGTGTGGCGCCTCCCCCCGCTCTTACCTGCCATCTTAGGGAAGCAATAGCAAACTCCCCCCGCTCCTCAATGAGTTTGACAGGGCGGCAAGCAGAGAAAACTCTTGCCAGTAAACACCCCCTCCCGCTCTTTACTGCGGGGCAGCAAGCGCAGGGACCGCCATGGGAAGCCAGAGGGATGGAGGTTGGCATTCTAGTGCTCAGTTCTGCGGCGGTCCACAGGGAGCTGGGGCTTGCCACTTCAAGGCTAGACAGAGAAAAGGTTTGGGTGTAAGACGACTAGGGACGGGATGAGAACCCTCACTCACATGCATGGGCTTAATGCCTAGCAGCTGAGGTTGGTGGGTTTTCCTTGTGCTTCAATAATTTTGCACCCGTTCTGCATCCATGCATGCTCTCCCTGAGGCAGTTTCCATATTTAGGGTTCCATGCCTTCTACCATTGTTCAGACCCACAGATTCTTTGTCAATGTGTTATTGAACATACTGGATTCTCTTCTCCTTCGATGAGGCAGCCCTATGGTTGGACTCCAGTTTAGAATTTTCAAACATGGTCTGCCGTCTTTCTGTTCCTTTCACTGCCTGGTTCTAGGTAGCTAGGGGGACTATTGCTTGGCTCCACTTCTTCTGCCTTTCTACTTTTCTAGAGGTCCTGAGGAGTTGTTTGCTGAGTCCAGTGTTGTTTCTCTCTCTTCCTGTACTCTTTTGTGTATCTCAATTGCTTAGAGTTACCAATCACAGAGGGTTACCATCACGGGGAGAGAGCAGGATTAAAATTCTCACCCAGAGCTGCTCACAAGCTTGTTTGGGACTCTGACACAGAGATTCTCAAGTCAGATTTAGGACAAGAGACCAGCATTGTTCTCAAAACTGTCATCTAATAGCAACAAAACATTGCCACTGCCTTAATCTGAGCATAATAAACTACTTCTTGATTTAGCTGAACACCTGAATTCCTTATTGCACATTAGTAACCTGTGCTTACCCCATACTGCTGGGCCACATTTGAGCCTCCAATGTGTATTTGCTCTGAGCACAAGCACCTCAACTTTGCCAGGTCATTTAACATTTAACAAATTGATGCAAGAACTGAACTGAGAGTGTTGCTATTTGAGAGTACATTCTGAGGAGAGATAAATGGGCATCCTTAGTTTAAGGAAAACACTTCAGCTCAAGGTTAACATAAGCAAAGACGTCATTCAACATACCATTAACACTTGGTTCAAGGATAAGTCTTATTAATCTCCACAGGTCAACAGCTGCCCAGCAGTGGCAAGAGGTGAAGTGGACATGAGTGAATGTGCTCAAATATGTAAGTCACAATCTACAGTGGTGCCCATTTGTCCACACATGTGTCTGTCACCTGGCAAAAACTGATCAAAGGCCAGTGATATCAAATGTGGCTCGTATGTGCAAAATGATGACCATGCTGATGCAATCTAAAAACCACAGTGGCTTATCTACTGAGAAAACCATTCTGACTGTTTAGAGATCCCACCTGTATTCTGGTTGGATGGGTTCTAGAAGACGGTTACATTCCATAAAAATGTATAGTTTCTTGTAAAAAGTCGCTCTAGTAGTTATGAAGTGATAAAACAGATTAAACAAATTGGAAAAAGGGAAAAGGGTCCTGAGACTCTTAGCACACAAGGATGCTTACTTACAAACCAGAGGACTATTGCTTTTTCAGGTAAATATGAGTAAAGCCCAAAATGTCTGCCCATTTTGGTTGCAAGAGGAACCCCCTGCTTACTATATTTGTAGCATACTGACGAAATATACCTAGTAAACTAAGGTTCATGGCCTACACTGAGCAGCAGGAGGTAGCATTTGGCAAGTTAAGCACATCTCTTTCAGGATTACATACTTAGATACAGATTTACAAGAAAGTGACGCATCTGTAGAGATGCGTCACTTTCCCTGCGCCACCCTGAGAAACCCTTGCGCCACCATGGATGCGCCGTATTTACAATACCGCGCACCATGGCGCAAGGATTGACAGATGTGTCAGAAATTCTGACGCATCTGTTGGGGCAAAAGTCACGCATTGCTGGAGTCGTGTCGCAAGCACGATGCAGCTCCAGCAATGCATTTTGAGGCCTATTCCCACTTCACTGCGTTACTCCTTACACCTGCTTCAAGCAGGCGTAAGATTTTGACACAGTGGCGTCCTAGAAGTGACGCAGTGAAATCTTGTAGACTTCACTGCATCACTTTTACGAGGCTTTCCTGCGAGGGAACGCCCACCCTGCATACATTATACCTAACGCAGGTGTAATATGACGAGGGCTTTACAACGTGACGCATCTCCTAGATGCATCACGTTGTAAATTGCCCGTATTTTTCACGCCGCCGCTGCGTCACAAAAGTGACGCAACGGCGGAACAAAAGTGTCGCAAAGGGCTTGTAAATCTGCCCCTTTGTCTCTTGCTGGTCGTGGAAGGATGAGGTGTTGCTCGTTTACCTTGTCCTTAGGAAAGAGATTTATCATCTTATACTAGATTTGGTAGGAAACATTACTGTTTACTAAAGAACTAGTAAATACATTGCGCCTCTAACAATTGTGAGGAGCAGGGAGCAAGGTAGAGAAAACCTTTCTTTTGAATATGTATTACACTGTGGGCCATCACTCATGCCTTGCGCACCATGTAAATTAAGGACATGCCACCTTTCTGGCCCTGCCGTCTCAGGCATGATTTCTGAAAAACAAGCACCCTAACCTCAGGGAGCTTGTTCTGTCTTACATGGCTTGTAAAAACAAGCATGGGCAAAGTCAATAGGTCTTGCCTTTAAAAGGAGAGTGCCGACCTGTTGGCTTTGCCAACACTATTTTTGCACTAGCTCTCCTTTCTTTAATTTACCCTTCTAATATGGCCATTAGCCATGTTGTAACTAAGTTACAAATAGCCGAATGGCTGCTGGTGCCTCCCGATGTATGCATATGCAGTCCTACCCATCCAGGAATGTGAAAAATTATTTTGCAGTTGGAGAGTGGGGGGGTCACTGGAGAATAATATTGAACAGACGGGGGAGGTAGAGAGAACAAAGTTGTGAACTTTCATGCACTACTGAAACAGAACTAAAAATGTAGCCCCCACACATCAGCAGAGGATAGATACACGCCTTTCATCCAGAAGGGGCTTCTTTACAAGCCTCTTGCTCCACTTTTGCGTCATTTTTAACATGGGAAAAGTGACGTAAGGGTGGCGCAAGGGGCTTGTAAATAAGCCCCTGAATATGGAGCATGAAACTGACGAAAGGCAATCATGTGTTACAGCAAACAAATGATGGACGGAATGCTGACAATGCAAAGAATCTCCCCCAGTCAAAAGATCTGGGTTAAATCCATCGTTCTTTTGCCCACTACGCCACACCAGTTTGGACCCAGCCATATGCAAATCAGTCTTGACCCTGTGCCCCATGGGAACAGTCCAGACCGAACTGCCAGGCCAGGTCCTCCCTGGACCGGAAACAAGCATCCTGGGACCGGTTTCAGGGTATGTCACCCTTCATCAGCCAGGCTAGCTTGAATCCAGTGGCACAGTGAGCAAGGGACCCACGTCTGGGCATACCCATCCCACTTAGGGCGAAAAGTGTTACAGCAAACAAATGATGGACGGAATGCTGACAATGCAAACATTCTCCCCCAGTCAAAAGATCTGGGTTAAATCCATCGTTCTTTTGCCCACTACGCCACCCCAGTTTGGACCCAGCCATATGCAAATCAGTCTTGACCCTGTGCCCCATGGGAACAGTCCAGACCGAACTGCCAGGCCAGGTCCTCCCTGGACCAGAAACAAGCATCCTGGGACCGGTTTCAGGGTATGTCACCCTTCATCAGCCAGGCTAGCTTGAATCCAGTGGCACAGTGAGCAATCATGAGCAAGGGGCTTACACAAAGCCCACTTTGTATTGTAGATAAGTGATCTTTGACAAAAAAACAGCTAAAGGTGTATGTTGGCAAAGACTAACGTGTGGGCATAGGTTCTGAAGGGACAAGCGAGCCTTCTTCTGTAGGGTTTGAAAACATGAATAAAGCCTGACTATAATGCTGGGCCCGCATGGATTACAATAATCAAAACCTTTGCTGCACCCCACTCCACCCCACTACCAATGCCACTTCAAACTAGGTAGTGTTTTCTGCTGGAACAATGAATCAAGAAATTACCCCCAAGTTGGGATGATTCAGTGGTTTGACTAAACCGCCTGCCCCCTTCACTGCAGTCAGAAGAAAACATCTTCAGGCGAGACCTATTTTTCAAGCAACGATTTCCATGCAACGAGAATGTTGTGATTCACTTCATTGTGTTATTTATTTCAGGTCAGGCAGCTGAACATCCATTTTAGAATGATCTCTGTTTCACGCAGCATATGCTCATTACCCCTTAATATACCCATATTCTATTGCTCCGTGAGGAGTTGTTATGCCCTGGGAAATGGTTTAGAGGACCCTTAAGTACCTCGGGCACATTTTACTTTGACATCTATGTCCTGTGAAATCTCCCACACCACCCTCTCTCTACAACTAGCTTTTCTTCCAAGGGATCCCCTATGGCTCTCTAAATGTAAACACGGCTTTAATTGTCAGCTTGTCATAAACTTTAATGGCCTGCTTGAAATCAGACCTCCCTTTACGACTTGCTCACATATTTTTTCTTCTGGTTGTTTTCTCGTGTTTGGCACGTGCAGCAATTCCCTTTTAGAATTGCAATTACAAGGCACTGTTAGGTAGTACAGATTTAACACAGATTAATTTGTCAGGCGCGGGTCCATAGATGCATCCCTTTCTGTTACTGGACAGAACAAAGCAGAGGCCACGATTGCCACAGTGTACATTCATCTTATTAGCCACAATATTTCATTTTCTAAGGATTGATTTAGCTGACACCACAAAGGCAATACTGCTCTCAGAATGACGCATATTTAACGCAAATAAAATTTGTGGTGAGTTTTAGAATGGCTTACGCACATTTTATTATATATTCTGTAAATGCCATCATTTCACTTAAGAAGACAGAAAATACAAACAGATTTTCTTCCAGTAATTTGGACCTTTGCAGATCAAAGCGAAATGATCGAGCATAATGGGGAGCTACAGGGGTCACCCAATGTCGAAAAATAACAACTTTTCTCTTTGCCTCAGTCCCTAACAATCACCAACAATATGCATTCCAGAATGTTCCTGTGTTCCATAATGTCTGCTTGAGTTTTGCAGCCTGTTTACTGCCCTTTAACCGCTTAACTGCAGCGCGAATTCCGCCGCGGTGCGGCGGCTTGAACGAGTGGGCGGGGCCGCGTCGGCCAACGGACGTGCGCAGCACTACCGAGGTAGTGCTCGCGACGGCCGTTGGCCGACGGACGCAGCAAAGGGGTTAACAGTAGCATATGAGAACGCTCTGTGCTGTTTCTTTCAGTTTACTCTGGTCAATAGACTTTAATGGTAGCCTGAGAGGAAAAGGGGTTAGCGACAAATTTTTATCTTAGAGTACAGTGCGACCATTAGGACCACACAATATAAATCTGAGTCAGTAAATTGAAACCAGTATTTAATTTGACATGGTGGTTGCCAGTAAATTGTAAATTTATTACAAATTAAAAGTCAGACTCATATAAATCAATCTTAAGAACATACTATAAAAGTAACGGATTATCAAAGGAAGACCAAAGCGACGTACAAGATTGGTCCTCTACAGCAAGGAGCTTATAAGAATTTCTGTGGCAGCTATGCAAAAAGTAAGGAAAAGGATTTGATGACTACATGAATGGTTTCGATCCTTCTCCTCATATATGGAAAAGATTCACAATATCCACTAAACCCTACACTAAACTAAAGATAGGGGAAACCCTATTGAATCAAGGAAGTAAGAAAGGTGTCAGCATCAGAACCTCTGTAAAAGTTCTATAAGTAAGGAGTCATGTATAGCATAAAACACATTCAGAGATGATAAGAGTGGTCTGTACCCCTCCAAGTCTGAAGGAAAATCTGACCAAACCCAAGATGGGTTCCCTTCTTAAAATGCACAAAAAACATTCGAGAAATATGACCTCATACACATCATAGTACTTTTCCAGTTCCGAAGAAAGAACTTGGGGGCATATTAACAACGAGGCGATAGACAATTATCGCCGCTTTAGCGTCCGTTTTTGGACGGAAAGCGGCGATAATTCTATCGCCTAATCAGCAAGGTCACGCTATCGCGTGAATCCCTGCACTATCGCTCCTTTCCCCAACGCCCATCCTTGCATCTCTAATGAGATGCAAAGTGGGCGTGACTGGGCGTACCCCAGATGGGCTACGTTGTAAATATCGCCGATGTGCACATCGCGATATTTACAAGGCAGCCCACAGGATTATAGCAGACGTTAGATTTTGGCAAAAACGGCCGTTTTCGCCAAAATCTAACGTCTGCTATAATCCCGACTTACCTATGTTAGCCATAGGAGGTGGATTCTGCTGATACGACCCTGTGGGTCGTATCAGCAGGCTATCGCCCTTTTGCAGGGAACATCGCTGGAAAACCAGCGATGTTCCCTGCAAAAGGGCGATAACATCGCTATCTCTGGTATTTTTATCGCCCTGGAGTAACGCGTTGTTAATAACGCGCTACCAGGGCGATAAATGCCAGAGATAGCCAGCGATCATATAATTATCGCTAAGCACGGCCAGCGATAATTATCGCTGGCCGTTGTTAATATGCCCCTTGGAGCCTTGAACGCTACTCCCATATTCCAGTCTCCGCTTCCGAGGCGTTCTTGCAGTCCTCCCTTCGTCTGATAGTACCAACTGGTAACATACCTTTGTTCTTCATTAAAATTATTTGACCTTGCCAGTTCTTCCACACTTCACTATCTCTGAAATACAATGTTCTTTTTACTAACTAACGAATGCCTTTGGTCTGCACCTACAGAGCAAACAAACATGCAAAAAAACAGCTTCCACGTTGGTATTAAATGTCTCACCTGTACATTTAAGGCCCACAATCACTCTAACTTACCAGTTTTCTTTAAATGCATATTAATTCTACAATCTAAATATAATCCAATAAGTGATACTGTACTCTTATATGTGGTACAATAAACTAATACATGTATTATTACCTAAAAGCAACATCTGGTCATAATTTATAAAGAAAGCATTGAACACATATATGATTCATTCTCACTAATCCCTGGCGAATGCATTACATTAAATGTATTTTAGCACACCACCTTACAATCTAAACCTATAGAAGATCAATATCTGCAATCCAGATACCTCTGAAAAAGTAAAAACGGTAATATGCACACATATATATGTCAAAAACACATGATAAATGCACCTTCTATACCTTTAGTGCACCATATCTCATTAGTATTATTGCATCACTGCATTACACAAGTACATAAGGCCAAAGGTAAATATATATATGGCCCTGCTAAATGTAAAACAAAAGAAGCAAAAATGATGCTACCCCACATACAATGAGTCTGACCCAAATAAAGCTTGTTCCAATGTAGAATGAGCACTACAGTCCAGTTTTACTTGTCACAAAGACTGTTCCTGCATGTTAATCTGCACTATGAATGGGACAACTCAGAATTTGGTGAAAAAACCTTATAAGGAGCTACTGAGACCTCGCAGTAACAGTATTATCCTAAGCTATTTCACCATCCAGTTGAATAGAGGTACTAAAAATTTGACTTCTTGGGTAAAAATATACAGGAGAAGCAATTCGTATATTTCAAGTGTACCCAAACCTGCATTGCATTTATTTAGAGCACAAGTAATAGAAAATAAATCACTCCCCTACTGAGCAGTCCTAATTTTCACCAACTACAACAAAGATCAGCTATTTGGCCTCTGGCTGAGACAATACCATATAGATGATTATTTCTGTTTGTTGTGGAACAATGAAACAGTGATGTACTATCAAACTGCACACAATGGTTATCATGATGAAGGTCATCATGGTCCTAACAGAGAGGAGACATTGACAGCTGTGCCTCCTACATCAGAGAAAATTATGTGAGTGACAAACATCCATCCCTGAAAATGTGAGACCAGTACATAATTTGAGGTGGTGTTTGCCGGTTGGGGGCACAGCACTTACCTTTGGGAACCAACACTTATTCTTTCGCATCAGGTATTTACAGAGTGGAAGAGCAGGAAGCATGCAGATCGGAAAAACGGAGGACGAGAAAGACACCAAAAACGTCACAGAGGCAGAAAGCACTAGCCTGCAAGAGTGAGATAAAAGGGCATGAAGTGTCTAGTAGTTAAAATAACAGGCACACAATGTCTTTAAGACTACCAGTTTGGTATTTGGCATGCTGAGAGCTTCTGAGCAAATCTTTGGGCATTTTTTGTTTTTTATAAATTGATTTCATACGCCTACATATGCATAGTTCATTGGTCAAATAAATACTTCATTTATTTTTAATCACCTTTAGAAAACCATGATTTTTCTGTCCCTTAAGCCTATTTTGTCTAACCTCTTTTCCAATGCCTCCCAGTTTGGTGCTCCTTACTGCAACAGTTATGCCTTGAATTTCCAGGTGTAGCTTAAATTTTCCAAGAAGTGTGGGAAATGCACCTTGGCTTATTTCTAAGCACCCAAAAAGTTACACCTGAGCTGGTGCTCCCAACATTTGCATGAGATTTTCCAGACACACCTATCAAAAAATATATATACTGTGTACGTTATGCACACAGGAGTTAGGTATGCACTCCTTTCTCACTTGTTGAACTTTTGTAAACGTGGTGTATAATAAACACGCCTTCATTATTGCTGTTTAAAGTGGTAAGTCAATCACAAATCTTTACATTTCGGGGCTGATTCATAAATGAGGTTTGTAGTATGTAAAGTAGTACTCCTGCAGTACTTTTTCATGTACACTTACATGCTTTTGTGACTCAACTCCTACTCTTGGAAGGAAATGGAACTATTTTGTAGGCAATTAAAACAGATAGAATGGACTGCACCCTTTTTGCACTTTTGCAAATAGGAAGTCGGATGTTGCAAGACCGATTCACAAAGTCATGTAAGACTACATATAAAGTGTACTATATTTTTAAGCAATTCCTTTAGTTTATAGCCATGCAAGACCAATTGGCAATGCCATTGCTTGTTCTCATCTGTAGTAGGCTTCATTGTGCAATGAGATGGGTTATGTGGAGATATTTTGTGCCCCAGAGTAAAATAAACTATACTCCAAGTGAGGAAATGTAGCATTTTGAAATGATCACATTTCATTGAGAGAATTAGACTACTTCACCAGGTCTGCAGATCATTTATTTAATTAATTTAATTTTGTTATTTTTTAAGTTGACCATTGTTTCAGGAAGCTGTGGATCAATTAATTAAATAACATAATCAGACTAATTTATTAGTGCTTTTAAGTAATGTGAAACAGTATTGTATGTTGTATGTCCAGCAAAGATATTCATGCATGCCTCAGTGGATTCATATATTTTAATAATGGGTACGTACAGAGTGGACTTTGTCAAAATGTGACTTTATCTTATTGTTATTTCATTAGGCTTATTTATGGCCCTTCCCCCATTCAATCTTATTGATTGGTAGCCACTGCCCATTTTCGCTGTTTCCCCCACTCACCGATTTTTCTGCTCTGCACCCTCCTGCCTTCCTCACATCCCCTCCCACTTCCCAGGACTACTTATGGAGGCCGCTGTGGGGCTCGAGTGAGGAGCCCAGAGTGTGCTGCTCCCCCGTTGCCACTACCCAGCTCCACGAGACTGTGCCTTGCACACAGCCCTCAAGCCCACCGGTTCGATCCCGTTGTCAGAGGTCCGCTGTCTAGCTGACCTGGTATTTAGTGTATTTATGTTACTTTCATCTGATATTTAGTCTTTTGTTCCTCTGTGGCATGTATTTTGACTTTATTTTATAGTTATTTCATTAGGCTTATGTTTGGCTCTTCCTTCATACAACCTGACTGGTTGGTAGTCACTGCTCGTTACCGCTGTTTCCCCCTGGTTTTTCCTGCTCTGTGCCCTCCCGCCTCCCTGCCAGCCCCTCCCACCTCCCAGGACTACTTATGGAGGCTGCTGCAAGGCGGGAGCACCACTGGTGCACCAAAGGCGTGACAAAAGCAAGCTCGTCTGAGCTCGTCTGCACCTGGACTATGCCCAGCACCAGGACCCCTGGCTCTCCACCCAATTAAGATACACTGCGGCTGACCTCTGTGCCCTGGATCTCAGACGCACCAACAATCTCTGTTGCCGCACCTCCCCATGAACCACCAAAGGACCATTCTCCTGCCGAACTCCCGCCTTACCTTCAGCAGTGAAACAACCAACGTCACTAGCAACAACACTGCTAACACCGCTGCACCAGCTATATCAACCAAGACCCCCACGACAACACTCCAGTGCATCCTACTCAACAGATGTTTGTGCAGAAAAACACACCACAGAGGTTTGGGACACGATCTCTTTCCTTATCCCAGACGTCATCTTCTTCACAGAAACCTGCTCCACCCCATGTCTGCAACATACATCGCCACCGCTATCCCAAAAGGTTACGGGATAACACATGGGACTCAACCAACAAGCATGGAGGCGGAATTGCAATCATCTACAGGTACACCATCCGCTGCACAACATCCCCAGATGACCCAACACCGGTAATGGAACGCCTCATATTCCAACTCCTCACAGATGGTAAAAGCACCATCAAAGGTATCCTTGACACAGATTAACCTGGACCCCGTCCCAGCTTCTACAACACCATCTTAGAAATCATCGCCCGCTTGCAATTGACTCAGAGAACTACATCTTCCTAGGGGACCTTAACTTCCACCTCAATGACCCCCAGCGAAGCCAACTCCGCCGACCTCCTGGAAAGCATGAGCAACATTGGACTCAAGCAGTTTGTCACTGACCCCACCCACATCGCAGGATACATGCTCAACCCTATCTTCACCTCCGGCGACAGAGTCAGATACACCCACACCACACCACTCACCTGGTCCAACCACCACAGCATACACGTCACCATAACAGGACCCAATTACCCAGTGCCAAGCCCCCTCAGATCCATGGAAAATGGAAAAAGATATCAGAAGCCAGTGGAACAACACACTCCACTCCCACCTCCCAGGCTTCACACACGACCCCGAACAAGCAGCAAAGAACTTCACCCAGCGGATCACGCAATGTGCCGACACCATCGCCCCCGTCAAGACAACCATGGCTAAAGAACATAGCAAAAGGGCAAGCTGGTTCACCACAGGACTGCACTCCACCAAATGCAAATGGCATTAACACGAAAGGAAGTGGCGCATCAGCAAAACATCAGAAGACCGCACCGCCTACAGGCCCGCCGTCAACCAGTAACACCACCTCCTTAAAGAAACCAAGAGGAACATCTTAGTAAACTGTATCGAAGCTAGCGCAAACCATAGCAAAGAACTCTTTGCCATCGAGAAGGAGTTCACCAATCCCGCAGCTGTCAAGAACGACGTCACTCCCTCCCAAGAACTGTACGACAACCTCGCGGACTTCTTCAACGACAAGATCTCAACCTTCTACGAAAACATTGAACACCATCCCTCTGCTGAAGACAGCATCAACCAGCTCGCAGCCGTGAACAGACAAGCCAAACACCTCATCACCTACTGGGAACACCTCACCACACAAGAGATATCTCCATCATGAACTCTGTGCACTCTGCCCACAGACCTATGCCTTCACCACGTCTTCTACCTCGGAAGCAAGGCAATAGGCAACAAGCTCAGGAAGGTCCTGAACATCTCCATCACTGCGGCCTTCTTCCCTGAGGACTGTAAACATGCCGAAGTAAGCCCCCTCCTGACAAAACCATCTGCTGACTCTGCTGTTTTGAAGAACTACTGGCCATCTCACTGCTCCCCTTCCCAGCAAGAGTATTCAAGAAAGCAATCAACCAGCAGCTCACCCAAAACCTAGAAGACCACAACCTCCTGGACCCCTCCCAATATGGATTCCGAGCCAACCACAGCACCAAGACAGCCCTAATTGCAGCCACTGATGACATCTGGCAGCTAAGGCCTGGAACAACCTCCCCCTGCACCTTCGGACCGCACCGTTGCTCCAGCAATTCAGACACAATCTAAAGATCTGGCTGTTTGAATAATCAACCTCTATGCAGCAGCGAACAGCTCCAGTGCCCCGAAACCCTCACGGGTGATGTGCCACGCTCTATAAATGATTGATTGATTGATTGATTGATTAAAAAAAAAACACCTTCACCCTGGCCAAAAGTTTTAGAAGTTTGCTGCTGGTGCTGCCAAATGCTGTGCTGGCTAAACACCAATGCTGCCTGTTTTTTTATTCCACATCACGCCACTTTCTTCCAGTACCCTATTTTTCATGTCTCTTTATCTCTCTCTTGCAAGTCTTCTTTTGCACCCCAGCTTTCTCCATTTTTTACCTATTTTATATATTTCTCTTCTTTTTCCCTTTCTCAATCGTGTTTAGGCAGTCTATTGATGAAAAAGAAACCCTAGTCTCCACAAATGGGTACTGATGCCCACCACCTACAGGCAACATCACAAAGTCAGCACTAGGTACTCATACCTTGGAAATGCTTATAGCAAGAACACTTAGCACCAATATCCCATAGTCTGCTACACATCTACTAACGGCTAAATGAAAGCATGTACCCAGAGAGTGAATACCATAATGCACAAAAGACAAGACCACACCACACCAATTAGTGTTGAGAAAACTTTACTGCAGGTTTATTTTTAGGTACTCAAGGTAATGGGGCGATTTACAGGTGAACCAAGTGCATCCAGCAAGAATAGGACCTATGTTGAACTCCTACCTGATTAGCCAAAGAGCACCCACTCTGCACATCATCAGTGTGGGACTCGACCCTCTCTGCATGATCATTCTCAATCTTTTTGCCTTGACCCTCCTATATTCTGAACTCGTTTATGTGCTAAAGTGCATGTGCTCTCTCCCTTAAACATGGTGAATTTGACTTACACCCAATTAGCACATTTAACTTACTTGTAAAACCCTAATAAAGTGGTACTGTCTGTACCTATGGCCTGCAAATTAAGTGCTACTAGTGGGGCTGCAGCGCTGATTGTGCCACTCACTTAGGTAGCCCTTTAAACATGTCTCATGGCTGACATTAGAGCCTGTGTGTGCAGTTTTAAACTGCCATATTGAGAAGGCAAAATAAACCTTTTGCCTGGCCTAAACCTTCCTTTTTAATACATATGTCAGCCCTAGGGTATGCCCTATTCAGCCCAGAGGACATGGTGCAGTATATTTAAAAAGTTGGACATGTATTTTTAAGTTTTACATGTCCTGGTAGCCAAAAACTCTTACATTCGTGTTTCACTACTGCAAGGCCTACCTCTCCCATAGGATAACATTGGGTTACCTTACTATATTCAGGACAGGGAGGAAGGAAATTTCAAACACATCTGGAGGTGGACCCCTCTACAAATTTCTCCTACTTCAAAGCTGGCACTAAATATAACTATTGGACCCTCAGACGCAACTCTTCAGTAAACAGCTGAACCTGTGGAAGACTCAGAAGAAGGACTGCTGTATTTCTCTGCTTCAAGAAGGACTGCTACTGCCTTCCTACCCTGCTGCCCGGTGGCCCTGCTGCCCTGCTGCCTGAGTGAAAAGGACTGGACCTGTATTTTGAACCCAGGACCACCAGAGTGACTCCAGGGGCTAGTTGTCTGGCCTCCTGATGACAGCTTCAGGGACAGAAAAGGCTCTAACCACCATGAACCCAGCACCTGGACTCTGTCTGCTGTGAATCATGCCTCCCCAAGTGGTGCCACCCCAATCCTGGACCCTTTGAAGTGGGCCTGAAGGTGCTCTGCCAACCCAGCTGTGGTCTTTTGGGCACAACCGATGCAGCGCAATACATTTCCTTGCAGCTCGGCATCGGATCCGCAGCTACACAATACATCTCTGATGCAGGACCTCACTTCGCGGCCCACAGCTCCTTCGGAACCCCCGATGTGCAAAATATCCTTGATACTGAATCTCACAATGCTCAGCAACCAGAATTTAAAGTTCTTTGTTCAGCGGGCCTAACTTGGTCCCTTTATCTGGCCCATGCTCTATCGTGGACAGCCTGAACTTGGGACTTTGTCCCTGTCCGGTGCGACCAGATAACCACAGTTGGCGCTTTGTGCTTTTAGGCACTATTTTTACCTAAACCTTTAAAATCGCATATCTGTGATTCTATTAATTGGATGTTTGTTGTTATTGGTATCAAGTAATTTATTACATTTTAGTCTATTTTTAAATTGTGGGATGTTTCTTGTTTTGTTTTCTCACTATATTACTGTTTAAAGAACTGCATAAACACTTTACACATTGTTTCTAAGTTAAGCCGGACTGCTTTATGCCAAGCTACCAGAGGGTTGAGCACAGGTTAATTTGGGGTTTACTTGTGTTTCACCCTGACAAGAATTGTTGTGACTGCTTGAGTAGAGTTGTCATCCCCTCTCAACCAGTCACCCGATTTTCTATAATCGGGTGCTATACCTTTTCGGGTTTTCCCCAAACTCGGTATCCCACAGTCCAGGAGTCAGATCTCGCTCTCAGAGGTGTAGTGTTACCAGGCAAGACCTCAGTTGCTCTGGTTTACATCTGCCCATGGGAATAACAGAGCACCAACGCTTTCAAACCCAGGAATTATTTTGAATGGGTAGCAATGAAAGTCAGATAATACCCAGGGCCATATTCTCAAGGACTTATCGCCGAGTTAGCGGCACTTTATCGCAGCCAAAGTGGCGATAGATTTATCGCCCCATTCACAAGCAGATGCTAACAGCCGATATCGCCAGTTTTCCTGCGATAGCAGCCGCAAAAAACATCGCCATGGATGACACCGGCAACTAACGCTAATGAGATGCAGAATAGCCGTTCCTGTGCAAAAAGCCGCGAAAACACCACTTCGCAATATTCTCTATGACCAGCCAGATCGGCGATAAGATCTCAAAACAGGCGATAAGGCGCGTTAGCAGCAGGGATTTAACACCTGCTCCTACCTGGTGTTAAGTCGGAAGACAACCTGCACCACAAAAGGGAGCCCAGACCAGAGCCACACCTGAAGAACAACAGATGCCATTGAGCTACTGATCATGCAGCTCGGAGCCCCAAGAGGGCCACAACACCCACCGCCACCACACCCAGGCCCGCCACCCCCCCGGACACCCCCCCTCCCCGGACTACCACAGAGGCAGCGCAGACAAAGACAGCGGACCTTCAGAAAACGCACCAGCTTCACAGACTTAACACCAGAGGATGTCATTGCCCACTACAGGCTCAAAAGGACAACCATCCTCCGCATCCTGACCATCATTGCCCACAGGCTGATGGTACCAACACAGCGGACAAACAACATCCCTCCACAGACAAAGCTGCTGGCTGTGCTGCACCTGTTGGCCTCTGGTACCTTCCAACCAACAACTGCCTGAGTCGGAGGAGTCTGACAGCCAGCCCTATCCAAGTTCCTCACACCTGTCCTGGATGCCATCATCAGCTTGGTACCCCAGCACCTCCACTTCCCACCCACTGCGCAGGAACAGCTGGAGACCAAGCAAGGCTTCTACACCATAGCTGGCTTCCCGCACATATTGGGGGCAATCGACTGCACACATGTACTCCTCGTGCCCCCTGCCGCCACTGCACACAATTACCGCAACAGGAAGCACACGCATTCCATCAATGTGCAGGCAATAGTGGACCACCTGGGATTCTTAACCAATGTCGTCGCCAACTACCCAGGCAGTGTGCATGATTCCTTCATCTTCCGACAGTCCATCATCAACCAGCGCTTTCAGGATGGCACCTATGGGAATGCTCATTGGTAAGTACCAAATGAACACACCACACACCTCAACTCCACAGTCATGCAACTCACGACTCTGGGAATGCACAATTTACAAATTCACATACAACATGCCAAACAACATGCCCACCTACCAGACACGACAGCACAACTAATTGTGGTAACCTGGGCTAGCCATGTACACAAGCCATCCACGGCATGGCACCTCAGCCACACTAGCAGAATGTGGAGAGAGGTGGGAACCAGGCATGTGCGAAGGAGGCAAATGACCCATGAATGAGAATGTACACAATGCCAAGTGTGGCATGGATGTGCTGGCCAGACTGCAGTATGCAGACCACAGACATGTCCATGTCGACATATACTGCTGGTGTTTGGAGTGTAGTGGACAGTGGACGCAACCATGTCACCCCAGGCAGTGGCGAAGATTGCGGAAATGTAGCTTGTTACGCCCCCCCCCTGTAAGCATGAGCGGAGTGGGCTGGCCCGGCATAAGCCAGGCCAGCGTAGGGGTGTGAATAAAAAGCACGTTGCTCTGGGCGTGGTTCTCTTCCAGAATGGCCAACGTGTCTGCCAGGGCGGCGCCTCTCATCCTGCCACGAGGCCGACGCCATGAGCGGCGGTGCCTGCGATACTGTGCGCCTGCTGCACCCCAGGCCGCTGGTCCCCAGACCCGTCTTGGACGCCCCTGCGCAACCAGGCCTCATTGCTCACCTGCCGACACCGGCGTGTGTCAAAGAGGGCTCACCAAGTGCCGGTGCAAGCTCCAAGCCCAAGGCCCACGACCTTGGCAGCCTCCTCAGACCATCAAGGGCCTCCGCGACACAGGCCCCCAGCACTCCTTTCTCGTTGACGTACTCCACCGCTGCCTCCAGCCTACACTGCGGTCCAGTAGGTCACACATTTGGAACTGAGTCTTGATTTATTTATGGCAGAGTTTATACCATTATACAGGCCTCATCGCAGCCTGCATCCCTTTTCAGCTCTGGTGCCACTAACTCTGTGCCCCGAAATTCATGGACACTCTCTGGTTGAACTTTGGTGGCATCTGAGTCTATGGCCTGGGGGTTGCTTTCATCATCATGTAGCTGATACTGACTTGGTGTTAAAAATGAGTCTGTAGCATTCATCTTCTCCATATTGCCTGTTTCTGCTTGGTTCTGCCCTCTGCATCATGCCCTGGAAGAACACCTTCCACTGTCCCCCGAAACACTCCGCGACATCCACCTTCGACATCGACGAGGACCGTCTCAGCTATCGTGGCCCTACCTCAGTGCACCGCAAATCACCGTCCCATGGCGGTGTGCCTGTGCCGGCCGCAGTGCATCCGGGGCCACTAACTGTGCAGCTCAAGTCGTGGACCCTTGCTGTTTGAACTTTGAACTTCTGATTGTCTGATCACTGTTGTACTTGTTGCCAGCACCAACCACTCCCTGTGTGCTGGCTTACACTCACCCCACGCCCATCCAGCACAGGCGTCACTGGACATGTGACCCTGGCAATAAAAGGGGCCGGGCGCACGTGCCCGTAGCCAGTCCCACAAACTATCTAAGTGTGTCCGTGTGGTCATTGTGTATGCATGAGGGCCCCAGGCCCTACCACATTACATTGTGCTGTGTACAGCGGACGCAACCATGTCACCTCAGGCAGTGTGGAAGACCTGGGACATGTAGCTGTGTCGTACCCCCCGTAAGCATAAGTGGAGTGGACTGGCGTACGACAGTCCAGCATAGGGGTGTGGATGATCAGCCCGGGGCTCTGGGCGTTGCTATGTGTTGGCCTTGCCAAGGAAGTAACTAATGCGTGTGTCTCTGTTGTAGTGTCGGCGCCACCCGTCCCGCAATGGACAATGTTGCGATGTAGCATGCCCCCAGAGTGCGGGCTCGGCTGAAGGGATAAATGAAGGAGCGCAAGCCCGCTCGGGGTCCGGGATCATACATGCCAACTGTTGTGTGTGTCGCTATTACTGCAGCATAGGCCATAGGACTAGCCTCAACCGCATCGCGAGTTCAGCCAGCCATGAACTCTACATCTGTGTCCGTCCTATCCTTACCGTAGGCCTACACACACGTGGCCGCCCACCTTCAGCGCACAACATCACAGTGTCGTTGTCAGGCTTGTGTACATGCACAAACAGGCATGACAATGGTGTGCCGTAGGGATGCAAGTGATGCAACCGCGCTGCGCACACTAGTGAATAGACTAGTGGGGAGGGAGGAGCAGCAGTGAGGCTACGTAATACACATTGATGCCGCTCATTTGCTACAAGCAGTACCTGGCAAACAGGAATCACTAAGTCACACATATCACACATCAATGAACTAGTGAGCCCAGGGCCGGACTGACTACCGGGCGTTTTGGTGCGCTGCCAAGCTGGGGGCTGATTTCACTGCGGTGGGGGCTGATTTCGTTGATGGGGACCTGCGTGTGCTTCTAAATAAACAAAGCAAAACGAATGGTTTTAAGCACACGCAGGTCCCCATCAACAAAATCAGCCCACAGCTTGGCAGCACACCAAAACGCCCGGTAGCCAGTCCGGCCCTGAGTGAGCCTGTCAACACATCATGCAGAACCAACTTTTGACTCATGTCTCTCTGCACTGTCACAGGTGATCAAGGATATGCACTCTGCCCTTGGATGATGATGACACCCCTCCGAGCCCCGAACACACAGGCCCAGAGGCAGTACAATGCGGCCCACAAACGCACCAGGGGCATCGTGGAACGCACATTTGGCGTGTTGAAGTCACGTTTCAGGTGCCTGGACATCTCAGGTGGAAGGCTCCTGTACAGCCCAGGCATCTTGTGCAAGATGATCGTTGCATGTTGTGTGTTGCACAACATATGTGTACGCACCAATGCCCCATGGCTGCAAGTGCAAGATGCACCGGACGATGATAAGGAAGATGAGGCAGGTGGACCACACCCCACTGCAGCAGCAGCAGGAATAGCCCGTAGGAACACCATTATTGACAATTTCTTCACATGAGCACGTCACATTGTCACAGTCCTTAGCAATCATGGGACAGTACAAAATGACCACAGGCACAGCATGTGCAAATAAATTCATTACAACACACATTCCCTGTGTGCATGTTACTCCTCTGTACAAGCACATCACTCTGACAAGTGTAAGTGCAACATGTAGTGCTAACAATCTCATAAATTGGAAATAGATGGTGGGTGTGTCACTTCTGTACAGAGAGGCTGTTTAGGGTGTCACGTATTCGAAATGCCATTTCTGTGTGTCAAAGATAGTACGGAATCCCACTCATCAGCGTTTCACATGTGTCCCAAATCATTACATGTAGGCTGTCATTTGTGACCTACAATTGACAACAGGGCTTCTTTTGGGGTCAAATATGTGCCACCATGATGCAGGGATGCACCCTGTGGCTCAAGTCCCACAACATGAGCTACATAGATGTAAGGGGGAATCACTGCCCCTACATTCGTCCATGCTTTCATACTTGATTAATCATAGACATGACACATCTGTGTGTATTAGAATGTATTATTCACGTTCAGTGGAGTGTTGAAGCTGTCTTAGTACTGGGCCATGCAGACAACACTTTACAATATTGCCGCGTGGAGGGCCAGCCACAGTCCTTTAGGGATTGACAAGTTACTCGGAAGGGGAAGAGTCCAGTCCGCAGGCTGATTGCTGTGTCATTGTTGAGCATGCAAAATATGGCAGTCCATGTCGAAGTCCAAGGTTAATGTCGCAGAGTGTGTCGGGGGACAGTGGAAGGTGTTATTCCAGGGCATGATGCAGAGGGCAGACCCAAGCAGAAACAAGCCATATGGCGGAGATGAATGCTACTGCTTCCTCCTTACAACTAAGGCAGATTAATCCTCATCTTCGTCCTCTGACGTTTCATGTGCCTCACATGTGGGTGGTGTTTGGTTTGCAGCACTGTGTGACACTGACACATCAGGGGCCGGAGATGTGGATGTAGAAGTAGCAGCAGCATTCATCCGCGCAATGTCTTGTGGCATCACTCCCATGATGAGGATCTGCAGGGCATGGAAGATCCCATCTACAGCTTTCTCGTGTGCAGCCGTAGTAGCCATTCTGTGCGCCTGCATCCGCTCCATGTTCTCCATGACCCTCCTTATGTTTCCCAAATCACGGATGACATCGCTGTAGCCACTCTGACTAGACAGTTGTTGTTGTCTCCGAGTCATGACGCCAGCCATGGATTGTTGGAGGGCATGGGGCGGACTGTGGGTGTCCGTTAGGGAGTGTAAGTGGTCCCTGATGGGACTTAGACACCCATGTATGGCATCTAGTTTGGCTGCCATGAGGTCGAACCCCACCAGCACCTGTTCAGCCAGCTCCTTCTGGCAGTCTAACACATGGCATTGGAACGCCATGTGTTCTTCGGTGAGGTGCTGGGAGCCAGACGTGGTGGTGGGTGCTTCCTGCTGTGTGGTCTGTGCAGGGGGTGGGATCACCTCGATGGTGATGGGCTGCCCTGCTACTGGAGGTGGGGTGCGGAGGTTGTCCATGAACCGTTGGAGTTCGTCGTAGTCGATGTCCTGGAGGCCGTCTCCATCATCGCTGACGTGATGTAGGGTCTGCTCTGCAGGAGGTGTTGATTGTCCCTCTGCATTGTAAAGGGGAGATGCAGTTTCACAGTGTGATCCATGTATGTTGACGGATTGGCGGAGTTTACATACAGACTGCATGGCAATTTACATTGTGACTGTTTATGAGGAGATGCCTATTTGATGCGGGACAGTGGACATTTGTACCACATCATGGATGTGAGGTTGTACTCGTACATTGTCATCTCACAGTTTCCTGCGATGCCAGATGTGATTGGCCATTTTGTACACACATGAAGCACCAGTTGTGTCCTGTGTTCTGTTGTGAAAGTGTTGCAGTTTGTACCACATTGTTGTCAATGTTGAAGTGCTCTTATTCTTATGTGTGTGTGCTGCATTGTGGGTGAGTCGCCTATACAGCTCTGATTTGTCTGCCCCTTATCCCTTTCAGGTGGTGTGCCTTTGACTTCTGTGCTTCTACAGTGCTGAGATGTTGCGGACTTGGGTGAATTGGGCTCTTGGTCGAGTTGTGACTCTTGGGCATGGTTTGTCCGCAGATGTGTTGTTGACGTCAGGGGTTGTTTGTGCACGTGGATGTGTCAGAGTGTGACCTGCTCCTTTCCGGATGTGGTCCACACTCAGTCACCTCAGTGTCGTGGCATGCACCATGTCATGATAATTGGACTGCAGCCATGCTAATCGTCATGCAGTGTCACTTGCATTGTCAGTGTGGCTCACGGACCCACAGCTTTGCTGGGTTCAGCACATGTGTGTGGGTTTGTTGTGAGATTAGTGATGTGTGGGGAGGGCCCCCTCCGGGCGCATTGTCGACGGGGGCCTACTTACTGTTTATATGTGTGCTGCTGTATGCCAAGGAGATCAGGGACATGATCCAGAGTCATTGTGGGTGTGCAGTGTGCTCTACTTAATTGTGCATGTGTGCCATTGTGCCCATCTACCCCGTCCCCCCAGTCCCTGGTCGGTACTCACCCTGTTGATGTTGTGTCAGGTCATGTTGAGCAGTGTCCGGATTCACTACTCCTGGCACCGTATCCCGACTGATGACTGTGGCCACCATTTTCTCCATGTCATCCAGCTCCTGGTGTGCCGCTGGACCCCCACCTCCAATCTGCGTTGCTGCTTTCATGTTGGCATCGAGTTTCTTCTTGTTTTTTGCCCTTCACATCATTCCAGCGCCTCTTGGCCTCTTCCATTGTCCTCCTCAACTCTGCAACTGCATTCACATCAAGATAGTCTGCCATGTTTGCGTCTTTGTTGCCAATGACACGTTGGAGGTGACGAACAGTTGTTGGTAGTGTTCTATCACCTCCGTAACGATGATCCTGTTTTCCTGCAGACTGAACCGCGTCTTCCTCTTCCTCTTCTCCTTGGCCTTCCCTGACCCCGAGGTTCCTTGCGGGTCGTCTGTGGGGCTTGTGGGGTTCGCGTTGTCCTCAGCACTCGGTCCGGGTGCATCCATGGTGCTACGCAGTTTAATTTTTTTTTGTCTTTTTTCTGCTTTTATGGTGCATTTTCCCGCATGACGCGTGGGAATTGCAGGCCTGTCGCTGGTTATCACTGATTTTTGTATCGCGATTTGGGGCATCGCAACTTTTTTCGCGTTTGTGTTTCGCATTTTTTATTGCGTCGCGTTGATTTTAACGCAGTCATTTGGCACGTTATGGTGGGACTATCGCATGGTGCCGCCGGGTTGAGAATACAACGTTAACACGGGGTTATTTTCCCACGATGGACTGCGATGTGCAAAGTTGCGTTAAGCTAATTTTGCGATAATTATCACACGTTCTTGAGAATATTCCCCCCCAATTCTTTAAAAGGATAACAATTCAAAGGCCTCAAATATCATCTATGTTAGTGATAAAGCCGGATTCCACTATAAAAGTTTACTAGGAACCCTCGGTCGACTGAACCTTTATTATCTGCTGAGGAGTGTAAAGGGGAGAAACAATGTATTCATAACAAACTAGCATATCAATTTAAGTAACACTCGGAAAAGATCACTGACTCCGAATTCCAAATTTAGGGGTTTATTATAGAACCAAAAAAGGCTGAACATACAAGCACCTCAGGACGAGGTTGTAAAAATACGAAGGCACTAATACAAAATCCATCCTACGAACCAATCTAATCCGATACAATATAAAGAGAATAAGCAATTCCAAAAATACTAAACAAGCAATAACTGCACCAACATCTATATTAGTCTTCATTAGTGGCTGTAAAGGAAATCCATTAATCTTTCCCTACACTATCCTAAAGTGGCATCCCTACTTAACATTTTCCAAGCAAGATCAAGAAAAGATGTCAGCTCGTGAAGACTTCCTAAGAAGTACACTCACGTTGTAAAGGTCAGAAGCCCAGATTGCAAAATCATTCTAAGTCTTCATTCTAAGAATCGATCCCTTCCTTCTACCCTCTAACGGCTCTCTGCTAACTCATCCCTCGGGGCACTGTCCCTAATACAAAATGCACAATTGATAGACACGCCCCTGAAACACCTCCTCTGGCCAGGCACCTCTCGTAGGTAATTTTCCACCGAAACATGTACTCGGTCCAGCGACGGTTGGTGTGTCCTTGGGTCTCAGGCTTCTTCAGCAAAAGAAAATATCAACTCCCAATTATCGGCATTCCTGTATACTTGTAACAGGTCTCCTCCCTACCTAACTCTTAAAACAAAAGCGTTATTCTAACTAACGAGTACGATGTCCTTGCACCTGCAACGAAAACATGAGAACAGAACAACCTTGCACGCACATGAATTTTGCTGACCACCTCCAAATGAGAGCCTCACCAGAAGAAAATGCATTTCAGGCCTACATAAACCAGCTAACCTAAGGAAAACGAATAGGCCTTTCTTAGCACAAAAGAGTAAATACTCCATCTAGGCCTTTGACATCAAATTAAACACGCATTTAAAATATTACATCTATAAGCACTACATTTCATCACATTTAAACGCAATTAATCACTTATACGCGTACAACTTCAACATGATACACTTTTAAATCTAATACATTACATTACACATAAACTACTTCATTAAGCATTTGTAATGAACATCGAATATTACATAATTCCCTCTAACTGCCATTTTACATTTCTTGAATGGCACAACTCATCCTAACATTTCATTTACCACTGATTATTACAACACATATTCTAACTAAGATTAACACACACATAAGAATATATGCGGGTACGGACTATTCATGAATATAATGTACCCCTACAATTTTCGGAATATCACTGCGCTCTATCAGTTCCCCCCTATGATGACTAGTGTCATCAACAAAATCACAACTCCCTGGAGAAAGAACCGACCTAAACAGAGCTTGTAGCCACTCTTCCCTGTCGGAACCTTTCCAAATTCTTGATATTCTCATAATGACTGTCCTGCAGTCTAGCCATCCTTACCTCTCTCTCCCTAAGGGATCTTTCGACTTGATTCGCCTTGTACCACTGATAAGCCCTCACAAAACCCCACAGGCAAACCACACAGACCACGATTATAATGATATGTCTCAGAATGTAACCAAGAATACCTTTTCCCAGGCTCGCAAACCAACTCCCCACTCTACCAAACCCTTTTCCAACTTTCTCCCAAACTCCCTCTTCAGTCAGATCCTGGATCTCATGATGAATCTCAGTGATGTTACTTATATACTTCTTCAGATCTTTACTATTATCTGGTATATAAGTACAGCACTCTTGCACCTTCAGCATTTTACAGACTCCGCCCTCTTTTGCCAATAAGACATCCAAAGCAAGACGGTTCTGCATCACCATCGCCCTTATTGACAACATCTCTCCATCAACAAACAATAGTGATTTAGCTGTATTCGTCGACAATTTGTCCACAACAGTCGCCAGCTTTCTAATCTTTACATCATTCAAAATCACTCCCTAACTTGGTATTACGGCTCCAAAAATATCTCCAATCACTCCTCCTGCACTTGCATCTCTCCTTACTCTAGGATGCATTGCTCCTTCCAGGAGTTCTAGGTCCTCTATATGGTAAATCTTGGGGAAAACAGCTGCCAGGTAACAAGTACCGTACCAATTGGCAGGCAATCTCACATAAGCGTTTTTCCCACATACAAAATATACTGTTGGCACCACTTGTACCGGACCCTGCAAAAAGTTCTTTGCTGACTCTTCCATGGTGAAAACGTGATAACACGCACTCTGTCCCACATAAACCTTATCATAATAGGTCTAGACACGTATCACACAGAACTTCCCCCTTTGCTCTAGATCTAATGCTATAGGGCCATAGCTCCCTTTCGCTCTGTGAGCCATCTCCTCCTTCGTCCAATCTAATGGACTTTCTCCAGTGTCACGTGTTTGTGTTAGTTGTCTATTTCTATCCTCCACTTGATCTACAAATTTCTTTTCTATCTCTGTTAGTGAACATGTCAAATTATGTCTATGTGTATAAGCGGTATCTAACGTTGTAGTCGGTATGAAATACTTCCCAATCCTATCCTCCTGCTTATAATAATCATACTTGTTCAGGTGCTTGTATGCCGGAACCTCTGAAAGCACCGCATCATAATTGGAAAAGAAGTATTCATAATGACCTCTCTCATAAAACATGCTAAGCAACAAACTACATGAAATCCCATAAGTCAACGGAAGATGATGATATCTAATGCCCGCATCCACTGATGCAGGCAATTGCATACACACATAACAGTCTCTCACGTCCATCGTCTCAACATACTCATATAGCAGCTTGGCATACGCATTAAGCTTAAAATCACCTCTAGACAAATCTACATGCAATCTACGACTACTCTGATCTAGCATAGCCTTCTCAGCTCCTATGGTATCCTCTTTCTTGCTAGAAGTACTGGGTGTAGGTGTCTCTTTCACCTCCACGACTTCTGCCTCATGTGGAATACTAACTGACACTATAATAACTATGACTATTAAGACTATCACTCCCACTATGGAAGTACCTATCACACACTTGAACCTACGGTTCGGATTTCCAGACTCCATCTTCTGTTGTCACAGCAGTTCAAATAAGAGGATACACAAAAGTCTCTTCTTTCCACTTCAAATTGCTGCTCAACAGTTCAAACAAAGCTCATTGGAATCCTGGAAATTCATTCAAAGTTCAGTTCTTCTGGATTTATTTACACAGTCCAAAAAGACTTCCTTAGCCCTCTTTCTTCTTCTACTGAAAAAACCCTAATTTTATTCTTTTTCCACTCGGGCCTGGGTTATCTTCCTGAAAATGCTTATTTACAGATCACAGTTCATTCGCAATCTATGATAAGTTCAGATCCAATCGCAGCTAAAACATGTTGCAAAATTTCAAGACGAACATCTACCATTACATGAGGTGGGGGTTCAAATCTAAACGTCGGGAAAACTATTTTATGCAATATCAGAATTCGCACCCTGCTCAAAGCTGAAGGTTTTGGGACCGTGATTGTCAACACTCCTTCAACTTCAAGTCCTGGAACTATCAGTCCCACATCAATTTTTAGTACAGGAGTCCTGCTGATCACTTGCACGGACCTCAGCCTCCCGGAACTCACTACTCCTGGCATCAGTTACTATGTAAGTCCACTCCGGGGCAGCGTATCTCTGGCAAGGCACTCTTGTCCTTCTCAACCTTCTCAGGCCTCCTTGGTCTTGTTCTTCTTCACTCACTTCTGTTTCAGATGTCTCGGACACAGGGGCAAGATCTCTTTCAGGGGCCAATCTTAGATTCAGCCTTCTCTGTCTCTCAGGCCACGATTTGTCTGTTCAGTTAGCCCTTTTGCTTTTCTCTCGAACCTTCTGCGCACCACTTCCTTCGGCTGAGTCTGACTCTATATCACCCGCAACGTTACCTTCTTCCTCAGAGTCAATACCTGGGTTGTGTGTAGTGTAACCCTCCTCAGCCTGGTCTGGTGAGCAACCAGCTTCGTCAGCAACCCTCACAGCTTGGCTTGTCCTCTCTCGTGGCCCTGCCGCCACAGCTGGATTTTCATTCTCGAGAGGAGCTGTTTCTTCCAAGGGTTCTGAAACTCGGCGGGTGTGGGAAGCGTGTATCCAGTTCGGCAACCCTCCGCACTTCACTGCTGTGTTCGTTACCAGTATCACCTGGTAGGGGCCTCGCCACCGAGCATCCAAACAGTTCTTCCTCACGTGCTTGCAGACAAGCACCCAGCCCCCCGGGCACAAGTCGTGGCAGAGATCTCTTGTAGCCGGAACAGCAGCAGCTTCCACCTGCTGAGACATAGAACGGACCACATCAGCTAGTCCTTTGCAGTAATCAAGGATTAAGTCATCAGTGATGTTTATCAAGGCTGCGAATGGTATTGCTGGCAATCGCATTGCCCTCCCCATAAGGATCTCATGCGGGGAAAGACCGGTCCTCCTATCTGGGACACTGCAAACACTTATCAACACCAGAGGCAATGCATTAGGCCACTTCAGAGATGTAGACGAACACACTTTTGCCATCCGTGCTTTCAAAGTTCCATTAATCTGCTCCACTATCCCAGAAGCCTCTGGTCGATAGCTACAATGGAGTCTCTGATCAACATTTAAAGCAGCGCAAAGCAGTTTAATGATCTCGCTGTGGAAGTGTGTTCCTCTATCTGATTCCAACGAAGTTGGAAAACCGAACCTAGGGATCAATTCCCTCAATAATGGCTTTGCTACTGTAAGGGTGTCACACCTTCGTGTTGGGTAAGCTTCCACCCACCGGGAAAAAACTAACACCACCACTAGAATGTACCTCAGTCCATTGCACCAAGGCATTTCGATAAAATCAAGCTGTATCCTATTGTAAGGTCCTCCAGACCTCCCAATGTGACTCAGTGCAACCACAGTTTTCTTCCCAGCATTCATTTGTTGGCAGGTAACACATCTATGACACACTGCTTCAGCAAACGCACGAAACCATGGATTGTACCACATTTGTCTGAACACTCGCACCATCGCATCTCTTCCTAGGTGCACAGCACCATGAATTTGCCTTGCCATCGGGCTCAATAGGTCATCTGGTAACACTGCTCGACCATCACTTGAAACCCAAATGCCAACATCTCCCTTCTCACATCCCAATCTGATCCATGCATCCCTTTCCTGCTCTGAAGCTCCTTCCTGCAGGCTCTTGAGTTCCTCCCAAGTGTCTGCCATGGCTAACATCATGCTGAGCTCGGTTCTTTCTTGGCTCTCTCCAGTGTAATCTCCAGTAATTATACACCCTTGTTCAGCGCAAAAACATGCAATTTCATCTGCGTACTTATTTCCAATGGAAACGAAATCCGTCCCCCTCCCATGTGCAGCGCACTTTACCACTGCTATTTCCCTGGGATGTTGCAACGCTTCTAACAGTTGTCTCACATATTCTCCATTCCTGATGGGAGATCCAGACGATGTCAGGAAACCCCTCTGCGACCATAGCTGCCCAAAATCATGAACCACACCAAACCCATACTGGCTGTCGGTGTAGATGGTGATTCGGATCTGATCAGCTGCCAAACAGGCACGAGTCAAAGCAATGATATACTCCTTCTAAGCAAGCAGCTTCAACCACTCCAGTAATGGTACATACAGTAAACGCTACTCTCAAATGACCCACATTGTCTCTTAGACATGAACCATCGACAAAGAAAATTTCATCAGGGTCAGACAGAGGTTCATCAACAATGTCGGGTCTCGGTTTGCTGCAAAGTTCAGTCACATCAAGACAGTCATGGTCTTCACAATCTTCATCATCTACATTTAGCAATGGCATCAATGTAGCAGGATTTAAAACAGAACACCTTTTCAGAGTCACATTCTCCGCGGCAAATATGACTTGCTCGTAGCGTATGAGTCTATTGTTTGTCAGGTGCTGTGTTTTAGTCCTTGTCATCAAAAGCTCAACAGAATGCGGAACATACACAGTTAATGGGTGACCCATAACAATGCTTTCACACCTCTCAATGCTGACACCAACGGATTTGAGACATCCAGGCAACGCTGAAGCTACTGGATCTAAAGTAGCTGAAAAGTAGGCAACTGGTCTACGGACACCTCCATGACTCTGAGTCAGGACTGACAATGCGCAACCTTCTCGATCATAACAGAACAATGAAAAGGACTTATTGTAGTCAGGCATTCCAGAGCCGGAGCACGACATAAGCCCTCTCTCAACTCCAAGAACGCAATCAGACAGTCATGGTCCCATGGTGCCGGATCACTCACATCCTTATACGTCAGCCTCTGCAGAGGCTTCGCCTTCAGTGAGAAATTGGGAATCCATTGGCGACAGTAACCAACCATCCCCAAGAACATTCTGGCTTCCTTCTGAGTGGTAGGCACAGTCATGTTCATGATCGCCTCAATTCGATCTGGTGACACCTTTCTCTTACCTTTCTCAATTCGATGACCCAAGTACTGGACCTCACTCAGACAGTACTGCAACTTGTTTGGGGACACCTTGTGTCCATTCTCCCCTAAATGATTCAGTAAGGCAATCGTATCGATCCTGCAAGCATCCTCCGTTTCGGACGCAATGAGGAGATCGTCAATGTACTGCACGAGAATAGAATTCTGTGGCAGTACAAGACTCTCGAGATTCTTTTTCAAGATCTGATTAAAGATTGATGGACTCTCCGTATACCCTTGAGGGATACGGCACCACGTTAACACACGATCTTCCAGCCGGAAAGCAAACAAAAATTGGCTCTCCTCGTGCAAAGGTATCGAAAAGAATGCTTGGCACAAGTCAATCACCGTGAACCACTCAGCTTCACATGGGATCTGGAATAGTATCACTGATGGATTCGGTACCACTGGACAACACGAAACCACAATCGCGTTGACCTTTCGCAGGTCTTGCACAATTCTGAATTTCCCACTTGGTTTCTGTAATCCCATGATGGGTGAGTTGCATGGACTACCCATTATCTCCTTCAGAATTCCCTGCTGAATCATGGAATTGATTACAGGTTTAATCCCTGCGATCGTCTCAGGCGACAGATTATACTGGGGCGTTCTCGGAAACTCAACATTTTGCTTAACCTGGATCTTAACTGGCTCAACACCTCTGATCAATCCAATCTCTTCTCCTGTAAAATCCCACACATCCAATGTAACAGAGTTTCTTAGGTCAATCGGAAGCTCTTCCACTGTTAACATAGGATACATCTCTATGCAGAAATCCTGATTTGCAACCTTGAAGGTGGCATCATCATCATTTGTCTGTAATTCCACTCCCTTGGGGGTGCAATAGATGGTACAATTCAGCTTGCACAAAAGGTCACGTCCTAGTAAACAGACTGGACTTGAGTCGCACACCACAAACTGGTGTCGATCTCAGAAAGTTCCTATTCTCACAGGAATTGGCTCAGTCAATGGGTTAGACATCTTCTTATTCGCCACTCCTACTACTTGGATTGATTGTCCCGAAAGGGGTAGGTTGGGAACTGCTGCAGATCTCACAGTAGAACGGGTAGCACCAGTATCAACCAAAAAGGTGGTGGGATGACCGTCAACATCCGCCTCTACAAACGGTCCCCTCTGGTCTACCTCTAAGACTGCCCCAAGAGTGTAGTCTTCCTCCCCCCTCAGGCACCGTCATTTCAACGGGTCTGAGCTATACTTATCGCAATCCTCGAAAAGGGGCATCTGCTGGTACGTTCGATTTCCCTGTGGTATTCTCGGAGGTTGCGGAACTTGCACCTGTGGGCACAATGTCCCCCCTTGCATGGACCTGGGTCTCGTCACTGTATTGACGACCTCAGATACCTGCACCGTCTCTTCCTCTCGTGGCACTTGGTTCGCTGGATTCAATCTATACTCACGCTTCCAATGCCCGATCTTGTGACAAAGGTGACACGCAGTGGTCTTTTTCAGTGTTGCTACATCCATCCCTGTCTTGGGGTCTATAGGTTTCCCCCTTCCTGGACCCTGCACATTCTGGGTCCCTCCTTGATTGTTTCCCTGTCTTCTTCCTAGAGTCCCTCCACTTAGCTGTGCCTGAACTTCCCTGTCAGCGTTTTGCATTTGAACCAGCATTAGCTTATCCTTAAGCTTCCTGGGTTTCGAGTCCACTTATCGCTGAAGTACCTGACGTACCGCAGTATCTTGTCCACTGACTTGTTCTGCCAGCAGATCAAATGCTGCTGTATCATGAAGCTGATTTCTGGTCTCAGACCCAAGACGAACTTGGAAACGAACTGTCCCATGTCTTTGGGGTCTAACGTGTCTAACCCACTGTACTGCTTAAAGGCTTGTAAGAGCCTCTCGTAATATTCATGTATGGACTCTTTTGATTCCTGGACAGTTCGATCTATCTTAACCCAATCAATGTCTTGTGGTGAGATTTTGGATTTCAGCCATGTAATTAATTACTTGCTCAAACCTTTTCATAACAATAGGTGAAGGACCATTGGTAGCAGAATCCCTATCTGGTTCGGAAGTCGGCCAATCAACTGCAACTTTACAAGCTGCCCACAAATCACTTGGTACTACGATATCAAATAATGTGTTCAGGTCAACCCACAATACCTTCGAGATTTTAACAAACCGGTCGACCTGCTTGTACCACTCGACAGGCTTCTCCCTCAGCCGAGGGAATTCATTTGTAAATGCTGCCAAATCACCTCTACTCCAAGGCACATGCACATACCCTCCATTTTGTACCTCTCGCAATGGGAAATTCCCCCCTCCTATCATCCCCCCTCCTGGAGGCGGTGTCTCTCCTACGCTCTTTTTAGTGCTCTTCTTTTTGGACCATCTTTCCTCCCACTTGTCAAGCATGCCCCATGCACGTATCCCTATAATCAATTCTCGAATGTGAGTTTTCAACCCTATCACTCTCTTCTCTTCTAGTTCCTGGTCACTGTACTGCAACCTGTGACTCCCCTGCAACATCTTTGTCTTGGACAGATCCACCTCGTATCTCCTTGCCAAGTCTGTCAGTTTCTCATGCGCTGACCTCGCCTTGCGAGTTACATCTTTTGCTACAAACTGCAACTCGTCTGGTTCATAAAGCTCCACTCTTTCCAAAGGCAGGTTCCCACTAATTATCTCATCTACCTCAGCTTTTAAACTCATCACATCCAACATCTTGGCTCTTATAGCAGTTCTAAGAATTCCTCGACTTGATGCACCACTCGACTCTTCATTCTCACTGCTCTGATCCCCACATTGGTTCCCTTCCACTATGTTCTCTAGTACTGGTCGGCTTCCTGATTTCCCTCGATCCCAGTCTCCTGTCATCCTATCATTAGGGCTTCTCACTGGTGGTTCCCACATCCTCATGTCAGACCTTGAATCGGCCAAAGACCTCGGTCTCGCCGTTCTTGCGTCTCCCTGTCCCCTAGAAGAGTCTGCAGTGGCTAGCAAAGGCGTACTCGATCTTGATTCCATGGGCCTCGGAAGGTGACCTATTCCACTCACTATGCCACTCCCTCCTGAGCCAGTCCCTTCTCCTGCTACTGACCGTGCTAGACTTCCATTTCCTGCCTGATCTGGGTCATATGCTGACACTATGGGGCCGATGGTAACCGGCACTGTAAGAGCATCCGGTAGCCTTGTAACAACTGTAACTCCGTTAGCTTCGATGCTTGCTGGTGTCTGTGTTCCCATCCCTTCTGTCCCTGTTGAGATTCTTCCGACTACTCTCGCACTAGGTTGAATCTGCGATTCTCCAGTTCCCTCTGTTGATACTGCTTTTCCTTCTATGGAATCTGGATTATATGGCGGTGGTCTTTCTGATAGCAGTCTATCTAGCAAGCTGTCATCTGTGTCACTATCGTCTTCCTCACCCCACTTCTTCTGAGCCTCTCCTACTTTTATCATCAACGGGAATAGCCTATCCCCTTCAATAGTTTCCACTCTCCAACTCTTCTTCAATGCGTCCCATCGCGCATCTTGAAACACCCTGATTGACTTTTTCACCCTTTCCTGACTTCTATCTCTTTTCCTATCATGTGCTGCTCTTATCCATGCATGTAGCACCTCAAACTGTGTTGGTCTGGGTAAAGGTCGCAATGAAGACATCACTGTTTTCAATTGGTACAACACTTCCAACCTGAAAGTGCCATAACGCGGAAAAGTCAATTCTCCCTCATTTTCAGTCATTTTATGCCAATTTTCAAGCCAAATTATAGTATGCAACCCCACATTCGTAGCCATACAATGGGCTGGGGTATCCTCGGGTGGAGCTTCTTCTCCTCCTCGAGTAACCATTCTTCTGTCTCCTCTGCACATGTCTCGTAAAACTTTAAAACATTTCATGATGAAATCAACGTTTTCTTCACTTGTTTTCACTCAACTTCCTGATGACAATCCACCAATACCAGCGCGACTTCACACCAACCGACCTATCACAGCGCGACACTCTCTGACGTCACTCTTCCTCCTCATGCAGCAGTTCCCCTCCTTTACAATTCGTCTCTTGCACACTCACGCGTCTCACTCATACTCTGAAATGACTGTCCACCAAACGACCGAACAGTCACTTCTCTGACTGTCTGTCCACAAAACGACCGGACAGTCTCACGTAATTGTCGACCTCAACTCTGGCAACCGACTGTCCACGAAACGACCGGACAATTGCCCCAGTCTATCTGCCCACGAATGGCCGGACAGTCATGTACTTAATCGATAGGATCCAATCACTCAATGTTCCACATGCAGTAACCCACGACCTGCGTCGGTTACTCGCGCACTCACACACACGTTTCCCTATCACCGGTGGGTTAGTCAACGACGTCTCATGACTCCCACAATCTCTGGTCAGACAATTTCAACTCTGGGTGTCTTCTACACCACAATCTCTTATCCCGGGATATCAATAAATCAAATCTCATGGACCGCACGCGTTCGGCCCAACCACAATCACTCAACTCTCATCCCAACTCCGCAAGACATCACACAGTCAAAACAACACCGCAATCTAACAGACATACATCCCTGTTCATACTCACTCCACCACGAGCTGCTGTTTCCACCGCACCGTCACTCGCTGTCGGTTTCCATCAAATGCCGTCGTCCTCCGCTCACAATCCACTGGATAACCATCACTTGGGCTCTATGGGGACTCAATGACTACCCTTCTCTATGTCTCCCCTTACTACAGAGGTAACCATCCTCTCGCTGCCAACTGATGAAGCCGGATTCCACTATAAAAGTTTACTAGGAACCCTCGGTCGACTGGACCTTTATTACCTGCTGAGAAGTGTAAAGGGGAGAAACAATGTATTCATAACAAACTAGCATATCAATTTAAGTAACACTCGGAAAAGATCACTGACTCCGAATTCCAAATGTAGGGGTTTATTATAGAACCAAAAATAGCTGAACATAAAAGCACCTCAGGACGAGGTTGTAAAAATACAAAGGCACTAATACAAAATCCATCCTACGAACCAATCTAATCCGATACAACATAAAGAGAATAAGCAATTGCCAAAATACTAAACAAGCAATAACTGCACCAACATCTATATTAGTCTTCATTAGTGGCTGTAAAGGAAATCCATTAATCTATCCCTACACTATCCTAAAGTAGCATCCCTACTTAACATTTTCCAAGCAAGATCAAGAAAAGATGTCAGCTCGTGAAGACTTCCTAAGAAGTACACTCACGTTGTAAAGGTCAGAAGCCCAGATTACAAAATCGTTCTAAGTCTTCATTCTAAGAATCGATCCCTTCCTTCTACCCTCTAACGGCTCTCTGCTAACTCATCCCTCGGGGCACTGTCCCTAATACAAAATGCACAATTGATAGACACGCCCCTGAAACACCTCCTCTGTCCAGGCACCTCTCGTAGGTAATTTTCCACCGAAACCTGTACTCGGTCCAGCGACGGTTGGTGGGTCCTTGGGTCTCAGGCTTCTTCAGCGAAAGAAAATATCAACTCCCAATTATCGGCATTCCTGTTTACTTTGTAACAGGTCTCCTCCCTACCTAACTCCTAAAACAAAAGCATTATTCTAACTAACGAGGACGACGTCCTTGCACCTGCAACGAAAACATGAGAACAGAACAACCTTGCACGCACATGAATTTTGCTGACCACCTCCAAATGAGAGCCTCATCAGGGGAAAATGCATTTCAGGCCTACATAAACCAGCTAACATAAGGAAAACGAATAGGCCTTTCTTAGCACGAAAGAGTAAATACTCCATCTGGGCCTTTGACATCAAATTAAACACGCATTTAAAATATTACATCTATAAGCACTACATTTCATCACATTTAAACGCAATTAATCACTTATACGCGTGCAACTCCAACATGATGCATGTTTAAATCTAATACATTACATTACACATAAACTACTTCATTAAGCATTTGCAATAAACATCGAATATTACATAAATCCCTCTAACTGCCATTTTACATTTCTTGAATGGCACAACTCATCCTAACATTTCATTTACCACTTATTATTACAACACATATTCTAACTAAGATTAACACACACATAAGAATATATGCGGGTACGGACTATTCATGAATATAATGTACCCCTACAATTTTCAGAATATCACTGCGCTCTATCATTAGTCAAACTGGAACCTCCTCTCTACAAAATATTAGGCAATTGCACGTTGTTAGTCCAAGTTGGTCCCAGTTACCATTTAAACATTAAACTGAACCATGGTTTTCTTGTCAAATGCATAATATAGCGTTTAAAGACCGAGAGTGATTGTACTGTGTGCCATCATTCTTACTGTCCACAACAACCACTTTGAAAACATCGTACAATATTAACCCCCCAGGTGTTCTATGTGATTGCTGTTATCAGACCCAGAGCGCTGTCAAAATATGTCTGCGCGTGCAGATAGCTGCTCTGCAATGGGATCAAAGAAGCACATGAATGCAGTTGAAGCTGCTGTGCAGTTTCCCTCCTGGAGCTTACAGCAGTGCTCAGACATTTCTTTAATCAGACATTGCTGTCCTCTCGATGAACCATTACCTCTAAAGGAGCATTTTAAAAGTCAATAAAACAACTTCTTGAATTGAAAAAACGAACCCTGGTTTAATTTGCTTAAACACTATTCATTTTGCCAGGTTTTGATTAGAACATCGAAATTTGCGTAATTTCAGGAACTTCGAAAAGATGCAGGAAATTATGGCATTACGTCACTTTGCGTAATTTATCTCTAACACACAGTTTGTATTAAACGTTTTCCACAAACACATAACAACAGAACGTGAGTGGCAGTTGTTTGCGCTGCTTTTGTCTGAATGCATGCTGGGGCCAACAGTTGATACAAGGATGAATTTCACGCTAAAATATAGTACAAAAAGTCAGTTTCGCATTTCATGTAATTACGTGTAGTTTCTCAGAATTTCACTGCAATTTCGCATAATTACACAAAAGCAAATTACACAGAGTTCACACACCACTAATCTTAATTTACACTTGGGTGCAACATAAAATGCGCTTTAGCTGTAGGCATAACGAGTATGCAGTGGTGTGCTGTGTAAAGTACAATCCATTAGATAGGCTTTGCAGGGTCTGCATTTAAGTAATGAGAAAGAAATGGAGAAAACAATGGTTTTATATTGAAGTATTGTGTTTGTGTCCGGATGTATTTTATCAATGAAGTTGCTGATGTACAACCCTTGCACTCCTACTTTGGCAGTTTCTGTGCAGTAACAGTTTTTGTCCACATTATGGGCCTGATTATGATGTCGGCGGCCAGACCGCTGATAGCCCGTCGGTGGCCCTCCGACCGCTGACAGCCCATCGGTGGTGGTCTAACCACCTACAGCCCTTTGGTCTGACCGCCGTATATTGATGCTGGCGGTTGGAACCACAGCTGTCGGACACAAGACTGCCGGCTCCACCAGGATCATAGATCCTGACAGGGGGGGGGTGGGAGGTCGAAGAAGTGTCCCAGAATGGCCACGCTGCCAAGGCAGGCACCACCATCGGGATTACGATATTCCTTTCCAACAGCCTTTTCATGTTGGGAACCACACCATGAAAAGGATGTCGGAAGGGGATCGGGGGCCCCTTACAGGGCCTCTGCCCATCGTAGGCCACTGAAAAATGACCTTGGGGGCACAGGTAGTGCCACCACTCACATCCGTGCACCATGTGCCACGAATGGCATGGTCCATGGCACATGGTGCATGGATGTGCAGGAGGTGCTGCACGGGGAAGGCATATGCTGCGGGCCTTTTCCATGGCCGCAGCATGCCCGCCATGGTACTGACGCCTTTTCGACTGCCAGCCCGTCGGTCGAATCGAAGTACTGCGGTCTGACCGCCGCTTGCTCGACAGGCGATCTCCAGGCCTTCTCTATTGCGCCCGGCGGTCCAACTGCCCGAAATGAAAATCAGGCCCTAAGTGTGGTGTTTTCAGGCTCCTTAGATGTTTCCTCTGTCACTTTCCACATTACACCTATCTTGTGCCCACTTACACTGACTGAAACATAATTTCAAATTTGCTACTGGCTTATAAAGACATTCATTTGAAAAGAAAAGATTCTCTTACCTCGCAGAACTTCTTATTACCTACATGGCAAACAAGGGCTAACGAGTAAGCACTCTCTCCTGCTCTGGACAGTGAAAGTCAAACCCTTACACACAATGAACACACAATGAAGCAATCTTTCTTTGGATCAGTCACCAGGCTGAAGACTCTTTGCCGTCTCATCTGAGTTCACTCTTAAGTGCCCTGAAAACACATCTGATTCATTTGCATATCCAATAGCTACTTGACAGAGGAATTATAAAGTGGGTGGCTATGGAACTACATATGGGAGGCTGGGGATAAGGCCACATATTTTCAAAACTTTTGGTTTGAAGAACTGAAGTAAGTCTTTGCAGTGTTGTTGGGATGTTCATTGATGGCTTTTCAGAGCATATGGCGTAGCCATCCTATGGGAGATGTTAAACATCTGTTGTGGTTTTTTTCAGTGCCTTTATAATTTGTTTGGCAAGGTGTGTTTTTTTAGTTTTTCTGATTGCCCTTTGGAACCATTTTCAATGTATCTTGCAGCAGATGTTGCCCTCTTTGAACTTACACGTGTCATTAGGATTCTAGGTTACTGTTGGCACATTTCTGTTTAAGCAGTTCTTTGTTGAACCTCTTGTTGCATGCATTACTTTAAGTATTCAGTATCGGTCAGAAGCAAAAATATCTAGAGCAGTGCATATGTTGAAGCAGAGGTTGTTCAGCAGGGATGTTGGGTCAGGTTCCAAGTTTTTACCTTCACTGTACATTGACTCAGAGGCTTCTGTAGACTTGTTCTTAAAGTGCTTGTGACAGCTTGGAGGGTGGTATTACTGCTAGGGGTGATGGGTAAGGTTGGTCAAGTTAGTGGTGCGGCCTGACCATCTGTGCGTCTATTCTGATAGATTACAATTGTCATTGTTATATATCTTAAGTGTTATTCATCCTGCATATGTAAGATAGTTAGCAATTTATGTTGGTGTGCTGCCCTTTCCGAATGCTAATTTAATTGTGTGGCCATTACTGGTATTTGCTTCTGAATTGCCTTAGAGCAAAAACAATATCATAAAATGGAAAACAATATTAACTCCCTATTCTCATTCATAGCGGAAGCACACCAAAGAACATTATTACTAGCACGGCTGTAGTCCTTTCCTGGCTGAAGTTACTGTTGTTCAAGGATATCTGTGCCTCAAGAGATCAGTGTGTCTGAGTTACCAATTTCTAAACTAGTTTTTTCAATGGTTTACAATGTAATACGTCTTTCTACATCATTGGTATAATTTGTATTTGTCTGCTGGCTACTTTCCTGTGTGGCACCTGTAATAGGAAGTAGGATGTGAGTGGATGTGTAATTGAATGCATAGACTCATAGTGACTATATATGAGTATTATATTGTACTTGAACAGAAAATGTTATTATTAATCTGTATCTGGTGTACTGGCATCATTATGCAGACACCCTACTACCTGATCACCTATGTTGAGCTCTTTCTCCTCTCGTGACCTGACATATAGTCATGGAATGGATCCTTTCATACCTGCCAAGGATCTCTGTCCCTGATCAGAATGTATGCTATACGTTTGTATATGTTAGCTCTATAATTCTAACCTAGACAAAAGGTACAGGGTCAAAGACAAGTCTAAAGTCATCAAGTCATACAAATGGTAGCTGGTTTGGGAACTGTGAATGAATTGTGAAGTAGTGATTTTTAAAGAGGAGTGTCTTCAACACCTTCCTAAATTGGAGCAGCGCTGGAGCAGTTCCGATGGATTCTTCGTTGTTGTTGCAGATCTGGGTGCATAGATTCAAAAGTCCTGCTGCTTTGTTTTTTAAAATTTTCTACACTTCTCAGTCTGCAGTCTGATGGTCTCTTGGCTACGGACGTGCTGGAAACATCGAACGATGGTGGACTTGTCTGCAAGATAAGCAAGGCTTCTGGTTGTGATGGCTTTATAAATGATGAAGCTGCTTTTGAAGATGGTGCAGGCTGGCAAGGGGAGCCAATGGAGTCGCATCAAAGTGTGGTCACTTTCTTAATGCCCTGGATTACACACTCTTAGGCGTACATAATGCCCTTAAGGGGTGCCAGTGTGGAGCATGGGAGGCCATAGAGCAGGGTGTTCCCACCACTCAGATGCAAGAGTGTGAAGACTCAAACAGCAGTTCTGAAGTTGATTTCTGGGGGAAATTGTTTCGCTTTCTTTGTAAGAGAGAACTGGTAGAAGGCCATCTTTGTTTTTTTTGCTAATATGTTCCTTGAGTGTGAGGTCGGTGTCCAGGGTGAATCCAAGTGCCATCAGTGATATTCTTGCTGCCCCATGTTTTCAGATCCCTCGCTCCAATTTTTAGATCTTTCTGCTGATCTGGAATCTGAGTAAGAAGTTATTTCCACTAGGAAGAGAAACAATGGCTTAGTGTTTTTCTTGAAAACCCCTTCCATCATGATCTGAAGCTCTTCTTTAGGCCCAGATGAAGTTTTGGTTATGTCCGTCTAATCTTCCAGAATTTCCAGCATCTCGTATTATGCTTGTTACCCAAAATGGTCAAGATTGTGCCATTACGCCACGTTGGGTAATCGAGTGTTTGGGTAAAAATCCTATCGAGCTAATACGGAAGCAGCCCAAACAAACAGAACATCCATGGCTGTTCGCGATTAGGTGGTTTTTTGTGCAAAATGGGTCCTTACTTCAAAGAACGAATGTGAGGATTCATTTCACACTAAAAAAATAGCTCCAAATACAGCATGGCATTTCACATAATTTTGCAGGATTTTTCTGGAATTTCCAAACTTCTGTGCCTATGAATGTTTTTATATTACTTTAAATGTATAATGTTCATAAAAGTTTTACTTTTTGGAATATTTTGCAGTTATGTTCGTCTCTAGAGTAGTCTCATTTCTCATTCTTATGCAGTCTGTGTTTTGACAATTTAATCACATATGCAACATACTACAAGAAAAAAATACTAACAAATACATGTTTAATATTAAAATAGCATAGAAATAATTCTTGCAAAAAAACAAATTCACATATCCGGCTAGGCTGTGCAACATTGAAGGCTCCATCACTGTAATGGAATATTATTATAATTTGGTTCATGTCACTGTTAAACTGAAGAAAACCACTAACTGCCTCTGAACATTATTATGTGACACCAGCAGACCTACAATTAATAGGAAGCAGCAATCATGATGTAGGGTTACATTCCCGTTATTTAGTATAAAGTCGCCCACTATCTGTATTATAAATGAATTGCCTAGAAGCAGACTATTTAACTGCTGCTCTGCAAATTAAAACCTACTTTTTAAGCTTTATGGCTGTAAATCTCATTCTTGAGTGAAGCATTGTAATTAAAATAAAACAGAGGCATGAGGATGATGGATGTGGCCCACAGTGTTAGAATACTGAAAAGCCAGAGCAATTTTTCTTGTGCACTGAATAGACCACAGATTTATCATCAGGACAGAGAACATAGTCAAGAAAAAAGCAATTACACACAACGTTGGTGACAGCTTCTGTCACAAAGAGACGGGTGACTTTTTAACCATGGGCTCGTATTTACTATCCGGATTTTATTCGATTCATGTTTCTGCGAGCCATAGAGGGCCGATAATTAACTACAAAAACATGTATGGGCCAAGAAGCATGCATACTAATGCAGAAAATGTCTACTGGAAGACATATTAAAGTACTTAAGACCTGCCACAGTTTGTGGGTCCTCTCTAAAATTAAAACCTATCTGACGTATGTTTGTTTCTATGAATTTATTCCTGAATTTGTGAATCTATAGAAGCATGACACTAGCAGATTGGCCGTGGGCAATAGGATTTCGCTGAGTTATTGGAGCAATTACTCATCTCCCGTGAGTCAACTGAGAAAATGAAGCTACCCGGTCTATTAAATTGTGGAAATAGAAGAAACATAAATTGTGTCAGAGGTCTGCCACTGACTTTGATCACCAGTTTGCTTTGTTACATTTGGTGCGGTGGCGAGACGAACCATTTCACTGGTATTACAAGAAGAATTTGCCACAGGCACAGAAATGACACACCACATCTCATATGTCTGGTCTCCCAGTTAAATATTCTGGTTTTTAGATATCAAGTTTGTAACCTGTCCACCTTTTTTCGTGCTTGTTTTAAACTAATTTCCTTGAGCTATGTATGTTTATCATACATGCTGGGCTCAAGATATGCAGCATTGCTTTCCTGCTAACAGAATGAACACCCATAAAAGAAACAAATAAGTAAACTCCACAGAAAGATGTGTACGAGTTCTAACCCTAACATTTTATTGGTTTTAAAGAATTTATCAGGACATTGAGGCCAATGGTTGAAGTTCATTTTACAGTGATAGGATAACTATTCAGTGTGCGTATTTATGTATGTGTGCATACGTGTGCATGTGTGTGTGTGTGACAGCAATGCTGCTGCTCATGCTACACTACTTTTATTCTGCAAAAATTGAATTGGCACAGATGCATCATTATGTGATCCTTGCCCCAAGAAACTGACATGATTCATCTCTGTAAATAGGCACACCTACAGACAGAGACATGGTCATGTGAATGTTTCAACAGTTATAAGTCAGTGATCATGAATATCACTTCACCAAAATGCTAGTAGTAGTTGAAATTATATCATATGACCTTTTACCTTAGTGACATCAGAGGAAGTGATGGCATGTGTCTTTGAACCTAGTAGTATTACAGAAAATGACATCACTGAGGTTAAAAAAGCAATATTAAGTGGTAATGTAAAAGAATACTAAAGTCTCTAAATGTGCATTTTACACATCATCTGTACATTGACTTGGCTGCTGTCATGATATGCCAGTGACAACCACAAAAAGTCAGGTGCCCAGCCATCATGTACCAGGGCAAAATATATCCTAGGCCAGCTACAGTCATCATATTTCTAGTGATAGCTTCAAATGTCTAGGCACTACCTCAAAAGCTAACACACACCCATCATTTGGTAACTACATCCATCCTTTGATTAAGCACAACTATAATATTTTCAGACATGAAAAAGCTTAGGCAGAATGTCCAGATGCCAAGACAAATCTAATATATTCCTGTTAGACTTGGCATCTTTGCCGTGGCTTCCCCTGACTTTTTGCCTCTACCTCCTGTATTTTTGATGCTGTGGTGGATTTCGTTTTTGCTGGCTTAGATGCTTTGACCACTTTGCCACTGCTGATCAGTGTCAAAGTGCAAGTGCTCCCTGTGTAAATTTTTGTTACAATTGGTTCTCCCTGATTGGCATATTTGATTTACTGATAAGTCCCTAGTAAAGTGCACTGAAGTGTGCCAGGGCCATAAATCAAATGCTAATAGTTGGCCTGCAGCACTAATTGTGCCACCCACATGAGTAGCCCTGAAAAGGTATCTCAGAACTGCCACTTAAGTGTCTGTGCGCAGTTGCTAACTGCCATGTCGACTTGGCAAGTGCATCCACTTGCCAGGCATTAACCTTCCCTTTTCGTACATGTAAGGCACACCTATGGTAGGCCCAAGGTACCCCCCTGGGCAGGGTGCAGTGTATGTGAAAGGTAGGACATGTACTGGCATGTGTGACATGTCCTGATAGTGAAATACTGCCAATTCCGTTTTTCACTATTGAAAGGTTATCTTGGCCTATAGGATAGAATGGGGAATGCTTTGTAACATCTTACAAGTATAACTTCCCATTGGGACAAGATATAGAAATAAAGTTTAGGCTCTCTGAACTCAGAATTTGATAGCACATCTTTTAGTAAAGATGGTTTTTAAATTGTGTGTTTGAAAATGCCACTTTTAGAAAGTAGGAATTTTCTTGTTTATCCATTCTGTGTGCCTCTACCTGTTTGTGTATTGACTGTCTGGTTTTGGAGTGCAGGGGCTGGGGCTGTGCATTCACTGTAAACAGCCACTGGGGGGGTTGAGGTGTGCCTGGCCCTTCCTGGATGACTCAGAGCTGAGCTGAAAAGACTTTGGCAGAATTTAGAGTAATGGGGGGAGATTTCCTTCGACCTGAATAGGGCCTGTCTCCCTTGCACAATGCTGTCCCCACACCCTGTGGTCATGCTGCACCAGTGAGGACAGAACTGGTTTGGACTGGGCTCAGAGACCCTTGCACAAAGAGAACAAAGACATTTTGGGATATAAGTATTAGACCTAAAACCCCTGAACTTTAGACTACTTCTGGAATCAAGAGGAATCTTTGCCATGGAGAAGAGCTGGAGAAACTAGAGGAGGAGTACTGCCCCTTTGCTGTGTGCTCTCTGGGGTTGGCCTGCAGTAGCCGTTTCTTCCAAGGAAAGGGCAAGGACTTTACTGTGTGCTGTGTCCCCCTGCTTGAGAAAGATCTCCAAGGACTTGAGTAGAGCTTGCCTCCTGTTCTGAAGTCTCAGGGACACAAAGCCTTCACCCCCAGCTCCCCTGAACTTCCTTCTGGGGGTTTTGACCTGCCAAGCGGTGCCTGTGACTGTGTTGGGCCTCTGGAGGTTGTACCTGCTGTTTGGAGCTGGAAAAGCAACGCAACTACAAGAAAATTGATGTATCGCTCTTCATGCGGTTGTTTTTCTGACGCAGCACTGCTGTGCGAGAAGAATTTCCATGAATCGCCGCGCCACTGCCGAAACCGACGCAGCGACTGTCGCCACTGCAAGAACAGATGCATCGAGTGATCAAGGCTGAAGAAACCAATGCAGCACTGCTCGAAGCCGCTGCACCGATCACCAATGCATCACGGATTTCCACACACCGTACCTGTTTGGCAAGTTTTCCGGATGCATCACCCGCGGACCAGAACCGTCTCAGAATAGATGCATCCCTATCCCCTACAGACCGGATTCGACACATCACTTCTCCTGCGTGCAGCAGAACGGTTGCATTGTCTCCCCATGGCCTCAGGAACTGACGCATCCCTTTGTTTTTCGATGCTTCCCATCTCTGTGGCTGTTTGGCCTTGTGAATTTTGTCGCAACTACAGGTACTTTGAGATAAATCACGCATCCATAGTTTTCTATGGGCCAAGTTGTTTGAAATCTTTCTAAAGTCATATTCTTATTACATGTATGTTGGATTTTTGTTGTTTTGGTCTTGTTGAGTTTAGATAAAGATACTTTATTTTTCTAAACTGGTGTGGTGTTATCACTGTATTACTGTGTGTTTTGAGTACAAATACTTTACACATTGCCTTTGGAATAAGTCTGTCTGCTCGTACCAAGCTACCCAGGGGGGTGAGTAGGGGTTATCTAAAGTGTGTATCTCCCTTACCCTGACTAGAAGCAAGGGTACCTATTTGGGCAAAAGTACCTACCTCTGCAAACTATAGACCCCCATTTCTAACAATTCCCCTGCCTAACCCCATATTTCCAGTGATGTCTCACAAAAGCATTATCATTAAACAGAGGCAGGCACTGAGTGAAACCGGAGTAATTGCTCTCCTTATCTGCCTACAGACTCCACAGACCAAGCCTCAGGCACAAATGGCTCACCAAAACACTTGCATTATCATCTCAGACAGAATTCCAAATAATTAGCCCTTCTTTTGTCACAACTGCCTTTGTGCACATGAAACCTGGGTGTGTATTCTCCAAAGAACGTTTTGGGTTTATTAACTGATTTGTGTGGCATATATTTAGCATATGAATGCTAATAATTCAAAATGCTCTGTTTTACGTATACAAGGAGAATCCAGCATCACTCCAAGAGCATTTGATCTATGTCCATTTTTTTACAATAACCAAATAAATGAACTATAAAGACGTTGCATTTTGCTTAATTCCACGCAAAGTTATTTTATGCAGCTGTAATAAAAAGCTGATATCGATCTGAAATGGATCTGTATGGATTCAATGTGAACAGACCTTTTGTGAACATTGAACACAGATAAAACTGAAATTAAGATTACTTTTAAGAAAGGAATTTCTTTATTACGTTGTTAGGCAGACTATTATTGGCAGAAAGTTCTATGATTTGAGGATCTTACCTGAGCTCTTTAATACATGAGATAACAACACTTTATGAGATAGCATGTCAGATGGGATGTTTTGTGCAATCATTAGATTGTGTTAAATACAGAAGCAAAGAAAGCCTACACTAGCGGCTGCAAAATATATAGTATTTGTTAGACCTGGTACCATTGGCGTGAGTCTCCCTTCCATTTTTTCACTGATTGCCTCCTCTGTTTTTGATATGTGTGGCTGGTTTAGATGCTTTGGGCACTGTGCCACTGCTATTCAGTGCCACAGTGCAAGTGCTCCCTATTGTAAATTGATGTATGGATTAGTGACTCCATGATTGGATTATTTGATTTACTTGTCAGACCCTAGTATAGTGCACGATGGGTGCCCAGGGCCTGTAAATCAAATATTGCTGGTTGCCTTGCAGCACTGGTTGTGCCACCCACAGAAGCAGCTTGTAAAGTGTGTCTCAGGCCTGCCATTGCAGAGCCTGTGTGCAGTCTAGTACTGCCATGTCGACTTGGTAAGTGCACCCACTTACCAGTCCCTAAACCTTCCCTTTTCTACATGTTAGCCACCCCTAAGGTAGGCCCAAGGGCAGGGTGCATTGTAAGTAAAAGGTAGGACATGCCCTGGTGTGTGTGGCATGTCCTGATAGTGAATTACAGCCAATTTCGTTTTTCACTATTGCAAGGCTATCTGTCCCCATAGGCCAGAATGGGCAGTTTGATTATAACATCTTATAATCCTAACTGACCCAGGGAACATGGTAGAAAAACGAATTTAGTATGCCTGAACTCAGAATGATAAAATACATCTTTTAGTGAAGTTGATTTTAACATTCTGTGTTTGAAAATACTACTTTTAGAAAGTAGGTATTTTCTTGCCTAACCATCCAGCTGCCTCTGCTAGGGTGTGTATTGCTTGTCTGGTTTGTGAGTGACAGGAAGGTCTTGGCTCCAGCAGTCTGATGGGTCAGGGCTGGGCTGAATAGGACCCACATAGAATAGAGAGTAGGGGGGAGGAGACTTCCTTTCACTGACCTGAGCCCTCATAGAATAGAGAGTAGGGGGCGGGGATTTCCTTTCACTCCCCTGAGATCTCATAGAATAGAGAGTAGCGGGAGGAGATTTCCTTTCAGCTACCTGGGCCAGGTCTGCTCTCACACAATGCTGTCTCCACCTCCTGCCAGGAAGCTGCACAGAACTGGTTTTGGTCAGGCATAGACACTCTGCCTTCGGAGAACAAAGACTTTTTGGGTATAAATATTGGGGCCCAGACCCCAAGACTTTAGATCACTTCTGGAACAACAAGACAAACCTTTGCCAAGGAGAAGAACCAAGGAAGCTGCAGGAGTTTGGACTGCCCCTCTGCCAGTGTGCTGTTTGCTGGGTTGGCCTGCAGTGGTCTTCATTGCCAAGGAAAGGAGAAGGAACTTTCAAAAGAACTTTCATCATCTTGCAGAATGTTACTCCAAGGGATTGAACTAGAGCTTGCCTCCTGCTGAAGTCTCAGGGCTACAAGACTTCACCACTAGCTCCCTCCTGAATTCCCTTGCTGGGGATTCTGTCTGCAGAAGCCTGCGTGTCGCTGGGAGCTGGAAGCGCGACTCAATGAGAAGAAGCGTGTCGCTGTCGCAGCTGTTGCCGTCGCATCGCCGGAGAAGCGTGTCGCCGCCGCAGAGGCCGCCGCCGCATCACCAGAGAAGCGTGTCTTCATCGCATCTGCCTGCCGTCGCATCACCGGAGAAGCGTGTCTTCATCGCAGCCGCCTGCCGTCGCATCACCGGAGAAGCGTGTCGCCACCGCAAGGGTCGCCGTCGCATCACCGGAGAAGCGTGTCGCCGTCGCAGCTGCCTGCCATCGCGTCACCGCACCGGAGAGGCGTGTCGCAGGGCCTGTCGCGGCTCCAAAGTACAGAGTTCGCCGCATGGCCGTCGGGCGTGCACGCATCATCTTCACGTCGTTGCGTTGCATCGCATCAAGGGCGCACTCTCATCGCACCGGATCGTCGCATCGCATCGAGATGCCTGCTCAACGCATCGCCCTCCCTGCGGACCCTTTGTTTGTTTTGCGTTACGCATCCAAGGTACTTTTGTGAGAAATGTGTCGCATTTATCATCAACTTGAACTAAGTTACTTCTACCATCTTTAAGTCTATTTTGAGAACAGTATTGTGGATTTTTGTCGTTTGTGGTCTTGTGTTAAGTCTATATAAAGAATACTTATTTTTATAAAACCTGTGTGGTGTCCATCTGTAGTGTTTTCACTGTATTACTGTATGTGTTCACAAATGCTTAACACACTGCCTCTGAGATAAGCCTGTCTGCTCGTGCCAAGCTACCAAGGGGGTTAGCAGGGGTTATCCAGTAGTGGAATCCCCTTTCCCTGACTAGAAGCAAGGGTCCCTATTTGGTCAAAGGTGTATACCATTGCCAACTAGAGATCCCCAGTTCTAACAGTATTCAGTTGTCAGTTCTATATTTTGATAGACCATTTCCCAGCAGAATCACATACCAGTTTACTAGGCCGGATTCTTGCAAATATTTGACAACATATACATTAAATCGGCGCAGCAAGGAAAAATATGTAGAGTGGTGCTTTAGAGATTTTGACATAAGTTGTAACAAGAGCTGTGGCACAACATTTTCAGTTTTGTTGTAGAAGGACAATATATCAGTAGTTCAATATATCAATCAGCCTTACAAGTCTGTCAAATGTTTTGTAAGAGAGGAGATGCCAGGCCTGTTTGGTTGGCACATTCGATTATGTTTTTATTGGGATTAAGTAGAGAGGTTCCTAACTTCCTTTACAAATCTGTTGATGGACACACATATTCACACAATTGTTTATTTAGGTTAGTTGGTACTGGTGTTTTCAATGATTTCATGGGATTGTGCCAGGGCCATGTGCAGAAAGGACCTCAAGATCTGTCTCTTCAAATAATCAGAACAGAGCTGCTCACCCCCCACCCCCCCCTCTCTGCACCTTAATACCCTCGCGGGTGAGTAGTGCCCTCTACAAAACCCTGATTGATTGATTGAGAGCTTGTCAGGGACTCTTGAAAGCTGAAACAAGCAAAGGCACAGATTTGCATTTAAGCCTTGTGTAGCCTGGTCATGTGGCGGAATCTGGATCCCATTGAGACACTTGTGGTTGAGCTAGTCAGTTCCTTTAAAGACTGGATACAGATGAGTTTGAGAGGTCAAGCACAGTCAAATAATGAATTGGTTAGCAAGCATCTATTGGTGTGCAGACTTCTTATGAGAATTAAATTTAAGGGAAGTCCTAGTTCTAGGTTTTTGTCATTTGGTGTGTGAACATTATGTAGCTTTTAATCTTCCAATTTGCCTGACAGTTGACATGTTGAACTGGAGCAAATTTTAATTCCGATGTATTTTAGAACCATTTTCGATTAGAAAACACTTGGCATTTACAAATTGTGAATTAGCATTCACTCTCACTGTATGAATAAAAATCTTTGTGCGCGGAATATCATTAAAGATTTGTTAAAGAATATAAATCAAATCCAACACTGTGGATATTAGACCTCATTGAGGCAGATTAGAAAGTAATCCTGGTGAAATTGTAATGAAGCCGAAGTAATCAGAGTAATTTCAGTAATTTTGTGTTACTCTTTTGATGCACAATGAATGTAAATTATAAGATTATGCCTGTGATTTGGCACAAAAATCCTACTGCAAGGAGGAGCACAGGAACAATGAATTCAGCCAGCACGAACAGCTGCTGGCTGCTGCTGTTCTTATTATATGGCATTTAAAGATATTTTTGCTGCATAAAATCTATCCTTGGGTCCATTTTGGAAACAAGGGTACATTTTGCACTGAGAAATTAGCACTAAATGCTTGGGTATGCTCCTTGCATATTTCCACATTATCTCGCATAATTTTGGTGTAATTCTGGGTAATTATACTACAGCAAATTACGCGTTTTATGTCCAACCCTAATGAAAATATGTGAGCCGGTTTCTTCAGCCACCATTATAAGGTGGTGTATCATCTGAGATGCAAGCAATGTCATTAGCATTTGAGATCATTCAATTGTCCTATGACAACTAAATTGTTTCCATTGTAAGAAGGTTGAAAGAACATTTTGAAGTCTGCGCATGGGTTGGCTGCTTTTACCTTTTTAAGTGTTTACTTTACGCCCATTGAACATGTATCATCTAAGGTGGTGATGCTTTAAAGTTTCACATAATGTAAGATTCTAGCTTAGACATAAAATATCAATTTCCCAAGGATTTGATGAAAGAAACTCTGGATTATATTAAAGAAGCTGTGCTCAGATTTATTCCTGCTAGTATAACCTTTGAGATTTGATTGCAAAGGAAGATAGTGTTAATTAGTAAGAGGAACATTTTCTGCTCTTTTTCATGCCCAAATTGTTCATAGAGGAAAATAAAGATGTAATGGATAGTAAGTTTTTACAAATATAAAGTTCCTTGCTAACCTGAGTGTACGATGTGTCTTATTACCCTTTCAGCTTCGATTTCTTCCAAATCACTAAGTTTGTGTTTTAAGAAAACAAACTCTAAGAAAATAGATTTTCTTGCCATGTACAATCCATTTTCTTTGGTCACTTTTAGAAATAGGGTTCCTGGTTGACTGGGATATAAACCCTGGTCAGGCAATACCCACAATCCTAGTCAGGGTAAGGTACAAGCACACCCTAAATTAACCTGTGCTCACCCTCTGATAGCTTGGCACACAGCAGTCAGGCTTAACTTTGGAGGCAATGTGTAAAGCATTTGTGCAACACTTCAAACTGTAAAACAGTGAAAACGCCACACAAAACGATTCCACACCAGGTTAGAACAAGATAGCTTAATTTAGTCAATTAAACAAGACCAAAATGACAAAAATCCAATAAGTAGACCTTGAGACATGATTTTTTAAAGAATAAACTGTAAAATAGCGCTTAGAAGCAATAAGCGCTTACTTGGGATATCTGGCTGCGCCAGACCGGGACAAAATGAAAAGTTCAGGCCGACCGCGATGGAACACGGGCTTGATACAGGGACCCAGTGTGTCCCACTGAACAAAAGCACCTTAATCCTGGCGGCATCAACGTCGAAGATGCGGGGTGCAGCCGAAGCGATGCATCGGTATCAATCCACACAGTCTAGGGCTACCTAGGGCCTACCTTAGGGATGACCTATATGTAGTAAAAGGGGAGTTTCAGACGCGGCAAACACTTTAAGTGCCATGTCACTGTGGTAGTAAACTGCGCACGCAGGCCCTGCTGCGGCAGAGGCCTGAGACAGGTTTGACAAGCTACTTCGGTGGGTGACGTAAGCAGCGCTGCTGGCCCACTAGTAGCATTTATTTTACAGGCACTGGGTATATAGGATACCACTGTACAAGGGACTTACATGTAAATTAAATACTCCAAACAGGTGTAGACCAATCTTCCCAAGTTCACAAGAAAGAGCACATGCACTTTAGCACTGATCAGCAGTGGCAAAGCGCCCAGAGTCATAAAACCAACGAAAACAGGTCAGAAAAAATACAGGAGGAAGGCAAAAGGTTCTAGGATGACCCTGTAAAAAGGGCCAGGTTCAACAAAGCCATATGTAAATCAGTCTTGACCCTGCTCCTCATGGGAAGAGTCCAGCCAGAACTGCTAAGCCGGGTCATCTCTGGACCGGAAACAAGCATCTTCGGTGTATCGCTTCTCATTAGCCAGGGTAGCTTGAATCCAGTGGCATAGCGAGCAAGGGGCCCAAGTCTGGACATACCCATGCCACTTATAGCAAAAAATGCTTCAGCAACAAATGATGGAAAAAATGCTGAATAAATCAAACATTCACCAACAGTCAAAAGATCTGATTGAATCCATCGTTCTTTTGCTCACTATGCAACCCCAGTTTGGATCCAGCCAGATGCAAATCAGTCTTGACCCTGCTCTTCCTGAGAACAGTCCAGCCTGTATTGCTAAGCCAGGTACTCCCTGAACCAGAAACAAGCATCATGGGACTGGTTTCCGGGTATCACCCCTCATAATCCAGGCTAGTTTGAATCCAGTGGTACAGCGAACAAGGAACCAACGTCTGGCCATACTCATCCCACTTAGGGTGAAAAATGCTACAGCAGCAATCGATGGACAGAATGCTGAATAAATCAAACATTCAACCCCAGTCAAGAGATCTGGGTAAATCCATCATTCTTTTGCTCACTATGCCACCCCAGTTTAGACCCAGCCATATGCAAATCAGTCTTGACCCTGCTCCTCATGGGAACAGTCCAGCCTGAATTGCCAGGCCGAGTCCTCCCTGAACAAGAAACAAGCATCCTGGGACCGGTGTAGTGGAGAGGTGTCTCCAGCTTAATCTTGTACTTCTCCTGCTGCATTTTCTGTGGGATAGATGTGACAAACTCAAGCTGTCCAACGAGGCTAAAGGCCTCAGGGTCCTGTGAGTGAAACCTGTTTGGCATTGCAGAACTTCCCTTTTAATGCTGGTGGATGCAGATGAACCTGAGATTGAAGAATCCTACTTGTGTGGAAAAACGGCAGTGGCCAAGTATACGCTGGATATTTCTCCAGATAGCCCCTGTGGAATTTCTGTTTAGTGGCTAGAGGGTATAGAAGATCCTGAGATCAGAGAAAGTTGTTGCCTGCTTGAGATAATTCTTGTACGGAACAGTCAACCTAAAATCAGATTATTGGAAAACATCTTGTAGCTGAAAACCTTGGACTGGTGACTGGTTAGCCAGTTTTGAAGAGTTGAGGATCTTCTTCATCGCAACAGTGCTACCAGAATATTTTCTTAAAACTTTAATCTCTGGAAAACCTCCCTAATTTTATCTTGGAGAATTTTTTAATCGTATCTTTTTGGCTGATAGTGAGAGAATACTGTTGTGCTAATCAGTGACAGAATACAGCCTTGAGGAACTCTGTCTATCTATAGTTACTAGGCTTACCCTACTGAAGATTTTAAAAATCCCAAAACGTTTCTAAGTTTCAAAAATATTTCTTTTCAGTGATTTCCCACTAAATTTTAGCCAGAGGTGGTGACGAGAGACTATCACAGTCTGATGAAAGATACTTTCACAATTTTACATTTCTTCTTTGACCATTTTGAATGCCTTTTCCCAGTGTTTTTGTATGGATATGTTTTTCGTATTTTTTCTTATGGAAATCATGTATTTCGAACTAATTTGGTCTAGACCTTTTCTGTTCAGTATTTCTTAAAGTTAGTGTTGTTTTGGATATTGGTTGCACAAATACCTCCCACAACATCTTTGAGGGAGGCCAATCAAGGGTTAGCCAGGGATTTCTCATTTAAACTAACTTACCAGGAGTTCTGCCACAGCTCAAATCAACACTGTGGTCATTATCACCCAGTGCCTAACTCTCTCATCCCACATGCTAAGTATGAGCACAAGGAACTATAAAGATTCTTAAGCATATGTTAGGATTTGCACAGGATATTGTTTGAGATGCATATTCAAACTAAGGGTTTGCGCATGTGCTCCGTCCTGAGGGAAAGTATTTTTGGACAGTTACATATTTATGTGCTTTTGGTTGACTGTTGTTTTGCACAATGTCATAAAAGAAACAGCATGCTGGGATTTCAGGGGATTTGTATAGGAACTGGAGTTCTAATGTCAACGTAATTAGTCATCCATAGTGATGCTGAAAGAACAAACATAAAAGAACTAACAGATGTTATTATCCCTACCGAAATCAAAGCTCTAATGTTTTAATTCAGGCTTATCTCCACAGTGTGAAGTTTGCAATCAAGCATGAATTTTTCTTTTTGTAATACTTTTCAACATTTTTTCCACATTTGCAGAAAGAAATGTCAGTAGAGGAAAATAACTTTATTGACTAAAGCATCATCATCAGAGATGCCTGTTGCACCCATAAATGACAGGTTAGAAGCAATTCAGCCATCCAATTTTGAAAACAAATGAGTTGGCTATTGAGACCTCCTCTCATCAGTTCCTAGAGATAACTCTGTTTGAAAAGTCCTCTGTGTAGTTATTTAATAACATGGAGGGATGCTGTTTTATAAGATCCAAATATTAATATAGAGCAGTGAAAGGAATCTATACCAATGGGGGGAGGTGTTAGATTCAGTTGTTCATTTGCTGATTTTGGACTCCACAGAACAAAAGACAATATGTATTTGACCAGGCTCTTTTATCTCCTTTATCTTCTTCTTCCTCGCAAGATAAACCAGTACAATATTTTTGTTTAGGAATGTGAAAAAATAATATTAGCTATTCAGTATAATGGACGTGTTGCATGTTCCCACATCCTCAATGCAATTGCCTCTCCATGTCAACCTGTTTTCAATGGTGTGGTCTGATAGTCAGTCTGGTTGGAGCCATTCAACATATCCATACTGTTTTATGGACAGGATTCCATTTTGGCTACAAAAGTTACCTGTAAAAGGGTTTTTGCTACATTGAAAATGTCCAAAATGAATAAAATAAGATAGCAAGCAATTTATTTTAAAACTGTTAATAATGCAAACAATAATACACTGAATTTGAATGTAAAGAAAATAATTAGACCCCTATTACGTTGTCGGTTGGAGTTGCCTCCGACCGTCACGTTTCTGTGTGCGAACCGACCGACCATAGGTCGGCGGTTCCGCAGACCCTATTAGGATGCAACCGCACATGGTGCGGTCGCAAACTCCCATTTCTCAATAGGAGTTTGTGCAGCGGGTGGAAAACGCTCGCAGCACAAGCTCCCATTGAGAAATAGGAGAAATCCCTGTACCGTATGGCAGGCACCTCACAGTGCCTGCCTCACGGTGCAGGAATTTTCAGGGGGGCACAATAAGTGACCCCAACTGCCATAACCATAGGTCGTGAGGGATGGGGACCCTGCTAGGAGTCCCCAAAGCCACTTTCCAACAGCCTTTCCTTGTCCGAAAGCCTGACATGGAAAGGCTGTCAGAAACTAACATCATAATCCCGACGGTGGAAACATCGTCCTGAAGGGATGTTAGACAGTTTCCGACTGGCCGACAGGCTCCTTGAGCCCGTCGGAACCCAGTCAGATTGACCGGCTGGCTGACACTCCAACCGCTGACATTAAAATTCGGCGGTCGGACTGTAAACCTACAATGTTGATAGGTAAGCCTCCAATGAGCAGTTGAGGGCTTACCGACCAACATCATAATGAGGCCCATAATCTTTGTTCCTTCAGAAATGGCTGCAATTAATCTCTATATTTAATTTTTCAAATTATTGTATTATATGTTGGGGGCTATTTATTATGACCCTCACCTCTAGTGAATGGATTTTCAGGGTTCAATACCTTTCCTCCAGCAAGAAGCCAATTTTTAGGTCATGTGATGAAATCTGGTATCCTCTTGTGGCTATTTTACTGGTACCAAAAGAAAGCCACCTACGAGGACTCATCCTGGTGAACTTAGAAACAACACAAAGTTTATCACAGCATTGAGAAGATCCAATACTATCAACAATGGATTTAGAGGGAAGAGGGCGTGGCAATGAGATCATTTCAATGTTTGCACTTGACATTAACTAAATGTACGATTATTGGTATACATAAATAGCTCAAAACACGTTGATTTTGACTATGTAGCGGTTATCACAGTTTATTCTCAGAGAAGAGCTCACTCTTTTAATGCTCTCAAATGTCGAAAATTGACCTTAGGTTAGACATTAATTTCAAAATTTCCAGAGTTCCCGCTTTTTTCCCAGTGAAAAACTGAACGCATTTTTAGTCTACCAACAAAATGCATTTTTAGTCTACCAACAACTTCATTCACCTGTGGAGCATATTTATGGGAATGGTGGCGCAGGGCAGCACAGCACGTAACCTTGCTGTGCTGCTTTGTGCCACAGGGAAAGGTCAGGAATGAACCATATTTATGATATACAGTGCATTCCTGTCCTTCCCCCTGCGCTAGCACAGTTTCGGCAACCAGGCACCAATGCAGGCACTCTTGCACCGTGGTGTAAGGTTGCCTTTGTTGTTGGCAAGATTGTTTATATGCAGGAAGGGGCACCTTCCGGCACAGAAACAATCCATAGAGGCGTTTAATGCAGCACACAAAGAAAGAGGAGCAAATGAGGAGAAATTAACATATTTCTCCTCGTTGCGCCTCACCTCAGAAGGCGTAAGAGTTTGACCCATTCACAGGTTTACAAGTCCTTGTAAATCTGCGAGTACGTCAGGGAGTTGCATGGGGACACCCACTGCAACCCCCATGGAACTCCTCCCTTACGCACAGCAATGCTACGCTGTGTTTTGCGCTGCATTTCATTCCTCCATATTTGTGAAGCCATTCTAAGCCTCGTAAGGTGGCTTTGCGTGGCTTCATAAATATGACATGAGACTTTGCGTCGTGCATGTACCACTTTGCGTGTTGAAAGCATGATGCAAGACCCTCATAGATTTGCCCCTTTTGGTTCTTTGGAAGACAGGTTTTTTATTTATCAACCAGCCAGCTCCCTATGGGACATTTTTTGGGGGGGATTCAATTCATGAAACTCACGACACAAAAGCACAAAAGCAGCCTTTGCTCAGTAAGATTTATGAAAGTGGATGCTCTTTGGTGGATTTGTCCTATATGCTCTACATTTATTTTAGTTTGCAAATTTTCGCTGCCTCGCTGCACTGAAACGCGTATTGTAAACAGTCATGTTTAACTTCTGTAGATCTGGCCGAAAAAGTTGTTTATCGCTGCAAGCCATTTCCAGCAAGGATTTATGTAGCCTTCATGCTGCTCCAGCACGAATGGTCTCAGAGGGAGATTTGCTGCTTTAAATAGAAATCATCCTGTTTGTCGACGCCTAGAGGCATATTATGCATCACTGTGATTCTTGCTAAAAAGGTTCAATGCTCAATATTGAGATGGTACAGCAATATACTTCCATGAAGAACGACAAACTATTTCATTTCAATAATGTATATGCTGGTAATGCTACGTTTCTTTTGTTTTTCTGTTCCAGTCAGCCGCGGTCCATGCAGGTAAGAACGGTGGGGGGGAACTCGACATACGACCACGAAGGAAAATTAATTATTTATTTAATTTTCCCTCGCGGTCGTATGTTGAAATAACCCCCCATCTGGCCCCACCGCTCTTATCTGCACGGGCCGCGGCTGGTTCCAGTCCAAAAGAGGCATCAATGTTCTCTGTACTTTTTTTTTTTTTTGCAGTTTTGTATAGCGCGAACTCGACCCGAAGTATTGGAGCACTTTACATGAGGACCAGTTACATTACACGAGGTTACATTCACGTTTGGTAGGCACAGGGAGGTTAAGGCCCGTAGGTATGTACTAACCCATTTAGCATTTCCAAATGGACCAGGCTTCCCAAATGAATAAAAGGGACAATACTGTCGCAAAATGCGATTTCTACCAAGTAGAAATCGCATTTTCCAATTCGCAAAATAGGAAATCGCAAATAGGGATTTCGTATTTGCGATTTCCTAAGCACATGTACAAAGCATTTCATAAATGCATAATGGGCATTTAGGAAATGCTATTACCAGCAGATCCAATCCAATGGTAACCATGTGCAATAAAAAAAAATGCTTTTTTTGCAATGTCATGTAGCGCACATGCCAGAGGGCATTGGAGCGCTTTACACAAGCACCACTTACTTTTTAATGCTATTTAAGGGGGAGGCTAAGGGCCATAGCTACCAATGGTTTTGCATGAGGAAATGCAGAACCCTTCATACCTTTAGCCCTCAGACACATAGGAAGGGATGGGTTTGCATTTCCTAAATAGCGATTTCCTAATTGCGATTCCAACAGAGTAGGAATCGCTATTAGAAAATCTCTATTTAGTACATTCCATTTTGCATTTCCTAAATATTGATTTCTTAGGATTCTCTCAATCGATCAATCAGTCAGTATTTGTATAGCGCAATACTGTCACCCCTAGGGGCATCTTGGCGCTGAGGGTGCTATGTCCCAGTCAAAAAGCCAAGTCTTGAGTTTCTTTCTTCAGTGCTGTATGGAGGTGGAGGGGCAGGGTGTTCCAGGACTTGGCAGCAATGTAGAAGAAGGAGCGGCCCCTGCTGTAGCTGAAAAGGATGCAGGGGTGTGTGTGTGAGGGTAGACACGCAGATCGCAGGTGTCTTGAGGGAAGCTGGAAATTCAGTCAATGGTTGATGTAGGATGGTCCATGGTTGTGAAGGGCCTTATATTCATGCATGAGGATCTTGAACTGGCATCTCTTTTGGATAGGTAGCCAGTAGAGGTTTCTGAGGTGGGGGGTGATGTGGGTCCATCTGGGGAAGTCCAGGATGAGTCTGGCTGCGGTGTTCTGTATAGTCTGGAGTCTTTTGAAGAGCTGGTTGGCGATTCCGGCATAGAGAGCATTGCCATAATCGAGGCGGCTGGTGACGAGGGCCTGCATGACTCTCTTTCTGGTGTAGATTGGGATCCATCTTAAGATTCTGTGGAGCATGCAACGGGTGTGGAAGCAAGAGGAGGTTACCGCTTTGACTTGTTGTTTCATGGTTAGTTGGCTGTCGAGGATGATGCTGAGGTTGCATGCATGGTCTGTCGTAGTGAGTGCTGGTCCGAGTTCCACTGACCACCAGCTGCGGTCCTATGCGCAGGTGTTCTTCTCGAAGATCAGTGCTTCTATTTTGTCGGAGTTGAGTTTGAGGCAGCAGTCCCTCAACCATATGGTTATGTCGGTCATGGCGTTGCAGAAGTTGGTTTTGGCGTTGGAGGGGTCCTCGGTGAGCGAGAGGGTGAGTTGAGTGTTGTCGGCGTATGAGATTATGGTGAGTCCATGGGATCTGATGACGTCTGTGAGGGGGGGCATGTAGATGTTGAACAGTGTGGGGCTGAGAGATGATCCTTGGGGTATGCTGCATATGATGTCCTTGGGTGAGGAGGTGAAGGGAGGCAGTCGCATGCTCTGTGTGCATCCTGAGAGGAAGGAGGCAATCCACTTGAGGGTGTTTTTCTGTATTCCGATGTTATGGAGTCTGTCAATGAGGGTGTGGTGGGATATGGTGTCAAATGCAGCAGAGAGGTTGAGGAGGATCAGGGTCTGAGTTTCTCCGCTGTCGAGGAGGGTTTAGATGTTGTCTGTGGAGGCAATCAGCGCAGTAAGAATGCTGTGGCTTGTATGGAATCCTGATTGTGAGGCATTGAGTAGGTGGTTGAGTTCCAGGTATTCAGTGAGCTGTTGGTTGATGGCTTTCTCAAGTACTTTGGCTGAATAGTGGAGAAGGGAGATGGGTCGGTAATTTTTTAGGTCCCTGGGGTCAGAGGAGGGCTTCTTCAGGAGTGGTCTGACCTCTGCCTGTCTACATCCATCTGGGAAGGTTGCTGTGGAGATGGAGGTGTTGAGGATGCTGGTGATTTTCGTACTGAGTGGGTTGGCAACGAGGTTGAAGAGATGGTGGGGGCAGAGGTCGGTGGGCATCCCAGAGTAAATGGACAACATGATGGTTGCGGTGGTCTGAGTGGTGAGCTGAGACCAGGTGGCTATCATTCGGCCGGTGTTCACTGGTTGATTGTGGGTGTGGAGGTTGAGGGGGATCAGAGTTGTTGTAGATGATGGCAATCTTGCTGTGAAAGTAGTCGGAGAGGGTGTCACAGAGTTCTTGGGAGGGGTGGATGGTGTTCTCTGTGGCTGTCAAGTTGGAGAATTCCTTGACAATTTTGAAAAGTTCCTTCATATGGTTAGCTGCAGTGTCGATCCGGTAAGTGATGGATGCTCTCTGGGCTTCCTTGATGCATCGGTGGTAGTCACCGAGGGCTGCTTTGTGGGCGGCTCTATCAGAGGGGTCCTTGGTGGTGCACCATCTCTTCTCTAGCTGGTTACAGTTGCGCTTGGTGGTTCTGAGCTCTGGGCTAGTTTTGATGTTTTGTTGGTTTTTGCAGGTTTCAGCTGGGCGATCTTGTCAGCGCATTTGTTGATCCAGGCGGAGAAGTACTGGATGGCCTGGTTGAGATCTGCTGAGGTTTTAGGTTGTGTGGTGCTGAAGGCCTGAGTCTATTGTGTCTCAGTGACCTTCCCCCAGCTGTGGTGGGTGGAGCTGTGGTGATTGGCAGAGGTGCTCTGGGCATCAGAAATGGTAAAGTGAATGATGGTGTGGTCGGTGTAGGTGAGTTCTGTGGTGTGGGTGAATTTCATGCTGTCGCTGGAGGTAAAAATGGCATCAAGTGTGTGTCCAGCTGTGTGCGTGGGTTCAGTGACTAGTTGGGTGAGGCCAATGTTCTTGAGGTTCTCCAGGAGGGAGGTAGAGTTGGTGTTGTTGGGGTCGTCGACATGGAAATTGAGCTCGCTGAGCAGGATGTACTGCTCTGGGTCAATGGCAAGAGGGGTGAGGAGGTTGGAGATGGCAGCGCAGAAGGCTGGTCGGGGTCCTGGAAATCTGTAAGTGGGGTGGCCTCTTACCATGGTCTTAGCGTCAATTTGTAGTCAGAAGTTGAAGTGTTCCATGAGGGTTGTTGGATCATCGTTGCTGACGGTGCAATCAATGGTTTCCTTGAAAATGATGGCGAAGTCACCACCGTCTTTGTTGGCGCTGTCATGGTGTTTCATCTTGTAGCCGTCGGGGGTGGCGGTGACGATGTCGGGGTTCAAGGAGGGGGGTTAATCCACATTTCAATGATGGTCACTTCAGGGGAGAGGGTGGTGATGGTGTCCCAGATTTCCGTGGCATGTTTGCAGGGGGAACGGACATTGAGCAGGATACACTGGGTGGTTCCGGTTTGTTTCTGGTCCTCAGGGTGGAAGTTTCGTGGGATCTGGTGTGGGTAGCAGGTCCAGTGTAGCAGGAGAAGCGGCAGTGGTGGAAGGTGAAAGGTCCTTTAGTTGATTGCAGAGAGGATGAGAAGCAGCTATTGTTGCAGTGTCCAGGGCCAGGAGCTTTTTGGAGGTGTAGCGGTGGATGGAGGGAGGACCAGGGGTCCTGGCACTGGGCCCGGTCCAGGCACGGAAGGGCACAGACAGGCCTGTCTGTGGTGCACCGCAGCCTCTGAAGTAGCCTAGCTCTAAGTGGAGGTCCCAGCCCAGTGGGTCGCCGAGCAGCGAACTCGAACTGGCGGCTGTCGGGACTGGGAGCGGTGTCCTGGTCTCGTGGAGGTAGCAGCAGGGGGAGTGGCGCACTGACCAGGAGAGGTCAAGGGCTACTCTATTTAAGAAATGCAAAATGGAAGTTTTGTACATGTTGCCCAAAGTGATTTGCTGAGAATCGCAGGATGAGCCCACACTGAGACTCGAACCTGGTTCCCTATTTTACGCCACATCCTCTCCCCAGGTGAGAAACTCACGTTGCTAATTAACAATGCAGAAGATGTGCAGGAAGTGAAACTTTGAAAAATAAAATACCATGGCCCTGATTATGAGTTGGCCAGTAAATTCCGACCCATGTTATAACCCCTGTTTACGCACAGGTCGGAATTCTGAGTTTGGCTGTATTGAATGCATCCTATAATTATCGGATGTGTTAAATACCTCATCTGCCGTTAAACTTTGTCAGATTAGACCTGCCGAAATTTAACAGGGGACATTGTACTGTATTTACTGTACCATGCAGAGTCTTGTGCGTTAAACATCAAAATCCACATGTTATTCCCCACAAACTTGTGATAGGTGTTATTTATTGAACACCCTGTGGTATTGTTATTTATCATGTGCAATAAATAACACCTAAACTGGTAATCAGGGCCTAAGAGCTGTAGGCAAAATACTGTGAAATGTAACAGCCTAATCCATTAGCCTTACCCATCAGCGCAACTACTTTCAGTGAACAATGCATGCTTTTTTATGTCTTGCCTATAGACAGCTTTAACTGTGGATTGCTGTGGCTTTGAAAGCATGTTTGGTGATCTCTCAAAAGTGATATCATAGTATTTTGGAAAAGTGTATGCCAGGCTCCTGCAGAATACCTACAACCTCTTTTCTTGATGTTTACGTCTATCTCTGGAGCTGGACAAAGCAATCTGTAATTCGTATGTTCTGGGAGTTCCACACATAGCCTAGATATGTTTATTGGTTAAAGGCTTATTGATGTTGTCAATTTTCAAGCAATTTAAACAATTTGTCTTCATTCCTGAGATTTCAATTTGGTGAGCAAACATGGCCAATGTTAAGGATGCTGATAGAACATAAGTGGTTTGGTGGCAAAACAAAAATCCCTTGTTTTGAGATGACTGCTATAATTGCCTCCAGACATCATGATTTTCATTTATATTTTTTGATTACCAAAATTATACTTAGCTCTGTCAGAATGACTGTCATCCCTCTACATTAGAGTTTGGGGTATCATGCCACTGCCAGGGCTGTGCCTAATGGACAAGTGCGATTTTCAGTTTTTCTGGGATAGACACTTCACACTTTGCTCTGCACAAGCTTTGGCCATACAGAAACTCCTTTTTCCAGTCAGACCCTTGAAACCTTATCTAACAGCCATCTTCAAATTATTTTTATTGATTTATAGCCAACAAAACTGCACAGACATTTCCAGACCTAGAAGTAGTTTTACGCTTCCTCAATAGTGTTTTTTTGCAACAGGTAATTCCCTGTTACCACTTAATGTCCTTTAGGGCCCATGGGGTTTAGTATATCCAGAGTTCCTGGTACCCAACTGTAGTGCACATCTCATCTCCCATCTCCAAGGCCAAGATGTTCTCTCCATGGTCCCCAGATATTCCAGATCTTCCTGGAGCAACCTGTCTCCTTATTTATCTTATTCTCTGCCTCCATGAAAGTGATCTATTCCTATTAGCCATCTTGCTCTGGGAGATCTCACCTTTTTCCCCCCAGTCCTTAATTGGGAGAAAAACTAATATGTCAAATTGTGATGTCATGCGTGTCTCCACCTCTGAGACCCTTGACAGCTCCTTCCCCACTTCTGTCCTCCGTATCTCACTACAGGAACAAATTAAGTGTAGGAAGGTCCCCTTTTCAATATAATATTTGAGGCACACTTTGGTCAGGCCCAGGTCCATCAAATATAACTGACTCCTATTGTAGTATGCCCTCTGCAGAATTTTAAGTTCTCTCAGCATAAAATTTGTCCTGGATCGCCACCACCTGGGGCTATCTCAGAGTGTCCTAATCGTTTCTTTCAGTTCTCTCAGGTCCCTTTCCTATTTGTCCCCAAGTCCTTGGAGGTGTTCTGGGGTGTTAATGATGTTCTGTATATCAGGGATGTCACCTTAATTCTCCGGTAAGTATCCTGTTGTCTGGTGGGGACTTTTGTAGCACTCCAAGTCAATGAGTCTCATTGGTGCGCTTTGCATGGTTAAGTTGCAGATATCTAAAGTATTGAGTTATGTGTAATCCTAATACCCCCATATTTGAGGGTATTATTTTATTCCTTCAGTCCCTAAGATGTATGCTAATGTATGTATTCCAACTAGTTCCCTTTCTCTGAAGCCCTGTAGTCATGCACCACTCCCCAGTAGCTCTCCCACCAACAACACACCCAGTTGAGAAGCCCAATAGTAGTGCCTAACATGTAGAAGGGCTATACCTCTTCTATACACTGTTTCTAGTGGGTTGACACTGTTATGTGTGGTAGCCACCTTCCCAAAGCCCTGTTTATAATTCTTCCTCACACATCCTGAACAAGGCCTCTAAGGTAAAATGTGAAATTCCAGATTGTGTACAAAAAGTAGGGCAGTGAGATTATTTTGGACAGGGAAGCTGCCCTTCATCGACAGTGGTAGGGTGTGCCAGGCATTCACATACCTCCTAAGCACCAGTGGCAGGTTTCCCTCTAAGAAATTCCCTAATCTTGTGTTGCCTCAATACCTAGATGAAGAAACCCACCGGTGCAGAATCTCAATTAGGATGTCAGTATCTCCTTACCGTCACAGGAATGCGTTTTTACTACATCAATGTTTGCCAGGGACTTTTGTATCTTCAGCAGACACCAAATCCCTTGAATATGTCCATCATCTTTGCAAGAGATCTGTTTGGGTTGGTCATATAAATCAGAATGTCATAAGCTTATAGTGAGATTTCGTCCTCCACTTCAGAGTCCTACCTCTGTGATAGTTAGGATCCTGCAAGCCAGATACCCAACTACTAGTGCAAATAGGGTTGTGGAGAGGGAGCATCCCTGCCTCAATTTCTTTCCCGGGCAGAAGGACTTTGAAATCACCCCAATAACCATAATTTCCACTGTAGGTCCTGTGTAGAGAAACTGCACACAAGCCCTCAACTCTGGATAAGTGCTGAATTTTTCTACTACCTCGAATAGATAGCCCTAATCAATAGAGTTAAAAGCCTTTGCACCATCTAGCAAGATGATTACTAGGGGGCATCCATGTTGTGCAAATCATCAATACAAATCTGCAATTGTTACTGGTTATTCATGTTGATACTGTCTGAGTTCACCACACTGACCACCCTATGAGATGCCTCTTCTTTCCTGCTCAGCCAAGTCAGCAGCTGTATTGCATTTCTGACCTGTAGAACCGTTGTTGGTTGGGCAGGTAGGATGCCTCAGCTTAATCTTTAAAGACTGCATGACATTCTGGCGTTACCTAATTGCAAGCCATCAGCATTGGTTCCTGTAGTTCCCTTTATCATCTCAAAACCTCCTCTATTAATCGTTATATTTGCTCAGTTCTCTTTTATGCTTGTATTTTATTTGTGCAGAGGCCTGTACCTTAATTACTGTTTTGTATGCCTCACATAGGATCCCTGGTAGGTGTGGTGACACAGCATTCTTTTAATAGTTTCATTTAGTGGTATCTCTGAGGTATTTCACTATGTCTTAGCATTTGAGTTCTCAAGCGAGTCTCCTGCCTTTACTTGCGGAGGGACCATGTTCCCCACTTTTATTATGAGATAATGAAAGGTGGTTAATTTGAGATTCCTATTGCCATGTATTCCATCCACATTATTCAAAGGATGAACAGATAATCTATCCTGGACAGTGTGTGTGGTGTGCGCCTAAGAAATAACATTGCTGCCCATCATGCTTCAGTCATCAGAAGTCCATCAGTCAGTCATAAGAAGTCCATAAAGCCAGAGCATTGGGCGAATCTAGCTAAAGCTGTAACATCTCCCCCCACTTATTGATATAGCAATCTCTAATCCCATCGAATGATGTAAATCACTGCCGATGACATTCATTGATCCCAGTGTCTCTAGTGGTAGAGGGTCAACTTTGCCAAGTACCTTCTGATGTAATTTTAGAGGGGCATACACACTAACTATTGTTTATCTTTTCCTTCCCCAAGAGTCAGTGACTGCTTCCTAGCAGATATTGGCATCTGACCATAATTTACCAAAGTGAAATGGGTCCACTTTTGTCATCATGATGCCCACTCTTATTGATCCCCTGGTATATTCTGCATGTCTTAAAGGTTTGTACTAGTCCTTACCCAGGAACCGGCATGCAATCCCAATCATGTGTGTCTCTTAGAAGAGCATTAGTTCCTGATAAACTCACTGTCCCCACTTGATTTCATCTCACAGCATGTTTGCATTTCATGTTTTAAGTTTAAAAGTATCCTCTATATTAGTCACCCCTTGTGTGTACACCATGTGCACTGTAATGTGTGGCTATTGCCTCCCAAGATTTTAGACCATTTGCACACTTTCTGGGTTATAATAAATCTCCCTTTCAACCTTGCCACCAATTTCATCTTTCAATGCTTGTAGAAACCCAAAGGAAATTGAACTTGACCCCCTCCCCCCCAGTGGTGCAACTGCCCTACACTTCCATATAGTGGTCTTTGAACTACACCCTAAATGTAGGAAGCTTCAGCCACCTCTCTTCTTTAAGCATAACTATTTTAAGAACATGGACTTCATCCTTCACCTGCCCATACCTTTCCCTGTCAACAGGTATCTATTCTCATCAACCACTATCCCCAGGTTCTAACTTTTGTTTGGGCTTGATCATCAACTGGTCAAGCAGCCTCATAGAGGGCCAGATGTACGACCCATTTTTGCATGCGCAAATGGGTTTACAACCCGTTTGCGCATGCAAAAACTACTAGGGCCATGTATAAACCCTATTTAGCGAGTCGCAATTTATTTGCGACTCGCTAAATAATAAATAGGATTTGCGACTCGCAATTAGGAAGGGGCGTTCCAAGGGTGTCCCTTCCTAGTTGCCACTCGCTACCCTATATAAGAATGTTTTGCGACCGCAATTGCGGTCGCAAAACACTCGCAATTTACCGCCCTCTTCAAGAGGGTGGTAATGCACTCGTAAATGGGAAGGGGTCCCCAGGGGACCCCTTCCCCTTTGCAAATGCAGGGAAAACTATTTTTTAGGGGCAGGCAGTGGTACCAGGGACCACTACCTGCCCTTAAAAAATGAAACGAAAAAGTTTTTTTTAATTTTTTTAAATGCATCCCGTTCCTTTAAGAAAAACGGGCTGCATTTAAAAAAAAAAACCTGCTTTATTGAAAAGCAGTCCCAGACATGGAGGTCTGCTGAGCCCAGCAGGCCACCATACCTGGGAGGGCCAGCCATTCCTCATGGAGTCGCAAATTGCGAGTGCCTCATGAATATTGATGAGGCATGCAATTTGCGACCCCATTGGGAATCGAAAACAGTGTCTCTGACACTGTTGTACATGGCATTTAGCGACTCGCAATTGAGTGCAATTTGCGACTTGCTAAATGCCCCGGTCGTACATCTGGCCCATAGTGAGGAACACACACAATGTGGGCCTGTAGGAAAGTCGGTTTTTGGTTGAATGGGGAGTACCCTTCTCAAGCAAAAGCCACATTCCCTGTTAGGGTGAACCACAAAAAGTCACTAAATTAACCTGTGCTTAACCCACTGGTAGCTTGGCACAAAAGCAGTTAGGCTTAACTTAGAGGCAATGTGTAAAATATTTATGCAACACTTAAACAGTAATAAAGTGAAAACACAACAATTAGAAAAATAGAGTAAAATGTAATAAATTATTTGACACCAAAACAACAAAAATCCAATCAGTAGAACCGGAGTTATCAATTTTTAACGTTTTTAGTAAAAAATAGCTACTAAAAGATCAAAGCACCAATGACGGACATCTAGCTGTGTGAGCCCAGGCACACGTCAAATGTTATGGCTAACTGCGATGGAGCGCAGTTGGGATACATGAGGTGGATTGGGCCTAGTCTCTGCTTACCTTTGGACTTAGAAGAAGTTTTGAAGAAAAATGTCAGAAGAAGTTGTGAAGAAAAATATCTGAGAAGGTAAAGTTCCACAGGGCAAGGCAGTCGGTGGGGACTGAGCAGGATGATTCATCGGCGGGGAGCCATTTGATGAATTTGTGGTGAATATTTCTATGTTGAGCGTGATTACAAATTTGGCCCGTGGTGGCGGTTCGACCACCGCCACACTGCAGTACCACCAGCAGTGCTATGACTGCGGCGGTCAGACCACCACGAGACCCCCGGCACAATAGACCAGCAGTCCTACAGCGGACGGTGCAATGCCCCGTCCGCTGTAGGACGCCAACGCCATAGTGTGACCGCCCACCAGATCAGGAGTTAAATCCTGGTCTGTCGGGCGGTCAAGTAGCGGTCTGATGGTGGTCGGCAAATCCAGGGGGGCACTACATGTGCCCCCCCGCATGCACCCCCAGGCCCAAATCAACCAAGGGCACTTCCTTTGTTGCCATTCTGCCACTCTTTTAATGGCGGGTTCACTGCCATGAAAAGGGTGGTGAAATGGCAACTCAGCATATGCTCGGTGGTTCCGGCTGCAGCACTGCCAGCGTATTCCTGCTGGTGAAAGACTGCCAGCCCAGTGGGATCCTTGATCCCGGCAGTGCCAGCGGTCTTGTGACGGTCCAATCTGCGCAATCGTAATACTGCAGGCGGTCCCGCAGTGTGGTGGGTTCGGCGTTCAATCAGGTCCTAGTCTCTTTTTTGGAAGTTGAAAATCTTCAGCTGGACAAAGCTGCAGATTGTAGCCACAGAGGGCTCCATGAGGCTGAATACCCCTTCTGCGAGGTGCCACTGAACAGGATTTGCTGCTGCTGGGAAGAAAGTAGCTAGCGGAAGGTACCGCGACCGACATTGACGTCCGAACCCCGTCGAAAAATTGATCGCATATCGCTGGTGAGTGCAGGGTGATCTTTGCAAGGCGCGATGGGCTGAACAGAGAGGTATTTAGAAAGTTAACTATTCGGGTGAACGAAAACATACTGAGTTATTTTGGTTTTCACAGAGACAGTTACCGGTTTTGTCTTGCACTTGAGGATATTGGAATACATTGATAGCAGGTCAGTTCACTACTCGGATTATACGCTACTTTTATTCAAAGCGGCATTTTGGTATTGTTATGAGCATTAGGTGTTCTTTTCGATTTGCAGATAGAATTGAGCACATTATCACTTGGAGTTCGGCGTTTCAAATAGCTTGTTATTGAGTAAGTTGTTTAAGATGGTTTCCACATCACAAAGGAGACAGTTGTTATTTTTCCACACCCCTTACAATCCGAATAACAGCCACAGTTGTAAAATCTGCATGCACACGAGGTGACAGTAGTTGGTTTCAGCCAGTGGGCTCTAGCACCTGCACATTAAACATTGGAAATACTCCTAGGTACATGTTTCATGAGCACTATCACCAATTGTAGTGAGCATGCAATTTATTGGTTCAATCACACTAAACTCCTTTTTCTTGTAAGAAGGAAGATGATAACTTGAACCTGTAAGTTGTCATTTCTTGTCGTTACAGAGTGGCCCCTGACGAAAGGACACATGTCCCGAAAGGCATTAAGCATGAAATAAGAACATATGCATGTTAAAAACAGCATCTGTACATGTTTCTTGATGAACATTGGACATGTAGAAAAGACAGCATATATATTGTTGCAAATATTCATGTGAAACATTATTGTATTGTATGAATTGAAATGAACATTTTTTTTTTGTTCAAATACAATTGAATGTGAACATTTTTCAAAACACAGTAAACATTTGTTTTGTGAACTGTGCACATTGGATCAAGTACAAGTACTTGTATGTATGATTTTGAAAACTTTGCAGTCCCAAATTTTAATGTTTGCTGTTTGTACCACTTTCAAGGGTCCGGGACTGGGTGGGCACCACCTAGAGGATAAGACTCACTTCATACAGGGACCAGGTGAGGGGTTCAAGTTGTTGGAGTTTTTTGTATCCCTGTTGACCAGAACAGGATACCAGCCAACTAGCCCTTGGGATCACTCTGATAGTCCTGGGTTCAAGCAGCAAGGTGGTTCTCCAGCAGCAGGCCAGCCCTCTTCAGTCCTCTGAAGTACAAAGTAGGCCTCAAAAAGCAGGGCAATCATTTCAATTACAGGGCAGGCCTTCTGAGTGTCCTCCGCAGGTCCAGTAATGAACTAAAGAGTGGGTCTGAGTGACCCATTATTACATAGATGTCAGCTTTGAAGTGGAAGAAACTTCTGACGTTTTCCCTCTTCAGACGGTTCTGGAATTTCCTTCCTCCCTGCCCTGCTCCCAGGATGTCTAGGCTAACAAAAGGCCAGTATGAAGTCATTTGTGAGTGTGCTGGCGCAGCTCCTTTGAAATGTATTTGGGCTGTGCACAGTTCAACCACTTCCATCCTGGCAGGATGGCCCATCCTGCCAACAGCAAGTGCCCTTTTTGTGTAACTGTCTGGGGGGAATACATAAAGGCTAACTGCCATGCTAATCACAGTCATGTGACCCAGGACCCAGGCTGCAGGCACCAAATGGATAGGATAAAAAACAGTGGTCTAAAATTTACCAATACAATTTACCATTCAAGAGGACTTTAAATTACAAATCTCTAAATACCAAACATTTCATTTCTACCTGTTTCTAATCAAACATGTAATAAAGTAACCCAGTGTTTTCCTAAGGGAGCGGTAGGCCACACAATAGCAAAAACTGAAATTGTAATTTTTCACTACCAAGAAAGCCACAACTTAAAAGTACATGGCCACATTTTTAAAATACAATGCACCCTGCCCTATGAGATGTTTAGGGCATACCTTAAGGGTAACATATGTATTAAAAAGGGAGTTTTAGGCCTGGTAAGGGTTTATTTTGCCCAATAGAATTGGCATTTAAAAATGGCACACAGGCTGCTATGGCGGGCCTGAGACATGTTTTAAAGGGCTACTCAAGTGGGTGGCACAATCAGTGCTGCAGAGCCACTAGTAGCATTTGATTTACAGGTCCTGAGCGCACACAGTGCACTTTACTAGGAACTTACCAGTAAATCAAATATGTCAATCATGGATGACCAATCTCAATAACAATGTACACAGGGAGCACTTGCACTTTAGCACTGATCAGCAGTGGTAAAGTTACCAGAGCTCTAAAACCAGCAAAAACAAAGAGCAGCGCCCAGTCAAAAACAGGAGGTCAGAAGCAAAAAGAGACAGGGGAAAAACAAGCCAAAGATGCCAGGTCCCGCTCCTGATTCAGCCAGGTCTCACTGACTGATCCTTCAGTCATGCTCCGTGGAGATTGATTCCTACACCTTACCCAGAATTGGGATTGTGTCTCGTCTGCAGCCGACACGCTATTGAGCAGTTTGAGCTGTCAACTTGTGACATCCATCCAGATCTCTTACCTGAACCCAGGGTACCTTACTACGACCCCTAAATTTAGCATTTACACTCCCACCCTTCCAGGGGGAGCCCCTCCACCAGTTCACTCAATGGGCTGGAACCTCTTGAATCCATCCCATTATGAAGATCTGCATCCTTGCAGACGTGAGCCGCCGACTGTTGCCCCAGCCATTGGATTACCAAGCCCAGCCGGAATCCACCCATGTACCTACGAAACCTCCCATGTAGCTATCATCCAATGTTGTGTTGTTTATGATCTTATAATGACCTCCAATCATGAAGATCGTAATGCCATCGACTTGCACAAGCTAAATTTGGACTGGGAATTTTAACATGATTTTACAACACTTCTTCATAAATGTATTGATTCATGCATAACTTCGTTTTGAATTCTGGCCCAATACGCTGTAGCATTCCTTATCTTCTTTTCACTTGTGTCATTTAATATGTTCTTCACGAGCACAAAGTGTTCACCTTTACACTTAGTACACAAGTTAAAAAGCATGGATGATTCTGCATTTTGATTTGCGAAATCCTATCTGCATTTCTTTGCCGATAATATAATTGCACTTAACCGTGCTCCTGGGACTATTTGTCATTATTTAATTTATGCATTATAATTAATTTGTTCTTTAAATCATATCCCCTCATTGATTCCTTTTGAGACATTGTTGAATGTTATACTGGCCCACTTGTAGTATTTAATTTACACCCCTTCGGTAAATACTATACCACTTTACTAGCGGCTTACAGATAGATTAAATTTGCCAATCAGCTATAGACCAATTTTACCATGTTTTAAGGAGTGAGCATAAGCACTTTAGCACTGGTTGCCCTAAGGCTGACAGGTCTAACATGGCTGACTCCAACAGCACCCTGCCCTGTGTGCAAGCTGCTTCCAGGACTATCTTTGCAATTGAGCATTTGTACTATCATAAGACTCTGCAGAAGGTCCTGTGTGCTCTTTCTACTGCAAAACATTTCAAAATGTCTTTGGGTATTATCATCTTTAACTATCTCTCCAGGAAAAGCCCCTGGTGTGGTCCCTCTGCCACCTCCTGGATGACAGCTATTCAAAGATTGCTTCTCTGTGTCTCCCATTCTTTCTTCCAGTAATTTGGTGGTTGTAATTAATTGAGTTATTTTGTTTCCAAATCGCCTACTGTGTTCTTTAAGTCAGACACTTTTTCGTTTTCCACTGAAACCCAATCCATGACTGTTGGAAGTTGGGTTTTTGGTTGGCAGAGGTATGCATCCTGTCCAAACAGGAACCACAGGCCTAGTCGGGGTAAGTCAGATACACACCCTAAATTAACCTGTGCTCAACCTATGGTAGCTTGGCACAGAGCAGTCAAGCTTAACTTAAGAGGCAATGTGTGAAGTATTTGTGCAGCACTTAAAACAGTAAACAGTGAAAACACCACACCAAAATGTACCACACCTGGTTAGAAACATAGAGCTTAATTTATTGAACAAAACAAGACCAAAATGACAAAAAACTAATAAGTAGAACCGGAGTTATGAATTTTTAAAGAATCAACTGAAATGTAGTGCTAAAAAGCATAAAGCCCCAACCAGGGCTATTTGGTTATGCTATATCGGGTCAAATCCAAAGGTTCAGGCAGACTGTGATGGAGCGCGGTTTGGCTCAGGCACCAACCTTGTCCTACTGCAATGTACCTTGTTGCGCCATTGACGGAGGCCCGATGTGTGAAGCAGAAGAGGTTAGCATTGTCGTTGATCCCTTTGGATGTAGGCGATGCATCGGTTCCGAGCCGTACAGTCTGGTATGCATTGTCATTGAACCCTTCAGATGTAGGTTATGCATTGTTGTCGAGTCACGCAGCCAGCAATGCAATGTCCCCGAAGCAGAGGAATAAGCATTTATAACACAGTCCAAACCACGATGTACCTTTATAACGAATCCTTAACCAAACTTTATTCTGTACCACGTAGGTTTTTACTACTCATATGTATTTACCACTAGTGTCATTACCATGTATGACTTTACATTGTTTTTTAGATCTAGATATTTAGCACACATGCGTGTACCACTAGTGTCATTACTGCACAATTTTTACCATTAGAGTCATTACCACTTATGTTTATTACCACTAGTGTCATTACGACAAATATCTTTACCACGCATCAATATGCAAGTATATGGGTAAGTATATAAGTAAGTATATGTTATAGATATTTGCTAAATATTTATTTTATTATTATTTTACATGTTTTTTTAAAAATTATAATACATTTTAGGGACAGGATGTAAGGGGTATAGGGTTATTGAGTGAGGAAGTATATTAATACTGAGGGATTCATTTAATACTTTAGTATTTATATTTTATTAATGCAATTTAGGTTTTTACAGGTTAATGTTAAATGTTAAAACAAATTTTAGCACCTGTAATACAATGTTTTAGGGCTAGGATGCAAGGACTATAGGAGTATTAGGTGGGGATGTGCTTTAATACTCAGGCATTCACTTTAATACTTTAGTATTAGTATTTAAGAATTGTATTTGTTGTAAATGTATAACAATGATGATATTAAGTTTTAACATAGTTTTAACAATTGTAACATTATTTAGGGATGGGATACAAGGGATATAGGGGTATTAGGTGGGAAAGTGTATTAATACTCAGCTATTAATTTTAATACTTTAGTATTCATATTCAAGAGTTGCATTGGTTGTAAATTTGTAATATTACATTTTAAAATATTGTAATAAATTGTAACATTACTATTTAGGGATGGGATGCAAGGGATATAGGGGTATTGGGTGGGGAAATGTTTTAATACTCACTTTTCCTTTCCCATGCAGGTTGTGTTCATATGCTCAAGTTAGGACGGTTGGTTTTTTTTCAAAGTAAGTTTAGAAAAGTTGAAAGATAACTTTTTAGAACTTTTTTAAACTTATTTGAAACAAAAGCAACATTTTTACTTTTTTGGCTACGTGTTTTTATACTGTTTGGAGAATTCTCGAGACAATATCACATGGTTGCAGGAGGAAGATGGATGTTGTTAATCCAGTACTACAGAGTTGTTTTTGGGACATTTCTATTTGGAAACTGTTAATTTTTATGGTTATGTTTTTATTTAATTTTATGTAATTATTTGTTTCCGAAATGGATGTTACTTTTTTGACCTGCTTCCATCCACATTTATGTGTTATTACTGTTTTTTTTAACATCGTTTCATTTTTGGAGATGTTTTTTTTGCCTTTTGGAAAAAATGCTATTTTCCCATTTTTGCTTTATAAAACTGCATTTTTATACTCAAATTGCATGCCTTTGTAATAATTGGGTTGCAGCTGACGGTTTTAAATTTAAAATCAAGCTTTTTCGGGACTTTATTTTTTCTGAGGGTGTTAATTTGTGTACATGGATTGTTGAAGTACTGTTGACTCTTGGTGGCACGTTGTTTGCAAAAAGTTACCAAGAGTTGAGGAAAGAAGACAACTACATGTAGGAACCCCAAAACTATTTTAATTTGGTAAATAAAAAATAAAAATGGCAATTGAATTGTATACAATTTTTAAAACAGGAAAGTAATTTACGGAAATATTAGTGAGCATTAGTAATTTAATATGTATTCGATTCTTTCCAGGTAGTCTGAAGCCACCATCAATGAAAATTATTGAATTTGAGCCAATAGTCTCTCAGACATTTCTTTAGTCTTTTTTGATATACGTAGATTCAAGTAGCCTGACATGACTGTGCAAGTCTCATTTCTTGGAAACTTTGTTCCTTCTTCAAAACTTCCAAAAAAGGATACAGGCTTGGGTGAAGTTTGCCTACTGATTTACTGACGGAATTGTGCCATCCCTCAATGGCATTGTTAGTCTTTGCACCTCCCTCTAAGCAGTTTGTGTAACAGTTCCACCATTCAATGGAAAACCATGGCTTCCCCCAGACCTGCTTAAATGGCCAATACATGGTTCTTCGAAATAATTTAGTAAGGGTGCCAATTTCTCTTAATTGTGTTTAAAATATTCTGATTCAGAAATTGCTGTCATACTCGTTTACACTGTCAAGAGGGAAGCATAAAGCAGGCAGTTTTATTATTCAAAATTAAGTTTACTGTTTGATAAGTAATCCTCAACTCAGGATTAGTTTTGAATTTTTCACCAATATGCCTGTGAAAAAGTAATCCTTGAACGTAGGTGGTAGGGTACATTTTTGTAACTGTATTAATCATTGATAATTCAAAGCCAATTATTTCTTTTTTATAGGACTTTTATTCATTGTTTTGGATTTTACAACTGTTAATAATTTGGTGTATGTTTAGATTTTCTTGTTAGGGAGTAAACCATACACCAATAGAACAGTTGAATTATTTATGTTAGCTTGAATAGTGTAAATTTGGGTGAATGGATTGGGTGTTGATTTTAAAGTACCATCCATAATCCAAATTTCACTGATCTCAAGTGTTAAAAGGTTATGGCTTGTGCTAAATATTGGTATCCTTTTTTGAGGGTTTTCATTGTGGTGCAATAGTCAATAGGTTCTTCAGAGAAAGTAATAGTTAATGCAAGGGTATGTTAATGTCAGAATAAGTGTGTGGTGTTATTTGTTGGGGATTATTTGCCTGTTTTTGTCTTTGTGCCATTCTCCTAATATTGGGGATTGTGGGCATAGTACTAGCTATATGCATGGGAATGGTTTTGGATACTTGTCTCAAAATTGAGCCACGGGGCTCATTGGAGGTGGATGCAAGTTTGTTTAATTTTTTGTATGTTTCATGTACTTCAATCTCCATTGCAGAAGTAGAGTGGTTATGCTCAGTTGTCCTAACTATGGTACCTTCCAGAGTAACCACCCTGCATGTGCAATGGAATGAAAAGTACTCCACACACCTCCAATGACAGCTGGGCTCAGTTAACCTCCCCTTACAATAAAGGTAGCCAGCATAATTTAACAGTCTGTTGCCTCCCTTGGATGTGATATTTCTTGCTTGATTGGCTGATGCCATTGATGTTGGTTCTGTTAAAAAAGAGAAATAGAAACAGAGTATAAGTTAATGTTTCTACAGGTTTATTAATTTTTGCTTTTGTTTATCTGCCTGGTAAAAGAATGAAAACAATGTTTTGCTAATTCTTTTTTTCTGTGGTGAAAGAACATTTTAGATACTCTGTTGAAAATAGAATATTTATTGTTAGTTAATTCTCTAAACTGGAAAAAAAAATTATGTTAGAAAGAATGTCATTTGTTTACCTGGAAATTGGTGAGTTGTTTGTTTTTGAAGGAGGTTATTGATAGTAGGTATTTCTATTTTGAAGTGTTCTTTAGGAAAATTGTTCTTTCTTCAATGTTATCTATTCCCCAAAAAAATGCAATTTATTATTTATTGACTAACTTTGACATTTATGGTATTTTTCTTACTATTAACTCTTCCAATCTTCAATACTTACATAGATATTTGTGTTTTTGTTGTGTAGGATATGTCCTGTAGTTTGATGTATTTCAGGTTGTTTTGTAGGTATATGTATCTGTTTTAGTAAGAAAGAAAATACATGTTATTTTTTTAAGTATTTGTTTTATCATCTTGAGCAGCTGGTTTGAGTTAAGTATTTGGAGAAGTTAAACTACTAAATTTGAGCTCTAGTTAATGCCCAGCATGTACCTTGAGGTAAGTACTTGGTGGAGTTAGCATAGTAATTTTGCTCCCTAGTCCATGTTCAGCTCCTGCCCTGAGGTAAGTACTTGGTGGAGTTAGAATAGTAAGTCTGTCCCCCTATTCACTGTTCAGCTCCTGCCCTGTGGTACAAACCCGGTGGAGTTAGAATAGTAATTTTGACTCCAGTCGCTCTTCAGCATCTGCCCTGAGGCAAGTACATGGTGAGAGTTAGAAGAGTAATTTCGTTCCCAGTCACTGTCCTGCACCTGCCATGAATTAACTACTTGGTGGAGTTAGAATAGTTATTTTGTCCATAAGTCATTGTCCAGCACCTGCTGTGAGGTAAGTAATTGGTGGAGTTAGAATAGTAATTGTGACTTCTAGCCACTGTTCAGCACCTTTCCTGAGGTAAGTACTTGATGGAGTTAGAATAGTCATTTTGGTACCTAGTTACTGTCCAGTACCTGCCCTGAGGTAAGTACCCAGTGGAGTTAGAATAGTAATTTTGACCCCAGTTACTGTCCAATACCTGCCCTGAGATACGTACCTGGTGGAGTTAAAATAGTAATTTTGCCCCTAGTCATTCTCCAGCTTCTGCTCTGAGGTAAGTACCTGGTGGAGACAGAATAGTACTTTTGACCCCCAGTCACTGTCCAACACCTGCCCTGAGATAAGTACACAGTGGCAGTTAGAATAGTAATTTTACTCCCAGTCACTGTCCAGCACCTGCCCTGATGTTAGTACTTGGTGGAGTCAGAATAGTAATTTTGACCCCATTCACTGTCCAATACCTGCACTGAGGTAAGTACATAGTGGGAGTTTGAATAGTAATTTTGCACCCTAGTTACTGTCCAGTACCATACTCACTCTTTAGCATGTCCCCAAAGGGAAGTATCTGGTGGTGTTAGAATAGTAAGTTTTCATCCCAGTCATTTTCCAGCACCTGATCTGAGGGAAGAAGGTGGTGGAGGTATAATAGTAATTTTTAGTTCTAACAAATTATTGGTATTTGCTTCTAAGTGTACACCTAGCTGTTTCACTATAGTTGTAATTTAACATTTATTAATTGTTTTGTATTGCAACATTTTGTCACTTTATTTGTGTTCTTTAGCAATATAAAATATGTAATATGTTAGAAAAATGATATTTTATAAAACTGCAATATTGTTTTATATAAAATAATTTAAAATATACAAACCCAGTAAGTTTTTATTGGGCCAACTTTTTTACATTTTGTGGAAGGAATCTGTAAGTTTATAAAAAATAAAGTAATAGATATGTAATATAACTGACTGGTAGAAATGAAAGTACTTTTTTGTGAAAGTTCTACTTGGACTGTTAGATGGTAGTCTGTCATTGTAAAGTCTCGCTTTAGTAACAATCTCTGTGTGGTCACGATCGCGATCAGTGTACTAGTGAATTCAAAATAGTGGGCGGCCCATTTTATACGTGTTTGGTGTGGTAGATGAAAATGTAAGCAAAGATATGTGTTGGAATGTACTTTTTCATGTGAGTTTTATTGTGGATGTGTTGTTTAGTATTTTGCTCTCATAAAGAAAACATTTATTCCACTTCCTGGTGTACAACAAGAGTATTGTGTTATGTTTTTTTTTAATGTTTATTTGTAGAATGTGTTTTAGAAAAGATTAGTTTGCAAAGTTTTTATTGTGTTTTTCAGAAATAATTTTCATTTTTTAAATTTCGTGATGGAAAGTACTTTTCTGCATTGGTTATAACAACGCATTGTAAAGGTATGCGTGCTGATGTGATATGCGGTAATGTATGCGTGGTAATGACACGTTTTATGTTACTCTATGTATATGCATGGCAGTGTGTTTCGTGGTGAAAACGTGCATTGTACTAGCAGGTATTTTGTAAAAACCTTGGGGCAAATTTACAAGGAAAGTGACTCAGTGCGTGCCACAAGCCATTTGGCTGTGCCAAACTGAGTAACTTTCAAAGCACAGGGATGCAACATATTTACAACAATATGTTGCATCTCTCTGCTTCCCCCTGTGCTGGCGCACAAACTGCTGCAATGCGCCGGGGCAGGCACCCTTGCACCATGGCGCAAGGATACCTGCGTCATGGGGAGATTGTTTTTGTGCAGGAAGGGACACCTTCCTGTACATAAATAATCACCAGAGGTGATTTCCTCTTTCTATGTGTGCTGCAGAATGCAGCTGCAGCACACATAGAAAGAGGAAAAGAACGAGGAGAAATTAATACATTTCTCCTGGTTGCGCCTCCCTACGCCTCCCCTGAGGAGGAGTAGCATCCAGACGCATTTCCAGATTTACGCTTTCTCGTAAATATGGAAATGTGCCTGGTTCCATGGGTGTTGCGTGGGAACACCCACAGCAACACCCATGGAACGCACCTTTCACGCAAAGTGCTGCGTGCAAAGGGGCCATATTTACAAGAACAGGAAAAGTCATGCAGGGTGGCTTTTCCTGTCCTTGTAAATATGTGGCAGTAAAATGCGCCGCTGGTGCATCACAAAAAGTGATGCACCTGTGGCGCAAGGGGCTTGTAAATCTGCCCCCTAGTTGTTAAGGAGTGCGTGGTGAAGGCACTCATTGTTCCATCATACATCCCCGAAGCAGCAATGAATCAAAGGAGATGCGCAGGCTCTGAGCTGCGCAGCAACAGTGATGCATGAATTTCTACAGTTGCAGCACTCTAAACCCACTTCCAAGGGCCCAGGACTGGATTGGCACAACTTGGCAGAGCAGGATTGTCAGATGGCAGAGTCCAGGTGCTGTTGGAGAGTTGATTGAAATATTTGATGTACCTGGGACTTCAGAACAGGAGGCAGGCCAGCAAGCCCTTGGAATCACTTTGGTTCTGGGGTGTATAGATGCAAGTCTAGTCCTTCACACTCCCAGGCAAGGAAGGCAGCAGGCAGCAGGGCAGGCATAACAATGCAGGAGTCTAGCAAAGTCCAGCTGACTCCAGCAGAGTGGTAGTGCTTTCAGCAGCGCAGCAGTCCTTCCTGGCAAATTATTCATGAGTCCAGAAGTGTACAGAGTTGGTGGTGTCAGGGGTCCAGTACGTATAAGCAGTTGTGCCTTTGAAGTGGGGGAGACTTAAAAAAGAGACATTTGAAGTACAGAGAGTCCTCCCGACCCTTCCTGCCCTGACTTTGGACTCACTACAGGAGGGTATGCAGCCCTCTGTGTGGGGACAGTCATAGCCTATTCAGATGTAAGTGTCAGCTCCTCCCTCCCATCCTGCCCAGGATGGCCCATCAGGATATGACTGGCCCATCAGTCACACCTACACTCTCTTTGTTTGCGGCTGTCTGTGTGAATGCACAAAGCCCAGCTGTCACCCACTCCAGATGTGTATTCACAGACAGGCAGACGGCATAGAATGGTTAAAGTAAGAAAATGCCCACTTTCTAAAAGTGGCATTTTCAGACTTGCAACTGAAAATCCAACTTTACCATATGTTGTGATTTTAAATTGTGAGCCCAGAGACACTAAACTTGAAAAGTCTATCTTTTCCCAATTGAAAATTACGCTTTTAAAATGTAACAAGGTAATCCTAATGTTCACCCATGGGAGAGATAGGCCTTGCAGTAGTGAAAAATGAATTTAAGCACTTTTCACTACCAGGACATGTAAAACTTAAAAGTACATGTCCAACATTTTAAATACACTGCACCCTGCCCTTGGGGCTATCCTGGACCTACCAAAGGGGTGACTTGTAAGTTTGAAAAAAGAAGGGTTGGGCATGGCAGTTTAACACTGCACCCACAAGCTCTGCAATGGCAGGCCTGAGACACGTTTAAAGGATCACTGAAGTGAGTGACACAATCAGGGCAACAGGCCCATTAGTAGCATTTTATTTACAGGCCTTGGGCACAGGTAGTGCACTTTACTAGGGATTTATATTTAAATTAAATATGCTAATTGTGAATAAGCCAATTTTTACATGTTTTGATTACAGAACACATGCACTATAGCACTGGTTAGCAGTGGTAAAGTGCCCAGAGTCCTAAAGCCAGCAAAAATGAAGTCAGCAAGACAAGAGGCAGAAGGCAAAAAAAGTCAGGCGAAACCAGGCCAAGGATGCCAGGTCTAACAACAATGACATTATGGAGATCTTGTCTCATTACAAATATGTCACCTCTTTTAGGGCCAGATGTACAAAAGGATTTAGAATTTCTTAACAGACCGAATCGCAATTTCAGTCCAGTAAGAAATGTTAAATTGCCTTTCCACACGTATAAAGGCAATTAGGGAATCGCAAAATGTGATTTCTACCCAGTAGAAATCACATTTTGTGATTCCCTAAATAGGAATTCGCAAATAGGGATTTCTTATTCACAAATATGCATTTAGGAAATGCTATTACAATCGACTCCAAGTCGATCGCAACCATGTGCAGCTTGAAAAAAGCACACCAAAATGTTTTTTTAAGTGCCATAAAGTGCACATGTGCCCCTAGGGCATTTGTGTGCTCTACATGTGCACCACTATTTTTGGGGGTGCATCAAAGGGGGCCTTTGGCCCATAGGCACCTTTGGTTTTGCATTTCCAAATGTGTGATTTTCTATTAGGAAATCACAAATTTGGAAATGCAAAACCATTCGTATGAATGGCTTAGCATTTCTTAAATAGCGATTTCCTAATAGTAATTCCTGCAGAGTAGGAATCACTATTAGGAAATCTCTATTTTTGTACATTCCATTTTGCATTTCCTAAAAAGCAATTTCTTAGGATTTACTATTTAGGAAATGCAAAAACAGAATTTCATACATCTGGCCCTTAGTCTTTAGAGAAGCTCAGGTGTCCCTTATCACCTTCAGAATCCTTTCTATTATTGTTCCTGTTACTCCCATCCCATCTGCTCCTCTGGGGCTTTCTGTTACCTTGTGCTGAGTGGGATCTGCTGCCACTATGTTTAATCTGTTTTACTCTGTCTTGTTCTGTCTGATTTGAGGGGAGGCCTATTTTGCCATTCACCACATTTTCCCCTTACCTGCTCTCTATGGGCCCGATTCACAAAAGTAATCTGAGACAAAATCCTAACTTCACGACTTTCGGTATTCACAAAGGGCATTTAGGAGTAGTAAAGTTAGGATTTTGACTCAGTTAAACTTAAGTTTTGGTCTTAAGTAAAACTTAAGTTTAACTGAGACAAAATCCTAACTTTACTACTCCTAAATGCGTTTGTGAATACTGAAAGTCGTAAAGTTAGGATTTTGTCTCAGATTACTTTTGTGAATCGGGGCCTATGATCCCACTGCCTTTGGTGGAGTCTGTTGTGCACAATGTCCTTCACCCATATCACCTTTTTGTCTTGACGGGTAGTCCTACATCTTTGTTTCAACCAGTGCTTTCTTTTCACCTTTGTATTTCTTCAACCACCTGCTCCCCACCTTGGTAAATGTAGTCTAGTGTTTTGTGCTTCTTTTGCCTCAAGGACATTTCCCTGTGTGGTGTGTTTGCTTATTCTGGGTCATACTAACCACCTTCTTAGCCCAATCCAAAAGGATTACCCAAGAACTACTGGTGTGTTTTTGTGACAGCAACTTTCTACATTCAAGACAGAGAACATTGCCACTTGGTGTAAGGCACGAGTACGAGCTGCCATTGCAGCCACCACAAAGGAGTGCTACGCCCCGATTCACAAGGAGCGGTGCGAGCTAATTTTTGCCAATGCGAGTAGCCAACATGGGGAAGTCGTACAGGCCGATTTGTGTTGGAGCTGTTCGAGCCAATTCTTCACCAGCACAAGTAAGCAGCACAAGAGCGGCATGTGCCAACTTCAACTGCAGGTGTTAGGGGACTGCACATCATACATGGCTCTGGTATGACGTGCTGTCCCCTCACACCTGGCTCGAGGGGTGTATGATCGTGAGGCGTTCCTGATTGCAGCATGGGGACATTGTGTGCTGTCTTCCTAGGCATCCAAGTCTGACTTCAGATGTTCTGAGACATGGGCGCATAGACTATTACGTCACATGCACCAACGGCCATCTTGAGTTCCCAGTGCAGTGATGGGCACACTATGCAAAAGTTCCTTGTTGAGTGAGGACAGAAGTTTAATTAGTGCCGACGGGCACAGCAAAGCATAATTGTTTAGCGAGTACATCCATGCAGATCTGCTTGTTTTTCAACACTGACGTGCACAGCTGGTCACAGTGTGGAACGACTTTATGGAACGTATTTATCACCGCTGAGCGCACACCAGATCACATCGACAAATCTCTCTTCTAACACTGAGGAGCACTTGAGGTACTTGTCACCACTGCTGTGCTCAACTGATCATGTGGGTAGAACTGTCTGCACCTCTTATCCTTCCTGCACACTGGACATTGGAAAGATGTGAAGAGTTCCTTATACCACTGATGTGCACAGTTGGTGGGGACATGGGTTACGCCATTGATACACACTGCTTTGGGAACATTTATTGTGTGTACGCAGCTGTTTAGGGATGGGTGCACCTCAGCCCAGGGGAAATTATATGCTGTAATAGACATAAAGCACATTCTTCAACCTTTCTCTGGAATCATATCACGTTCTGGTCAGTTGCCATGGCTGCAGCTAGTATGTCACAACCCCCACAATTTCTTTCAGAGAAGTGGGATCCGTTGTTAACTTGGAAAAAGTGGAAAAACTGTTTGATTCTTATTTATTAGCAAAAGGTGGGGAAAGGTTTCCTGCTGTGCATAAACAGGCTTTGTTACTGGAGGTAGAAAGACATGTATGAAAGTCTTGAGATACCTGTGGGGCGAGATGAAGGGGACCATCTGAAATATTTGAAATGTCAGTGATGATGTTGAAAGAGCACTTTGGGTCTCAAATCAATGTAGTATTTGAACAACCTAAATTCTATACCAGGATTCAGCGTAAGATGGAGAAAATTGGGAGTTATATAGCCTCCTTAATATAATTAGCATGCATGTGTGAGTTTGACTCATTATCTGATTCCTTAATTAGGGATCAATTGGTAAGGTGCACCCATAATCCAAGGGTCCAAGAGAAGCTCTTAACAAAGAACCCAGATTTAAAGGAGGTGATAGAAATCATTGAAGGGATGGAGAATATCACAATGTGGGTGTGAGAAATGAGAGATGGGAAGAAAGGTGATGTACCAGTGTTGAGCAGTGCTGGCAAGTCTGGAAAAGTGGAGGAAGTTTGTGAAGTAAAACAGCGGGATGGTGATCCTGAAGGGGTGCGGTCTTCCAAAGACAAGAAGGACAACAAAGATAATAAGATAAAATGTTTTAGATGTGGCAGTGAAGGCCATTTGTCTAACAGTCCTGGGTGTTTCGCAAGACTAGCGACATGCAGGAGATGTGTCAAGAAAGGCCTCTATGCTAGGGTGTGTAAAGGGCAAAAGATGCAAGGGGTGGTGGCAATTGAGGGTGACCAATGTTTTGTCTTGAGCGTAACAAATGATGGCACATTGGATGCTGACCCAATTGTGATGACAGAGTGTGAACTTACAATACGAGGGAAGAAGATCAATGTCATAGTTGACTCGGGTTCTCCCTATACAATGGTGGGAGAAAAGAATTGGGACACACTATTTGGCAAGGATGAGATTACCTTACAACCACTTGACATCAACCCTGTAGGGCACGGAGGGAAGAGAATTGACATGTTGGGCTGCACAGTGATGAGAATTCAGTTTTGTGACAGGGAAACTGTGGGGAAGGTATTCATTGCCAAATGAGGAGATAATTTGTTGGGATGAAGGAATCAGGGAGACATTGGAATAATGTTAGGTCCCAGCTTGCTGGAAAATCTACTACTGCTGAAAATGTAAACAAGAATGATGATATCACTGATGAGTCTCCCCATGTTTTGAGTGATACCCTTGGGTTGTTGAAGGGTTTTAGGCATAAAATTGCTTTAAAGAATAATGCCATACCGTCAGTGCACAGGGTAAGGAAGGTTTCAAATGTAATGTTGGGTTCACTGCAGGAGTAGCTCAAGAAACTTCTGGATGCTAATGTGATTGAGGAGATAGAGACGTCAGAGTGGCTCGCTCTAGTCATTTTGGCATCTAAGTGTGGGGGAAAGAAAATTCATATGTGCGTAGATTTAAGAGACCTTAATAAACATATATGGGGAGGCCAGCAACGCCTCCCTAATATTTCTGAGTCCCTTGCTACGTTGGGGGAGGCTAAGGTTTTTACTGGGATTAACTTATCTTCAGCCTACCAGCAAATTGTCAAGACACCTGATGTCGTTTGTCACTCCATTAGGTGCCTATTTGTTCCTTCGTTTGCCTTTTCTTTTGGTGTCAGTAGCAGCCTGCTTCCAACGGGTAATGCTAAAGCTACTAAAGGGCATCCCGAAGGTACTGGGTTTTCAGGTCGACACACTATCAGCGAAGGACATGTTGGAACAAGATCCCATCTTGAAGTTGGTTTTGGATGAGATGCAGGAATGTGGCCTCACTTTGAGCAAGGAAAAGTGTAAGTTCAGTGCACCATTGGTCACATATCTTGGGCACACAATCTCCGTGGAAGGTGTAAGTCCCTAATTTGGATTAGCAAATGGTATTATGGACGCGCCTTCTCCTATCAATAAAGTCTAGGTCAGGTCTTTCCTTGGTCTTCCGGAATTCAGTGGCAAATTTAATCTCAATTTTGTGATGATCTCTTTACAATGAGAAACTTGCTGAAGAAGAATTGTAGATTTGAGTGGGCTGAAGAGTGTGCAAGTGGTTTCAAAGCTATCAAAGTTGCCATTGCTGTGTTGGCCTCACTGAGGAAGTTTGATGTACATCACAGGATGTTACTATCCACAGATGCAAATTTGAGCGGGCTTGGGGCAGGGTTGTTTTAGGTGGTGGACGGTGAGGAAAGGGTCATTGCATCTGCCTCACATTCAATCAGGGATGCCAAGCAAAGGTACTTGGTGATTGAGCATGAGGCATTGGCAGTGGCATGGGCAATCTATCATTTAAGTTTTCCTGTGTGTGATACCCTTCACAGTGTGAGCTGATCATCATCCTTTAGTCCAGATATTTTCATGCAAGGATGGTACACACTTAGGGCCAGATGTACGACCCACCAATTTGCGACTCGCAAATAATTGGGATGTACAACAGTGTCTCAGACACTGTTTGCGATTCCTAATAGGGTATCAAATAGCATGCCTCATTAATATTAATGAGGCAGGCGCAATTTGCGACCCCATTAGGAATGGCTAGCCCTCACAGGGACGGTGACCTGCTGCGGTCAGCAGACCACCATGTCTGTGACTGCTTTTAAATAAATGAAAAAAGAAACTTTTCAGTTTCATTTTTGAAGGGCAGGCAGTGGTCCCTGGGACCACTGCCTGCCCTTAAAAAATATTTTTGGACCCATTCACAAAGGGGAAGGGGTCCCCTGGGGGCCCCTTCCCATTTGCGAATGGTTTACCACCTACTTGAAGTAGGTGGTAAATTGCAAGTGTTTTGCAAACACAATTGCGGTCGCAAAACATTCATACATACAAATGCGAGTCGCTATTAGGAAGGGACGCCCTTGGCACGCGCCGTCCTAATAGCGAGTCACAAGCCTCATTTAGCGAATCGGTCAAATTTACCGATTTGCAAAATGAGGTTTGTACATGGCCATGCCCTAAATCCGCAATTTAGGGTCGTATATCTGGTCCTTAACTCCCAGGATAAAAAGGTAGAGTGAAGGGTTAACAGAATTTAATTTCTGTGTAGAATATGTGGCGGTACCTCAAACAAAGTGTCAGATTGCTTTTCAAGATTACCCATGGTGGAGGAAATTTCTGCAAAATTGCCCACGAAAGAAGGAAACGAGGAGGAGGAACCTTGTGGTCTGGCATGGGTGAAGGAGTATACCATGGGTAAGGAGAAGTGGAGCAATTCGAGTGAGGAAGATGGTGTTCTCAAGGCTGTTTCACAATGTGTAGTCAAAGGTTGGCCTGAGTATATTTACTGGAGACCTTGAAGGGATTTTGAAATGTTTGCGGTGTGCTGTAATTGATGCATGGGAAAGTTTACAGGGGTTCTAAAATTGTTCTGCCACTACGTCTACAAGAGAAGATAATTAATGTGGCCCATGAGGGGCATTTGGGAAGAAATGTGACAAAATCCAACCTGCATCAATGGTATTGTTGGCCAGGAGTTGATCATCTGGTTGAGGGAGGGGTGAAGGATTGTGTGATGTTTGGGAGAAGTGACAAGAGTAAAATCATGAGATCTGCTCCACTAGCCCCAGTGGAGATGCCCAAAGAACCATGGACTAAACTGGGGTTGGACATTGTGGGTCCATTGCATAGTTTATCACCTCAGGACTAGTTTGTTTTGTTGGTGACAGATTATAAATCAAACAGGGTGGTTACCAAGTGTGTGAGTTCAGAAAACACATATAGTGATTGAGTTCCTGAAAGAGGAGATTGCTAGGGAAGGGGTGCCTCAGTTCCTGGTTACTGATTATGGTGTCCAGTATTGTTCTAATGAGATGTGTGAATTTCTCAAACGATTGTATATTGCCCATTTAAAGATAGCCCTCTATTCACCACAGGTAAAACATCATTCATGGAATCGAAAGGGTCTTTATCAGCGATCCTGGGGGAAAATGGTGGGCCCATAAAACCACACCGAACTCTGTCACGTTAGAGTCTCCTTTTTCCCTGCTCAAGGGTAGACAAATCTCCTTTGGTTGAAAGCAAGGAGGGAAGAAGAAGTTAGGGGAAAACCTCCTGAGGGAGACATAATCAGAAGTAGCAGTGACTACCAAAGAAGGTACAAGGCCAGCTTTTATTAGAAGAATTGTGCAAAAGCTATGGTTTGGAATATGGGGGATGCTGTTTTGGTGAAAAAACCTAGATTTGTCAAGAAGGTATTTCAAATGTCATGGGTTCATTCATCATTCAGAAATTAAAAAGAAATGTGGTCATTCTGGACTCTGGTGACATCTGGAATATATATAGACTAGTAAAAAAAAAAAGAAACAATTAACAATGTATTGTATTGAATTTAGACGGGATATATACAAATATTTACTTACCTGCTATAGAACATTCTTGGCTGGGTTAATATAGGAAAAACTAAATTAGAATATGAACATAATATTGCATATATCGTGAATGTGGTAATGCCATACTTTTCTTAATCTGCCAATATATTTTATGTTGTATTATACTTTCTGTAGGTTAATGTGGGTTTTATTTGTTTATATTTTCAGGTTATTTTCGGTTTTGTTTGTTGTTTATATTTCTCTGGGGGAAAAATGTGTTGTGGTTGCTCATTTTTATGGTTGTCATAGGTGCAGAGCCACCGTAGGCCATAGCCTGTGGAACTTTGTGAGTAGAACTTGCTGAGGGTTCTGAGGGGGGCAGTTGGAGAGAAGAAGAGAGCTTTCCAGAGAATGGTGGTTCTTGTACTCGCTATCTTGCAATAAACCTCCAATTAGGTGAGACTGGAGTCTGTCTGCTTTGATGAGGAGTACATCTTAACAGATAATTAAAGGTTTATTAAGGTTTCTCAGCTGTGTCTCAGCATGGCATGACTGACATCTGGTCATGCAGGCCACGTCCTAAAAGTGAATTCTTAACAAGAAAATCCTAATCAGTTGTGCACAGAGTCTGGATGAAATCAACCCGGCTAGCTGAAGCATTATGTGAACTCTGGGGACCATGTCCTTATTACTTGGGATGCCTATTCTTTCACCATTTTAATTTACTGGTAAATCACAAATCAGTATAATGTCCCACCTCTAGCACTTGGACCACCAATGGTTCATTTTCATCACAACTTCACACCCTCTTTTGGCCATTGTTGTTTCCAAGGCTACAGTAGTCCTATAAATATGTGTTCCATATTGCCTGTACCCCAACCCAGGCCTTATGAGCACCACTTTCCTTACATTGTTAAACATCCACTCTGTATGTTATTTCAGAATCATGCTGTCAAGTCTGGGTGTGTAAAGTTTCATAGGGCTTTTGGAAAATGAGTCCTATAGGCATTTTATCATGTTTCCAGCCTTACAAGAGTGTCAAATTTATTGCAACAGTTCCTTGTTGTTTTATACTAGATAGGAACATCAACATTTTAAGCTATGCACCTCAAGTCCAAAATATTGTAGAGTGTGAAATTATTGAGAGAGCAATAATAACATGCATAGGAGTGCAGACCACAAGAAGGTTGTGTTGTCGCTGGCATGGTAAAAGGCAACAGATACTCTCACCATCAGTCATATGGAGAGTTTAGCTTGTTTAGTGGTTTTACATCATAGGAAGATAAGGGGCCAAAGATGGGGAAACTTTTTGGAATGGGAGACATGAAAGGCAGGAGAGGTGCCAGCAGTTTGCATACATGTAGGAGGGGGAAATAGCGACAGAGAGATGGCGGAAATGAAAGTGTACATAGGCTGTCAGATTGACAATAAATACAGGTATAAATTTAAGCATGTGCCTAAATTAAGGAAAGTACCAATCATAATGTGAAACAGAGAACAAACAAATTCAGTTTTACAGCCTTTTGTAAATCTTCAAGTGAAATTAATATTCACATTTGAAAATATCACAAATCTGATATACTGATTAACTGATAGCCTCCCATGGAGGTTACAATATACAACTGTAAATGTCAATGCTTTTATAATAAGCATTGCAATGCAATAGGTCTCGCATTTACGCGAGTTTGAGCTATTGGCAATGACAATGCCTTTTATTTATGTGTTTTGATAATTAACACATAAATAAAGGCATAGTCATTTACAATGCTAATAGCTTAAACTCTTGTAAATACGAGACCTCGGCTGCCATTGTTTTGGGCTGCTTGTAAAGTCAAAGCACGCATGGCACGCTAATGTTGCAGGAAAACGTGTGCCTGCAGTAGGTGACACCCATTAAAGAAAATAGTGCTTACAGACTAAAGAAGACTTACCCTGTAACAACCGAAGTAAAAGGGCCAGACCTCATGGGAGGTTACAGAGAAGACAAGGCAGTACTAAGGAGGGGCTAACAAGCCTAATAAGGGATCAGAAGCCAGCATTTACGAAGCACAATGACAGGAGCCTATGACAAATATGGGAGGAGAGTGGGCGGGGCTTCAAGTACATACTCTAATACAGCATGGCTTGCAGAGCGCTGCCCAGGCTTGACCTAAAAACAGTGATGAGAGGGCAGCAGTGGCTTATGCAAAATAATGAGAGAGGTACAGTTATTATTATCCTGTTAATCCCCAGTTCTTGTGTTGTACTAACAAGTGTCTCAATCATGACTCTTAATACATGCTCTGGAAACAGTTGCAATGTTTGCATAACCATCAGCCATGTTCTTCTGGTCTCCAATGGCACACAGTGCCAACATCTAAATCTGATCCTCGTGCCCAGGCTTTGCTGTCACTCTAAGAAATGGACATCAGTTAAAAATACAAGTCAAAGCTCTTTGGGATTTTAAAGAGCCTGTGGAATTCTATTTTCGAGGCTAAAACCAAAAATAAACATTGAATTGAAATTCAAATAAGGGAAACGGTAACACGCCTTTTAAAATTACTGTGCACATAAAAAAATAACTTGTGTGCTTTCCACAAATTTTGCCTGGGCTGGCCCTTTAAAATGAATGGGTAACCAGGCAGAGGAACGCGGCCTGCAACATATATTTGTCATCTTCCCGCCATGTAGACATTCCGTGTGCAAGGCAAGTTTCTCTCCCCCCGATTTACACATATATACTGGAAGGACGTAGAATAATGGGACAACAGTGGAACACTGCAAAGTGTGCAACTGAAGCTAAAAAACACAAACCACTCTAAAGTGGGACTATAAACTGGCAAATTACCCTGCTGTAAACTAGGCCTTAAATCAGACATCGGTTGTATTTCTTCCCCTATTTAATATCAAGACTGCACTCGTGTGCCACTTATTTTGTTTTCTGTCTCTCCTGGGATGTCTCGGCTTCTCCCTTTGTCATACCATCCATCCTCCAGCCCTTGCTGTCTGTTCAGCGGATCAACAGCGCCATAGCAGCTCCCTGGATCCCCATGGGTTTGACAGTTGCCTTAGTTTGGCACGTATATTATGCCCGTAAGGGCGTTTGTTTTTCTCATGGCTGGTGATGTCACAGCAGCGGGCTATAACATAAACATTAACTTTGGGAAGAAACCGTCTTCCACACAACCCGCAACTGCACAATGCCAGGTGCCTACCTACAAACATGGTGTGCACGACGCTGATTCAAAAACAAAAGAGGGGCGACGCGCTGAGGCCAGGGGTGCTTAACGCCTAACTGGTGGTAAACAAGGTCTAATGAAGCTGAACACGTAAATAGAGGTGGACTCCATCTGCTGCCCTCGCCGCAAGCTGCGGGAAGTCGCTAGCCGGGCAGGGGAGACATTTGGCAGGAAGAATAGAAAGAAACATGCAGGTGTGTGGTACACACCCTGCTGATCCCCACCTTCGGGATGCAGCACAGCGCGCGCTGGCCCCTCCTTCTGGTCTGGGATCCACAGCCTAGTCGTGGAATTCGTGTCCCACCAAAGCCCAGCCTCCCCGGCTCCTCCTGCTGGCTGTTTCACGTAAACAACCCTCCGCTCTATTTACAATCACTTGACTGAACAGGACTCGTGCCAGGATCCGTCATGAAAATAACAGTGCGCAACACAGTAAAAAACAACACGCAGGGATTTAAAGAAATGCACAATGTCGCAGATGCAGCTTGGAGAACTGTTGCAGTAAAACAGACAAATGAGGGGAAAAAAAATATATATATGCACGTGGAAATATTCCTGCTCCACAAATGCTGAGGTGCTGGCTTTGCGGTATTCTGCCACCAGCTAGCGACGTTTTTAAATGAAAGGGATGTGCGGTGGTGCACACAATGCAGCACAAGTATTCCCACCTGTATATGGGGATTGGCATTTGAAGATGATGGATTCTGATGCGAAGGCTGCAACGCCCTCGCAAACACACCCACTCCAGACGCTGCAACCCTCGCACTCAGGTCCGAGTGACACACAGGCGCCTTCCGAACACAGGCGCATTCCGAGACCCACCTGTGTTGTCCCTGCTGCCTCGCGCCTTTGTTTTCATCTTCAAATGTTTGGGTGCCGAGTAGGGAATGACGCAGCAACACTCGATACAACGTGACTGTCACCATTTTTCAGTTTTTATTAAATCTCTCTCCCTCTGCCATGTGGTGGAGATTGAAAGAAAAAACTTTCGGGTCTCATTAACCAACTGAGAAAAAATATTTGCAATGCAATAGGTCTCGCATTTAAATGCGAGACCTATTGCATTTCAAAGAAGCGGCCGCTATTGTCCTGGCTGCTTCAAAAGAGAAAGCGGGCATGGCGTGCTGAACGTAAGTAAAGCATGTCATGCCTGCAGCAAGAGAAACTCAATAAAGAAAATAGTGCTTACACACTTAAGAACATGTACCATGTAACAACCGAAGTAAAGGGGCCTGTCGCCATGGGAGGTTACAGATGAAGACAAGGCGGTAGTAAGGAGGGACTATCAAGCCTCTTTATGAATCTGATGCCAGCATTTAGGAAGGACACTGACACAAGCCAATGACAAACATGGGCGGAGAGTGGGCAGAGCTTCTCTTCCATACTCCACCACAGCAATCTAGCTGAGCAGCTCGACCTAAAAATGATATACTGAATTTAGGGCCTGATTTAGATCTTGGTGGACGGGTTACTCTGACACAACGGTGACGGCTATCCCGTCCACTTATATATATCCCATTGTATCCTATGGGATTTATATTTCGGAAGATGAGATATCTGTCCCCATTGAGAAGGAGTAACCAGTCTGCCAAGATCTAAATCAATCCTTAAATTTCTTCAAATAAACATTGTATCATAAATATAATATAGAACATTTAATATAAATCTAAGTATCTTGTAAACCATCTATAACCAATGGGTATTGTAGGAAAGTAGGATCTGCTTCTATGGTTACCCCTACTTTTTGCTTGATGTAATGCTCTTTCTGACTAGTCTGTCTGGGATCCTGCTAATCAGGATCCCAGTCTCTCTGCTTTCTCCCCTAAATTGGTATGGTAAGTACTTAGGTACACTCCAGATTGGATACTGGGGTACCCTTATCAGTCCCTAGTATATGGTACTAAGGTACCCAGGGCATAGGTCATAGGTCATATCACACCCCCACACTGTAAACGGTGTGGGAGGTATGATTCCAAGCACTGTAAAGGTCCTCTGTTAGGCCCTCAGTGCTTCCGGTACCAGTCTTCTAAACCCAGACAGCACAACATGGCTGCTGCCGACCAGAGGCACGATTCTGCCCTCCTGCTGCTGAGCCAAGCTCAAGCAGGGGAAGGCAGAACAATAGGCATCCTGTCACAGGGAGGTGTGACCACCTAGCAGACAGGGTTTAGTGTATTGGAACAGGGTGGAAGCGCTTGCCAGCACCACATAGTCTGCATGCAGGGCACATTTGGTGCCCTCAATGCATAGTCCAGTTCAAACCAGTTCAGGGAGCTGTTGGCTCCCACTCTGGCGCGATACTGGACAAAGGACAGGGGAGTATCCTCCCCCTTGTCCAGCCCCTCCTTAGGGAGGGACCCCTGAATCGTCCCAACCCTTTCCTTAGGGTATTTAGGGGCTTCCCTGAGGGTGTGCCCCTAGATTTACCGTGGAACACAATACAATTCAGACACCACTTCAACTTCAACCGGCTGGATAATCTGGACTTCACTCTGGGCATCAAGGCTGCAACTGGGAAGACTCCTGCTGCTCCTGATCTCTTCACCCTGCTCGTCTGCTGCAACATCCATTCCTGTGCTCCATACAGGAACCCGTCCAAGGCCTGTGGGCATCCAAGAAGACTCCTGAAGGAATCTCCCTTGAAGTGAAGGAGTCACTTCCCTGCAACTACAGGCATCGCAACTAAGCTGACCTGTCTGCTGATCCTGGGCTCCCACGGACTCCGAAAGGCTCAGTAACACAGGTGGTGATTCTTGATATCCATTGAGGCCTGCTCTGTCCTCTCACCAAGATTGAGGCCAGTATCCCTTTTCGGAGCCGCAGGAACCGAACCCCTGCACACTGCATTGACTTGCCGTTGCAAAGGCTTGTTGGCATCCTTCCACCAAGATCTTCAGGATCCAAGTAGCCCCAACCTCAAGCATCTCCAGTGACCACGATCTTTGTTCTCACCGCATCACTTGCACCGTGGGCCTGCATCTTTCGGTGAGCTGATTGAGGTCTTCTGCGACTCAAGTGCCTCCGGCCTGTGGGTCCTCTTGAGGGTCACCTTTGAATTCCTTTGGGCTCCCCTGATTGGTCGCGACCTGCCCTGACTCCCCTGCTGCTAGTGAGTCTCCTGGACCTTGCTGGTCCCGACATTGCACCTTCTTCAACTTCCTCATAGGTTGCAATTGCCAAGGCTTGTTAGTGCTCCTGCTGGACACCGACCCCTCAACTCTCAACATCCAACATGGGACAGCTTGTATACAGCTCCTGGTCTTCCACAGCATTGCCTCGTCCACATTGCTGCAGTTTCAAGGTCACTGTCAGCACTCCTGCAATAGCCGACATCGGTGGGCATTCATCTTCCGTGCCTCCTGGTCACTCCTGAGTGGTATAGACTCTGTCCCCTCTGCTTGCACGTTCTTCATATATTGAATCCACCTTTGGGTTCCATCGGACACTTTCACCTTCCCCAGCAGCTACATCTTCCTAAAGTCCTCCATTGGGTTCGACGGCGATTTAAGACACCACTTCACACCTATGCACCCGGCTTCCCTGGTGCAGGCAACCTGGTTCCTAAGGTATCCACAGGTGGGGTGACTTTCCAACCTCTTGTCTTCCACGGGGTTTCTTCAGGGTCCACTGGGAAGGGTCCTCTTTCTTTAAAATTGCAACTGTGACTTACACATTGATTTGTACGGAGAACACGGTTGTGTTCCTACACTGCACGCAACCTCCGTGGGGCTCCTAGATACTCACTTTGGGTGGTTCCTTGGACCCTGACACTTCTACGTCCTCTGAGTACTGACTTGACTTGAGTCATGGTTCGCATACCACTATTTTAGTATATGGTTTGGTCTCCCCCTGGGGACCACTGTGTATTCTGTGCTACTTACCTGTTTCTATTGAAAAATATTGTGTGCACTGTGTATATCTCCAGCTAGGAGATATCTGTATTTGTTAGTTAGTGTCTTATAATAAATACATATTTTTATAAATACACTGTGTTTTTTTTTACTTAATCGATACCTATAAGATTATGTTCTGGTAAAACAAGCCGCTTTACACTCCTTCTGGACGAAGCCTGAAGGCTGCTCTCCACAGCTACCACTTAGAGAGCTTTCTAAGGTTGTCTAAGACCACTAAAATCACCATAAGGGTTGTCTGGATCAGTGCAAGGTGTCCACTTACATAAGTGCACATCATATACTGAGCCACCCTCTCACAGGTATAATCTGTGGTGCACATATACATTCTCTTCCTTTAGAAGAACCACTTACATTCTTATGGAGGTATTTTTAAGGGTGCACTTCCTGCAATTTAGGACAGACAAACAATATATGCTTAAGGTCCAGATAGAAATCTTACAATATGCACATTTTGCTAAGTCATGCTAATGCTAAAGTATCCTCTCTGCTTTGCGTTTAATGATAGATCTTTTGTTTAGGAGGTCTAAAAATAATTTTGCCATTAAGCAGTCATTCAACAATGTAATTGGCAATTGTCTTTATGACTGTTTCAGGGATTTATTTGGACGTATATGTCTTGAAGAATGCATTCTATCAGTAGTATTGCTATATTCTTGAATTTGTGGTGTTTGGATTTTCTTGACCTGTGTTGGAGTTGGCTAAGTCATTAAACCATCATTTATCAAACTGAAACAATTTAGAACAAGCAACATTTTTTTACAATTGTAACCAGTTTTCTGCGGCTTTTCGGAGCAGTTTCATTCAAGCAAAAGCTCTATTGTTTAAAAGCTCTGAGTACTTTTTGCAAAGGTACCGGTATACCCAATTCAAATCAAAAGGCTTGCTGGAGAGATTATTTCTGACAAAGTTGATGGTCTACAAAAACCCACCGACTACTCTGTTAAGAAAATGTTATTACGGTTTTGCACAAGAATACATTAAATTCCATACATGACAGCTGGAGGTATTTTTGCATGATTTAAACTCAGTAACTCCTCAAGTTGTTTCTTTCCAGTTGCATTATGCAGTGCTTTAAAACCTATAATATTGACTTTACTTTACCTTCAACTTATTTTAGTTGTGGGAAATAAGACACATTTTAAGACAAAACCATTCCGAGGTAGATGTAATTTTTCGGTCTTTGAATGGGATTTTGAACTAGTGTCTATCTGAATTTTACCTTTTTAGGATGCGTAACGAATGCCAAGATTTTGCTTTTAACAATATTTAGTATGAAATAATGGTGTTTGGAATAGCAGTGCAGTTGATTCAAACCCCTTTGTAGTCTGGTAGGTATTTGACCAAAGATCATTACATCATCCACACATAGAAGAATATTTAGTTCGATAGCAACCAATCCCTGTGGCAAATTCCAAAGTTTGTTTAATATCAAGGGAAGAATAACAGGACAAAAGTAGCAGCGTTAATATGCAAGCCTGCTTAAGACCATTCCCTATAAAAAAATTGATAATCACCTTTCTGAGCCGATTAGAATTTGGCATCATGCTTCTGAATGCAGGGCAATTATCATTCGGAGGAGCACTTTGGGAATTTTAAAGTCAGCAAGTTTACACAATAAGATGGGTCTTTACCAATTAAAAAACCTCTATAGTAGTCAATAAAAGTCAGTTGAAAAGGCTGACCTTTTTGCTTTACAATTTACATATTTATCCTGTGTGCTCCTTAATGTTGCTCCTTAATGTTGACAAATTATGTAGGCTTGATGAATGTGAGCAGAAGCCTGTCTGTTCTCAGTAATTTCTTTGGAATGTCTTTTTTTACCTTTGTTATGTAATGGTAGCAGAATGTTTCCCATCCAGGTGCTTAAGATTAGAGCAGTTAGTTAGCATCTTTAAAGAATGGTGCCAAGAAAACACTCCAGTTTTTAATATTCTGTTTGATATTTGTAATGAGGATCTCCCCTTGGACTTATGAATTTTAATTTCCGCCACCCTTTATTAGGGTGACATTTTTGTCTGGTCCTAGAGTATTTCCACCTTTCTTGAGAAATATAAGAGGTTTAACAGGGTCTTCTATCTCATCAGAGTTACTAAAGGCATATAATCCATATGTATATTAAGACCAGACTGCCTCTGATATAGCAACATTTGTGTGTCAAGTCTTGTTTCCGAAATGTTTTCCTTTTGTCGACTTTGTTATTCCACAAATGTTTTTAGGTCTGGGTGCAATTTTCATTATGTCAGTGTAATTCACGAAATTGCGGACATTTTGCTGTATGCTTGTTACGTGAAATTTCCTGAATTATGGCATTTAGAGTAATTGCGTGCCGTTCACAGTTAAAATTTACTACAAACACATAGAAACAACGGAACGCGAGCTGCTATTGCTCGCGGTTCTTTCATTTAAGGGCAACCTTGTGCCATAAGTTGACATGAGGATGCATTTTGCTGTGTCTGAAATGACAGATTTGAATTTCAAATAATTGCACATAATTTAAATTTTTTACAATAAACCAAATTATACAGATTTGTTTTTAGTTCTTAAACCAGTGTGTTTAAACACTCCCAGGTGTTCTAGAAAGTTTTCATAAGAGATAATGGTATTTTCTTTATTTCTTTATAAGGTGCTCTAATTCATTGTCTAACTAAACAAGCAAGTGATCTACAGACCTTTCAGGGGGTCAAAAAGGACAGGAAATTCTTGAACCTACCACAAGTTCACCATTATAAGATGGCACAATCGCTCAGGATATAGGAGTAACTAATATCTTATCTATGACCTATATGAGTGCAGTTGCTGGGAAAATTCCTGTTTGCTGTACCATTAAGGCTCACATATTTTAAGTGCAGCAAATCATTCAGCACATGTATATGTTGTTTCTCAGCTTTCTTCTTTGTAAGCTGTACTTCTGGGGTGTTCTATAACTGCTTTTACTGCAGATCACCTCTGCCATTGTTTACATTATGATGCATCTAAAAAAAAACATGCCACAAGCCCTCAAACCTAGAGGCAACCCAGAGCCTTTTACTCTTATCCAAAAAAAAGTCCATTGCGGTCCCCTCAAACTTTATATTCCTTGTCATGACACACAACACAATTTGCTGTTTGCCCAGTGGAATGTGACACTCTCTTTACCAGCAACCTACCCTTCAGACACCTAACTGCTTATTTTCTGGGTCTCGCACTCATTGATTATTCCATCTTAAGCATATTCCACGTGGTCTAATAGCATATCTTCTTCACATTATCCCCTGCCCTACTGCTCAAAGCTACTGAATCCCTGATAGCTTAATATTAGACTTGTCAGCCTTAGGGTGGTCTTCTCCCAAACGTTTTGCCTTACTCCTCCGTATTTTTCTGATCTCATTTATGTTGGCCTTAGGACTCTGTGCACTTTACCACTGATAACCAGTGCTAAATTGTGAGTACTCACTCCTTAAAACATGGTAGCATTGGCTTGTCCCCAATTGGCATATTTAATTTACTGATAAGTCCCTAGTAAAGTGGTACTGCATGTACCCAGGGCCTATAAATTAAATGCTACTAGTGGGCCTGCAGCAGGTGTTATGTCACCCACTTAAGTAGCCTTGTAAAATTGTCTCATACCTGCCATTGCATCCTCTGTATGCACTTTTAATTTAAACTGCCATTTCGAACTGGCAAAATAAACCTTTTGCCAGGCTCAAACCTGACTTTTTAATAAATATGTCACCCGTAGAGTATGCCCTAAACAGCCCACAGGGCAGGGTGCAATTTATTTAAAAAGTAGAACATGTAATTTTAGGTTTTCCATGTCCTGGTAGTGAAAAACTTTTGAATACCTTTTTCATTGCTGCAAAGCCTGCTTCTCCCTTATAATAACATTGGAGTTACCTTATTGCATTTAATAAGCTGTAACTCCAAAATGGGAACAGTTAAACAGATCATGTTTGGTGTCTTTGAGTTGTAATGAAAAATCTTCTTTTATGGTGAAGTCGTATTTTGAATTATAATTTAGAAAATACCACTGTTAGAATTTGGAATTTTCCTAACCTAGGCATTTGCTGCTTGAAGACTGTCTCTGGGTCGCATGACAGGGTGTAGTTGGCATTTGGTCTTTGTGTATTTCTCCTAGATGGCTACGCACAACAAATTGCTTAGGTGTGCCTGGAAGGGCAATCACTGGCAGGATGGGAGGGAGGAGTTAGACACAACCCCCCTTACACCTGAATAGGCTGTGTCTTGACTTCACACAAAGGATTGTTTGTCCCCTGTAGTTAGGCTGGAGCAAGGGCAGGGGAGGCAGGAAACCTGAGCACTTTAAAGGGAATCCCCTAGAAGTTTCACCCACTTCAAAGAAGGTACCAGGTATAAATATTAGACCTCCACCAACTCTTCAGTACACCTCTACACTTGTGGATACTACAGAAGAAGGAGTGCTGTGCTGCTTTGCTGCTACAAGGGCTGCCATTCTGCTGCCATGCTGCTTTGCTGCTCTGCTGCCCTGCTTGCTGAGAAGGAAGGTTGGACCTGCACCCATAATCCCAGGCTGAAGTGACTCTATGCGTCAGCCAGCTGACCTTCTGTTCTGAGTTAGAGGGACATAGCAAGCTCCAGAAGCCTCTCTGCAACTGTTCAGCTGACCTGTTGCCTGGACCTGCAACTGGACCTGCCTGAACCCTGCTGGCCTCTGTTGAAGTGAGTTTCTGATCCCCAAGAGGTGCTCCTCAGATTCTAGACCTTTTGTCAGCTGAGCTCCCATGAAGTTTATGAGCTCTACGTGAAAACAAACTGGCACATTTGTGTCAAGATCTCACTGCCCATGCTGCCTGCCAACGCGAAGCTCTGGTGAGCCCGACTCTTCATGCCGCAGCGTCTGCCAACGACACCCAGCAGTATGAGAACTTATCACCACAGCATCCACAGCTTGCAGGGACTGCCAACGTGAAGCTCCAGCAATGACTGTCCGCAACGCTAACAGGAATGTACGCTACAGCAATGACCATCCGTGATGCCCTGCCTGCCCTTTGTGCTACATCTGTGACCATCCGCGATGTTCTCCCTGCTCCTCGCAGCCCCTTTCACTGTGAACGGAACTCTTGCACTGGAATTTGAAGTTAGCTCTTTCAGCGTTACTAACCTGGTTCCTTATCTGGGCCACGGTCCAACGCAGTTGGCCTGAACTTGTGACTTTCACCCAGGCTTGCACAAGAAGGTAGCCACAAGTGGCACTTTGTGCGTATTGGTGCTATTTCCTATTTCTGTGTGTGCAAAAGAGGAAAAAACGAGAAGTAAAGATATTTGTCCTTGTTACGCCTCAACTGGGGAGACGTAGCATTTAGATGCCTTCTCAGTTCTACCAGTAATGGTAAATCTGGAAATGCGCCAAACAACCTAGGTGGATGCGTGGGAACACCCACACTCCACCCATAGGACGCCTCTCTAGGGCTGAGCAATGCACTGCAGTGATTTGCGCTGCTTTGCGTTGCTCTAGATTTATCAAGCCACTTAGGGCCACGACGTAGTAGTTGTGTTGCCCTTACGCCCTCTTGCATGGCGCAAGGGCAATGCAACTCAATAGCAAATATACCCCTAAGTTTACATCTTATTTTATCCCAGTGGCAGTTTCCACAGTGAAAAACATCACTTATGAGTACCCAGTGCCGTGATGCATTTTGGGGTTTACTTTCACGCAAAGCATCTCTTCTTTGAATCCATGCAAGCTCCAATCCCATTATTTTGATCCCTAGTTCTTTTCTGCATCTACTGAGTCCTCCTTCACACCTCTACTCTCTTCCTGCCTAGTCCACTGCTCACTTCTTACACCCACCAAGCCTCCCTAATTTGCGTTCCAGCTGCTTTTAAACTGCGAGGCTTTGCTCATGATGCTCACAACGCCAGCAAGCTTGAATCACAGACACATCAAGTGTCACTTTCAGATAGGCAGTGAGTGGGCAGATAGATATCAAACATTGCCGACCCCCTTAACACACAACATTTCCTCAGGGGCCACAATCTGAGCAGATCGCTGCCTCTGAATCACCTTTTAACTATAGGTGCTATCTAGCGCCTTTCTTGAAAATTTATTCAGGAAAGTTTTTAACTTCTGACACAAATAAGACATGTGGACTTTGATCAAACCTGTTTTGTTTTAATTAACTTTTAAAACACCTTCGGTTGCAAATTTTATTGCAAATCAAGTTTGCCCGCATCTTTTGATAGTTAACATGTTTGTACAGCATTCTAGTCATAAAACTGTTTTAAAACAACCAGACGTGCTAGTCCACAGCACAAAGGCAATCTTCACAGATATAATTTGCCATTTTATTATTTGCAGCTATTACAGAAAGCAACCTTATTACTCATTTGATGCTTATTAACTCAATATGTGTACTATTTAATTTAAAAAGAATTGTGAGCTATCTTTTTCCCTGTCATGCATGACTAGGTAAGCAATTTATCACAATGCAGACACTTAATAAATGGCTCTCACTTAGTCTATGTACACGCAGACCCAAATTTCTTGGTTTGACACACTTTTGTCATTAAACATTGTGGCTTCGAGCAAAAGCTATGATCTATTTAAAAAGTAATATTATAATATCATGTTATGCCTATTACTTGAAGCATGCAGACAAATTTAGCATCTACTTGCTAGTTTTGAAACTTGTGAATGACAAGCAATATAGACTGCTTTCCCTCAAGGTGTATGCCAAAAATGCAAGTAGGTGTCTGTGTCAGTGTTTATTTGCCGTTTCGCAAACCTAGATGACTAAATTGTGGAAAATAAAATCTCATGTAATTGAAAGTTTTCTTCAGCGAGGTGCTCCTACTTTTACTTCAATTGATTTATTTGTTTTCATTTTCACATAAGACCAGTTCCATTAAAAATGCCAGTCAATTTGCCTTGTCATTTTTATCCTCTCCTTTTAAATAGAGATCTGCAGAGTAACTGATTAAGTATCAAACATGTATTGGTGGGCTTTTAAACTTTGGTCCCTCAGTAGGTGGACAAAAGTTTCCAAAAGGCCTTTACACTGTGGCAGTGTGATTAAAAATACTGGGGGATATTCACAAGGACTTATCTTCGATTTATCGCCACCTTAACTCATCAAAAGTGGAGATAGATTTAACACCCCATTCACAAGCGGGTGCAAACTGCAGACATCACCAGTATTCCAGAGAGAACTGCCGCAAAATTTATCTCCACGGCGGACACCACCAACTAACCCTAATGAGATGCAGAGTAGGCGTTCCCGTGCAAAGACACACGAAAAAACCACAACACCACTTTCACAACAAACTGCCAGATCTGCGATGCGAACCAAAAACAGGCGATAAGCCCGGTAGCACCAGGGAATTAACACCAGCCTTTTGCTGGTGTTAAGCAGGACGACTACCTGCAGCATGAAAGGGAGCCCAGCCAAGAGCCACATCTGAAGACCCACAGATGCCATGGAGACAATGACCATGCAGCCCGGAAATCCATGAGGGCCACAACACCCACCGCCACCACTCCCAGGCCCCCCCCCGGACCCACCCCCGGACAAACACATACCGTGCATGACACAAGAGCCACAAACAGCGCATGACGTCGCACAATGACAAAAAGAAACACACATGTGTGGTCAGAAGAACGAGAAACAGTCACCCATCATTGAAGTAACAACCAAAAACTTTATTGATTACAACACAAAACACCAATGCGGAAGACTCCTGTCGGGTCCGTCTGGGACAATCATGATGTCACAGCCTGGAAAATAAAGCACAAAATCAGAATGTGTGTCATGCGCACATCAAAGGAGCGAGACACAGAGAAACACAGAAGGATAGAAAGGCAGAGAGAGAAAGAGAGAGAAGGAAAGGAAGGGAGAGAGAGAGAGAGAGAGGGAGGGAGAAGGAAAGGAAGGGAGAGAGGGAGAGAGGGAGAGAGGGAGAGGGCGAGGGAGAGGGAAAGGAAGGGAGAGGGAGAGAGGGAGAGGGAAAGGAAGGGAGAGGGAGAGAGAGAGAAGGAAAGGAAGGGAGGAGAGAGAGAGAAGGAGGGACACTGCCGCCCCGCGCACCCAGGTACCACTGCTCACCTGCTGCCACCGGTGTGTCTCCAACCACGTGCCGGTATACACTGCAAGCCACCAAATCTGCAATCTGTAATCGAAGCCAGAGCCAATCATGGCAGAGTCCATCTCACTGCACACGGCAACAACGCCTGTCCGTCCTGCGCACACATTCAGCCACACCCCACCCCCTCCCGCCGCCCAGCGCTGTCTGTCCGCACTTGTGCACCCAGGCCCCACTGCTCACCTGCCGCCAACGGTGTGTCCACCAGTGGGCACACCACGTGCCCGTGCAAGCTCCAGGCCCGCCACCATGGCATGCTCCACATCATGCGGACCCGCACCGCGGCCCAGCAGGTCCCACACATGACGCTGAGTCCTGAGGCATCAATGGCAGAGACCACATCAGTGTACACGTCATCATCGCAGGCTGCACACCCGCTCAGCAATTTCAGTGCCACTAACCCTGTGCAACCCGAGTCAGCGGCACGTGGTGGTAGGCCTTTGACGGCCGCAAGGCTTCGGGTGCTACTAACCCTGTGCAACCCAAGTCAGCGCCACGTGGTGGTAGGCCCGTGACGGCCGCAAGGATTCGGGTGCCACTAACCCGGTGCGCAACAACTCATGGGCCCTTTATGATTGAGAACCGTGGAGCGTCCGTCATCCAGTCACCACCGGCAGAGGGGAATGTGACGTTGTTGGCCCCCTATATTGGCGGGGTCACATGGCCTGTGACGCCTGCGCCAGATGGGTGTGGTGTGTGTGCAAACCTGCCCTCAGGGAGTGGCCGCGACATGCTGACAATTAGACCAGCGACCTGCGGACCACTAGCGTGTAGACCTGCGACATGTGGTTATGTGGCCCCCCCTCGGAGTGTAAGCGGAGTGGTCCGTCCTGGCGTACACCGGACCAGCGCAGGGCTTGCAACAACGACTCGGGGGCTCTGGGCGTGGTGCAAACCATGTCCGGACAAGGAAGTGACTAATGCGTGTGTCCCTGTTGTGGTGTCTATGGCACCCGCAACACAATCGGCAACGTAGCACACTGTGACTGGAATCCCACTAGATGAGCATCATTGACGATAGGGGGAATCACTGACCCTACATTCATCCACACATTCATACTTGAATGAGGAAAGACATGACACAGCAGTGCGTTCCTGCATGTTTATTGCACATCCAGTGGAGTACAGCAGCTGGAGCAGTACAGGGCCATTCCAACCCCACTTCACAATATGGGCCCATGGAGGGCCAGCTAGAGTACATCTGGGAATGACAAGGACAGAGGATGAGGAAGAGTACAGTCCGCAGTCTGGTCACCGTGTCATTGGTCACCAAACAGGATATGGAAGTCCATGTCGTGGTCCAAGGTGAGTGCCGCAGAGTGTATCGGGGGTCAGTGGGAGGTCATGGGGCCTTGTGCGGCACCAAGGAGCAACAGGCCAGGTGGCGGACATGAATGCTAGTGCCTCCTTCTGAACTCAAGCCCATCCATGTCCTCGTCCTCAGATGTGAGCTCTGACCCACCTGTGGGTGGTGCTGTTCCGGCTGCGGCACTGTGTGCCACTGACACATCCGGGGCCGGAGGTGTATTACCGGCCGCTCTGTGTGGCAGTGACACATCAGGTGCTGGAGGTGGAATGTCTGCCGCACTGTGGGGCACGGACACACCAGGGGACGGAGATGTGGATGGTGTAGGGGCAGCAGCATTCATCCGCGCCACGCCTTGTGGCAGTAATGCCATGATGAGGACATGCAGGGCCTGGTAGATCCCAGCTACATTTCGCTGATGTGCAGCGGTGGCTGCCATCCTTTCCGCCTCCATCCGCACCATGAGCCTCCGCATGCGTGCCATCTCCTGGCTGAGATCGCTGGAGCCACCCTGAGCGGACAGGTGCTCTTGTCTCCGAGTCATGACTCCAGCAATGTCAGCCAGGGCTCGTTGGAGACCATGGAGCGGCGTGTGGGTGTCCGTTAGGTACTGGAGGTGGTCCCTGATGGGACACAGACACCCATGGATGGCGTCGAGTTTGGCAGCCATGAGGTCGAACCCCACCCGCACCTGCTCAGCCATCTCCCTCTGGACCTCCAACACACGGCACTGGAAGGCCATGGGTTGTTCAGGGGGGTCTTGGGAGACAGCCGGGGTTGTGGGTGCCTCCTGCTGGGTGGTTTGTGGAGTGGGTGGGGTCTCCTCGATGCAGCTGGGCTGCCCTGGTCCTGGAGGTGATTGGCGGATGAGCTCAATGATGTCTTGGAGGGCTTGGGTGTCGATGCTGGTGGTGTCCTCCTTGTCATCAGTGAAGAGTGGCTGGGACTGCTCTGCAGGTGGCGTTGACGGTGCCCCTGCAATGTGAAGGGGTGCTTCCACACCCTCCGCCTCCTTCGTAAGACCTTCAAATGGATCCCCCTCGAACACCGAAAGACCGTCACACACGCTCTGGTCACCAGCAGACTCGACTACGGCAACGCACTCTACGCCGGAATAAACAAAAACCTCACCCACAAGCTACAGAACATCCAGAACGCCGCCGCAAAACTGGTCCTCAACCAGCCAAAACACTGCCACATCTCCCAGCACCTGCGCACACTCCACTGGCTCCCCGTCGAGGCGAGAATCACCTTCAAGATGCTCACCCACGCACACAAGGCCCTCCACGGCACCGGACTAGCATGCCTGAACAGCCAACTTGTCGTGTGGTTTGTGGCCTCCTGGTCTGCCTTGCTACGTTGGCTTAGGCCTGGCTGCCATGATGCTTTTTTGCGCACGTTACTTTGTGCCTTTGTTTTTCCAGCCTCTGCTTCTGCCCGGCTATTTTAGAACTGTCTGCATTTCTGTCTTTCACCTTTTCTCCTGTTCCCTTTGGGTTACGTCTGCACAACATGTACAAGGTCGAAAAACAACGTCCCTTGTTCTTGCTGATCTGGCCAGTCCCTCGCACTTAGACATAACACTAAGTAGAGCTGCCTTGGAGAAATTTGTGTGCTTTTAATATTGTGATTTCACGGTTAGAGGCACTTGGAGAAAAACCTTTCCAGAGAGAAGAGCTGTGCGTGTCTGATGATGTAAATCTTGCATCTAGATATTGAGGTATGGGGGTTCGCCTGACAATGCCCAGAGGTCTTCTGTTTTTATAATAAACTAGCTACTAGCACGGGGAGGGTGGTATGGTCATTTAGCCCTATATCCACTGCTTTATGAAATGCTTTGCCCGTTTGAATTCTATGGAATTGTAACTATGCTGATGATATTATCCTTATGCATTATGCTGATAGTACTGGCACGTGTACTGTATCTTAGAGCACGGTAGTTGAAATAAATATTTTGAACTATACAGTGTCTCTTATTACGCACGTTGTGGACAGGTATGAGTGAGTTATGAAAGGGTGTTCTTGTTCCTGCGAGTCCTGAGAGAGAGAGAGATACCGTGTTCTGGGTTGTCTAATCATTGGTAGCATCGCTGCTCATGAGACGCTACAGCTAGTCGGATTGGGATTGTGGGTACTAAGGTTTATGGTTGGCTCACCACTATATTCCGAGGTCCTATTATCCTGTGCATAGCTCTGTGTATGTGCAGAATCCCTACAACAAACTCAAATTCCACGCACCCCAAAGGACCCTACGATCAGCCCAGCTCTCCTACGCCATGGTCCCCCGCACCAGAAAGACCAGATCGGGAGGCCGCTCCTTCTCCTTCCTCGCGGCCAAAGCATGGAACGCCCTTCCGCTCCACCTCAGACAGACAACATCGCTCCCCATCTTCGCAAGAAAGCTCAAAACCTGGCTCTTTGACAGACCCCCTCCTTGATGGAATGGAACCTGCACCTCCCCCCCCTAGCGCCTTGAGACCCTTACGGGTGAGTAGTCGCGCTTTAACAAACCCCTGATTGACTGATTGATTGATTGTGTTACAATGCGTCCACATGTCTGTGGCCGCATGGTACATGTTGACATTCAGACAGCATTGCAATGTACATTGTGACAGTGTGTAGATCAGGGCCATGATCCAGAGTCATTGTGGGTGTGCACTGTGCTCTGCTTGATTGTGCATGTGTGCCATTGTGGCCATCTCCCCCCGTCCCCCCAGTACCTGGTGGTTACTCACCCTGTTGCCGTTGTGTTGAGTCCTGTCGAGCAGTGTCCGGTGCCCCGACTCCTGCCACGGTCTCCACACTGATGACTGTCGACACCAGCTCCTCCATGTCATCCAGCTCCATCTGGGGTGCTGGGCTCCCACCTCCAGTCTGCATTGCTGCCTTCTGGTTGGCTGCGAGTTTCTCCTTGGTCTTGCGCTTGATGTCATTCCATCGCCTCTTGACCTCGTCCATTGACCGCTTGTGCTCTCCGATGGCATTCACCTTGTCCACGATGGCCCGCCATATTCCATTTTTGGTGCCCAATGACACATTGGAGGCGACGAACAGTTGTTGATGGTGTTCTATCACCTCCGTGACCAGGATCTGATTCTCCTGCGGACTGTACTTCGTCTTCCTCTTCTTCTTGTCCTTGCCCTTCCCTGTCACCGTGGTCCCAGGCTGGTCGTCCGGGGTACTTGTGGGGTTGCGCTCGTCCTCTGCGCCTGCTCCGGCTGCCTCCATGGTGCTTCGGTGTTGGTCATTTTGTGTTTGTGTGTTTTTCTCCTTTTGTAGTGATTTTCCCGCCAGCCGTGTGTGTATGGCAGGCCTGGCGCTGCTTATCGCTGATTTCCTCATCGCGAATGGGCTCATCGCACGTTTTTTGGTGTTGGGGTTTGTGTTTTTATCGCCGTTGCGGTGGTTGAGGTTTCAGGTAACTATCGCATGGTACCGCCATGTTGTGAATTCCACGTTAACACAGGGCTTTTTCCCGCGATGGACTGCGATGTGTGAAGTTGCGTTAACATTTTTTGGAGTTGTTTAGCACACGTTCTTGTGAATATCCCCCACTGTTTAGTACAAAGGCTCAGTTCTAACATTGTTATGCAGGTTGTGTTCTGTGTAGATAAGGATACACCTGAACACTCATGTAAACGATGGGGTTCATTTATGAGAGCCCTGCATCACTTTTGCACTACATAAAGTGGTACATGAGTGACGCAGGGCTCTGTATCAGATTTCCGAAGCCATGCAAAGCCAGCCTGCGTGGCTTTGAGTGGACTCATAAATCATGAGTAAAGTAGCACAGCGCAAATCGCTGCGTCACCTTACTCTGCAAGTGAGAGGCGTTCCATGGGCGTTGCCGTGTGTTTTCGCATGCAACACCCATGAAATTTGACGCTGCCCCAGATTTGCAAAATTATGTAAACCTGGGGAAGCGCCAAATCCCTACACCTCCCAAGTTGAGGCATAACGAGGAGAAATATCTTATTTTCTCCTTGTTTTTCCTCTTTCTATTTGTGCATAGAAAGAGGAAAACGCCTCTTAGAAATGTTTTTGTGCAGGAAGTTTGCCTGCACAAAAAAAAACACTGCATGCAACGTAGGTATCCATGCACAATGGTACAAGGGTGCCTACGTTGGCACTGGGCTGCTGAACTGGCACCAGCGCAGGGAGAAAGGACAGAAATGCACCGTATTGCATAGATATGGTGCATTCCTGCCCTTTCACTTAGATGTAGGGCAGTGCAGCAAGCTGCCTTGCTGCACTGCCCTATGCCAAAATCTCGTAAATAAGGGCTGATGTCTAGTATATTATGTCTAAAAGACTTAGATATCAATTGGAAATTAAATGACCTTATGAAGCAAGAGCTCACAATGTCAAAAGTTAAGGCGGGATACTAATAGGTGCTAAAGATTCACACATCTCTTTAACGACAGTGTTTAAGTCTAGAAAACCATGGTCAACCACAGAGAGCTGGGCTCAGGGCCAAAATGTCTTTTATTCCACCCGGTATTTGCACAAAATTTGGAGAAAAAATATTGTATGGACAAAATTTAGTGTAAAGAGTATCTAGGACAAAAATATTGTGAAGGTAAGTTTCTGTAGGTAAACAAACTTAAACTATACTTAACTCCACATATATATATCTTGATGATATGTAATTCTTCAAAGTATGCAGATGTGGAGTTAAGAAAAGTAAATCTATACCTACCTTATTACACTCACCTTCAGACATCCATTCCACCGGGCATCCACGGTGGGCTGGATCCTTTGTAGACTAGTTTTGAAAGTCTAGGGCCACTCCTAGTGCTCCTATCACTTTCCCAATCTCTCTGAGGTTAACGGAAGCAGGCATGGGGAGGCTTCGCGAGAGAAATAAAGAGTGGGAGGGAGGGTAAATTAGAGGGAAAGCAATCAGAGGGGAGAAGAGAGCTTGAAGAGAAAAAGAGAGAGAATGAATGGAAGGAAAGGGGGAGATTACTCAAGGAGACATGAGGAGAAGGGGGTGTTTGAGCATTATTGTCTGGGCTGCTTTCAGTTCCCTAGTCCGGCCCTGGCTCTTCTGCTGTGAGTTTACAAAGGTGTAGCATTGCCAATGAAATTATTGAAATATGCCCACAAAAGCATTGTCTGTATTGTGGAGGACCTGCGGTCACAGTTCCTAAATCCAGCCTTATATTAGTTATTCATAGTTAATCAGGAAGAGTACAGGCCTACTGTTCCACAGTAATATAAGTATTTTGATTTTGTATGCTAGCCAACCTTACATTAGATGCTTTTGGTTTTACACAACCCAATATATATATTCAACACAAAAAAACGATTGAGAATTTCAGGAAGATCCTTATTTATTGAAAGCACAACAATTTAAGACCTTCCTGACAGCAAGAACGTTTTTCGCCTCTTCTGGTTTGCAGGCCTCAGGCTTTTTCAAGGTTTCTAAGTATGTCAGACTTTCATAGGCTTTTAAAAAATTGTCTTGTTTATGAAGCGCCTCCAGTGGTCTTGGTTATGGTAATTGAAACCACTATAATACTAGTTTCGGATCCCAAAATGTCACCAGGTGGAAAGTTTATTCCTTCTCTTTTTTAGCTGAAAGCCCTTTGAGCTCCATTGTGGTGGTCTGGTTTGCAAACTTGGGTGGATCACTGCAGCACAATGGTCAGGTTCATTTGCAGTCTGCATCGTGCACTTTCTATTTATGAGTTTTTGTCCTTAAGTCTGCTCTATAAGAAAGTCTTGGAACTGGAGTCAAGTCTTCTTCTTTGATCTTCACCCAGTCATGAGAACAATTCTGTCAGTGGTTAGGTTCACTGAAAGCATTTGCTGCATGGAGCACACCTCTGAAACCAGAATGTGACTTAAACAGAAAATAGTTCTGTGGGTGGCTATTGCACATCAAACGTCACTGTGATCATTATGTAATAGTTAACCGGTTCTTAGGGTCAGAGCTTCTGGTTAGCTTTGCTTTCCTTTGTCATTGTTGAAATTAATGTTTCCTCCTAATTTGTTTATCTAAGATAGATTCTGGTCAAGATAATTAATAATTTGTTCTTGTCTGTAAAATGCTTAGGGAATCATGGCAGATTTAGAGATTGTATCTTCCTCTTTCATTAATAGCTTTTCAACAACAGACAACTTTGCCACCACTGGGCTCCTTCTAATCAAATCCTTTCTAGCAGATCGTTCATCCTAAATCTTCAAATACAATCATCAAATGTAAAGTTTTAGCTGTTTTTCTGTGCAATTCACAAAACATCAAATTCATATAGTCTCTTTAAGTCAGTGCATAACCAAAGTTATACTACATGAGTACTTCTTTATATATATTCTTACGTGCCCGAAAAGGGCACAGTCATATCTTCTTTTAAAATTGTATATGAATATTCCCATTTTCATTTTATACTTTTTGGGGCAAATTATCAAAGGCAAGTAAGAATGTGTAAAAGAGTTCAACAAGAGTACTCATTTACATTCTCCAGGATACCTTAGTGGGTAGTTCCCAATATCTGAATATTGGAAATAAAAATCAAGGTAATCCAGGATGGTCTGACATCTACCTGTTATTACAAATCATCAACACACGCGAAGAATCAACATCATCATCATCCGAAGTCCCATTATAACTGTGGGTATACAGAAAGATATCACCAACCTCAAATTGTAGTATCTTCTGCTGCAATCTCCCAATTTAGAGTTCTGCAATCTTTTGTCATTCAAATCATTTACATTGGACACTTGAATCTAAGGGCATTATTTAGATGTTGGTTACTTCATCACAATGGTGATGGATATCCTGTCCGCCGAAATATAAGTCCCATTATAGCCTATGGGATTTATATTTCAGCAGACAGGATATCCATCACCATTGTGACGGAGTAACCCGTCTGCCAACATCTAAATCAGGCCCAGAGCTTAATGAAAAGTAATGATAATTTCAGACTGATGCGACTTAGTGTTTCAGCATAATAAAACATGGAGCTACTCTGAGGAACCCATTAAGAGGTACGCGGGAGCCGCACTTTGGCAACCTTGAAGCCAGATTTACTGGTACTGGTGGATTTAGTAATTCTGTGGCATGGAATTACCACACCATTATGAATTTTCTCCTAAAAATGTGACTTGTTTATCTAATGCTCAGGATGCTTGTTTTCGGTCCAGGGAGGACCTGGCTTGGCAGTTTGGGCTGGACTGTTCCCATGAGGAACAGGGTTAAGACTGATTTGCGTATGGCTGGGTCCAAACTGGGGTTGCGTAGTGAGCAAAAAAACGATGGATTAAACCCATATTTTTGTGACTGGGGGTGAATGTTTGCATTGTTCAACATTCCGTCCATCATTTGTTCCTTTTGCTTTTGTCACCCTAAGTGGAAGGGTATGCCCAGACGTGGGTCCCGTGCTCACTGCACCACTGGATTCAAGTCACTGGCGTAACAAAACTTGAGGGGGCCACCCTGCAAGATACGTGGAGGGGCCCCCTCCGGACCCATTAAGGAGCTCTCTGGGCAGAGTACTGTGCTGAGGGGTCCCCCGCACCGCAGGGGCTGTGGGGGCCTGTGTTACGCCACTGATTCAAGTTAGCCTGGATAATGAGGGGTGACACCCCGAAATCAGTCCCAGGATGGTTGTTTCCGGCCCAGTGAGGACCTGGCTTGGCAGTTTGGGCTGGACTGTTCCCATGAGGAACAGGGTTAAGACTGATTTGCGTATGGCTGGGTCCAAACTGGGGTTGCGTAGTGAGTAAAAAAACGATGGATTAAACCCATATTTTTGTGACTGGGGGTGAATGTTTGCATTGTTCAACATTCCGTCCATCATTTGTTCCTTTTGCTTTTGTCACCCTGAGTGGAAGGGTATGCCCAGACGTGGGTCCCGTGCTCACTGCACCACTGGATTCAAGTCACTGGCGTAACAAAACTTGAGGGGGCCCCCCTGCAAGGTACGTGGAGGGGCCCCCTCCGGACCCATTAAGGAGCTCTCTGGGCAGAGTACTGTGCTGAGGGGTCCCCCTGGACCTTGGGGCCCCCGCACCGCAGGGGCTGTGGGGGCCTGTGTTACGCCACTGATTCAAGTTAGCCTGGATAATGAGGGGTGACACCCCGAAATCAGTCCCAGGATGGTTGTTTCCGGCCCAGTGAGGACCTGGCTTGGCAGTTCGGGCTGGACTGTTCCCATGAGAAACAGGGTTAAGACTGATTTGCATATGGCTGGGTCCAAACTGGGGTGACGTGGTGAGCAAAAGAGTGATGCATTAAACCCAGATCTTGTGACAGGGGGTGTATGTTTGCATTGTTCAGAATTCCGTCCATCATTTGTTCGTTTTGTCGGCCTAAGTAGGAAGGGTATGCCCAGACGTGGGCCCCATGCTCACTGAGCCACTGAATTCACGCTAGCCTGTTTGAGTGAGGGGTGATGCCCCAAAACGATTCCCAGGATGCTTGTTTCGGTCCAGGGAGGACCTGGCTTGGCAGTTCGGACTGGACTGTTTCGATGAGGAACAGGGTTAAGATTGATTTGCATATGGCTGGGTCCAAACTGGGGTGGCGAAGTGAGCAAAACAACGATGGATTAAACCCAGATATTTGTGACTGGGGGTGAATGTTTGCATTGTTCAGCATTCTGTCCATCATTTGTTGCTTTTGCTTTTAACCAATTCTCACAGCATTTCCTAATTCGTTGTCCTTTTCTTTGACACAGATTTCACCAGTTTTCCATGGTGAAATCTGCATGGGTTCAGTGTTCCCACATACCGCATATTACCAATTTGAATTCTAAAAATCTGTGACACCAAATTGCAAACAATGCAATCTCATAATGAGGGGTTGAGAGTTCGAAGTGAGGAAGTCACTTCACTACACTGGGTAAGGAATTATGTTAGTAGAATATATATTCTTTGATGGGAGACAATATGGATGACAGAACTCATATTACTCATTTGATGCTTATTAACTCAGTATGAGCACTGTTTGAAAAGGGTTCGAGTTAACTGTGACCCTGTCATCCATGGGGAGGTAAGCAATATATTATAAGGGAAACACTTAATAAATGGCTCTCATTTAGTGTTCATCCTATTGCCTGGAATTCCCTAGTTTAGTACTCATTTGTCATTTAGGTTTTTGCTGCTGGCTATTACTACAGTCTATTTAAAAAGTAATATGCAATCTTATTTGATTCTAATTATTTTTAACATGAAGATAACAGCTATTTGCTTATGACCAGCATTGTAACTGGTTAGAAATGAAGGTTGTTCCCTGCAGTGCAACTGTATGAAATTGCAGTGAACATCTGAATTCTTGTATCTGTTCAATTTTTGAGCTTGGGTACAGAGTTGTGATGATATAGGTTCCTGTATATTGTAAAGCTTCAACAGAATAACTAAATGTGTTTTCACCCTCAAACAGGATCTGTGCATTGAAGACTTTCCTATTGATCTACTTTCTTTTCATGTTTTCAACCTCTTTATTTTTTCCGAAAGTTCATACAACCATTGTTTATTGACAAACTTAGCATCTTAGGGCCATGCCATGTTTCCTACTGGTATTTATATTATGGCAATGCGTCCAAATATATTGCATGCACCAGTGGCACATTTCGCAGGATGTTGTTGCACAAAAGCCATGCTCATATTGAGAATTCACCTGCTGCTCCTAATATACGAGGAACTAGTAATATTTACTCTGCCTTGAGTGCCAACTCAGTGGGAACTCACAAAGGAAGACCAGCAAAATACTTACTCATGCCACGTTGAGCTTTATCTTGGCAGCGCTTGATTGGCCTTTTGGCTGGCATTACAAGTGGCCCGTTTATTTTGATGGACATGGTAAAACAGTTTACAGCGCTGATCACAACTATAAGTTGTGGAGTCAGATGTGGAATCAGCCGAAAGTGAAGCAGGAAGCAGAAACAACAATATGCTCATGTTATTCCCCCAAAACTTGGAATCCCTACTATTTTCCCTCCCTTGGATTTACCAGGACCACCCCCCCACACCCCGATAATGGTAGTTACAGATGCGGGGAAAGAACGGGGGGAGTCCAGATCATTCGTAATGATGGTTTATATACCCTAAGGCCAAGCCCTTGGATTGGTTACAAGTGCTGTAATGAGCACAGCATTTGGTACCTACAGTCACATTCATGGGGATCAACAGGAAGTGGTGGTTGACCAAGCAACCCACTTTATAGTGCAAAGAATAAAGGTGATGTGGATAAAGAATGGGTTCAGCTACACATTTAGAGAACTTTTCAACTGTAAATAAGTACGTAGGTGACTCAAATAGCATAACACTGAAGTCCAGCACTGCATTAGTTATGCCATGCAAAACCTACTCCAGTATTGGATGAATAAGATGTACAGTTTTCATGTCTCCTATTGCCTACAGCCTGGTACACTAGCTATGGTCTACCTGAGGCCCTGGAGTGATCTTTGGGAGAAAATGTTGAGATTTTTCTTCTTAAGTCTGAACCCATGCAGGTAGGGATGAAACAATGAAATTAACAGAAAGCTATAAACTTCCCAGGCCAGACCAGGAGGAGGTTGGGATCACCACTTCAACTAAGTCATGATCTATTTATCACTTGTTATATTTATTTATTAATACAATAATTAATTAAGACATTTCATGGAACAGTATCAAGATCAGTTTGTCAAGAAAGGCCTCACAGAGCAGCACCTTCATGGAACACAGCTTTAAAAAATAAACAGTTTGGGGGATATGTACAAGGAAGTGGCAGAGTGAGGCGGTAGCCGTTATGGCTTAACGCCTCACTCCGCCACTTCTGAAAAGCAAGGCTGCCCCATATTTACAACGATATGGAGCAGCCTTGTGTTTCCCCCTGCAATGGCGCTACACTTAGCAGTGTAGCGCCAACGCAGGCACCCTTGCACCATAGTGCAAGGGTGTCTGCGTGCAGGGGAGGATTGTTTATTTGAAGGAAGGTGTCCCTTCCTGCACATAAACAATCCTGAAATGCCATTCTGTCACTTTCATGTGTGCTGCTTAATGCAGCACACATGAAAGTCACAAAATGGCATTTTTTCCCAAAGATTGTTTGTGTACAGTAAGGGGGACATTCCTGTACATAAACAATCCGTGGCATTTTGCTTTTTCCATGTGTGCTGCACAAGGCAGCACATATGGATAAAGCAAAACGAGGAGAAATAATGCATTTCTCCTCGTTTCACCAACTTAAGACCAGGTAAATTTGGGCGCTGCCTCCTATGTTCGCTGCCCTTGTACTTATGGGGGAGCGTCACAATCAATGGGTGTTGTGGTGGAACGCCCACCGCAACAACCACTGCCCACTCCTTTCACGCTAACCATAGAGTGAAAGGGGCCCTTATTTTCAAGGCAGCGTTAAGCCACGTTAAGTGGCATAACACTGCCTTGTAAATAAGGCTAAGCCCCTATCGCCACCACAACGTCGATAAAAGTGACTTTGTGGTCGGGATAGGGGCTTGTACATATGCCCCTTTGTTGGGTAATATAAGCAGGTTAATGTTTCCGGTGCTCAAAGTGAGTGACAATGCAAGATACTGCATACATTTACAAGACAGTGCATGAATTTTGTAGCTTAAGCTTAACTGCATTTGTCAGGACTGTCGGAATTCACTGAGCCACTCATAATAAAGATCTTGGGGGGCTTACTTACAAGCCCCTTGTGCCGTGGGTACCTCACTTTTAATATGTAAGATGGCATGCAAGTATTCTATGCTCCCAGCATGATGAGAGTTTTAGAAGTTGATGGCTCAGTGTGAAGAGCGAATGTGATTGACAGACTGACACGTTATCAGCACACTTCCTGTTGGTGTGTGCTGCACTGAAACCGAGCTTTACAGGTGTGCCCCTTGAAAACTGAAGATGGAACATCATAGTATATGAATATTGAGAACAAAATATCAAAACAAAAGTCAAAAATAGGAAGTCTATATTTACTCGAAATGCACTTATCTCTCGATATTTAGGTCTTCAGTATTTTACCCACATTATTCTTGCATCACAATATTCATATCCTCGGTATTCATAGCGCAATCAGCATTACACATTTAAGATGTTGATAACACAAGCAGTCTACATTGCAAATCTTGTGAAGTTCACCAGTCCTTGGAATAATGGTGTGCTTTTTGCATGGGTTAAAATTCCCTCAAATGTACCCCCAAAACCATACCTACCTAGTGACGGCTCCTCTGCTAAGGCCGAAGAGCGTCTCCCCACTGCTTTCAAGCAGTGTAAATAAATGAAACATAAAATACTAATAACTCAAAGTTATTATCATTTATGTTTCCGTGCTGCTTTGCGGGTGGGTGGGCAGGCGGACGGGCTGCTCTGCTCTCAGAGCAGGGCAGGGAAAGAGTGGTTTGCCCACTCCAAGTGCCCAATTACTGTTTTGCCGGCACTTTGGGGCCGGCCAAACAGTCATGTGCACTTCGCATGTTCTCCATACAGGCTGCATTACAGATCCCCAGTCCCTGTCTGAGTGCCGAACCACGGCTCTCAATCACAACGCTGATTGGTCCGGGAGCTTGGATGCTTACCAATCACAACGCTGCATTGCAGTATTGTGATTGGTCAGGGGAGCCTGGGTGCTTCCTGGTTCCTGTTCGGCGGAATGCTGACATGGAGGAGAGATGCGGCGGCGACAAAGTACGTTTTTTATTATTTGTTTTACATCCCCTAACTTGCCCATGCCCCCACCCCGCCACCCCCGCTCCGTGCCGGCCGCCACTGTATTTACCCCTTTCACAAAGCTGATATATTCATTATATAAATGTGGAAGCCATCTTATCTAACCATCTTATAGGCCTCAAGCATTTAATTACAAATGGCATTCACTGAGGCAGAGAATGGTACTTGTGCCCGTTTATTGTAAAGCAAAAGAAACAGTGGCCTAATTTCAGGTACCCCAGATTTTGGGGTGTTAACACCACAGCCAGTAAATACTGGTATTTACCCATCACAGTAGTCCCTCCAGATTGCACATTTTTGTGCTCAGGATGAAGGGTAACTTGTGGTGTTGGAAAAATATTGAACATGTTGCTTTTTCTCCAAAAACCCAGAATCTTGTTTCAATGCAAACCTCTGTATGCTTCCAAATTGGGATTACAGCACGACTCAAAACGAGGCCTTTAGGGATTGACAAACTGGTTGATGGTTTGGAGATCCACTGTTTTGGTTGCTGGCATTTTTATAGTGAAGAGTCATTTTGGGGCAGTGAGGTCGTCATGCTGCCTTACTCATCTCCACTTCCTTTCCAGAAGTTAATGTTGCGTTTACTAAGGAAACTTTTCTGGCTACACCACGGTGTGGATGCCTTGTTTTTCAAGGGTCAAATTGTCAACAGCAAAGGCATATTTTGAGTAAGGTTATAGCTTCACACCAGCTTTGCTACAATTCTTTTCAGTGTCTTTGCGGAGAGCAACATTTCACATAGAAGTTAACAAAGAAACTACAATGTTTTTGACCTCCCCTTGGTTCCCTCCAGGTGGATCTGCACAAAACCTGATTTGCCATAACTAAGTCAATTCATCAAATTGGCATTAAAGTTATAAGCTAAACAAGACAATGATTCAAGGGAAACCTGAGAATTACCCATAACCACATAGTCCTGACCACTGACTAAAATTGAAGTGCAGTTGTGGCTATGAAATGTAATCTCAAACCCTTGAAACTGCCTATGTATGGTTAGCTCCACAAACCATAATTTGAGCCAAATCAGGGAAAGCAGAACACGGCCACCAAATTTCACTGCTCACAATCTCACACATGACATCACAAATAACATCACAAATGACATCATTGACATCAGTGATGACATAAAATGTTACTTTCTATTGACATTATGGATAACTTCACCATGGCTATAGTAGCCTTTGTTTGCCTGTTGTTTGATTGTTATTATTTAATGGTATTAGTTTGCTAATGTGTATGTATATCTGTTGTGGTTTGGAATGTGAATGGGACTGAAAAGGCTAAAAGGACTGGCAGGTTGCAGTGGTATGTATTTGTTTTCCATGGCTAGTGGTATTGAATACCACGTCATGGGTGATTACAGTATAGATGGTCAAGTTAATATTTTGTTCGAGCTTGCAGGTGACACCAGTTGTCAAGGTACAGGCAAGATCCATGGGGCTGCCCTTGCTGCCTGTTGGTTATGAGAACTACAGGGAAGTCATCTGTAGTCAGCAGGTGAAGGGAGGCATCCTGACCTTGGCGGTTCAAATCGCTGAGAAAGATGTCTTTGGAAAAGCTAGTGGAAAGTGCTGGCATGGACGTCAATTCACCAAAATGGCAGGGGTAGCGGAAGTGACTTCACATGCCCCTTGACCTTCACTTTCACTCACACATACATATGCTTATACATACACACGCATTAACACATACATACACGCACACACATGAACATACATTCTGCCTACACATACACATGCATTAACACATACACACACACACACATGCACATACACTCTGCCTACACATTCACACATACACACACTGGGGCATATTCTCAAGGACTTATTGCCGATTTATCGGCACTTTAGCGCCGCAAAAGTGGTGATAGATTTATCGCCCTATTCTCAAGCTGGTGCAAACTGCCTATATCCCCAGTTTTCCAGCGATAGCTGCAGCAAAAAACATCGCCACGGATGAGCGCGACAACTAACGCTAATGATATGCAGAGTAGGCGTTCCCGTGCAAAAACACCACTTCGCGATATTCTCAACGACCAGCCAGATCGGCGAAGCAATCCAAAAACAGGCGATAAGGCGGGTTAGCAGCAAGCATTTAACACCTGCCTTCTACTGGTGCTAAGCAGGATGACAACCTGCAGTATAAAAGGGAGCCCAGCCCAGAGCCACATCTGAAGACCAACACGTCATGGAGCTACTGATCATGAGGCTCGGAGACCCAAGAGGGCCACAACACCCACCACCCCCAGGCCCCCCCCGGACCACCCCCCTCCTGGACTACCACCGAGGCAGCGCAGAACAAGACAGCGGACCTTCTGAGAACGCACCAGCCTCAGAGACTTAACGCCAGAGGAAGTCATTGCCCACTACAGGCTCAAAAGGACAACCATCCTCCGCATCCTGACCCACATTGCCCACAGGCTGACGGTACCAACACAGCGGACAACCAACATCCCTCTGCAGACAAAGCTGCTGGCTGTGCTGCACCTGTTGGCCTCTGGTACCTTCCAACCAACAACTGCCAGAGTCGGAGGAATCTCACAGCCAGCCCTATCAAAGTTCCTCACACCTGTCTTGGATGCCATCATCAGCTTGGTACCCCATCACCTCCACTTCCCCCACACTGCGCAGGAACAGCTGGAGACCAAGCAAGGCTTCTACGCCATAGCTGGCTTCCCGCACGTGTTGGGGGCAATTGACTGCACACATGTCCTACTTGTGCCCCCTGCCGACACTGCACACAATTACCGCAACAGAAAGCACACGCATTCCATCAATGTGCAGGCAATAGTGGACCACCGGGGACTCTTCACCAATGGCGTCGCCAACTACCCAGGCAGTGTGCATGATTCCTACATCTTCCGACAGTCCATCATCAACCAGCGCTTCCAGGATGGCACCTATGGAAATGCACTGCTTGTTGGTAAGTACCAAATGAACACACCACACACCTCAACTCCACAATCATGCAACTCACAACTGTGGGAAGGCACACGTTACAAAATCACATACAACATGCCAAACAACATGCCCACCTACCAGACACGACAACACAAGTAACTGTGGTAACCGTGGCCAGCCATATAGACAAACCATCCACGTCATGGCACCTCTGCCACACAATTGCAGAATGTGGGGAGAGGTGGGAACCAAGTCTGTGCGAAGGAGGCAAGTGACCCATGAATAAGAATGTACACAATGCCAAGTGTGGCGGTGATGTGCTGGACAGACTTCAGTATGCAGAGCACAGACATGTCCATGTGGGCATATACTGCTGGTGTTTGTAGTGTTGTGGACAGTGGACGCAACCATGTCACCTCAGGCAGTGGGGAAGACCTTGGACATGTAGCTATGTCCCCCCCCCCCTGTAAGCGTAAGCGGAGTGGGCTGGGCCGGCGTACGCCAGTCCAGCATAGGAGTGGGAATAAATAGCCCGGGGCTCTGGGCATGGTTCACTTCCCGGATGACCACCAAAGTAAATACTGCATGTGTCTATGTGTCCGCCATATCCTGACCATAGGCCTACACACACGTGGCCGACCACCTTCAACAGCCAATATCACAGTGTCGTTGTCAGGCTTGTGGACATGCGTGTGTCTTAGGAGTGCAAGTGGTGCAACTGCGCAGTGCACACAAGTAAATAGGCTTCGGGGGAGTGAGGAGCAGCTGTGAGGCGAGGTAATACACATGGATGCCACTCATTTGCCACAAGCAATACGTGTCAAACATGAATCCCAAAGTCGCACACATCACACACCACTAAACTAATAAGCCTGCCAACACAGAATGCAGAACCACCGATTGACACATATCTCTCTGCCCTGTCACAGGTGATCAAGGATATGCACTCTGCCCGTGGATGATGACACCCCTCCGAGACACGAACACCCAGGCCCAGAGGCAGTACAATGCGGCCCACAAACGCACCAGGGGCATTGTGGAGCGCTCATTTGGCGTGTTAAAGTCACGTTTCAGGTGCCTGGACATCACAGGTGGAAGACTCCTGTACAGGCCGGAAATAGTGTGCAAGATGATCATTGCATGTTGTGTGTTGCACAACATAAGTGTACGCACCAATGCCCCATGGAGCCAAGTGCCAGATGCACCGGACGATGATGATGGAGATGAGGCAGGTGGACCACATCCCAGTGCAGCTGCAGCAGGATTAGCCCGAAGGAACACAATCATTAACAATTTCTTCACATGAGCACGTCACATTGTGACTGTCCTTAGCAATCATGGGACAGTACAAAATGACCACATGAACAGCATGTGCAAATAAATTCTTTCCAAAACACATTCCCTGTGTGCATGTCACTCCTCTGCATAAGCGCATCACTCTGACAAGTGTAAGTGCAACATTTAGTGCTAACAATCTCACAAATGGCAATTAGATGGTGGGTGTGTCACCTCTGTACAGAGAGGCTGTTTAGGGTGTCACGTATTCAAAATGCCATTTCATGGTGTCAAAGATAGTACGTAATCCCACTCAGCAGCGTATCACATGTGTCCAAATTCATGACATAAAGGCTGTCATTTGTGACCAAGAAAAGACAACAGGGCGTCTTTTGGGGTCAATTATGTACCACCATGATGCAGAGAGTTGCACCCTGTGACTCAAGTCCCACAACATTAGCAACATGGATGTGAGGGGGAATCACTGACCCTACATTCATCCATACTTTCATACTTCGATTGAACATAGTCATGACTCATCTGTGTGAATTAGAATGTTTTAATCACATTTGGTGGAGTGTTGAAGCTGGAGTGGTACAGGGCCATGCACACCCCACTTTACATTGTTGCCCCGTGGAGGGCCAGCCAGAGTCCTTTAGGGATTGACAAGTTCATCGGTAGAGGAAGAGTTCCGTCCGTAGTCTGATTGCTGTGTCATTGGTAACCAAACAGAATATGGCAGTCCATGTCGAGGTCCAAGGTGAGTGTCGCAGAGTGTATCAGGGGACAGTGGAAGGTGATGATGCAGAGGGCAGAACCAAGAAGAAACAGGCCATATGGCGGAGATGAATGCTACCGCTTCCTCCTTACCACTAAGGCAGAATCATCCGCATCTTCGTCGTCTGATGTTTCATGTGCCTCACATGTGGGTGGTGTTGTTTTGTCTGCGTCACTGTGTGGCAGTGACACATCAGTGGCCGGAGGTGGATTGTCTGCAGCACTGTGTGTCACTGACACATCAGGGGGCGGAGATGTGGATATAGAAGCAGCAGCAGCATTCATTGGCGCCAGGTCTTGTTCCGGCAATGCCATGATGAGGGTCTTCAGGGCATGTAAGATCCCAGCTACATGTCGCTGGTGTGCAGCCGTGGCAGCCATTCTTTCCGCCTGCATCCGCTCCATGTTCTCCATGATCCTCCGCATGTGTCCCAAGTCCTGGCTGACATCGCTGGAGCCACTCTGACTAGACAGTTGTCCTTGTCTCAGAGTCAGAACTCCAGCGATGTCAGCCATGGATTGTTGGAGAGCATGGAGCGGACTGTGGGTGTCCGTTAGGAACTGTAAGTGGTCCCTGATGGGACTTAGACACCCACATATGGCATCTAGTTTGGCTGCCATGAGGTCGAACCACACCCGCACCTGATCAGCCATCTTCTCCTGGCACCCTAACACACGGCGTTGGAAGGCCATGTGTTGTTCGTGGGGGTCCTGGGAGTCAGCCGTGGTAGTGGGTGCTTCCTGCTGTGTGTTCTGTGCAGGGGGTGAGGTCTCCTCGATGCAGCTGGGCTGCCCTGCTCCTGGAGGTGAGGTGCCGAAGCTGTCAATGAGCTCTTGGAGGTTGTCGGTGTCGAAGGTGTGGAGGTCCTCTTCGTCATCAGTGAAGAGATGTTCGGTCTGCTCTGCAGGAGGTGTTGATTCTCCCTCTGCATTGTGAAGGGGAGATGCAGTTTAACATTGTGTTCACATGTATGTTGATGCATTGTGCAAGTTTACATACAGACTGCATGACAATGTACATTGTGACTGTTTGGGAGGAGCTGCCTATTTGATGCAGGACAGTGGACATTTCGACAACATCACGGATGTGTGTTTGTACTTGTACATTATCATCTCACATTTCCCTGCTATGCCAAATGTGATTGGCCAGTTTCTACACACAAGCGGCACCAGTTGTGTCCTCTGTTCTGTTGTGAACGTATTGCAGTTTGTACCACATTGTTGTCAATGTTGATGTGCTCTGAATGTTATGTGTGTGTGCTGCATTTTGGGAGAGTTGCCCCTGCAGCTCTGATTTTGCTGGCCCTTATCCCTTTCAGGCGGTGTGCCTTTGACTTCTGTGCTTATACGGTGCTGAGATGTTGCATACTTGGGTAAATTGGCTCTTGGTGGGAGTTGGGTCTCTGGGCCATGGTTTGTCCGCAGATGTGTTGTTGATGTCAGGGGTTGTTTGTGCACATGGATGTGACAGAGTGTGACCTGCTCCTTTACGGATGTGGTCCACACTCAGCCACCTCAGTGTCGTGGCGTGCAACATGTCATGATATATTGACTGCAGCCATGCTATTCGTCATGCAGTGTCATTTGCATTGTCAGTGTGGCTCACAGACACGCCGCTTTGCTGGGTTTGGCACATGTGCATGGGTTGGTTGTGAGATTGGTGATGTGTGGGAAGGGCCCCCTCTGAGCACATAGTCGACGGGGGCCTACTTGCTGTTTCTAGGTGTGCTGCACTGTGCCAAGGGGATCAGGGACATAATCCAGAGTCATTGTGGGTGTGCACTGTGCTATACTTAATTGTGCATGTGTGCCATTGTGCCCATCTCCCCCCGTCCCCCCAGTCCCTGGTTGTTACTCACCCTGTTGCTGTTGTGTCAGGTCATGTTGAGTAGTGTCCGGTCCCCCAACTCCTGCCACCGTCTCCACACTGATGACTGTGGACACCATTTCCTCCATCTCATCCAGCTCCTCCTGTGGCGCTGGACTCCCACCTCCAGTCTGCATTGCTGCCTTCTGGTTGTTGCCGAGTTTCTGCTTGGTTTTGCGCTTCACATCATTCCAACGCCTCTTGAGCTCTTCCATTGTCCTCCTCAGCACTCCGACTGCATTCACCTTGTCCACGATGGACTGCCATATTCCATTTTTTGTTGCTAATGACACAGTGGAGGTGACGAACAGTTGTTGATGGTGTTCTATCACCTCCGTTATCAGGATCCTGTTTTCCTGTGGAGTGAACCGCATCTTCCTCTTCTTCTCCTTGCCCTTCCCTGACCCCAAGGTCCCAGGCTGGTCCTCCGTGGGGCTTGTGGGGTTCTGGTTGTCCTCTGTACTTGCTCCGGCTACCTCCATTGTGCTTCGCAGTTGTTTTGGTTTTGTTTGTGGGGTTTTTTCTGCTTTTATAGTGATTTTTCCCGCCTGACGTGTGTGAATTGCAGGCCTTGCGCAGCTTATCGCTGATTTTTTTATCGCGGTTGGGCCCATCGCCACTTTTTTCACGTTCGGCTGTTGATTTTTATCGCGGTCCCGGTGATTTTATCGCAGACATTTGACAGGTTATCGGGAAACTATTGCATGTTACCGCCGTGTTGAGAATAAGACGTTAACACAGCGTTATTTTCCCGCGATAGACGGTGATATGATAAATTGCGTTAACCTATTTTGGCGATGATTATCGCACGTTCTTGAGAATATCCCCCACTCTCTTATATAACCACACTCAAAACTGCAAGCATGCACACAACATACATACATTTAAAAGCATTTTTTTACTTACCTCAGCAGCCAGGTAAAGCCATATTCCAGCTATTTGTACTCCATTTTTTAGTAAACTAATAGTGAATAATGTAATATTATTCACTATTAGTATTGACCAAAAACAAGGTAAGTGAAGCCCCCACCGACGTCCGTAAGAATGAGCTGCTTCTGTTCCTGCCACTGATTTTACCACTGCTGATGCTAGGGGTATCAAAGGCAGTGCTGGGGTCACAAGGGGCATGCCAGGGGTCACCACAGCGACCCCTGGCATCTCCTAAATGACGTCCATGGGTGCTGGGGAGAAGGCAGATATCCTACTGATGAATGCTGAGCTGGTGAACACTTGCTAAATGAGTTGGAATAGGATGGTTTGTGTAGTGGGGGAGGAACTTGAATCTGCTCGGTGATAGATGTCGCTGATAAGTGCATGAACGTGTCGCTAGATGACTGCGTTGGAGCACACCAATATAATTCACCTTGTTCATGTGCTGCCTGCCATAGTCTTGTGTTACCTGTACAATGAAGATGTAAGTGAGGTGGTCCACGTTCCTGCAATGGCGAGAGCATCCAGTTGCACTAATGGCTTCAACGATCTCTGTGATGTTGATGAGCATAAGTTAGTGGGTGTTTTCTATGTGTTTACTGACTGGGATTGTTCATAGTTGCAGGATTACAATGTAACAGCGTGAAGATGGCAGTGCTCGCATTTAAGAGAGTTAGTTGCAATGTGGTAGCTCGAAGAGGAGAGGATAAGCATGATGGAAGTGCTCAATGGGCTTTGTGTTGTGTGCACTCCTACTTTACTCCTGGAACTCAGGAGTAAAGGAGGAGTACTAAAAGTGAAAGTTAAAATCTGCCTGATTAGCTTCAGGGATTGAGATGCAAGCCCGAAGGTCCCCATTCCAAAACCACACAATGGGCTCATTTTGCAAATGTATTTTTGGCCATTACGTTGTAAATTTACAGCCAAGAATACCTCATTGACACCTGCTAGGAATTCACAAAAGGATTCCTTTCAAGTATAAATGTATTTCCTGCTGTGGATTTAACTGACACAAGTGTAGAGGGATCTGCCATAATTAAATCCAACACTAAGGGTGGAAGTGGGCTTACAACCCAGATCCAACCCCACACCATTCAAGAAATGGTCAGAGAGTTATTTCTGCGAAGGAATGCTCTTCCAAGATGGCGAAGGAGAATGTATTACCACCATATTTGTTGGGAGAGGGAATATGGCTTTTTCCACGGGGAAATTATAAAAACTTTTATTGCAGAGAGAAAACAAGCAGAAACTGTGCATTTGCACAAGAGAGTCCATTTTCCATGTGCTTAAATCTACGCTATGTAAGTTTCTGCACAGGGGCAATAAGATCCTGTGGGAGATGTCACATGGCATTCCCAGTAGTATGTTTGGAAGCCTTCTCCTGGTGAAGCTTTCGTCTAGTGCTTCTAGGAATGCCTGAGAATTGGGAGGGAAAACGTAAAAGCATGGTCAGGAGGATATGTCATTCTAAACCTGGCATGCCTCGCGGTGGGGGGGGTCGCTTGCGGCGGCTGCTGGGGTTGCAGGGGTGTTGTAGGGTGTCGCAGGGGTGTCGCAAGTGTGTTGTGGGGCTGTAGTGGGGTTTAGAAATAGAAAAAAAACCTTACCTCGAGGCCTGGTCTCGCGTACTCTGTGCTCCTGCTGTCCTGAGTCCACTTCTAGGAACAGGAAGCAGGCAGCCAGGCTCCCTCCCCTAAACCAATCACAACGCTGCAGTGCAGCATTGTGATTGGTCTGAGCGCCGTGACACGGCGCTCAGCCAGGGGCTGTAGGGTGAGCATGTTCTCCATGCCGGCTGTAATGCAGCCTGCATGGAGTACAGGGAAGTGCGCATGACTGCTTTGAGCTGCCCAGAGGGCCAACCAAACAGTCATTGCACACTTGAGTGGGCAAAACACTCTGCCCCTGCCCTGCTCCGTGAGCAGAGCAGCCCTGCCCACCCTCCCGCCCACAAAGGAAACTGAAAGTTATTATCATGCTATGTTTCCTCTTCTCGCACTGCCCGAAAGCAATGGGGCGATGCTCCTCCATCATAGCGAAGGAGCCACCACTGCCTCTACCTTTTTTCAGGAAGGGGGCTCGGTGCTCTGCCAATGGAAAGAGTGACCATGCTGATCACCAGCGCAGAGACGCTTGTCATATAAACAACCCCAGCCTTGCTATTTAGGTATCACTTCCATTTAATTTTACCTTTCAGATTGAATCTGAAGCCAAATGGATATTGATTATTTTTCGTCAGCCTGTGACATGTTCATTAGAAATAGTTAACTTAAACTATGTTCACAGATGACTCCATTTATGTTAATCGTGAAACTCTTCATGCAATGATAATTTTGCCATTAATAGTGGAATTTGGAAACAGCTGTACTCTCATTGCTTTAATAGATTTTTATTCAATTGATTTTATTTAATTTAAAATCATTTCATATGTAAATCAATCAACCACTCACACACTCGATGCACATTTAGTTTCCAAAGTATGCCTGGGAGAGAACTGGCATATTCATTATTAGTTCAATTCACATAGATTTTCAATTTACAACATCTGCTTTATTTAGATGTCTTAGATACATGACATTTCATATCTCACAGATTGGAAAGCCTGTGGCTTTGCTACACAGAAGGTAGCACTACTTGCAATAGGGAGAAGGAGAAAAAAACAGGCGAGCCCAAGGCTCTGGAAACTAAGGACAGGCAGAGAAGCCTCACACAGCTAAAAGAGGAAATATGTCACACAAGGGACTGCATCTTCACAATTCACACTACCTCTTTAGGAAAGAAAGGAATGTAATTTCATGTGAATGGCATCTAGGATTGCCAGTTCCTTCAAAATAATTTAAAGTTTGACAAATCTTGCATTTATGGTTATCCTGTCTATGCCAACTAACACCGAAAGAGAAAACAGAGGTATAATCACCGTACATCCTTCAAAACACTATGGAGCCGATTAGAATGTGGCTCGGAAACTGTACCGAACGAATCGGTCTCAGAATCGTTTCCGAACGAATCGGGTCCAGTGAGTCCGAATGACCGATTACGATGCTTCCCAACATCGTTCGGCTGGATTCGCATTGACTTCAATGGGAGCCTGTGTTCAGAACAAGAACACAGACTCCCATTGATAGAAACTGCAATGTTTTTGACCTCTCCTTTGTTCCCTCCAAGTAGATCTGCACGAAACCTTATATGCCATAACTCAGTCAATTCATCAAATGTCATCAAAGATATAAGCTAACCAAAACAATGTTTCAAGGGAAACCTGAAAATTACCCATAACCACACAGTCCCGCCCACTAACTGAAATTGAAGTGCAGTTATGGCTATGAAATGTAACCTAAAACCCTTGAAACTGCCTATGTATGGTTAGTTCCACAAAACATAATTTGAACCAAATCCGGGAAACCAGAACACAGTCACCAAATTTCACTGCTCACAATCTCACGCATGACATGACAAATAATATCACAAATTACATAATTGACATTAGTGATGACATAAAATATTACTTTCTATTGACATTATGGATAACATCACTATGGATATAGTAGCCTTTGTTTGCTGGGGTGATTATTATTATTTAATGGTATTAGTTTTCTCATTTCTGTTATAAATTGGTTTAAATATTGGGAAGTCATGGCCTGTGCATTTGCGGGAGAGTTATGGTTTTCATGTTGGGGAAGTGAGTTATGGTTTGTGCAGTCAAACATAACTGTCCAATTTCAGTCTTTAATATTATATTCTGTATCTATAACTTCAATTTAACATAGTTTTATAAGAGAATTTTAAAGTTTTTTAAACATACATCATCAGAAGAAAGCATAATTTCTCTTTAACAAAGTGTTCTTCAGTAAGTTTATGTTATTTTGATGCTATCCTATGTTCATCCTATGTAAAAAATAAAACCCGTTGCACGAGACCTTCAACCCTCTATGGGCAACCAAACAGTGCTACACAGAGTCAAAGGCCTTACACAGTGGGGGTTGGCTAACCCTATGAAGGGTTTTACTATATAGTGCACGGCCTGGCCTTCAGGAGGTAAAGCAGTTCTTGCCCATCTGGCCAGACTTTTGGCCATGCTCTGCGCCCAACTCACTGTTGAGCCCCAATCTCATCCATGCATGACTTTTCAATGGGCATAACAGTAGTTGGGTGTGGAACCTGGACTTCAGCCAGAAACAGCACTCAAAAAATTGCAGGTAACCGATTGACACTGTGCATGGCCTTTGGCTACGTACAAAGGGGCTGGTATTTGACCAGGCCCAACCATCTACAGGTGACCAACCCATGCTGTCCACAGCTGTCAGCTGTGAGCATTGGTAATTTTGAGGACTTTACTGGCATTTGACAAGATTCTGTGTCCAACTCACTGCAGGCACACAGCCACTTCTGTGCTGGCCTTTAACTCAGTGGTGGTTGGCCATCTGGCCTGGCCGTCTGCAAGATCCTGTGCTGAGAAGGTCCAGGGTGCCAATCATTCATTGTGAATGGCCAGTGCGATAATTTTTCATTACAGGATACATTGCATTTTATCATGTTTTGTGATTTTTATAATGACATACGGAGGAGGTTTATAGTCCCCTACTGAGGGGAAAGGGTTTCCTACAGGCAAGACCAGCTTTAATGTATCTTCAACTGTTAGATGACACCTGGAATATTTTTAATATTGCTAGTTTTCTTGTTGCTGCTGTTCGCCTTAGGAAAAGGAGATTTCCTATGACTAATGATGTATGAATTTTTAAATTATCTTAACGTAACTGTTTTATTTGATAGCCTTCAAGCTCTGATGAATTACAGATTTTTTGTAGGAATTTAAAAATAATTTATATCGCCCATTTGAACTGAATGATATTATTGTTGTTTTATGTTTTGTGTACTGTACTTTTATGATTTTAATTAATCGAATAAAGTGGTTTGACTGACTGACTGACTGACTGGCCTTTCGTTCTGTGCAGCACAGGTTGGCTGCAAATCAGCTCGCAACCTGTCACGGGTGATCAGATTTGGTCTCAGTACATGGCAAAGTGGTACATTTAATGATGCAGGAGTTTGAATTTCTCATATCAAAATAAAATATGGCCCTGGTGTTTTGAATCTCAAAAAAGGAGCAGAAGGATCTTTTTGCCATTTTAGTGGCAATACATCCACTGAGAAAAGACACAAGCCACATTTAATAGTACTGAGGAAATGCACTTTCTAATATTGACCAATCAGTTGACCAAGTATCCACAGCCAGGAAACCTTTATTTTAAATTGCTTTCTAAGAATGTAAAGATCTGATAGTGTCATCTTCTTCTTTTTCTGTTTTTTTATATTTAAGCTAACGAAATTAATTTTGTATCCATGCAGTTTTGTACACATTTGATTTGAATTAGAATTAGTTCTATTAATATTTCAAGAGGAATAAGCTTGACCTACCATGTCTGTGGTTTGAGTGAATTGATGATAACTACCCTTTTCTGTTGTCAAAGCATTTCTTTATTCCTCTGCTTCAAATTTCATGCCAATTTCAGAAGGTCAGACATCAACGTTTTGGCTGATTTATTTGATTAGATAGATCATTCACAGTGCTTTGCATATGGAATTGTTTGTGTACAAATATTTTTTATTTAAATTCCTCACGTTGCTTGTGATTATCGTTCGTGGTTCGACTTATAGTGGCAACATGTCCTAATTTACCCCATGCAGGATTTGGATCAATAAACCAGCATCCATGCTTCACTACGTTTGATTCTCCTGGATTAAAGAGTCATAAATCCCTTGCTGTATCTCTGCCATAAGTCTCACATTATTGCCTTGTGTTAATTAAAAATTCTGCTTTCGTTTATCAACGAGGTTGATTGTATCACTTCAGCTGATATGTTTATCAATTCTTCTTGTGATCCAGCATGCACAATTTAAAGATGCTATTAAAGTCAAACCTTCCCAACTACACCAGTCTTTATGCATCTCTTCCAAGGAAAAAACCCACGTTTTCCAAATAAGCTAATGAGAGGGATTGTGTAGAGACATTTTTCTGTTTTTCAATTTAATTCCCGTTTTAATGTTTTATGCTTAATTCACAAAGGCATGTTAGAGTATTTTTAAAACATACTACATCAAAACTACTTTACAAACTCCAAAATGCCTCTGTAAAAAGGCCAATAGTCACAAGAGCCAAAAGGATGCTAAAGTAATCCTTGGATTTAGAATTGCAAATGTTTTTGATAGCTTCATGAATAAATAATTGTCAATTGGCTTTTGTGGGTCATATGCAGTATTAACATCATTAATATTTCGGGCCAGATTTTAACTCTCTGAATTTTCTACTAATTGTTATTAGGAAATCGCTATTCCTAATGTATGGAACTTTTATTTTTAAATTACCTGATTCCCAGTGGGTTGCAAATTGACCTAACTCACGGGCATTAGGGCCTTGTTATGCGTTTGGTGGTGCGGGAGTGGGACCTCCCTGCTCCCACACCACCAAACCCATGTTTGAACTGCCCGACAGATTAGGAGTGCTCTCCTGTCTGGCGGGCGGTTCTTTGGTGTTCCTAGGGCGGTGCGTATAAAATAGGCACCGCAATGGGAATGTCAAAGATAGTGCCTGCATGGCATGGACTGCTGCAGTCAATGCCGTGCAGGTACTGGTGTGCATGCACACAAGCGGACAGATGTCGTGCCCCCCTATCTGCATCCATATGGCGTGAGGCACCAGTGGGCCCTGAATGGCCCCCTTTGTTTCCTCACCTCCACACTTTTTATGGCGGTCATGTTGGTCTCACTGCCATGAAAAGTGTGGTGGTGAAGAAACTTGTAGTATGCTTGGCGGGGCCGCAGCGGCCCCACCAAGCATATTGCGGCCTCAAGACTGTCGCGCCACTGCCAGGGATCTCTGGTCCTGGTCATAATGGGGGGGGGTCGGAAGACCGCTACTGCCATGCCCCTGCAAGTCTGGCGGTCTCATAATAAAGACCACAATGAGGTAGGCTGCAGTTTGTGACCCATTAGGAATGAAAGCCATCACAGGGATGGTGACCTGCTGGGGTCAGCAAACAACCATTGTCTATGATTGCTTTTAAATATAGCAATCTTTCTTTTTTAAATGCAGCCTGTTTTCCTTAAGGAAAATGGAATACGTTAAAAGAACAAAAGTGAAACATCTAACTTTCATTTCCATTGGACCACTGTCTATTCTTAACAATATTTTTTTAACATTCTCAAAGGGAAAGAGATCCCTTGGGCGCCTTACCACTACCTTTCAGTAGTAAGTCAAAATGTTAATGTTTTGCAACCGCAAATTCGGTTGCAAAATATTAATACATACTACTGCGAATTGCTATTTGGAATGGATGCCCTAAGCACATGCCTTCCAAATACCTATTCGGTATATAGATGCAAACCCAAATTGAGATTCCGTAGTGTGTTACTGAATTGCAGTTTGGGTTTCATATATATCAAAAAGCCTGATTCTGCAAATCAGACTATTTGTGACCTTAAAAAGGCTTTGCACATCTGGCCCTTAGTAAGATACACAAAGAGATCACTTCATACTGATGCAGCGTAAGCGTGATAAAAAATTTATTTTACGCCTTCTCTCCTTTACTACTTTAACCATACTGGCCCCTTTACGATTAGACATTGTGCAGTATTTCCATTTACCAAAGAGGCAATGATCCTCTTTCTCCCCCGATAGGAGGAGTGGAAATTAGTGTAGCCAAATCACCACGTTAGCTGTCCAATGAGGACCATTTATTGACAGCCAACTCACAGGGTTGAGGTCAGATTTAGGTACACAACTCTTGGAACAATGCTGTAGAAATAAAGAATAGCAACGGGAAGACCCTACCTCCTAAAGAAGTTAAGAGTAAGAATTATGAAGACCAAAAGCTCTGCAACAGCAATGCAAAACAAAAGAAAAAACACCTGATGTTCTGTCAGAGCTCACTGATTCTCCCTAAAACACATTTAAATCATTAGTAAACAGCACAGTTTGAATAGAAGAACCAACAGGACTCAATTATAGACTCAGACAGATATTAGATTAATTTGGTTTTTGTATTAAAGATTCAAAGTGCATTCCCACAAGCAATCTTTTCAGAATTTTGGTTAAGAATATCACAACTTGTATTTAAGCGCCAGACATTTACCAGGCTTTATCGGATGGTTGCTATCAGAATCAGTTTACAGAGTTACAGAGTCTCACCCATAAGGCAGAGGGATAGTTAAAGTCCTATGAAGAAGGGGAAAGGGTTCAAATTTAAAGTTCTTTAAGGGCGAGCCCGTTAGCATACACAAGGAAATGAAAAATGGAAATGGTTCGGCAAAGGAGGTTTCAGTCCATCAGCTACTGACTGTAGCATCAGCAAGTCAGTCCAAAAGTAAGAGAAAAGTTCATCTAGAATCGATCAGCATAGTATCCTGGTCTCAAAGTAGGAAAAATCAGAATGGTTATGCCCTTTCTTTGGAGTTTCTTCTTTTATAAAATCTCTAACAATGTCCCAGTGATGGAGCATCACACCACTATCGAAAGACTATCATGTGTTCAGCTTCACATAATGTCACCTAGGACACTTGCAACAGTGAGATGCTTTCCCATGCTGGTCATGAGAAACAAAAGATTCAAAGTTCACATAGGCCTAAGATTGGTAAAAAGAGATACAAAGTAATCATCTTATAGCAATAGTTAAAATTCTATTCCCACAGGAATATTTCACTGTGCACAGTAAAGAAACATTCAGGAATGTTGGGGTGTACACATGTACAGGACAAATAAAGCAACATTTCACTAGAGGAAAATGAACTATTGTATCAAGTGAGGGGAAAGGTCAGCACTACAAAAAAGCATTTTTGAAAACGTTTTCATGTTAGCATCAAACATTTTAAATTAAATAACTCTAAACCAAAATCAAATATAATGTAATTAAATCAATTCAAAATAAAGAATATATAGAACTTTCATAAATCATTATTACATGAAGACAGCTAACGTAAGAACTACTCTACTACCACAATTTCTTTCCCAACATTCATATAAGTGTATAATTTTCTAAATTCACATCACAAAATTCTTTTTTTACATTTCATAAACTATAGAATCATGTTTCTACACGTTTTTGCACCAACTTTTCTAAATGGTACATTCAAACAGACATCGTTAGAAACACTAGGCCATTTTATTAATAGCAATATTCCTTCAATAAACTTTAATAAACAACATTTACACAAGAAACCCTTATTAGTGCAACTTGTTTATGTGTATTAATATTGCTTCTTATTTTAAGGCGTGCTTTTACTATGCTTCTACTACACTTGTCTCATTTTCATGAGTGACTGTGAAGTGCACTTTCAGCCTTTAATTTGTGAATGTGTAGTGTTTAGTCATTTTTTAAAAGTCGTGCTACATCAATACTCATTTTACTTTACCACCTATGAAATGTGCAACCAGCACTTCAAGCAGGAGTACTCTTTTACATACACTTACATGGCTTTGTGAAGAAGCTCTGAACTTCCAACTATCTGTTAGTAAAAGTGCAAAGATGGCACAGTCATTTCTATTGTATTAACTATATTAGTAAATTCCCTGAACGTTCCCATTTTAGATGCATTGGGCCAACTCACAAAGGCGTGCAAGAGGATGTACAAAATTACTACAATAGTACTCCATTACATACTCTCACATGTTGGTGGGAATTAACCTATTATATGGTCAGGGTGGCAAAGCTTCTCCATATTGCAGACTCTTCCCCCTTACCTACAGTGCAATTGCAACAGAAAGAGGTGTTGTGTGCTCCACACATTGTCAAACATCTTATAACAATTAAACAACATATTGAGGCTTCTTGATTACTCTGTACATCCCCACCTTGCACCTTTATGCACATTGCACTTTTGCCATCCTATCTGAGCACAGAATGAGGCTTCTAACCATATCAATATTTTTATGAGAACCTAGTGGCCACTCTGCGGGCCTATGCAATATCATTATACACAACATGTCAGTGCAGGTTGGAGTTGAAAATGATTGATGCACAAATAACCCTTTAGCCCAAATTACAACAGACACATTGGTGATTGTGAATTTCATGTTTTTTTCAGCACGGATTACTGTGACTGTTTTAGTAAGATGGAAGAGTTATTTTCTGATCCCCTTTTCAAATTTATGTGAATGATGAGCCACATGTTGTTAACATGAGGCAAAGGATAGCTTTGAGCATAAATACTGCATAACAACTTTTTGCCTTGCCACTTTGCATTGTAAAGCATAGAGGTCTCATGGGGGCTTCTACACCACTAGGCAAGTCAAGTCAAAAGTTCTTTATTCGGTAACTATTACAGTTAACCATAAAAGCACAGTACATATTTTGAAATGGCTAAAAAAGATTTAAAATTCTGGTTACATAATATTAGCCGAATCACATCAAAATTGATTTACGCACCTTAAAAACATTCTTTAAGAAAGCAGTCACTGAGGCAATTATAAAAACATCATCCAACTGTTGTAAGTTCAGATATGCAAGTTGACATTGTTTAAAACCGAATTTTTTAAGCATCGGGATAATCCATCTCCTTCTTGGTATAGTATAACATTTACAAAAAAATAAAATATGTAACGTCGATTGCACCGAGACATCATCACAAGGGCAATTACACAATACCCTAGACCAGTCATTTAGCGAAGGAAAGCTTAACGATCGATGTAAAATTCTCAATCTAAAACGAGTCAACAAAAATCTTTCATAATCACCGGAAGTTAAAACGAGATAAAACTGTATGGTTGGGGTCGCTAAAATCCTATAATGTGCATGCACCGTTGGTTTCTTAAGTTCAGCTATGGTTCTAGCCTCTTCCAGATATTGCAAACACGTAACTTTAAGTTCTTTCCTGGACACATTTCGCAAAGTATCTGGATCTAAATAGTATTCTAAGTGCCCTATTTTAGACACGAATGTTTTAACATATTCCAGCCACTTTATGTTTCTAGCTCCATCACAGGTCAAGCTATCCTTCAGTATTAACCGATTCAAGGCAGTCTCTTCAGCGGTCCATATTCTAAGCCACAGGAGTACTGGCTGTATTTTGATGACATCCTCTAAATATGGGGTGCCTAATTCTCGGTGGCATATATAAGTTGAAGTACTGTCAGGAACAGCCAAGAGGGACCTTAGAAACATGTTCTCTGCACACTGCAGAGGATTGACCCCTATAAAACCCCAAATTCCGGCTCCATAAGTTGCAATCGAAACACATTTTGCCCTGTATATCTGTAGAATTTCTGCTGGGGCACGTCTACCTAATTTTTTACTAAAGTTTGAAAGGGCCATCAGTGATTTAATAAATAACAGCCTTCTAGCTTTAATTGCGGGGCACCATGTTCCAAAATGATCAAACAAGATCCCAAGATAGGAAAAAGTCTTGGTGCATTCTATGACTTTTGAGTCAATAAAAAGGGTCCTTGTCTTCTTTTTTAGATCTGCCCGCAGTTCATGGTAAATGTTTTTGAACAGTTGACGACTAGTCCCAGGCTTGCCATAAAATTAATGAAAGCATCCACAACCCTTTGAAGACTCAGCGGTGTGCGGGCCATCAGGACCGCATCGTCCACATACAGGAGTGCCGGTATGGGTCGATTGGCTGCCACTGGTAAATCCTTGCAATCCTCTACTAAAACTGCTTCTAAGTTATTTATATAAAGTGAGAAGAGGAACGGGGCAAGGATGCATCCTTGCCTAACTCCTCTTCTCACACCAAAGTGTTTAGTGCATTCGCCGCCCCTCCCATAGCGAACCCGTGCCCTTGCCCCTGAATACAACTGTCTCAAAAATATAACTATTGAGACGTCAACACCCAGCCCTTCTAAAATCACCCACAGCTTCTCGTGTATGACACAATCGAATGCCGCGGTTAAGTCGACAAAGGTTAAGTACAATCTTTCTCTTTTTGCTTTAGTATATTTTTCTAAAATAATGTGTAGGTTTAAACCCTGTTCGATTGTGCCCAAACCTTTGCGAAACCCATATTGCAGGTCGCTTAGTATTGAGTGTTGCTCAGCCCAAGCTTGCAACCTGTTTAATAGAACTCGCCCTACAATCTTCACTGTAGAATCCAGCAATGAGATCGGGCGGTAACATGCTGGATTTGCCCTGTCCCCTTTTTTTAAAATGGGTACTATTATTGAGTCGCACCAGGTAGATAAAAAGCCCTGTGAACCGCATGCATTAAAAACCTGAGTTAAAAGTGGTCCCCAAAGTGCTAAGTTGGATTTAAAAATGTCAACGGGAACCCCATCTGGTCCTGCCGCTTTCCCTCCCCGGCTTGCATTAATGGCTGAATTCACCTCAGTTAATGTAAAATGCAACAGTGGATCTGAGGGGGTTATGAGTTTCGTATTGTCAGCCCTGATCGCTAATGTTTCCTGGTCATCCAGTAATGGGTTGTTATATAGACTGGAATAATGTTTAATCCACTCTGGTTCAGTAATAGCAATCTCTATAGTAGCTTTGTCCTTATCCGCCAAAAAGGGAGCGTTAACTGCCTTCCAAAATGCTGAGGGGTCCCTGTTAACCGAAGCCTCTCGTAGTGCTTGCCAGGCTTCCTCTTTTAGGGCCATCTTCCTTATTTTCTGTGCTCTCTTGTATTCACATCTAGCTTCACTAATATCAGCCCGATTTTTCACCTTTGCATGAAGGGCATTTTTCAACTTAGAGTAGGCTTTTGTACAGCTTGTATCAAACCATCCCTTATTTTGTTTACTTTTTTTCGTTGTATTCACATAAAGAGTTTCTTTAATAAAATTTGAAATTACATAAAAATTTTCTAAAATATCCTGGTGCGATGATCTATCGTCTAAACATGTTAAAAACATATCTTTACAGTTTGTGACCACCTTACTAATAAGAGCGTCTTGATCCACATTTTCCCATTTAAGTGCATAACCATTTTGTCTACTCAGTGATATATTTTCCACAAAATGATCTGAATTTCCTCTATTGTCAACTGAGTTATTATTTAACTTTAATTCAAGACTGATGGGAAAGTGGTCACTCAGAGCGATATCATGTGTGGTAAAATCTTTAAAATAAGCAGAAAATCTATGTGGTGCTAATACAAAATCAATAGTGGAAAAAGTATCTCGTCCGTTAAAAGTAGGACAAAAGGGGATCGCAGGGACACATAAATCATTAACAAACCCAAAGTCAAGTGTAAACATAATGTCATTCAACAGATCTCCAAAGGTTGTATGGGGAAAGTGGAGAATACTAGAACCTTTTTCATAAGATATCCCACAGACCCCATTGTTAACATACTGACATAGAGGTAAGTTAAAGTCCCCTCCCCAAATAACACAAATCTCCTTTACTGTGCCGGTTCATAGATTATGTAGTTCACTACTCAATTTTCTCATCAATCCCTGAATCACCTCTGGGGGGGCATTATTATAAAAATTCAATAATGCTATTCCAAAGGTTTGATCTATGTGAAGGCTAATAATTTGATAATATTGGTTTGAAACATTAAAAACAATATTCCCTGTATTCAGATAATTTGAAATAAAAGTACAAAGGCCACCTTTTGCTCTTCCGTGTGGTGAGGGAACTGCTGGCGTAAAATAAGTTTTATAACCACTAATGTGTACGGGCTCTACCATCCAAGTTTCCTGCAAGCTAAAGATGTCAAACTTGTTCACAAAGTCAGACCATATTGTGTTGGGCACCTTGGTTTTTAAACCTGCTACGTTCCAAAATAAAATATGGCAATTCTCCCTCAAACCTGTGTCTTGATTTCCGCCTCCTACCTCTTCACGCTTCATTGATGTTCTATCAGGATAAATAGTGTGAGGGAGAGTGGGCTCAACCGGAGAGTTAGAGTCAATAACATAATCACTCTCCATAACTACTGGCATAGCATTGTTTAGTGGGAGAGTGTTCTCGAGACTAATTGTCGGCTCAGTTATACACAAGGCGGGGGAAGCTCTTGCTGAAAGAGGGGTTTCATGCTGTGGGGATGCTCTCAATTGATGTCAATCCACTGAATCAAGACTAACCAGGGCCTCATAACGATTATAGATTGGGAGATTAAACCAACTCTTGTGGTACTGAATTTGGGGTCCCATATCTCTTGGGGCAGCGTATGGTATAGGCTGGTAAAAAAATCCTAATGGAACTACGTAAATGCTTTGTACCAGGGTACGTTGGATACCAGCTCTGCTCAAAATCATTTCCACTAGCTGAGGTGTCTTAAAAGTCAATACCACGCAATCCCCGACAAAATCTTTCTCCCCTTCCCAACCCAGCTCACTCTTCTGACCATCTTGAACTCGTCAAAAAGTCTCTCCGTGAGGCCAGACCTAACACCAAGCCAATGCAGCGACTTATTCCTCATTGTCTCCCACGATTCTTCCTCCACGTATGGAGTGGCCTCCGGTGGTAGATCCAAACGTGATACTACTTTTTCTGCCTTATTCGCTATACCTAGCTTATTAGGGCCTTCAGTTACTAGATTATGAGTAAGCGTGTTGGAAACTATGGGGATATTATGAAGAGGTGCCACCGCACAATCCATAGTGGTTTGTTGCACCACGTTTTGTGCTGCGTGCAATATTTCCTCATGCCGCCCCAGTCTCCGATAAGTAGAGTCGTGCCCCCTTGTGGTAATTTGATGTTCCCGGCTCCCTAAATTATCGGGGCACACCTGACATGGAGGCTGCATTTTATCAAGCTTATTGACTAGGGCCTCTTCAATAAGACCAATTTTAAGTAATAACCCACTTAGATTTTCTCTAAGGAATTTATCCAGTGCGTCCAATTTTGCTTTTATACTTATAACCTCGTTCTGAGTACTTAAATTTGTAGTTGGTTTTGGTTTGCCCCCTTTCTTTCTCACTACGGGTGGTATATCCTTCTTATTAACCTTTTTTCTTGCTTTATGGGTTGACTCACTAATAATTTTACAATTCTCTCCTGTAATATGAATAGAACTATCCGGGTTTCTTGCTCGCTTGATCGGGGTTGAATGTCCGACTCCTGTTCACTACCTGAAATATTATCCTGCATATTAACTATACAACCATTAGGGCCTGGGGAGCTGATAGATGTCAATGGCTCAGACCCTTCCCTTAATAGTTGAGCACTTGGGGTGTCGCCCTCGCTACCTAAACATCCTGAGTGGCCCGGTTTAAGAGCCTCCTCTACTGTTATAATCTGGCGCTCAATTGCCCCCATAGCTCCTGTTAAGTAACTGAGCAAAGTGTGACGGGGATGCGCACCAACTTTTTGATGCTTTGTGTTCTGCATACTCAATGCCTTTCTCTTCCCCATCTATTCCACTATATAATTATCACACCCTTACCCTAATCAGTGTGAAAGATCTTAAGTCCTTTGAATTATCACTTGGCTCACTTCCCACGAGACCCACACAAACCCGTATAACAGCTGCAACATATATGTTGTAAGTCCAAGATGTTCCTTTATTACAGTTTATAGACCCTCCTTATAAATTGTGAATACGAGTGGTCTTAAACCTGCCGTACCTTTTCCTGTGGTGTTAGAGCCGTGGCCCAGTCCAGTCTCTGTCAGGCTATGACAGGCTAAGACGGGCCCGTCTTGGCCTGGTCTTCGCCCGGGCCGCGCCCGGGCACGTCACGCGCGCGCGTCCCGCGGGACCGCAGGCAGCTTTTTGACTCGTTGCAGCCCCTCCAGGGGCTGAGGCTAAAGTGCAAGTGCAGGGACCAGGTTAGGGATAGCAGCAAGGTCAGTTTCCCACAAACGCGTTCTCCCGTGCCGCGGGACTGCAGGCAGCTTTTTGACTCGTTGCAGCCCCTCCAGGGGCTGAGGCTAAAGTGCAAGTGCAGGGACCAGGTTAGGGATAGCAGCAAGGTCAGTTTCCCACAAACGCGTTCTCCCGCGCCGCGGGACCGCAGGCAGCTTTTTGACTTGTTGCAGCCCCTCCAGGGGCTGAGGCTAAAGTGCAAGTGCAGGGACCAGGTTAGGGATAGCAGCAAGGTCAGTTTCCCACAAACGCGTACACCACTAAATATGTGTAATGCTTTAATATGGCTGGGAATTGTCCTTTTGCTACTAGTATTTGACAAGTGCAATATATATGTAGGCCTTCATTGTTGAAATACATGGAGCACAAAGTGTGCCACTCAAATTTAAACCTTTAAACAAAGTACATTATTTTATCAATAGTTATATAATATCTTCTTTGCAATGCTACTAATTGTTTTAGTAGAGGTATGAAAAAGCCACACCTTGACCATACCACATATATTGTAAACAGAATCGCAAGTATCCTGCTAAATTCAGCTTTACCTCAGGTACACTAAAAGTGTGCACCACCATGTGGATTTAGTTAGAAAATGTAAAGTTTTTAAGAAATGAGATTTGTCTTGATTCCTGTTTTGAATTCAAGAGAAAGATATATATATATACAGAGATCAACAAAAAAGAGTAAAATTTACATTTTACAAAAGGTGATTTTCATTATAAAACCGGTCACAATGTATTGTTTTAAAATAATTGTAAAAAACATGTAAGAAGTTTAAACAGGTTATAGCAGACAAATTCAATAGGTGGGGATCTTAAAAGCGCTATTAAACCTTGTATAGTGAATATATTATATCTAAAACATATAGGTTTTAAAAAGTGAAATCTAGCCTCTCCCTAAATGCAGCAGAATAATGCGGCGTCGGACACTGTGTACTAATTTAAATCGCTGTTATCTTTGCTGAATCTTATATACTATAGTGTCTGCAAAGGATTTGGATTGTGGGCTGGGTACAATACTTTACATCGAGTTCATAGCTTATTCTTGATGTCAAATTCTTTAAGAATAACTTCAGAAGTGCAGGAGTCCAAGACTTTAAAAGTGCTATTGTGCATTGTGAAAGATCTAGTGCTGTATTAAGATTCTTATTAAAAGTATACTGCGCAGATTTGCTTTTAAATGTTTCTAACTTTAATAGGTCCCTTAAGGATCCTACTTCAGTATGTAATAAGTTATATGCTCATCTTATTATATTTGCTATAGCTCTAGCAAAGGCGTTAACTATGGTTAGCTCAAGGCGCAATGCTTGAATTGGGACCGCTTGATTAACCTTTACAGTTTTTCGAAGCAGGTTCCCTTCTCTCGGTTTTACAGCTTGCCTTTTTTGGATTGGAATGTATTCTAAAGCATAGGATAAAATAGGAGGTATTTTCGTGTGGTATACTTCTATTAGGGAATAAAAATGCCTGTGTCTGGAGGAGGAATATAATCGCTTCAGGACTCCAATGTGAACGTCCGCTTTAAGGCCTTTATGCTGAAGATGGGAAGAATCCTATAATGTCTGAGAGAAAATTCTATCTAGGTAGGTGTAGCTACCTCTATTTGCCTCCCACTGAGTGACCAATTAAACTGAGTGAAGTGTTTTTCCCTCTGAACAGTAGAACACCTTCCTGTCCATAAACAAGCCATGGAATTTTGCTTTTTCCATGTGTGCTGCACAAGGCAGCACACATGGAAAAAGCAAACGAGGAGAAATAATGCATTTCTCCTCGTTTCGCTAACTTAAGACCAGGATTTTCCTGGTCTTAATTTTGGCACTGCCTCCTATGTACACCACCCTTGTACATAGGGGGCAGCATCAAATACAGTGGGTGTTGCGGTGGAACGCCCACCACAACACCCACTGCATGCCCCTTTCACGCTAACCATAGCGTGAAAGGGTGCCTTATGTACAAGGTATTGAAAAAGAGTGGGCAAACCCAATAAACCCTTGGAGGCTTGGGCAATAAAATCAAAAATAAGTTAAGGGATTTTGTTCACAATCTTAGTTGAATAGTTATTTATAACGTAATCATTTTTGTTCAACCTTATCAGTGATGAACTTGTGATTAAACACACCAAAAGAAAATATCTTTGCCTGTAAGTAAACCAATTTTGATATAGGTTTCAATTATATGACAACGGGGGAATCTTTTCTTCAACAGAACAAATATTTAATATATACAAAAATGAAAACAAGGGAATTGTATTTACAATCAACCAAACATAATGTTCAAGGTATTATAATTTAACCTATAAAACAAATATGTAAACATCTATTCCAGAAATTCATCAAGGTAAACGATCTGACAAAACAGAAAACGGTTCCTTGAAGTCAAAGAATGTTAGAGGAAGTAGATGTACTGTCGACGTTTCGGTCTGTGTTGGCAGTTAGACCATCAGACCATCTTCAGGACGTAAAGTTGATTGTAAAACCAAAAAGTACCCCTGTGTACACAACATGTAAAAATTTTAATACATTGCCGTTTGAAAAATGAATTCTCAATTTAAAAAGAAGAGAAAGATGCACCCGTGAAAAAAGAAGAAGAGAAGGCTGTCAGATGTGGGAGGCTCAGTGTATATAACTTGTACCTTAACCCCAGTATGTGGGTAAGGAAAGGACAAAATCTGTGACTTAAAAAGAGCTCATTATTTACAAAAAAGAAGGAAAAATGAGTTGCTTATCAGTTGTTAACGCGTAAGAATACTTATTCCAAAAATCGCTTACTTCTAAGATTTCTTTTAGAGAGTAGTGAGCTCAATAGAGTCACAGCGACTGGAGGCGTTCTCCGTATAATTAAAAGACTGTCTACATGGAGAAATGAGTTTAAACATTTGTTTAGGATACATTTAAAAAAAGAAATCCACGTTAATTCTGCTTGCCTGTGTTTATTTTAAGCAAAAAAGCTTGTTCAAATGCATAAAGGATGTTATTAATATAGCTGGACCAATCTAGGTATATATGTGGTCACCGAACCTAATAGCATATGTATATTATTATTACCTTCAAGAGGATTTCAAGACGGTTATTTATATAGCGGTAAAAAACAAGGGAACACATAGATTAATTCAGAGTTACCCTGTGTATATCCTGCATATGGACAACTGTCGGCTAAACCGGAACCATTGAACATGAAAGACTGAGATACGGTAATCTATCCTGAGTAAAGACCCTGTTAAGGGTCACATGTAATGATGAATTCATGATTTTATGTGGTTCCAACTATGTATAATTTCTAATCGGGAGCTTTCATAGAATAATATAAGGTGCTCGCTGAGGCTTGTATATTATGTTAGAGGCTTGCCACAATGAGAACAAATTGCTGATAATAAAGCGTGAAAAATAACATATCTAATTCGCTCTAAGGGGTGTGGCACCTGGGGTTGTTCTATAAATGCTTGCATATTAAAGTTGCGCTTTACAAATTCCGTAACAGCTAAAGGCTTACCTGTAGTCAAGCTAATGTTATTGTCAGGCAAGTGTTCAATTAAGGCTTTCGGACATAAGCTGCCGAGTACAATGTCTTGTACAGCATCTTTAGAAAATCTAGACATTGGAAAAAAGATAAAAATAGATTTGTAACATTTTAAATTTAAAGGATATCTCCTAACGTAACAGGGAAGTCGGGATAATGCTTACCTAATCTTGCTCCGTAGGCTCTCGAAAATGCGCTATCTACCACGCCGGAAATTGCAGACAAGCGTGGTGTCATGAAGCCGGCTTTTAAAGTATAATGCTTCCGGGAGCCTGGTGTTAGATGACGGACTAACACATACCTATCGGGTGACTCAAAAAGTGTGTCAGTCATCTTAAAAGATGTTTGTAATTTGTCAGTTTGCGCAGATACCGAACTAATCTTAATTTGTGCGGTGAAAACAGTCTTGTAACCTGCTCACAAAGTTGTGATCTTTAGGTTTATAATAGTAGCGAGTTTTATACTAGTCGCAAGTTTTGAAAATGAGATCTTTTGAAACCTATTAGTGAAAAATGGCGACAACAGTATATGGAGCCAGAGAATGATAGTGATGGTGCTATCATTTAATCAAAGAAAACTAGAATAACATAAATTAATATAGATTCTAGAAGAAAAGAGAAAATGAAAAAAATTTCAAACGAAAATAGGTTCTAATAGCAGTCATGGTTCATAAAGTACATATTGACATTCCCGACATATACAAGTGGATTGCATTTATCATGGACGCAAATCATTATTGCAACACGAGTATAGCGTATTATGTTGAAAACATGCTGATAATTTCGATATTTTATGTAAACAACAAAAGTAAGGGAGATATGAATAACACCACGGTATACAGATTTACAATACATTGAAGCTGCATACATGAAGTTACATACATGAAGTTGGTACACTAATAGCAGCTTCAACTTTTTACAAAAAACATGATAGATCAATCACTTGACTTAACAACTGTTTGGATTATATACAGAGTCAGGACTGATCAAATCATCAATCAGGATATTCAATAGACAGCAAATAAAAAGGTTCAATGGTCACATTAACATATGCATGCAAGAGTGTGCCATTCAGTGGAAGAATTCAAACCTTTATTGATACTGTCAGTACGACAGATCCATTGATTCTCTTTAAGGATTAGGGAACGGTCAACATTTGAGTATCTAATCGAGGGTTTTACTACTGTGATGACCCACCAGAGCATGTCTTTCTCAGTGTGTTTTGCCTGGCTATAGTGGTCGACTAATGGGGCATTCTCCACTTTGCATCGAATCCTAGACTGGTGTTGGAGGATTCTTTTCTTAACCATTTGTATAGTTTTCCCTATATAGTGGAGACCACACGGGCATTGAATACAGTAAACGACGTTACTGGTATTGCAGTTCGAAAAACTCCGAATTGTGGTGGTTCTTCCATTAAGGTCAAAGGATTTGATGTTTTTAGTGGTACTGCATGCAGCGCATCTGGTACATTTATAGTGACCTAGAAGTGGAACAATTTGTCTCATATTGTCCACAACACGATTGTCCTGAGGTTCATATGCGTGTACCAAGCGATCTTTTATGTTTGGACCCCTTTTGAAAGAAAACAAAGGTCTTTCTTCAAGTCCAGGGATACCATTAAGTAATGGCCAATGTTTCTTGACTATCTTTTTAATGTTGTTGGTTGCTGTTCCAAAAGTAGTCACTCAAACCAGTTGTGGTTGTGTAGCTTTACTCTTGACCTCTAAAAGTGCTTCATGATTATTATACCAAGCGCGCTTCAAAGATTTTTTAAGAAGCCTACTGGGATAGCCATGTGCCTGTAATTTCTCTTTGAGTTTCCTTGCCTCCAGAAAGTAGTCCTCTCTCCTTGAGCAGTTCCTGCAAAGATGCAGGAACTGCCCAAAAGGGAGTCCATCCCGTAGCGCCTGTGGATGGTGACAATTATATTTAAGCAACGTGTTCCTAACTCCATCAGCCTTGACCTTGAAGCTAAGAGGGCCCTTCTCAAATCACTTGAGAGTACGGTTCAGCCTGTCCTCTTGGCGAGTCAAAAGCCTTTCAGTAGTAGCACTAAGAACAGGGCCACATGGAACTCCTTCTCGCCGCTCAGTGAAGATGACATCTACAAAACCCTGCGTAGCATTAACCCCTCTAATCACTTTAGCGACCCACTGCCTCCAGTTGTCTTCAAAGAAATCAAGGAGGTCCTCATCCCCCTCTGGACTAAAATTGTCAATGCCTCTTTATCTCAAGGCAAGATCCCCGAATGTCTAAAAGCAGCTCAGGTCTCACCCATTCTAAAAAAAACCTGATGCAGACAGATCTGATCTCAACAACTTCTGCCCCATCTCCAACATCCCTACTCTGGCTAAGCTCTTAGAAAAATGCGTCCAATCACAACTTTGCACGCACATCGAGACGTTCAATCTCCTGGATCAATACCAATCTGGCTTTAGGAGTGGTCACAGTACTGAATCTGCTCTCATTCACATAATTGATGATATCTTAAACATGCTAGACCATAATGAATCCTGCCTCCTTATCCTCCTTGATCTCTCTTCTGCATTCGACACGGTTAACAATGACAACCTTTTATCTATTTTGGAACACAGGATGGGCCTCTCTGGCCTCGTACTGGAATGGTTCTCTTCCTTCCCTCACAATAGATCCCAAAGAGTTAAGGTGAACCATACCTTATCCCTTCCGTCTCCAGTTTCCATGGGGGTCCCGCAAGGTTCTGCCCTTTCTCCTATACTAGTTAATATTTTCCTGGAACCATTAGCGAATGTTCTATCGTCCATGAACATTCTTTTTCATATGTATGCGGATGACACGCAACTTTATCTGAAAATCAACTCTTCTGAAAATTTTATCTCACTCAACTCCTCCTTGATGACTATCCAAAACTGGTTAACTGAAAACCATCTCTTGCTGAACACCACCAAAACAGAATTCCTTCTCATTTCCCCTCCTAAGCACACCCTCAAGATCGACATCTGGATGAAACACCTCACTACCTTCAACTGCTCCCCGGTTATCATTGACTCAGCAAAATCTCTTGGAATCACCTTTGACTCACACTTGAACATGAAGAAAAATATTAGTATCATGTGCAAGGGTGCGAATCACCAAATAAGGATTCTTAGAAACCTAAAACCATTCCTCCCCCAAGAGGACTTCAAGCAGGTGGTACAAGCACTTGTCCTACCGAGGCTAGACTATGGAAGTGCAATGCTCTCTGGCCTCCCTAAATATACCTTAGCCCCGCTAAGGGCTTCACTGAATGCCGCGGCTAGACTGATCACTGGCACAAAAAGAAATGATCACATTTCCCCTGCCTTAAGATCTTTAAAGTGGTTACCCTACGAAGCAAGAATACACTTGAAGATTGCTTGTTTGACGCACAAAGCCCTCCACTTCAAAACACCTGGATACCTGGCTCAAAAACTGGAAATATCAGGTGGTGTTGGACCTTCCAGAAGTGCAAACTCATTGCTACTCAAACTGCAGACTTTTTGCAAAAAGAAAATGAGACTCAGAGCCTTCTCGGGCGCGGCAACCAAGATCTGGAACTCTCTCCCACCGGAAATTCGCAGAATCCCCTACACGGCGGCGTTCAAACATGAAGTAAAAACAATCCTAATGAACAAGTTCCTGCCTTAATTGAGTATGGCTCGTCTGTTGTCGAAATGTCCCTTTTGGCTGTTTTCCTAACAATTGTATTGTCTGTGACTCTTTGCCTTACCTATTAAGTAACGTTTTGCCATACCATATTAAGGTATGTTCTGCTAGCATTTATGTACAATGTTATTAGCTCATCATGTTAGCCCTCTTACCTCAATGTTCCCTTACTTTGTCCCCCATCCCACTACTGTGAAGCACTCTGATACCCTCCGGGGTCTTGTTTGCGCTATACAAAACTTTTTAAATAAAATAAATAAATAAATAAATACTATGGCGGGAGAGTTTTTCAGGACAAGCACTATTTTTTGGGGTTCTTACCAGCAATATTCCATGATGCAACAGTCAAAGGTCTGCTAAAAAGGGAGTTTTATTACCTTTCCTAGCCTGTTGCTATTTAGGTTTCCAGAGATCCAGGACCAAGTATTGGCCTGCAGTGATATTTCTGATTGGGCTAGATTACAATTCCAGAACCATCTCTCCCTGTCATTGATGCAGATGCTCAATTTTGCTTCTAGGGCACATAATGAGCCCTTGGTGCTGAAAGTATTTTGATTCTGCTGTTGCTTCCTACTCTCTGCTGGCTCTGCCGTCATTTAATCTGCTGTGTGGGTTTTTTGATCGACTCCGACTACATCGAATCCATTTATCTGTACAGAGTCGCTCTCCTTCAAAACTATAGATGGAACCACCGTAGATCAAAGTTCTACTCTTGCTGTAGTGGGATCAGATTTATTCGGGTAGGCTACCAATTTTATTTCTGTTGAAGTTCGAGGATGAAGAGAGTGGACCTTATGAAAGAGATTTAAAGATCTTTTGTCGATTCAGAGGTTTGTTTCCGTTAGGAAGTAAGTCAATTATCTCTACAGTATAATATTGACTCTGTGGCCATTTTCCTCTGGAGTTTTCTAATATTGGGTAAATTTCTCCTTCCGAATCGGTCTTAGGCTGATGGTCTTTTACTGTGTTCAAGCTTTTAAAATTTGTCGCCAGAGGATTAATTGTGGCAGGTTTTCTTTTCTATGAAACAGAGGATAAAAGTCCTTGTTTTGTGGGAGTTCTGACGAAAGTGGAATTTCTGGCTCTACCCTTTTTGATTCTCCTGATGCTTCTTGTGTAGGGAGAATTCTTTTTCCATGTGCTGCCTTGTGCAGCACACATGGAAAAAGAAAATTGCCATGGTTTGTTTATGCACAGGTAGGTTTCCCTTCCTGTACATAACAATCTTTTTTTTTAAAATGCCATTTTGTCACTTTGATGCGTGCTGCATGAAGCAGCACACATGAAAGTGACAGAATGGCATTTTAGGATTGTTTATGTGCAGGAAGGGGCACCTTTCTACACATAAACAATCCTCCCCTGCACGCAGACACCCTTGCACTATGGTGCAAGGGTGCCTGTGTTGGTGCTAAGTTGCTAAACTTAGCGCCATCGCAGGGGGAAACGCAAGGCTGCACCACATTCTTGTAAATATGGTGCAGCCTTGCGTTTCAGAAGTGGCGAGAGAGGCGTTAAGCCATGATGGCTAACGTCTCTCTCTGCCACTTCATTGTACATATGACCCAATGTTTTGGAGCTTGGGTCCCAGTAATGCCACCACACCTTCTTCTTACTGGGTTGGTGCGATTCGCTAGGGGGAAAAGGCACAGACTCACTCCATAGCTGCCAAGGTTTCAGATTGCCATGTGTGACATTTTCATAATTTCAGTGTAATTATGAGTGACATTTCAGCAAATATGAGTGACACTTTCTCGCGAGCAAAATCAAGCAATGAAGTCGAGGGAAACATATAAATATCTGAAATTACACCTATTTGAGCAACGAGAAACTCCAAGAAGATCCGAAAACTTCTAAAAGCACCAGAAATGGTCTCTCTGTCCACGTGGGACCCAGCCAAACAGGAAGGATGCGTGAGAGCCTAACATGAACAAGTTGCACACAGAGGCATCTCAGCTGCCTAAGTGTCCCACTGTCTCAGTTGACTGCACCGTGCACAGACTGTTGAGGATAAGAAGGAAGAAAAGAAACAACAGGAGCAGGGAGAGAGAGAGAGGGAAGGGGAGGGAGGCAATGGGAGTAGGGAGAGTGGTGAGAGGGGAGGAGGTAGACAAAAGGAGAAGAGAGGTGAGAGAGGGAAAGAGATATAAAAAAAAGGGGCATATGTGAGAGTGGAGGAAAGAGGGACAAAAGCAGAAAGGGAATGGTAAAAGAGAGGGAGTAACAAAGGGAGGGTGTGGCAGGTAAGTAGGAATAGAGGAAAAAGGAGGATTTGTGATAGGGAGGAAGAAAAGGAGGAGGAAGAGGCGTTGAGAAAGACAAAAGAACTGAGACAGAAAAGAGGTTAGAAAAGAGGGTAGAAAAGAGATTTTCAGGGTTGTCAGTGGGAGGGCATGGTAATCTCCAGAAGCCAGTATCGCAGCAGTCCAAATAACTGACATGCTAAAGGCCACATAAAGACGTGAGAAGACAAAACTTGCACAGTTTTGAAAAATAATTGTGAAAATGGGAAACAAATTGTGCAAAATAGTCGTAATGTACAATTAAACATTCTAGCACAGGGAAGGGCCCCAACCGATTCTATCTGGGAACAAGGCAGAAAATAACTTATAAAACATAGTAAGATTCATAAATTGAATGTCGACTTTTCTGCTCTTTTTCAAATTAAGAAAAACACTGACATTATTGTCCACCCACGTTTCCTTATACTCACTTCACGGCTGAAAGCAACAGGTTTGCTCTTGGACACAACAGATCACTGCCAGGCTATTACTACAATCCTTCTGTAACACATGCGGCACCCAGCCACCGACTGCAGGCAGCTCGTAAATGAACTGGTACAGAAGGGTACTTTAGATAAGCAGGCCTGTTAGACGTAGAATGCAGCTTTGAAAGCCCAGCTAAGGCATGTTTCACACTGTCACATTAAGTACATTTTCGACAGGCACGTTTGACAGGTAACCACACAACGATAAATTTAAAAGGCAGTGGTGACAAATCCAGGGGGAACGGTTTGACGAACGCACTCCCATGTTGCAAATCTTAGAAGGAAAAATGTTTGACTAAAGCACTCCGATGTTTGTGACTGCATGCGCATTGAGAGCCTCGTTAAAGCGGGGCATCCCGTAAACATGCACAAGGCACAAACAGTGTCTGCAGTGGGTGCCGCCTTCCCATCCACACCAAGAACAATACCCAGCTCAGCGTGCCAGTGTAGCGTAAGTACGAGACCAGCACTCACCGTGGGTGGAGGCCCAGGCTGCAGGTGTCCTACTCGGTAACACCTGCCATCTTCGGGGACTCCCTGCCTTGGACGCTGCATCGGGACAAAGCCCCGTCCAGACGACAGGTTGTGGCTGCCAGGGACGGCTTCTCAGCAACAGGCGCAGCGGCGAGCGCACAACTTGACTCCACGAGTCCCCTGCCGCGCCGCTTCTCTGGTGACGACCTCACTTCCTGCAGTGTGCAGGACAGCGCGAGGTCACATCGGGATAATGGGCAGGCCCCCGGCACCCCTGGTGAGTGTGGGCTGTGTCAGTGTCAGTCAGTTACTCTGAGCCTGCCGCGCGGCGCCGCCGGGAATAATAATTAAGACAGGCTGGCAGGCCCGGCGGGCTGTGAGGCCGCAATTGTAACATTGTAGCACTGCAGCACTCTGACTCCAGCGAGCTGCATGATCCTTAACTATTTATGAGCCAGACAGGGCGGCCTGCTGGCGGCAAGTCTGCTGGGAGCAGCAGAGCCAGAGCGCTAGTAGCACCAAATTCAGTGGCATTAAAAATGCGTGACAAAGCATTTCAGTGCGGTGATGCGGAACACCACACTGAAATGCGTTAGTGTCACACGTGGTGCGTGATACTTGGCAGGACTGTCACTCTGTCTCTACAAGGAGACCTGCTCCAATCGAGTGCCTAGTGCCTTGGTGTCCGTCGCGCCCCAAGCACTAAAACTCTCCTGAGGTGTGCAGCGGGTGCACAGAGGCACCAACGATAAGCACAAATAAGCATTGTATTGTGGCGGCAAGCTGGAGTGACGGGGGCCAAAGCTTCCTGTCACGGCCGATTCCTCCAGCTGTGGTTGAAGCCTGATGCAGACGTAGCCGCAGCCGCAACCCACCTCCGCCGGTAACCAACACCAGTACTGGTGTTACAGGCCAGCGAAGGGAACGGAGGCACCGGGGGTCCAAAGAGAGGCCCCGGAAAAAAAACTGGCGTGGGGCTCCCAGCCCTTGAACCCTCGCTGCATTTGCTGCGTTCGGTGCCTCAGTGTTTCAGTGCTCTCCGATCCGGAACCGGAAATTGCTCAAAACCAGAAAGAGAAAGGTATGAAGTGAGTCAATAAGAGAGTTAGACTGTGGGTTAGTCGTTACTGCTGTACAGTTCTTTTGTTTGGCTACAATAAACAGATTTTGAGACTTTTACATTTTGAGTGTGGTCAAAACTTTTGTCTCTTCTACAGAGATTTGTTCCAAGAGGTGAGCAATATTGTTACTTGTGCGAGTTCAAAACTTTGTGGTGTCAATGCTTTCTAGATTACTGACATTCTCTTGATTTATATTGCCATCTACGGGCATCATGTACAAAGATTTAAAATAGGATATTGCAAATTGCAACTAATAACAATTCACAATTTGCGATTTCTTTTTTTGAATATCCTAAAATGGATTTGGTAAAAATGGTCGTAATTTGTGCACCAAATTCTATGAACTGCGGGGCTTATTTTCAAGGCCCTTGTGCCACTTTTGCGTCATTTTTAACATGGGAAAAGTGACGCAAAAGTGGCGCAAGGGGCTTGTAAATCTGCCCCTGCATCGTTATTTTGCAAGCCAAACAATTTACTAATAGGCTAGTTCTCAAAATACCAAATCGGAGAGTGTTGCGATTTGACTTACCTCATTCACATGCATGTGGTAGGTCGCAGAATAGAACCACTATGACTGACCACAATCATAGGGATGGTGGCCTTCTGGGGTCAGTAGAACACTATGTATGTGATTGTTTTTAAATAAACCAATCTTTAAAAAAAAAAAATGCAGTTTTCTTAAAAGGAGAATGGGATGTTTAAAAAAAATGAAAAGATATACAAACTTTTTTTAGGAGTCGGCAGGCTGAGATCCCATAGACCGCTGCCATCTCCTAAAAATTTTTTAGCAACATTCACATAGATGAAGCTTCCTGATTGTGAATGGCTTATCACCTCCCTTAAGTTGGCAGTAAAATATTAATGTTTTGCGACTGGATTTCCATTGCAAAACATTGTTATGTATACTATAAGGATTCAGTATTTGGAAGGGATGCTTTAAACACAACCCTTCCAAATACTGATTTATTCTTTTTTTTTAACACAAAAATGTACTGGAAAAGTGATAATATAAGTGGTGTTAGAAATTGGGTTCCTGGTTGACTGGGGTATATGCCCTGGTCAAGCAGTAACCACAATCTTAGTCAGTGTTAGGCTCAAGCAAACACTAATCTAACATGTGCTCACCCTCTGGTAGCCTGGCACAGAGCAGTAAGGCTTACACTTAGAGGCAATGTGTAAAGTATTATGGCAACACTTCAAACAGTAAAACATTAAAATCACCACACAAAAAGATTGCATACCAGGGTAGAAAAATAGAACTTCATTTTTATAAATGAAACAACGCCAAAACAATAAAAATCCAATATGTAGAACCTGAATTATGACATTTTTAAGAATAAATGGTAAAATAGTGCTTAAAAGCATAAAGCGCCAACCGGGGAAATCTGGTTGAACTAGACCAGGTCAAATCCAAAGGTTTAGGCCAGCCTCAACGGAGCCTGGATTGATACAGTCCCAGATGAGTCCCGCTGAAGTTTTACCTTCTCAAGTTTTGTGCCAAGAGTAACCCTGGGAGGTGAACTCCGCTCCGCTCGCGGAGTTTGCAGAGTTTTCCACACTCAACATTACGCGGAGTTCCGAAAAACTTTTTTTCCCAAAAAGAGTTATTTTCCTCGCTCGCGGTTGTCAACGTCAAGTTGGCGAGCGCAGGCAAGAAAAATCCACCTCCTGGCGAGAGTTTTCCTCGTTCGCGATCGTCAATGTCAAGTTGGCGAGCACGTGCTTGGAAAATCAACCTCCTGGCGAGATTTCTCAACGTGGGCGGTCGGATTTCTCATTGCGAGTGGTCTCGTATGCTCATGACCGCTCACGTTGAGAAACCATCCGTTCGCATTGAGAAAGCTGCCGCTCGAGTAAAAAATCTACTCGAGCGGCAGAAAGGAAGCAGCGCCTGCTTGCGCTGTGCATGGTGCCGTTCACAATGATTTCACAGTGCGGACAAACACCCGGTGCTGAAAATTACAGCAGACAGCATTTATCTAATGCCCTCCACCGCTTGCAGCGATCCGCGTAGCGTGGCAGAGGTTTTTTTGGCACTTTTTCCGCCCAGGCTTAGTCAAGAGTCCTTTTCGCGGGGGAGAAGCTCACCGGGAGGAAGGAGAGTGTCGCTGGTGATGGTTGGCATGGCAGGAAGATCAGGCCGGGTGTCACGGACCGACAGGCTGGGGAGTCATGGTGGGTATGTACTCCGGAGGACGATGCTTGCTGTGCGAAAAGACAAACTTGTGAATCCTCGCGCTGGTTTTCGGTGAAAGCGGCGCAGTTCCGGTGCAAACGAGCCAGTTTGCAAAGAGTCCAAAATCTTGACTTTAAGAGCTCCATACCCACACCCAGGGCCCAGGGACCAGAAAGGCGCCTCTTAGGGGCCAGGAACTCATTGAAGACAAGTCCAGGAGTTGTGGGGAGCTTGTTAAGTTCCTGAGGTTCAAATCAGGAGGCAAACAGACTAGCCCTTTGAGTCCCTCTGGGGTTCTGAGTTTAAGATGGGTTCCAGCTCCAGTTCTTCCTCTTCAGGCAAGAGGGCAACACAGCAAGGCAGCAGCTCCCTCAGAGTGGCAGTCTAGGGGGAGTGGCAGTCCTTTCAACAGCATAGCAGTGCTTCTTCCTGGCAGAGTATTCACAGGTCCAGAGGTGTACTGAAGTGCTGGTGTCAGAGGACCTGTATTTATACCCAGTTGGGCCTTTGAAATGGAGGAGACACAATGCACAGAGGTCCTGCTCTTCCTGCCTTGGCTCCAGACTCACTATGGGGTGTATGCAGCCCTTTTTGTGAGGACAGGATATAGGGCCACAGGTATCAAACATTTTTTGCGTTAGTAAATCAGCCAATTCTCAGAATCTGCCCGTTTGTGAACGTAAAAATCCTTTTCACATGTAAAAAACCCTATTTTGCAATTCGGAAACCTGTTACCGAATCGCAAAATGAGTTTGTGATTTGGTATTTGGAAGGGGCGTGTTGAGGGCGTCCCTTCCAAATACCGAATCCTAACGGTATGTATGAATGTTTCGTGACTGTAAATGCAGTTGAAAAACATTCGCAATTTACCACCAACTTCAAGTTGGTGGTAACCCATTCGCAAACGGGAAGTGGTCCCCAAGGGACCCCTTCCCCTTTGTGAATATATGCAAAAACTTTTTTTTAGAGCAGGCAGTGGTCCCACGGACCACTGCCTGCTCTTAAAAAATGAGAGGTAAACTTTTCATTTTTCATATTCTAAAGCAGCCCATTTTCATTTAAGAAAAATGGGCTGCATTTAAAAAAAGATTGCTTTATTTAAAATCAATCATGGACATGGTGGTCTGCTGCCCACAGCAAACCATTATCCCCGTGATTTTAGCGATTCCTAGGGGGTCGCAAATTGCGACCTACCTCATTTATATTATTGTGGTAGGCCAATTTGTGAGCCCCTACGAATCGCTAAATGAAACTCTTGGAGTTTCCTACATTTGGCATAGTGATTACCCAATTGCAATTCGCTGAAAAGCGAATTAGGTAATCGCTATTCCAGATCTTGATACATGTGGCTCCAATCCTATTCAGGTGTAAAAACGTCCGGATCCAGCTTCTCCCATCAAGTCACACCTAAGCTCCCATTGTGTGTGGCTGTCTAGGGGGCATACACAAAGCCCAGCTGTCACCCATCACAGACATGTGATCAGAGACAGGCAGCAGGCACCAAATGGCAAAAGTAAGAAAATACCAACTTTCTAATAAAAGTGGCATTTTCAGTATTGCGATTTAAAATTGGGGTGGGTGGAACACATGGAGTTTTACTCTGCAGAATTTTGTGGAGTTAACTAAAAAATCTGTGAGATTCCATGGAGTTCCACAAGCGGCGAAATTCTGCTCAGTCTGCCATACACGCTCATGTGTAACTCTCCCTAACTCCAAGAGAAACAGCTTTTGAATTAATGGAGAAGCCCACCTCCACGTGAAGTCCACAATTAGAGCATGGCGTCAGGGAAGGAGAGCGTGGCTTTGTTGATATGGAGCACATAGAGTTTGCCACTCTGATGGCAGCAGCATAATATATATTTCATACATCTTAGTTCAAATGGTTCACCTCTTGGTGGGGTGTGCCTTCTTTCTCCTCTGGGTACGTATTGCTGCTGTGCCTGCAAGATAAGGAGGGTTGCAGGGTGCTGGGGTAGCTGACACCCCCGTGGCTCAGTGGGGACGTGTGATGGTGAAGATGACGGTGATGATGCAGCTTTCACTCTTTCTCCCAGTGGTGGTGCCCCTGAAAGGTGCTACGGTTGCTACTGCCTCCACCCCGAGGCTACGCAGGAGGCGACGGAAGCCATAAGAGCTCAATTTCTCTTAGTCATGTCATCCCTGTATCACAGAAAGAGGCACACAGCTGCTCTGGCTGAGCTCCCACTGCCTCTGTAACCCAGGGACCAGCACAGCTTGGAGTGTGTGTTACTGCTGGTGCTCGGTTCCAAGGAGGGCTAGGGGTCCTGTGCAGCTAGCATCACTATGCAGAACAGGAAGAGCCACTGAGAGCATGGCTGCGAGCCACGCCATCGAAGGATAGAAACAGCGCCTGGGGGTGTACCCTCTTTTTATGTCTATGTCTTTACCTGTTACTCCTGCACCCCCCAATCAATGCCCTCCGATGCTGGCATGCACACTCAGTTGGAAGCCACCTCCTGCATTTTTGTACAAGGCAGCAGCCTCGATCTCGACTTTCACCTCATCGTCACCATGGAAACAGTAGCATGTTTCTGACTTCAGGCAGCGCATTCGCTCTGGTCCCCCATGGGTACTAGTATTATTATGTGCGTACCGCTGTATTCTGCCCACATTCTTGTCCGAATGTCAACTTTAGGGTGGAAATAGACAGGTCAGAGAGTAAGCCAGACAGTTTAGTGCCTCCTAAAGTTCAGCAATGCTAATGATACGTTTATAAATCAATAAAGAAGGAAATACGGAAACGGGGTTCAGAACCGTGAGGGTTGCGGGAAGTCACAGTATCCCTTCATGCCGTGCATGACATGGGGTTTTGATGAAGCTAATTCTTTCACCTGGGTCCGCTATAGTTTTGTGCACTTTGCTCCCAGAGCCGAGTCCTGCATCAATTCAGAGTGGGGAAAGGAGTCCTCTAAAAGCTGGGTCAGTCTATCCCACAAACCCCCAGCGCTAGTTCGGACATCTGTTTATGACCAAGGTATCACCTCTCTTCGGAGGAAATTGTTGATATTTCGGACTGTCATCGGCTGGGTCTTTTTAACGCTTTGATCCTTGTGTCAAATAAAGCCCCTGTTGTAGCCTGGAGGTGGATTTCGTTTCTTCAAATAGCAACCTGACCACTACTGAAAGCAAAAAGCAGCACCCGCCCACACCCACCCAAAAGGAAGAGTTCCGTGAGGCTGGTGGTCACTGAGACAGCAGTCTGCACTTGATGGTTGCCTAGGATTCTATTGTTCCATCTGCTCTGAGGAACGATGAACAATAGAGGTGGCTAACAATAATGGCATCAAAGCCAGGAAACAGGGAGGGGCGTGGCTTGCCAGCATGGCCGTGTAGACATGCCTGTGAAGAGGTCCGTGCGGCAGCCCACGTTTCATCAATATCCTGCAGGATCCTGGCCCTCGCGGGCTAAAAAACATATTTCTGATACTCTCTGAGACCTTTGGCCGGTGGGAGAGAGAGACGGTGCAGACCGGGACGAGGTGTAGCAGAGCCGGAGCCCCCGGTCTAACGGAGGTGCGGCCGCCATCTTGGGGTCAGGCCGACGAGGCCGGACTGCCCTGTCTGCATTGTGGGCTTCCTGGACCTCCGCAGAGTGGGTCTATCATCACCGGGACCCAAGTAAGGGCCGACGAGAAGAGGAGACGGTACGGCCTGGGAAGAGCTGCATCAGAGCCGGACCCCCGATTCAATGGAGGTGTGGCCGCCATCTTGGGAACCGGGCCAATGAGGCCAGATTGCATGGTAGGCGTTGTGCACTTCCCGGACCCCGGCAGAGTGGGTTTACCAGTGCCGAGACCCAAGTAAGGAGCGGGGAGACTTGTCTGAGAGACTCGCTGATGGAATCACCTCCCGGGCCAGCTGCGGTGAGACTTACTTTCCTGGTGGGCTGGGCGAGGCCTGGCATCGCGCGAGGGGTCGGCGCTCCTTCCATCTGTTGAATCCTCCGACGCAGTCACATACTGCTGAGTGGGGGTTGTCGAGGTGCGACCGCTTTGCCCGGCCTCCGGAGCTTGGCTGCATCTGCGGTCCCCCTATTGTTTGAGAGCGGTTAGGGCCCAGCCCTCAAACAACAGAGGCATGAAGCACACATGAGGGGCAACCGGAGGTACAGGATCACGGCAAGACAACACATAGAGAAGCCGGTGCAACGGTGAGGTCAGGGACGCCTATACCCGGCTGTGGCCAGAGGTCCCGGCCGAGACCAAAGATGCGACCGGGCTTGCAGGGAATCAAACCTTGGGACAAGTCCTGAAGGCCTGTGGAGGAGTGAGATTAACTAAGTGCTTAGAGCAGCGTCGGATGCCCCTAACTTGCACGCATTGATACCCAGTAGTCTACTGAAGGGCTCCATCGGAGAGGAGCGTCTTGGGCCACGTGTGACATCCTATATTGGGGTCCGAACACGACCATCAGGAGCACACAGGAACTGGACCCTGGCTAGGGTTTAATCCTTGAGGGAAGATAAAGCTCGTGCCTCCCCTGCCGGAAGGGGGTTTCTAGGATACTGCCTGTACGACCAGTCAGCCACCATGGGAAAAGACAAGGCGGCAAAATCCCAATCTAATAAAATACTGATCTACGCCCAGTCTCTGGTGCATGGCCCGGAGGATAGAAATGAGGATAAGGTTGTAGAGGAGGGGGCTGGTGAGGATTCCCCCACGTTGATGGATGTTATCCGAGCCGTGCAGTCGACTCAAGACGATATAGTCCGGAAGATCGATGCCGTGGCCATCGATGTCAACCTGCTGCGTTGCGACCTTAGAAAGGTTTCGGATAGGGTAACGGTCAAGGAAAAAGGCACAGAAGTCCTGCAGGCGGAGGTCAACAACCTCAGTGCCATGGTAGTGGAACTGAAATGGCAAGTGATCAAGCTTGAAGACAGGGCTGAAGATTCGGAAGGTCGGTCGAGAAGGGGGAATCTCAGATTTGTGGGATTCCCTGAAAAGGCAGAGGGCCCGGAGGTGGACCTGTTCCTGGAGGAGTGGATTACCCGGGAAATGGCTCCTACACAGCTGTCGAAATTCTTCAGCGTTGAGCGTGCACACAGAGCGATGGTTGCCCCCCCTAGACCGCGAGCGGCTCCTCGTGCTATCATTGCAAAATTGTTTAATTTCAGAGAGAGGGATCTTCTGCTTCAGCTCTCTCGTAGTGGATGGCGATTCTTTTTTGAAGGTCACTCCATAGCAATATTTCCCGATTATACCCAAAGAGTCCAGGAACAGAGGAAGTCATTTATTGCAATCAAGCGACGGCTCAGGGATCTGAACCTTAAGTACAGCCTCATGTTCCCTGCGAAACTGCGAGTGGAAGCTGAGGGTCGTGTTCTGTTCTTTTTCTCGCCGGAGGAGGCGAGAGATTGGTTGGACGCCAGGGCCCTGGAGGGAAGACGCCTGGTCCCCTCTATGAGCTCTGCCAGGTCGCATATCTCGCAATCCCCCTTGAGAGGCCGTAGACAGCCTACACGACAGATGCCCAAGAAGAGAACGATGAGCTTGGGCCGAATCACTGTCCGACACGATGGCAGGCTTCAGGCCTCAGATTCGGAGGTTGTCCCGGACTCGGTGGAGGCGACGCCGGAACTTGACCATGGAAATGGGGGCCCAGACGGAGGGCATGACTGAGTTCAAAAAAGCGATGCTCCGACTGTTGAACTGTACAGATAAGTTGTTGTTGTGTTTGAGTCTGGCAGAGGCTTAGATAGCCTGGTCTGTTATAATCAGTCGGGGATTCTTGGGGGTTGTGCTTTCCGTGAATGAGGGAGCAGTCGCTTGACCCTTGTACTATTGTGTTTTATTTCTCTCCCTTCAAACAGATCATAAAACTGGTCAAAGGTTGTACTAATAACTGCATAAGGTAGAGAGATGGGCTGCCGCCGGTGTAGCAATGCCCCCACCAGAGACAAGGTCCGCCGGGGAAGCTTGAGAGCAATCTCACACCCCGGTGTAACCAACTCTCTTGCACAGCGTTTGATTGTCACTTGTTGAGGGAGGGGGGCGGTATGGGGTAGTATGTATGGTTGTTTATATGGCAATGTATGATCACATTTACACTACTGCCCATGGGAGGGGGTGGGGGTTTGGTACTTACAGTTTCTGGATGCTTATTGGTTAGTTGGGGGATTGTTGGGGTTACTAGTGATAGCACTATGCAGCACGGGCAAGAGGGAAGATAAAATGACCACCCCAGGCAGAGAAGACTGCACGTCTGGCATCTTTTTAACACACTGTTATGACAGTACAAACGCTGAAATTCCTTAATTGGAATGTCCGAGGGATGGCTGCCTTAGATAAATGCCGCAGAGTGCACGCATTCCTGAAGAGATACGGGGTAGCGATTGCGGGACTGCAGGAAACTCACATATGGGGTAATACTATAAAGTGCATACGGAAGAGATGGAGGGGACAGATTTATGCCACATCTTACTCTGGCTTTGCAAGGGGAGCAATGGTGTGGGTGGCACCAGGGGTCCCATTTCAACACCTTCACCATGTCTTAGACCCTGAGGGGAGATATGCTATTCTGTTTGGGCGATGGGAAGGGAGGGAGCTGTGCATTATTAATGTATATGCGCCCAACTTAGATTGCCCCGATTTCTACCAGGCAGTACTGAAGGCTGCGACACCGTGCATGGGGGCTTAAATCCTTCTCTTTGGAGACTTTAACTGTGTGCTGGACGGGTCGCTAGATAGGGAACCTCCCCGAGACAATACTAAACCTCGCATGATGCGATCCCTTCTAGGTGTCTTACAGGGGATGCAAATACGGGATGAGTGGAGGGCGCATAACTCTGCTAAGAGAGAGTTCTCCTGTTATACTCCTGCAGCCAACACCTTTTCACTGGCTCGATTATTGTTGTCTTACTGCGGGCCTGTCAGCCACGACAGAGGCTATCTCCTACTTACCAAGATATTTATCGGACCATGCGCCACTGCTGCTAAGTCTGACCACAGGACCGGGACGACCTCCCATTCCTTTATGGCGACTCCGCGCAGAGGCCCTTACTGATCCCCCATACGTACAGACTGTGGCAGACGCCCTTCGACATTATTATTTTTTTTTTTTTTTCCAAACCTTTATTGATAATATCATCACAGGTAGTGTACAGCTTGCATCGACATAGTCCATCATTAATCATTTGAGTTCCAACCCTTCATAGCATTGCAGTCATATTTCGGGTACACATTTACCATTCTGTCCGGTCAGAGCACCACGCAGCACCTTTGCCCTTCAGCACTACCCACTTAAAGCTTGTCCCATCAATGTAGAGAATTTGCACAGCTGCTGAGGGTTGCTAGGGGGAATTTTCGCTAATTGTGGGACTGGCGGCGGGAGCATCATCTCCATCGGGGACCCGGGAGCTAAGATACGCCACCAAAGGACCCCATATGTCCACTGGGCGTGATTGTGCCGGCATCAGGTCCCAGAATTCCGATAGCAATGTTTGGCATCTGGAAGCGTCCTCCAGCCAGTGAGCTAACTTGGGTGCACGTCTCAGACCCCAACACATGGCCACCCTGCGCCTGGCCAGGACCAGCAGCATTGCTATCAGTCGGCGGGAGGTGTCTGGGCAGTGTTTAACCAAACCCAGCAAGCAGAGTGGAGGATCCGGCTGTACAGGTGCAAACGTGATGTCCGAAATCACGCCACAGACCTCGCGCCAGAACTGGGAAACCAAGGGGCAGAGCCATGCTAGGTGCACAAAGTCGGCTGAAGGGGCAGCGCAGCGCCTGCATCCGTCGTCAGACAGAAGTCCTAGTTTAAAAAGTTGGGTGGGTGTGCGGTACATTTTGTGCAGATATTTAAAATGGATCAACCGGAGTCGGTAGTTGGGTGAAAGCCGTTTCGTTTGGTTGCAGCAATATTGCCAATCAGTCTGAGCAATATCGACCCCGAGGTCCTCCTCCCAAGCCGCACGTGCCCTGTCCGTCGAAATGGCGGTAGATGTCAATGTAAGCGCATATAATTTAGTTACTAGTTTGAGCGGAGTTTGAGACGTGTATACATACTCCAGAGCTGGCATCGAGGGGGGAGGCTGAGGAAACGTAGCGTGGAGTTCCCGACATGTGGCGCGCAGCTGATAATATAGTAGCGTGTCCATAGGACCAGAGGAGCCGGCGAGCCCATAAAAAACATTATCTGGATATAAGTCGGCCACCGTCGTGATACCAAGCCGCAAAGCGTATCTGCCCGTGCCCGTCGACTGCAAAGGAGGGAAGGCCGGATGTTGCACAATCGGCATTGCATTTGCCGACAGCAGCGGCAGGTTGGACGATCGGCGCAGCTCCGACCAGGCCCACCGTAGCGTCTCCACCGTGTTCACCTCCAACCGCGGCCGGCGAGCCGGAGCGAACAGGGCAGTGGACAAAGGCCATGGGGATGCAAAGTCCGTCTCTACCGCCACATGCAGCTGAAAGGGGGACGGGTGTGTCCAGAAATGCAGAAAGCTGGCTTGAGCGCACAACGCATATAGCCTAAAATTTGGGGCTCCCAGCCCCCCGGCGGCCATAGGGAGAGTGAGAATGTCATATGCGACTCTGGGTTGCTTGCCCGCCCAGACCAGCGAAATGATGGAAGAACGGAGCTTACGAAAGAAGTGTGCCGTGAGAGGAATTGGGATATTAAGGAACAAATACAGGAACTTAGGTAAAACTACCATCTTCACAATCGCAATACGCCCAGCCAGGGACAATGGAAGCCGATTCCAGACCGGTATTTTCGACTCAAGCCACTCAACTGCGCAACCAAAGTTGGCGCTCCAAATTTCAGCGACATCCCTGCTCAGCCATACGCCCAGATAACGAGTGGAGCCCGAGGCCCATATAAAGGGGAATTCTGAAGCAAAGGGCGCCGTCCCGTCCGTCAGCGGAAATAACACCGATTTGCCCCAGTTGATTTGGATTCCCGACAGGCCGCCGAATCTAATGATTTCACGCACCAGGGGACTGAGATTCTCCTGGGGGTGTCGGACGTATAGGGTGACGTCGTCCGCATATAAGGATACTAGGAGTGCACGAGCTGAGAAGCCTATACCCCTGTGTGTGTGGTGTTGCCTGAGCCTTGCGGCCAGTGGCTCCATCGCAATGGCATATAATAACGGGGATAGTGGGCACCCCTGTCGCGTGCCGCGATCAATATTAATGGAATCCGTTAACTGCCCATTTATCCTAATTCGGGCCGTAGGGCGAGTATACAGGAGAGATACTTTTTTGATGAATAGGGGGCTACAAACAATACGGGGTAGGAGAAAAAACAGGAAAGGCCATTCAAGAGTGTCAAACGCCTTAGTGGCGTCGAGCAGGGCGGCTTCCGCGGGGAGGCCGGGATCAATCTGGTGAATTACCGAAAAAATTGTCCTTAGGTTATGGGAAGTGGCCCGCCCTGGAATAAAACCCGATTGGTCCGGGAGAGCAATTGTTGGCATAAGAGGGAGAAGGCGGGAGGCAAGTAATTTCGCGAATATTTTATTGTCTATATTAATAAGTGATAATGGGCGGTAAGAATCACATCGATCGACTGGCTTGTCGGGTTTTAGTAGCAATGTTATCGCTGCCTCGCGTAGGGACTGAGGAAGGTGGCCCGCCTCGAGGGACTCGTTATACATGGCTGCGAGGTGGGGCACGAGCAACGTCGTGAAAGTCTTATAAAAGGAGGCCGGTAGACCATCGAGCCCAGGCGCCTTGTCCCCGGGCAGACCGCTGATTGCCGCCAGGAGTTCCTCATTTGTAAAGGGTTCGTCCAGAAATTCCCGATGGTGTTCCTCCAGCCAAACCAACGCAATGGATTCAAAGTATTGTTCGAAGGCCTCGCGTGGGGGTGGGGGGCCAGCGGCATACAGCCTAGAATAAAAGTCCACGAATCTACCCTTAATTTCCTCCGGCGCAGTGGTCCTGTTGGGTCCACCATCGCTAAGGGCCGTGATATATGATGCTGCCCGCCGTGGGGTGCGCAACAGATTGGCCAGAGTCTTACCCGGCCTATCTCCCTCTCCGAATCGCCGGGCGCGAGCCTCCCGACCCAAAAAGGCCAGCTCTCTCTCAGCCTCCTCCGAAAATTCGGTGTGCTTGCGTCTAATTTGTGCAAGGGTATCTGGAGAGGGGTGAGTCGCTTGAGACACGTCCAGTGCACGTATCTCAGACTCCAGTTTAGTCAGCGTCGTGCGGATGGAACGGAGCACGCCGGCCTGCTTAGAGATGCACTCGCCTCGGATTGTCGCTTTGAATCCTTCCCACAAAACCGATATTTAGATCAAAGTAATTAGTAATGGCTGTGTGTATTTCAGCACAGAAGACGCTATCCCGAAGAGCGTTCGGTGGAAGCCTCCATGAGAATGCCCGAGGTACGGACCTCGGGAGGCGGACGCGAATCTGGACCGGCGCATGGTCCGAGAAGGTGCGCGCCTTATGCGTCGCCGCGGTAATCCAAGTCAGAACATCTAGAGAGGTGAGCCACAGATCAATACGGGACCAACATCCCCGATCTCCAGTGATGCAAGTGCCCTCTTTTACGTCAGGCCGCATATGACGCCATGCATCTGAAAGCACGTTGTCCGCGATAATAGATTGAAGCGTCGCAGTCGCGCGAGGGTATAGCGAACGCGGCCCCGACCTGTCCAGTGCCGCCGAAAGTGTAATGTTAAAATCCCCCCCCAAAGGACCGCCGCCGGGCCAAAAGAGGAAATCAGATGCCATATGTGAGTAAAGAAGTCGGGATCGTCCGAATTTGGGCCGTATATTGCTGCAATAGTCATAGGCTGGGCAAGCATGGTGCCATGCAGTATGAAGTATCTGCCCCGGGGTCCGTCAACGCCTGAGCTGTCTTCCATGGGAGGCCTCTGCGCAACAGGATTGACACCCCACGGGAATATGATGAGTAAAATGATGAGTGCACTTCCCCCAGTGTCGTGATCGGAGCCGGGCAGCCGCCCGCCACCAGGTGCGTCTCCTGCAGGAGACATATGTCCACCCCATGTCGCTGCAAGTGAGAATGTATAAGTCTGGCTTTTCGGTAGTCATTGAGACCGCGGATGTTCCAGGTCCAGCAAATTGTGTCAGTCATGGTGCTTGAAGGCTAGAGTGGCGTCGTGGGGCGCGCAGATGATCAACCTCGTATAGTAATTTTTTGAGGGGGCCTGCCGACGTACCCACTCCCAACTTGGGAATCCTGGTGTAAACCCGTATCTGCGGATCTGTTGTGGACCCTGTGCCCATGCCGCGCGCAAGAGAAGGAATGAGTTATTAGTCTGTGATGCAAGTGGACCATTGGGTAACAAGAACAAACTGGTTAACATGAAGACCCCGTATCCCCCCTCCCAGCAAACCCTCCCTTGAACACTGATCAAAGACCCCCCCGAGGAACAGTCGGAGTGGTCACCGCGTCCCTTACATCCAGCCCCGACTGAGCTGTCAGTGCTAGTGGAACCATTGCTGCATCGTGATCTCCCCCCTCCCACCGCCCCCCCCCAGAAAAACCCCCCTCCCCCGCACCCACTCCAACCCCCCAATCAGGCTGAGATACCCCCCATCCCAGGAACCCACAACTGGGAAAAAAGGAAACAGTGGGAATCATCCCTAGAGGGCATGGCAGGACACAGCGAGCACCCCTGCAGTTACGCAGGGTGGCCAGGCAAAAATTAGAGCTGCTGCCTACACACATGTACTAAGCATCCCCGTTCATTGCAAGTTCAGTCATTATCGCTTAGGTGATCAGTGTCCGCCCGCTGAGAACCAGAGGGAGAGGAGCGCATCGTTTTCTCAAGTTTCTTGGCAAATGCAAGCGCCTCTTTGGGGTCAGGAAAGATCAGCGTTTTTTCCCCCTGCCTCACTCGCAGTTTCACCGGATAAGCCAGCGAGTAGGACACCTCATGTTTCTGAAGGATACGTTTTGCCGGCAAGAATTCACGCCTTGCTGCCTGCACGGTCAGGGTGTAGTCCGGAAAAAAGGAGAGGACATTTCCATGGTGTGTTATCTTGCCCATGTCTCTAGCCGCGAGAAGGATTGTGTCCCGATCGCGAAAGTTCAGGAGTTTGGCAACGATTGGGCGAGGAGGCAATCCAGGAGCAGGACGCGGACCCAGAGAACGGTGCGCCCGCTCGACGACGAACACCGCAGATAATACGTCACTGAATAGTTCCTTTATCATCTGCTCCACATAGTCCTCCATACGGGCGATGTTTGTCGATTCGGGGACCCCGGTAATGCGGAGGTTGCTCCGACGGGAGCGCGCCTCCAAGTCCTCGTTTTTTTCGCGGATCACCACCAAGACTTTGTCCATGCGGAGTAGCTTCTGATGGTCCTGAGTGGCAGCGTCCTCCACATCCGATATCCTGGACTCCAGGTGCAGCAGACAACCATCATGGGCGTCCACCCGTGTCTTCACGGTGTCTAGCCGGGCGGAGAGCTGGCCCAGCTGAGCCGCGATGCCCGTTACAGTTGACTTGACGTCCAACATGATTGCCTTAAGGTCGTCATCGCGGGATGAGGGCAGATCCATTGTGGCCGTCTGAACGCTAGTCTCCGGACCAGCACCGTCCTGGCGTGTCGACCTGCGTTGGTCAAATGTAATCTTTGGCTGTTTCGGGTCGGATCTACCCATGTTCGTTGTGGGTCAGCTGTACTGCGCCAGGGAGCTGAAAGGCCGCCTCGTAGTGCGGACGCACCAAACCTCCACCCGAGGAAGACCAATGAGTCGGTTGCCGCTCCATGGACTGGTATTCCCAAAGAGGAATCTGCTGCAGTGACCCAACGAGGGCCAGTATCACCGTGGCCGCCCAGCAGCAGCCCCAGACAAGGGACACCACCAGCTATGCCTGCAGCGGGATCGGGCACAACGATGAAGGGAGGGAGCCGGCCAGGTCCCAGTGCTCCGGCGTGAGGACATCCACTGACACCGGTATTACACAGGACAGTCACCACTCCCACGTCGCGATATCACCCTGCACCTCGGGTTAGACCTCAGTAAATGCCACCAGCCAGCATAGCAACCTCTAGGGCCCCCCGCCGCCGACGTGCGGCGCGATCGATTGCAGGCCAGCGGTGCCCGCGGGACCCCCCCCACTCCCCCAGCAGGCACCAGGGGCCCCAATGGGCCTTTCATATCCAGGCGCTGACGGCCAGGTCCATCGGCGGAAGCGTCTCTCTCACTGCCCCATCGATGGTAGTGTGGGGGGGTAACCAGTCCCAGGAGTTGTCCAGCAGTTACGGCGGTAAGTGCAACGGGCGGATCATCAGTCTCGCCCGGGCCGTCCCCCCCCACCGAGGCCACAGCCAGCCACCGGGGAACCGGGGCAGCCCAGGCAGCAGCTCCTGGCAGGCCGCGAACAGTCTGGATCGCTGAGTTGGGGGCAGGCCACGCACCACCGAAGCACCTCCCGAGCGCGTCCCCGGCCCAGGCCGCTGCAGGGAGGAGACGCGAGAGGCGCCCCGCTCTCAACACCGGGCCCGATCGGCGGCACGAGGCGGGGGGCACACCACCCCCGACCAGGCTACGGAGATGGCACCCCCCCGTCGCCGAGCCCAGCGGTACAGCGCAGGCACCTCCAACCCCGCCGCAGCGCCCCGGGGCCTCAGATCGCACTCACCGGGTCACCGCAGCCGCAGCTCCCATCACCTTCCAGCGGCGAGAACGGCGCCCTCCGGCATCGGCCGATCTCCAGCAGCTGGGCCTCAGCAGCCCACGCGGCGCAGGCCCGGCACCTTCGTATGTCCGTCTCCTGTACACACCAGGGAGCGGGGGAAGATGCCACCGACACAGCAGGCGAGCAGCAGTACGTGGATTGCTAATCCGTCTCCCGAGGAAGCTTTAGGCAGCAGGATCGTGTCGGATTTTGTGCCTGGCCGGCGGAGCCCACCTAAGGTGCGGCCATCTTGCAGCTGGCCAAGCCACGCCCCCGCCCTTCGACATTACTTTGGGGACAACTGGGGGTCCACTGCCGCTAGATCTACGGAATGGGAGGCCATGAAGGTTGTTATTAGGTGGGGTCTGTATGAAGACCACGTACGGGGTCTATCATCAGCTTATTGCTGATATCGAATCTCTAGAGAAGCGTTTATAAGCCCTGGAAATTGCATCATATCAGTCCCCCACAGATAGAACTGAGTGGACGTGGGTCAAGGGGGAATTGCTGGAAGCTTGGTCGGGTTTGGAGAAACATAAATTCACCACGTATAGGCAGAGGCTTTATATGGAGGGCAACAGGTCCGGAGCGTTGCTGGCTTGTCTTATTAGGACGGAGACAGAACACACACCGGTGTTGCAGCTACGTAATAGCAAAGGACACATAATATATACACAAGACGCGATCATAGAAGAATTTGCGACTCACCTGCTTTGGACCTGCTCGACTGCCGCCCAGACTCAACCTCTCGCATTTCGGGAGTTTTTTAAGGACATGGCGCTTCCCACTCTTGGGAAGGACGAGTCTGGAGCCCTCGGAGCGCCGCTCACTAGGGAGGAACTATTGACTTCTATTAAATGGCTGAGGACTGGCAAATGCCCTGGGAGTGACGGTCTCCCGGCTTAATTTTATAAGGTGTTTGCCCCTCAGTTGGAGGATCACCTCCTGGAGGTGTATACTGAGGCGCTAGACAAGGGGACCCTCCCTAATACTATGATGGAGGCACTAGTCTCCATGATTCTTAAGCCTGATAGAGATCCTCTCTCCCCGAGCTCTTATAGGCCTATTTCTCTCCTGAATATCGAAGAGAAAATATTAAGTGCTGTGTTAGCTGCAAGTCTTTTGCCATATATGACTAGACTTGTCCACCCAGACCAGTCCGGGTTTGTCCCGGGACGGAACACCACACATAATTTGCGCAGGCTCACACACTTATGGCATGCACCGGATCTTCAGGACTCTGAATGGGCCCTATGTCTCTTGGACATTCGACAGGATTTTGACTCTGTTGAGTGGGATTATTTGTGGACGGTGCTCACCCAGATGGGATTGGGAGACAACTTTATAAGGTAGTTGAAATTGCTTTACTGTAAGCCAATGGCTCGGATCCGCCTCCGGAATCAGGTATCAGAGGGTCTAGAGCTCCAGCGGGGTACTCGTCAGGGTTGCCCCCTATCGCCACTCCTTTTCGCCCTTGGGATGGAGCCTCTGGCGATTGTTCTTAGACGCCAGATGGAGCAATGGGGTATCCGGTTGGGGACAATGGTTCACGTGGTGTCCATGTATGCAGATGACACTATGGTATACCTCTGACACCCTGAGATGGCAGTTCCAGAGCTCCTTAGGGAGCTGAACACCTTTGGGGAAATCTCGGGACTCTGTCTCAACCCCGGGAAATCAAAACTTTTCCCCACAGGCAGCCTGCATGATACCGTGGAGAGTGAACTACCTGTGGTGGGAATGAGCTGGGTCGTAGACACGGTCCGTTACCTAGGGGTACGGCTGGCCCACACATCGGAGGACTATCTAGAACTCAATGTGGGGAGTTGTGTGATGGGGGTTAAAAACTCCATTGAGTTTTGGCGTGACCTCCCCCTGTCTTTGATGGGACAGGTTGCCTTAATAAAAATGGTGGTTCTTCCACGCTGCTTATACACTATACAAAGTTCTCTCTATCGTATCCCTTGGAAGTATTTTCATAGACTGGATTGCTTGCTGGTTGACCTCTTATGGGGCTCTAAATGAAGAAGGTTGAAATTGGATACATTACAGAGGACTTGGGAACGAGGGGGGTTGGAGGTTCCTATATTGAGCCTTTACTATATGGCGACACAGCTACAACATGCAGTACAGTGGCTAGACGACAATGATAATTGGGAGAAGCGGCTGCTGGATGGAACTCATGGTAGTACTCCTTTACCGGATCTCCTTATGATGGGATCAAGGGTACTCGCGCAATTTCCCTATCTTATTAGACACGTAGCTGTGATTTGGGAGACGGCGGTGACGACAGTAATGAAACGAGCGCCATATGCTCCGGAGGCCCCTTTAAAGGCAGTGGTACCGTTCAAACGAATAAGTCAAACTATGACTATTACTAAATGGACGGAGGGAGGTTGCTGTAGGATGGGAGATTTGTACTCGGGACAGCGGTTCCATACAAGGGAAGAAGCAGAATCCATGTTCGAATTGGGCAGAGGCCAATATCTTCAATATGCGAAGATTTCTGCAGAAGCACGTGAGCTATGGCCAATGTTTCCGGAGGAACCGCCCATGACTGTCACTCTTCAGGTTCTTATGTCTCTGGCAGGCGGCCGCAGACTGGTGTCTAATGTATATAAGGCGTTAAGAGAGGATTTAACGGCAGAACTCCTTCCGGTTCAGGCCAAATGGGACAGGTTACTAGAGGAACCCTTGACGGAATCAGAATGGAAACGGATACACGAAGAGGTCAAACAAATTAGTTCCAATGTGAGATTCAAGCTTACCCAACTTAATATCGTTCATCAAACATACCTGACTCCATATATACTACATAAAATATACCCAGCCCTCTCTGCTCAATCTCCCAAGTGTGGTCAGTACGACGCCCAGTTCCTTCATATGACTTGGGAATGTACCGAATTGAAATTATATTGTGGATCGATACTAGAAAGCTTGAGGTTGGTGACGGGGTGGATGCTGCCCTATTCTATCAAGGAGGTACTCCTGGGACTTCTTCCCAGACCTAAAGGGAGGAAGCTTACACAACGATTCCTACAGTTGGGGCTGGTGCTAGCTAAAAGGAGGATTGCAATTAAGTGGATGAGCCCACAACCCACCAAAATAGAAAACTGGGCTAAAGATCTCAGAGAGTGGGCCATAGCAGAATTGATTCGTATGCGACGTCTTCGTAGAGATGAAAAGCTAGAGGAGGACGCGAGGTCATGGTGGGTTATGATTTCGGAGATCCCCATGGGTAGACCACCCCTCTGCCAAGCTGGGGAGGAAACGCAAACAGAGGAAAGGAGTCCAGGAACAGGAGCTCTGCCAGAGGGTAGTCTTGAAACGAGGGCATAGCAGTTAGTCTAGGGTGAGATACTGATCAGTCCATGCTGTACAATGCGGAGAAGTGCTTCCTAAGGTGACCCAGGGGGGTGGGGGGAGGGTTGTTTTTTTCTTTTCATTGTACGCTGTTGCAAACTGTTTATTGAATGATTCACGTGTATATATTCCGATGCAGTGCCGAAGGTCTCAATAACAGACTATAGATGGAAAATGTCCTTACCGGCAGTACGGTAACATCCTTTTTTCCTTTTATGTATAGGCGATTTTTACAAGCTATTGTATGAGGCACATTAATGCTGGTATCATGTAACTTTGTTTCTGTATGACTGGACATTCAATAAAAACATTTAAAGTTAAAAAAAAAGCCAGGGAACAGGATATGGTGCAACTGCCAGAGCTGACGCCTTTTAAACTCCACTCCATGGCAGAATGTGGAATTTATCGGGAACTCCACATTGCAAGCAGAATGCGGAGTTCCCGAATTCTGCAAACTCCATGACCGGAGTGGAATTATACCCCTAGGCTAGCCCTTTGAGAGTGCTTTACTGCCAGGACATGTAAAAGCTTAAAAGTACATGTCCTGACTTTTAAAGACAATGCACCCACCCTCTGGGATGTCCAGGACTTATCTTTGGGGTGACTTATATGCAAAAAAGGAAAGGTTTGCACCTGGCAAAAGGTTTATTTTGCCAGGTCAACATGGCACTGTCAACCACACACACAGGCTCTGCAATGACAGGCCTGAGACATGGTTAAGGGACCACCTAAGTGGGTGGCATAATCAGGCCCACTGGTAGCATTTAATTTAAAGGCCCTTGGCACATGTAGTGCACTGTAGTAGAGACTCATAAGAAAATCAAATATGCCAATTGTGTATGAGTCAATATTACCATGTTTAGAGGAGAGAGCACATGCACTTTTGCACTGGTTAGCAGTGGTAAAGAGCTCAGAGTCCTAAGATGTCTTAGGAGCTTCACAATAAGAAAACAGGGTAATTGCATGACATTGACTGATGACCACCCCATGGTATGTGACTGGCATCCAGGAATCCTCGACCCAACCACCAATTCTTTGTTTTCAGCCCCATACACAAGGTCAGGCAATAATGTGAACATTGCCTGGAAGTCACTCCCCCTCACAGTTGACCCGGGGCTTTGGTTTTCTTTTTCTTAGGTGTTCACCCCTAAAAACATAGCTGCATTAAACACTGATTCCCCTCCACTGGTACGGCTATGTCTGAGAAGGGGTATGCACATGGTGACAGGAGCACTCTCTTTATTGCATGAAGCCACAGTTATCGAACCCTACAACTCACAGCCCAACTTTTTAGGTACTTAAAAAGGAAACTGACCTGAGCCTTTTTTCTTCTTTCGAGGGGCAAACTTTGGAAATGGTGATCCCGGCATCTAAACAACCTACCCAGCAAGAAACAGAAGACCTTAGATGTCAGGGTCTAAGCATACCACTCTTAAATCAAGGAGATTAAGATAAAAGATGTTAAACACTGATACTGTTTCCGCATGATACATCCTGCACCTTTAGCATGGCAGAAACAAAAAATACACAGAAATTTTAAGTTATGCAACAGTGCTAGCAAAATCAGCTTTGTGATAACATAGGGCCATATGTACAGAATTTAGAGATTGTGCATTCCTAATTGCAATTTTGCAATTCGCATTTAGGAAATTGTAATTCCTAATGCGCAAACATGTACATGTTAGTGATAGCGATTCCTAATGGGGTCGCATTAGACCACCCTCATGAATATTAATGAGGTAGGTCACAATTTGAAACCCATTAGGAATTGCAGCCATCACAGGAATGGTGGCCTGCTGTTGTCAAAAAGCCACCATCTCTGTGATTGTTTTTAATAAAGCAATCTTTTTTTTTTTAAATGCAGCCCATTCTCTTAAAAGACAACGGGGTGCATTTAAAAAAATAAAATGAAACATTTAAGTTTCATTTCTTTAAGAGCAGGCAGAGCTACCACTGCCTGCTCTTAAAAATGATTTGTTTCAACATTCACAAAGGGTAAGGGGTCTCATGGGGATCCCTTCCCATTTACAAATGGTTACCACTACCCTTGAGATGTCAGTAAAAAATGAATGTTTTGCAACCATAATTCAGTCACATAACATTCATACATACCACTGCAATTCAGTATTTGGAAGGAACACCCTAAACACACCCCTTCCAAATACCGAATCACTAAACACAAATTGTGATTCGTTAACATGCTACCGAATTGTGCTCTGTACATATGCAAAAGCATTTTTAAGTCGTAAATAGCCAGATTCAGCTTTTTTTGATGTCATAAATCTTTCGGTGCTAGTATATTAATTTTGATCATTCTTCCATAATGGGGATCAATGAGTATGCAAGCAGCATTTAGATAAGGAGGGGAGAACTTATTAAGAACACATATAAGACATCATAAAGCACACTGTTGCAAACAATGTCATACACATAGTAAAATCAGCACACTAGAAAGTTCCATCATTAAGTCACAGAAATATGAACAAATGGAAAAGTCAGCATTACAGATTTGATTTACAATCTGACAGGAATGAGTCACAGTCATTCAAATTATTTTGAGATGGTAAAAGCAAGAAGCAGGTGTATTGTTTTAGTGTTGTAATTATGGATTGACCTTTAGTGACAGTGATTGTGTACGTAACCTGCTGTTGATGTTCTTTGAAATGGATGAGAGGTGATTTTGTCAGGTATCTTTGCCCTCAGGTCCTCTTTGTCTTGAGAATAGCCAAATAGGCTTGGCCATTACCAGTGATGCTCATCAGGTATGACAATATAGACCAGTGATCTTCAAACTTTTTTGTGCCATGCCTCTACATGTAAAACAAATCACTGGGCCCCAAGAATGACAAACATATTTTCTCATAATTTTTTATAAACTTGACAGCTCTGAATATATTTAGCAGATCTTCAAATATTGAAGATGTATTCAGATATCCCTTTCAAAAATGCAATCTAATGCATGATTGCCAACATGCTAGTGGTAGCCTGGACTCCATAAATGTGCAAGAGTATTCAGAGGTGAGAGTTATCAGAAAAGGGGGGAGAGACTTTGAGGGTTTTTTGGGACCCTCCATCTTCGCTGACATACATTGACATCTCCTTCCAGCCTGGACATGAGTGGTCTTTTACTGAGTAGCTCACTGCCACTGTGTTTTTTTTCACTATAAACAATCAAGTCTCTGTTCCCTAGAGACATGATAAATGCTCCTGTTGGCCAGAGCCTGGCAACCCCCTGAGATCAATTCAGGTCCTCCCAGGGGGTCTCACCCCACAGATTGAAGACCGGTGTCGGGAACAAAGGGAGAGACGTTTTGATTCATCTATGATGTCACTTTGATCCTGTGAGAAAATATGATGTTATTACTATCTAACCCATATAAATTGTTTTTCTGTACCTGCTTACCATGGAAATCACCATATTAGTTTATTCCATATATCTGTTGTGCGGAGGGGAGAGAATCATGGGGTAGCCACACACAATATGTTTGTGCCCCCCGAAAGTCCTGCACACTCATCCAATATCCCACTAAATATGAGAACGAAATACCTGATGTTCTATCACTCCCACTTCCTTTTTGCATTTCCTTAAGTTCTTAAAAATCTGCCCCCTAGCATCATCTCTCTCACCTTATTTAGTAATCCTTTCCAATTACCATAAGATTATTAATGTAGAGTTCCTGTCCTCTTGCCACCTATCCCACTTTCATCTGTGCATATGTACCCATCTCTCCCTGGAGGTAGTTTTATAGAGAGCAAAAGCAACACAAACACCATGCTTTCCATGTGCTTACTGACAGAGAGCTGTGGTCGAGCCACTGAGGAGCATGGAGAGATAGAGAACCATTGTAGGCAGAGACAACATTGTGTGTAGGTGCCTCACTATACCTCCGGATTGCTCCTGTATGCAGAGAACCAAACAAATAAGGGCAGTGCTTAATTTGTAAAACAAATACATGCCAGGGCTCTCGTCAGGAGGCCATAGCTGCTTGCACCATGCCTAGCCCATACCAACGCTCCCAGTAACAGTACCAACACAACTGCTAACCATCACACACCTAAAAGAGTGACAATTCAGACTATTGCAGGCCCCCAAAGCTATAAGAATAGCTTGAGCAGCAGGTATAAATCATTTTAATGTATACTAAATTAATAAACAAATGTTGCTGTGCTCATCTCTAAATTAGACAAAAGGCGCCACCATGTGGCAGACTGTCATACGTGCTGGTGTTGACAATTAAGTACAGGTGCCGAGCACCGGAAACCACCGGCTCAAATTAAGCACTAATTTAGGATAACATAGGTGAGACAGTAGCCAATCTTTCCACCACCTATTTTGGACCATTACCCACTCTTTCACTACTTCTTTCAGCTCTTTAGACATTTAGACAATTTGGAAAAGAGGGCAAAGAGGCAGCTTCTCTGTATCAGCAGTGAAAACCACCTTTATTTTCACTGGTGTGATGAAAGCATTTATTGATGTTCATGTGAAGAGTTTCCTATAGAAGGGGTGCACAGCAAACTAAAACCGTACTACAGTAAATAAGACTTCAAAAAGAACAAGCTTATGCATTCCTGGGTTGTTTCTAACTGCAAATTGTGTTTACTTCCACAATTATGCACTCAATCTATCACTTGTGTCAATAAACTAACAGTATAGACGTTTCTGTTTATTTTAGCTAGAATTCTTGAGAAACATCCCTGGTCTCAAATTCGCACATCAATACTTCATTTGTCACCTAATCCAGTCGAGCTTTCACTTTAAGTATTGACATGTGCTATTGATTGACTGTTTGTCAGAAAATCCAAGAGCTTGCCACCTATGCAAACAGCTTTTGCTGAATACAAACTATACAGTGTCACCGATGTGTGCCCGGTGCATGTTTACCATGGGGTTTTTATACCAGGTAGCTAGTTCTAAACTTACTGTTAACTTTCCCCTTCGTCATTTTAGATTATCCTGTTTTGTTGTTACTCTTTTGACGACTGCTCTCCCTGAGATTATTTTTTTATGTTCTTAATATTTGTCTTTCATCACAGCATTCACAATATTTATACTTTTAACGCAGTCATAATTATATATAGAAAATGGATCTTAAGGTAAATATTACACTTTATTTAGTGTAATTAATTATCGAGAAACATTTCCTTAAAACTTCTGTTTCACCTTCTCAAGGTGGATAGTTAATTAGTAGAACAATATGAATTTGCTGCTTCAAATTATTAATGTATCTGATATTTTGGTCTTTTTCTTATTTTGGAAATATATTTATGTGGTTAAACTCAAAAGGCAGTCTCATTCTGGTATCTGAAGGATTGTCAGAAGTAGCAGGGAAAAAATCAGGGGTTACGTTTTTACACTAAAATGCAAAATCAACTTTGGTAAATAATCACAACTTCAGAGATAATTTCACTGAGTACATATTATTTCAAATAGACTGTTATAAAAAAATATTGCAATTCAATACAATACAATGTGTAGAGCCAAAATAATATAATCCATATCTGTAAATCCTGAGCTCTAAATTTTGGGGCACAGTGGGTGCATCTGCTTAGTATTGTGCGCAGTAGAACATAACATGACAGACTCCTTCTTTCTGTACCAGCATTTCAATTATTGTACTGTTTTTAATGTAACTGGAAATAGATTTACATTGAAAACGAAACAAGGCTTCAATGTTTTAACTCCCAAGCACACTGTCACGGATGAAAAGAGCAATTCCTAGAACAAATACCCAACGAAGTAACCACATCAGTGGCCTCATTTGTATTTTCTTGTAGCTCAGTTGTACTTCCGTACTGCAAATTCACAAAAGCTATGTTGAGTCAAAGTCCAACAATGCGGATGTTCGATAAGGTACTCTGGGAAATGTTTGTTGAAAGCAGTCATCTACATATAGAAAGGAATTTCTACACTAAAGTAATTTTAAAAAATACATATAAAATTTAGTTTTTACTTCTTAATATTTTTCAAATACATAATTATTTGATTGTTCATTGATAATGCAATTTAATTATAATTATGGTAAAGTCATTACATTTATATGAATGGGTACTACACAATATTTAATTATTGTTCTGCATTTTTTGTAACGTGGCACATTAGCACTGGAGGGCTGTATTATGTGATGCACTGTGAATGATGCCCGTCTGTACACTCTTACAGTTTCCATATTCTTACTTCTGGAAGATATGATGATGGGGATATTTTTCATTTATAAAAACCTTAATGTAGAATTCACAAATAATAACCGGACCACCAACAAAGTGTCAAAGTAAAAATAGATCATTCAGCAGACATTGTTCATGTGAGCTGTTCCAATGAAATGATGTCATATATTCTATATATTGTGTACTATTTATTAAAGAGGTGAGGTTTAAGACATTAAAAAATTAATAAACATTTTCCTTGTTTTTACACCCAAATCTTCACAGTGCACCTGTGAAATATCAATTAAAGGCTTAGATTACAAACTATATGATTGTCATGACTTTCACTTCATTTTTTAGATTATTGCAAAACATAGCATTCCCTCTGTTGTGACTCGGTAATTAAGAGACAAGGCACGAGTAGATGCACAACTGTTTTCTTTATTCTATCCTTTTACAGTGCGCGCGCACTTCCCTTTCGCTCCGCCCTTCTACTTCCTCCTCTCTCCCTCCTCCCCCTAGTGTCTCGTCCTACCTAGTCCTAACGCCGCTCGCCGGAGGCAGGCATGACGATATCACATCTCCCCCTTCTTAAAGTCCAGTGTTCACTCAGTTATAGTTCTTCGATGAGTCAGGTGGGTCTCCGAATGATCCTCTGTGGCCTGCGCGAAAGGGGCAGTTCTCTTGACCCTCTTGAGGTTGGTACAGTCTCAAATCTTTCCTGGGTCTCAATTTCTTGACTCGAGTCAACCTTGTCCTGTTCTGTCTCTGCTGCGTGGGTATAGGCTGCCGGATTGCACTTCTTGAAGTGGGACACATTTCGTGTGATTCTCTTGCCCTCATGGTTCCTTTCCGACTCGTCACTCGAAGGGGCTGGGCATGGTATCGACTGTTCATCTTTTCCCTCTGGTCTTGTCTGGCCAGAACCCATTTCCCTTCTTGGATGTCGGATGCTCTAGCGTTGCGGCGTCCATCTGCATATTCTTTCATCTTTGCTTTCTTGGCTTTATCAACTTCAGCTAACGTCATGTGGTCATGGGGTTGGGAGCTGGAACGCAAAACGGTGTCTGCGACAGGTATTCTGGTGCGCGGTGGTCTTCCCAGCATCAGAGTGGCTGGGCATTTATTGGTGGTGCTGTGCAAATTGGATGTCTCGCCGGTCCAGTTCTGCTTGTTGTATGGTTTTCTTTATTGTAGGCATAAGCCTCTCTACCATCCCATTGGCTTGAGGCCACATGGGGGTGATCTTCAGGTGTTTGAAATTGAGGTGTCTGGCAAATTCTGTGAAGTCATGTCCATTGAATGGTGGGACATTGTCTGTTTTGACTATTGTGGGGATTCCCCATGCAGCAAATGCTTAGTCCAGAATCGGTATGATGGTGGTGGCTCTTATTGACGATACTTGTTGCGCGATGGGGAATCTGGAGTACTCATCCATGATGACAATGATGTATTTCCCGGACTTCAATGACCTGAAGAAGTCAATGGCCAACTTTTGCCATACGCTGTCTGGGAGGTCAGACATCTGGAGCGGGGGATGCGGTTCTTCTCGCCCTACCAGTTGGCATTGAGGGCAGTCTTGAAGTGTGGTTTCTACCATGTGATCAAGGGATGAGAACCAGACACGCTCCCGTAGCGCTTTCTTCATTCCCACTACGCCTCTGTGTCCCTCATGTGCCAAGTTGACAACTCCTTGATGTAACTGCTGGGGGATGACAATCTGTCTGTCTCTTAGGAGTAGTCCGTTATCGCTGATTGTAAGATCATCTTTGACGTGCCTGAAGGATACCAGTTTCTGTGCGTTGACGCTTTCGTTAGTTGGCTTTTCCTCCAGGTGTCTCCATGAGTTCGTGTGGATGTGGAGCATGATGTTTTGAAGGGTGGCGTCTTTTGCAGTGGCTTCTGTGATTACTTCCAATGGGACGGCTGGTAGTCTCGCCTGATCGATGACAAAGTGGATGTATTCTTTCACCAGCGAGTGCCTCGTTCGTGTTGAGGCCTTGGGATGTCTCGATATATAGTCCGCTGGGTTTTCCACTTTTCCTGGCTTGTGGATGATCGTATAGGTGTATTCTTGGAGGCGGATGCCCCTGCACTCAATACTTGGTGGCATCTTCACTCGGGGGTTTCCGAATATGGTTATCAGGGCTTGGTGGTCGGTGATGAGTGTGAAGTGCTTCCCGTAGACAAAGATGTGAAAGTGATCGCATGCCCACAGAACCGCCAGGCTCTACTTCTCTGGCTGGGAGTATGCTTTCTCGGTGTCCGTGAGACTGCGGCTGGCATATGCCACAATGTGTTTCTGGTCCCTTTCATCTTCATACTGAGCCAATATGGCTCCGAGTCCTACTGGGCTCGCGCCATCCATGATTTCTGTTTTCTTGCGAGGGTCAAAGTATGCCAGGTTGATGGCAGAACTTACTGCAGTCTTGATTTTATTAAACGCTTGTTCACACTTGGTTGACCATCGGAATGGTTGTCCTTGTTTTGTGAGTTCCCGCAGGGGGTAGCTAATGGTGGCGTAGTCTTTGATAAATCGGGCGCAGTAACTGGCCATGCCCAGGAAAGATCGTATGTCACTGACATCTCGGGGGCAGGACGTGTCAGCCAGTGCAGTCACTTTTTCGGGGTCCGGTTGCATTCCATCGCTGGAGAAGATGTGGCCACAGAATTTTACTGTTGATTTGTGGAATTCACACTTGTCCCGATTGAGTGTAAGGTTGGCATTTAGAAGAGCGTGACACACTTGATCTAAAGCTGTGTCGTGTTCCTTGAGGGTGTCACCGAATACCAGGATATCGTCGCTGTAGTTGAAAGAATTGGGAATATGATGGATAACTCGCCTCACTGCCTCTTGGAATATTTCCGCAGCTGAGGAAATTCCAAAATTAAGGCGTTTGTACCCGAAGAGCCCTTGGTGAGTCGAGAAAGTGGTAATATAACTGGATTTCTCATGAAGATCAAGCTGGTGGTATCCCTTGTTTAGATCCAATTTTGAAAAAACTTTTGCCCCATTTAGGCGAGTGATCATGTCACTGATGTGGGGTCCTGAGTGTCTTTCGCGTTCTATGGCTTATTTGGGGCCCTCATGTCCACGCACAGGCGCACTTTGTTTTCTGATCCCCGTTTAGGTACTACTACTACTGGGGATACCCACGGTGTGGGTCCAGTCGATCATTCAATAATGTCAGTTCTCAGTAGGTCTTGTAGCTCCTCATCCACTGCTTGTTGGAGGTGGAAAGGTACCTTCTGGTGATGATGAGCTACAGGTGTTATCTGTTCGTTTACGAGTAGTCGGACTTTGAAGTGGGCTAGTTTGCCAAGTCTGGTAAACAGCTTCGGGAATTTGCTGATGATGTCTGGCGTGTCACCTACTTTGTATAGGATCTCCACTAGTTTTAGGCGTTCACCTGTGGGCAGGCTGAGGAGACAGTCGGCTGAGTCTGGTTCTTGTATGACGGGAATCTGTGCATGGACTGTTCTGTCTTCGTATGTTAGAGACGTGCGAAACAGTCCCAGCCACAGTAGGGGCTCTTTGGACATCCATGTGAAGACGCGTACAGCAGCCTTCTGTAGTTTGGGTTTTGGATTCATTTTCTTGTATTCTGTTGCACATATGTAGTTGAGCAATGCTCCGGTGTCTAGGACGAGTTTTGCTGGGTGATTTCCCATTTGGATGTGCAGCTTCGGGTTTTTCTTAAGCCTGTCGGGGTCCGCTACCATGCATATGTATTCGTCGCTATCTTGAGATATGGGAGTGAAGGCTAAGGAATCCCTCGACAACGAGCGTCGGGACCGGTGTGTGCGGTGCGACCTTATACTGGATCTTGATGAGCTGGTCGACCTGTCTCGCCTCTCACGTACTGCTCTCGCACGGTGGCGAGGTCCAGGGATGCGTCTTGTTGGCGCGGATTCTCTGCAGGATGCTTGGCACACCAGTTCGAAGGGATTTTCTTTCCTGCAGCGGTGACAGTGTTGTCCCATGGCAGGGCATGAGGGTAGTCTTGTATGCAGCGGTAGCAGTGTAGTTGTTGTTTCCTGTTGCTGCTGTTCTGCTTCCTGCTGCGAGTTTGGCTTGCAGGCTTTGGGGTTTTTTTATAATCTGACTGGCGCAATGAGTCTGTTTGAGAGTGGAGTCAGAAGGCTTGTTCGCGTTTTTCTGTTTTTCCAGCTTCCATCTTTTTCGCATGGTCTTCGGCTTGATCGTTTATTCTCGTCAGCTCTTCGATGTCGTCGAGTGAGTAGTGTTTCTTTAGCAAGCGACGACGTAGTGACTCTGACTGGCACCCTTCTATAATTCGTAGGTGAAGTGTATCTTCCGTGTTGAAGTTGTCAAATTCACAGTAGCGAGCTAACCGTTTGAGTTGTGTGATGAAGTCACCCATCGTCTTTTTCTTGTGACGCCGAATTGAAGGTGTATCGTTCGTAATCCAGGTTTCGTTTGTGAAGGAATTTCCTGTTCAGTGCTTCTCTCACGTGTTGATCCGAGGTGGTGGTGGTGGGCGGCAGTTCTTTGATGACTTGTCCGACGTCTTTGCCTATCAAATTACGCAGGGTAATGAGCTGCTGTTTGGGGTCAGTAACCCGCGACCCCATCATGAAGTCTTCAAAGTCTTCTAGCCATCTTTGCCATCTTGGACACATGCTGCTGCCGGACGTGAGGGCCAGAGGTTCTGGGGGGCGTAGGAAGGATACGCCTAGCATTGCTGGACCTGGCTGTGCATTTTGTGATGAACTTGGCTGTGCATTTTGCACTGTGTCCGGGGCCACCGACATGTTGATGTGGAAATGTGGCTCGTTGACTCTCTCTGAAGGTCAGCAGGTGCTCTGGGGCATGCGGCCGGAGGTGCAAGGGTGTATGGTGCCTTGACGATGTCAGGATCTGTGGGTGATCAGGTTGCAAAAAATTCTGCCTGGTTTCAAAATGGCCGCTTTGATATTTGCTGGGTCTGTGACTGTATGGCCTGACTTCAATATGGCCGCCGAGTAGGACAGGTGTGCACGAGGCTGTGAGCAGAGCAGGCAATGAGGCTGTAAGCAAGCAATAAGCAGGGGCTTACCCTTGGCACGATGAGGCAGCACACGATGAGCAGCAGTATCAGGCTTTGTACTGAATAAACGTGGTCGCAGGTGCAGTTCCGCATGCAGCTGGTATTTTAGGCGCTATGGGGCACATTTAGGGAAAACATCTGGCACGCCACTGATTCACCGCGGCAGCGCGAGAGGTATGGGCTGCGTTTTCAGACCGGGAGCGGCGGGTTCAGGATCCCACCCTCGTCGCCAGTTGTTGTGGCTCGGTAATTAAGAGACCAGGCACGAGTAGATGCATAACCGTTTTCTTTATTCTATCCTATTACAGTGTGCGCGCACTTCCCTCGCGCTCCGCCCTTCTACTTCCTCCTCTCATCCTCCTCCCCCCAGCGTCTCGTCCTACCTGGTCCTAACGCCGCGCGCCGGAGCCAGGTATGACGATATCACACTCTCTGTTACAAAAGGGTGTTATTTTGCATATTTCGTCTAATTTAAGCGGACTGAACCGACCGTACAATTACACAAATATTTGTTTGCATGTTAGAATGGGAATGGGATTTACAGGTCGTGTTTGTTTGTTTTTTTGTAGTTTTTATTTTTATTTCAAAAATATAATATAATATAATGTACCATAAACAGGCTCAACTCAGCATTGCCTTGGGATATTGCAAAACACAACAATAACAATAGCCGTAGAGTAATCAGGTCAGTACCCCAGCATTCCAACTGACAAATAGACTCTAAATAGAAGAAGAAAGACAATGGGTGGGGGAGGTGATGGGGAGGGAGGGGAAAAGAGAAAAAGGGGAAGGGACAGTGGGGCGGCATCAACAAACCCTCTGCAGTATGGATATTGGTGGAAGGAGGAGCGAAAAGAAGGAGTGTGAGAGTCCCAGGAAAGGCTAGAGCACCTTATGGGCACATCTCCTCGGGGAGGGGAAAAGAAGGTGTACCCACGGTTCAAGGTGATCGGTGTAATAGGGATGTCATCCCAGTGGAGGTGACCCACATCGGCATCTGAGGTGAGGTGGGGGGGCGAAAGTGCAGTTATGAGAACACTGATACTGACGTCCCTGGCGGGCTCCAGAGTTGCATGGTGTGATGATGACTTCCCTCTTGGGGAAGCGGTGCCAGGTCCCAATCCAGGGCACTCATGGTCTTCTTCTTCCCAGTCAGTCTTTTTCAGTCAGGAACGGGGCACCCACGTCTTGAAATGCATCCAATCTAACAGCCATTGAGAAGATGAGCTTCTCAAAGAGCCCCACCTTAAACATTTCGATATGCTATTACGCATGTGTAGGCACATGTTGGGCGCACCAATGTCACAGTATGCATAGTTTGGCTACATTTACTGTTGTGGTACGGAAATGGTGCTTGTGATTCGAAATTGGAATCAAGTCATGCCGAAGCACTGCTTGGTGAGATAATGGGGAGGGAAGGGATAGCGATTGGCCTAACGTGGCCGACACTGCTGACCCTAACCCCCGGACATCGTAGCAGTCTTACAGGACGTGCGTCATGTTGCATCCCAGGAGGTTATATCGTCAACAGCGTGAGTGATGTAAAAGGCCAACACATTCAAGTTTTGAGGATGTTCAGTACCAATCCTGCATTGTTTTGAAGATGCAAAAGTTCATCCTTGACTCCCACACATCATGGTGTAGGCCTTCCAGGACCTCCATCCAGTCCTCTTCCTCGAAGTCTACCTGCAGACGTGCATGCCTTAGTGTATGAAGTCGGCACGACTGAGGCAAGGAGTATTTCTGTCATACAATAAGGTTGTGCAGACCTGACATCATCCCACGGTATCAACCCCACACTCGCAAATACATAGCAATATAGGAGGGTGCCAAAGTCCACAGTGGCGCATCTAGACTGCTGTAGAGGCAGTGGCAAAGTTGCAGGTATCCCCAGTGCTGATGGAGGGGATAATAGAATTTGACTTGTAGGGCCATGAAATATTTATTTTCTCCATTGTCTAGGTTCTGGGAGAGTGTTTCAATGCCCGCCAGTGGCCAGATAGGCCAGATAGGCCAGTCAGGCGTAACTCTCCTGATACAGATGCTAGCTTACCGCCAGAGGGTGGCCTCATCGTGCAGGCAGGGATCAGGTGAGAGGAGGGTGTGTGTTCACTTCTAGGCCAAGGCGATACCCCGGATCATAGGATTGACAGAACATGCCTTGAAGCAACAGTAGCGATAGAGTAGTTGAAGGCCGGATGGACTATGAAATTTGTTTCTTTCCATCAGAACCCAGAGCGGTGGATCAGTCGTCCCCCGCTGCATGAAGACGAGTTGCACGAGTTGAAGTGCCAGAGAGCAGTGCTCAACCGAGGGACGCCCCAGGCCTCTATATTTCATATGGGCAATCAGCTTGGACACCACCAGCCGTAGTTTAGGCAGTGCCCCAAATGAAGCCCTTGATGAGTTTGTCTATAGATCTAAGAAGGGAGATCAGGATCTGGAGTGGTAGCATGCCCAAGAAGTACGTGAACCGTGGGAGAATAACCATCTTAACTGCCTGTTCCTGCCCCGGAGGGAAAGATTAAGATGGGCCCATTTGGCTAATACCACCCATATCCATTCCATCAGGGGTTCGATTATGTCCATCGTCATGCAGTTCAATCCTCTGGCAACATAAACCCAGAGGTATTGGAGATGGGCCAGTGTGCAGTGGAATGGGTAGCCTTGGACGGCAGCAGCCATTGCGGATAAGTAGAGCGGTAGTGTCTCGCTTTTCCTCCAGCTGATCTTGTACCTTGCTATCTGCGCTAAACTGTCTATGAGGGTCGGAAGAGCTGGGAGAGATCTAGGAAGGTCTGTGAGAGTCAACAAAATATCATACTCATAAAGGAGGATGGACAAAGGACCCCCAGGAGTGGGAATGCCCACAATCTCCAATTGACTTATGGCCATGGCTAATAGTTCTAGAGTTAACAAGAAGAGGAGTGGGGAGAGCAGGCATCCCTGTCTCATCCTTCGTCGGATTAGGAAAGGTGTGGACAAGAAGCCCCTGCAATTCACCTGCGCCAAGGGGTTGTCATAAAGCCATCGGACTCGTTATATGAATCCATCTCCCAGACCAAACCTGTGAAGGACCACAAAGAGGTAACCCCACTCTATATGGCTGAACTCCTTCTCCATGTCAAGAGACAGGGGTAGTGCATTGTCTGGCAAATCCCTAACCCACAAAAGGACATGATCCAGGGTCTGAAGATGATTCTAAGAAGTCTGGCCTGAAATTAATCCAACCTGCATGGGATGCACGAGTGTAGGTATGACTTTCCTGAGCCGGGTTGCCAAAACACTGGCCAGTATCTTGACATCTCCATTTAAAAGCGAGATGAGTTGATAGCTGTCACAAGACTGCGGGTCCTTAACCAGTTTGGGGAGCACTGTGATAAGGGCCCTGTTCGAGATCAGCCCCAAGCCACCCATCTCCTCCGCTTCGTTGTTAACCGCCTCAAGGGATCTGCCACATTAGTTGAAGCCCATTTATACTATTCTGCAGGGAAACTGTCCTCTCTGGGAGCTTTGTGTAAGGAACAGGGGAGATAGGCTGCGCCATCTCCTCCTTGATGATCACTCCCGAGAGTAGGGCTCACACCTCGTCATTCAACTGGGGGAGATGGACCGAACTGAGAAATTGGTAAATGTAGGCCTCGTCGGTGATAACCTCCAGAGTATAGAGGTGGCATAGCATACCACAAAGGTATCCGCTATGCCTTGAGGTTGCAGGACCAGATGGCAGCGGGGTTAGCCCTAGACTTTTTGCTTTTTGGCCTTCTGTTTTTTACCCTATTTTTGTTGGTTTAAGGACTCTAGACACTTTACCACTGCTATTTAGTGCTAAAGTGCATATGCTCTCTGCGTACATTGTTTTTATGGATTGGTGTTTCCATAATTGGCTTATTTGATTTACCACTAAGTACCTAGTACAGTGCACTGTTTCTGCCCAGGGTTTGTAAATCAATGTCTGCTTGTGGGCCTGCAGCACTGATTGTGCCACCCACACAACCAGCCTTTTAAAGGGTTCTCTGACCAGCCACTGCAATGTCTGCATGCAGTTGTGACTGCCATGCCGATTTGGCAAGTACACCCACTTGCCAGGCCCTAACCTTCCCTTTTCTTACATGTAAGACACCCATAAGGTAGGCCCAAGGTACCCTTTCATTTCTTGTGGGGAGGGTGCAGTGTATGTGAGAGGTAGGACATGTACTGGTGTGTGTGACATGTCCTGATAGTGAAATACAGTGTTTTTCATTTTTCACTACTGATATCTGTCCCATAGGTTAGAATGGGGAATACTTTGTAGCATCTTACACGTATAACTCCCCATTGGGACAAGATAGAAAGATGGAGTTTAGTATTCCTGAACTTAGAATAAAAAAATGCATCTTTTAGTAAAGATGATTTTTATATTGTGTGTTTGAAAATACCACTTTTAGAAAGTAGGTATTTTCTTGCTTAGCCATCCTGTGTGCCTCAGCTGGGTTGTGGATTGACTGTCTGGCTTTGGAGTGACAGGGGCTGGGGATGTGCATTCTCTCAGACAGCCACTGATGGGGGGGTTGATGTGTGTCCTGCCTTTCCTCAATGAGTCAGGGCTGGGCTGAATAGACCTGGGCTGCATTCAGAGTAGTGGGAGGAGTTTTCACTAGCACCTGAATAGGCCTGGTCTGCATTTAGAGGGGGGAGAAGATTTCTCTTGCACCTGAATACGCCCTGTCTGCCTTGGACAATGCTGTTTCCACCTCCTGCCGGGAGGCTGGACCAGAGAGGACAGAACTGGTTTGGGCTAGGCACAGACACTCTCTGCCCAAAAGAACAAAGAGAAACTGAGTATAAATATTGGGGACCAGACCCCAGAACTTTAGATCACTGCTGAACTAAGGAACCTGCCAGGAAGAAGGGCTGGAAAATCTGTCAGGAGGAACTGCCACTTTGCTGCGTGCTCTGCTGTGTTGGCCTGCTGCTTGCTGCTTCTGTCTTGGGCAGGGAAAGGCCTGAATTGTACTTTCATCATCCTGCTGTTAGAGTTTTCTCCAAGGGCTTGAAGTGGAGCTTGCCTCCTGTTGGAAGTCTCAGGGAGATAAAAGACTTTAGAAAACTCATTTGGAGCAAGAAGACTGTCAAGAAGAAGAGCTGGAGAAGCTGTGAGGAGGAACTACCACTTTGCTGAGTGCTTTGCTGTGTTGGCCTGCAGTGGCTGCTTCCGTCTTAGGCAGTGAAAGGGCTGGACTGAACTTTCTGCAACTTCTCTCTATGAGTTTCTCCAAGGGCTTGAGGTAGAGCTTGCCCCGTGTTCAAGAAATCGCAGGAAAAGCAAATACTTCAAGTTCATCTGCTACCAGCACTGGGAATTGTGTGTTTTGTGCTGCAACTGAAGAAAAAGCAACCCAATGCCGTCAACGATGCCGCTGCCGACTCTGCGTTCTGAAGGCACTGCCGCACTTTGCATGCAACCCTGGTCTCACCAATGATGCCGCCCGACACAGCCACCGAACCCCTGCTTGCACCGCAACCTGTGGGCACCGCAATTCGCACCGCCTCGCTTCACGCCGCCGCACTGGTATCCCCGACGACGATGCTCCACGCCGACATCGATGCCGCTGCTTGCACCGTGGTTCGAGGGCACCGCTCATAAGTTACATGACGCACCGTCCTCATCCCACACCGCAGCCTTGGCCTACTGTCGCCAGCGCCATCAACTCCAGTTCATCAGCCGATGACAGCTCTTCAGCAACGACGATGCTGCTGCTTGCACTGTGACCTGCCAGCACCGTGACGAGCACCGCATCACTTTGCACTGCATCCCTGGTTTCACCAACGCCACTGGACGACCGTCACCGAGCCGCTGCCTGCACCACGAACTGTGGGCACCACACGCAACATCGCTGCACTTCGCACTGCAGCCCCGATGCCTGCCAACGCCGGCACACCCGACTTGAACCGCGAGGAGTTAGATCTGCAACGCGTGTGACTTCAAGGGCCCGATGACTCCTGTACCGACCTTCGGAAACAACGCCTGCCGATGCCGGCTCTTCGGAGCTCAACAAGAGGTTGCGGACGCCCTGCATTTCTAAAGGTACTGTTTTGTGGATCTTCCCGACACCGTAGTTGGCTCGTGACACCGTGGTCAGCCAAAACTGTTTGGATTTGTTGTTCACGATGCCATGATAGCCCTGGACAGAGCTATCGACTTCAAGGAACTGTAATTTAAGTCTATTATTGCTTATTGATATTTTTAAGGACTGTATTGTGGATTTTTATCGTTTTTGGTCTTGTTTAGTGTTTTCACTGTATTACTGTTGGTTATGTGCAAATGATTATTTCAGTAGTGTATCCCCCTTATCCTGACTAGGAAGAAGGGTCCCTACTTGGACAGGGTTACAACCTACCAACTAGAGACCCCCATTTCTAACATGTGCTTATTACAGTACTTTTAATTTTTAAACAAGCCTTGACTGGCATTAATGTATTGTCATTTTTGTGCATTCTTGAGCTGTGATTTTTTTGGTCCAGCTGCTTTGCATCCCTCCCCTAAGATTGATGTGCTAAAAGGGGTACTTAGTGCCCATGTCTAGTAGACTGAGGTACACAGACTTCAGAACATCAAAGGACAAAGACCTTTGACACACCTGGGGCCCATTAACAAGTAACTTCCCGGGGGCATCCCAAACTGGATTTCTCAAATACAATAGGAAAGGCTTTCGTATTGTGAACTCTCTGATAAATGATTAGGGATTTTTATTTGTGAACGCCTTGTCAGACACCAACATAAGTAGTTTTATATTTTGAACTCTCTGACAAATGAAATACGAGGGGGCTTATCAACTCAGACAAGCACGCATCGATGGGGTTTACAATGTTTACTCTTTGACAGATTCAGTGGGAAGGGTTTCACAGTGTACACTCGTTGACAGAACATTTGCACAGGAAAGTTGTAATGCATGGGCAAAGTGGGCTCTGGCCCAGGGCCCCAGGCTTTCATGGGCCCCCGGACAGAGCCTGCTCCGTTCTGCAGAGAGCCTTGTCCTGGTGACCTTGAATAGTTCTTAAACAGATTGTTTCAAATACTGTTTTCCTTTAATTTATTTTTTAATGTGGGTGATGTGTGAGAGTCTGTTACAGACATTTTGCAGAGAAATGTGTTTATGTTTCATGCAACACCCATGAAAATGTTTCTTTTAGATCATAACAGGACCTTACATGCGAAAAATGGGAGGATGTCACAGAGATTATTTCCAGTAATATTACTGAGCTGCTGCTGTATTGCAAAATTGCAAACACACATTTAGAATCTGGACGAGTGTGCCTGTGCACTGTCAGTGACCTGGCCAAAGAGGGCATGAAAGAGCTAAAATTGGATCATAAATTCAAAGCTGTTCAGAACAGGGGCCCCTAAAATATGTTTGGCCCAGGGCCCCCAAAATCCTTAAGATGTCCCTATATTTGCATTTTGAACTCCATGACAAACACCACAATAGGACTACTACAAAACAACTAGAGTAGGAATGATATTATAGTGTGAATGCTGACAAATCTACTATTCTTTACATGGTGAAGTCTCAAATACAACAGGAAGGGGTTTTACATTGTCAACTGCAAGACAAACACCATAGAAAGGGGTTTTACATTTTTTAACTACCTGACAAATACAATAAGAAGGGCTGAATACATATTTCCCTGTTCTTGGTCTGGCACCACGAGATAATGCTTGACATCTGCAGATAGAGATTAAGGTGCATGTCAATGTATACTTTTAGTCTTCCTAAAATATTTGATGGCCATAAGGTTTGCTTTATGGATTATTAAATGCGATGACATAGGCAGTAGCTCTCTCATTTTACATTTTAAATGTTTTGACAAAGCCCAGAGGCAAAGCCAATAGCCTTTTTGAATGTGAAACACCAGATGTTTTCCAAAAGGCCCATATTGGAGCATTGAAGATGTTTTTAGGATTAAAACTACTGGTGTGCAAATTGTCATATGTACCTTACAGATGTACAAAAACAGATTACATTTACTGGGTTAGTGTTATCCTCTGACATTTCTTTAGGGTACGTGATTTGCACCCTGGTTAGTCGCAAGGCCTCTAAAGGAAGGGTTCTAATTATTAATTCCACCTGACATCGTGTTACTCTTTATCATTTTGAGTGGAGTATTTAGTTATGCGTGCATTAAAGTACTTTTTCCTTTTAAATAAAAATCATTGTGTGGAAATTGACTTATTATTAGTTATTGGTTATTTGTGTGTATTGCTCAGCTTCTAGCCTACAACCCCCTCCGGAGTCTGCCTTAAACTGCTCTGCTCAATATCCTGAGTGTCAAGTTATATATTGTTAACTCTTTGACAAATGCACTAGGAAAGGGGTTTACATTGTGAACTCTCAGGCAAATGCAAGAGAAAAGGTTTTTAATTTGAGAACTCTGACAACTATAGTAGGAACAAGTTCCCCTTGTGAGCTCCTTGACGAACACCATAGGGATGAGCTATACATTGTTTAATCATTAGACAGATCACTAGTTCTTAAACAGATCACTAGTTCAGGTGGTGCTAGAGAGTTCTCAGTTTCATTACATACATTTGACATTGTATGTTTAGTATGCAGACATGTTTGAATTAAATTGCTTTTCAAAAGTAAAAACATTGGACATTGCATCACATTAATTCTTATTTTTTTATTTTTTTAACCCATTCAGTGGTTTAATTTGTTCTTCTGGCTTCAGTTTCAACTAGGCTGTTGATATTCAGTTCCTGATACAAGTGTGGTTGTAACACTAATGTTCCACTTAAATTTCAGAAATGTCTTGTTCCAGTCAGATGTTTGAGTTGAAAGCAGATAGAACTGTGGTGTTGGTTCTAGAGAATCATCCCGAGATCTGTAACTTCATTTGAAAGTGATTGACTCCTGCTACTATTACCAAGCATGTTGGTGTTTCTATCAGTACTGATCTTACATTCTACCTGTGTGTCAAATTTTCTGGTACATGTTACTCCTTTTCAAAGAACTTCAGGAAAATTCTTCTTTGCCTCCTAAAGGGAGAAGAGAGGTGATCCAGACAACTATTCATAAACCTCATTCGATTATAGAACTACAGTCTTGCTTGCCTTACATATAAATATCTTCTCCTTCAGACTGTGCAAAATGATCCCATCAAGTCTGTTACGTAAAGTACTTTGGCACGCTTTTATTAAATTACAGTTAGACCTCCTACAAAGTTTACCAGTGAGTGAAAGGATCTTTTTAAGACAATTTGCAAGGTGCATAAAGCACTTGCTTGCATTTGTCCTGAGTAGCTCTGCTTTTGGCTTCACCCCTAAATGCCCTTTCATATGCTTCATTCCTCTTTTCATGCATTCTTGGTTGTGCCCATGTTCTCTTGCACCAGAGCAAGGAGACACTGTTGGTTCTTGCTCCTATTCTCAGTACACAAGAGGCAAATGTCTCTGCACATGTGAGTGCAGGGTGAGTGGTGTGCCTGTGAGAGTTGATGGATGCATAATGTGCGAAATGGAGGGGAAAAAAGCTGGTTTGGGGGCTAAGTGTAGAGTTTAAATTGCCCACATGTGGGAGAAAGAGCAGGTGTACCTGCGAGGGGAGAGAGGGTGGCAAGCCGAGACCTCAGAGATCATCACTGGTGGGTATAATGGACTTTGTGGAGCAGAACAGTCATAGGACTTCATCAGCAGTCTGCGGTGTGACGTCCGGGGGGCACAAGGATTCAGGTTGCAATGTTGTGATGTTGTGGTAGAGCCAAGCAGTCAGAGGATCGAGGCAGCCTGATATCAGGAAGCACCACCACCGTCTTTGATCACTTTTCATTAGAAAGCTGCATGTCAGAAGGAGCAGAGCTGCAAGATGGTCTACCAACCAGTTTTGGGTTAGCAGGGCCACGTCTGCACCAGTGAGCTGGCTCATTCCAACACTCTTGACTTGAGGAGCAGGCAGTTACAAAATAAATAGTTACTTTATCCAATTCCAGGCCTAATCTGGGTCTTCAAAGAAATGAATCTTTTTGTCCATCACAATGAGGAGTTTTGCAGAGAAGAGGAGATAACAGGTAAGGTGTCGCACAACTTACGTTTTACACCTGTGAAGGATGCCAATTGGCGTTGCACAGCCAGCGTGGAATCAGGAAACAGCATTATTCAATCTTTGTCAAGTTCTAGATTGGTTAGATTGTCGGCTTCTCAAAGAATCTCATCTCAGTCTTTAAAATGCAGGATTTTGGCCACCATAGGGCGAGGCACTGACCTGTGGGGTGGATACTGTGTTGGTACCCGGTGGGCCTTTTCAATTGAGAAGAAAGGGGTGAGCTTATGGGGTGGTATGAAGCTTTTGAACTAATTCTCCAGGAAGGTGATCAGGTCTCAGCCCTCCTTGCCTTCTCCCAGGCCAACTACTCAATGTTGTTCCTGTGGGCTGTTCCTTCTGCATCCTCTGTCCTGCCCTCTAAGTAGTGCACATGATCCGTCAAGTCTGACACTTGCCTGTATGTTTCTGTAGTATGTGGTTGCTTTTGTTTTAGGGTATGTTCTGTTTGCATGACCTTTCAGACCATGTTTTGTGGTCATCTCTGAGCAGGCTAAGTTCCACAACCTTTCTGTCTGTCTTCTCTTCCAGAGAGGACCATTAGAGTTCAATAGCAGCAGCTATGTTGTCCAGTTTGTACAGCTTCTCAGAAGGAGCGGTCTTCTCATGTGCACCAGCCCCAGGACTCAGGGCCATGGGCCGCCCGTCAACACAGGAGGTCTGGGAGGCTGCCTCAGAACAGATCCCGCCCATCTTGCAATGAGTGGAGGACAGTGACACAGACGCATGGGAGGAGGGCCTGACACCCACAATAATGATCAGCGCCCCTTCTGTTTGCTTACAGCTGTGGTACTGGCAGAACACAGCCTTAGTACGAGCAGCCTAATTTGGGAAGCGTCTGTCCTTGCTGTATCACAGGCCAACAAAATCAAGTCTATCTGGTAGTGCATAGACTAGCCTCGGCACTCCTGCCCCCGAGATCTCAGCAGTCAGGGCTCGCCAGATGGGTAGATGTTAAATGTGTGGTGTCAAAGCTCCATTGCCACCATACAGTGCACCAGTCGTCTTGGTGCCTCGGACATCCCTAACCCATCCAGGTATGAAGGTGGCATGGCAGGTGTTGTTGGAGACCAGTATAAGGCCCAGCATGAGTGCAGCACCCAAGCACCCAGGCCATGCAGGAAGCAGGAGGGGCAAGGGAACAATCTCACCAGTAAGGCCCTCTGCATCAGGGCTCCCCTAGGCCAGCCATCAAGGCTCATAGCTGCACCGGTTCAAAGTCAGGCACCAAGCCTTTGATGTTGGGGAAGGTTCTTTGACATTGGAGGAGAGGCCCCTTCCTTTTCCACAGGAGTAGCCGAACTCAGGCGATGTCTTCTTTGCCATGACCAGCAGTACAACCAACAAAGGGTTCCCAATGAGCTACAGGACCAGCTACAGCAGGGGTGGCAAGTGCTGACAAGTTGCGACGTGAAATGGGCTGCAATCCGGTCCCTAGAGGAGGCCCGATCCTGTGCTTGGCTGCTGTGCAATACCAGGACTTTTCGGGCTGCATCCAGGATCCGGCCCCAAGAACCCAGCTAACGAGCAATGAGGTGCCACCCGTTCTGATCAGGGCACAATGCAGGGACAGGGGTGGCCCAAGCTCTCAGGAGTGGTGCTGGAATTCAGTGAGCTGCAGGGTGGTGGTGCCACATACCCAGCATCAGTCCCCTTTGCCATGTGTCTGCTAGGTTAGAGCGCTCTGAGCAGCCTTATGCTGGCCACCAAGCCGACATCCCCTGCTGTCTTGGGTGCCAAAGAACACAGGACCTACGCTTCCGATCTAGATGGCGCCAGATTGTAGGGCTGTGGTGGTGGAGCTGCTCAATTATGGACCCACCATCTAGCCCAGTGTAGACCCATTCCTAGGGTATGTGGTTTTGATGCAAAGTAGTGCTACATTGCATTATTTTAGGGCTACTCTTCAGCGTGACAGAAAATCACAAAGGATCACTTAGCACCAGTCAGTTTGTTTCACATTTGTGATGCAGGTTTTGTACAAAGTGTTAGGAAATCTGGGCCATATGTGCCACACAATATGGCCTCAAGTTTAGGGTAGGTACATACAGTATCTGCAGTTACTGCATACCATTTTCTGGACATGTAAGAATTTCTGTGCTGTTGTTTTCTCCTTGGCAAATAACAATCCACAATGCAGATTGGTTATACATGTGTAACCACGAAGCAGGTACACTAATCTTGCAGTGAGAAGTGAGGGGGGGAGGGGGGGGGTAGTGTTTGATAATGAATCTGTAGAATGATCCATATCTAGCTCAAATTCTCTGTGAGTCAGAAAGGGGCACGTCCATTTGTTTGGACTAAATGTTGTACTTTTTAAACCTAACTGCCAGGCTAAAAATGTGTGATTTTTTTTATTATCCTTGTGCTGAAATACAGACACTCCAGACTGCAAATAAGTACAAATAACCTTAGTTTTTTTTCTAAATTAGTCCTTTCGATTTATTCTGCTCAATTTCTGTCTACTTTTGTATGCAGTAAGCAACACATTTACATGCTCTGTGAAAGTGATACCACATCTCAAAAACAGCAGGTCTCGATTGACAATACATCAGATAAATCCACCCGTCCTTTAAAATGCATTCCTTACAAGGCAGCCCTGCAGTGTCTGGAGAGATGAAGGTGTGAGCAATGAGCAATTACTGGAGCTTGCATTACACTTCTGACATGCATAAGAAGAACATAAAAACAATTGGCCAATTGCTAGCTGTGCCAGTTAAAAAACGCGAATGAAATGGTGTTTTCAGACACCATTTACAATCCAGCACTCAGGCAGAAGCGGAGGAAAACCGATGGTAAGATAAATTACATTCTTTCTGTTCATTTACCTACAGTCCCACATAGATGAATAACTATTTTTACACTGCACATTTCATGTACAGGAGTAAACACAAGCGATTCGTATGTGTTCTGTGCATAGTTGATTTACAGACACACACACACACAAATATATTTGTAGTTGTATTTCTTTATTTATTGAATGATTGATTGGTTGTATTTCTTTGTATTGCTCTGGCTTGCGCTTGGAAGCCATTTCACAGGGCTAGTGAATTTATAGAAAATAATACCCACCTTGTAGATCTCTTCGGGTTTAGTTGGTATCTGTTGACTGGTTTATTATAAAACTTCTAAGTCTCCTAGGAGAAGGGCTTCATAAAAGGTTGGGCTGTATATTTATGGGGGGCAATTGCTTAAGGAGGAGAGGTCCCTCTGGTGTCTAGAAGGAAGAAAAAGGCTTCTACGAAGAGGCTTGTCTTTACATTTCTCCTGTAGGCAGTCAGGTTTGGGTGATTTCTCATGTTCGGGCACAGAGAGTTCCAGACTTGTTTTGGCTTCCTGAGTTTAACAGGTGTATTGTAATATTGAGCCCTTCTGATAGCTTCTATTTCTTCCCTTCAACAGCAAGTTTATTAATGTAACTCATTGTACACAATCATAACATAAATCATATTTTTATTAGACCGCACCTGGCTTTTCGTAAGCAAAGGTATTCTGTTCAAAAGCCTTTGTATAGTTGACTACTTTCTTAACAAGGACCAGCATACAATCAACCTAATATTCTCAACATCAGCAATGTACATGTTTAAAATATGTAAACTGGGTTGGCCTATTCAGTTGAACTCTGATCATTTACAATAGGATCTGGAGTGATATTTAAGTTCAACACCAAAGTACAGGTGGATTGGCAATTGACAGAAATAAAAAGCTTGAATAGTCACATATGCCTGTTTCTGACAGTGTCTCCTCATACTGTATTCACATTATTGTGCCCATTTTTTTTTTTTAGTTTTATATAGCGCGAACTAGACCCGAAGGTACCAGAGCGCTTTATATGAGCACCAACTGCGTTACAGATGGACACATTCATTTTTTTGTGTTAGGCATGGGGAGATTAAGTGATTGGCCCAGAATCACAATATGTTGAGCGTCCCTGCCGAGACTTGAACCCGGTTCCTCAGCTTCAAGGTCGACTGCCCTAGCCGTTAGGCCACATCCTATCCCGGCCTTGTTTGGGGGTCTAACTTTATAAACTTCAAAGTAGTTCTGACCTTAAGTATTGATGGGGATGATGGACATCCAGGTGCCCAGTCAACGTCACTTAGTCTTGAGCTGATACTCTTGTGAAAGAACAACCCTTATTTAGGAAGATACCACCGCTAGAAAGATTAGGGCTGGATGGGATGTTGGAGAGTGGTGGAGCTCATGCTGGCACATCCCTCTTTTTAAAAAAAAGGCCAAAGGGTCCATTTTACCCCCAGGCTGGCCATTTCTATCAAGTCATCCAGCAATGACTCTGCCTAGTGAAGGAGGGGGTTGTGTAATAATGGGGATGTTTGGAGTCCCCTCATCGAGGACAGGGGACATCTTTGGTGACAGCCACGACAACTGTTCATCCCACTAACACAAGCAAGTCTCTAGCGACAACTAAATGAAAGCTACAAAAGAGATGTAACATAAGTGTGAATTGGATTTTACTGCCACCAATGAAAATGTATGGGCCCCCTTTCTAGGTAGTAAGGTATCATCCAAATGAGGTCATACATCAAAGGATGAGTTGTGGCTTGCAATGGGCTGGATTAAATTGAAATGAAAGTTTCCACCTGGTTCTGTGACACATTATTGCAGAGAACTCTTATCAACTGGAGGTGTCTATTTGTAAAGAGCTTCTTGCCATTGGCATCAGACAGTTGCAGCAAACTCCTATTTATTCAGAAGCCTAATGTAGCAAGGGAGTGTCCATCAGGAATTCTAGTGTAGCTAGCCCCTATGCATAAGGCCGGACTGTCTAGCACAAAAAAGCTCTTATTAACTGGAGTCAATAGCGTAGAGATGCACTTTGAGTATTGGAAGTTTAGAAAAAGGGCTAATGTCTTCCATAGTGCAGTTTAATTTGAGAGACCTTCTTTTCAGAGAGCTTTAGCCCTGAAGGAGGAGTGTCCTGAAAATTACTCCTATCCTTATGATGTTGGGAAGGGAAGCTGAGGACAGGGAGCTCTTCTAAGAAAGTGTTTTATAACCCACAACCCCAGCTTCCTATTTTTTGTTTTTGTACCTCCGTAGTAAGTCTCCCTGGGCAAGTTGTCCCCACCATAGAAAAAGAGATGTCAGGTAGACTTCCAGCACCAGTCATACCAAGGGATACCTTTAATGCCTTGGAGGGAAGAAACCAGTTTGGAATGGGAGGAGTCAGGCTCAGAGGAATGGTCTTCCTAACCCTTGGTTGAATCTGACATTTTGAAAGCTCCCAGAATGCAGTGCAGGTGATGGGACATCCAGAGCTGCTCCCAACAAGTAAGAGTGATGGATGGCAGAGTGATGTGGCATCTCTGAAATGGGTAGGAACTCTCATCTTCTAGAACTCTCCACCTCCAAAGTGAAGAGACTTTAAATAGAGTGGGACCATAGAAGAGGAAGGCGACGGACTAGCTTGCTGATGAACCCCTGTTTAGAGTGAAGGGACATTCTGGACTTCTATCCTATGACTCTAGTGAACTCTGTCTTCAGCGTCAGTGGCACAAGCTTTCCGCTTTCTTCCAGAGAACAGTAGAGGGTAGACTTGTTGGTGACTCTAAAAGAACGCCGTCCCAAGGACTTCGGTGAACTGGTCCTTGCTCGAGGTGACCAAGGAAGAGGTAAAAAGGCTTCTGCTTGACACAAAGTCACTGCAAGTGATTATGAGGCCTGGGGAGTGCAGGCTGAGAGAGTAGTCTGCCTACAGGGCCCAGCTGCAGAAAGGCCCCTGGCCAGGAGTCTACCAGGAACTGGGGTAGGAGTGCATTTCCAAAAGTTCCTTTGAGTCCACTACTGCTGTAGAAGTGAAGCAATAATGGCCAGGCACAGGATATATTTTAAACCAACCAAGAAAATAATAAGAAATGTAGAGTCCTTGCAAAGCTGTTAATTCTTTCTGGAGAAAGCCACCAAGAGCAAAGAGCAACAGACTGCATCAAAATTAGACCTTTGGGTTTAAAGATATCTGATTTTGAATCGGCCACTCATGCCTGATGCTTTTTCTTTGGCAGCAGTGTCCTCAGGCTCAGGGGCACCATTGCATGTCTTTTGATCACAGGTGGGATCTACTTAAACCCTGTGAGAAGCATGTGAGGTTGTCCATCCCCTCAGGAGAACAGTTCAATCTGTTGGCTGGGTTACACTTTAATTCAAACACCCCCTCGAGATAGGGCGGATGGCATCCTCCTGCTTGCCACAGGCCAGTGAGGAGAGACCTTGTGAAGGGGGCTTCACAGACAATTACTGCACCTACACAAACTCTGTACTAGACGGTTTAGTTGGCATTCAGGGCCAGATGTAGGACCCTCACATTTTGCGACACGCAAATTGCGTCACTTTGCAACTCGCAATTTGCGACTCGCAAAATGCAATTTACGACAGTGTCTCAGACACTGTTAGCGATTCCTAATGGGGTTGCAAATTGCCTGCCTCATTAATATTCATGAGACAGGTGCTATTTGCGACCCCATTAGGTATGGCCAGCACTCACAGGGCCTGCTGGGGTCAGTAGACCACTATGTCTGTGACTGCTTTTTTAATAAAGCAGTTTTTTTTAATGCAGTCTGTTTTCCTTAAAGGAAAACGGGATGCATTTGAAAAAGAAACATGAAACGAGTTCTGTTTCATTTTTAGAGCAGGCAGTGGTCCCTCGGACCACTGCCTGCTCTTAAAAATATTTTAGCACACACTCACAAAGGGGAGGGTTCCCCTGGGGACCCCTTCCCATTTGCGATTGGTTTACCATCTACTTGAAGTAGGTGGTAAACTGCGAGTGTTTTGCGGCTGCAAATGCAGTCGCAAAACAATGGTGCATTGCATTGAGACTCGCTATTAGGAAGGGACGCCTCATCCTAATAGCGAGAGTCGCAAACACTATTTTGCGAGTCAGTGACTCGCAAAATAGCGTTTGTACATGTCAGGACCCTTTTTTGTGGTCGCAAAAGGGCCGATCTCCCGTTTGCGACCGCAAAAAAACGGTCGTACATCTGGCCCTTAGGGTTTTCTTTTAAGTTTCTGAACCTTCATGGTGATGAGCCACAGATAGTTGGCTAAGTGCTTTAGAAAGTGCCCCATTGGTATTCCCACCACCTATTTTGTTTATATTTGACATTTTATGCAAAGTATTTAGTTTTGTATGCGTTAAAGTACTTTACCTTTTTAAAAGAAAAAACACTGACTTGACATTGATCTGTTAAATATTGTTTGTTGAATTGCTGAATTCTGAGGGCAGATTTACAAGCCCCTTGAGACACTTTTACACCGCCGTTGCGTCACTTTTGTGACCCAGCGGCGGAGTCAGCAATGCGCCACGTTGCGACACATTTACAACGTGATTCATCTAGGGAGATGTGTCACGTTGTAAAGCCCTGAGCCACATCATACCTGCATCAGGTATAATGTATGTAGGGTGGGCGTTCCGACGCAAGAAAGCCTTGTAAAAGTGACGCAGTGAAATCTACAAGATTTCACTGCGCCACTTCTACGACGCCACTGCGCCAAAAGTGACACAGCACAATAGGAATAGGCATCCCCATGCATTGCTGTAGTTGCGCCATGCTTGCGACTCCAGCAATACGTTACCTTTACGCCAACAGATGCGTGACGCATCTGTCAATCCTTGCGCCATGGTGGGCCGCATTGTAAATGCGACGCATCCATGGTGGCGCAAGGGTTTTTTTTTAGTGACGCCAGTAAACCGACGCATCTCTGCTATGACGCAGAGATACGTCAGTTTCTTGTAAATCTGCCCCACTGTCTCTAGCCCACAACACCATCCTGAGTAAACTTTGAACTGCTCTGAACTGTATGGCCTATATGTTATAAAGGGTTTCTGGTACAACTTAAACTAAACTTTTTGTATATTACATTTTCCTTTATGCAGGCAGATGTGGCACCATTAACGTGCTCTGATATTGTGAAATGGAATGTACATTTGATTTGTGATCATAAAGCAACTTGAGACAGAAGCACATTGATGCACCTTCCATGAATTCTCCTTTAGATCTAAAAGATCCTTGTAGATTATCTGTTTAGTTATGTTTTTATAACTCTGTCTACCACATTTCATATGCTTCACAATGTGTCAGGATGGAGACTGGGGATGAAAGAGGGTTGATTGCAAGGAATGAAGAACAAGATAAAGGAAAGTCCAACCACTGAAGAGTGACAAACCCAGGAGTTCGCCATCGTGATCAACAGAGGTGACTGTTCAGTCCTTGAGGAGGGCAACTTTATTTACTGAGGTTTGTAATGGGAAAAACATTGATGTTCAAGCAAAAAACTACCAAGATTGCCAGCTATTATAGAGACAATAAGAAAGAGTCTTATTCTTCTGAAAGTAAGGCGTACTGTTCACTGAATATGTCATTGTAGCATTATAACCTGCTGTAGAGGACTATGCCAGTTAAAGGCCCTTAACCTGAGTTACAGGCCTGAGATTCAGAAGAAGGCCTATAACAAGCGGTTTGCTTGAGTGGGAGTTCTATCACCATGATTGGCATTCTGCTAGTCTAATGCCTTCAATAGAGTTCCAAACATTCTAGAGTTCAGCCTGAGTGTCCACTGCCGTGGGCTATACCAACCTTTAAAGGCCCACTCCAGCTTTTTTATGCCTGAGGTAAGGGAGTGGGATTTTAATGGCAGGTATAGCATGTTGTGGTGGACTGTAAGGGCTTAACCACATTCCATTGCATGAAGGCGGACTGTCCGTGTTAAAAATGTTTTCTCTGGCGGCACGGGGCTTACAAAACCCCAGCAGCTCAGAAGGTTTGGACTTCTTTAACAGCTCCTGCTGTTAAAAACATCAAGCAAAGATAGCAGGACCTCTAAAAAGAGTCCCTTGATTCCCTCAGGTCTACCAAACTGTTTTCCCACTTTTGACAGACGAGAGAGAATCATCAAAATGTGTCCTTCCCTCCTGCCACACTTTCTGTGACACTATGAACCATGGGTGGAAAGGGCCGGAGGGGCTTCTGTTTTTCCTCACCCAAAACCTTTGCCTCTCATTTCCATGCACAATTGAGGCAGGAGCGAGAGGCCGTGGAACACTGATATTTTAACAGCTGCTGAACTATTACAGAGTATATAACCCCACTGCTGTTCCACTGTATTCAATGGAACAGTGAACTTTCCAATGTTCCAATGTTCTAAGTAAGTATTATTGCCTGTTACTGAGGGCTATAAATATATTTAAATGCCCCACACCCGAATTATAGGCTTCAGCCACAGGCTCAGACGCATAGCATGAATGAGGACCCTTAACAACTGGTGTAACTGAGGCAGAAGGGCTATAATGCTTTTAGAACATTCCACCAACTAAATTAGAATACTCTAATTTTCGAATTTTGGAGCAGAATGTCTGTACCAGCCATTAATGGTTTTGAGCGAATGGAGAGCTCAAGATTCCAATGTTCTAATATGTTTTCAAACATTATTTGATAAATTAATGTTGTGTGTGCACACAAACAAAAGGTCTGTGTCGAGCATTTTATTTCTCGAGTACTAGTGGTATTTGCCACTTTACATAGAGCAAAATGATGTGGATGTAATGTGATGAATCTGACAATTCTGTTGAAAGAGCAAAGGATAACACGACATCCCTTCTGACTCTTCCCTAAAGAAGCCCCATGGACAGAGACCCTATATGTAAATTGTGCATTCCTGCTCAGATGAAGATGTGTCTCATCGTTCGAACTAAGGGGCTGATTGCAATTCCAGTCAGACCCGCTTACGCGGTCCTGTTGGCGGTGGTCTCTTCAAAGGCAGTTGGACCTTCGAAGGTCTCTTTGGAAGCGGTCAGTCTGACCACCGGATTACGATGCATGCATAGTGTACTCCGACCGACCGCTGAAAGATCACCAACTCCAACAGCTTTTTTTCCGACTGCCGAGATGGCGGTCGGAGACAAACTGCATCCATAGAGCTGTACAGAGATCTCGGACCGCCGTCCGGATTACAATGTGGGTTTCCGACAACCCATCCGTGGCAGTCCGACCGGCTGCCTTGAGTCATCGGAAACGAAGAATTTGGGGTGCATACTCACCCTAATCCGCTTCTCTCCAGCAATCTCTGCCACGGATCCTTTCCTCTTGGTCCCCCCTACACTTCGGAAACGGAACCCCAATGACAATGATCCTGTGGGCACCGGAATCCAAGTAAGTTCTTCTGCGGTATGTATCCGCATTGACTGGACTGTGCACATTATGCCACACTCCAGCAATGGGGTACGGGGTGTACAAAGCATATCCCCACATATGTTATGCATGTGTGTACATATCACTTGTTGTCTGTGAGTTTTGTACACATTTGCAACGACATATTCAGGGATATGTTCTCTGCCATAGCTGCGACTGCCACGGTAGCAACAGTTGCATTGTAATACGGCGGGGGGACGCTTCCCAGCCTCGGCAGTTGGAAAGGGCTTGTGAATACGGTGTTCAGTCCGACTGGCATCGTAATGAGGCCCGAATTTACTGGAATGATTACATCATTAGTAGAAACATAAAAAGCAATCGCTGCATCAAGGAGAATTGCACCATAGAAGCTCAATATAGTAGTGAGTAAATGTAAGTTACACCTAAGGTGGTGTAATGCAAAAGGATGAGGCCCCCCGCAGGATGTCTTGAGGGGCCCCTGAGACACCCATATCTCTCTGATATTCATAATCCTTGAGTAGAATTAGGGACCCCTGAAGGTAGGCGAGGGACCGCTTCACCGTAGGGCTGCAGGTGCCTGCATTATACTGCTGAACACCTGCTCATAGCAACATATTTAGAAATTGGGCGTCTTCCTAAAATCAATAATTAGACAGTTGTTTTCAAGCTTCAGTGATAAGGTAAAATCATTTCAAAATTCTGGAATTATGCACCCAGGTTACTAATTCAATGAACTGGAGTAAAATATACCCTAATTTCAAGTTTTGCTAAATGTTATGAATTTTTAATAACAAACAATTTTTCAATTTAATTATAAAACATACCTATGATACTTTTTTTTTTTTTTAGCATTTTACTATAACAGAAAAGATTAAGATATCTTGTTCTTTGACAACCTGAGCACGGGGCTGAATCCATGAAAGTCGCACAAGGTTATTACTCCGGCGGCGCAAACACTGAATATTAGAATGCTATGCCATTAACTATTCATAAGATCAAAATATCTGTATGTGGGCACATGAAAGCCTCTGTATTGCTCTGTTTCACACATTCTGCTGGCGGTCCTCTAAATTGTTTTCATCTGCCGTATTTTTGCAGCACTAGCATTCTTTGAACTTGAGATTCCGATCTCCGTCGGCATACTTCATTCTGGCCGTCCTTTCACACCAATCCCCGGAGCAGTGACACCCCTCGAATGATGAATAGCAGCTGCCAGGAAAGCAGAAAATCTCGACTGAGACACAGTAATCAGGACACACGGTAGAGACAATAACACGGCACGTGTCCCAACCACTGGCGAACAGAATAAACTAAAGTGATTTTTGTACGCTTATTTTGCAGCACATTAAACAATTTCGAGTTCTGAAGCTACCAGTTTAATATTTCCTATTTTATTAAGAATGTATAAAGATATATTGTAGAACAAGGCCATGAAAAATAGGGTTTGTTCCCTCACATATGTAACATTTCAATGTGAGATGGCGGGCAAGTGGAGTCCCAGTGCAAAATCAGTTCTTGAAGTTTGCCTGTGTGATTGGCAATGGAATATTTAATTCTCCATGCCAATCAGGTAGTTGAATTGTAAAACTGAAAGAGTAGTGTAACTCTTAGCAAAAAATGTCTTGGACGATGTAATATGGGTCGTAGCTGCTGGAGAGGAACAGGGCCTGTTAGTTCAGGGACTTCCTTTCTTTTATGAAGTAATTATCAAATAATGGGTGAGCAATTTGAGCATCTCCCTGATTGGTTAAGTGACCGGTGACTCATCTGAGCATGCTCTAAGACTTACTCACTGATTGGTTGGTAGTAAATCTGAGCAGACCCCGAAGATTGCTATGTGATGGGTGGCAGATGTGTGGAATCGCTGAAAACTGCTGGTTGTCAGAACACACTCAATTGAATGCACTGCTGATTAAATGATTCCCACGGTATGGAAGGGTCCATTTTTTCTAAAAGTGGGCTCCTAGAAATTGACAGCCGAATGTTGGAAATTTGCCCTTTCTCCAAGGTCACCCGGGATTTTTTTGCCTTTTTATTGAACCGTATTATTGTTGGCCATAGAACTCTGTATTTTGCCCCTGCTAACGCGTGGTAAAGTTATTGTGTTCTCCCTTTCAAACATAGTAAAATTGGTATACACCTGATTGGCACATTTAATTTGCCCATAAGTCCCTAAAATATGGTAACACCTGTACTCTGGGCCTGCAAATTAAATTGCTACTACTGGGTTGCAGCAATCATTTTGCCACCCACTACAGTAGCCCTTCATAACATGGCTCCAGATCTGCCACTGCTGCCTGGGTATGCAGTTTTAAACTGCCATTTCAAGCTGGCAAAATAAACTTTTTGCCAGGCTTAAAACTTCCTTTTTGTTATACTTATAAGTCACCCCTTAGATAAGCTCTAAATTACGGGTGGGCGTAAATTGTGCAATTCACTGGACTATAATTATGCGAAATTGCAGCAAAAATTATGCAGAATTAAGAGGAATTATGCAAAGAGCGTACCCAGCATTTAGTGCAATTTGTTTACCCTTGTGCGCAAAATGGATCTGAGGATGAATTTTGGGCTAAGAAAATAGAACTAAATGCAACAGAACACAAACAGCAGTAGCCAGCCGCCACTTGCGCTCACTACATTGCTCCTCCTTGTAGGATTTTTGTGCCAAATTATTCAAAATTGATTGATCGGGTGTAATCGCGTAATTTTCGGTAATTTAGCATCAATAGAGTAACATCAATTTACATTAATCACTTTGAATACTCCGGTGTAATTAAAATTTCCTATTTATCAAAAGAGCGGGACTCTAGGAGCTATTCTGAAAGGTCCGGTGACCCGTGCTCCCGAAATTAAACTTATACCAAAGGGAGTCACCGTTCTTGAGTGGAGATGGAGAGAAGGGAAGTAGGGGGTACTCTTGTCGTGTGCTACTCTGCTTGTGGTAGGCAGGGTGTCCTCATCTTGATGCCCTCACACACCCCGAAGGATGTCATGCTTCATCATTGGGCTTTTGCTCCTTGTCGGGCCGGCGCTGAAATGCCCTACGGGTCCCCCGAAGGGTCTCTTTTTCGGAGATCTTTTCATGAAGCCGTATGGGTGCGTGGGTGTAAGTGGCAGTGAAGTCCTAGAAAGTGTATTAAAAAATGGCTGGAGGGAGAGTGATTCATTTTTAATAAAGTGATCCCTCTATCATTATTAAAACAAAGTGTATGGAGCTGCTTTAAGGGGTATTATGTCCCTTGGTAGCTGGGTGATTATATGTCCCTAGTGGGCATATGTTATGGTCAACATGTTTTGCGCTTTCTCGGCTTCATTAACATTGTAGGCCAGAATAGGTGGATGGCTACGGAGAACCACGCCTCCGTGTAGCCACAGGTGACGCTGCCTCCACCCCCAGCAATGGAGACTTGGCGTCCCGCGAGGTTCGCGCGCTAAGAAACGGAGCTCCTGTCTGCGGCTCCCGGCGGCGGTTCTTTTCCTCTCCCTACTGCGGCGGATGCAATTAATGCGGCCGGCTCACAGCGCTTGGATCTCGCTGTAGGTCTGGCGTGGCTCCGGCGAGGGCTAAGAAGGACGTGGGGGGCATCGGCGGAGCGGAATACTGAACCATGAGAGCACTGGAGACTCAACGAAGATAGCGTCTGGTAGTTGGAGGCGGGAGGCTGGAGCCTGGATTGCCTGACGTACCTGTGATGCGACCCCTTCCCTGGACTTGCTCTGGCTCGGCGCGAGGGGCTATGCAGGAGGGCTGGAGTACCGGCGGAGTATCAACACAGGATTAGAGATCAGGAGCCGGAATTCTGTCATGCGCTGCAGGAGGATGGAGGTATGAAGATCTTTCTTTCTGGCAAAGGACAGTCATGTTATAGAAATTCATCAGAAATCTGGTGTTCTGAAAGCTCCCTATGTGATATAACAATTGGTTCATTGGAAGGGATTTGGGGATTGAACCAAGAGCGATGCGTCAGATGGTTCTGAGAGGGGCAACAGTACGTGCAGGAACTTCAGTGGTAGCCCCCTACACTTCTCCTTCATCAGCACAGAAAGTTAGACGTCAGACAGCCCAGGCTCGTATTTTGGCTGTAAAAAGAGGGAGAACTGTTCCTAAAGTTAGGGGGGACATAAACGATACGACCTCACAAGTGGCCCTCTTGTCTCAGAAATTCTCCTCTATTCCGTCAGATTCTTCAGGATCTTCCTCTACCTCTACTTTATTGGATTTTTCGCCCGAACCGGGATCCGGGGTTAAGGGCGGGGTTGTTGGGGGTGCAGTAGTGGAGCCGCCTATACCAGGTCCTGCGGTTAATACTCTTAAGGAATATCCGGTGTTCTCTATCAATCGCAAAATCAATCAGATGGCTACTCTGAACAGTACAGTCGACAAGACATCTTCCTCGGAGACAGTCCCTGGAATTCAGGAGGACGGTGCAGTTATTATCGTGCACACTGGGGCCCCGCTGGAAAAGGAAGATGGGACCCTCCCTGGAAAAAGTTCGGATGGGGCTGTACAGGTGGTACAGGGGGTAATGATGGCGTTGTCACAAGGCAATTCCAGGGCTGGTGAAGTCCTGGGGTCTCTACTATCCCCAGTACAGCATGATTTGGTGTCGGGGCTAGCATCAGAACTAGAACCAGGGCCAGAAGTTGGGAATCTGGGTTGCCTGCAGGGAACAGGTATCGTCAATAATGAGCAGGATATTACTAACTCTGCCTTGGATTTTGTTGCTTCTAAAGATCTGGCACAGCCCTCGGTTGTTTCATTAACACAGATGCAGATGCTCTTTGAAACCATTCTGGGAGAAATTAGAGAATGCAAAATCGCACAAGCACAGGAGCTCTCGTTACTGCATCAACGGCTAGATAAGATTGAGACTATGGTACAGCAAATACCTGAGAGATTTAAAGAACTGGAACATCGGGTATCCGAAATTGAGGACCATTCTGTATTATGTGATTCGGATATTGCCTCTCTCCAGAAGAAAGTTCAGGCCTCCCAGAATAAGATCGATGAGATGGAGAATTATGCAAGGCGCTCAAATCTGCGTTTCACCGGGATCTCTGAGGACAGTGAACGTATAGATGGCCAAGCCAACCCCGTAATCTTTATCGAATCATTAATTAGAAACCACTTGTTGGATAAGGCGCCGGAAGATCTTACAATAACGAGGGCCCATAGAGTTCCTTTCCACAAAATTCCTGGAGCAAAGTATCCTAGGACAATGATTGTGAACTTTTCGGATTACCGTATTAGAGAGGCAGTATTGACAAAAGCAATCCAGAAGAGAGAAATTGTCCTACAAGGTGGTGATCAAGGGCGAGTATTCTCAGATATGTCGGCAGCAGCGGCACGGAGACGGAAGGACTTTGTTGGGTTGTTGAGTCAGTTTAAGAATGCAGGAGCCCAGGCCTCAATTGCCCAGCAGTCTAAATTGAAGGTTCTGTGGAAAGGGAGGTTTCATTTATGCTCTTCTCTTGAAGAAGCTCAAGAGTTATTGATGAAGATGACCCATGATAATCATAATGAGTGACTTAAATAGACTCATTTTTTAGTTTTGGGTTTAGTCTTTTCTAAGTCTGCGATATCTAATCTATTTAAGCGAGCTGTCAGACTTGTTTTCTCTCTCTCTGCGTGAATATTCTGGCATCTGATCATTTATAGATAAATGTAGTAGGACCTGTTATAGGTAGTGCCCACTGTAATTTTGTACTGTACTCTTTGCATTTTGCACTTTTCCTATTTTTGCTGTTTTTATGGGATCGATCTGTAATGCACTTTGTATTATGGAAGGTATTGTATCTTCCACATAATGTTGGGCAAATGTAGAAAACGTAACTCGTTGTTTTTAGCTCATGGCAAACGTTTCATCAAATCTACAGACTAGTTGCAATATTCGATCATCTTGGCACATTTTGCACAATGCACATGGCACTTCATCTTCTTTCTTTTTATGGTCATTTTATATGGAGCATCTTTTAACATCTTTTAGATATTATTCACGGCATTTTGCATAGTGCACTTTATCATGTTTTATTCTTATTCCTGATAAGGTGATTCTTGCACATTGCACATTGCACTTTATCTATTTATTCCTGGCTGCACTGAGTCAACAGGGTGCAGATGGCAGATATTTATTGGCTTTGCATGATCATTTTTGCACTCTACATATCTTAATTTTATCTTTTGCTGTATTGAGTATATTGTATATGTTATGTCTGTTATATTGTATTGGATTATAATGAGTTATTGAATTATAGCAGTATTATAGGATGATTCTGGGAATATGAACCTCGCTAGTTGGAATTGGCATTAGAGCAGTCAGTTGTATATTTTCCAGTCCTGCGGAGGCGCTTGGGCTATTAAGGGAATGCGCATCAAGTTGTGATGGCCAAACGAAAAGTATAGCGGACCTAAGTTTCTTTTTTCTTTTTTTTGGGGGGCGGGGGTGGAGGTGTCACTTAGGGTCTCCCTGGGTGTAATGTCATGACACCCAATAAATGTCTAGGGAGGGTGGGAAGGTGGCTAGCGTGGCCAGGAGTAGTTGCTATACTTCCTTGGGGCGGGGTTTCTAAGGGAGGGTTCACGGGGGTGAGGAGGGAGCATGTGGGTAAAAAAATGAAAACCATTCTGTTTCTGTTTATTGTATATGTCCAGCATGATTTAGATAAGCTGAAGGGGGGACAGTTATTTTTCTTTCTTGCAGGTGCCCTTCGAGTATGGAAATTGGGTGCCTTCTGCTTGTTTGACATAAGTATTTATAATAATGGGAAGTTTGTTTTGAGATGGTGTAAAAGATCGGAGCTTAAATTGGAAATAGGGAATTATTGCAGGTAATCTCTTTTAATGTCAACGGCCTCAACAATAATAGGAAAAGGCGGGCCATAGAAGCCTGGATCAAGACAGAAAATCCAGCTGTGATTCTTTTACAAGAAACACATATATCAGCGGGTAAAGCAGCACAATTTTCAATGTTTAAATCATGGGCTGCACATAAAGTCTTCTCCTCATCTTCAGCAGCCCATAGAGGGACAGCTATTTTTATTAGTAAGAATATTCAGGCAGAGGTGGTAAATATAGCGAATGACCAGGGGGGGAGATGGTGTTGGGTTACTTGTAAGGTAAGACATAGACCTCTGACGTTTGCAAGTTTTTACGCTCCAGTGGAGGACAATCCTACCGTTTATGAGGAATTTTTTCAATCCTTAATACAAGTGTCAGGGGAGATAATTGTGGGGGGGGACTTTAATCTGTTGATGAATCCAAAGATCGATTCCTCTACAAAAGCGAAAAAACAGTTAAAGCATCAATCCCTCAAAGTGGTTCAAAGCTACAGCCCATTGCTTGATATCGATGACCCTTGGCGGGCTGCTTTTCCCACCGAAATTGCCTATACTTGCTTTTCAGGGAGATTTCAGTCGTTTTCACGGATTGATTTTTTTCTTATCTCCCGGAAGTTGTTTTTTAAATCACAAAAAATCCTTCAGAACGGGTTCTCGGAGCACGCTTTGGTCAGCTTGGAGGTAGAATTGGGGGATGGTAAGAAAGCCTTAAGAAGATGGCAGTTAAACTGTCAGTATTTATCTGAGGATAACTGGATTTCTTGGATTAAAATTGAAATCAGAGCATTTTTTTAGCGAAATCAGGGCTCAGCCCCTATACATATGATCTGGGACTCATTTAAAGCCTTTTTTCGTGGGCTTGCAGTGGCTAAAGATGCAGGGATCTCAAAGGGTAGGAAGAAGGAAAAACAAATGTTTGAACAAAATTTGCAAAGGTCCATTAATAACTTTTTGACCAGCCCTACTCCGGCAAACCACCGACACCTGGAGCAGGCCAAACGAAGTCTTGCCGAGAATTATTATGCAAAAAGTGAATTTTCTTATCAGCAGCATAAGCAAAAAATGTACGAGGACAGTAACTATACCGGCAGATTTCTAGCTTGGCAGGCAAGGGAGCGGGCTGTTAGTAATCAAATACTTGCATTAAAATGCCCTAACTCTGGTCATCGTATTGAGGATAGGGAAGCAATAGGCGATATCATGGTCCAACATTTTGAGAATATTTATGGCCATGAGCAATCTATCAATGTGCCATCGCTGGAAGCGTTCCTTCAGGAAAATGAATTACCTGTTTTAACAGACTCAGAACAAAGAAGTATGAGGAGGCCGTTCTCAAGAGAAGAGTTAGGGGACGTTATTAAGAATCTCCCTAATGGCAAAGCCTGTGGTCCAGATGGTCTCCCTTCAGAGTTTTTTAAAACATTTGCCAGTGAGATTCTCGATGTCTTTCTCATCTTTGCAAACTCAACTTTGGAAGGAGGACTTACACCACCAACTTTTAGAGAAGGGAATGTAGTTAGTTTTTAAAAAAAGGGTAAAAGCGGTGAGGACCCTAATTCTTATAGTCCGATAACTCTTTTAAACACGGATTATAAATTGATTACTAAACTTTTAGCGAATCGTTTTAATGGGTGTGCTTCGCATTTAATCCACTCTGATCAGAATGGTTTTATAGCTGGAAGGCAATTGGGAACTAATACACATTTTTTAGTGGAAGCATTGGATTACTTTTACACACAAAAGATCCCAGCATTAGTTCTGTTTTTAGATGCCGAAAAGGCTTTTGATTTGGTTATATGGGAGACTTTATTCTGTATTTTAACAAAGTTTGGAATCCCATCCAATATTATAGATTTGGTGGCGAATTTATACAAAAATGCCGTGGCCAATATTATTATCAATGCTATTCAGGTTGGTCAGGTAAAAGTTAAAAGGGGCACTAGACAAGGGTGCCCGTTATCTCCAGTACTTTTCGCTTTTTTTATTGAGCCCCTAGCGATAGCCATTAGAAAAAATAGGTATATTTGTCCCCCGCTTCCGTCTATGGCTAAGATCAAATTATATGCTGATGACATTATACTTTTAATAAAACCAGAAGAGGAAGCACAGGCCAAAGCTTTTCAGATGTTTGACTTATATGAGTCATTCGGCGGCTATAAAATCAACAAAAGAAAAACCGAAATAATTTTGAGTGGATGTACGTCGGAGATTTTACACCCCGATATTCTTCCGTGTTTTAACTTGAATCCTAAACGGTATTTAGGGGTCTACTTTTCACCATTTGTTTCGGATTTGTATGATTTGAATTTTGTTCCGCTGCTACGAAAAGTTCAGGATCTATTTTTACGTTGGGACTCCCTGCCGCTTTCTATTTTAGGTAGGGTTGCCTTGATCAAAATGTCAGTGCTTCCATTGTTTAATTTCTTATTCTCTACAATTCCCTGTGTACTATTAAACTCCTTTTTTTTAAGAATAGAGTCTATGTTTACATCGTTTTTGTGGAAGAAGAAAATCCCCAGAATTGCACTCAGCACCTTATATGAGAATGTGGAAGATGGCGGTTTAGGTCTTCCCAATATCAAAGAATACTATTTCGCGTACTTTGCACAATTTATGTCTAGATTTAAACAGGGTTTACAGTCGGGTCTTTTTATCAATTTTTTTATGGACTTAATGTTTAAAGATAATCAGATCCACCACCCGTTAGCATTATTTCGATCTCCAAAATTAGTTCGTTACAAGTGTTTACATTGGGTATTTTACAAATACCAGGTTTTTTTTAAACGTTATTCTATCCCACTTATTAATGATATAACTCCTACCGCTGAACTCTTTGTTGCTGCAGGTATTAAAAAATCAGTTTCTCTTTCACAAAATTGGTTGAAAGTTGGTTTTTGAAGCTACGCCGATTTTGTCCGGAACGATAAATGGATCAGTATAAGAGAAATGTCTCAATTAATCCCCGGTGATTTTCTTCTTCTTGGGTCATATATTATGCTTAGTAAATTTCTTGAAAATCTTGATTTGTTTCAGATTATAACTCAGAAACAGCTAGTCTACGACTTGCTGGGAGATAAGGTAATAAAAAAACCAGGGGATGGAAAAAAAAACTAGCTCGAATCAAAGGGATAGATTTGGAGATTAAGGCAATTACAAAGTAGAGCAAATATGAAAATCAAGAACTCACAGTAAATATTTGGACCACAATTAATAAATTAAATTTCAGTTCAGTTAGAGGTGCTAACTGGCGAAGGATGCTATATTTTAGTAAATGGCTATTGTACAGAACTCCGGCCTTTGTTGCTAAGGCTTATCCTAGTCAATCGGGGCAGTGCTTTCGTTGCCATACTCATCCTGCCGCAAATTGGACTCATATAATATTACAGTGCCCATTGATCCAGAAGTTTTGGAGTGACATCTTTGAGTTTTTAACGATGGAATGCGCAATAACATTCGGTTGTAATGACCGATTGATATTGTGGGGGTATGATCCAGATTTGCAGGTATCACAGAAGTTGATTAAAATAATATATAATGGTATGGCGGTCGCTAGATCTCTTTTACTTCAAAGATGGCGAACGGATTTAATTCCTTCTAAAATTGAATGGATTCGAAAAATGGTTTTAGTAAAGAATAGTGAACAAAAATATGCTATGCGAATAGGGGGATTGAAGAAATTTGAAAAAATCTGGGCAAAGTTTTTTGATATTACTCCCTAACAATCACTATTCGTAGCCATTCGCCCCTTTTGTATATGAGAGAATAAGTTTTAGAGAGCTAGCACATTCTTAGTTTCTGGTCCAGCTTCGATGGTAATAATGGAGATCTATTTAAAAAATGCTAGGTGGCTTAAAATATATATATTTTTTTATTTTATTTTTTTATTAATTTCTTTTTTAGTTTTTTTTTTTTTCTTCTCTTTTTCCCCCTGTTTTTATGATTGATTAAGACTGGTTATGTATTGATCAATAGATGTTATTTATTGTGTGTGTAATATTCTTGATGAAATTTATTGGATGTACTGCTGGATTTATTGTATTGTATTATTCATGGTTTTCAATTAAAAAAAACATGTTTCGCGCTTCAGTGGTCTCATGGGGAGATCCAGGGCGCTTCGTCAGGACCAAATAAGAAAGTTATATACAGTGGCCCGAAAATTTCGGTGCCCCTGGATAAATGAAAGGAGTAGAGATTCTGAAACGACAAGAGTTAAAAAACAAAGATACAATTTGCCATTAGGGTATTAATACCAATGGAAGTTATGCTCAGGTCTGGGTTCTCCATTGGAGGGCCAGGTGCTTGTAGTTCGTAGCGTGATCATTGCTGTTAATGGTCGCGGTATGTATACGTGAGCTAAAAGGTGCTGTGATCTTTCTAAAAATTGCTAAAAAGGAGGTTATAACTAGGTGACAGACAGACAGACGTATAAGATCAATGATTAGTGCTCAGAGAATAGTGTCAGGGTTGTTCTCTGTATCAGTATTTTATTTTTATTTGTGAACATACCGTGGTTTTATCGAGTAGGCGTGAATCGTATAAATAGAGTCAAAAATTCAAAAGTGAAAAGGTTCTATTATCCAGTAAGCTTGTGAACCTTTTAAATCTAGGTAAGTAATACCGTTAGGCCCTACCATTGATGGCAAACCTCGAGACGCTGTGTTTTTATGCGTAAGTACTTAGATAATATATCTCACCCCTTAGTAGGTAGGGTAAGATCCCATGAGATCAGTGAGGGTCACTTGAGAGCTATAATGGGAAGGAAGAAAAAACAGAAAACCACATGTGTCATTTTTACAGGGCTTCCTAAGGCTCTAAGTTATAACTCACAGTTGGATTTTAGAAATTGAAGGGAGAGGATGCCGGCATGTGCAGGATCTGTCCTGGACTGATCTTGCCTCTTAGTTACTCACGGTTCTCTCGGTGCATCTGGGCTGTGTCACCTGTGTGCCTCACGCTGTCTCCGCCGGTGGGGAAGTGAAAATTCTGTCTCCTTTTATAGGAGTGGCCTGCTTCCGGGTGGGGCGTTAATTGTTTAATCACTGCATTGATTGGCAAGTTTTGGTTGTTACTATGGGTGCCATTTTGGAGTGGTGTTTTCTATGATAAGTTCATATGGGAAGGTTTTGGTTGTTACTATGGGTGCCATCTTGGAGTGGTATCTACTATGACAAGCTCGTATGAGGAAGTTTTGGTTGTTACTATGGGTGCCATCTTGGAGTGATATCTTCTATGAAATGCTCATATAAGAGATATTCACGGGCTGTTGAATCTCTGTGTGCTGATAATTGTTATGTGTCGCTGGTACGGTGATCTTACTTAAAGGGGGGCGATGCATGTCTTGTGTATGAAGTTATATATCTAATGTATTGGTGCGGTGCGCAATAGGCAGAATCTCTGTCGCCATCTTGTAGTGGGTTCTTGTGATAGATGTGATAAATTAAGTATCCCTAGTGGGCTGATGAATCACAATAAGGGGTCACCGTATTAGTTGGTGTTATTTGTGGTGCACTAGTGTCCTCTTTGTCAGTTTTTATAGTTGGTGTATCATTTTACGGTGAGTGGTGCATCTCGGAGGTCTGCTGACATCGTCTTCACTATAGTGTTTATGAATGTCACACTGGTGAGATCGATATCAAGGGTTGAATTCCTATAGTACCTCAATCCAAGATATTTCATCGTTAAGACCCTGGGTGTTCGTTTGGAGGCGGTGCACCCATCTTTCCTCTTTTTGGAAGAGGGTTTTTGTTGTCCAGAGAGGATTGGACTCAATGATGGTCCAATTGTCTTGGTCTGGTGTATGTCCCTTTTCGGTGTAATGCCTGCTCATTTTGGTGGTGTTCCTACCACACCGGATGTTGCTCCTGTGCTCATTCACTCTTGTTTTTACAACTCTAGAGGTCATCCCTATGTATAGCAGGTTGCAAGGACATTTCACCATGTAGACGTAATTTTTTGTGCTGCAATTGGTGTGTCTCTTTTGTGTCCACTCTTGGTTCTTTAATTGGAGCGTTTTGGTATGTGCTGTGAGCGGGCAGACATTGCAAGTCCCGCATGGGTAGTGTTCCTTGAGAGTCTGCAAGTCCCATAATGTCCTCTGGCTGTCCCCTTGTTTTTTCTGTGGTCTCGTGTGGACAACGATGTCTTTTATGTTTTGTGCACGTCTGAATGCGAATATTGGGTGTTGTAGTTGCATTTCGCCTGTGTTCAAGATGTTCCAATGTTTTAATAGGACCTTTTTGACTTGACTGGATTGAGGTGTGTAAGTTGTGACACATGTAATTGTTTCATCTTCGCTTTTCTTGTGTTTCCAGAAGCGCTCCTCGATGGTTGTTCCGTGCGCGTTTCTTGGCAGACTTTATGATTTTTTGTGGGTAGTTTCTTTTTTCCAGATTTTTGCTAAGTTCTGCTGCCTGTATTTCATAATCCTGGGTAGTGCTGCAATTTCTCCTCGAGGGAGGGGCAGAGGAAGAGGCAGGCGAAAAAACGACCAAAGACAGGTGCAGTGGACGGAGGACGAGGACCAACGCAGGACACGGAGTCAAACGAAGAAAAGCTAGTGGTGAACCTATCTACAAGGACCCTGACGACAACAGAAGAATCTGTCCTACAGAGAGGATTGGGTTTTGTCCCAACACCAAAAGAAGACTCGTTCAGACTCACTGGTGAACTACTCGCGTTCTTTCGAAAGCTACGTTTGAAATAATTTTTTCAAACACAGGATACCAGTAGGAGGGACACGGTTTCTACAGACACAGGCCTACGCAATCCCTCCAGATTCACGCCCACCACAGCGATGACTGCCAGTGAGATACTGACCTATGAAAAAGCAGTCCTACAAGACATTAACAAACTACAACCCAAGAAAACCTATGATAACTTACCTGCAAAAGAAAGGAAAGCCCTTCAAAACCTCAACGACGATCCGGCAATCACCATAAAACCTGCAGACAAAGGCGGAGCTATTATCATCCTTAACACAGACGACTATAATAATGAATGTCTTAGACAACTAGCTGACACGAAATACTACCACAAAATAGACACAGACCCTACGGATTCCCTCACAAGAAGAATTAACATCTCTGTGACGGAAGCACTATCGAATGGTTGGATCACCAAGAATGAAGCGGAGTGCCTAGTGAACACGAAACCAACGACGCCATATTTCTACGTCTTACCAAAGATCCACAAAAACATCATGCCCCCACCCGGCAGACCAATAGTGTCAGGGATCAACTCCATCCTCGAGCCACTGATTCAATACTGTGATCATTTTCTACGGCCACTAGTTCAAGCAACAACTTCATACCTCAAGGACACCAAGGAGACCATCAACCTCATCGAAAACATCAAAGGACCTGAGGAAATCACTTTACTAGTAACACTCGACGTGGAGGCACTATATACACACATTCCACAAGAAGCCACACTAAGAATAGATGAAGAAACCCTGAGAAACAGTGATCCTCCCACACAACAACCCATTAACTTCATCCTGGAATGCACAGAACTCGCCATGAAGAACAACTTCTTCAAGTTCCACGACCAACACTATCAACAAATCCATGGAACTTGTATGGGCAGTACATTTGCGCCAAGCCTAGCATGTCTATACATGGCCCATTTTGAGGCCCAACATATCCTACCAGAAACTAATCCTTTCAAATCGGAAATAAAAGAGTGGAAACGGTACATAGACGATGTACTTATGCTATGGACGGGGACAGAGGATCGATGTAAAGAATTCCACCCCTGGATCAACCAACAGAACCCCTTCCTCAAATTCACACTATCAACCTCAAGTGAAGAAATACCATTCCTGGACTTACTAATTCTCTTCAAAGATGGAAAACTGTCGACCACGACATATAGGAAGCCCACAGATCGCAACAGCTTATTGCCCTACGACAGCCACCATACCAAAGCCTTGAGACAAAATCTCCCCTTCGGCCAATTCCTCAGGCTGAGGAGAAATTGCAGCACTACCCAGGATTATGAAATACAGGCAGCTGAGCTTAGCAAAAATCTGGAAAAAAGAAACTACCCACAAAAAATCATAAAGTCTGCCAAGAAACGCGCACAGAACAACCACCGAGGAGCGCTTCTGGAAACACAAGAAAAGCGAAAAGATGAAACAATTACATGTGTCACAACTTACACACCTCAATCCAATCAAGTCAAAAAGGTCCTATTAAATCATTGGAACATCTTGAACACAGGCGAAATGCAACTACAACACCCAAGATTCGCATTCAGACGTACACAAAACATAAAAGACATCGTTGTCCACACGAGACCACAGAAAAAACAAGGGGACAGCCAGAGGAAATTATGGGACCTGCAGACGCTCAAGGAACAACAACCCATGCAGGACTTGCAATGTCTGCCCGCTCACAGCACATACCAAAACGCTCCAATTAAAGAACCAAGAGTGGACACAAAAGAGACACACCAATTGCAACACAAAAAATTGCGTCTACATGGTGAAATGTCCTTGCAACCTACTATACATAGGGATGACCTCTAGAGTTGTAAAAACAAGGGTGAATGAGCACAGGAGCAACATCCGGTGTGGTAGGAACACCACCAAAATGAGCAGGCATTACATCGAAAAGGGACATACACCAGACCAAGTCAATTGGACCATCATTGAGTCCAATCCTCTCTGGACAACAAAAACCCTCTTCCAAAAAGATCAAATATGGGTGCACCGCCTCCAAACGAACACCCAGGGTCTTAACGATGAAATATCTTGGATTGAGGTACTATAGGAATTCAACCCTTGATATCGATTTCACCAGTGTGACATTCATAAACACTATAGTGAAGACTATGTCAGCAGACCTCCGAGATGCACCATTCACCGCAAAATGATACACCAACTATAAAAACTGACAAAGAGAACACTAGTGCACCGCAAATAACACCAACAAATACGGTGACCCCTTATTGTGATTCATCAGCCCACTAGGGATACTTCATTTATCACATCTATCACAAGAACCCACTACAAGATGGCGACCGAGATTCTGCCTATTGCGCGCTGCACCAATACATTAGATATATAACTTCATACACAAGGCATGCATCGCCCCCCTTTAAGTAAGATCACCGTACCAGCGACACATAACAATTATCAGCACACAGAGATTCAACAGCCCGTGAATATCTCTCATATGAGCATTTCATAGGAGATATCACTCCAAGATGGCACCCATAGTAACAACCAAAACTTCCTCATACGAGCTTGTCATAGTAGATACCACTCCAAGATGGCACCCATAGTAACAACCAAAACCTTCCCATATGAACTTATCATAGAAAACACCACTCCAAAATGGCACCCATAGTAACAACCAAAACTTGCCAATCAGTGCAGTGATTAAACAATTAACGCCCCACCCGGAAGCAGGCCACTCCTATAAAAGGAGACAGAATTTTCACTTCCCCACCGGCGGAGACAGCGAGAGGCACACAGGTGACACAGCCCAGATGCACCGAGAGAACCGTGAGCAACTAAGAGGCAAGATCAGTCCAGGACAGATCCTGCACTTGGCGGCATCCTCTCCCTTCAATTTCTAAAAACCAACTGTGAGTTATAACTTAGAGCCTTAGGAAGCCCTGTAAAAATGACACATGTGGTTTTCTGTTTTTTTCTTCCTTCCCATTATAGCTCTCAAGTGACCCTCACTGATCTCATGGGATCTTTCCCTACCTACTAAGGGGTGAGATATATTATCTAAGTACTTACGCATAAAAACACAGCGTCTCGAGGTTTGCCATCAATGGTAGGGCCTAACGGTATTACTTACCTAGATTTAAAAGGTTCACAAGCTTACTGGATAATAGAACCTTTTCACTTTTGAATTTTTGACTCTATTTATACGATTCACGCCTACTCGATAAAACCAGGGTATGTTCACAAATAAAAAATAAAAATACTGATACAGAGAACAACCCTGACACCATTCTCTAAGCACTAATCATTGATCTTATACGTCTGTCTGTCTGTCACCTAGTTATAACCTCCTTTTTAACAATTTTTAGACAGATCACAGCACCTTTTAGCTCACGTATACATACCGCAACCATTAACAGCAATGATCATGCTACGAACTACAAGCACCTGGCCCTCCAATGGAGAACCCAGACCTGAGCATAACTTCCATTGGTATTAATACCCTAATGGCAAATTGTATCTTGTTTTTTGACTCTTGTCGCTTCAGAATCTCTACTCCTTTCATTTATCCGGGGGCACCAACATTTTCGGGCCACTGTAGATATAACTTTCTTATTTGGTCCTGACAAAGCACCCTGGATCTCCCCCTGACACCACTGAAGCGCAAAACATGTTGACCATAACATATGCCCACTAGGGACATATAATCACCCAGCTACCAAGGGACATAATACCCCTTAAAGCAGCTCCATACACTTTGTTTTAATAATAATAGAGGGATCACTTTATTAAAAATGAATCACTCTCCCTCCAGCCATTTTTTAATACACTTTCTAGGACTTCACTGCCACTTACACCCACGCACCCATACGGCTTCATCAAAAGATCTCCGAAAAGAGACCCTTCGGGGGACCCGTAGGGCATTGCAGCGCCGGCCCGACGAGGAGCAAAAGCCCAATGATGAAGCATGGCATCCTTCGGGGTGTGTGAGGGCATCAAGATGAGGACACCCTGCCTCCCACAAGCAGAGTAGCACACGAGAAGAGTACCCCTACTTCCCTTCTCTCCATCTCCACTCAGGAACGGTGACTCCCTTTGGTATAAGTATAATTAAAATTTCCACCAGGTGAACCCTAAATACCATGGTGCATGGTATTTAAAAAGTAGGACATGAATATTTAATGTTTCACATGCCCCGAAAATGAAAGATTCACAAAGCCGTTTTTAACTGTGGCAAGGCTGGTCCTCACATAGGTTAACACTGGTTTACAATATTACATTTAATAAGTGCTAAATCCAGTTTCGAAGTAGCTAGAAAAAACTGTCCAAAGACTAATTTTAATAGTGATTTCAAATCCAACTTAATGCTCAAGTTGGATTTTATATTATTATTTTAGATATGATTCTTTTAAAAAGTTAAAGACACACAAATGATGGACAGAATGCAGAGCAAATCAAACATTCACCCCCAGTCAAGAGATCTGGGTTAAATTCATTGTTTTTTTGCTCACAATGCCACCCCAGTTTGGATCCCCGCCATACGCAAATCAGTCTTTTAAAAAGTTGGCATTTTCCTGCCTAAAACAAAAGGCTTTCCTGCCAGTGTCTAGCTGTCATTCGACCCTTGATAGCTTCCTCTTGGTGTGGGAACAGTTCTCCCCACTAGACAGGATGGTCTGGGGGCAGTGCCCACCCCCTTCCTGAGTTTCAAATGATGCCTACCTTGTCACTGCCAGATGAAACTCACACCTAGGCCTGCCTCCCTTTTGTCTCCCTAGTCAGGCTGGCACCAAACCCAGTGGGAGGGGAGAAATTGAGCAGAGCTGGTTTAGGGGATTGACAAAGGCTTGCCCTCCACCAATAGGCTGGCACTGTGGATAAAATGCGACCCAACATACGTCTCCTCAGAACACTTCTGGACCTGTGAAAGATTAGAATAAGTACTGCCCTGCTGTCTGAAGAACCTGAAGGAAGACTGGACCTGCTTGTCTTAAACCCAAGACTCCAGAAGTGGCTTACCTCCTTTTTGAGCTACAGGGACACAAAATGCTTTTAGGCACCTCTCTTCCTATAATGGCCCCGCTGATCAGTTCCAACTAGGCATGCCATGAACTCCGCTGACGGCTTCTGCTGGAGTGAGTCCTAATCCCCAAGTGGTTCCCCTCAGGCCTTGAACCCTTAACTGGTATTGGAGTGTACTGCTCCTGGCACCAAACTGCAAGAAGTGGGACCTAGAAACATTTTGGCTACCTTCTGCCTTGAGGCTCAATAGAGACCATGGCTGCCATTGAAGCCAGAGCTGTTGACGTTGAATCGCTGATTGGCCCCAACTTGCTGAAGGAGATCCAACTTCCAGAAAATATTCTCACTCCGAACATAGAAGTCTTCGCCGGGATCCGATCGATGTCGAGGCCTTCCTGGGCATGGACTTCGCCTGCTTAGAGCTTTCCGCCTTTGTCACCAACCACACCAGTTGCTCTTCAGCAACCCACTACCATCGAGGCCCACTTAGGATCCAGCTTGCTGCGTGCCCCGCTGACAACTCGTCAATGATCACTTTTTCTTCATAAAAGTTTCTAAGTCATAAGGTAAAGTTACCACCAGGGTGAAACTGGTCCCTGTATTCACCTGAGCTTCATCCCTTTTAAACTTAACTTTTGACTTTGACACGGTCCAGCAGGACCAGGAAAACAGTAAGTTAAATTATTTCAAAATTTGCCCATATAGAGACACACAGAACAATAGAACTCAGAAGGAAACACTGAAGACCTTGAAGGAACGTCTGACTTGAACAGGTAGAAGGGAACACTAGAGGCCTTGAAGGAACATCTGACTTGAACAGAATGGTAAAGGGCAGACCAGATTAAACTATCAGTAATTATTTCCAGCCACATTATATGTTTCTGTGAGAAGTTACACACACCTCTAGATTTGTTTTAGAGGTATCACTTAATTTGTAGAAATAAAATGTGACTAGAAAATCGGGGAATGGGATGATGGTTGCTTAATTGGTACTGAGGAGATCCAGGCTTTATGTTCATTTAATGTTTAGCACATCATGAGAGGAAATCACATTTGAGGTGAAGAAATAACTTCAGTGCCCATTCAATCTTTGGACCCTTCTTACCCAAAGACTTTTTTATCTGGATGATGGAAGATATTATTATCCATGTGCATCTAATCAATTTTTTCTTAGCATTCCCCTCTTGCCTATTTTCAATTCTGTATGTGCCCCTCTCTTTGATTAACATGTACAATGTTTAGGTTGGCATATCAAATGCCCTTACATCAATTAAGATATATACAGCCTTCGGCTTTCATTTGACATATTATTGGTATAAAGTGTGCTAGTTCAACTAACCAAAAACTACATATCCCAAACATGCAGATGAGTTAAATGAAACCTAGGCCCAGGTGTTTAGTATTTATGGATAAATATGGCCATCCTAGTTGAATATTGCAATTTGAATACATTAAATTAACCAAGTTTTTCTTCCACACATAAAATTATTTTGGTATTTATAATTTACTTTTCACGTAATAAACATATATTGGCATTTTGCAAAAAATATATGAATTCTTCTCTCCTTCTAGACTTTCAATAATTTTACTGTTTAAGTGTCCAGGTAATTGGCCACATGAAATATTTGCAGAGTTTTACAAGGGGTGATTGAGAGATTCCTTTGAAAGAAAGGAGGGTTTTTCTCATATATCTCGGCAAGCAAATTGATATGCTAACAGTGCCAGACCAATAACACAGCAGAACCATTTGAAAAATGTTGTGCATTCCTGAAGCATGATGATGAAAACTCAACCAATCTCAAATTCAGCAATTCCACTTCCAACACAGGTTGTCTGGTATTTAAAAAATCTCCTAAATAATTTGACAAGGGATCACTCATAAACCCAATACTAAAAGAACATTTCAGTGAGTCAGTGAATCCACGCAATGTGAGCCTAAACTTCCATCCTTTTGAGATTGATAAATTGAATAATATTAAATGGGATAAAAGTATAATCTGCGATTACAATTCTTAAAAACATTAATAACAGTGCAAAACAAAGGGCAATGTAAAAAATAAGTTAATATTGTTAACATAAAATGGGTTAACAAAAAAAACAATTTTCAAAAATCTGGAAAATGTTAATTATGATTAGATAGTTTCTCTGTCTTAAAATGTAGGCAGTTGTTTGGTATATGTCTTCTTTTCATGAGGGGATAAACAAAGATTGAGCTTAAAATAAGTCTTGTTAGTGAGAAAAGGATACTCGAGGGAATGGCAAATAGTCTTGCTGAAATAAAAAAAAATGTTTTTGCATGGGGTCCTTCAACGTTTCTAATCAACTTGAGCTTGGTAGAAAATGTATCATCACATTTTGTGTTTTCATTGAATGCTTGTGCAGGAAATTAGGTGTTTGATTGATGGAGGGTGAAGAACCCGGATTATGCTTCGTGCCATTGTAGATAGCTTGGAGTAGTTAGTCAGAGAGCCACGTTTTCAGCTACTTGTGGAATTCGAGAAGCAAAGAGGAAGCTATGATGTGGTGAGGGATGATTTTTTCATGTTTAGCGGGCATGATAAGATGCGGGTGTGTGGGTATGCTTGCAGGAGATGTATGGGAGGTATGTAGAAGTGTTTGCAGCTGTTCAGGTATGCAGCAGCAGTCTTGAGCAGAGCTTTGTATGTGTGTGTGAGGAGTTTGAATAGGGTGCATTTGTGTATTGGGATACAGTGGAGTTCCTTTAGGTGTAGGGTGGTGTGGGTGCATCAAGGGAGGTTGAGTAGGAGTCTTGCTGTAGTGTTTTGAATGGCCTAGAGCAGGTTCAATAGCTTCTTAGTGATTCCTGCATAGTGTGTGGTGATGTAGTCTGGTGAGCAAGACCTGAGTGACTGTTTTCTGGTGTTTTCCCGAAGCCATTAGAAGATCCTTCATAGCATCTTGAGGATGTGGAAGCAGGTGGAGGTCACTGCGTTTACTTGGGCCTTCATGTCGAGCTTATCATCTAGAAGGATTCCCAGATTTCTTGCTTTGGTGGTGGGAGTAGGTGAGGGTCCGAGGCTGTCAGATCATCAGGTTTAGTCCCAGGGTTTTGTTTCTCAAGATCACTATTTCAGTTTTGCTTAAGTTGAATTCGAGGCAGCTTGTTTTCATCCATGAGGTTTCGGCAGTCATGCACATGGCAAAGTTTTTTTTCGTGGTGGTGGTCTTGTCCGACAGGAAGAGTATCAGCTGGGTGTCGCCTGTGTAGGAGATTATGTTGATGTTGTAGGATCTTATCAGGTCCATTGATGGGGTTTGTCATCGAATTTTATAAAGTTACTAAACTGTTGGTTGTACCATTATTGACCTTGAGATTTCAAGAGGCTTTACAACTCAGACATTTGAATAGTGATTTCTGGTCAGGCTGCAAAATGGTCAGACTCTGAAATACTGTCTGGTAACATATCATTGCACTAATTGCTTTGACTTGCACTATTTTTAATTTGCTCTGCCCTCTTACCTGCTCTCCGGTCCACCGCAGCTTTTGCCATTTGAGTGGAGGGAGCCTGCTGCGACCTCACTTCCTGTTTGCTTCAGCTGTCTAGTTGTCCGCTTCGGTCCTCTACTTAATATGAGGCTGGCACCGACACGCAGCACTTTGCTCATAGCTTCTTGGCCAGGCTGCGAAATGGTCAGGCTCTGAAATACTGTCTGGTAACATGTCATTGCACAACTTTTTTAACTTGCACTATTTTTAATTTGTGCTGCCCCCCTTACCTGCTCTGTGGTCCACAGCGGCTTTTGCCATTTGAGTGGAGAGAGCCTTCTGTGACCTCACGTTGTCTGCTCTGGTCCTCTACTTAAAATGCCAGTGGCATACCCGTGCCCGTTTGCACCCATCTGTCGACAGGAGTCAGGACCCTTGCTCCTTTTGCATCAGAACACAGTTATCAGGTTAGAATTACTTATCCAGCGGGTACACTTCGCAAACTTAGCAACATACACTCTGATTTACCTAGCATCCCGTTCAATTCTGCTTTCCCCCTTCAATTAGAAAGGCCACCCCCTGTATAAAATGCAAATTTCAGTGTTTTCACGAGGGTCTCAAGTATGGGCGGGAAACTTCTGCGGCTGCAACCAGTAGCTCAACAGATCCTCCTAGTATCAATTCCTTCACAGACTCACAATGTCTTTCTTCCTCAACATCGCCCTTCTCCACCTTCTCTCACATTTCTGGCTTCCTATGTAACACCAAGTCTCTTCCAAAACATGCGGTTTAAATCTGTGATCTGCTATCCTCACTCTCACCCGACATTGGTTTCCTTACCGAAACCTGCCTGAATTCTACTAATTCACCAGCCATATCACTAGCTCTACCAGACAACTACCAGATGTTAAGACTAGACAGAGAGGGTAGGTTAGTTGGAGGCATAGCCATCATCTTTAAAAACATCATTAAAGTTTCGCCTATAGATACTTTACAAGCAGATTGGTGCAGAGAATTGTGTTTTTAGAGTTGAAACCTCCCCTAAGGAGTGCTGGGGAGGCACTCTAGCATATCGCCCTCCAGGACCAAAAAAGATTTTAGTCAGCTCCTCACGGAAATTATTGCTCTCCATGTCCTTGCATCCTAACATTTTCTTTTACTGGGCGATTTCAACTTCCATGGAGAGGATTACACCAACTTTGAGGTAGCACAACTTAGCCCTGACCTAAAGTTGTTAGCCATTCAACAGAAAGTGACAGGACCCACTTATTTGGCTGGCCACACCTTAGATCTGATCTCCATAATTCCCCAGCTCTGTCTTGTGAAACCCTAAACCCTTCTCTGGACAGATCACTCCCTAATATATTTTCAGTCACCAAATCTAAAGTGCCACAACATACACAGAAGGCCACAAAGAATAGTACAAGACACTGGCGCAAAATTACCCCAGATACTTTTTCTACTGAATTTAAATTTACACCTACAGACTCTGATGTAGACAAAGTTTTAACAGATTATCACTCAGCTGCCAAAGCGGCTTTGAACAAGATTGCCCCTATAAAACTTTGCTCTAATTCCAACCACGGCACACACCACCCTGGTACACACCAGAACTGCGTATCAAAAAAGCTCTGTGTAAAAAGCTTGAGAGACGATGGTGTCACTCCAATAATCTTGTTGATAAAGAGGCATTTAAACAAGCCTTAATGAAGTATCACCGCATCATAAAAAAAGCCCTCAAGGCACACTTTCTTACTAAATTAATCAGGCAGGAAACTTTTCCAAGGAGCTCTTCAAAGTTCTCAACTCTTTCCTTAACGCTCAAGCCTGCTCTCAGGAGATTGTGCCATCACAAGCTCTCTGTGACGCCCTTGCAAATCATTTTGAAGGAAAAATTAATGAAATTAAACAAAACGTCCCTAATATATTTGAGCAAGATGGTAAGCAGCTCAATCTTTCTGCCTCGTTCCCTACCAATGGTCTCATCTTAAGTAAATTTAAGCCACTCTTGCCTCATTCTATTCAGAAGGTACTGACAACTCCTAAATTAGGGTCTCCTTTAGACATCTACCAACCTCATATTGCTGCCTCCTTGTTCTTTCAGCTTGTCCCAGCCATTTGCTTGCTATTTAACCTATCCATCTCTATTAGGAAATTTTCCTCTGCTTGGAAAGCAGCACTGGTCCCCCCTATTAAAAAAAGCCCAATTTGTCAACTACGGTTCTTACCAATTGCCAACACATTTCCCTTCTCCCGCTACTGGGTAAGCTGTTGGAGGGTCAAATCAATATCCAACTTATGGAACACCTTGAAACAAATAAGCTTCTGCACCCATCTCAATCCGGCTTTAGGCCCATGCACAGCACCAAGATCACTCTGGTTGAGATGACCGACCATATCAGATGCCCTTTAGAGAACAAATGCTGTTGGACCTCTCTGTAGCTTTCAACACTGTCTCTCATTCCAGGCGGCTGCAAAGACTGCAGGAGGCAGGAATCCATGGGACGGCACTGTCATGGTTCAAGGACTTTTAACCAACCGAACCCATACTATTACTCTGGAATCCGATAATTTGCACACCTTGAAACTTGATAAGGGGTGCCACCAGGCTCCTGTCTGAGCCCCACACTCTTTAACATCAACATGCCCTCCCAGCAACCACATTCAAAAGTTTGGCTTTCAACCACTGTCATATACTGATGATACGCAGCTATTAATCACCCTCAATCAAGACCTGAACAATGCTAAAGCTCTTTTCTTAGCAGGTATGACAGCTATTCAGACCTGGATGACAGAGAACTGTCTTCAACTAAATGCCAACAAAACTGAAATCATGATGTTTGGTAAGGCTCAAAAGCTCTGAACACCCGATTTGTGGTTCTCTGAACTTGCCCTAGCTCCAACTCCCAAATTGGTTGTAAAAAAATGTAGGCGTTCGCCTTGATCATACACCCACTATGAAAGAACAGGTTGTTACCACGACCGGCACCTGCTTTCATATGCTGTGACTGCTACAGTGAGATGTCCCCCTCCTCCCAGATTCGGTAAGGAAAACTCTAGTCCAAGCATTGGTCATCAGCCGCTTGGATAACTATAATGCTTTATTAGCTTCCATAAATGAGACTGTCTTAAATAAATTGCAAGTAGTTCAAAACACTGCAGCACGTCTCATTCATTATCTTCCAGCCAGGACGGCCTCTTCCCCTCTTTTGCACACCCTTCATTGACTGTTGATTCGCAAAAGAATCATTTTTAAGGTTTGCTACCTGACTCATAAGTCCTCCACAGTAAAGCTCTGAGTTACCTTTCCTCAAAGCTCATCCACTATCGTTCAGGCAGATCGCTAAGATCTAAGGATAAAGCCTTGCTCACAGTCCCACTTATCAGCAAATCCCATTCAGGAGGAAGATCCTTTTCATACCTAGCCTGTTTACTCTGGAACAAGCTCCCATTCCACATGCATCAATGCGTGGACCATTACAATTTTAGAAAACTTCTTAAAACATTGTTATTTCTGGACTAATTGGTCTGATCATCTGTTTATGAGCTGCATTGCGTGGAGATAACCCTCCCGGTGTGATTCGCGTGCATTATAAATTTAATTAACATAACAACCATTTCACAAGAGCTAGACTCTCTTTAATACCTAAACCAGGTCTCCACCCACTTGAATGCTCAAATTATCGACCAGTATTGCTCATTAATTCAAAGGTTAAAATCCTGGCACAAATTCGATCAAACAGGTTGAGGAAATATATACCCTGTTTAATCCACCCCATCCAGATAGGATTTATGCTGGGGCATTCCTCCTCTAATCATTTGAGATTCCTATCTCAAGTGCCTTAGCAAGTAAACGACGATGTAGATGAGAAGGTGCTGGTGTCCTTTGGATGCGGAAAAGGCTTCTGATGGGTTTAACTGGGGATATCTGTTTTGTACACTGGACAAGATTGGCACAGGATACAATTTCCCAACTTGGGTAAAGGTGATACCACTATCTGACGCAACTGTAATTTGTAGAGGATTCTGCTCACAGTATTTCACAATAGGTCGAGGGACCCGACTGGGTTGTCCCCCTGCCATCCTTACTATTTCTTCTTGCTCTCGAGCCACTGGCCAGGGATATAAGACAGGACAAACAGATTAAAGGCCTGATGACCATAGTGGGGTAACGCAAATCGCTCAATATGCAGGTGGCATATTGAAGGTTATATCCCAGCCATTAACATAGGCACCAGCCTTGAGGACCCTGATAGATAGGTTCTCTAACTCCTCAGGATTAACTGTGCTGAGCTTAAGGCTCTCACTATGGCATCAGCCATGACACAGGCGTCAGTGTGTGTCCTGTCTCTTAAATGGAAGTCGAAGGGGGAAACATTGAAATGCCTAGGAATTTACCTCAATACAGGGATTTGATTTGTGATAATATATTCCCCTTACTAGAGAATATTAAGGCAGATTTTAAGAGATGGTCACATTTGAACTTGCCCTATAGGGAAAGTACTAGATTATAAAAATGAATGTTGCCCTCTGATTAAATAACATCCCAAGTTCCAAACTACATGCTGCCACTACCAAGAGAGGGCTCATATTGCCACATATAGAGTGCAATCGGTTAGACCATCAACTGGCACATCTGGGCATTCCATATTTATGATGATCACAGGGAACTGCTTATTTCTAGAATGTGGCAGGCAAATTAGCTATTTATAATTAGAACATTGGAATTTGGAGCACTACATTAAATACAGTGGAGTGCTCCAGGCTTCTACGGGACGGTAGAAGCCAGCAGAGCAACATTCCAATGATGTTTTTGTTCACAGCTCCTGCTGTGAACAAAGGCCTCTCGGAGCCCGAGGGAATTTAAACCCCCTCGGTCTCCGAGAGTCCTTTGTTTTTAGTAATTAGAACATTCTGCCCTCTAGGAGAGGAATGTTCTGATAGCCTTAGAGCCCTCCAAGTGGGCACTACCGGCCATTAAAGGCCTGCTCGCTTGTTTAACCCTGGAGCCGGCCTTATATGACCGGTAGAGCCCGCTAGGTCGGGCTCTAAGGCTATATTCTAGCCCATCACAAGAGAATAGAATCATCACAACAGGCCTGGCGGTGAGCACATATACTGATAAAAGTACCAGAAAACTTGCATTCCGAGGTGCCTTTATGGCAGAACATGGAGATTAGATTTGGGAAATTAGTTGTGCCACTCGCAAAACCCACAAGATACTTCATACAGACAATATGGTAACAAATGGTTGCTTAAAGTCATTTCCAGAGCTTACACAGGAATATCAGCTTCCAATTACACAGCACTGGGGATGCATTCAAATAGCTCAGGCCTTTTTGGGTGACAATTGACAGAACGTACGCTCCATTGGACAGGTCACCTATTCTCCATTATATACATACCTGGAAGGAGTTTGGGGAAATGATTTTGTGCATTTGCTCTGTATTGATTATATTGATTGACCACCTCTTTTCATGGGGGAATTCATTTGACCTTAAAAACTGGTGAGAGTCAGTTTTGTGATGAAGAAAGGGGGTATCTCTGAGAAAACCACAACAGAGTCCTGAAGGAGCCCCTTTGGAAATATGGCTATTTAAGGTTATCCATTATTGGCATTGGACTCCTGACAGATTATACAAGGCTAAAGCCCTCATTCAAGATGCTGGAGATGTGGTGCTACTGACAGTGACTTAGTGCATAATTTACACCAATTTCTGAACGGACACAGATTTGGGATGAATTGATCTCAGACCTGATTGCAGCGACGGTTGATCTCACAGCTAGGATAGTACTTTTGCATGACACGGCGACCCTTCCCTCATTGCCTTTCCATAAAAAATTATGGCTACCCATGGCTTCGGAAGTAGCCAAATTGGGAATTTTATGACACTGGAAAACAGTGACACTCCCAGCTGCATAAATTACACTTATAGATAAGCATAAAATAGCTGCAAATGAAAAATTGATTTATAAAAACAATGATAAGCTTTCCCAATTTGCAGCAACATGGGGTAGCTTTTTATAGACAAAGGCCATCCTGGTCTGAGGGATCTGAGATGTTACGAATACTGTCAGGGGATGGGCCCAGAGGAAAAGATACTACATGGGAGAGGAGACAATATGCTGATACTAGGCAGAAGACATGAGGGAACAGGTTAGAGGATGGGTGAAGTGAGAGTTAGTTGAAGATTAGTGTCCCTTCTTCTGATATTTCATTGATGCGTACAAGGTGGAACCAGACACATAAGGAAAATAAATACATCTCAGACATTGACTAGGGAGGGGGACTCATTATATAGATGCTGACTGCCGGAAAACTGGAGAAGGGCTGGGATGTAGTGGGGGACAACTAAGGGTTGCTGATAATGCTGGGGAAAAGGAAGCGGAATACTCAGGTGACTTCCTGCCTACACCTTCTTCACTACATATGGACAGAAATGTAGGACTACGCTTTTGGAGATTCTATATAAACACATTAGATACTGAATCAGAACTTCACAAGGGCAGAGCATGAGGGAGGGGTGTGATAATAATAATAGAACAATTACTGTATACTGTGAATAATGTGGGATTTTCTTTTATTTTACATTGAATGCAATGCTTGTTTTCATGTTACGATTTCATCGACGATTAATATGGAATAAAAAGAAGAAAGTGAAACTTGGACTGGAAAGACCAGTATTCAAGACAGAAAATACAATCATTTTTAGGACATCTGTCAAGATGTTGAACTCCCTTCCACCATCAGTCAAAACACTGCCCAAATATAACTCTTCTAAAAGAAAATAAAGTCCATACTGTTCCATTCCCACATTTAAGGTCCTCTGACTCTTAGAATGTCGAAATACTTGTAATATAGATCTCACAGTAAAAGGTGAACTAGGATTTCACTCCCCCTATGCACTTTCTTATGGATATACTAGCTCAAATCTCTTTTGACTTAGAATGTGGTCATGTCCTGTTTGGTTGTTTTACTGTTTATAACATTTGTAAAGAGTATAGCTTAAGCAATGTGAATTAACTATTTTTAAACCATGCAAAGTGCTGTGTCATCTTGTTAGGTTCGATTTGCATGGTATAAAGCTAAAAATTAAATGCATACATAAATAAATAAATAAATAAATATATACAAATCCTTATGTTAGATTAAACTCCTTGCTAGGATGTTGCTTCATGAGCCTGAGAAATGGCAGACTTTCATCACTGCACACAGACAGGGTTTGGTCAAGGGTTATCAACCACAGATTATGCTTTGGCTTTAATAACAATTGCCTAGAGTTTTATAATATGAAAGAAACGTCCCTGTATGACTACTTCATTAACCTAGTTTCTGTATTAGCTCATGTGATCCACAATCAAGGACCAAGCTGGTTAAACGAGCCATTAAAACAGGTTTATTTAAAAAAAGTCTGGATTTATTCATATATGTTTTATAGCATAAAGTTTGACGGATTTGCCAGCATTTACCTAAGAGTTTCACTAATCCTGGTATAAAGTAGGTGTGCGCCTAAGTTTTCCTTTATGTTTAACCTATACACAGCTGATATGCAAAATGTCATGGATAACATATTTTCATTTTCCACAAATTTGGGCGGGTGACTGACAAAATGTAACCAAGCAATATCATTTCGGTGAAACATACAAAATGTTACCTGTGTGATTTAATAAAAAAACAAAATGACCTTTGCAACAAAGTCAGACACTCCTCTGGGAGCAATGACAAACATGAGCAAACCCCAATTAGTCACAATAAATTGGGGATTTGGTTATCCAATAACTGGGGTAATGCAACGTTCAAATCAAAGTTTGGTTACAATGCTACTAACTTGATGTTTGTAATCTTGACAGGAATCTTCGAAGCCTTACCACTGTCGCAGGGTTGAAATTGATCATTGTTAAATTGTCTTTGACAATGCTGTAAGGTCTGACTCCTACAGACACTTATCTTAAGGGTATATTGAAGATATATTTCAAAAGTGAAATCCCTTGAGTATGATAAGGTAACCAAGATCAGAAGAGCTAATTGTGTGATCCCACCTTTTAGAACAATTTCGTCGTAAGTTAATGGTGATTCCCTTTTTACCCAGCAGAATACATAATTTACAAAGATTCATTACTGACATTTGTGAATTTAGGTATGGCTGAAAATTGAAGTGGCCACTGAAGACTCAAGCCAGCCTTGATCCAGATGCCTAGCTCTGGCTCAACTCAAACTCCTCTTAGACCTTTGAGCCCAAAAACAAGCCGAGCCTTCATGTGACTTCTGCTGCCCACTCTCTTACCTGAAGCACCATGGTCCTCACCACCACTCCTGCAGAGGAGGTGTGCCCAGTATTGCATTCTGAATTCTTTACAGATGAGCTGAAGGCGAAGACACTGTGGAGTGTTGTGACAGTGCTCGCGGATGGTATTTCTTCCAGCACTGTCAGAGTACTCTACATTATGGTCAGCACATATGTAATGTTCCCTCAAACCAGGAGTTAACGAAACGTGAAAATCAATCAATCAATCAATCATGTCACTTATAAAGCGCACTACATACCCGCGAGGGTCTCAAGGCGCTGGGGGAAGAGGGGGGTGGTGCTGCTACTGATCGAATAGCCAGGTCTTGAGGAGTCTTCTGAAGGCCAGTAGGTCTTGGGTCTGTCGGTGGTTGGTGGGGAGGGTGTTCCAGGTCTTGGCGGCGAGGTGGGAGAAGGATCAGCCGCCGGCGGTCGTTTTCCGGATGCGGGGGACTGTGGCGAGGGCGAGGCTGGTCGAGCGGAGCTGGCGGGTGGGGGTGTAGAAGCTGAGTCGTCTGTTGAGGGTAGGCTGGTCCGGAGTTGTGGAGTGCTTTGTGTGCGTGGGTGAGGAGCTTGAAGGTTATCCTCTTGTTGACAGGGAGCCAGTGCAGGTCTCTCAGGTGGGGTGTGATGTGGCTGCGTCGGGGGATGTCGAGGATAAGACGTGCAGAGGCGTTCTGGATGCGTTGCAGCCGTCTCAGGAGCTTAGCCGTCGTTCCTGCGTAGAGGGCGTTTCCGTAGTCCAGCCTGCTGGTGACGAGGGCCTGGGTGACTGTTTTTCTTGTTTTGGTGGGGATCCACTTGAAGATCCTGCGGAGCATTCGGAGGATGTTGAAGCAGGATGAGGAAACGGCGTTGACCTGCTTAGTCATGGAGAGGGTGGGGTCGAGGATGACCCCTAGGTTGCGTACGTGGTCGGTGGGTGGCGGGGCTGTTCCCAGTGATGTTGGCCACCAGGAGTCGTCCCAGGCTGAAGGGTTGGAACCAAGGTTGAGGACCTCCGTCTTGTCCGAGTTCAGCTTCAGGCGGCTGGTCCTCATCCATTCGGCGACGGCCTTCATTCCTTCGTGGAGGTGGGCTTTGGCGGTGTGAGGGTCTTTGGTGAGGGAGAGGATCAGCTGGGTGTCGGCGAAGGAGATGATGTTGAGGTTGTGCTGTCGGGCGACGTGGGCGAGGGGTGCCATGTAGATGTTGAACAGCGTTGGGCTGAGGGAGGAGCCTTGGGGTACGCCGCAGATGATCTTGGTGGCCTTGGATCGGAAGGGGGCGAGGCGGACGCTTTGTGCTCTGCCGGAAAGGAAGGATGTGGTCCAGTCCAGGGCCTTCTCTTGGATCCCGGCGTCGTGAAGGCGTGTTCGTAGTGTGTGGTGGCAGACCGTGTCGAAGGCGGCTGATAGGTCCAGGAGGATGAGGGCTGCTGTTTCTCCGTTGTCTAGCAGGGTCCTGATGTCATCGGTGGCGGCGATGAGGGCGGTTTCGGTGCTGTGGTTGCTGCGGAAGCCGGACTGGGAAGGGTCCAGGATGTTGTTCTCCTCGAGGTAGCGGGTCAACCCTGCATACGGTGTGCTCTGTGTGACAGCCTGTTGGTAGAGGAGCTCTGCACTTCACTTGTGTCATGTGAACACAATGGGCTCTCCCAGACCTTTGTTTTGTTATATGCAATTGCCACCACAGTAGGTGTTGAACCTCTATAAATTCCAACGTAATCTGTCTGTTTGTTAAGTCTAGATAGTAGGTGACACCAACAATAAAATAGAGAACCATGCCCTCTCCTAACTTTGAAATTTGTCCAAGCAATACTACTTGCTTCAACTTCATTTAACATGTAATACATATATTTATTCAACACAGAACAGATGTAGTTGCTCAAAACAATAAATATAAAGTATTACCTTTGATGTAAAATAGAAGAGAGGACGAGGCAAGGGTCTAGTGACTGAAATGAACAAGATGAAAAAGGATAATTGGGATCAATCCCGTTTTGCTTGCTAGTCCAGATTGTGTGATCCTAGGCAAGTATCTTATTTTGCTGTGCCTCCTTTTACTTTTTCAGCACATTTAAGAACACCTGCAAATACATAATTTCAGGATGTGCACTGTTCAGAAACCTCTTTTGATAAATTCAGTAGATTACATTTAGGGTACACGTGACTACAGTGGTTTTTCCCTCTGCAAATCATTTCCAATGTCCTGTGACACTATAATTATATCCTGTGTTCCTTGCATCTATTCCTTTTATGTTGTATTACATAAGTAAAAACATTTGGCAATTAGAAGTGTAGATGGATTTTCCCAGACAAGACATGTGAAGGCAAGATGTTGAGTCAAGGGTGAAGCTTACTGATTTTACTAAGGCAGCGATAGAAATAGATAAGTCATTGACTTCAGTTTATCAATCAGATCGTGGCCAAACTAGTGTAAACATCTGGGCATAACATCAAAAGTTTCTTGCTGTCCATAGTTGACTCTTAGTCAGTTATGAGTTTGAAGAACGATTGAAGATTGAAGAATTAGAAAGTAGTTACCCTCGAATATGGAACTCAACAGTTCCAATGTACAAATTTAAAATGTGGCTGCAAATCTCTAGCCCTGAGATACATCATATCACTTTGAAATTTTGTTGGAGGTTAACTTTGCAGTATTTACCAACTGATGGCAATTTAAGGGAAAATATGTGAATCAACTCAATACATGGCGTCAAAAACCCATGTGATGTCCCAGGATGTAGATTTATTTGTGATGGTGATAAATTTTGTTGAATGATGCTGAAAGATTAACAATAAAAAACACAAAGTAGTGGTCTTTGTTCATGATGTGATGATGTCATCATAATATTTAAACAGGCTTTTGTGTGCTACCAAAGTGAATGTATGTTATATCAGGCAAATCTTCATATACCAACACCTTGTCATTCTACTTGCTTAACCAGTAGTATGCAGAGAGAGTGAGCTCTGGTAAATGAAAATTCCATATAACAAGCTGCCCTGGGGGGGGGGCCTAAGTTGTTTACTGTCATGCTAATGTGCTCTGTACATGAACTTGTTCCTAGAAGCAAACGTTATTGTAAGAGCTCCATGCACAGATCTCATCCCTCTATTAACATCTGTATGTATCCGCTTGTCTAATTGTAGATTAATATGTATACAAGTATCTATAACTAGGAAAGCGTGAGTGTTTGTGGTGTCTGCGCTTTTGTATGGGAAAGTGTTCATGCATGTATGTGTTAGGATTGTGTGACTGACATTCAATGGAATAAACTACCTATAACTATAGTACACCAGATTTCCCATCCACCTAAAAGTTACATAATATCAAGCAGGACTTGGGCTGAATTGCCCAGTAGCTCGTTTATCCTACAAGTGTACAACTAAGTATGACCATTAGGACATGGATGGCTCTACCACAATGCAGGAAGGCGGCTACTTAAGGTAAAAATAATCTGTTCATCCGACTGGCCAAATCTTAAATTTTTACATGCTCTTTATTTTAGTATCAATCTTTTTAGAACTTGAACCCAAGAAATATCAATTAATGTTATAATCACAAGTATTCCCAGCCATGATTTTAAAAGATTGCCGTTTTCTAACCAATGAGTAATCAATAATAAGCTTTAACTGTTTTTAAAACTTGCTATATGTGCTATATCGAATCCCTGAATTTTTCTATGCATTTTTTAAGAAAATATTGGGCGCTTACCTATGTTTTTACGATGTAGTTACACTGAACTAATTACTACTGGATTTTAAGTACATTTTTGGAAATGTATGTATTTAGAAGGGTAACTGGTAAGGGGTGTTAGATGGAACAGTATGTGCAAATGTGTAAAGGCATTAGTAGATACTGACTAAACAGACTTTGAATTAACCACATGAATGAATATTGAAATTGATAGCTGTATTCTTGAATCTGTTTGTTTCCATTTTTTATGGGAGCTAATGTTTTATTACATCTTTTTAATGACATTGGAAGAGCCGGTTGAGGTTGTTCGAACACTTTATGCAGCCACCACTTTATTGTTAGTAACTGTCAGTCAGAGAATGGTTAATTAAATTTTCATTTGAAACATAACATTTTATGACTGGGAGTGATCTTGAATCTGTTGTTTTACACTTTAAAGAGTGCTAACCTTTTAATATAGCTTCTTAATGAGAACCAGAAGAGACTATTGAGGTTTGGCAACACTGAGCAGCACATGCATTATTGTTAGTAACATGGCAGCCTGAGAATACCTTATGCTTTTTAATATAACGGTATATTCCAATTTTATGACTGGATCAGTGTCTTATGCCAATTTCAAGAGATAACAGAAATGTCTTGTGTTTATGTAGTGGTGACTGCAGAGCCTGGAATCATTGCTAAATTCTCCTAATGCTAGCAAATAAAATTAAAAATAAATGTTCAGACACTCCAGTACTTTGATGTTTGTCTATAAAAGCAACTGATGCCGCCATTGTTAGCAATATCTCTAAATAAAATACTCGTACAAGCCAACACCAAGGATTAAGGTAGTGAAAGCTCTATGAAGTAAGTAAGTTGGTTATTTTATCTCTCTGCCAATAGCAATATTTCCTAGCAATTCACAAATTCATGTTGATGAATAATGCCATTTTTCTAACTGTAAAGGCCTTTATTTTCTGTCCTTTACAAAAAACCCTTTCACCATGCATATACAGCACTCCTGGCTTACTCCTCGAATTCAGGAGTAAGCCAGATGTACCACAACAGTGAACCACATGAAAATATTTATGAATCAGTCCCACTGAGGGCCAGATTCACTATACTGTAGTTGCACATCTGAGTCATGCGTGCAGCACCAGATGTCCAGTGCCGGCTGATGACATCAGCCATTGGGGGTCCACCTAAGATGTACAAATTAAAATAAACGAAATTAAATAGAGTTGCCTATGTTTGAGGTGAGAGCAGATTGGTTAAATTCTTAATTCTGTTGGTTGGCGCTTATAGAGACGCTCCACCTTTATTTGCTTTCCCACATTTTTATCTGGAGAAAAACACCTATTCAGGTAAATTAATCTTGGGAAGGAATATTTCACCTAGTATAATAATCAGACTTTGCCAGCAAAATGGGTACAACACCATGAGGCATCTTCTAATGATGGAGTCAGGATATTCAGATGTGAGCACACCTACCCAACGACTTCAAACTGTGTAGGAAGACATGGTTTGTTTTACGTCATTCTTGAGTGGACAGCGGCAATGGACTGGTGTTCAACAGAACACAATGCAAGGAGCAAACAATTGTTTCCCATTTGCTTTCATCTTTCCCCTCCAGCAGGTGTACTGCAGGTTCAGATGGATGCAGCAGAAGGGTGGAGAGGTAGTGCACAAATGCATCCCTTTGTTGTTCACAATGGATGTGCTTGATCGAGGCCCATTGTGCAAATGTTGACATGGCCAGTGTACACGCACCAAGCTTAATTTGCGCATATGCTGGGTGATTCACCAAAATCAATTCCACTTTGTGAATTTGGTCATGCAGAAGATACATTTTTGCTAAAATACAGATTAAAAAAAATATTTTGTGAATTGGACAGTGCTTGTTTAATTATTTTTTATCGAAGTATTTAATTATTTGAATAAAACATAACATATAATCTTATTGTATTATCAATGCAGCTCCTCAATCTAATGTATAATCTGTAATCACCTTTACAGATTTCAAGCCGCATGCAGTTCACTATTGATAATCTCATGAAACAGACAAATGAAAGAAATGTAGTGTTCATTTCCTATTTTTCATGAGAATTGCTCCGAATCAAAAATACTGGCTATCAAAATCACCTCATTGCCACCTCCCATTAACTTTCAATTTACTAACCTAGTAATAGTTGGATCAGGCATGCTTATCTCACCTGGCAGATTTGCACCCATCGTGTCTAGTGTATAAGAAAATTATTGGATTTGCTATCAGCTGGGTAAACGTGGTGGTAACACAGGAATGTGATTAATGACTGCTGTACTTAATTCATGTTCATTTCATAACATTGATTTACTAGATGATGAAGGAGCTTGAGGAGGTTGATTTACTGAGAATGATGTCGAAGCCGCATGGAACAAGATGCATTTGTAGGTTTTTGAATGGTTTTGTTCCACTTCTGTTCATAGTGGGTCCATTTCACAAAAAGTAAACCAATTAAATATCTGGATTCACAGAGGTCCATATATGTACAGTGTAAATACATTCAACTGTTTAGTCATTTCAATAGATTGGGTATCAGAACTTGCATGTGTATATGTGGGACATCTGGCCGTGCCTGTTTTGTCTAGCCTCACACATGCGAAGTCTCCACCATGCAGAAAATCTAAGAGGGTTATTTACTAAAGTTTCTGCGCAGTTGTTCTCATGGATAAAAGCGTTAAATGGATCACAAAATATTGTAAAGTATTTTATCAATTTACTTCTCATTGTTAAACACTGTAAGCACTGAACAAAGTTGCACAGCGCCAGCTAGCATCAGTGCAATCCTTAGTAACTAGCCCCCTAAACAAGTAGTTTTATCAGACAAGGTATTTTCTTAATTCCCACTCCCTGAAAAAATGGGACATAGTGGTCAAATTTCCCACACCTTTTGCATTACTTATGCATGGTCGAACTTTTGGAGAATTATGCATCTGGTTTTGGTGCTTGTACAAATATTGAGTTAAAAATATCAGGAGACAGAAATATCAGAAAGTAATTATCATGAAACATAAATATTGTGATGCACACATTTCATTGACAGGAATATAATTTTTTGAAGTAAGTAATATCATTTTAAATAATATTGATGTTTTTAATAACACTTTTGATAATATAGAGGTTAAAATATAGTTTTTTTAAATTATTCTAATGTGTTTTAGTTGGTATATTTACTACTTTAAACCCTATTTATATTAAAAAATCAATATTTCTGTCTTTTTGTAAATGTTATTAGTGTCCACTATATATTTTCCCCATATGTTTGCATTCTAAGTATAGGAGCACGATATTGTGGTTAATTATGTTTTTGACATGATATTTTTGTCAACAATATTTTTTCCCACATAATTGTGTCAGTGAACCCTGGGTGTGACATTGCAAATTATTGTAAATCCAACTGTGTTTGTGTTTCACCTAATTTCCAATATCTCTCTGAGAGAAAATGGGTTTTTGATTGAGGGGGGTGGAAAACCTTCTCAAGCAACAACTACAATTCTCGTCAGGGTGAACCACAACAGTCACTAAATTAACCTGTGCTGAACCCTCTAGTAGCTTGAAACAAAAGCAGCTAGGCTTAACTTAAAGGCAATGTGCAAAGAATGTATGCAGCACTTAAACAGTTATAAAGTGAAAATGCAACTCCAGAAAAATACCACACCAACTTAGAACAATAGAGAACAATGTGCTAAACAATTTTGGACCAAAATGACAAAACTCCAATCAGTGGAATGGGAGTTATGCAATTTTAAAGGTTTAAGTAACAAAAAGAAGAAGAAAGAGCTAACTGGTGGTGTCTGATACTGCCGAACTGGGACAAAGTCACAAGTTTAGGCTGACTTTGATGGAGTGCAAGCCGGTTACAGGGACCAGGTCACTCCTTTCGAAAAAGTTACCTTTTCAAAGTCTGGCACACAGAGTTCAAAACTTCAGGATTTCACCAGAGGAGTTCAACTGAGGCCAGCGAAGGGTCCAGGACCTAGGTGCGGCACCTCTTGGGGATCAGGAACTCACCTCAGCAGAGACCAGCTGGGCTCAGGCAGGCCCAGTTGCGGGTCCAGGCAGGGTCAGGCGCAGCAGGTTAGCTGGGCACATGCAAGGAGGCCTCTGGAACTTCTTGTGTCCATGTAGCTCAGAACAGATCAGCTACCTGACCCTTGAAGTCACTCTGGTAGTCCCGGGTTCAATGAGATGGTCATCTCTCCTTCAAGCAGCAAGACAGGCCTCAAGCAGCAGGGCAATCCTCTGAAGAACAAGCGGGTCTCAAGCAACAGGGCAGTACTCTGATAATAATGGCAGGCCTCAAGTAGGGCAGTTCTCTGGACTGCAAGGCAGTGCTTGTGTAGTCTCTGCAGGTCCAGGAGTGTACTGAAGAGTTAGTCTGAGGGTCCACTTTTTATACCTGGTTCCAGCTTTGATGTGAAAGAAGCTTCGGAATTTTCCCCAACAGATGGTTCAGGAATTTTCTTCCCCTCTGCCCAGGTCCCAAGAAGTCTGGGGTGATAAAAGCCTGGTGTGAAGTTCTTTGTGAGTGTGCTGAGACAGCTCCTATGAAATGTAAATGGGACAGAGAACAGCTCCGCGCCTCCTATTCTGGCAGGATGTCCGTTTCCCAGCTACACCCAGATCCTATTGTTCAATTTCTGGGCCCAATATGCATTCCTGATGGGGGAGCAATTAACAGGGCCAAGCAGCTGGAAGCTCCTAGAAGGTCTCAGAAATTTTAGGGCAAAACAATGCCAACTTTCTAAAATGCAATTTTTAAAAATTGCAATTTAAAATCCGACTTTAACAGTAAAGAGAATTTTAAATTCCAATCATTTGAGTCCAAACCAGATATTTCTACCTGCTCAATCAAAAGTTAGCATTTATTAAATCTAATAAGGTAACCCAATGTTATCCTATTGGACAGGTCTGCCTCACAAGTAGTGAATAACTAATTTAGGAGTTTTTCACTACCAGGACATGTAAAATTTAAAAGTACATGTCCAACATTTCCAATACAATGCACCCTGCGCTATGGGCTGTGTAGAGGTTACCCTAGGGTTGCCTTAAATGTACTAAAAAGGGAGGTTTAGGCCTTGCAAGAGAAACCTTTTACCAGGCCTAAACCTCCCTTTTTATGTGTGAGGCACAATAAATGCTGCTGGCCCACTAGTAGCATTCAATTTACAGGCCAAGTATACATATAGTACCACTTTACTAGGAACTTATAAGTAAATTAAATGTGCCGATTAGGTGTTAGCCAACTTTACCATGTTTAGGAGAGGAAGCGCAAGTCCTTTAACATTGATTATCAGTGGCAAAGTGCACAGAGTCCTAAAGCCACCAAAAACAAATTCAGAATGATAGGAGGGGAGAAAGCAAACAGTCTGGTAGTGACCTTGCAGAGAAGGCCAAGTCCAACACTCTCATTGAGTACCTCCCAAAGCTATTCATCTAATCCCGCTTGGGGCATTTTGCACTTTCCTAGTATATCTGGGTCTGGAATTGGGCTAGAATTCCAAACCACAAAACTGTCGGCCCGGAGACATCAGACTTGCACTTCTCAGTGCAGCTTCAGGGACTGTGGCAGGGGCTGTGTCTGGCCTCCACCCGTTCTCTAACTACAGCTTGGGAGGAGCAATAAACACTCCTCCCTTACCTCGTCTCTCCTCCTCCTGCTCCTCTGTCCCATACCACCTGTAAAACGGGCCTTCGAAAACCCCCACACATATTTAACACTTGCGCCAAACGGTTTGTAAATGTATGCACAATTAGGGCCATTATTTCCATTCAAAGGGGCAAAAACATGCAGATTTGGACCAAAGGTCTGATTGCTTGTCCCAATTCTAGGGGTAAGAGCTTGAAATCAACGACTGAGGATTGGGGGGACTTGTAATGAGAGCTTAAGTACTACTAAAATCTAGAAATCTGCCTGTGTAGCAGAATTTCTTCATTTCTGTGTGGCATGAACACCTGTACAACTGCCTTAGTTAAACACTTGTCAGATCTGCATGCAGAGGTTTGAACTTTTTCCATACATAAGCCTGACTCAGCTGAGAAAAAGCTTAACAACTGCAGCTAACTGATGCAAAATATCAAAAGGTAAGCAGGTGTAAATGTTCTATGCCTAACTCCATATATATGTACATTGACGATGTATATGTAGCTTCAAAGTACTCACCTGTGGAGTTCGGAATAGTAAATCCATACTTCCTCTATATGCACTTACCTTTCAATACTTTGGTCTTGGATATTTTGTCTACAATGTACTTGTATCTTGATATTCAGTAGTGCAATCAAAATACAGAATACATCTACTGCATGAGTGTAAAACGTTGCATATGCGTTTAATGCAGACAGTACAAAAGTGCATTATGGACACACTGGAGTAAGTCTGGAGTAATTCAAGTGTACTCCTAGAATTCAGGAGTAATCAAGGAGGACCACAAGAGTACATCACAGCTACTCACAGCTACATTTTTGTGAACTGGCCAGACAATGCAAGGCAAGTGTGATCACTTGTAACACATAGCAGCTTATTCGCTTCTGTCAGCCATTTTAACTTGCACCTCCAAAAAATATCTGCACATCCATCTTTGACCCAAGTGGTTCAGGCTTAAGTGATACTGAAAGCGTGGGAAAATGTAATAAACAGTTCAGTTCTCTAGGATGCTTGAAGGGAAGGGAAGCGTACGGTGAAAAATTAACTGTTAATAAAAATGTAAAAGAGAAGCAGAAATCCATATTATTCCACAGCCGCAGTAAATGTAATATGTGCATTGCATAAATATGCCAGATATGGTGTAAAAAAAAAAAAAAAGGTGTAGGATGAAAGTGTACTTGTGCAGCAGCTTAATGCTCATTGAAGTGGCTGTGTGTGTGTATACATAAAAAGTAAAGTACACACATATATATAAAGGTATAAATTAACCGTTCTGTAAATTACATGCCTTAACCCTGCATTTGTGAGCCTCTCCTCAACATGCTTCAAAACAAATAATGATCCGATATTGGGCTCGATTCACAAAGTTGTACTATGAAGTGGTCGAAAAACTGTTTGTAAGAGGGGCATTGTCGGCGCTTTGCTGAATATCTACAAGTCTGCTTGAAGTTAAAGAGTGAGAAGATATAATTTCCATATGACAGAGGCTTGGGGGTGTGAAGTTGATTATTGTCAGAGTTTGCCCTAAACCAGTCAGGCGCCTCAGTCGGTTGTTCCCACCGGATATAATGTTAAAACGTTCCCCATCCAATGCACAGTGAAATATTAGACTACAATAATATGGTCTCCTCAGTGAAGGACAACTCAAGCCTCTGGCTTATTTATTGTCTATTTATGGAGAATATCAATCTATTCATTTGACTTGCATCTTGCTTATCCTCGCCCCCTATCACTATGAGGCAACAGCAATGCAGCCACAAAAACCCCGAAATAATACGATGACTGCTACTACAACTTCTAATACTACTACTACTACTACCACTACTACTAATAATAATAACAATAATAATAAAAATAATAATTATAAATATTTATAAAGTTCAGCCCCAAAACATTATTGTTAAAATACCTTAGGCATGTCACCTGGTGATATAACTTAAATGTGACTTGCTCACAATCTGATAATAAATTGCATTTATTCAAGAGATAAAAGTATAAATCAGACTCAGACAGTCCAATTCACAAACCACTCCTATGTGCAATTGTGTATTTCAGACTGCAAATAGAGGAGGGTGATGAACACACATCCTCCTGTGAGTTCCACATGTCACTTATAGTGTGGAGAACAGTCGCGGCTGCAGTGGGGGAGGGGGAAAATTTAAATAAAAAAATTCACTTACCTGCCGGCTGGCCGGCTGCCTCCTCTCTTCTGTTCTCTTTCTGGCTTCTGTTGGAGTAGGAAGCAGGTTAGGCTCCACTAAGCCAATCACAATGCTGCAATGCAGCATTGTGATTGGTAACCACCCAGGCTCATCTGAGCCAATCACAATGCTGCAATGTAGTGTTGTGCTTGGTCTGAGAGCCGTGGTTGGGCGCTCAGATGGGGAATGGAAGCCTGGGCATGTTCTCCACCCAGGCTGTAAAGCAGCATGTTCTCCACCCAGGATGTAGAGCAGCCTGGGGGGAGAACATGCAAGGTGCGCATGAATGTTTGGCCTGCCCCAGAGGGCCGGACAAAAATTCATTTGCACTTAGGAGGTTGCCACCACTGCTCCCTCCTGTGCAGCCTAGCCCCGCCCCACAAAACTGCCTCAGCACAGAAAAATAAAGTGATAATAACATCTTGTTATTATCATTTTGTTTTTTCTTTTTTGACGTGCTGAAAAAAGGCAGGGGGGCGACGTTGCTCCACCTTAGCGGAGGAGCCGCCCCTGGTGGAGAAATGTGTTTTTCTGATGATGGACTGCTGTTGGACTTTCCATAAGGAAACCCTCTGTAATGTGCAAAGGGCAGGAATTTAGGATAGTGACACAATTCCTGCATCTGCTATGTCTTGGTGTCCCAGATTATCCAAATTCTGAAATGTTCTCAACTCACTGGGTAAAAACTTGCTGCATGTGGGGGACATTTGTATTGTAATATTTGAGGCAAGATCCTGTTAGAAACTGGGTTGTTGTTTGACTGGGATCTGTGCCCTGGTCAAGCAGCAACCACAGTCCTAAGAGGCAGGCAAACCCTGAATTTACCTGTAATCACCCTCTGGTAGCTTGGCACAGAGCAGTCAGGCTTAACTTGCGAGACTTTGTGTAAAGCATTTGTGCAACATTTCAAACAGTAAATCAGAGAAAACACCACACAAAAGGATTCTACACCAGGTTAGAAAAATAGAGCAATATTTAATAAATAAAACAAGACCAAAATGGAAAAATCAAATTAGTAGAACTGGAGATGTTGAATTTCAAATATTTTAAGTAAAATAGTGGCGAGAAGCATAACGCAATATTGGGGATATCTGGTCGGGCCGGAACCGGTTCAGGCCAACCGTGATGGAGCATGGGCTGGCTATAGGGACCTCATTAGGCCTGCTGAACAAAGTATCTTAATTTCGGTTTGCAGAGCAGTGCGTGGATTCACTCAAAGATGTCTTGTGCAGCATAGGCAATGTGTCGGTTCCGCGATGCGACGAGGGTCCAATGCGAGGTACTGATGGGTTGAGGATCCTGTTGGTGAGGCTTACGATGCAAAGTCCAGTGTTGAGGATCCGAGGCACAGCTGAGGCGATGTGTCGGTTCCAATGAGCGGTGAAGTTGCGATGCGGAGTTTCGGCGTCATCGTTGATGCTGCCGTCGACAAGGGATGAGGGGAGCTTGTACCAGGTAAAGCATCACGCATCGGTGGTTCCGAAGGCAATGCGTCGGTCCCACTATGTGGGAGGCAGTGGCGATGGGAGTCTTTTGTGATGGGTCTAATCCACACAGAATCAGTTATCCATCATTTATTCTTGGGGATACGTCGCTCAGCCGAGAAGATGTGTCACTTCTGCTCGGGATGCATCACTCAGCAGAGAAGATGCATCGATTTCACTGGCAAGCACCTTGGCTCCACTTGGCAGGGTAGACGCACAGCTAGCAGAGTCCAGGTGCAAAAGCAGGGTTTTTGGAAGTCTTTTATGTCTCTGAGTCTTCAGATCAGGAGGTCAGCCAACTAGCCCTTGGAGTCACTCTGGGTTCTTGGGTCAAGTGATGCAGGTCCAGTCTTTCTCACCCAGGCAGAGGGCAGCAGGCAGCAGGTCAGCACAGCAAAACAGGAGTACCGCAGAGAGCAGTCCAGCAGAGTGGCAGTCCTTCTGCAGCATAGCAGTCCTTCTTTCTGGAAGAGTATCCACAGGTCCAGAAGTGTAATGATGTGGTGGTATCTGAGGTCCAGTACTTATACTCAGTGGTGCCTTTGAAGTAGGGGAGACTTCAAAGACAGGTCTATTAAGTACACAGAGGCACTCCTCTTCCTGCCCCGTCTCCAGACTCACTATGGGAGGGTATGCAGCTGTTTGTGTGGAGACAGGACACAACCTATTCAGGTGTAAGTGAGACTGAGCCCAGCTCCTCCCTCCCATCCTGCCAGGATGGTCCATCAAGTCACACCTAAGCTCCCATTGTTTGTGGCTCTCATCCACCCCAGACATGAGATCAGCGGCAGGCAGAAGGCACAAAATGACTAAAGTAAGAAAATGCCAACTTTCTAAAAGTGGCATTTTCAGAATTGCAATTTAAAATCCTACACCATAAGTTTGGATTTTACATTGTGATTCCAGAGACACCAAACTTGAATCAGGTATATTTTACCATTTGGAAATTACTCTTATGAAATGTAATAAGGTAATCCCAATGTTATTTTATGGAGGATGTAGGCCTTGCAGTAGTGAAAAATTGATTTAAGTGTTTTTCACTACCAGGATATATAAAACATAAGGGTACGTGGCCTGCCTTTTAGATACATTGCACTCTGACCTCTGGGCTGTCTAGGGCCTATCATAGAGATGACTTATATGTATAAAAAGGCAAGTTTTAGTTCTGGGAAAAGGTTTATTTTGCCAGGTCGAAATGCAATGGCAGGCCTGAGACATGGTTAAAGGCCTACTTGAGTGGTTGGCACAATCAGTTTTGCAGGCCCACTAGTAGCATTTAATTTACAGGCCATGGGTACAGGGGGTACCTCTTTACTAGGGACTTATAAGTAAATTAAATATGCCAATTGGGGTGAACCAATATTACCATGTTTATGGGAGGGAGCACAAGCACTTTAGCACTGGTTAGCAGTCCTAAAACCAGCAAAATCGAGGTCAGAAAAGTGGAGGAGGAGGGCAAGCTGTTGGGGACAGACCACCCCAAGGCTGTCAGGTCTAACAGATCCATATTTTAGTGGTCTCTTTCATGGATTAATCTATGTGCATGTCATGATGGACTTCTGCAAAGGTTCCCCTCCTCAACCCTCCCTCAAGGCAGTAGCGAGAGAATTCAAACCACCCTCCTTGTACCATACCTTTAATCACACTTAGCATACAAAGTGTGCAAAACTCACCATCGTTAGATGCCTTCCCTTCCCCCTTTCATCATCCTTCCATCCACTCTTTCACCCTTCTTCATATTCATAAATTAATTTCTCCACTCCTATCCTTTCACTCAGCCACCCTTTAATATATTCATGTACCCATCATTCCTTTTGCTCTTTCATTTTTCAATCCTTTCATACTTCCATCCATTCAGTCCTTCACCCTTCCATACTGCCATTCACCTTTTCTTCTTTATTTCTTCTCAAGTTTCCTTCCTTTCTTTCCTCTTTCTTTCCTCCTCGTGTTCTTTCTTTCCTCTTTCCATCTACCTATCTTTTGTCTTGCATCCTTAGGTTTTCTTCCTTTTCTTTCTCATGCTCACTGTTTCTATGTGTCCCACTCTCTGTGCATTCCTCAGTTTTCGGATTTTCGCTTTTTTGGTTCCGTTAAGCAGAACAGCCCCTCTCCTGCATGACTTCGACCTAGTATTTCTTCACAGCAGTGTTATTTAGACGCATTTTCTCTGCAAATCTGGAGACAGAAGAGGGCCACAAAAACCAATTAATGTTTTGATGGGAACCAGTTCACCATTCCATGGGCTAAGCTGTTAATTGGGGGGTTCCCTTCACCACTGCCTCCTTCCCCCGAAGATACAACCACCATGGATGTGTGTGCAACTTCTGGAATGGTGGGGGTGCAGCCTTTGCTGCACCAGCTGTGCATTGGCCATCCCACAACACTATAAACACCTTAATATTATCTTTGGCGGGAATTACTCCTAAGTTTCCATGACTAATTCACAAGACATTTTCTGTCAGCAGTTGCCTGTAATGCATGCTTTGATGTACTTGACTCATGAATATGCTAGGTCAGAGTGGTAGCCTGATAGGGATTATTGTTTTCTGTGGCACGGTCTTCTGTTGAGCTGAGTGTGATCAGCATCACCAAATATAACAAGTGATGTACAAAAGGTGTCTCTTTCAAAGACACACATATTATCCCTATCAATAAAATATGTTAATAGATTATAGTACTACAGTATAAATCAGTTAAATTAGTTTTACTACAATGAGCATTGGTTTTAAAGCCCATTCACAACTTGGTTACCAAACTATACATAAGTACATTAACAATTAGAATGGTTTGAACAAATATTCATATTGTAATACCAGTCATCTTAGGTCTGCATCTTATTTCATCAAGAGCCAATGCACAGACATTTCTGCACAGGTAAGATCTCACTATGAGTTGCCGGAACAGTGTCTCGAGTGGATACCACTCTGAGCGAATCAGTGTGTTTTGGTATTTCTAGACCTAGCACTACTGGATCTGCAAACACCAGGGCTGGTAATTACAGATCTGAACAGACTAGGCTTGGTTTCAACAGGTGGGGATCTCTACCCACTGCAACTGTGGACAGGGTTTTTGGGCAGAATCTTACAGCTGGTCCTGCCCACAAACCTTGAAGAACCACATGGTAGCAGACAACACTCCCTCCAGCATTCGCCTTTAGTACCATCCCTTAAATCCCCTCGCATAGGCTGTACACTGCATTTAGAACTTGTAAAGAGCAGGCAGTAAATGACAGTGGAAAAGCAGAATTTCATGGAGTAAAAGGCCCTTTCCCCATGTTATTCACCATTGTGGGTGAAATGACTTCAAACTTGGTGGAGGGATTCTGGCTTCCGTTGGTGAGACCACACCTCGATATCCCTGCCCCACATAACAGGTAGTGACTGGGACTAAAGTATGCAACAATAGCAAGATTTTACACTTCTTAAGTTCAAGTAATTTCAATTAAGAATGCAGAAATTTGTCTACCACAGCAAAATGTGGCGAAAATGCTGCATTTTTTAAATTTGATCACAGGTGGGATTGTAATCGTATTTGGTTGGAACATCCATCAGAAATAGGGGACAATCTGCAAAGCAAACGTATAGGATGTTGTAATTGGGGGTGCTTCCAATTGTCATGCTATGGAGTACAATGCTTATTCTGAAACCTATTGTGGCACACCAGCAGGCAGAGTGAGTGATAAGGCTTATTCTGGAAGCATGAGTGAATGAGTGAGTGATCAAAAGTCAAGTGCAAAGCTGTACCCAGTAAAGGTTGTATTAGAATAACTAGGAAAAAGTATACTTTTAGTGTCCATTTAGGTGGAGAATTCACATTTTTGGCTTAATATATTTTAAATGACATATTTGTAATAGTAGCTTTATAAGAGCAATTATGCAAGCAACCTTTTTCCTTAGATTGCAACTGCACATTGTTGATTTTAACAAATTGAAAAATTTGATAGGTACCTGACGCCAATTTTATAAACGTTGTAACTCCAGTGTGAAGGAAAGTAACTATTTCCGAAGCTTTAGTTACAGAAATGTCCAGTAAAGTTAGTTTAGGGCTGCCTGTCATTTTCATTTATAGTACATAGAATGCACCTTGAGTTACATGCTTTTGGAGTCATCAGATCCTTCCTTTGTGATGAGAGATTGTCAAATAAGCAAAACATTTTCAGATGTGACTCATGGTTTAAGATATGTAAAATAACTCTCTACCTAAAACAAGTAAATATACAAAAAACTTGTGTGCACTCAACAGACTCTTTTTTAGGGTTTGTTGTACATGCAAGAGCTTCATTAGATTTCTCCTCTACTCTGTTGTGTGAATGCAGAAGGGGGGAGGCGAGGAGACGACAGTCATTTAGTGAGCCAACACAACCACTTGTAGTACAGTAAAATAGGACATGCTGTTGAGATAGTGACTTTGCTTGATTACATGGACTACTACAAACATAAAACTCGATGAAAGATTGTCATACGGGATAAACATTGGTAAAATCTAGAACTACATGATGTTGCCTTACCAACTGGCAATCCTATGTCTTCATGTATCTCAAAAACTGCTGCAAGTCAAAATTAATTCTTGATTGGCTGAACTAGGAAAGTTTGCAAAGCACTCCATGAGAAGAGAGTAGCATTACTTATCATTTGCAAATTTATGATGTGGTGACTCTTCCGACATCTGAAGATGTCCTCTTTTCGTGTGGTATAACAAAAAATACACGAGTACAATCAGTGGCAAAAATGACATCTGTAGACCATACTGTCAGCCGCGGCCCGTGCAGGTAAGAGCGGTGGGGATTTGGGGCTAGGTTCGGGGGGGATTCAACAGACGACCACGTGGGAAAAGTAATTATTTATTTAAATTTCCCTCATGGTCGTCTGTCGAATCCCCCCCCCAACCTGGCCCCACCGCCCTTACCTGCACAGGCCGCTGCTGCATACTGTTCTAGTTTTTAAAACTGCATATGTTGGTATTTGCATGTACTCTGCAGTACATGACATGGAACTATTGATCATCTATTGTGATTCCAACTTAAAGTTACATTTGAAGTTCCAGCAGCACTTTCCAATGTGCTTTGGAATTTCCTTTTGGCAAATAACATAGGAAAAGCAAAAATGTAAACCAATAGGGTGACAGCTGTTTGGTTTGTCTTGTTTGTTCTATGAAAGGTCTCACAGTGTTGAGTAAGTTGATAACTATTAGTACTTTAACTTGTAGACTTTCAAATTGTGGAAATATCTCTATTGGCTCATAAACTAAGGCATAGTGAATCCCTTTAACCCCAATGGAAAGGTGGGAAATAGTATTATGCAACTGATTTGGGAGCTTCCCTCATTGGGTCCCTCAAAACAACCTACTGGGTGAAGGAGTCAACCAAGAAATTACCTGTACCATTCTTTTACTTTGTTATAAATTTTACTTTTTAGTGAGAATTTATAACAAAATCCACCAATTCAATATTGAATATCTGTGTTGTTATTTGCCTTGGTTAGGAAAGATGAAAACAAGTTTCATGAATGACTTTACTAATAATAAAATATAAGGATGGAGCAATGGAATAATGCTTTGACTCTATTTCCCACTCTCTTTAAGGTTTCTTCTACAATGTACTTGGGCATCCACAGAGCCCAAAACCGGCTCTCTTTCAACTTAACCACAGTGCACCAAAAAAGGCCATGAATATGCTAGTATTTAAATGAGAAAGTGCTATTACAAGCACTAATGTGTCTTACTGTTCTGCTGATCTACAGCTGCTGTCAGTATGCTGCTTATGACAGTGGCCACTAACCGAACCATCAGTATGGCAGCTCAACCAATATGTTAATTCATTGCAAATCAAATGGCTAGTACAAGCATAATTGCAAACTTTGAATTCCATTCATACTATGAAATACCTACCAACAATATGGAAAGGGGATGGAGCTGAATGATTTTGTCCACAGGCAAGGTTCCCTGTTGGAGAAGAATACTGCCCAACCTCCTCTGACCCTTACACTGATACCAGAGAACTGTCAGGAGGAGGATCAACCATGACAAAGGGTCTAAGGGCCTTATTTAGATCTCAGTGGCTGGAATACTCCATCACAAATATGACGGATATCCCAGCCGCCGTATTACGATCTCCATAGGATATAATAGGCTCGTAATATGGTGGACAGGATCTCCATCAATTTTGTGACGAGTATCCCCTCCGCCAAGATCCAAATAAGGCCCTAAGACTGTGTGACATCCAATCGTAAATTGTTGCCCATCGGAAATAACCTTCTCTTGGCTGTGTATCTTTTTCTTTTTATCTTTTCTTTTGCACTATGAGCTCCCACCAAGAATGTACACATTCTGCAAGCTAATGTGAACACTGATTGAAACAGTAATGAAATTAAACTGAATTTGCTCAATTTGCGATATGAAGGAGTCATTTAGAAATGGGCAGTAAGATTATTCTTCTGGAAATTGGCAGATAGGTGCCTTAGCTACTCAACTGTAGGTTTGCTAGGAAGGTTTGAGTTATAGTTACTTCAGTTAAGTATAACTGCTGAATTTCACGGTGGCCAACCCCCGCCACACACAATCTTTGGTCATGTGTGGCATTGGGTTGTGCGCACACAGGGCCTAGTCTGCGGCCAGGACCAGTACCCCTGTGTGCAACCATCATCTTGCCATGGACAGCCTACAGGTGTGTGCAGCATGGGGTTGGGTGAAGGGCCTTGCCCCCAAAAACCCCCAACATCCACCACAGGTGACCAATCTGCCACTGATACCCTGCCCTCTTTATTTTGTAATTCATTTTACTGGGCCCAATTGATTTCTCACATCCACTAGAAGGACATAGACAACTTGAAGGATGATGACCATTGTGTGCAACATAAACAATTGCCCTCATGGGACAGTGAATACTCGGGGTTGGTTTGTGGCCACTGGATGTGGGTAAAAGCTTTCCCAAAGCCAGAATCAGCTGCTGTTGGTGTTGGAGTAATATGCACAGGACAAGTCTATAGGCCACACACTCTGGCTGTAGCTGTGACAATTTGGTACTCATTGCACTGGGCAAAAGACATGACTGCTGACATGACTGCTGACATGCTATAAAACCACAGCCCAGAGTCACAGGCCATACCAATCAGATACATGGGTAGGGAAGGAACACATGTCAATGCTAAAGGCAGGCTTCTGTCTTAATTTAAAGTGAGTCCAGGTGTGCTGGGTACAAATTGTGACTGAAAGCCACACCATAAACCCAGTATTCATTGAAACAGCTATTGACCATGCCCTGTGTTGGGGAATCAAATCAGTTGTACTTTGCACTTTGTGCAGCAGTGGGCCACATTCAGTGTCACTGCCAGTGGAATGAACACATTGAACAGGGTGCGACTGTTAGCCATTCCCTATGCTTGTAACTATGCACAGCTTGAGCATTGGCACCTTCTCACATTAGTCACCTGGGCACTCTTAGAGACCAGGACCAGCAGGGGTCTATCCATCCAGTAACAAAATCAAGAACATTATCTGAGGTGTTATAAGTTGCTCCTAAAAAACATACTAATAGGGTATATAAACATTGTTCAAATTTAGTTGAAGGATGGTATTGTTATTATCCAAAACATTTAAACCACTCTAGTTCTTCTGTTATGGTTAACAAGGTATCTATAATGCCTGTTTTATGGTTAACGAGGTATCCATAATACCTCTCAATGCAATAACCATGAGATCCCTCTTGACATCGTAGATGACATCACAAATAATAACATAAATGGAATCACTAATGACTTAAACAATAACAGAAATGAAACCACAGACAGTTTCACTTTTTTGCATATGTTTCCTTCAAGTGGAATCTCTGTTTAATGCTAGAATTATAACAAAACATAATAGGCCCAATTCACAAATCATATATATGTGCAAATGCAGATTTACACCCTCACATGGGGCTCGATTTAGCACATCTGCATTTTAAAAACCTTTCAAAAAGTGAGCCTGAACTGCTTAGACAGTCCCAAGTTTCCAGGAGTACTTGATGAAATCATTTGTGAGTTGTAATTGTAATTGCATTTATAGCAGTGCTTAATCTGAGCTGGTGGTTTCTGGTGCTCGGCACCGGCACTTAATTGGCAACACCGGCACTTATGATGGTCTACAACTTAGTGGCACTCTTTGTCTAGTTTGGAAACCAGCACAACAGTTGTGTATTAATTCAGCATACATTTAAAATTACTAACACCTGCTGCCAAAGCCATTCTTAAGGATTTGAGGGACTTGAATAGTTAGAATTGTCACACTTGTAGGAGTGTGATGGTGAGGAGCTGCGTTGATACTGTAATTGGCAGCACTGCCAACTGTAATGGGCGGTGCAAGTAGATGTGGACAACGGCCCAGACGGTAGCGTAATGTGGGCAGGGCCACCGGGGCAGTTGCCCTAGGCGCAAAATTCTTAGGGGAGTAAAATTTGGGGCACAAATTGCAAAATGCACCGCGCAATACTTTTCTTGCACCCGGACGCTGGCAACCCACGCTATGCCGCTGGACCCTGGCACTTCTTTGTTTTACAAATTAGGCCCTGATTTATAAAGGTCTTACTACCACTGACTAGGTGTTTTCACCAATGTATATGCATATATATGCTTTTCCGCCTCTAAAGCGATTTACTGTCTCCCTGGACTCGAGTGGTTAGACAGAGGAGTTTGAAAATAACAAATTTACCAGAGAAACTCCACCTAGAATGTCAGTTCCCTGGCTTTTGAGTGCTATGTATGCATGCATGATATCACAACTTCATGGGCTAGCAGCACATGTGAGTAACATATGTTCAAGTGCAGGTTCCTTTTTTGTAAGTGGCTTGCCTTTGTATATTCACCTCTTTGTGTGCCTAAACCAGACTAAGCCACACAAATCACTTTGTGAATGAGCCCCAATATGTGAAGCAGTGTTACATACAGAAGTGTTATATAGAGTAGTGATACTTTTGAAGAGCTTGAAGACACAGAGCACGATTCGCAAAGATTTTGCTGTGACTTAGAGCCACATGTATCAACATATTATGCATTGGCAAATGGTGCGAATCACTAAACCGTTTGTGAATGAAAAATAGCCTTTCAAGATATATAAAAGGCTTTGGCAGTGCGTTTTAGGCAATTGTAATTTTTTGCGATTACCTAAAATTGTGACTCCAAATAGCGAATCACAATTTGCGATCCCCTAAGCATATGCAAACTGGTCATTTAGTAAATGCTATTATCGTCGACTCCAAGTCGATGGTAACAATGTGGAGTTTTTGACAATGCACAAAAAATGCATTTTTCGAAGTGCCAAGTAGCGCACACATGCCCCTAGGGCATGCGTGCGATTTACATGTGCACATTTTTGGGGGGAGTGCTACAGGTGGGCCTTAGGCCCCCGAGCACCCATGTTTTGCATTTCCTAATTTGCGATTAACAATTAGGTAATCGCAAATTAGGTAATGCAAAACCATTCGCACCTTTGGGCCTTTAGGTCCATAGGAACACATGGAATAGAGTTTCCTAATAGCGATTCCTCAAGTGCGATTGTGACTCTGTAGGAATCACTATTAGGGAATCAATATTTTCTTACATACTGGTTTGCATTCCCTAAATAGCGATTACCTAAAATTCGCTATTTAGGGAATGCAAAACGGAACTTTGATGCATGTGGCTCTTACTCTTGTATTGTTCTGGAATTCCAGCAGAAACCAAGTCATACACCTGGAATACTCCTACGTTACTCTTGAAAGAAATTGGTTATCCACAGTGGCGTAGCAAGGGGGGGTGGCAACGCAGAAACCGCCAGCACCCCCCCAAAAACATCCCCCCGCTCTTTCACGCAGCTGCATTTGGATGCAATTAGCAGGGACCACCATGAGCGGCACAAGGGCTAGCTACGCCTCTGGTTATCCAGGAGTACCACAAGAGTAAATCACATCTACTCATACACCAATCTTTTTTAATCGGTCCCCCAGTTCCCATTAGTGACCTACTCAACTGAAATACTTTAAGGTGAAACTTTCAAACACTAAATAATTAACACTAAAAAATATAGATGTTCCTTCCCTTATTTTTACATTTTTCACCCAATTAAGTGATCCATGTTATTGAATAATTTACATGTTGTAAATGAATACGAAATTATATCCGCTCTGGTTATGCTCTGTTGTAAATGATTTTAAGTACATGCCTGACTTACTGATTGCTCATTTAAGAAAAGAAACAACCTCAGAGAAAACAGCCCACAGAGGGAACAGGAATGTATTATAGAAAAACTGCAGACTCAAGAGCTTTTTCTCCATTTTCATGTAGACATACTATCATTCGTCTGTGGTGGTTTCTGAATAATTCATAAATTCAGGAACTCTTTGCTCTCAGAGACTAGATGCGCCCGATGCTATCATAAGGTTCCGCATCCAAGGCCTCGCCTTTTTGTTTGCATTTAGCTTCAATGGGTATATTTTATTGTAAACGCTGTCAGCACAATATTTTACCTTTCAGAGTGAATTTGGTAGCGCAGACCTTTATATTTTCATAAAATCAGAAAAAAAGCCAGAAGACGGGCAGAACTATAAAATCTTAAATAATGCAAACCTTGAAAATTAGGCCAACAGATTGAGAATGCTGGAAATGTGCCAGCAATGAATAATTGCAGGTTTTAGGCTGCATTTCAATCAGCTCTGCTATCAGTGAACATATTCCATAAAATAAAAATAAAAGCAAGCATTGGCAATGCCAATAGGTCTGGCTTTGAAGGAATGTTGTTTGGTAATGTGAAGCATTACAAGTAAATAGAATGGAAATTATAATGTATCTTTGTGGAAGCAAAGAACTACAGAGTAGACTAATATTGGTTAAGGTTAAAAGGTGAGGAAACAGTTGAACTTTCAAGCCAGATCTAAACATCCATGTAGGTTAAGGACCGCCCAACTCCTATCTGTGCTGTTGCCAGAGAAAAACACCATAATGTTTCTAGTTATCTAAGACACTTTAATAGCTGTGTTGTGCCGTTCCCGTAAAAGATCAAGCTCAGGCAGCTGGATAAGTAAACAAAATTATCAAAGCTGCGTGGAGGGCAAGCACTTCTTTGTGGAAGCACACAGCTTCTGCCCAATCAAAACAAGTATTCCTGATCCCAACATGTGGGTGGGAAACCTCACTAGTGTTCGTCATATAATTGTCTGGAGACAGCTGTGCTGTCAAGCTAAACAAAAAAAGTGGCACAAACCTATTTTTTTCTAATGTGATCGTGCACTGCATTGTTAAAACTGCCAAGTTCCTTTTCTAAATTTCCTTTATTTTCTGTGGTATCTACTTTCATACAGAAAAAAACAGTCACAGTTCCATATTAATGGATAATATTCAAATAGCTCACCCAGCTATTAGTTAGCAACCAATATTGACAGATATTTAAAGTACCAGCATTCCTTGAGTACCAATCGTTGTCACCACTGCACAGGTCAGAACTGACGCATAGCATTTTGACCCTGACGCAGAGGCTGTTTAACAACAGCGGTTCTTCAGCCTAAGCGGCCTGACGATGATGCTCTGCGCGGCTCGACGACAACACATTATCTTCACTTCAGGGAAGCTTGATGACAGCTCAGTGACCCGACTGCGTGGAAATGATCAACGCATCTATTCTCGTGCCGTTGACGCTTTGCTCCATCCAAGGTACTTTCTAAGTGGGCCCTGTGTGGGTCCTGTAGCCGGCCTGCCCTCCACTGCAGTCTGCCTGAACTTGAATTTACACCAGACCCTCGTGACCCCAAGTAACCTTTTAACCGCTAGTGACTTATTAGCACTGTTTTGCATGTTATCTTTAAAAATTAATATCTTGACTTCTACTGATTGAATTTTTGCTGATCTGTTCTTATGTTGTTCAGATAAATATTCTATATTTGTCTAAAACTGTGTGGAGTCTTATTGTGGTGTATTCATTGTGTTACTGTGTGTGTGTGTGTGTTGCGCAAATAATGTACACGTTGCCTCTTTAGATAAGCATGACTGCTCTGTTCCAAGCTACCAGAGGATGAGCGCAGGTTATCTTTTAGTGTGTATCTAGCTTACCCTGACCAGAGTGGTGGTTCCTGCTCCACAACTGTGTGCATACCTCAGCCAACCAGGAATTCAATTTTTAACAAATGGGGCATCCATATATTCATGAATTTTTATGGCAAGAACTCAGTGGAATTTCACACATTGGTCCTCTCCTGGATAGGCCAATGGGCTGGGACTAAGTAGAGAATCCTTTGGTTCCTAGATACCAGGGCCTCCTGTCTGGTTGTAACACTAACATTATAGTCATTCCTTCTGACCTGTTTTGTCACATTGTTCGCTTCTGAGGTATTGGGTTGCAAACAATGGACAGCCCCTGCTCCCAAGCAAAAACATCTGCCATCTTGATATTCAGACCAAACAGTCTGCAAGATTTACTTGCTTTAACCAACCCTCTCACATTAGAGTGAGATCACTTTGCTGCAAAGATGGCTCAGCGACAGTTAACCAGTGGGGAAACTCAGTCTTAGAAATTGTACCAATAGAAATACTGTTTTTCCCTTTTTTAGTGCTTAGATGGATCCCACTGACGTTTTAGCAGTTCGTTTGAAGAGAAGAAATAAGAGAAAACACATTTTCCTTAAGCCTGTGCCCATGTTGTGGTTGTGGAAAGTAACTGTCCACAACCATCCTGAGATCAGTGGAGTGTTCCTTCTACTGCTTTTCCCGTTTAACTGCTGTGCAGAAATTAAGTGCCTAGAAGTGTGTTTCACCAAGCAGCCTAGAAATTCAAAGAGAACAGAAGAGCAAGAGACTAGTTGAAACTCCTAGAGACATTAGAGACTGTTTTTTCTCAGCCCTGTCTTTGGCTGATTACTGGAATGAGAATAATTTGCCAGAAGTGCCTCGCTTGATTGATAATATTCTGCAAATAGACCAACTGAATTATTTTTCATACTTTTATGAACTTAAAAAATTCTATTCCCCCAAGAGGACGAAGGCAAAGTTATTTCAACTGAACAACTTGCAACCTTCACATACTTTTTAGGAAACTCTACACAGTCAGAATTATTTGCATTTCCACATGCCTCTGTACTGAGCTTCAGTGCCTCCGACCATGCTGCAGTTTGCCAGCAATTCCATCTGGAAACAGAGAAGGTTGTTGTGTACTGCTACAGGATATCCAAGAAATAAGGTACCCAGCAAACATAACCGAAGCTTGGGAAATGACCCCTCCTAGACCTTGAGTTTTTTCAACTATGTTCATCATTTGAATCTTGACACCAGACTACAAAATTAGTCCATGGTTGTTGCTCAAGAAAAGAGGTCAAGGGCCTTACTTGGAGTTTCAGGACTAGCATACATAACACACATCTTTTCCTCAATATCCACATTGATGGGTAAATAAAATTTTGACCAAAAACTCCACCGTAAACAAGTGATTTTTTTAAATACTTTTTAGTTGGTCCCCGTTGACTTACACTGAAGTGCACTAAAGCCCCAGTTAAAAGTTGCTCCCAATTACTGTCACTGTAATGGCTAAGGCATGTTTCTTCAGCATGCCTTTATTGTTTTTCTTTCAAATGTTTCTTGCAAATAAGTTAATTACTTTGTAATATTGATGGCCATAGTTTAGAACTCACATTCCTCATACTTTTATTTGTAGTGCTTAGTAAAGACGTTGACCCTTGCAACTTTCTCATAATTTAACTATAATAAATCTTAATCTTGGCCCACACTTGTTTTAGAGGTGAGAAGATCATTTAGATAATTTAAGAAGCTTTTGCTTTGACCAAGGAATGTCCTCTGACAGGACTGTTGTGAAAGCTTGCCCATAGGACATATAATGATATTTGAATACTCTCCACCTTGTCTGTCAAGAGAATATTTACAGCCATTAACACTGCTTTCAACAGGGTAAAGATGCAGAATTAGGTTCAGAAAACATAAGGAAGAATTTCTAAAGTCTTTTTAAGTTAGCAAATGGTATGATATATTCCTATTGCAGGAGAATGCACCTGGACATAAAATATCTTTGGGAATATTCTTCAGCATTTTTGTTTGCAAGATACTTCTTCTGAATGTGATGCTCTGTGAAAATAACTGTTACAAATAGGGGTCTCTAGTTGGCATTGTCTTGCACCCTGTCCAAGTAGAGGCCCTTATTCTAGTCAGGGTAAGGGAGTCACACACCCAAGATAACCCCTCCTCAACCCCTTGGTAGCTTAGCATGAGCAGTCAGGCTCATCTCAGAGGCAAGGTGTAAAGCATTTGTACAAAAATACACAGTAACACAGTGAAAACATCACAAAACAACACCACACCAGTTTAGAAAAATAACCAATATTTATCTGAGTAAAACAAGACAAAAATCCAACATACACAAGCAGAGATATTACTATGGATGCGTCACTTTTATCACAAAGTACCTGGAATGCGACAAAATCAAAGATGAAAACAGGCATAAGGGAGGTGAGGTGCTGGAAAAGCAAAACAATGTGTTGGTTCCTTATTACTAGGGGTTTGATGCATCAGTTCCTTACTGCCAGGGGAGGTGATGCATCAGTTCCTCACTGCAGCGCAGGGAAGCTGATGCATTGGTTCCTTGCTGTGAGGGGGGGTAGTGCGTCTGTTCCTTACAATGAGGGGAGGTGATGCGTTGATCTCCAGACATGCAGCCTCGGTTCCTTACTGCTGGGCAACGTTGAAGAAGAACTTGGTGCACAGGTGCGATGTGTTGAAAATCCGGACACGTTGTGTCGATGCGGCAGCGGTGAAAAGGGTGCTGTGTAAATTTTCCAGCCATGAGCAGGTGATGCGCTAATTTTCTTCAGCCGCACAGCAGGGCCTGCATCGGAGTTAGGGCGGGTGCCACGGGCGTCGGTGACACTGTGCTCTGGACTCAGGCTGCGAAGATCTTTCAGCCATACGTCAGGCGGCGTCGATTCTTCATACGCACCGCAGTGATGTGTTGGTTTTTCAACTGTACAGAATTGCTGTGGTGGGAAAAACAGGTTCTGGAGGCTGGCGCATGGATTTTCTTCAGTCCTTTGCAGCAAAGCAACCTACAACAGCCCAGAACTGGAATTGGCACCACTTGGCAGGTCGGAACTCCCAGCAGAGGAGTTCAGGGGCTGCAGATGAAAACTTAGATGGCCCTGAGACTTCTTAACAGAAAGCAAGCACACACAAGCCCTTGCAGGACCTTGACAAGCAGGATACAGAAAGCAGTGTCCAGGCCTTTCACTGCCCAAGACAAACGCAGCAAGCAGTAGACCAGCACAACACAGCAACACGCAGAGTGGCAGTTCCCCTCCTATAAGTTCTCCAGCTCTTCTTCTTGACAGAATCTCCTCTTGGTCCAGAAGTGTTCTGAAGTTATGGTGTCACAGCTCCAATAGATATACCAGTTCTGCCTTTGAAGTAGACAAACTTCAAAGGAAAGTCTTTGTAGTGCACAAGCCACTGTCTTTCCCTGACCTGTCTCCAGACACACTACAGGGGGGGTGGAGACAGCTTTGTGTGAGGACAGGCCCAGCCCTATTCAGGTGTCAGTGACATCTTCTCCCACCACTCTACCTCAGGAAGACCCATCAGCCTGGTGATGGGCCATCAGGTTATGCAGGGCACACCTCAGCTTCCTTTGTGTGACTGTCTAGAGCAAAGGCACAAACAGCCCTACTGACGTGGATTCCGCAGGAAGGCAGAGGCACAGAATGGTAAAGCAAGAAAATTACCACTTTCTAAAAGTAACATACTGTGGGGTTGGGCCCTTTCACTAACAGCCAAATTGGGCCTCTTCAGAATGTATATGAAACAAAAATAAATGGCTGTGAATATTCAAGAGACACTCATTCTCTCAAAACCATGTCAAATGAATGTATTTCCTTGGTCTGTGTATTTATTTTACATTAAATTCTGTGATTTTAACATGATAACTTGATTTTGACTTTCAATTTGTCATACAAACAGACAATTCTCCTCTTTCACATTGGCCAAAAAAGACCTTTTAAACCATCAAGTGTATTCAACAAGTATTAAAATAAATAATTAATTGACATGGACTTAAACACATGATTTTTTACAGAAATTAAAACTAACGTTGTATATGCAATAATCTGTCCATGTGGAAAAATGTATATTTGAAAAACGAACCAGGAAATCAAACAGCAAATAGTCCAGCACAAATCCCGCACCACAACAAAGACAGCTTCAGTGCCTCTAGCCATTTCATGAAAGAAGGTCATACAGTGAAAGACTTCAGGTGGACTGTTCTAACTGCCATCGAGCCTAACCCTAGAGGAGGCGATGCTGCAGCAAGACTGATGCAAAAAGAAGCATATTTAATATTAAAATTCAACACTGTTAGCCAAGGACTCAATGAGATGTCTGAAGTCAATAAATTGCAATTGCAGATGATGACACACATTATATGTTCTGTAACTTTAACATTGAGTAGTACTACCACACAATACAGTTCACACTACAACTACCATAATACCCAGCAAAGCCATGCTCCAGATTGATTAATTATGTTTTACTATCTCAACCGAGCAGGAACAGAGAGAATACCTCACACTCATGATGGAATGATGGCTGAGAGAACAGTGTACAAGCACACGAGAAATTCGAAGTAAGTAAGGTTCTGCTTGATTTGGAACTTCCTTCAACCAGGGCGCACATAGTTCAATTGAAAGTGCCTCACCCACCTTTCTCAGTAGCTGCACACGCGGGAGCAACAATGTTTCTATTTTTCACAAATATATAATAGAACAACTTAGCCCTGCTTATGGAGGGTTCTATTCACATGACCAAACCACTGGAAAATTCAACAGTGGCAAATAATTTGAATCGATTTACAGATTGGTTCGATAATGAACCAGCCTTAAACCGAAGCAGAGCTTAATATGTTTACGAAAATGGCAACTGCTGTTCAAATCTCTTTTGAAATATGCCAGTGTAGTACATTAAAATGTGCCTGCATGGAAAAGTGCTATGCAGCATCATTTCACAACATAATGCATTAGTTTAATAATACCAATTAATTAATCGGTTTCAGATAAAAAGTCAGCGAATACAGCTAAACATTGGTCAACACGAAGGGAGATGAATTGAGGAACAGCTGAGACCTCTATTCATGAAGAATTGAGGTACATCCTTCATTTCTCAGTCGTTAGAATGCATTTCACAATAAAATTTATTTCTCTAGTAATACCAATTAATCCATCGGTTTCAGACTTCAAGTCAGTTAACAAAGCTAAACGTTTGTCTGTACGAAGAGAGGAATAACTGAGGAATAACTGTTGTATTACCTCCATTTATTAAGAGTTGAGATATACCCTTTATTTCTTAGTTGTTTGAACACAATAGATTAAAATTGAGGTGGATACCAGCTAATACAATGTGTATTATTCCTTCACAGAAAATGCCCAGTCTAGGTCCTGAAGAGATCCCCAAATTCCTAGAGGTTCAAAACGTGTCGACGACAAAGGCTAGGGAATTTTCCCAAAATGAATTACGATGGACAGTGGGAAAACAACTATAAACATTAATCCTACTTCTGATTATAATTGGAAACAACCCCTTAGCTCATTCCAAGAAAGTCACAACACCTATATCATCTGTGATAATCACCTCTGTTTTTTAAATCCTTTTGACTGGAGTTATTTATGTTGGTCTTATTGACCCTTATATTGTTGTTTATGCACGGAATTACTAACTAGGTATTAGTTTTCATTTACTTAAAAATGTATGGGGGATATTCACAACAAATGGTGAAAACTATTGCTAACCTCAGTTAGCGTGTGTTTTCCAATCGCCGTGTACCGCGGGAAATTATCGCTGTGTTAGCGGCGTATTCACAGTACGCCGCTAACAGGCGATAGTTTCCCCTACCGGGTCAAATGTCCGGTGATAAGGTTAGCGTCACGGCGATAAATTTCATCATGCTAACATGAAAAAAGTGGCGTTGGGCCAATTAGCGACCAGGAACGGCATGCTAATTAGCGTCAGCGCACCTTTTTTCACGTTAGGCGTGAAAAACCAGTATAAAACGCCCACTATGCAGCCCAAAAACAAAAAAAGAAACATTTGAGAACAACCATGGAGGAGCCTGGACCCAGCACAGAGGCCAACAACAACCCCACAAACACTCAGGAGGACCAGCCAGAGACCCAGGGGAAGGGCAAGGAGAAGAGGAAGAGGAAGACGCGGTTCAGTCAGCAGGAAAACCAGGTCCTGATTGCGGAGGTGACAGAACACCAACAACAACTTTTTGTCAGCTCCACTGTGACATTGGCAACCAAAAACGCAATATGGCAGTCAATCGTGGCCAAGGTGAATGCTGTCGGAGAGGTGAGGAGGACAGTGGACGACTGCAAGAAGCGCTGGCATGATGCTAAGCGCAAGACCAAGCAGAAACTTGCAGCCAACCTGAAAGCTGCAATGCAGACTGGAGGTGGGAGTCCAGCGCCACAGGAGGAGCTCGATCTGTTGGAGGAACAGGTGTCCCAAGTCATCAGTGAGGAGATGGTGGTCAGAGTTCCGGGACAGGATACTGCTCAACACGACCAGACACAACAGCAACAGGGTGAGTACCAACCAGGGACTGGGGGACAGGGGAGATGGGCCCAATGGCACTCATGCACAATTAAATATATTGCAGTGCACACCCACAATAACTGCGGATCATGTCCTGGATCCCCTTGGCCCTGGTGGCATAGACACATATCACCCTACTCAACCAATACATTGCAAGACACATATTGGTGGGCACACAGACCTGGAAATGTGCACAGAAAAGTCAAACAAATATAGTCCAAGTATCATATCAGACCACAAGATAAGGGCTACGTGAAAGAGCAAAGGCCCACATTGATTGGAGATGTGGCAGGCTGTCAAAATGGCCCCCTTGCCTCAAAACCACGCATATGCATGTGCATGTATGTCGGAGTTGTGTGCAAGAATGTGCATGTGCATCAAGGGTGACACAACTGCACATACACAATCTTGCACACAACGCAGACACACGGGCACAATGCTGCATGTCTGCTCACATTGGTGGTGGCATGCCCACTCATGCACATGATCAGTCACACACACAGTGCATCCACATGTTAAGTATCAGAGAGATGGGGCCCTGTGCAGACGATTTGTAAATGTGTGATGTTGAGGCAAGGGGGCCATGTAGACATCCTGCCACATCTCCAGTAAATGTGTCTGCCTGCATGTCCATGAGATGCAGTCCTGTGTACACAGTGACGGCTCGCAGCGTGAGTCCTGTGAGGCGGTGGTGCGGGCGGTTGTGCGGGGTGGGGAGGGACAGGATTTGAGGTAGTGGAGTTAGACACACGACGTGCTGGAGTTAGGTAAGTAAATAAATAAATCCAACTAATTACCTTGCGCTTACTGCATCGCTAACTCTGCGGTGCAGCAAGTGCAAGGTATATAGTTGGATTCATTTATTTACTTACCTCACTCAAGCACGTCGTGTGTCCAATTCCACTACCCCCAATCCTGCCCCTCACCTGCCCTGCACCAGCCCCCGCACCACCGCCCTGCAGAACTCCCACTGCGAGCCGTCACTGTGTGTACACCAAGTGAGAAACCATCTAGTGAGTCTGCATACCAGAAACACATGCAATGTCACAACAAACTGATCATGCAGCCAAATGGCTCAAACGTGCATATCCCACAATGCACACAAACAGCAGGCTTCACTCAAAAGGTGATGTAATACAATGAGCAGGGGGGCTATGCCTACAACACCACAGGACGGGGACAATGCATATCAGGAATGTGGCAACCAAATCTGTACTGCATGACTTGTCTGTGTGCCAGACTCACAGAACTACAATGTCCCTGTAAAGAAGTAAGGCAGCCAAAGTATGACAACAAGCAAGGATAGCAAAGTTGAAACAAATAATGACAACTAGCCAAATGGCACACACACCCCTTAGGTCGAATCGCACACCTCCACTCCCAAGTGTACACATCTGCCATACAGAAAACAACATTCCACATCAGTCCTGGTGTCAGTTGCCCATGACACCATTATGTGCATGTAAACCTATCTGTTTGTTAAGTCAACTGTGTCAGTGACCAAATATGCAGTCATGGTTGTTATCACACACACGCAAATCCATGCATTGAATATTCGTAACCAGGGCAGCATGTATCATCCATGTTTTAAAGAGGCTAGAGTTAGACCTCTATTGAAAAAACCTGGGGCTGATGCAGCAAATCTTAAAAACTTTAGGCCTATCTCTCAGCTCCCTTTCCTGGCAAAGGTGCTGGAGCAACATGTGCTGAAAACCCTTACTCACCACCTAGAGAGCAATCAGCTCCTTCACACAAAACAGGCTGGTTTTAGGGCTCACCACAGCACAGAGCTAGTGATGTTGGCAGTTCTGGATGAACTCAGGCTGATGGCAGATACTAAAAAACCATGTGCCTTGGTTCTGCTAGACCTGTCCGCGGCATTTGATACGGTCAACCATGGCCTACTCTTGTCGCGGATGGGGGAACTAGGAGTTCAGGGGGTAGCACTCCAATGGCTCACTTCCTACTTATCAGACCGATCGCAAAGGATCCAACTTGCTGACCAGGTTTCTGATTCTGGTGGGCTGACGTGCGGTGTCCCTCAGGGATCGGCACTGTCTCCCCTCCTCTTTAACGCCTACCTCTACCCCCTGGTGGCGGCTTTATCTGGTATGGAGTGCCAAGTCTTTAACTACGCAGATGATACCCAAATCATCATCCAGATTGCTAACTCCCCCTCGGCCCATGTTCGAATACAGAACATCCTGAAGTTCACAATAAACTGGATGACAGCCAACTTCCTCAAAATTAACCCCGATAAAACTGAGGTTTTGGCTGTCACCACAGATACTAACCCCTGGAGTGACCAATTCTGGCCTCAAGAGCTGGGCCCTACTCCAAAGCCAGCCCCAGTTGTAAAGAGTCTGGGGATAAAATTGGATGCCAAACTCTCCATGTCCCACCAAGTTTCTGCCGTGGTGGGAACATGTGTGGGGCTGCTAAGATTGTTACGCAAACTTGCCCCCTTCTGTCGTTCACCGCACTTCGCATGGCAGTGACTGCACTGATTATCTCTCGTTTAGATTACGGGAATTCACTGTATGTTGGCCTTCCAGAGAAGGAGCTAACAAAACTTCAGGTAGTCATGAACGACGCTGCCAGACTGATTTTCAGGCTTCCTAGGAGGGCCCATGCTACCGCGCTACTACAGCAGCTACACTGGCTTCCAGTGAAGCAGAGAACCAGATTCAAGGAACTATGTATAGCCCATAAAGCAATCCATGGACAGGCCCCAGCATATAATAAAGAACGCTTGGTAACTTATGTACCAGGGCGCTCCCTTCGGTCTTCAGATGCTGGGTTACTATCCTGCGCTCGCTTCCTGAGCTCCTCCAAGGGGGGCAGAGCTTTCTCTACATTGATTCCCCAGCTCTGGAATAAGTTGACGGAAGGCCTCCGCAAAGAACCAGCACTTCTCCCTTTTAGGAAAAAATTAAAAACCATCCTTTTCATAGAAGCCTGGGGCACAATTTTGGCCTAGTTAGGGCGCACTACTCAGTAGAGCTGCTATGGTGCCTTCTCTCACAGCGCTTAGAGACCAGTTGGTGATATGCGCTTTAGAAGCTCCAATTAACATAACATAACATAACATGTGACCAGCTGCGTCTCACATACACAAACACACATCACCCTGCCATTTGCATCTGTTGGCAGGGTGGTGGTGACAAGGCCTGAGCACCACAAATATGCATTGGAAATCCACATCCATCTAATCCAGGGCCACTTACACATCACACGTGGGGTCAACGTTGAGGGCAATTGTTGTTGACACTGTCTGTCCAGCCAGCAACAACTTTAGAAACTCACGCAGCACCATACTCGCAACGGGTAAGCCAACAGGAGGGCAGAAAGCAATGCACACAAGACAAATCACAATAGACCAAGCAACCTGGATGCACATGTGTACAGCATAGTGCAGCACACATTGAAACAGCAAGTAGGCCTTAGTAGCCAATGCGCCTAAAGGGGGCCCTCCTCACACATAACTAATCTTGCAACAAACACATGCACATGTGCAGTACACAGCAAAGGTGCGGGTCTGTGAGCCACACTGACAATGCAAGTGACAGTGCATGATGAATACCATGCCTGCACCCCAAACATCTCCTCATGGTGCAGGCCACGTCACTGAGGTGGCTGAGGGTGGCCCACATCCCTAAAGGAGCAGGTCACACTCCGACATATCCTCGTGTACATACAACCCCTGACGTAACCAAGACATCTGCTTGAAAACATTGCACAAGTGTCCCAACTCTGACCATGACACATATTTACCCCAGCTTGCAACATCTCAGCATTATAAATGCACAAAAGTGGAGGCCCACTGCCTGAAATGGATAAGGGGCATTAAAACCAAAGCTGCATGGGCAAGTAGCCCACAATGCAGCGCACACACATAAAAATCGGAGATCATCAACATTGACTACAATGTGGGACAAACTGCATCACCTTCACAACTGAACAGAGGACACAACTGGTGCCGCCTGTGTGTATAAACTGCCCAATCACATTAGTCATAGCTGTAAACTGTGAGATGACAATGTACAAGTCAACCTCAACCTCATATCCGTGATGTAGTCGAAAAAGTCAACATCCAGCAACAAATAGGCAGCCCCTCCCAAACAGTCACAATGTACATTGTCATGCAGTCTGCTTGTAAACTCATCCAATGCATGATCATACATGAAACACACAGTTAAAATGCATCTCCCCTTTACATTGCAGAGGGACAAACATCACCTCTTGAACAGCAGCCTGTCCCACTCTTCACTAATGAAGAGGATGAATTCTCCACCATCAACATGGACACCCTCCAACAGCTGCTATACTCCATCAGCACCCCACCTCCAGGAGCAGGGCAACCCAGCTGCATCGTGCAAACCCCACCCCCTGCAGAAACCACACAGCAGCAAGCACCTACCACCACGGCTGTCTCCCAGGACCTCCCGGACCCAAATCTAGAATTCCAATGCCGTGTGTTAGAGATCCAGCAGGAGATGGCTGATCAGGTGCGGGTGGGGTTTGACAGCCTGGTGGCCAAACTTGATTCCGTTATGTGGGTGTCTGAGTTCCATCCGGGACCACCTACAAAACATCACGGACACCCATAGTCCGCTCAATGGTCTCCAACACTCCATGGCTGACATCGCTGGAGTTATGACTCAGAGACAGGAACAACTGTCCAGTCAGAGTGGCTCCAGCGATGGCAGCCAGGAGTTTGGCCGCATGTGGAGGATAATGGAGAACATGGAGCGGATGCAGGTGGAACAAATGGCTGCCACGGCTGCACACCAGCGAGATGTAGCTGGAATCTTCCATGCCCTGCAGATCATCATCACTGCATTGCTGCAGCAAGGTCTGGCGCAGATGAATGCTGCTGCTGCTTCTACATCCACATCTCCGTCCCCTGATGTGTCAGTGCCTCACAGTGCTGAAGCCAATCTACCACCACCCACATGTGAGGCACATGACACATCAGAGGACGAAGATGAGGATGAATCTGCCTTATTGCAAAGAAGGAAGCGGTAGCATTCATCTATGCCAAATGGCCAGTTTCTACTTGGTTCTGGGCTGAGCATCATGCCCAGGAATATCACCTTCCACTGTCCCCCAATACACTCTGTGACACTCATCTTGGACCTCGACATATTTGCCATATTTTGTTTGGTTACCAATGACACAGCAATCAGACTGCTGACTGAACTCTTCCTCATCCGTTGGACTTGTCAACCCTAAAGGACTCTGTCTGGCCCTCCACTGTGCATCAATGTAAGGTGGGGATTGCATGGCCAAGTACTGGTCCAGTCTCCAACTATGTCAACAGACATGTGAATAAATATTTTTACATCACACAGATGTCTGTTGTCCATGACCAATCCAGTATAGCAGTCTCGCAAAATGTAGGAGCAGTGAATCCACCAAAAGGTACACCCAAGGAAATAATACAAATGTACATGTTTTACTGTGATCCTGATAGGCAGTGAGAGGACCGGGTATGTGTGTACCAGCTGTGCCCCCATTGCTCCAATACACCAAATATCGCAAAGCGCGCTTAGCGCTCATTTTTTTATCGCCGGATATCGCTGGATTTTATCGCCGAGATAGCGCGTTATTAGCAACTCGTATCTCCAAGGCGATATTAAATCCAGCGATAGCCGTGATAACATGCTGTATCGCGGGAAAACAAGCGATGATTTCCTTGCGATACTGCAAACCTTGCTGATAGGCAGGCATGGACTCAGCCATGCAATCACCTCCCATGTTAAAGATGGCTAAGTTGTATTTTTAGCAGGTGTTAAAAACCTGCGATAAAGGGGGCTTAGCGCGGCTTTCAAGCTCGCATCGCGGGTCTTGTGCAGCCTTGCTAATATCCAGAAGCTGTGTTAGCGAGTGTTTGCCAAGGAGTTGTGTGGAGGAACGCACACTTTGCATGTCATTAGCGATAAATATCGCTGACATGCAAAGCGGCACCAAAACGGTCGCTTTTGCCATAAAGCTGTCGCTAACAGCTGTTAGCGACAGCTTGCTAATAGGGCGATAGAAATATCGACGCCTTAGCGGCAAAAAGTGCCGCTAAAGCGGCGATACCGCCCTTGCTAATATGCCCCCAACTTCACTAAATCATGTTTTGTTAAACTGCGAGTTCAGGGACCCAAAACTCCAAATCTCTCTCTTTACCCAATTGGGAGTTACACTTGTAAGAAGTTACAAGGCAGCTCCAATGATAACCTATGGATGACATAGTCCTTGCAATAGTGAAAAATGAAGCTGGCAATAGTTCACTATCAGGACTTGTAAAACACACCAGGACATGTCCTTCCTTTCACATACACTACATCCTGCCATGGGGCTACCTTGGGCCTACCTTAGGGGTGCCTTACATGTAGTAAAAGGGAAGGTTTGGCCCAGGCAAGTGGATACAGATGCCAGGTCGACATGGCAGTTCAAAACTGCCCACACAGACACTGCAGTGGCAGGTCTGAGATATGGTTGCAGGGCTACTCATGTGGGTGGCACAATCAGTGCTGCAGGCCCACTAGTATCATTTGATTTAGAGGCCCTGAGCACACACAGTGCACTCTACTAGGGACTAACCAGTAAATCAAATATGCCAATCATGGATAACCAATCCCAGTCATAATTTACACAGGGAGCACTTGCACTTTAGTACTGATCAGCAGTGGTAAAGTGTCCAGAGTTCTTGAACCAGCAAAAACGAAATGTAGCACAGTCAAAAACAGGAGGTCAGATGCAAGAAAACACAGGGGAAAAGCATGTCAAGGATGCCAGGTCTAACAATAACACAATCTATAAACTTTATGAAATGCAAAAGTCACAAGTTTGGCCCAAATGTGATGCATAATTTTAATTCTGCAAATCCCTACTTGTTATCACTCCATGAGCAGACACTATGTACTCCTCATAAAGCCTCAATGAGGGCAGGTATTGCCGTAGCCTTTTCTAAGGCCTAGGATACTGACCGTGCTCAGTGTTAAGCCTCCATCATTGCTGGTGCTAGCTCTCTGTGGCATGGAAGGGTTTACTACCACCCGCCTCCACTTCAGAACAGATGGCTTGTGCATCCAGAAATGGTGTGGGTTGCTGTTTTTGTAGGAATCTTTTATAGGAATATCTCACTTGGCCCTCTGTTTGGAGCCACTCTAACAAACTAGCGTGACTGTTGTATCAAAAAGACAGACTTGGAAGTGTGTGTGAGAAGAGAGTGACATTGGGTGGTAGTTGACGAAGGACCAACAAGTCTGGGTGGAGGTGGTATATGTTTATGTTTGTTTTTATTGTATCGCTGTACAATGTTGGAATGCCCCCCACCCCATGGGACATGTGCTCGGGGATCCACAGGTATGGTTTGCTGTAACTGTGAATGAATGCTGTATTCTTATACTGTTGACATGCTCACGTCGCACAAGTCTTATTTTGAAAGTTTGCAATAAAAACATCTTTTTAAAAAAATAGATGAGACTGGAGAACCTAGGGACAGTGTCTCAACAAATAATTAAATCTTGTAACGAGGTGTTCTGGCAAAAGTCCACCAACCACTGCACGGTGGAGATTTTTTTGCGTGCAGCCCACCAGGGGCAAGTTGATGAGTATGAGTGAGAACTGGCATCCCCTAATGCAATTTTCAGGCACTAGGCTGGCACCTGGTGAGATTTTCTCAACGTTGGTGGTCGCGGACGTTCGTGGCCATTTACAGTGAGAAAGCTGCTGCTCTAGTAGAAAATCTACTCTGGTGGCAGAAAGAAGCAGCGCCCTCTGGCATGCCATGTAGTGCGATTAGTGCTGATTTTGCAGCATGGAATAGCTTCCGTCGCTAAAAATCAGCACGAGCTGCGCGACTTGCCGATTCCACCTGCTTACAGAACTCTGTGGAATCTCGCTGAGGGTTCATGTAACTCCTCAGAATCCAACCCTACAAATGATATTACAGCAGCTCTTTGGTGAGTCTGATGAAACAGATGGGTCTGGCTGTCTGCTTTTTGTGCTTTCTGTGCTCTTGCATTCTTCACACCCTTGCTAGTCTCATGTTTCTCCCACTCCTTAGAGTTGTATTGAACTGAGCGCTTCCTACCAGGTTCAGCAGCACTTGAAAGAGTGCTCTGTCCTGCACAGTTTCAACTCAACCACTGATGGGTCATCTGGCACTTTGTAGTTTTGGCATTGGCACAAGTATAGCTGGGCTAACGCAATGAGCACATATGTTTATGAAAGTTCTAGAGAGCATTAGACCAAAGCATCAAAGCGCTAAGAGCAGAGGAGTAACAGAAAGACCGGTGGTGACCCCAAACAAGCACACCTAAAGGCACACTCCCTAACAGAAGCCTAATCCTTAAAAACTCACATTTTAACTTACCTACGGAACAATAGGTGCGATTTCAGGCACCTGGCGTCATATTATGTATTAGGGTGCACTTCTCCTGTTTGTGCCTAGCGCACCTTAAAACAGGTGCGCAGGGTGCAAACAGAGAAAGTACACCTATTATATAGAATGTGCTGACCCCAGGACAGCTGCAAACTCACGCTCTCCTGGGGGCAGCACATTCAAGTGAAATCCGGAGCGGCTTTGAAGCAGCTGCTCCATGTTTCACTGTACAGGCGGCAACCCACCTGCACTTTTAAGGGGTATTAGAGATCCCCTTGCAGGCGGGTGCAGTGAGTGACTGCACCCACCTGCAAGGGGATGTCTGGGGGGTCCATGAGACCCCCTTTCCCCCCTCCAGAGGCTGCTCATAGGGGGTGCACAGACAGTGCGCCTCATTTAGGTTGCACACTGTCAGTGCGCCTCCTGAGAGCTTCTTTGCCTGTCTGTAATACAGCACGGGTGCAGAGGCAAAGGGATCCCCTTCCTTTCATGGGGCACACCCCCATGCAAATGAAGGAACGCCCTCTGAAGGTATCGCTGGCGGGGGGTGCAAAGTGGGTGCAAACGCTCATTGCGCCTCTGGGGTGCTTTCATAATACGGCCCCATATCTGTTCAGGAAGGAAATTCCACAGCATGGCTGCCGCCACTGTAAAAGCGCGTTCTCTCCACCTAGCTGTCTTACATTGTGGGACAGATACCTCACGGCGTCCTGCTGATCTCAAAGGTCTCCTAGGAACGTACCAATTCAGGGTGGTACTAAGATAGCTTGATCCCTGAGAATGGAAAATGTGTCACAAAGAGTGCTTTAAAGGACTCCCATTTCTTTATAGGCAGCTAATGAAGATGTCTCAAACCTTCCCTGCATGAGGAGTGTTTGGGTACTCCCAAAACCAGGCGTGCAGCAGCATTTGAAATGATTTGAAGCTTATGTAGTGAAAGCTGGTGGATGTTTGAATACAGGGCATTGCAGTAGTCAAAACAGGAGGTGATAAGTCCAATGACTACTGAAACCCGGACTTCTTCCGGAAGGAAAGGCATTATTTTCTTAAAAATTCTGATTACCCAAAAGCAAAAGCTAACCATGTTATTAACCTGGATGTCAAAAGTTAAGTTGTTATCAAACTTAACACCCAGGTTTTTGGCCATTGCTACTGGAACAGGTAAGGTCCCTCAAGTGTCTGGCCACCAGCCCTCAGTCCAAATTAAACTGTCCACTCCAAACACCACTATTTATTTTTAGCCAGTTCTCTCTCATCCTAATACAGAAGTGACATGTCACAAAGTGTGTGCAGCCTCATGTTTTGAGTCATGCGTGTACAGCATTATGAAACCAAGTCGGGTGGAGTTTGTGTTAAATTTGGTATATATAATATATAAAATAATGTATACACAATATAATGATATATATAAATAAATACATTAAAAAAGAACAAAACATTTTCCTAATTCCAAGTTTCACTCTAGCAAACATAAATAGTTTAGTTTTCATGTGGGATAGTAGATATTACAATGAGATGTTTACCCCTCCCCAGCTTTACCACGAGAACACCGAGCTACAATCGCAACTCAGGAACTCCAAGGGGGATATTCACAAGGACTTATCGCTGAGTTATCGCCACCTTAACGCATCAAAAGTGGAGATAGATTTAACGCCCCATTCACAAGCGGGTGCAAACTGCAGACAACGCAAGTATTCCCGCAATAACTGCCGCAAAATTTACCTCCACGGGTGACACCACCAACTAACCCTAATGAGATGCAGAGTAGGCGTTCACGTGCAAAAACACACAAAAACACCACTACACCACATTCACAATGAACTGCCAGATCTGCGATGCAAACCAAAAACAGGCGATAAGCCGCGGTAGCAGCAGGGATTTAACACCTGCCTTCTGCTGGTGTTAAGCAGGACGACTATCTGCAGTATGAAAGGGAGCCCAGCCCAGAGCCACATCTGAAGACCCACAGATGCCATGGAGACAATGATCATGCAGCTCGGAGACCCATGAGGGCCACAACACCCACTGCCACCACTCCCAGGCCCCCCCACCCCCTGGGACAAACACATACCGTGCACGACACAAGAGCCACAAAAAGCGCATGATGTCGCACAATGACAACAAGAAACACATGTGTGGTCAGAAGAACGAGAAAGAGTCACTCATCATTGAAGTAACAACCAAAAACTTTATTGAATACAACACAAAACACCAATGCGGAATACTCCTGTCGGGTCCGTCCCGGACAATCTTGATGTCACAGCCTGGAAAATAAAGCACAAAATCAGAACGTGTGTCATGCGCACATCAAAGGAGCGAGACACAGAGAAACAGAGAAGGAAAGAAAGGCAGAGAGAGAAAGAGAGAGAAGGGAAGGAAGGGAGAGAGAGAGAGAGAGAAGGAAAGGAAGGGAGAGAGAGAGAGAAGGAAAGGAAGGGAGAGAGAGAGAAGGAAAGGAAGGGAGAGAGAGAGAGAAGGAAAGGAAGGGAGAGAGAGAGAGAGTGAAGGAAAGGAAGGGAGAGAGAGAGAGAGGGAGAAGGAGGGACACTGCCGCCCCCGCACACCCAGGCACCACTGCTCACCTGCTGCCACCGGTGTGTCTCCAACCACGTGCCGGTATACACTGCAAGCCACCAGGTCTGCAATCTGTAATCGAGGCCAGAGTCAATCATGGCAGAGTCCATCTCACTGCACATGGCAACAACGCCTGTCCGTCCCTGCGCACACATGCAGCCGCACCCTACCCCCTCCCGCCGGCCAGCGCTGGCTGTCCGCACTTGCGCACCCAGGCCCCACTGCTCACCTGCCGCCAATGGTGTGTCCACCAGTGGGAACAACACATGCCCGTGCAAGCTCCAGGCCCAGGTCCCACCACCATGGCATGCTCCACATCATGCGGACCCGCACCGTGGCCCAGCAGGTCCCACACATGACGCAGAGTCCTGAGGCATCAATGACAGAGACCACATCAGTGCACACATCATCATCGCAGGCCGCACACCCGCTCAGCAATTTCGGTGCCACTAACCCTGTGCAACCCCAGTCAGCACCACGTGGTGGTAGGCCCGTGACGGCCGCAAGGCTTCGGGTGCCACTAACCCTGTGCAACCCCAGTCAGCGCCATGTGGTGGTAGGCCCGTGACGGCCGCATGGCTCCGGGTGCCACTAACCGTGTGCTCAACAACTCATGGGCCCTTTATGGTTGAGAATCGTGGAACGTCTGTCATCCAGTCACCACCGGCAGTGGGGAATGTGACGTTGTCGGCCCCTTGTATTGGTGGGGTCACATGGCCTGTGACGCCTGTGTCGGATAGGTGTGGTGTGTGTGCAAACCTGCCCTCAGGGAGTGGCCGCGACGTGCTGACAACTAGACCAGCGACCTGCAGACGACTAGCGTGTAAACCTGCGACTTGTAGCTATGTGGCCCCCCCTCGGAGCGTAAGCGGAGTGGTCTGGCCTGGCGCACGCCGGACCAGCGCAGGGCTTGCAACAATGACTCGGGGGCTCTGGGCGTGGTTCAGTCCATGTCCGGACAAGGAAGTGACTAATGCGTGTATCCCTGTTGTAGTGTCTATGGCACCCGGAACGCAATCGGCAATGTAGCACACTGTGACTGGAATTCCACTAGATGAGCATCATTGACGTTAGGGGGCATCACTGACCCTACATTCATCCACACATTCAGACATGAATGATGAAAGACATGACACAGCACTGCGTTTCTGAATGTTTAATGCACATCCAGTGGAGTTTTGCAGCTGGAGCAGTACAGGGCCATGCCAACCTCACTTCACAATATGGGCCCGTGGAGGGCCAGCCAGAGTCCATCGGGGAATGACAAGTACAGCGGAAGAGGAAGGGTACAGTCCGCAGTCTGGTCGCCGTGCCATTGGTCACCAAACAGGATATGGCAGTCCATGTCGCGGTCCAAGGTGAGTGCAGCAGAGTGTATCGGGGGTCAGTGGAAGGTCATGGGGCCATGTGCGGCACCAAGCAGCAACAGGCCAGGTGGCGGACATGAATGCTAGTGCCTCCTTCTGAACTCAAGCCCATCCACGTCCTCGGATGTGTGCTCTGCCCCACCTGTGGGTGGTCCAGTTCCGGCTGCGGCACTGTGTGCCACTGACACATCAGGGGCCAGAGGTGGATTGTCGGCCGCACTGTGTGGCAGTGACACATCAGGTGCCGGAGTGGAAATGCCTGCCGCACTGTGAGGCACTGACACACCAGGGGGCGGAGATGTGGATGGGGTAGGGGCAGCAGCATTTATCTGCGCCACGCCTTGTGGCAGCAATGCCATGATGAGGACATGCAGGGCATGGTAGATCCCAGCTACATTTTGCTGATGTGCAGCGGTGGCTGCCATCCTTTCAGCCTCCATCCGCACCATGTCCTCCATGAGCCTCCACATGTGTGCCAGCTCATGGCTGAGATCGCTGGAGCCATTCTGAGCGGACAGGTGTTCTTGTCTCCGAGTCATGACTCCAGCGATGTCAGCCAGGGCTAGTTGGAGACCATGGAGCGGCGTGTGGGTGTCCGTTAGGGACTGGAGGTGGTCCCTGATGGGACTCAGACACCCATGGATGGCGTCAAGTTTGGTAGCCATGAGGTCGAACCCCACCCGCACCTGCTCAGCCATCTCCCTCTGGCCCTCCAACACACGGTGTTGGAAGGCCATGTGTTGTTTGGGGGGGCTTGGGAGACAGTTGGGGTTGTGGGTGCCTCCTGCTGGGTGGTTTGTGGAGTGGGTGGGGTCTCCTCGATGCAGCTGGTCTTCCCTGGTCCTGGAGGTGATTGGCGGATGAGTTCAATGATGTCTTGGAGGGCTTGGGTGTCGATGCTGGTGGTGTCCTCCTCGTCATCAGTGAAGAGTGGCTGGGACTGCTCTGCAGGAGGTGTTGATGGTGCCCCTGCAATGTGAAGGGGAGATGCTGTGTTACAATGTGTCCACATGTATGTAACCGCATGGTACATGTTCACATTCAAACAGCATGGCAATGTACATTGTGACAGTCTGTAGATCAGGGCCATGATCCAGAGTCATTGTGGGTGTGCACTGTGCTCTGCTTGATTGTGCATGTGTGCCATTGTGGCCAACTCCCCCCGTTCCCCCAGTACCTGGTGGTTACTCACCCTGTTGCTGTTGTGTTGTGTCATGTCGAGCAGTGTCCGGTGCCCCGACTCCTGCCACGGTCTCCACACTGATGACTGTCGACACCAGCTCCTCCATGTCATCCAGCTCCAGCTGTGGCGCTGGGCTTCCACCTCCAGTCTGCATTGCTGCCTTCTGGTTGCCTGCGAGTTTCTCCTTGGTTTTGCGCTTGATGTCAATCCATCGCGTCTTGACCTCGTCCATTGACCTCTTGTGCTCTCCAACGGCATTCACCTTGTCCACGATGGACCGCCATATTCCATTTTTGGTGCCCAATGACACATTGGAGGTGACGAACAGTTGTTGATGGTGTTCTATCACCTCCGTGACCAGGATCCTATTCTCCTGCGGACTGAAGTTCGTCTTCCTCTTCTTCTTGTCCTTGCCCTTCCCTGTCCCCGAGGTCCCAGGCTGGTCGTCCGGGGTGCTTGTGGGGTTCCGCACGTCCTCTGCGCCTGCTCCGGCTGCCTCCATGGTGCTTCGGTGTTGGTCATTTTGTGTTTGTGTGTTTTTTCTACTTTTGTAGTGATTTTCCCGCCTGCCGTGTGTGTATGGCAGGCCTGGCGCTGCTTATCGCTGATTTCCTCATCGCGATTGGGCTCATCGCACGTTTTTTGGTGTTGGGGTTTGTGTTTTTATCTCCGTCGCGGTGGTTGTATCGCGGACATTGGCCGCGTTTTCGGGAGACTATCGCATGGTGCCGCCGTGTTGTGAATTCCACGTTAACACGGGGTTATTTTCCCGCGATAGACTGCGATGTGTAAAGTTGCGTTAACATTTTTTGGAGATGTTTAGCGCACGTTCTTGTAAATATCCCCCTAAGTCAACTTAGAACTCTAAAATGCAGTTTAAAAAAAAAGATGCACCTGTAATTTCCAAAAGGAAGATTGACATAGGCATATCATACAATTCATTGCAAAATAGCAAAAGAATGCTAGAATGTATTTTAACAAAGTTAAAGAGAGTACATTCTTTTTGTGTACAGGGTCTCTTACTGTAATCTGTGCAGAGGACATTATGTGATAAATGGAAAAGGCTGGCACACCAGAAACGGTTGCTTAGCAACTTCCTGCTGCTCTCTATAAATGTTGCGGTGGTTTTCACCTGCGGGAGATCGAGATCAATAAACTTGTTTTTTCTTTCCTTCTGTTTTTTTTTTTTTTTTTTTTACAAATCAGGAAATAACAATGTAAGCAATAGGAAAGAATACGAACAGTTTAAGGTGCTTGAATATATTAGCATTAAGCACCTCTTTGAAAAATAATTTCTTTTTTTGGATTGCAGGCTTTTCAAGTTTCAAATTAGAGAGAGAAAAAAAAGATATTTTTTTTCCGATACTGTTTCCGCTGTTTTGTGTAATTGCAGGACAGCTTTGAGAAATCCTTTCAGTTTAGTTGTCTAATAATACACGGTGTAGACATAACATCTATTGTGTCGATGCTCACAAGAAACTCTTGTAAATGCAAAGTTGCGATTAGATTACAGTGTGTCCCTAACTTGCCAGAGGCATCCATCTGTTAAAGCTGAGTAACTGGCTCTTTTGTGACATAATTCAAAGAGAATGCCATGTGTACACGTACTAAGCTGTTTTACGGCTCAGGTTGACACAAATATGAAGTTTGATCATTTCAGTTTTGGAATCACTATATTCAAAATGTAATTTAATACTCGTAATACGTGTTACATCGTGTAACATTTTGTTTTATATGAATACATAAAACATGCAAACATGTGTAACATTTTGTTTTATATTAATACATAAAAAAAGCTTGACACTTAAAACTATCTTGGAAAATCCTTGTACGCGAAACTCGAAACATAATGGGGCAGATTTACAAGAAAGTGACGCATCTGTATGGATGCGTCACTTTCCCTACGCCACCCTTAGAAACCCTTGCGCCACCATAGATGCGCTGTATTTACAATACGGCGCACTATGGCGCAAGGATTGACGGATGCGTCAGAAATTCTGATGCATCTGTTGGCGGAAAAGTCACGCATTGCTGGAGTCGTGTCGCAAGCACGACGCAACTCCAGCAATGCGTGTTGAGGCCTTCAAGCAGGCGTAAGGTTTTGACGCAGTGGCGTCCTAAAAGTGGCGCAGTGAAATCTTGTAGATTTCACTGCGTCACTTTTACGAGGCCTTCCTGCGTGGGAACGCCCACCCTGCATACATTATACCTGACGCAGGCATAATGTGACGCAGGGCTTTACAACGCGACGCATCTCCCTAGATGCGTCACGTTGTAAATAGGCCGCCTTTTTTGCGCCGCCGTTGCGTCAAAAAAAGTGACGCAATGGCAGCGCAAGAAGGCGCAGGGGGCTTGTAAATCTGCCCCAATGTACATAAATATAATTATTGAAACAAAAAAAAGGCCATAGCATTGAAAGTATGTATACCCGGATATTAGTTTTGAAGAAATATAATTTCTGTTCTTCCGCTGTGATTAAAAAAATACAGGATATAGGCGCAGAAATTGAGAAAGTCTTATGGTGATACATTGAGAGTTTTTCAAAGGAAAATTGTAGCCTCTTTTCTTGAGAAAATTGGTACAATCTAAAACCATAATCTGGGTCTGTGTAAAGCTTGGGTATGAAACCTTTTATCATCAATCCAGGTTAAGAATTCGTTCTGTCCCTTTGCCTCCAGATGACACATTATTTATTCTTCAATTGAAATGGGCCGGAGCCTAAGACAAGCCTGCATATCAAATGGGGTAATTAAAAGCCTTTATTGCCCTGTAGGTAAGGTCAATAAGGCTATTAACCCTCTATGATCTAAAAGAGAGAGCACCGTGGAGGCAGAAACAGCCTCTCGCTTGACTTTTCTGCGTAGAAACACAACTTCGATCCCCAGAACCACTCCCTCAACATCTTTTCAAGCAGCATTGGTTCCCAGGTGGCTGTCTGGGCTCCTCCCCTTGCTTTTGCTGAGGGAAGCCCAATCAGCCAAAGAAAAGTAGTAAAAGCAGATTTACCTTTTTCTACTTTTCTGTGCCTGATTGGGCTTCCCTCAGCCAATGGAACATGAGGAGTTCCGACAGCCCTCTGTGAACCAGCAGAGGTTGAAAAGAGGTTGAGAGAGCACCACTGGCGTAGCAAAGCTTCATGGGGTCCCCCTGAAAGGTACGTGGAGGGGCCCCCTCCGGACTCAATCAGGAGCTCTCGGCCAGTCTACTGTGCTGAGGGGGTCCCCTGGAGCTTGCCCCCCTCCCCACACCGCAAGGGCTGCAGGGGCCGGTGTGACGCCACTGGGGAGCACTGCAGGAGATTAAAGGCATTTTTTCACCCAAACATTTGGTTTAGAGGCTGCTTATTCTACTGTAGTGCTCCCTTTTTGCCCAAAGCACACAGAGGGCCTATGAAAGCCGGCAGCCACATAATGCCCCCTTTGTGGATCATTAAGTATAACCAGCAAAGTGAGTGTTCTGCTTGACTAGTCAGGTTCCACAGTTCCACTCTGAGTGCTAGTACATAGTTGCCGTCCCTCCATGAAGACAGAATAGAAACCAATGACACAAGCCAGATTGCAGTTTAAAACAGGTTGGGAGCTTACCGAATGCAGAGCAACTTATTGTCCGGTACCTCTTCCTGTGGTTTGGGCTGCTTATATCACTCAATGTTCTTACACAGCACTCGGCCAAAGCCATTGGCAACCACCTCTCCGTGACCCCAGGCACCCGCCAGCTGCTAATCTGAATGCTTTGTTAGTCAACAATCACAAAATGTTCAAGTGGTCTGACGTATGTGTGACTCCTCCAGCCAGTCCTGTCTTTCGTGCAAGAAAACGTTGCATTCTGGGTCTTGTAGGCTTCTTTTTACTATAGTACATAAGTTTTTAAAAATTCCAACATGTAAAGTGTTGCTTTTATGGGCAAGAGTGAATGAGGGTGTCGATCTTCCATGTTACAGATAGTGTTAGACTTAATTGATAAAGGAAAGGGACACCTCTTTGACAAAACAAACAAGCCCAAATATAATGTGTTTGTGTATTGGGCACTGAGAATCCTGGAATTGATAAAAGATATTTGCACTATGCTGGTTTTGCTCTTACAATCAACTTTGCTAATATATTAGTTTATTGAGCACTTCTAGTTGATAACTTTAAAAAAACTGATGACAATCTACTGAGTAATGTATAATGTGATTAGGGAGTAGCTTCCTATTGTATTGTTTAAAGGTGAAAAAGGATTAGAATGATTCTCCAGAATAGGTGTTAAGTATGTTTTTCGCCAAATTAACATACAACATTTTATAGAGTGTCATATAAATGATAATTTAGGATCAGAACCTATTAGTCATTACTCGATTAATTGTACCTGACTTGAGAGATTGATTATTTAGATGAGATTGTAGAGCAGTTTAAAGAAAAGTTTAGTGTAACATAAAAACCATTGCAGTGAGAGTGTAAGATTCAAATGAAAGACACACGTAAACATATTCTTCATGATAGTGTTATGAACAATAATATGATCCTTGGTGATAAATAAATTATATTTCTTAAATATGAAGCTATTTATAACGAATGATCACAATGTCTTGTATTTTTCAGAACCTGAAAAGTTTTGTGATTCTCTCATAATAACAGAGATTTACAGGAATCTTTCTGTGTACATTTTTAGATTTTGAATTCCCTTTGATCATTTCAACAGCCTTAGAAAATCATAGTAGTGTAAATAGCAATATTATTAAACTGCAAGTGTTTGTAATATTTTATTTTACACAATAGTGGGAAATTACATTTTTGATCTCCATTTAGGAATTTGCTCTCAGTCAAGGTATTAATCATTGTATTACATTTGAAATGCCAAATGCTTACCTTGCTATTCGGCTATGTTCTTGAATTTATTATTTAACAAAATCCACAACATGAAAAATAAGTTTGTCACCTGAAATATCAAACTATTACAGTATCTCGAAAAAGTGCATACATAGAAACCTCTTGTTTTACTTGCTCTCGCTTCTCATTACAGAAATATGTCATTCAGTTTCGCACGGGATGGTTTCTTTGTACTTGCCTGGAACTTATGCCCACATGTAGCCCACATCTGTCACAGGAAGCCAACCCTACATAATGTCTGCACACTCTTTAAAACAAAAGTAGACCATCATCCATTCAACTGCTCAGCAATTTCCATCTAGCACTCTACAATAAAAGAAAACGTAAATACCGCCTCTTAGCAGAGGAATGCGATACCAAAGGGGATGATGGACGGAGCGTTAGAGCAAATCAAACACTCACCCCCAGTCAACTGATCTGGGTTTAATCCATCATCATTCTTTAGCTCACTCCACCACCCCAGTTCAGACATGGCCATATGCAAATCAGTCTGACCCTGTGCCTCATGGGAACAGTCCAGCCCGAACTGCCAAGCCATGTCTTCCCTGGACCGGAAACAAGCATCCTGGGACCGGTTTCGGGTTCAAAACCCTCATCAGCCAGGCTATCTTGAATCCAGTGGCAAAGTGAGCAAGGGACCCACGCCTGGGCATACCCTGCCAATTTAGGGCGAACAAAGCGATACCAAAGGGGATGATGGACGGAGCGTTAGAGCAAATCAAACACTCACCCCCAGTCAACTGATCTGGGTTTAATCCATCATCATCATTCTTTAGCTCACTCCACCACCCCAGTTCAGACATGGCCATATGCAAATCAGTCTGACCTCTGTGCCTCATGGGAACAGTCCAGCTCGAACTGCCAAGCCATGTCTTCCCTGGACCGGAAACAAGCATCCTGGGACCGGTTTCGGGTTCAAAACCCTCATCAGCCAGGCTATCTTGAATCCAGTGGCAAAGTGAGCAAGGGACCCACGTCTGGGCATACCCTGCCAATTTAGGGCGAACAAGCGATACCAAAGGGGATGATGGACGGAGCGTTAGAGCAAATCAAACACTCACCCCCAGTCAACTGATCTGGGTTTAATCCATCATCATTCTTTAGCTCACTCCACCACCCCAGTTCAGACATGGCCATATGCAAATCAGTCTGACCCTGTGCCTCATGGGAACAGTCCAGCCCGAACTGCCAAGCCATGTCTTCCCTGGACCGGAAACAAGCATCCTGGGACCGGTTTCGGGTTCAAAACCCTCATCAGCCAGGCTATCTTGAATCCAGTGGCAAAGTGAGCAAGGGACCCACCTCTGGGCATACCCTGCCAATTTAGGGCGAACAAAGCGATACCAAAGGGGATGATGGACGGAGCGTTAGAGCAAATCAAACACTCACTCCCAGTCAACTGATCTGGGTTTAATCCATCATCATTCTTTAGCTCACTCCACCACCCCAGTTCAGACATGGCCATATGCAAATCAGTCTGACCCTGTGCCTCATGGGAACAGTCCAGCCCGAACTGCCAAGCCATGTCTTCCCTGGACCGGAAACAAGCATCCTGGGACCGGTTTCGGGTTCAAAACCCTCATCAGCCAGGCTATCTTGAATCCAGTGGCAAAGTGAGCAAGGGACCCACGTCTGGGCTCACTTTGCCACTGGATTCAAGCAAGCCTGGCTGATGACGGCTGGAATGCCAGAAACCGGTCCTAGGATGCTTGTTTCCGGTCCAGGGAAGACATGGCTTGGCAGTTCGGGCTGGACTGTTCCCATGAGGCACAGGGTCAGACTGATTTGCATATGGCCATGTCTGAACTGGGGTGGTGGAGTGAGCTAAAGAATGATGATGGATTAAACCCAGATCAGTTGACTGGGGGTGAGTGTTTGATTGGCTCAAACGTTCCGTCCATCATCCCCTTTGTATCGCTTTGTTCGCCCCAAGCTGGCGGGGTATGCCCAGACGTGGGTCCCTTGCTCACTTTGCCACTGGATTCAAGCAAGCCTGGCTGATGACGGCTGGAATGCCAGAAACCGGTCCTAGGATGCTTGTTTCCGGTCCAGGGAAGACATGGCTTGGCAGTTCGGGCTGGACTGTTCCCATGAGGCACAGGGTCAGACTGATTTGCATATGGCCATGTCTGAACTGGGGTGGTGGAGTGAGCTAAAGAATGATGATGGATTAAACCCAGATCAGTTGACTGGGGTGAGTGTTTGATTGGCTCAAACGTTCCGTCCATCATCCCCTTGTATCGCTTTGTTCGCCCCAAGTTGGCGGGGGTATGCCCAGACGTGGGTCCCTTGCTCACTTTGCCACTGGATTCAAGCAAGCCTGGCTGATGACGGCTGGAATGCCAGAAACCGGTCCTAGGATGCTTGTTTCCGGTCCAGGGAAGACATGGCTTGGCAGTTCGGGCTGGACTGTTCCCATGAGGCACAGGGTCAGACTGATTTGCATATGGCCATGTCTGAACTGGGGTGGTGGAGTGAGCTAAAGAATGATGATGGATTAAACCCAGATCAGTTGACTGGGGGTGAGTGTTTGATTGGCTCAAACGTTCCGTCCATCATCCCCTTTTGTATCGCTTTGTTCGCCCTAAGTTGGCGGGGGTATGCCCAGACGTGGGTCCCTTGCTCACTTTGCCACTGGATTCAAGCAAGCCTGGCTGATGACGGCTGGAATGCCAGAAACCGGTCCTAGGATGCTTGTTTCCGGTCCAGGGAAGACATGGCTTGGCAGTTCGGGCTGGACTGTTCCCATGAGGCACAGGGTCAGACTGATTTGCATATGGCCATGTCTGAACTGGGGTGGTGGAGTGAGCTAAAGAATGATGATGGATTAAACCCAGATCAGTTGACTGGGGGTGAGTGTTTGATTGGCTCAAACGTTCCGTCCATCATCCCCTTTGTATCGCTTTGTTCGCCCTAAGTTGGCGGGGGTATGCCCAGACGTGGGTCCCTTGCTCACTTTGCCACTGGATTCAAGCAAGCCTGGCTGATGACGGCTGGAATGCCAGAAACCGGTCCTAGGATGCTTGTTTCCGGTCCAGGGAAGACATGGCTTGGCAGTTCGGGCTGGACTGTTCCCATGAGGCACAGGGTCAGACTGATTTGCATATGGCCATGTCTGAACTGGGGTGGTGGAGTGAGCTAAAGAATGATGATGGATTAAACCCAGATCAGTTGACTGGGGGTGAGTGTTTGATTGGCTCAAACGTTCCGTCCATCATCCCCTTTTGTATCGCTTTGTTCGCCCTAAGTTGGCGGGGGTATGCCCAGACGTGGGTCCCTTGCTCACTTTGCCACTGGATTCAAGCAAGCCTGGCTGATGACGGCTGGAATGCCAGAAACCGGTCCTAGGATGCTTGTTTCCGGTCCAGGGAAGACATGGCTTGGCAGTTCGGGCTGGACTGTTCCCATGAGGCACAGGGTCAGACTGATTTGCATATGGCCATGTCTGAACTGGGGTGGTGGAGTGAGCTAAAGAATGATGATGGATTAAACCCAGATCAGTTGACTGGGGGTGAGTGTTTGATTGGCTCAAACGTTCCGTCCATCATCCCCTTTTGTATCGCTTTGTTCGCCCTAAGTTGGCGGGGTATGCCCAGACGTGGGTCCCTTGCTCACTTTGCCACTGGATTCAAGCAAGCCTGGCTGATGACGGCTGGAATGCCAGAAACCGGTCCTAGGATGCTTGTTTCCGGTCCAGGGAAGACATGGCTTGGCAGTTCGGGCTGGACTGTTCCCATGAGGCACAGGGTCAGACTGATTTGCATATGGCCATGTCTGAACTGGGGTGGTGGAGTGAGCTAAAGAATGATGATGGATTAAACCCAGATCAGTTGACTGGGGGTGAGTGTTTGATTGGCTCAAACGTTCCGTCCATCATCCCCTTTTGTATCGCTTTGTTCGCCCTAAGTTGGCGGGGGTATGCCCAGACGTGGGTCCCTTGCTCACTTTGCCACTGGATTCAAGCAAGCCTGGCTGATGACGGCTGGAATGCCAGAAACCAGTCCTAGGATGCTTGTTTCCGGTCCAGGGAAGACATGGCTTGGCAGTTCGGGCTGGACTGTTCCCATGAGGCACAGGGTCAGACTGATTTGCATATGGCCATGTCTGAACTGGGGTGGTGGAGTGAGCTAAAGAATGATGATGGATTAAACCCAGATCAGTTGACTGGGGGTGAGTGTTTGATTGGCTCAATCGTTCCGTCCATCATCCCCTTTTGTATCGCTTTGTTCGCCCTAAGTTGGCGGGGTATGCCCAGACGTGGGTCCCTTGCTCACTTTGCCACTGGATTCAAGCAAGCCTGGCTGATGACGGCTGGAATGCCAGAAACCGGTCCTAGGATGCTTGTTTCCGGTCCAGGGAAGACATGGCTTGGCAGTTCGGGCTGGACTGTTCCCATGAGGCACAGGGTCAGACTGATTTGCATATGGCCATGTCTGAACTGGGGTGGTGGAGTGAGCTAAAGAATGATGATGGATTAAACCCAGATCAGTTGACTGGGGGTGAGTGTTTGATTGGCTCAAACGTTCCGTCCATCATCCCCTTTTGTATCGCTTTGTTCGCCCTAAGTTGGCGGGGGTATGCCCAGACGTGGGTCCCTTGCTCACTTTGCCACTGGATTCAAGCAAGCCTGGCTGATGACGGCTGGAATGCCAGAAACCGGTCCTAGGATGCTTGTTTCCGGTCCAGGGAAGACATGGCTTGGCAGTTCGGGCTGGACTGTTCCCATGAGGCACAGGGTCAGACTGATTTGCATATGGCCATGTCTGAACTGGGGTGGTGGAGTGAGCTAAAGAATGATGATGGATTAAACCCAGATCAGTTGACTGGGGGTGAGTGTTTGATTGGCTCAAACGTTCCGTCCATCATCCCCTTTTGTATCGCTTTGTTCGCCCTAAGTTGGCGGGGGTATGCCCAGACGTGGGTCCCTTGCTCACTTTGCCACTGGATTCAAGCAAGCCTGGCTGATGACGGCTGGAATGCCAGAAACCGGTCCTAGGATGCTTGTTTCCGGTCCAGGGAAGACATGGCTTGGCAGTTCGGGCTGGACTGTTCCCATGAGGCACAGGGTCAGACTGATTTGCATATGGCCATGTCTGAACTGGGGTGGTGGAGTGAGCTAAAGAATGATGATGGATTAAACCCAGATCAGTTGACTGGGGGTGAGTGTTTGATTGGCTCAAACGTTCCGTCCATCATCCCCTTTTGTATCGCTTTGTTCGCCCTAAGTTGGCGGGGGTATGCCCAGACGTGGGTCCCTTGCTCACTTTGCCACTGGATTCAAGCAAGCCTGGCTGATGACGGCTGGAATGCCAGAAACCGGTCCTAGGATGCTTGTTTCCGGTCCAGGGAAGACATGGCTTGGCAGTTCGGGCTGGACTGTTCCCATGAGGCACAGGGTCAGACTGATTTGCATATGGCCATGTCTGAACTGGGGTGGTGGAGTGAGCTAAAGAATGATGATGGATTAAACCCAGATCAGTTGACTGGGGGTGAGTGTTTGATTGGCTCAAACGTTCCGTCCATCATCCCCTTTTGTATCGCTTTGTTCGCCCTAAGTTGGCGGGGGTATGCCCAGACATGGGTCCCTTGCTCACTTTGCCACTGGATTCAAGCAAGCCTGGCTGATGACGGCTGGAATGCCAGAAACCGGTCCTAGGATGCTTGTTTCCGGTCCAGGGAAGACATGGCTTGGCAGTTCGGGCTGGACTGTTCCCATGAGGCACAGGGTCAGACTGATTTGCATATGGCCATGTCTGAACTGGGGTGGTGGAGTGAGCTAAAGAATGATGATGGATTAAACCCAGATCAGTTGACTGGGGGTGAGTGTTTGATTGGCTCAAACGTTCCGTCCATCATCCCCTTTTGTATCTCTTAGCAGAGGAATAACATTTGATATCGCCTCAGTGGATATCACTTCTGGTATCTCTTCCACAGGGCTGAATGTGGTCCCCAGAACCTACATGTTGCCAAGTCAATACAGACCCTAGTCTTGATTCCATACTCACTACCCAAGAATTCCTTCTCACTGCCCACATGGTATTATGAATCCATTCTTAGTAAACAAATGGGTGCGACCTAGTTTGCAAGAGATATCCCAGTCAAGTGAGCCTCCAGATATCCACCATCTATTACGAACAGAGTCCAGTGGTGGGGTATTCCTGCTGGTGGAAATCACCGCCTTTCACCACTTGAAACTGCATAATGGGGTTGTATTGGGTTTTCAGAGTATCTACACAACATGCAGCAGAGGTTGGGCCTTTGGCCAATATGTCTTTATCATGCAGACTTTCTCAACAAGTCTAATGAAGTATTAGTATCTTTGAATTGGATTGGCAGACTTTTCTCATCTCACTGTCCAAGTACAGTTAGAATTCTTTGGGAATGAGCAATTGCAAATTAAAGCTGCAAGGTCTCAGATAAATGTTGGAGTTTCTCAAAGTATTTGTTGGATGACCACAAAGTGATTGCATGTATATGAAGTGTCTGAAAATAACAAGACTTCTTTACCCTGGCCCAATGAATTCCTTTAGAACTATTGCTCCTGCAGAGGAAGTTTTTCTTCTAATTAGAGCTCAATTTTTTGTACAGAAATCCTTACAAATGTCAACGCTTCTTCCGGAGAAGGAGACACGTGTGCCCTTGATTTGAGGTGGTTCCTAATGGGGTGTCCTCCAAAAAGTGGCAGATGCAATGTCTGCCCAATCTTGAATCCTCTGCCTAAATTTGAAGTACTAAACTGGTATGTTTCCAACAGCAGGGCCTCAAGCAGCTCTACCACACCTTTTTTATGGTCCTGTAGGCACACAATTGCCAACTGAAGGGTAACCATTGAGTGCAGAACTTTTAGCACTGTTTTTCGTGTGTGGACAGCGATGCATGGCATGGCCTTCTGGTACAGGAAGAAAACAAGAAAGCTCACAACTTGCTGGAGAACACTTCCTATGCGGTAGGGACATTTATTTCATTTTTCAAAACCTCTGTTAAATCTGTGAATAAAGAAATGACACACGGCCTGTCTTGCTGCTACAGTACAGACGGCCAGCTGCATTGAGCATTTTTGCAGATTGTGGTGCCACAACGACAGCTGGAACACTTTCAGTGAAAAATCCCTGATGGGAATCTTTAGCTATGCCATGCAGGTTATCATGGGCTTGTGGAGGTAAGGAGTCTGCCACCTCATGAGCTTGACAACCTGCCACCAGGGTTTAAATGGCCCTGATATCCTTTGGTTTTTGGAGCAAGACAAGGCAAGAAGCTCACTGTGGTAGTCAGCCTCAGGATCAAAGATGTAGCCAGAAGAAAGGTTTCATTTTAAAACCATGACAGCATGAAAAGGAGCCAGCTATGTTTCCTGGCCAATGAATGAACTTACTTGGAAGATGCCTTTAAGGAGCTTACAAAAGACCATATAACAATGATATTCATCCTGGACTGTTGGTAAAAACTTAATATCGAGTGAACCACAGGAAAGGTTGTACTTGAAAGATAGGCAAGAGCCTCAAGACAATTGTTTACTCATCCTCTACAGCTTCAATAAAGTCTGAGGTCCCTGTATGTGCAGACCTCTATTATTTAATCCACCACTTGAGGCAATTCTTAAAATGGAAAAGCCTTGTTCACCTGCCGCATCCAGAGAGTCAGGCTCCTACCGTTCACCCCAAATCCTACAGAGATCAGCTGCTGACTCCCCAAGGGTTCCTCCCTGAGCCCCACCCTCTTCAACATCTTCATGGCCTCGCTCGCATCCATCATCAGTAACCACAGACTCAACATCGTCTCCTATGCCGACTATCCTCTCCATCACAGACAAACCTACAGCTGCTAAGAGCAACTTCCATGGCGGGATGAAAGCAGTAGCTGCTCGGATGAAGGAGAGCCAACTCAAACTCAACTCTGACAAAACCGAAGTCTTCATCCTGGGCTTCACTCCCTCCGCTTGAGATGACTCCTGGTGGCCAACAGAACTCGGAACCCCCCTACATTCACCGACCACACACGCAACCTCGGCATCATACTTGACTCCTTGCTCTCCATGACCCACCAAATCAACTCTGTATTGTCCTCCTGCTTCCATGTGCTCTGCCTGCACCAATAAATCTTAAAATGGATCCCCAAGGAGTTTAGGAGAATGGTCACCCAGGCGCTCATCAGCAGCAAGCTCGACTACAGCAATGCACTCTATGCCAGCACAACCCAAAACCTCCCAAAAAAGTTGCAGCGCATTCCGACCGTTTCTAGCAGACTTATCCTGGACATCCCCCACCGAAACCACATCTCTGGTCCCCTGAGAGATCTCCACTGGCTTCCGGTCAACAAAAGAATCACCTTCAAGCTCCTCACACATGCCTACAGAGCCCTGCACATCACTGGACCCGAAAACCTAAACCACCGCCTCTCCTGCTACACACCGACCAGACACCCCCACCCTGCCCATTTGGCCCTGGCCACTGTCCAGTGGATTCAAAAACATCGGCTGGAGGAAGATCCTTCTCCTACCTCGCTGCGAAGACTTGGAACTCCCTACCTCTGCACCTCAGGCAATCACAGTCACTGCCTCAATTGAGGAAGGATCTCAAGACCTGGCTCTTCGACTGTACTGCAGATCCCTCCCCCAGCACCTTGGGACCATTACGGGTGAGTAGTTGCGCTCTATACAAACTGTGACTGATTTTTGACAGAAGAAGCTTATATAGTTATTCATAAAAAAGCTCAGCCTCTCAGTTGAGATTTTCATCTTCCTTTTTGACTTCTGTGGGCTTTACGTGCCAAAAATAACACCTGGAATTTTATCAGTCGGTACCGATCTTTCACTCTCCATATTGGATTCATAATTGCAATCCATTCCTTCTAAATGTTGTTGACTCCAATACCAGGCAACATAATCTTGTGTAGTACTCCGGGGTGGCTAGATAGCCCTGCATTTGACTTGGCAAAAGATGTGGCTTTATGGCTAAGTTGCTGACTTTGGAACCGGGATACAGGCTTCAGAACTTGTCCAAATCTGTGGGTTTCTTGGAAGATAACATATTCTCCCTGACATCAATTTGTAAAAATGTGTAATATTAAAAATGTTTAATGTAAGTATGCAAATCCTCAATTGATTGACACGATCTTGAAAATCTCTTTTAATTTACTTGCCAATGGTGGAGCTCAACAAAGCTTGTGCTAATTAAAGACCTATACATATGTAAAAACAAGATATGCACTTTCTATTCAAAAAGGACCTATAATTTTTTCACCTTTCATTCGAATAGACATGAGATAAACAAAATCTAATTGGTGGCGAAGTGTTCATAAGATAACCACATTTGTCCTTGGGATTTAATTCCTCAAAAGACCAAATGGTATAAGAATGTTTAGATCAAATCTATACTTTAAAAACTATTGTGGACACTGTAGTTATCTTGTAGATTGTGTCACAAAACTAAAAAAAAGCCTGCACACTTACCTTTACATTTGGTTACATACAAATGCCATGCCATATGACTTAATGGCCCAGAAACAAAGACAAATTTGAATTTAGAATTAGAGGCCCAGGGATTCAGTATGTTTATGTTTTAGTGTCACAATAAAGGTCATGAGCTGGTCTTCCCCCATCTTAATAAGCTAGGCAAGAATAACCCTTAACATTTAATCATGGGTACCCATAACCACAATACATTGCAGTCTAAATTAAGATGTCACATACAAAGGAATCTTACAAAGAGGTTTGTTAAGGGTATGGGATGTTGTTTGGAAACCTTGATAACCCTAGGTTGGTTTTTGGAGGATAATTAATGAAGAGAGTTACCATTAACCCGTAAATGTTCTAAAGACTTTGAATTGACTAGTGAACCCTTCAAATGCTCCTGCCAAGGTTTCAGGTTCCAGAGGCTGCAGAGGCTTCATTGTAGCCAGGAGAATGTCTGTCTGTTTGTTTTGTATATGCCCTATCAGTTTACATTAAATAAATAAATATCAGATTATGCAACAATGCAATCAAATGACAATGCAGCACCTAGCTAACTTCTGCAAATATGTACAGTCTTATGAAAGCTTTGAATTACATTAAAAGAAATGCTCATCTTCCTAAGTGCATCATTTTGGTGGATTTCCCTTTGATGTTTCCCCTCACCTTGACAGAGATCCTTTCAATTGTGGTTTTAGCAGGTACGCTGACCACAGTATTGCTATCACAGTCACAACAATCCTGCAGTCCAAGAGGATAGCTAGAGAACTGTGGCTGTCACAGTACCTGTTGTTCATGGCCCTGTGTATATGAGATTTGGGGCTCCTCATTTAACTCATCATGTTAAACCCACCTCTGCTCTTGCAAGGAGTAACATTAGGTCACAGTGACTATAGTGGGGGCTTTAGTCTGACAAAATGACCCCACAGTCTTACCTTCCAGTCTTAGAACAGCACAAGTAATTAACTATGTACATCTTTACCAGCACTATGCATGAGTCGGACCCCTAGCCTTGAACAGCACTGTGCTCCATGGGCTTGCACCTAACCTTTTATTGCTTATGTGCTTGCTCTCAGTCAGTTTAGCATATAAGTCAGGGACCTACTTAATCAATGCATGCCTATTTTTCAGGTTTTTCTAGAGGTATTGACCAATTTTATGTCTTGGGCACATAACGTACTCCACAAAGTTTCTTGTACATGTTGAGCAATTACCCCCTCACCCTTTCTTTATTAGTGAAATCAGGATCCTCACAGGGTGACCAAGGAGGAGCTCAGAGGGAAAATCCTACTTTCTTCTATTCCACCTCTCGGTGCATGTTAAAATATTATATTCCACTACAATGGAAAACTATATCAAGTGCACTAAATTATGGATCACTAAATTGCTAAAGTAGGAGCATAATTAGAGTTTGGTGGCTGGGTTACTCCATCACAAACATGATGGATGTCATGTCCGCCGTATTAAAAGTGCCATAGGATATAATGCACTTGTAATATGGCAGATGGCGTACCTGTCACGTTTATGACGGCATTGTCTGTTCGCCGAACTCTAAATCAAGCCCCACTTTTTTATTGTAGTTTACCGCTACCTTGAACCCAGAACATGTGCATATTCCCTGCAACTGCCTCCAAATGGTTTGTGTTAATTCTGGTAAATATATATATATTTTTTACTGTAAGTTTATCCTCATTAATGCTAATTACATTTTTTTTATCCAATGGGCATCCTTCATATAACCCTTAGCTATATTTTTCTTATGCTTATTATAATTCTGACCATTAATTTACTCATTAATTATGTGTTTTCAAAATTTTTTAGATTCATTTTATTATTATCCTTGTCATTTTGTCTAGCCTAGTTCTTTTTAAAAATAATTTAATGCATAAAAATGGAAACCAAAAAAATAAATACCTAGTGCTATCAGTAAATAATATACTAATAATTGTTTGTTAATTTTACTGATACTTCCATTAGTATCAGTAATATTTGTAAAACAAATATTTTTGGGGCAATCAGCTTTCCTAATAAAAATATAAGTATACAAATGAATAATATATTTACAGAATTTTTCAATACTTCCTTTTTATGAGTTTCATTTAAATATTTGTTAAATTATATGATTAACTTCAATGGATTAGATACTTACCTAATTATAATTAAATTAACCTGCATGGTTGCCCTCTATTTACTTACCTGTGACAAAGTTGCAGTTGGGGAAGTGGTGGTTACCCTCATAAAGTGAACTGTTGATCTAGTGGGAGTGAGATAGTGAGGGTGTACCCACCACCTGTTACCTAAATGGCAAATGTGTCAATGCGATGTCCCAATTTCTCTACTAAGGAATATCATCCTCCAATCTTGTCTTTCAATGTACTGTTAGGTTATTAGTCAGGAGTAGCAGAGATCCTGTATATTACTTCACAAGGGTCCAATTTAGCCTTCATGTAAGCTGAAAAGAAGTCATCCCCTTGAGCAGTGCAACTTCTGTGAGAATCCTGTACATAGGAAAAGATAACTGTAGCCCTTTGCTACACTGGTGCACTTTTAACATCTGGATAGCTAATTGCGGAAAAATCTAGGCATACTTGCCTAGTCTATGTTTAAGATTTTGTTTATATTCACCTTCTTAAACTTTCCCCCCCTCTGGGCAATGGTATTGTTAGAGTTTAATCTGATCTCCAGTAGTACCATTTTGTTGCCATGCCAAATGGCCCCCTGATGTTCTTTGTCAAATTCCTGTTTTTTGAATGAAACAGAGTTATGAGTGGAGTGGGTATATTTCACCCCAGAATACCAGATGCGGTAAAACGAGGAAACGGTTCCGCTTGCTAAAGTACATGGGTCAATGAGAAGAGGAAAACAAACACAAACCAGTGCAGTAATTCGGTACTCATTGTTATTCCTCCAAAACTTGTAATTTTATTGATAATAGCAGAGTGACCCCATGCACATAATGTAATCTAGGGTGCAGATTCACCAGATAATAGTACCACACAACTTTTGATTGGTCCTTAAATATAATGGGGGTGCCAGAAGCTGTGACACAACAGCCTCATTGCTAATTTCTTTAGTTTGTGGTGCCCTGCCAGGTATTTTCATAACTCAGCTTGAGTAAAAACCCTATGTGGTTATTTGACTTTAAAAGTGAAAAGAAAGGTATCTCAGGGTAGGGAAGTGCTTTAAGAGGGAGGTAGTTTGGAAAAGCCAAAGACTGAAAAGTAGAAGAGATCTACTGATGAGTTCGCTAAGAGTATGTACGGCATTGTCTTAAGAAATAATATTTTTGCTTTCCCCAAAATCATGGCTCATTTTCATCATTACTGAAAAGTTATCAAGTCAAAAGTTACTTTATTCGGCAACTAAAAGCCATAAAAGCAAACATATTAAAAAAAGATACATTTCATCAACATAGATTCGATTTGTGAAACCTTAGTCACATAAAAAAATAAAATAGGAGCATCCTTTATATCAATAAAAAATACGGGATTCATGTTTTGATGTTACAGGGGATACATTTTGTAAAGTGCAGAGTGCTAGAAACCAAGTGCAATGGACAGTTTATCATAAAGTGCACATGCTGACATAAAATGGACCCTAGGCCCAGGGCAAGAAAAGGCAGGCTGGCTACTGTAAAGACAACTTTTTCCTATGCCTGGTAGCCCCTGTTAAAAAAATTGCAACCCCAAAACAAACCATAGGGGAGGATAACATTTGAAGGTACAGTAAAGCAGGCCTAACTTGGGTAAAATGGCAATCTCTGAGCAGCGGGAATATGAACCTTCTGCGCAATGAATGATAGAAATCACTGAAAAAAATGAAATGTAAGGTATTTTGCTCTGAGAAGTTGTTGCAAGGACAAGGTTTTAGAGTACCAGGTTTCATAAATCCTTGGGGAACGGCCAGAAGCCAAGGGACCAAATTCAGTCGGAATCTAGTCAACACGAAGCGATGAAAAGCATTGGTAACAACGAGTAAATACGGTTGAACATGTTTGCTCAAGGACAATGTGACATACCTTCTCACAGTGGGCTTTGCTAACTCCTTCTCCTCCCTGAGCCCCTGGCGTTCGTCCAGGAACTGTTGTTTGATAATTCTGACTGCTGGTTTACCCAGAGGTTTAGGGCTCAGGTACAGGTCGGGGCAGCCGAGCCGTTTTGTCAGTTCCATTACATGTTTTAACCAAGGGATATGCATAGCCCCCTCCAGCGCTACACAATCAGTGATTATTAGTTGATTTAAATTTATGGTGGGACAGGCCCAAACTCTCAGGCAATGCAACAGGGGGGCTACCGCTATCAGATCCGAGATGTACCCCACCCCTAATTCTTCATGTAGGATAAATGCCGGGGTTGTGGGCGGGACTTCCAGGAGCTTACGCATGAACTTGTTTTCAGCCCCCTGGATATCCTTTCCATCCTTGTAACCCCAGACATCACATCCATAAGTTGCCATAGGGATGCACTTTTCTTTGTAGATCTTCAATAGGGCGGGGATGGGTTCTGACCCTAATCTTTTGGCAAAATTCAGAGTGGCCCCCGCCGCTCTAGTTAGGGTGTTCTTTTTGTGTGTGATTTGTGCGCACCAAGACCCACGCTCATCAAAGTGTACCCCTAAATAGGGGAAGGTGGGGACTTTAGTTAGTTCAGCCCTCCTACAGTAAAATTGGGCCTTAGAGGCCTTTCGGGGGCCTATGGACATAGTGTGTGATTTAGAGAAATTTGTGGTCAGGTCTAATTAGTCCATAAAAGCTACAAAACCATCTAAAAGTAATTGGAGGCCCACGGCAGTTCTAGCAAGCAGGAGTGCATTGTCTGCGTATAGGAGTGCAGGGATCATCTTGGCACCAGCCCTGGGGATGTCTTTGCAGCTTGAAATTGAAAAATCCCCTAACTTATTAATGTAAAGCGTAAACAGCAGGGGGGCCAAGATGCAACCCTGTCGAACCCCTCTCCTCACAGCCCAAAAATCCATCAGACTGCCATCCCTATTATATCTGACTGCTGCCGTGGTGTTTTCGTGAGCAGTATGTAAAAAAGCCTCCAGCTCTGCATCAAGGCCCATGTTACTTAAAATCAACCATAATTTAGACCTGTTTACACAATCAAAGGCTTGAGTCAAATCCTTGAAAGCCAGATGTAAAATTCCCTTCTTGGCAATGGTATATTTCCCGATCACTAAGTGTAAGTTAAGACATTGATCCAACGTCCCTTTGCCCTGCCTAAAACCGTACTGTAAGTCAGAAATAACATTAAAATGATCAAGCCATGCCGTTAGACGATCCAGTATCACTTTGCCCATAATTTTAGCAGCGGAATCTAAAAGCGAAATCGGTCTGTAACATGCGGGGTCATCAATAATTGCCATTGCCCATGAAGGGGGAAAACCGCATGAACATGCTGCATCAAAAACGTGAGCTAAAATCTTGGCCCAAACCTTAGGGTCAGCCTTATATAGATCTGCCGGTACCCCGTCTAGGCCGGGAGCCTTACCCCCAGAAGTAGAGCTGATTTCATTATGGACCTCATCTCTGCTAAAGTGGAGGGGTGCGCTAGCTGACCCACCGACCATGTGTGCCTCGGATTCTCCTAATTTGGGGCAGCTAAAAATATGGCTAAGGTGCTGTACCCATTGGTCAGCCGGAATTATGCAGTCTGTATTGGAGTTTGGCATATCAGAGAAGAAGGGACTGTTAACCACCGACCAGAATTTGGTGCTATCTGCCAAGACACTTGCTTGCCTTAGAGGCTCCCAGGCCTGCTCTCTTATCAGCTTCTTCCTCTCCTGCACTGCAAGTTTGTATGCCTTTCTTCTACTCCTGACCACCGCCTCGTCCCTGGGGGTATGCTTAAGAGCCTGCAGAAGCTCCCTGTGGGCCATGGAGCAGGTGCCATCAAACCACCTCTTGGCCTTGGGGCATCTTACTCTGCTGGTTAAGTAAGATGGTAGTTAAGTTGGATGATATCTGCTTAGTAATTTTGTCAAAGGCCTCTAAGGTGACTCTACCATGCGTAGTGAGGTCCATGCAGGCTTGGACCTCTGTGGCACAAACGGCATACAGATTGTCCAGGAAACATTCCAGGACAATCCTTTCCCACTTCAGCCTGCGAGCTTGATCTTTGGTGCTGATGTTTTTATTTGTGATGCGGGTTGTCGCATTGCAATGGCAGAAAGTGACAGCACGAGTGTGAGGGGATTATGATCTCTGAGACCAGACCAGGAGACACTCAGGTGCTCTACAACCAAGACAAGTGGCGCAGACAGCAATATATAATCGATAGTACTGGGCCTTCCATTTCCTGCGTAGGTAGGAACCGAAGCCAACGTATCTGTTTGCTGTAGGCAGTGTAGATTGTGGGCTGAAAGAAGACCTTCTAAGAATGTGCCTGATGGTGTGTGCTCAAAGTGATTAGATGATGGAAAAAGATCCCCCTGCTCCAACGTTAAAATACAATTGGAATAGCACTGATGAATGTTAAAATCCCCTAGAATTATCAGGTCGTAGTGAACTGGTTTAACTTCCTCATAACGTTCGAAGAGTTCCTCTAGAGCTAGGAGGTATGCTAACTCATGGCTTCTAGAAAAGGAGTTGTAAAAATTGACCACTAGCAGGGTGGGAAGATTCTTAAAAGACAACTCTACTGCTAGCACATGGGGTAATCGGCATTCAATCATTCTGGTCTTACAGGAAAGTTTGAGTGAAAACATTAAAGGCAAACCCCCTCTAGCTCTTCCCATATTCGAGGGGGTAGCGTGTTTACAGAATGAAATGAAACCGTCTAAGTAAAAACAGTCATTAGCCTCCCACGTTTCTTGTAGGGCAATAATGTGGTGCATTGAAAGGAAATTTTCCCAAGATATATTACCCCTTTTTGATCTAAGACCCGCTATGTTCCATGAGAGACCTTCACATATGGGGCAACAGAAGAGGTTGATACGGGAATGGTACCGGGAGATTCATCGCACATTAGGTCGGGCATAGAGGCTGGTGGAATTAAGGTGTTAGCGACCATATGGGGTGATTTGTTGCCCTGGGTCTTTTCTTCCTCCAGCTTTAGTCAGTCGTTTTCATCCAGGCCCTGAAGACTGGCTAGGGGTTGAAAGCGGTTACTCATGGGTAGGATTGTATCCATGTTACTTATATGGCCGGGCCTGGCTGGATTTGAGGGCAACTGCCATTGGGGAATGACCAGCGGCTGCTTGGGGGGATAGAAGAATTGTAGGGGGACAGTTCTAATTGTGGAGGTAGAGCTATTCTTATAAACGCAACCCACTAGCAACTTGGCCAGCACGGAGTGCTTGAAATTGACAACTATGCAATCCCCCAATACATTTTTTTTATCCGATGGCCAATCCATCTCACTCTTCTGGCCATAATGATATCAGAAGATATGTTCTGGCCATTTACCACATTCTTACTACACCAGTGAGTAACCTTGTGTATAAGGTCCAGCTATCTTTTACAGAATATAGGTCGCTGGGAAAGAAGCTTGCTTTTTCGCCTTGGGGCTGGTACCCTAAAATTTTTGCTTTGCTTCCCCTTAGGGTTCAATGTTAATCTTGAGCAAATGCCCTGCCCTTGTGGCAATTATAGTAACCAATCAATGCTACATTTTTTATTCTTCTGTAATTTTTATCAAAAATTTACCAAACAATTTCTGATTCCCTTTTTTAAGGTAACTGCCATCACTGATTACAGGGTAGCCTACATGGAAATTCTTAAACTGAAGGGGGATGACTTGGTTTTCCGTGTGAGTTCCTTTTTGAAAGTGGCAGTTCGTTCACGTACCTCAATGAACACCCCCTTACGGTTGTTTCCCATTGTATCTAATATTCGTTGCTCAGTTAAAATATTCAGTTTACTTTTGTACATTTATTTATTTACTTCCGTATTTGTCTTGATAGTTCTTATGTTTCTCATTTATGTGCCTTTTGAACCATTCTTGATTTTGTATTGCATATATTTGATTCCACTTTATTATATTATGTTGATATTCAATATGAGTTATAAATTCTCACCCGGCCAGTATTTTCCTAAGAAGTTGCTGTTTTGCACACCATGTTTTTCCTCTTTACAGTACAGACTTGATTGCACTTTACTACATTATGCTGCTATTTGTTAAGGGCTATAAGCTCTCAATCGGTCAGTGTCTTTATGAAGTTGTTGCTTTGCATACTATGTCTTCTTTTATAATATATGCATTTTTATTGTTGCTATTTGGTACGCACTACAAGCCCCTATTTGTCTATTGCTTTTATGCTGCTATTGCTCTATTGTTCCATATACTGTGTATTTTTATAAATGTATGTATTTTTGCTGGTATTTTGACCTGTGCTTTTATGGATATTTTATATCCGAAGAAAGATTTATTGAATTGAATACTGCAACTAGGAGAGCGGATGCGGGGGGCAAGTCAAGAATGCGTTGGTTTTCGTCCTTGGACATGAAGTTTGGGCAGGGTACATATAGGTGATGGGTCTTCCTTGGATATTAGGGGCCTGCCCACCTGAGCTACCTGGACTGTCTGGACTGCTGGAATCAGCTCGCTGGGCATACTGTTGTATCTGGGACTACAAGATACTTCCTCAATCTCTGGGTCTTTAAAACATAATGCCTGAAGAATTTGATTCGGGTTGTCAGACACAGAACAGGAACCCCCCCCCCCCCACTGGTTTTGACCTTATGAGGCATTTATTGCACGTGGAGATAGAAGCATTAATTCTCCTCTCAACCCCTTCCAATTTTAACATTATCGGTGCTAAAAGGGCTTTGGTTATTGACTCCAGTCTTACAAAAAGAGTGTCCAACAACTGTGCAAGATTAGGGCCAACCGGTAATGGAGATTTGGACCGTGGAGACTTCCTCGTGGCCTTGTTACAGCCTATTCGCCTCCTCTTAGTTGGTGGAAAGAAAAAAACTAAATTATCGCCCGTTGTCGGTTTGGCTGTCAAGGTGTTTGAAGGCGATGCTAACTCACCAGAGGGGGCCACCGAGGGTATGGGCACAGATGCAGTAGAGCTTAAAAGTCCCTCTGACATCCCCACGATATCCCCTGTCATTGTCTGCGTCTCGCCATTCAAGTCCACAGCAGACTCCTGGGCAAGTTTCTCTGCCTCCAGCGAAAGCCTTCTCCCAGTCAGGGCTATCTCCTGCATTATCACATGTGCTGCCCTGGTTAAAAATGAGTCAATGGTCGCTACCGTGCTACCTCCTGAGGGCCCCCCTTGCACAGCAGTCATTTTCCTTTTGCCCCTGTTGCGAGCGCTGAATTAACCAGCCTTGTATGAAGCACGGTGTAATCTGATTGGCGACCAGGGGGAATGCTTAACACACTCTTTAGTAGAAATTGCTTAAAAAGTACCTTACTGACGAAAAGGGAACCACGTCCTGGGCCCCCGAAATCAGCAAGCCAACAAGTTCCAGATGAGACGGCCAAATGACCTGGCCCAGCCCAGTCTCTTCCAGCCGCTGACGGACGCAGGTGGGCCCGCCCTTGGCCCGGGCTTTGACTGGGCGCGGGCCGGGCACGCCCGCGCGTGTCCTGCGCTGCGGGAGCCCGCATCTGAATTTAAAGCGCCTCCTGGCGCGATGGAAATGTGTTGGCGTCAGCAAGCTGCGAAGAAGGCTGGGACTCGTGGTCCTGGTAGAGCTGCCCCAGGTCATGGACCCCACAGCAGGAGGGTGGCAGAAGAAAGACGGGCGTCCCGTGCTGCGGGAGCCCGCAGCTGAATTTAAAGCGCCTCCTGGCTCGATGGAAATGCGTTGGCGGTAGCAAGCCGCGAAGAAGGCTGGGACTCTTGGTCCTGGTAGAGCTGCCCCCGGTCATGGACCCCACAGCAGGAGGGCCACAGAAGAAAGACGGGCGTTATATTTTCATTATGATTGGTTGTTATGAATTCAAGTTAGTAGAATTCACTTCTCGACACCTTTGTGTATACTGACATGAAAGTTGTGCCACTTTCACAAAGAAGAAATGCATATATTGGTATTAATGTTTTGCAACCCTAGCTGTGTAGCAACAGTGCCCTGTATGTTTGTAGGGGATGCTGGGAAATTATACAAGATTGTTTACATCATTTTGTAATTTACACATTTAAATTTAACAATCACTTTCATTTCACATATTTACATTACCTTACCTTTTACAAATATTTAAAGGCAAAGGGAGATTAAGTAATTTGAAGAAAATTACAAGATTTTGGGTCACATGCCAGAGTCCCGATTAGAGCTTCCAAACCCATCAGTTTAAACACTTGACCACATCTCCTCCTATGAGGAGGTCAACATCGTGACACAGCTTTAGGATGACTCCCAGATCTGCAAGAGATTTTGATGAGCATGCTATTTTATTTTTGTAATGTTAACATATGTCCCTCTTTCAATAATTCATGTTGTCAGAAAAATGTGAAATCCTAACCAGTTTTATCGAAGAAACAATCAAACAGCTTTTCCAAGAGTGCCCAATGACCAATACTAACTTTCCTTTTTTATGTGAAGAAAAATCCTGATGTGATACATGAAATGAAATGAAATGAGAATTTATAAAGCTCAAAATATACCCTGAGGTGTCTAGGCGCTACTTTCTAAGCAGTGAAAGACTGAGTAGACTTGGTTGAGAATCAGTGTCTGAGTGTGTTAGTACGTTATGCTCTTCATGGTCTGCCACCAAATAAAGTATCAACAACTATTTTGAAATTAAATTCCATTGGGCTTTTTACTGCTTTAGTATTTATAGAAGTCATTACTTACCATCCTCTCTGTATTTGCAATAGAAAACTGTGCGACTAAGGTATCTGGAATGGTTCTGTCTATTGCAATCCACATGTTCTCAATGTCAGAGGCCGAAATCGGTAAGATTCAATTAGTATTGAACAGTTCGGTAATAAATAAATTATTTACCAGTAATCTACTCATTTGCAGGTTGAGTCAATGTAAATGGTTTCTTGATAAACTACATCAGCATCCCAAAGTGTGTGACAATGCACCACTGACACCTTATTGTCAGAGGACAGCAAAAGCAAAATTAAAACAGGGCATGGAAACAATACACTTAGCCATTCAACACTATTATAAAGCAAGGTCTTCAAACTGTTACAACCGATTGTTTTTCACAGCAGCAATCAATTTCTACTAAACCTAATGATTCCTGATATATGATTTAATGGATGATTTTTCAAGTAGTGTGCACATTCCAAACTAAATTGTCTCTAGGCGCTACCATTTCATGTAGGTAAGGAAACTGATGAACAGAGAAATCAAATACTTTGCTTAGGATCACCTATTTTATGGTCTCATGGTCCCAAAGTTTGCAATGTAAACCCCAACTCCTCGCACCAGTACTGGGAAAAGGACAAGGAAAGGAAAGAGTGGTCCTCACACATGGTCAAGGTGATCTGTAGATCGATCTCAGCCTTACCTCTGCACTTTCGACCCTCCCAAGCAGCACCACGACGTCATAGGTTATTTTATATTTAACTCTCCCATTGCTGCATTTTAGGGATTGCTGATATTGAATGTAACAACCTGAAGATTTTAAACCGCACCTGGAACTAATATATTTCAAATCAACGCACATCTGTAACTGATCAGGGAAGACTGCCAAATCTACAAGGTATGGGAGTTCTTAGGGGCATATTCACAAGGACTTATCGCCGAGTTATCGGCACTTTAGCACAGCAAAAGTGGCGATAGATTTACCGCCGCATTCGCAAGCTGGTGCTAACTGCCTACATCGCCACATAACCCGCGATAGCTGCCGCAAAAAACATCGCCACGGTTGACCCCGCCAACTAACGTTAATGAGATGCACAATAGGCGTGTCCATGTAAAAACACACAAAAAGACAACACCGCGAGATTCACAACGGACAGCCAGATCTGCGATGCGAGTCAAAACCAGGCGATAACTCGCGGTAGCAGCAGGGATTTAACACTTGCGTTTTGCTGGTGCTAAGCAGGACGACTACCTGCACCACGAAAGGGAGCCCAGCCCACAGCCACACCCGAAGAACAACAGATGCCATGGAGCCACTGCTCATGCAGCTCGGAGACCCTGGAGGCCCACAACACCAACCGCCACCAACCCCAGGCACCCCCACACCCCTGTGCCCTCCCCCGGCCCACCCACCTCGGACAAGATGTGCCACAGCAACTTTACGAAATCACGAGAAAAAAAAGAGCCTGATGTCACACAAATACGACAACAAACATACATGTGTGGTCAGAATAAGGAGAAACAAACATTCAACTTTGTAATTCCCACAGCATAACTTTATTAATACACAACACAAAACAATACTGAAGAATCCATGCGGATCCACTCCGGACAATCTGGAAGTCACAGCCTGCAAGAAAAAACCGAGATAAGAACGTGTGAGAGAGAGAGAGAGAAAGAAAGAAAGGGAGAGAGACAGTGAAAGGAAGGGAGAGAGAGAGAGAGAGAGGGAGAGAGAGAGCGAGAAAGAAAGGGAGAGAGAGAAAGAAAGGGAGAGAGAGAAAGAGAGGGAGAGAGAGAGCCAGAAAGAAAGGGAGAGAGAGCGAGAGGGAGAGAGAGAGCGAGAAAGAAAGGGAGAGAGAGAGAGGGAGAGAGAGAGACAGTGAAAGGAAGAGAGGGAGAGGGAGAGAGACTGCTGCCCATGCGCACCCCGGTCCCACTGCTCACCTTCCGCCACCGGTGTGTCTCCAACCACGTGCCGGTGCACGCTCCGAGCCCGGGACAGGCGACCTTGGCAGCCTCCACATCACGCGGACATGCCCCGCGGCCCACTAGGTCACACACCTGAATCTGGGCCTTGAGTTCGGAATGGGAGAGTCCATTACAGTGCACACGTCACCATCACAGGCTGCACACCCACTCAGCTACATAGGTGCCACTAACTCTGTGAACCTTGAGGTAACGCCACGTGGCGGTAGGTCCGCATCGCACGCAGGCTCCGGCCTCCACTGCAGTCCACCAGATCCCCTCTCTGAAATCGAGTACACAACAAATAATTGCAGAGTCCAATTCATTGCACACGGCATCATCGCCTGTCCGCCCCTGCGCACACATGCTGCTGCACCCCAGCCCTTCCCGCCGCCCAGCGGTGAATGTCCACCCCTGTGCACCCACGCCCCACTGCTCACCTGCTGCCACCGGTGTGTCCCGAAGAGGGCACACCACGTGCCGGTGCTAACTCCAAGGCCGGGGTCCGCAGCCTTGGCAGTCCCCACATCATGCGGCACACCCTCGCGGTCCAGCAGGTCCCACACTTGATACTGGGTCTTGAGTCAGCAATGGCAGAGACCATATCAGTGCACACGTCATCATCGCAGGCTGCACACCCGCTCAGCTCCATAGGTGCGACTAACCCTGTGGAACTCAAGCCAGCGCCACGTGGTGGTAGGCCCGTGACGGCCGCCGGACGTCGGGGGCGAATAACCCTGTGCGCCACAAGCCATGGACCCTCTATGATTGAGTCCCGTTGCACGTACGTTGACAGGTCACCTCCAGTAGTGGGGAATGTGACGTTGCAGACCCCTTTTTTTGGCGGTGTCACATGGCCTGTGATGCATCTGCTGGATGGGTGTGGTGTGTGTGCAAACCTGCCCTCAGGGAGTGGCCGTGGCATGCTGGCAACTAGACCAGTGACCAGCAGATCCCAAGCGTGGAATCCTGGGACATGTAGCTATGTCTTCCCCCCTCGGAGCGTAAGCATAGTGGTCTGGCCTGGCGTACGCCGGACCAGCATCGGGCGTGCAAGAATGATCCCGGGGCTCTGGGCGCTGGTTCAGTCCTGTCCGGACAAGGAAGTGACGAATGCGTGTGTCCCTGCTGTAGTGGCTACGCCGCCTGGAACGCAATCGGCAATGTAGCACCCTGTGGCTCATGCCCCACGGCGTGTGCAACATGGACGTCAGGGGGAATCACTGACCCAACACACATCCACACTTACATACTTGAATGAACGAAGACATGACACAACTGTGCAATAGTGAATGATTTATTGTCATCCAGTGGAGTGTTGCAGCTGGAGCAGTACAGGGCCATGCAGACCTCACTTCACATCATAGGCACGTGGCGGGCCAGTCAGAGTCCTCCAGGGCATGACATGTACATCGGAAGAGGAAGAGTCCAGACCGCAGTCTGATCGCTGTGTCATCGGTCATCTAACAGGATATGGCAGTCCATGTCGTGGTCCAAGGTGAGAGTCAAAGAGTGCATCGGGGGGCAGTGGAAGGTCCTGATGCCAAGGGCAGAACCAAGATGAAACAGGCCAAATGGGTGGGAGGAATGCTACTGCCGCCTCATGATCAAGAAGTCTGGATCATCCACATCCTCGTCCTCTGATGTGTGCTCTGCCTCACCTGTGGGTGCTGCAGTTCCGGCTGCAGCACTGTGTGCCACTGACACATCAGGGGCCGGAGGTGGATTTTCGGTCGCACCCTGTGGCAGTGACACATCAGGTGCAGGAGTAGATATGTCTGCCGCACTGTGAGGCACTGACACACCAGGGGGCACAGATGTGGATGGTGTAGGAGCAGCAGCATCCATCTGCGCCAGGCCTTGTGGCAGCAATGCCATGACGAGGATCTGCAGGGCATGGTATATCCCAGCTACATTTTGCTGATGTGCAGCAGTGACAGCCAACCTCTCCGCCTCCATCCGCACCATGTCCTCCATGAGCCTCCGCATTTGTGCCAAATCACTGCTGAGATCGCTGGAGCCACTCTGACTTGACAGGTGTTCTTGTCTCCGAGTCAGGACTCCAGCGATGTCGGCCAGGGCTCGTTGGAGACCATGGAGCGGACTGTGGGTGTCCGTCAGGCACTGTAAGTGGTCCCCGAATGGACATAGACACCCATGGATGGCATCAAGTTTGGCTGCCAGGAGGTCAAACCCCACCCGCACCTGATCAGCCAGCTTCTCCTGGGCCTCTAACACACGGGTTTGGAAGACCAGGTGTGTTCCGTGGGGGTCCTGGGAGACAGCCGGTGTGGCAGGTGCTGCCTGCTGCCTGCTGTGTGATCTGTGCAGGGGGTGGGGTCTCCTCGATGCAGCTGGGCTGCCCTGATCCTGGAGGTGGGGAGTCGATGTGGGCGAAGAGGTCTCTGAGGGCGTCGGTGTCGATGCTGGGGTTGTCATCCTCGTCATCAGTGTAGAGTTGTTGGGTCTACTCTGCAGGTGGTGTTGATGGTCCCTCTGCAATGTTATGGGGAGATGCTGCATTACATCATGTTGACATGTTTGTCCAGGCATTGTACCACTTCACATACAGACTGCATGGCGAGGTACATTGTGTCTGTGTAGGGGGTGATGCCTGTTAGATGCGGGACAGTTGACATTTCTACACCATCAGGGATGTGAGGTGTACTTGTGCAGTTTCATCTCACATCCCCCTGCCATGCCAAATGTTATTGGCCAGTTTCTTCACACAAGCGGCAGCAGTTTTGCCCTCTGTCCTGTTGTTCACGTGTTGCAGTTTGTACCACATTGTTGTCTATGCTGCTGTGCTCTGACTGTCATATGTGTGTGCTGCAGTTTTGTGAGAGTCGCACCTGCAGCTCTGATTCTGCTGCCTCTTGTCCCTTGCAGGTGGTGTGCCTTTGACTTCTGTGTCCATGCAGTGTTGAGACGTTACCAGACTTGGGTGGATGTGTGTCTTGGTGGGTGTGGGGACTCTGGGGCATGGTTTGTCTGCAGATGTGTTGTTGACATCAGGGGTTGATTGTGCACGTGGATGTGTCAGAGTGTGACCTGCTCCTTTACGGATGTGGTCCACACTCCGCCACCTCAGTGTCGTTGCGTGCACCATGCCATGGTAATCGGACTGCAGACATGGGATTCGTCATGCAGTGTCACTTACGTTGTCAGTGTGGCTCACGGAGCAGCAGCTTGGCTGGGTTCAGCACATGTGCAAGGGTTGTATGTGAGATGTGTGGGGTGGGCCCACTCTGGGCAGATAGTCGAGGGTGACGTACTTGGTGTTCCTATGTGTGCTGCAATATGGCAAGGGGATCAGGGACATGATCCGAAGTCAATGTGGGTGTGCAGCGTGGCCTGCTTATTTGTGCATGTGTGCCATTGTGCCCATCTCCCCCTGTCCCCCCAGGCCATGGTCGCTACTCACCCTGTTGCTGTTGTGTCCGGTCCTGTAGAGCAGTGTCCGGGCCCCAACTCCTGCCACCGTATCCACACTGATGACTGTCGACACGATCTCCTCCATCTCATCCAGCTCCTCCTGCGGCGCAGGACTACCACCTCCAGTCTGCATTGCTGCTATGAGGTTGTTGGCGAGTTTGCTCTTGGTTTTGCGCTTGATATCAGTCCATCGTCTTTTGACCTCGTCCATTGACCTCCTCTGCACTCCGACAGCATTCACCTTGTCCAAGATGGACTGCCATATTCCATTTCTTGTGCCCAATGACGCGGTGGAGGTGATGAACAGTTGTTGATGGTGTCCTATCACCTCCGTGACCAGGATCTGATTCTCCTGCAGACTGAACCGCGGCTTCCTCTTCTTCTTGTCCTTCCCTGTCCCGAGGGCCCTGGCTGGGGCTCCGGGGGGCTTGTGGGGTTCCGATCATCCTCTGTGCCTGCTCCGCCTGACTCCATCATGCTTCGCTGTTGGTGTTTTTTTTTTTTCTTCTGTTTTTGTAGTGATTTTTCACGCATGACGTGTGTGTATTGCAGGCCTTGCGCGCCTTATCGCGGATTGTCTCTTCGCGATTGGGCCCATCGCGACTTTTTTCGCGTTAGGGTTTGGATTTTTATCGCTGTCGCGCTAGTTGTTTTGCGGACATTTGCCGCGTTCGCGTGCGGATATCGCACGGTATCGCCGTGTTGTGAATGCCACGTTGACACGGCGTTATTTTCCCACGATGGACTGCGATGTGAGAAGTTGCGGTAAGCTATTTTGGCGATGTTTATCGCACGTTCTTGTGAATATACCCCTTAGTTTTTTGTTATTTTTTTATAATACTATCACCTAATTCTTGTCTTTCATGAGCTCCTCCTGGCCAGACCTACACCAGTTCACCTACTTCCTAGTTCTAACCAGCTCCCTAAAAGGCATAAGGTTCTCTAGTTTAGGGCTAAAACCACACTGCTTGTTACCTTGGACCTGCAGTGTGAACGGGCATCTAATGCAGGGCTTCTGTGATATGGAGTAGTCAAATCTCATCTGTGCTGCATCTTGCAAGGGACAGTTGCTGTGTTCTGCTCATTTGCATACCAATTCCCAGAATGCTTTAAAATGGCGCTCTTGGTGAAAGGCAATGAATTAACACTTGGGAGAAAAGTCGAAAGTTGGTATCCTGCATGCAAATTTACATTGATTTCGTTAGACCAATTTCAAAGGAAGATTGCAGGATTAGGTGCAGGCACTGGCTAAAGCAATATGCATAAATTCCCTCTGGCGATGCTTTCTTCATGCTGGCTTAATTGTCAGCAACAATAAAATTGTCAGAGGAGCCGCACACTATATATGGGTTCTGCTGCTCATCTCAATCACCTCCTTCCCTTAACGAGATTGTGGCATTGGATGTGGGCAGACTACCCAAACACATTAGACAGACAATCCTAAATAAATTCCTGTGACACCTCTCACACCAAAGAGATCATTTCATTCCTTGTTATAAAGAGAAAAATCATTAAAAAAAAGAGTGCAGGTGACCTGCTCAAATAATATTTAAATCATGCTGTTCTGTTGGCTAGCCATGATGCCTACAATATCAAATTGCATGTATACTGCTTTGGGGATAAGATTTATTACACCATGAAATTCAAAGTGTCAAAAAATGACATGTTAAATTGATGTTATGAAATGTCCCCAACCTTCCTTGAAATATTTATTGATTAGAAATGTAAGTGCTGCCTTTGTAGAAAATGCATTCACTCGAAATCGAGCCCTCTTGCCCCGTTTTAGATGAATGCAAATAGTTAAAGGGCTGAGTTACCTCAAATTATAAGCACTGAGTACAGTGACAAATCTAGTTTATTTATATTTCATTTAACTTATATCATGTTTCAGATTCATGCCTGTGTCATATTATTACCTAGATTCATTTAACGGAGGATTGAACTCTGCTAGTTGTTTGAAAGTGGTGCTTTTTTTTAAAAGGGCAGTTGCACCCACCTACGGGTACTCTGTAAACCTCTCAAGAGCCAGGGTTAATCTAGAACAAAAAGCAACAATGGCTCACTCCGATGCCGTTCGTTCAATGTAATGGACCTATAAATAGTCCAAACTGCAAATATCTACACATTGAGTGAGAAGGCAGAAATAGTCCGCAGAAACTACACCGTATTCCAAGGAAGCATATTTAATTTGTATTTCCACATACATTCCTTACGAAGAAATGAGTTGGCAACTGTGTGTGGTGATCACTCCGTGCAAATTAAGAAGTGCAAAGTACTGTGTGCATACTAGGTAAAGCCATTGATAAAGGGACAGTATATTAGTCTGGTGCAGTTACAGTGTAAATAATCCCAGCCAGCCTATCCGACAGACAGTAACCCTAGTCTGAAAGTCCAAGTATCAACTGCGTTTCAACACAGAACTTAGGGCCTCATTACGATAGTGGCGATCGGACTGCTGACATGCTGTTGGTGGCGGTCCAACCGGCGACAATCCTTCGGTCCGACCGCTGTATTCTGATACTGGTGCTCAGAACCTGAGCTGTTAGACGAAAGCTCGCCTGCTCCGCCAGGATCATAAATCCCGATGGGGCGGAGGTCGGACCAATATCCCTGACTGGCGGCGGTGCCAAGGCAGACACTGCCGTCGTGATTACAATATCCCTTTCCAACAACATTTTCATGGTGGGAATCCCGCCATTAAGAAGGTTGTCAGAAAGGGATTTGGGGGCCCCAAACAGGGCCCCATCCGTCTTGGGCCACTGAAAAGTGGCCCTAGAGGCACATGTAGTGCCCCCGCTCACCTCCGTGCACCGTGTGCCCTGCACGACATGGTGCATGGCACATGGTGCACAGACTTGTGGGAGGTGCTGCACGGCGTCAGCATGTCCTGTGGTCCTTTCCCAAGGCCGCAGCATGCCCCCGCCCATTTTCCGCCCACCAGTTCGCATCGCAATATGGCAGTCACACCTCCAACATGCTGGTCAGCAGTCTCCTGACCGCCACAATAGTGGCTGGCGGTACAACCAACTGCCATTGTAATCAGTCCCTTAGTCAGGGGTCACCATCAGGGTATGAATGACTTGGAGCACACCAGGAGTATTCTTCAAAATAGAATAGGAATTTCAGTTACTAGGAATAATAACTAACATTTGCACTTAACAGAATAGTATTGGACTACAGAACAGACTTACTTGAAGTTACAAAAGCAGGCGTTCCCTGAAAAGTGATTTGGTGTAGATGTCCCAATCGTTGGTCAACCAAGGCCAAATGGGGTCCCTAAAATTCTTAAAGTTAAAACTGAGGAGGAAACTTTTTAGAAAAAAATGTTAAGCATGGTGTGCATTGTGAATGGCTGCACATGATGAGTATTGCTGACAATTACTTACAAATATAGTGCAGTGAAGGTAGGTGTTCTATAAGAAAAATAATTGGGGGCGAGGTAAAAAATATCAGCTGCAATTAGATCATGGTTATCCAATGAAAGTACACTGAGAGTGATGGGCACACTGCTGCGAGCATGTATCATCCTGTCATGGAATGTTGTGGACAATTATGATTACTGACCACCAGGAACTAGGCAAGCTGGCATTTATTGACCCATCTACGCCAATTACATTTATTTTAGAATTCCTACCTTTTTCAGTGCTAAAGTCACAACATGAAAGGATCGTCGCCTTACTCTCCTAGAAGAGGTGGTTTCTATCTTAGAACTAATCTGTGATAAAGGAATTTCAGTTGCTCAGTCCATCACATTAACATGTGCCTAAGATCATATTGCTGTATATCAATCCCTTTGCAGGAGGTGGGGGGCTGATGAACTCTACTCTCCTACACATTTATTGACTCACCTGGTGTGGTGTATTTTTCTTTTGCAAAATACCAATATAAAATGTGAAGTCACGTACTGTATGTCTAAAATGACACCATGTCAACATAAGGAATCAGTGTCATTCTTCATTCATCGTTTATGGCGATGTGTAGGAGCACCAGAATATCACAGGTTAGCAGCTGTAACAGATAAGGCCATATGTATCAAAGGGTTTTACCCATTCTGTATCTATGGGAAAATGTGTTCATGCGTATGGCCCTTAGTGACATACAGTTGTACAAATATGAAGCCAACTACCACCTTATTTTTTCTCCCATAGTTGTGAGGCAGCAAATAAATAGACTGCAAAAATATCTTTTGTAAAAGACACAGGGCCAGATGTAATAAGAATTGATTTGCAAAAAGTGTTTGCGAATCAATTCTGAGAGCAAATTCAGAGTGGGTCACAAGTCAACCTACCTCAACAATATTCCTGAGGTATTTTCCAAATTGTAACTCACTCAGATTGGTTGCCATCACAAGAATTGTAGCCCCTGGGAGTCAGCACACCACCATGTCTGTAATCTCATTTAAACGTAGTACATATTTTTTTAAATGCAGCTGTTTTTCCATAGAGGAAACCACAAATGTCACTAAATTAACCTGTGCATAACCCTCTGGTAGCTTGGCACAAAAGCAGTCAGGCTTAACTTAGAGGCATTGTGTAAAATATTTATGCAGCACACTAACAGTAATAAAGTGAAAATACAACACAAGAAAATCCCAAACCCACTTAGAAAAATAGAGTACATTTTAATAAATAAAATGATGCCAGAATGACAACAATCTAATCAGTAGTGTTGGAGAACTGCAATTTCAAAGTTTCAAGTAGATATAGCACCTAAAAGCACAAAGCGTCACTCACGGTCATCTGTTTGTGCTAGACCGTGGGAAAGTTATAAGTTCAGATCGACCTCAATGGAGCAAGGACCTGATACAGGGACTAGGTAAGTCCTGTTGATAAAAGTTACCTTTTCAAAGTCCGATGCAAAGAGTCCAGTTTACGGTGGAGGGGGACATGAGGAGCAGGGAGTGTTGCAAACAGTTGTTGCCGTAGAATAAATTGTTGAAGTTTAAGGTAAAAACTAGCATCAAAAAATCAAAGTGCCAACCATAGACATCTAGTCGGGCGAGACCGGGTCAAAGTCGAACAATATGGCTGACCATGATGGAGCGCGGGTCAGATACAAAAAGTGGATTGGGCCAGGTCAGCGCATACCTTTGGACAAAGAAGAAATTGCAACAAAAGGATGCTTGAGAAGGTATAATTAAGCAGTGCAAGGCTGCAACCAGTATCCAAGGAGAAGGCATCATCATCAGGGAGCTGCTGGACGGAGTCACAGTGAAGATTTCTTTGTTTTGACTTAGTATCTTTTTTGGAAGTCAAAAAGCTCTAATGGGACGAGGCTGGAGGCTGTAGTTAATGAGAGTCCATTAGTACAGATACCCCTCTGGGGAAGAACCGCTGAACAAGATTGCAATGGAGAACAACATAGTGGAGCTGCAGCAAAGTGAGGTCGACCAGCAATGAAATATAGGCGGATAGATGAGCAGGTTGGTCCCATTCTTCTCTCAGTTTTTAGAGCAGTTTTTCAGCAAACATTTTTAAAGTCTCAAGTTTTGGCTTTTGGCTATGTGTTCACCTCTAGCACCACCACCAAGGGTACAGGACTAGAGGGGCACCACTTTGGGGTTAGGACTCACTCAGTCTGGGTCCAGGTGTAGGTTCAAGATGCTTGTAGCCTTTTCTGTCCACGAGGCCCTGATCAGGAGGCCAGCCAACTAGCCTTTAAAGCCACTCTGGCTGCCCTGGGTTCAAAAAGTGGAATAGGGCTCAAGCAGCAGGGCAGGCCTCTGAGGATTCAAGGCAGGCTCCAGGCAGCAACGCAGTCCTTCCAGGTGCAGCACATCAGTCTTTTAGAGTACACAGCAGGTCACAGCAGCAGGCAGTCCTCTGAAAGTCCTTCTGCAGGCTCAGAAAGTGAACTAAAGAGTGGATCTGAGGGTCCTATTTTTATTCCTGGTGCCTTCTTTGAAGTAGGAGAAGTTGATAGAGATTTCCCTTTGAAATGTTTGTAGTTTGCCGCTTCCCCAGCCCTGGCTGTCTACATGAGCAATGCAGAGGTGACAAGTTCTTTGTGTGAAGACAGGGCACAACCCATTCAGTTGCAAATGGGGCTGTGCTCAGCTCTGCTTCCCCCATCCTGCCAGTGACAACAAAGTCCATCTACCAACTACACACAGTTATGTGATCGAAGAACAGGCTATAGACACCAAATAGCTAGAGCAGGAAAATGTCAACTTTCTAAAAGTGAAGAAATAGTGGTGCCACGTCAGGTTCCAACCCAGATTGCACTGCCAGAAGAGAATTGTTCCAAAAATTCATTCTACTCATTATTCTTCATTTTAATCCATTTCATTATTGCCAAATTTGATCGCTTGATGCTCGTACATGATATATAAATATTCCTCCAAATTCAACGAATGCCTATCCAGGCCTTTCGAACAACATCTGGGGGTTCACCCCTCCTTGAAGCGTGACGTTAAATTAGTCATTATACCCAATGCATTTCGGGCAACATGTGCCCTTCCTCAGGGGTCACTGTAAAAAGACAGATAACAGAAGATCACCAATTCATTACACTCAGAATCGTACTGTAATTATAGCATGTTGTGCTTAATGCCTGCAATCTGACCTTGGCTTGCACCGGACATATGAGCAAGAACAGTGAACATTAAAAATAAAAGTGAAATGCATCATGAGGCTCAAAATCCTCGAGTTCAACAATTAAATAAATTAAATCAATCAATCAATTCAGCAAACAATAACTGCGCCACAGTGTGCTCTCTCCCTTTCGCTAACCCCCAGAAAACAGTTATACTGCCAGCGTGCAACAATACCTAATCCCAAGCTCGAATTGTCCTCAAAACCACTCTCATGCACAGTGTAGTTTACCTTATAGACACGCCAAATGTTAACGGTCACCGAAAAGAATGTGCTCGCTGTATAAGCGTAAGCGCTGTTTGTGCTTTTTAAATCAAATCACGGGATTCAACTGAGTCACCTGACGTACAAGGAATAAAGCTAAACAACATACTGGAATTAGCCCGTGAAACCTCAGATTGGTATGTCATGGAGGCAGCATTATTAACACAAAACATTTGTGAGTACAACATAAACAAACATGAAATTAACATGTATTCAACAATGCGGTCATATGAAAGAATAAATTAATAAATTAAAGAAAACAGTGAACTCAAAAAAGTAAAATCAGTAAAATCAGTAAAGTAAAATCATTGTGGAAACATCGCCATTGCAGCCAGTGATCAATTCTAGTTAAACTGCCAAAGTCCCAGAGTAACACTATAAACAGTCTCAATCCATCAACCATATCAGAGAGGGTGAACCTCCGGTGTAGTGTGCTTCATAAGCTGATCCTCTGCTGTAATCCAAAGTTCATCCGTGGGTGCAAAACTGCCTTGGACGAAAAATCCATGAAAGCTTAAGAAAGTGGTAGTTGCACGCCGCTACAATTGAATATTCTGAATCACAAGTACGTTTGATTAACTAGGAGTGCATACTACCACTTTCTTAAACTTTCTAAAAGTGGCATTTTCAAAATTGCAACTTAAAATCCGACTTTACCACTAAAGAAGATTTTTAATTACAATTTCTCAGACATCAAACCTGAAATGTTTACCTGTTCCTAATCAAAAGGTTGCACTTATTAATTGTAAAAAGGCAACCCAATGTAATCCTATGGAAGAGGTAGGCCTCACAGTAGTGAAAAATGAATTTAGGAGTTTTTCACTACCAGGTAATGTACCTTTTAATTACAATGCACCCTGCCCTCTGAGCTACTTAAGGCCGACCTTGGGGTGACGTATATGCAATAAAAGGGGAGTTTAAGCCTTGGCAAGGGTGTTATATCGCCTGGTTAAATTTACAGTTTAAAAATGCATTCATACTGCAATGGCAGACCTGGGACATATATAAGGGGCTACTTAAGTGGGTGGCACAATAAGTGCTGCAGGCCCACTACTGTTCCCCTGCGAATCATTTAAAATATGACTTAAATAAGACCCAATTGGCCAAGTATAAATAATCAACACAATTTCTTCATTAATCAATGCTTTGTATTGAGTAAGACTATATTAAAACATGAGTACAAAAACCAAATGGTCTATCCGGCCCTCAAGAATATAAATATATATATATATATATATATATATATATATATATATATATATATATATATATACACACACACAGGTGCTCCGAGTGACAGTGCTGTGTAAATGAACAAATAGGTGAGCCAAACAAAATCAAACGGAGTTACGCTATTTACTCTGTGTACAAAGATTTACACCCATAAAACAGAAATTAATCCTTCAAAATCCAATGATATGTCCATTTGGGTTTATGCAGTCCAATCAATAAATGAAATAGGAGGAACCTAATAAGTCGACGTTTTGACCCCTTAGGCTGAATAAATGGACATGGTAGCGACCTGTAACAAATGACACAGTGATAGTCTGATGTTCAATTCATATAGTACCATGTAAAACATTTTGTGATCATGGCTGATTGAATCTCACCTGAATCGAATAATGAGGCCTGTTTTTAAATGACTGCATGTAGTTCGAATCAAAGAGTCTAAGGAAAAGTTAAACAATCAGCCAATTGTTCTAAAATAGCATTTGTCAATCATCAAAGACACTCTAGAACATGAGGAACCACAAGTGTGCTATTTTAAAAGAGGACCCACCATTGGGGATAGATTAGTGAGAGCTGAAGTACCTACTCCTGTCGCTCCCACATTACAATCGCAGTGCGGCCTACCATCAGTCAAGGGTCATTTTAGATGTGGGAATTGTCTTGCATGCAGTTATTGTCTTGATACTAAGTTTTTTGAAAATCGTAATATTAAATTTGAATTGAATTCTTTCACAAACTGTAACTCGAATAATGTTATTTATGCAATTTGGTGCTCTTGTCCTATAATTTATATAGAGTAAACCAGACAGAAAGTGAAGACATGCATACTACAACATCAGAGTAGGATCAACTGCAAGACACCTGGAGTACCTTTGGTGGAGCATTTGAGCTGGTGTTCACACACTGTTCAGATGCCCAGCAGCTTAGATAGGGCTACAAAGGAAGAGGACCTTGTGTGTTCCACCTCATAGCAAGAAGAAAGAAAAACAGCAGTGAGCTTCTATGTATAATTTGAACAAAAGGGATTGTGCAATTATACTGCATAATGGCACAGAAGCCAAGCATGAGATGATCTCTCCTTGCTCCACAGAACACAATGCTTAAAAAAGTATATGATATACTGGTGACCTTGTGTGTTCCATCTTTTAGGAAGAAGGAAGAAAGGTAGCAGTGAGGTTCCGCAAATATTTTGAAAGCAAAGACAAGAAACAGTGTTTGAATATCCTGAATGTTGATACAGAAGCAGAGCATGTATGTGTATATGTTTATGGTATTTCTATGGCATTAACCTTTCAAAAAGGCAGCAGAGCACCGTACATGGTCAAAGACCATCATAACGTCAATGAGTAAGATGAGATTAAGCTAGGGTGAAGATGGGTAGTGCTTTGTGATGTGGTGCTCTTTAAAGAGGCGAGTCTTCAACTTCTTCCTAAATTGGAGCAGGGTAGGAGAGGTCCTGATGGAAAGCTGAGCTCGTTCAAAAGAAGGCCTTGCATTCTAATGGTATATAAGATGCTGGAGAGAGGGGCAGAGTAAGAAACATGAACTGATTGCTTGATGAAGGGCATGCTGAAATACTGAATCCCAATTTCAGGCTTGAAGTCACAGCAGTGTACACGAGGAGGGATTACATCACTTGGTATATTGCTGATAACTTGTGCAGTTATGCCGTTAATTGGTTAAAACTTAGATAGACCAATACGATAGGGATTCATGATAAAATATGTATGGGACTTATCTAAACTTTGTCAAATTTGTGTAATTTTTTTTGATCTGTTCATAATATTCACAGTCATTCTAATACACATTTGTAGACTATGTATAGTGTAAAATATAAAAACACGTAGTGTGAAATACCAATTATTGTGTGTGCATACTAATCTTGAGATATGTGTTACACTTGGCATCTTTGGCGTGTTTTTCCCCTGTCTTTTTTGCTTCTGACCTCCTGTTTTTGACTGGGCACTGCATTTCGTTCTTGCTGGTTTTAGAACTCTGGGCACTTCAACACTGCTAATCAGTGCTGAAGTGCAAGTGCTCCCTGTGTACATTGTGATTGTAATTGGTTATCCATAATTGACATATTTGATTTACTGGTAAGTCCAAAGTAAAGTGTACTGTGTGTGCCCAGGGCCTGTAAATCCCATGCTGCTAGTGGGCCTGGAGCACTGATTGTGCCACCCACAAGAACAACCCTGTAACCATGTCTCAGACCTGCCACTGCAGTGTCTGTGTGTGCAGTTTTAAACTGCCATGTTGATCTGGCAAGTGCACCCACTTGCCAGGCCAAATCTTCCCTTTTACTACATGTAAGGAACCCCTAAGATAGGCCCAAGGTAGCCTCATGGGAAGGGTGCAGTGTAGGTGTAAGGTAGGGCATGGACTGGTGAGTTTTACATGTCCTGATAATGCAACACTGCAAATTACTTTTTTAATTACTGCAAGGACTATCTCTCTCATGGGTTATCATTGGAGCTGCCTTGTAGCCTCTTATAAGTGTAACTTCCAATTGGGAACAGATAGAGATGTGGGAGTTTGGGGTCCCCGAATTCATGATTTAAAAATACATCTTTTAGTGAAGTTGGTTTCTAAATTGCATGTTTGAAAATGCCACTTTTAGAAAGTGGGTATTTTCTTGCTTAACAGTTCTGTGCCTATCCCTGCCTGTGGAATCCATGTCTGGTTTAGACTGACAGTTGGGTTGTTTGTGCGTTCAATCTAGACAGTCACACAAAGGGAGCTGAGGTGTGCCCTGTATATCCTGATGGCCCATCACCAGGCTGGTGGGTCTTCCGGAGCTAGGGTGGTGGGAGGAGTTGTCACTGAAACCTGAATAGGGCTGTGCCTGTCCTCACTCAAAGCTGTCTCCACCCCCCCTGTAGTGTGTCTGGATCCAGGTCAGGGAAAGGCAGGGTCTTGTGCACTACAGAGACCTTTCTTTGAAGTTTACCTACTTCAAAGGCAGAAACTGGTATAAGTACTGGAGCTGTGACATCTTAACTTCAGAACACTTCTGAACTAAGAGGAAATTCTGCCAAGAAGAAGAGCTGGAGAAGCTTTAGGAGGTGAACTGCCAATCTGCTTGTTGCTGTGTTGTGCTGGCCGACTGTTTGCTGCTTCTGTCTTGGGCAGTGAAAAGGCTGGACTTTTGCTTTCTGTATCCTGCTTGCCAAGGTTCTCCAAGGGCATGTGTGTGCTTGCCTCCTGTTAATAAGTCTCAGGGCCATCAAAGACTTCAACTGCAGCCCCTGAACTCCTCTGCTGGGAGTTCTGACCTGCCAAGTTGTGCCAATTCCATGTCTGGGCCCTTGAAAGTGGTTTTGCTGCAAAGGGCTCATGAAAATCCATACATCAACCTCCAGCACCTGTTTTTCCTGATGCAGCTCCCCGTGTGGTTGAAAAACCAACGGATCGCCATGGTGCGGCCGAAGAATCGACGCAGCGCCTGCCGTGCGGCTGAAAGATCACCGCAGCCTAAATCCTGAGCACTGTGTTTCCAACGTACGAGGCACCTGCTCCGACTCCGAAACCAGCCCTCCTGTGCGGTTGAAGAAATCAATGCATCACCTGCTTCGCGGCTGGGAAATCAATGCAGCTCCCGTTTCACCGCTGCTGCATCGACCCAGCACATCCGGATTTTCGACACATCACACCTGTGAGTCAAATTCATCATCAATGTTGCCCAGCAGTAAGGAACCAAGGCAGAGTTTCTGGAAACCGATGATTTACTTCCCCTCACAGTAAGGAACAATGCATCTCCTCTCCTGACAGTGAGGAACTGACGCATCACCTCCCCTGTGCTGCAGTAGGGAACCATCACATCACCTCCCCTAGCAGTAAAGGACCAAAGCATCACCTCCCCTGGGAGTAAGGAATTGATGCATCGCTTTGCTTTTCTGGTGCCTCACCTCCCCTGTGCCTGTTTTCATCTTTATTTTTGACGCATCCCAGGTACTTTGTTATAAAAGGGACAAGGGACGCATCCATAGTTTCCTATGGACTGAACTGTTTTGAACCTTTTAAAAGTGATGTCTTTGCTTGTGTATGTTGGACTTTTGTTGCTTTGGTCTTGTTTTATGCAGATAAATATTGGTTATTTCTCTAAACTGGTGTGGTGTCATTTGTAGTGTTTTCTCTGTGTTACTGTGTGTTTATATACAAATGCTTTACACATTGCCTCTGAGATAAGCCTGACTGCTTGTGCCAACCTACCAAGGGGGTGAGCAAGGGTTATCTTGGGTGTGTAACTCCCTTACCCTGACTTGACTAAGGGTCCCTACTTGGACAGGGTGAAAGCCTCTGTCAACTAGAGATCCCCATTTCTAACAATATAGATTGGGGATACGGTTGAGAGATTATCTGACAGGTTTGTCTGACTATTACCACTACCATCTACCAGAGTGTAACACTGTAGGACAGGAGTGAGAGATATATGCCTTTTCTTATTCCCTCCTATCTTAGAGATTAAGAGATCTACTGGCTATAACCCTAATAATTTGGAAGTAACATGACACCACAGGACAATCAACGATCTTTGAAGGTGGATGGAGCAAGGAGGAATCATTAAGCCAGCTTACTTCATATTGAGTTTAGGAAGATGAATTGCTGCAACTTTTTTGAGTCGTGCCAGTTGGTGATGGTGAATTTGAGCTAGCAATGACCTGCACATCAGATAACTCAGTAACAAGAGCAGAGGAGCCAGAAAGAGATGTAGCAGAGATTTCTAAAGCCACCTTGGCATTCAGACTTCACAGCAGCATTTCACACATGTACCAGTAAGAATCACTCTTCTGGACCGCTCATGAAGCTGTGCTTTCTGTAGATGCTCTACTTTATAGAGCAAGGGTACCCAATGTAGTTCTTGGAGCTGTATTACAGATAGAGCCCTGGGGGTGCAACGGGCATATGCGTCCACTTTGTGTGCCCCCAGGGCACTTTGGTATTACAGAAGAGGTTGCAGACACTTGTGCAGCCCTTTCTGTACTACAGATAGCGTTGGCACACATGTAGCCCCTGCGCTATCTCAAGAGGGCATTCCATGCAAATGAGGAATACTCTTTGCCTCTGCACTCATGCATAATATGGAAGCGGTCACAAAGAAGCTGCCATGAGGCGCACTGAAAGTGCACCACAAAAAGGTGGACTCTGGAGGGGGAAAAGGGGGTCCTATTGACCACCCAGACATCCCCGGGCAGGCGGGTGCAGTCACTCACTGCACCTGCCTGCAAAGGGATCTCTAATTCCTCCTTGAAGTGCACGTGAACTGCTTTGAAGCTGGCGCTCCGTGTTTCACTTGAATGTGCTGCCCCCAGGCCAGAACATGTTTGCGGCTGCCCTGGTGACAGCGTTCACTGAAAAATGGTGCAATTTCCTTGTTTACGCACGGCGCACCTATTTAAAGGTACACTGTGGCGCACAAAGGGCAGGTTTTCAGAATTTCAAAGTAAGATAAATTTACATGCAAGGAATAAAAATGAAAAACATTTAAGTGGTCATTGTTTATCTTGGAAAACTGCATTGCCTGCCTGCTCTCCTTGACCTATGTTTGATATTCATGGTACAGAGGCTTTTTTCTTGTGTAGTAGGACTCTGCCCAGTGCTTACACTGTGGCCAAAGAATTGTAAGTTAAAATATCACCTATTGAAATATCATGTGAGATAAATATTGTGTCATTGGGTGTAGATTTTCTACTCGACTCCAATCGGGTATTATTTTTGTAATGATATTTAAGACTCAATATTTATGTCAGAAGATGATCTGACATGATATTCTGGTACTATACCTTACATTGCAAACCTAAATGAAACCAAACAGCCCAGATTCATCTGAACTGGCAGCACTATATGGAGAGGGGAGAATACTGCTATACCATGAAAGGTTGTATGCAGTGGAACCTTTTCTGAGCATTGGTGCATCTATACTTGGCAATAGATGAACTTTACCATCTTATTTTGAAATTTGAAATTATCGCAGAACACATTTTTAATAAACCAGTCATTTGATTCCTGCTGTGATTTTAGCTTTCAAAAGCAGGTGCACCTGTTGCTAAATACAGATTTGTTTAGCGTTATTTATAAATACTGTGTGCAGCTCTGTGCATGATATATGAATCTAAATCTTCATTATAATAAAAATGCATAAAATATTTGCTTTTCCTTGTGGGAATTGTTCTCATGCAAAACTCTGTTCTTCTACAGTGACAATGTTTCAGTCTCCGGATAAAATAAAAATATCTTTTATGTATAGTATTTGATATTTTTTGATCAAAAGGAAATGTTTACAGTGGCATCAAAAATGCATGTGGTCTCTTTGTTAACTCTTTTTCACTTACCTACTATTGAGATTCGCTTTCCTTTAATGTACTTGAAATAACACTGCCCTTTCCCTCAAAAGTTAGCATGGAAACGTGTCTGCGATCTGGTGTAATGGCAGTCTGTTCATGTCCAACTGTGCTATATACAGTATTGCATTGTAGCCATTGTGTTGACATACCACCCCACGCTTTACTTAGTCATGTTCATTGTAAGTGGCTGATGAGGGATAAATGGGGCAAAGGGAGTGGGGAGAGGACAGGGGTTGTGTGTGTTTGTGTATGCGTGTGTGTGTGTGCGCATGTGTGTGAGTGTGCGTATGGGTGTATGTGTGGGTGTTTTTGTTCTTTGCCTGTGGATGTTTAAACATCTTTATGCCAAAAGTGCTGTGTGCATGTAAGTATGTATGCATGTTAATGTGTAACATTAACTGTATTAACTGGGCCTAGCAGACTGCCACATAGAATATGCACCCTGTGTTTTTGGAAACACTTCAATTTATATTGTAAGTATGTCAGCGTATAATAGAACCCCCTTGAAATATAGCAGCAGCTATTCTGACTGTATTTTATTTTCTGGCACATGAATGGTGAGGGGTTCTCAGTTGGTATAAGAACACATATTGGAGCACAGTCAGAGATTTTGCTGTGACTTACTCTTGTAGTACTCCTGAATTCCTAGAGTAATCTTGGGTAACCTGGAGTGCTCCTGACTCACTCCTGAAATTCATGAGTAAGTCAGGAGTACTACAACAGCATGTCACATTTACTCCTACACCAATCTTTGTGAATGGACCCATTGGCATTATATCTGCAAGGCAGTACTGCAGTTGGTGTAATTTCTACTTGCACACAATTTCTTAATGGCATTTTCCAGGTTGAGTAGCAGAACACTGGATCAGCCATGCTTTTAGTAAAGTGACAATTACATTATGTGCATTCAGGGCTTATATGAACACTTTGCATTTTTATAGCTATATACATAGGAATTGAGAATTAATTCTCCTGCTGACCGTGGTAAAATTTCACCTTTCGCAATATTTCACAATTTTCCCTTTCAGAGCTGGCTATACTTTATGATCAAACATTTAGCCTAATGTTTCAAAATGTTCTTTGAAAGCATATACAACATGCTCCTTAGGAAGTTGAGGTTGTCACACTCAGTCATTTTATGCAACATGGTGCTGATGAGTACTCCTCCCCTGTAAGCTTAAAAACATTGTTGGGGCCACAAATGATCACATTTTCTCCAGGGCGCCCAGCACCATTGTTTGGGAAAGAAAAATGTCCAACTCCAGCTCCTGGAAGCTGGCTGCTAAAAAAGGCCAATTGTGTATTAACTGTTGTCACTCTGAACCAAGAGCTTTGTTCATTATGTCCAATTACTAGTAACCCACTCAAATGTAAAGTGTTCCATGCTCCCTAGACTGTCAATTTGTTACAAAAATGATTTGAAGAACTAACTGATTTATAGTTTGGCGGAGGGCAATCTGTCCATGCAGGTGGCCAAGGACATGCATGCGCCACCCTGTCGGACTACTGACTTCTAAGCTTATTTTCATTTTCTCCTCTTTCTCTTTAGACTAAAGAGAGCTAAGTGTTGAGTTTCTCAAACAATGAAATAATGTAAACATTTTAATATATGTGTGCCATGTAAAAGGATACCAAGGTGGATGGTGTTTGATGTCATTTTGACTGTGGCTGGTGCATATTTTAGTGAACTATCCTTACACCCTCCAAATGTAAATCTATCTATGTAAAGAATAGTATTCATAAAGATTTTTAACATTTTGACACTTGCTAAAAGCACTTAATAAATATATATATATATATATATATATATATATATATATATATATATATATATATATATATATATATATATATATATATATATATATATATATATATATATATATAGTACAAACCAAGTTCCCCTTGCGGTGGAGGCACACTCGGGATCGTCGCTCAGGTCTCATGTGCATAGCCCCGTAGAATTTGCTGCCAACGCATTTCAAGCATTACGCCCTTCCTCATGGGCAGCCAGTGAAGCAAAAGAATGGCGGTCAACAAACCAGCATTTTCCCTCATTGGTTTTCCGGACGAAAAATTTAAAAAAAATCGAAGAGCTTCGTATTCAAAAAGCCCCTGGGTGGGCCAGGTCCCTCAGTGATGCCATTTGAGATGTCATCAGTGATGTCATCAGTGATGTCACTGACCATGTCATGAATGATGTAATATGTGACGTCATGAGCAGTGCATTGCGGGTGCGCGAGTTATAGTTAGCTGAACTAACTATAACGGTTGAATTTCTATGGTTTTGTAAGAGTTAAATGTCCAGCTAACTATAACGTCCCTGAAACCTATGGTTTTTTCAGTGAATTTCTAAGGTTTTTTAAATGCTAATTTCTAACTATAACGTACCTGAAACCTATGGTTTTTTCAGTGAATTTCATCTGAAACTTGGGAACTAGCCCGGGTTGCCTCCTCTTTTCTTCTTTTTAAAAATAATAATTTATGTCGCACACTAAGCCTTAAAGGGCATTTATTATATATAGAATGCATCTTTTATGGCCCAATACATTAAAAATTTAAATATTAAATGAAGACAGCCCCCCATGGTTTAGCTAAATGTTATATGCGACGATGAAGTCGACTCTACCCCATGTTTTGTGCAATAATTTATTGACATGTTAGGCACAAACTCCCTCTTTAACTTACGGAGCGGCTATCCAATTTTTTATTTCCCCCTGTATTTCCGACCCCTTGTACTACTCTGTGGATACTGCTTTCACTATTCTGTGGATGTTGTTCTTCATTTAAAGTGTTTAATTTTTTTAACTTTATTTTCCCCCAAACTCGCGGTAGTTTCGACCGCACCTAAACTCACTGATTTTCCACGAGCTGCCCCCTTCGTTGGCATGCACCGTGTGATACGTGTCACATGGCAATACACCTGCATTATCAGCGCATCGCCTCAGGCCGCACTCTAGCAGCTGCTCGGAGGGACATTACATCTACTAGTATACCATACAGTTTCATAGAACCCTTCGTATGCTAAGATTGTTAATCATTTCGAAGAAACCATGGCCTACATATATGTGTAACTATATAGATATTACGCACATTAAGAACTGCTGCATTCTTTTCGTGGCTGAAGCAAAAAAATATCCCGCAGTCAGCATGTGTAGGGCAACAGAAGGCACACCATGCCTGCATCAAAGAAGCAGAAGGCGAAAAAAACACCCACACTTTTTGCCGTAGAACATTATTTTCAACAGGGCTTTTAATTATTTTCGATAAAGTTTTGTATTCTAAATTTCTGCCTCCATAGTGAATTGGGAGTAGGGTTTGCATTTGGTGTTTTACACAAACTCGTTCATTCTTTGCAAAATGTATTTGTGTTTCTTCTAGCTTTCGGTTGTTTGTCTTTCTGCCTGTCTTTTTCTTTATTTCTAAGAGTGTTTTTTGTTATTCGCTTCCCACCGGTCTTTCTGTTATCATCTCAGTCTGGTTTCACTCCATTTCCCTTTTATGCTAGTATCTGTCATTCTGCCATCCACTAGTTGCAAACGTTTTTCAATCTATGTATTTTTCTATTTGCCCTCCCCTCTATCTAGAAGCCTGTCTTCTGCTTTTTAAGTCTTTCAACCGACCTATCTTTCCCCCTTTTATCATCCGCTGCACATCAGTAGCGCTTGTCTTTTCAACATTTTCTATCTGCTTTTCTTGTTTTCTCACCGTCTGCCCGACTCTCCTATGTTCAAGCTGTGCATGGCTGCCCAAATGTGTGGTTGCCATTTTCTGTCTGAGTTCCCATCCGCTTGTCATTCCATTTGTCTTTTTCCGAATTTATTTTTTACTCTTTTGTGTCTGTGTGCCGTTTGCCCATTCTCTGTCCTACTGCTTAATGGTTGTTTTACTTTTCAGTCTGTCTTTCGTCATTTTTTTATTCGTTTGTCTGCCTGGTTAAACCTATTTTTTGGCCTGTTTTTTTAATATTATTGTATCTGTCCCTTATCCTGCCTTTCTTCATTTTCCCCTCTTGGTTTACTTGTGTGTATCCCTTCTTTAACTGTCTGCCTGCCTTGTTGTCATTCTCTGTTTGCTTTTACTTTTTCCACAGCTAGCTTTTCTCTGCCTTTTATCTGCCTTCCTGTGTCTCTTTGCTGCGTGGCACCTGTCCGTCTGAATATTCGTTCATCCTTTTGCCTTTTTTTCTTTCTGCCTGCCTCCGCTTTAGCCATAGCTCACTGTAACTGTCTCTTTGTTGTGATTTTAATTTTTTTATCTGAGTGTTTCCCTTGTTACCTTTGTTTCTGTCTGTCTTTTCTCATTTTCTATCTATCATAATCTTTTCTGCCTGCCTTTTGTGACAGTTGACCACTCTGTCTCTTTTCCCCTCCTGCCCCTCTGCCCATCTTTTCCCATTTTCTATGTGTGCATCTTCTCTGTTTTCTACTTTACTTGCCTTTTTCGAACACTCCAACTGTCAGCCTCCTCACGCCCCCTTGCCTTTTCTATATGTTCCTGTTTTATTCTCATTATATATATTTTTTTTCTAATTCTCCCGCTTGTTTTGTACTTAACTCTAAACATTTGTGAAGTCATGCCATCTTGTCCCCGAGCTCTTTGGTAAAATGCATGTAGATGCTTAGCAAGTGACAGTACCGCAGGACAGGCTTCTGCAGTGGTTTACAAAGCTCACGTCGTGAGTCAGAGGGACCTGAAGACAGACCGGCATTTCACAGCGCATATGTGCCCACACAGCGTACCTCTCCACTCCCTGCAGCAAGCACGCCAGTGGTGGACCCTAAGATTCTAGAGAAGCAATTGGTACTGCGTGGATCAATATGTCATAATCCTCTTTTTGCACCTCTGTTGGTTCTTCCTGCACTGCACCTCTTTTGCAAATTTCTGCATCACTCTTGCCTATTTCTACACCCCTCTTCCCTTTATGTCCACCTCTCTTGCTTCTTTCTGCACTTCTCTTGCTTCTTTCTGAACTGCTCTTGCTTCTTTCTGCACCTCTCTTGCAAATTTATGTATCCCTCTTGCCTCTTTCTGCACCCCTGCACCCCTGTTCCCTCTTTCTGCACTTTTCTTGCCTGCTTCTGCACTTGTCTTGACTCTTTCTGCACCTCTGTTGCTTCTTTCTGCACTTCTCTTGCTTCTTTCTGCACCCCTCTTGCCTCTTTCAGCAACTCTGTTGCTTCTTTCTGCACTTCTCTTGCTTCTTTCTGCACCCATCTTGTCTCTTTCTGTACCCCTCTTGCCTCTTTGTGCACCTCTCCTGCCTCATTCTGCACCTCTCTCGCCTTTTTCTGCAGTTCTCTTGCCTCTTTCTGCACCTTTTTTACTTCGTTCTGCACTTCACTTGCCTCTTTCTGTACCCCTCTTGCCTCTTTCTGCACCTCTGTTGGTTCTTTCTGCACTGCTCTTGTTTCTTTCTGCACCTCTGTCCCAAATTTCTGCATCCCTCTTGCCTCTTTCTGCAGCCCTCTTCCTTCTTTCTGCACCTCTCTTGCCTCAGTCTGCCCACCTGTTCCCTCTTTCTGCACCCCTTTTGCCTATTCCTGCAACTCTCTTGCCTCTTCCTGCAGTTCTCTTGCCTCCTTCTGCACCTCACTTGCCTCTTTCTGCACCTCTGTTGGTTCTTTTGCACTGCTCTTGCTTCTTTCTGCACCTCTCCTGCAAATTTCTGCACCTGTCTTGCTTCTTTCTGCACCCCTCATACCTCTTTCTGCACCTCTCTTGCCTCTATCTCACCCCTGTTTCCTCTTTCTGTACCTCTTTTGCCTGTTTCTGCAAGTCTCTTGCCTCTTTCTGCAGTTCTCTTGCCTCCTTCTGCACCTCTGTTGCTTCTTTCTGCACTTCTCTTGCCTCTTTCTGCACCCCGTTGCTTCATTCTGCACTTCTCATGCTTCTTTCTGCACCTGTCTTGCTTCTTTCTGCACCCCTGTTGTCTCTTTCTGCACCTCACATGCCTCTTTCTGCACTTCTCTTGCTTCTTTCTACACCTCTGTTGCTTCTTTCAGCAATTCTCTTGCCTCTTTCTGCACGTCTCTTGCCTGTTTTTGCACCTCTATTGCCTCTTTCTGTACCTCTCCTACCTCTTTCTGCACCTCACTTGCTTCTTTCTGCACCCCTCTTGCCTTTTTCTTCACCCCTCTTCCCTCTTTGTGCACCACTCTTGCCTCTTTCTGTACCTCTGTTGCTTCTTTCTGCACTTCTCTTGCCTCTTTCTGCACCCTTCGTGCCTTTCAGCACCTCTGTTGCTACTTTCTGCACTTCTCTTCCTTCATTCTGCACCCCTCCTACCCCTTTCTGTACCCCTCTTGCCTCTTTTTGCACCTCTGTTGGTGCTTTCTGCACTGCTCTTGCTTCTTTCTGCACCTCTGTTCAAAATTTCTGGATCGATCCCTCTTGCCTCTTTCTGCACCCCTCTTCCCTCTTTCTGCACCTCTCTTGCCTCAGTCTGCCCACCTATTCCCTGTTTCTGTACCCCTTTTGCCTGTTTCTGCAACTCTCTTCCCTCTTTCTGCAGTTCTCTTGTCTCCTTCCGCACCTCTGTTGCTTCTTTCTGCACCCCTCTTGCAAATTTCGGCACCCCTCTTGCCTCTTTCTGCACCCCTCTTGCCTCCTTCTGCACCTCTGTTGGTTCTTTCTGCACTGCTCTTGCTTCTTTCTGCACCTCTTTTGCCTGTTTCTGTACGTCTCTTGCCTCCTTCTGTACTCAAATGGGAAGTGCAAACTGTCAAGTTTAAAGGTCTGCGTGCTCTCGTGACTGAGGTATATGTCTACTTGTATATGTATTCTTACATGTGTTATGCATCTGAAGATGGTAGCTTAAAAAGCGGGTAACTTCTCCTATAGGTGGTCAAATCTTCTCAGTTCTGCTCTGTTATTTGGTTGCACAGGCAGACATGTCTTATGTATATATGTGTTATAGAGCCCCTCAAATATACTATTGAATACAATGTATTGTGAGCAGAAAGAAATGCATACACCTTCTTTTATACAAATTTACAGAGTATGCTGTTTGAAACACAGGTATTCAAGTGATTGTATGTTTATTTTAATTTAACATGTCACTAGGTAAAAGCATAGACATGCATGCATACCTTCACAAACTTGGTCAGACTTACAACAGTGATATGCTTAGGATTGCTGTTTTATATTTGGTAGGCCTAACATTCTGAGCAGTCGATTAATAGTGAACCTTCAAGAGAAAAGTGAGGTTTAAGACATCTTCGGAGAAGGATTAGTGATTAGGGTACTTTGTATGAGTCTGTTGTAAGGTACAGTCAAAGTAGGCCTCTTTCTGCACCTCTGTTGGTTCTTTCTGCACATCTCTTGGTTCTTTCTGAACCTTTCTTCCTCTTTCTGGTCTTCTGTTGCCTCTTTCTGCACTTCTCTTGCTTCTTTCTGCGCCTTTCTTCATCTTTCTGCACATGTCCTACATATGTAGGCATATTTAGAAATTAGCATTTAAAAAACCTTACAAATTCACTGAAAAAAACAGAGATTTCATGGACGTTATAGTTAGGAATTAGCAGTTAAAAAACCTTTGAAATTCACTGAAAAAACCAGAGGTTTCAGAGACGTTATATTTAGAAATTTGCATTTAAAAAACCTCAGAAATTCACTGAAAAAACCACAGGTTTCAGGGACGTTATAATTAGTTGGATATTTTGCTCGTACAAAACCAGAGAAATTCGTCCGTTATAGTTAGTTGAGCTAACTATAACTCGCACCCTCGCAATGCACTGCTGATGACGTCACATATTACATCACTCATGACATGGTCAGTGACATCACTGATGACATCACTGATGACATCTCAAATGACATCACAGATGACATCACTGATGACATCATCCACGTGATCATCTGATGCACCTCCTCACACCCTAATATAACCTTTGATACACCCACTCTAAAATACAGACTACCATTCTCGAAACCATAGACACACCAATACCAGTTAGTACATACCCACTCACTGATTCATAGGTCTACACACACATCCACTCACTCACCCATACAGTCACTCATACACGCAGTCACTCATCAATATAGCCACTGAAATATGCACTCATACACCTATACAGATACTCACACAACGCCACTCACCCATAGAGTTACTCACACACCTAGTCAGTCATGCAAAGAATCAATCACACTCCCATTTACTCACCTATACAGTTATACACACACCACCTCACTTATTCATACAGATACTAACACATACTTACTCTCTTATACAATCACTGACACAAGCGCACACTCATCCATACAGCCACTCTCACAATCACTCACTCTCACATATAGTCATTTATATAGTCCAACACTCACATATACTGCCTTTCACATATGTAGTTATTCACACATGTACCACTGAGACATCCATTCACTCACCAACACACCCATACACACACTCACCCACCCATACAGCCCTTCACAAATGCACTCTTGAACCCATACACCCAGTGAATCACCCACTCACACATCTATGCACAGAGTCACACACCCCCACCCACCCACACAGACACTCAGGCACCCAAACAGATACTCAGACAACCAATGAATAACCCATATAGACACTCATGTAGCTACTCACCAACCCATGCAGCTGCTTACACACCAACTGACAGACTGATACAGACATTCACACAGTTTAGTCACTAACCCATGCATTCAGTAAGACACGTTTAATTACTCACTTATACAGTCAGTCACGCACCTACTAAATCATCCATTCAGACACTCATACACCCACTCATTCTTCAATACACCTTGGCATATATATATTATAAAAAACATATTTAAACTTTACAGAAACACACAGTCACTGGATGAAGTCATGAGTGATGTCATTTGAGATGTCATCAGTGTTGTCATCAGTGATGTCACTGACCATGTCATGAATGATGTAATATGTGACGTCATCAGCAGTGCATTGCGGGGGCGCGAGTTATAGTTAGCTCAACTAACTATAACGGCCGAATTTCTCTGGTTTTGTACGAGCGAAATATCCAACTAACTATAACGTCCCTGAAACCTGTGGTTTTTTCAGTGAATATATATATATATATATATATATATTTGCTTTGTCTGCTCATTGGTAATCAATATATTTTTAGCACTCAAAAAATTTAGGAAACGGTTGTCCCGGTTTGTCCACTCAGACATGAAGTTGCTATTTTACTCATTCCAATACAAGCGCTGGGCATTTGCTGAACATGTGAAAGTCAACAAAACTTGGGGTGGTGTTCACTTAGGCCATTTCCCTAAAAATGCCAGAGAAAATGGAAAATTGGTTTGTACTATGAATTGTGAAGTAAAACTGTTTTTTTACATTTTGCTGCTTTGACCATTTTAAGCACGTTTTTATTAAATCAAATATGTTCACCTAATTCAACATCTGTTACATAACATCATTTGTGTGCCCTGACTATGAAAGTGCCCTTAATTATTAACCTGAAGAAGATGTATTTCTCTTCCCAGTAATGGGAATGTTCAAATGACTTATTCTAATTCTTTGGTGTCTTCGATAATGTTAACAGGAAATTTATTTTGTAGTATTTGTTGCTTTCATTCCCTTGTCGCTTGTCTGCATAGTGTATTTGTTGATGCCCTTAGCAATCTATGTAAGATCTATATGTTCAAAGCTGTACACAATGTCCACTATTCTTTTTTCAGAGATTCATTTGAGTTACCAGTGACAACATTATAGGGTAGTTAAACAAAATTGTGTTTCTGGATACCTAATGTTGTATAGATCCTAAAAATAAATAGCTTTCTTCTTTTCTTATATTTTGAATTGTAACATAGGAGTTGCCATAGATGGAGCTGCAGGTATCTTAAAGAAATGATTCTCCAACTTTTGCACACAGTTTGTACAAGCAATTCATGTGAAGCTTTTGTGAAAATGGAGATTTGTAGACTAAAAAAACACAATTTGAAATGGAAAAAATGCTATAGTTTGACTTTTGATTTCTATCCCTTTAGCAATGTGTAAAGTAAATTATTTGAATCAATAATGTATTTTGAAAGAACGTAAATTTCAGTTTACCTAAAGATATTAAGGAAGATTTATTTGGGTTATAGAGAAAGCTTGCCATTAGCGCCTTGACGCCCTTGGGCTTAGTTCGCGCTTTACAAATTTCATATTCATTCATTCATTCATTCATTCATTACATTCTCTAATCTGAAGTAAATTTCTTTTCTATCAATGCTGCCAACAATTTGAAACACCTAAGGATCCTCTGTAGAATATTCATCTTTATAATATTAATTTTGACATAGTGTCAGATTCAGTTTCTCCCAAATTCAAATTTTTGGTAAACTCTTCAAGTTTGCTTTCAGTATTGAATACCCATTGTATTCTTTTTCCAAGATATGTCACGTTTTTCAATTCCATTGTTACTACACTTTTCTCCAATTATATTTTGAAATTGTAAGATATAAGAAACTGAATGTCTTTCAAAACTGATGATATGCTGGTGGATATTTTTTGATTCTGTTGAATTCAGGCAACCTAAATGATAGCAATTTCAGAAATGTATGCATTTTTGCATAACTCAATACCAACATTTTTTACAAGTTCCAAAAAGAACTTAATATGGATATCCCTGCAACAAACATCTTGCATAAAATTAGGGCACAAGAATTGGTCTTTTTATATTAATAGTCTAATTATAATGAGTCCTCAATATCAAACAGAGGTGTAACACGTAGAATGAACCTTCACATTTTGTGTTATATTGTTATATTGTCCACACTATTCAATCGATTGCACCACAAAGCATTAAGAAAATTGGTTTCTTATGAAAATATGTATATCATCTTCCTATCATTATCTACATTAATATATCATTTACAAATGCATGTTGAAAAACACAACATTTTTTGTTTTGTTGTGTTACAATAAGGTGTGGCACTTCCTTAGGTCTAATGAATCCATTGGACATGGAACATTGTTACTAATATGTTGCAAAGCATTTTTGCGAAAAATATATTTTTTCAAATAAAAAAGCTAAATATATCCACCTTGGACTATGTTTAAAGTAAAATATGCATACTAATTAAAAAAAAACTAAGATTACTAATCACCTAATGTTTCATTGATAAAACCCATGACACACAAGTAGAATGTTTTATAAGCAATAAATGTGTTGAGTACAAATCGCAATTGTTCCATATTCCATTTCATCCATGTTTGCATTGGTACAAAATCATTCAGTTTTATGTATCAGAGCAAAATTAATTTGCTCTCTTGCTTTCTTGCTTCTACATGTGTTTTCCTTTATGTTGTTTATACTTTGTATTTGTTGGTTGTTTTGTGTTGTGCTCTATTGTTTTGTATTTTTGTCCAATATTCGTGTTGTTGTGATGTGTTGTTATTATGTTGAGCAGTGGAGTTATTGTCATTGGTTCCTTGTGGTAATATTGTGCTGCCTTCATCTGTGATTTCTTTGTGTTGTATTCTTTTTATCCTGCTATATTTTCATTGTGTTGTAACATTATGTCATCATGCTATGCTGTTTTACTGGGCTATTCAGTTAATTTACAGACTTTTACAAATAATACTACAATTCTTACAAAATGGAGTGCATTCCATTAAGATTCTATTGGAAACAACCCATTTACCATTGACTAAGCTGTAACATGCTGCAAGTACAGATCTCACACTTTATATGCTACCAATTAGTAAAAACCCAAGTCAGTCACAAACCATGGCTTAAAATTGCACTTATGAAGCTCGCTTATGTGTTCTATCTCACTAAAAAAACTAATCAGATTCAAAATCTTGGTAGTTTTGCCTTTGCATCTTAAGTAAGTCTGGGCGGTGAACTCCGCTCCGCTCGCGGAGTTGGCGGAGTTTTCCGCACTCCGCTTATGTGGAGCTCGCGGAGTTCTGAAAAACTCCGCTTCGCATTGCGGAGCGTAGTTTTTTCCTCGCTCGCGTTCGTCAATGTCAAGTTGGCGAGCACGAGCGTGGAAAATCAACCTCCCGGCGAGATTTCTCAACGCGGGCGGTCAGATTTCTCATTGCGAGTGGTCACGTATGCTCGCGACCGATCACGTTGAGAAACCGCCCCCTCACTTTGAGAAAGCTGCCGCTTAAGTAAAAATCTACTCTAGCGGCACAAGAGAAGCAGCGCCCGCTTGCGCTGCGCACAATGCCATTCGCGATGATTGCACAGTGCGGACAAGCACCTGGCACTGAAAATCACCGCAAACTGCATTTACCTAAAGAAACTCTGCCGCTCACGGAGCTCCGCGTAGTGCGGCGGAGTTTTTTGTGCAGTTCGCGGAGTTCCGCGAACTCCGCCCAGGGTAAATCTTAAGAATATTTTTAACATTCAAGAATCATCAGGTACACATATCTAGCAACTTCTTAAAGTTGTTCAAGCCTTAATTATGCACTACATAGTTTGTTTTACAAATACGTGTGCTTTGTTATGAGGCAATGGAGCTTTTATTTGTTTATATTGGAAAAACATACAGCAATAAATAATTATCTGACATGAAAAATCATGCGTTTCACCTTACTACTGATTATTTGACAGTTCATATGCATTTCTGTTTTGCCGGCGTAATCGTGTATAATTTTGCATTGCACTTGTTACAAGAAAGTAAGCTATTATGCCATGTCACATATAGCATTCTGTAAGAAATTGGGTTACTGGTTGACTGGGGTGTTAACCCTGGCCAAGAAACGGCCACAGTCCCTGTCAGGGTGAACCACAAAGGATACTATATTCACTTATGCTTAACCCCCTGGTAGCTTAGCACAAACTTGGTCAGGCTTAACTTACAGGCTATGTGTATTTATGCAGCACACAAACAGTAATAAAGTGAAAGCACAAAACAAGAAAAATACAACACTAATTTAGAAACAATTGAGAAAATGTATTAAAATATTTGACATCAAAGTGTCAAAAATCCAATTCAGTGGAACTTGAGTTATGAATTTTTAGAGCTAAAGGTAAAAACTAGTGACTAAAAGATCAAAGCACCAACTGCAGACATCTAGTCTCGGAAGACTGGGTCAAATTTGAAAAATATGGCCAGCAACGATGGAGCACAAGTCGGATATAAAGATTGGATTAGGCCTGGTCGGTGCTTACCTTCAGACTAAGAAATTGTGAAGAAAATATTCTGAGAAGGTAAAGGTCATCTGGGCAAGGCTGCAAGTGGTGTCCCAGAAGGAGACGTTGTCACCAGGGAGCCACTGGCCGAAGTCGCAGTGAAGATTCCTATGTTCGGATTTAGGGCCCGAGTACAATCTTGGCAGATGTGATACACCGTCACAAACGTGGCGGATAGCCTGTCTGCCGTGTTACAATTTCCATAAGATAGAATGGAATCTATCTTATGGAAGTTGAAAATCTCCAGCCAGATGAGGCTGGAGGCTGTAGCCAACAAGAGGTCCACAAGACCGGATACCCATTTGACGAAGTGCCGCTGAACATTATTTGCTGCTGCAGAGAAAAATGTAGTGGGGGCTGTCCAGGGGGCTGTCACAAAATAACTTTCAGATGAACAATACAAAACAGAAAGACAAAATAATAAAAGAAAGTACATCAGTTGTAGTATTATACCTCGCATTCAGTACATGCCTACATCGTTATGTTACAGCTTGCGGTAATGGTGAACATTACATGTTGATCTTGGCCTGAGTTGTCTGTAAAATGGTTTTATTTTTTGTTTTTTTTGTTCATATTTCGGGCGTATTACCTCATAGTGATTTTGTATAAGGTATGAGTTAGCTGCATTCTATAACTTCACATTTGCCACCAGCCAACTCTGTACAAGGCATAAGTACTCCTTTAGCTCTGCTATAGGTCGGCATTTCTATTCTTACTTCTGGTTCCTTCATTGTCCCACTACATCACGTCTCTCTGAAGTGGCTGGTGTGGTGTCTGGAGTAGAGAGGAGATATGTCTTCAGGGGCTCCCATATATCTTTTGGCCTAGACGTGGGTGGGAGTAATTCTGCATAAGTGAGAGCCTGCTCCTGCCATGTTATCATATCTAGGAGCCAATCTTTGAATTTGGGGGCCCTGCCTCTCCCCCATTTGCAAGCAACAATTATTAATTTTGCTATCAGAAATCCCAGTGCTAAGTTGCTTCTTTTGGAAATCTCAGAGAAATATTTAAGATAGAGTGGAAGGATTTTTTAAAATATCTTCAAGTTAGGGATTTTGCACTTAAAAAGGGAGGTGGACCAATTGGCTTTTCTAAAAATTGTATAATTGACATAATAGTAGGAGACCGGGATCCCACCATAGGCACCATTTATAACCTCTTCAATGCTCTGATGAAAGATGATCTAGAACGATGGTCGCAAAGATGGAAAGAGCAAATTGGTATATCAGAGGTCCTATTCCAACACTCATTCGAGATGGCACGGAAGATACTAATCCCGGCACGGTTACAGGCACAATATTATAAAACCTGCTTCTCTTTATACTACACTCCTAAAATGATAGCTAAATGGGGGAATGGTAAAGGGGTATATTGTCCTCGATGCGCTCTATACCAGGCAGATTTGGTACACATTTTTTCTTCCTGTAACACACTCATGAATAAAACGAGACATTACAAATGTTTTTAAGGAAATCCTTGGAATAGAATGTACCCTATCTCCTTGCATGATGGTTTTAGGGGTGGCGGAAGTCGAAGTGGGGGACATGGGTCAAGAGCTACTGTTTATAGCCATGGCACTTTTACGACTTTGTATAGCATCTGCATGGTTGGATCCTAATCCCCCAACTTTTCAGCAATGGCTAGCCCGCTTCTTGGCAATTTAAAATCTAGAAAAAGCAGTGTTTGTGAGAAAAGAGGTCCGTGCACAAACTAAGGGTGTTAAAAGGTGGGCGCCAGTAGCAGGGTGGGTAGAGGGAAACTGTTAAAATATTTAGGGGAAAGCAATGCAAAAAGGATCATTTATATCCCAGCAAATGTGTTAAGAAATAAAGATCTTATGATCTGACAAGGCTATCGGGGAGATAAACTAAGATCCTAGTTGCCACCTGGGGTGGGTGGGTCGTGGGTAAAACGGAATACAAAAAGGAGTGCACTACTGTTTTGAAATGTGTTGTCAATTCTATTACGTGTATATATATATCCCAACGGGATGAATGCGGATGAGGCACTGAATGTTCATCTGTAATTGGTCTGGAGCTGTCTGTCCCGCCCCTGCCCAGTCTTCGTGACGTTAGGTCACACTCACCTTTATTTTTATAGCTTTATTCTCTCACGTTTTTAGATCTCACGATAGATTAGACCTTATTAGACATACTTTTTCAATATTTGATTTAATTATATATTCTTAGGTTTCACTAGTGTATATGGCGCCTGTCTAAGTCATACATCATATTTATCTTTGTGCAAACATAATTCTTGCTTTCGGCCCACTTGGGCGAGATGGAATGTTTGTTTTACTAATATTTCATGTTAACCTTGGCTCAGTAGTATTTAATACTGTATATATTAAATGCCAAGAGAGTAGTGACATATTTTGTTAATAATCAACTATACCTTACAAGGTATGGCACATTAGTTTCTTTTTCGAACCTAACCTACCAAATGTCTTAGCCTGTTTGCACTATTTTAACAATATATTAGTCCGTGCGCCATTACATATTAATGTAATTAATTTCTCAATCGATATAACCTAAGTATATTAGATATATTTTTTCTATGTCCAATCTATGTACTAATATAGGCTCACTGTTTCTACATTTAAGGAGGACATTTATTTAATTTATTTATTTTTGCTATTTTATTTTTAAATTTAATGTTGTGGTAAAGGGAAATTTTTCCTTAACAATAATATTGTCTTTCTTAAATTGTTTGGTATTTTATTTTATTTTATTTAACTTTTCTTTTTTCTTATGGGAAAAATGTGCACAGTCATAGACATTAGAGTCGTGGGTAACTTCTATGTCTATTGTTGAATTACAGGTTGCTGTGGCAACCACTAGTGAGTGACAAGCATATATACTGCTAGACAGAGTGTACCTGATGTAGTGATCAAGGCGGTACGCCGTCGAAACGCGTCTAAGCTGTTGATGGAGAAATAAACCTCTTCCTTGTCATCATTTCACGGAGTCAGTGCCTGTCTGTTCGTTGCTGCCAGGATTGGTATCAATATATATATATATATATATATATATATATATATCGCATCCAAAATCGGTTCACTTTATCCAGGTTACAGGCGCTCCACAAGGTGCGTAGCCCACGCGGTTGAACCAAACCGCTAAACATGCAGCAAATCCTCCGTTACAGAGAGATAAGGGTCGCACTCCAGCAATTATAAACCAGTGATTAATTTATTTTTAAATCATTTGAGTCAGCAAACACAGACCAAAACCAACGCGTTTCGGTATTCCCACGATACCTTGTTCACAGTTACTTTGTAACACGATCTGGCTTGTTTTTAAAACAACAATTCCAGGAAAACCTGTTACATCATTTCCTGTTTGTCAAGGGTATTACTCCTCAGACTTCTGGGAGATGTAGTCCCCTAATATAAAAGTGATAATGTTTAACAAATTTAAAGTGACTATATTAAAAAAAATTTGTGAAGAGAGCTTTTTTCCATTACAAATTACATAAGATGAAATGAAATAAAAATTATGATAATTTCAATTTTACCACTACAAACTCAATCATCTGTTGTTACATATTTGCATGAGTTCAAGGTTGTTGATTAAATGAAAGATAAGTGTCCGTTCGTTATAGTTTTCTCATGTCCAACGGGGGTCACCAATTGTTGGAAATCTTATGACATCACTCAAAGGTTTATTCAAAGGTATATCCATTAGTTGGAACACAGTATTTCAGTTACTGAAGGACCTTTATATATACTTGAAGTTTGTTTCATTGGACAGATTTATCCCCTCCAGTGGGGTGATATATATCTTTCATATGATCATCTTTCACTTCCCTTCAGTGGGTGTGGTCATCCATGCATGTTGTTTTTTAATGATGATCGGTTTGTGTGGTAGTCGATATAATCTGCACCTTAAGAGAGGCTGATTCTTGAATTAGATATGTATGTACAGTTCCTCCGATTGATTTAAACCATATGGTGTCATGCTTCTCAGATTTAATATGTGACGTGATTCCTGTTGTCTCAGTCTTTTCTCCCTATTTCCTCCCCGTACATTAGTTGGTATAGTTTCTATCCCATAGAACTTTAACAATTTCCAATTGCTGCTGTGGTGTGTTTCCATATGTCTGGCCACCGCATTGTTCTTGTCTTGGTTTTTTGTGGCACGTACATGCTCCAATATTCTTTTCTTTAGCTCACATATGGTGCTTCCCACATATTTTAACATACAAGGGCACTCCATTACATATACAGTGTATTGACTTTTGCAAGTGATGCGTTCTCTGATTTTCCAGGTTTTGTTGTTTACCATCATCACCTCTGTGGTGGGTTTTGCTATTTGGCATACTTTACATGTTTGACATTTGATAAAACCCTTTGTTTTGAGCCATGTGTCTTTCTGTTGGGTTACTTTAAAATGGCTATGCACCAACTGATCCTTCAAATTTTTCGCTCTACGATATGTTACTACTGGGTGTGGTCCCATTCTTTCTGCTATTGTTGCATCTAACTGTAAGATCTTCCAGTTCCTTTTATAATACCCACAATCTCCTTGGATTCTTGAGTGAAATCCATTATTAATCTTATGGGTTCCAGATCAGATTGTTTTCCTCCTTTGTTGGTAGAGTCAGACATTCCTCTCTTGGTCTCTCATTTGCTCTTGTCCAGCATCTATTTACAATTTTTTTGTTGTATTTCCTCTCTTTGAATCTCTTTATTGTTCCAGCGCTGTGTCTCTTCCATTCTTCCTCCTCACTGCAGATTCTACGTAAGCGGAGGAACTCTCCATATGGTATACTGGATAGTAAGGATGGCTGGTGGAAACTTGTTGCTTCCAAAGTGGCATTAGTTGCTGTGGTCTTACGATGAAGTGTGGTTTCCAAATGATTGTTTTTCACATAAATTTCCACATCCAAGAAGGTTACTTTCTCTTTATTGATTTCATATGTGAATTTTAAACTGGGTATGCTGTTATTCAAGATTTCAAAATAGTTTTGGAAATCAATCTCTTCCCCATTCCAGATGATCAAAAGATCATCTATGAATCGTGTCCAACTGACAATCCTTTTGGTATGTTTTTCCAGCTTGCTGTGCCACGCAATTTCATTCTCCCACCATCCCATCGTCATACAGGCGTAACTTGGGCTAAAGGAGAAACCCATAGCTGCTCTGTTTCGCTGGCGGTATAGATCATCACCGAATAGAAAAACATTACAAGTGAGACTTAGAGAGATCATGTCCATCAGCATTTCATTGTGTTCTTTATAGTGGATGTTTCTTTCCTGCAGAAAATAATTGCAAGCTTTAAGGCCCAAGGTGTTATCAATGTTGGTATATAATGCGATCACATCCATTGTGATCAGGTGGTAAGTGCTTCGCCAATCAATGTTTTGTAAAATCCTGAGTAAATCAGTTGTGTCCTTGATGTATGATCTCAGGTTTGCCACATATGGGATAAGAAAGTAATCAATGTAACTTGCCATGGGTTCTAGAAGGGAGCCTTTCGCTGACAGAATCGGTCTCCCTGGTGGTTCTTTTGGGTCTTTATGTAATTTTGGGAGAAAATACATGGTTGCAATGTTGGGAAATCTACCAATAGGTATTTGCTTTCTTCTTCATTGATCAGATTTTTTTATACCCACATTCTGAGTTTTAGATCAATTTAATTTTTGATAGACTTGGTAGGGTTTGTTTGTAGTTTTTCATAATATGTGATATCTTTTAGTTGACGATGTGCTTCTGTGATGTATGATACTCGGTCCCATACCACCACATTTCCGCCCTTATCTACCATTTTGATCTCTATTTGATGGTCATTAGATAGTTTTTTCAGGGCTTCCCTTTCCATTTTGGTTAAGTTGTCTTTATATCTGGGTTTGTTCATCTTGTAGAGGTCATGAATAACAGCTTCTTGAAACAGATCTATCTTATTTCCCGGGGCTAGCTGCGGGTAGAATTTCAATTTGGGTCGTTTTTTGCTCAAACCTGCCCCTAATTGTGGACACGCTGTATTCAAGGTATCTCTTCCCCTTCTTCTGCGTTTAAATTGAGTAAGGTTAAAAAGTCATTTGAATCCTTTGCCAGAAGTGTGGATACGGGTTTTTCCATTGTTCTTATTGGTCTTTGTCTGTTCTGATTTTCCAAGAAGTGTTTCGCCAATTTGATTTTCCGTATATATAGATATAAATCTATCCTTGTTTGTGCGAGATCCATTCTTTGTGTTGGGCAGTAATTAATGCCTCTTTTTAGGAGTGAGATTTCAGCTGAGGATAGTTCACGTTTAGAGAGGTTCACCACTTGAAGTTCATTCATTATAGGTCCTTCCTCTGTCTCATACTCCTGGTTTTCGTACCAATCCTTTCGGATGAGCTGTTTGCATCTTCGTCCCCTTCGTTTCGTTTTCCTTGATATCGTTGATATCGTGGTTTGCCTCTTCCTCTTCCTCGTGATTGTCGTTGCGCCATTTGATTTTGCTCCCAGTGGCGTTGTTGGAGGACTAGGCGCATGTCCCGTAAAAAAACTGATTTTGCACCTTCCATTGGGGTATCAAGTTCACCTCCACTCTGGTCCGTGGATGTTAATGAAGATAGGCTGCTTGTTGCACCTGCATCACTACTTGCCAACCCATGCTGCTTGAAGGGGTCAAATTTGCGGGCAAAGGTGAAGATCCGTCCTTCGGAATAGTCAATGGTATCTCGTACAAATTTGTTATGTTTGCGCTGTCTAACTACATCCTCATGCTTATCAATTTGTTGTTCCAGATCATTTTTGAATTTTATCATTTCTGTGTTCAATTTAAGGGATTCCAATTCCTTCTCCACTTCTAGCAATTGTTCCTTGATTTTTTGTAATGCTATCTCAATGTGTTTCACGAGTATTGTAATTAAGCCCAAAGATGAATTCAAGGTATGTTCGCCCCATTCTTGTAGCAGATCATTTGTTGCATCCTGATGGCTGGGATAGAAACTATACCAACTAATGTACGGGGAGGAAATAGGGAGAAAAGACTGAGACAACAGGAATCACGTCACATATTAAATCTGAGAAGCATGACACCATATGGTTTAAATCAATCGGAGGAACTGTACATACATATCTAATTCAAGAATCAGCCTCTCTTAAGGTGCAGATTATATCGCTTACCACACAAACCGATCATCATTAAAAAACAACATGCATGGATGACCACACCCACTGAAGGGAAGTGAAAGATGATCATATGAAAGATATATATCACCCCACTGGAGGGGATAAATCTGTCCAATGAAACAAACTTCAAGTATATATAAAGGTCCTTCAGTAACTGAAATACTGTGTTCCAACTAATGGATATACCTTTGAATAAACCTTTGAGTGATGTAATAAGATTTCCAACAATTGGTGACCCCCGTTGGACATGAGAAAACTATAACGAACGGACACTTATCTTTCATTTAATCAACAACCTTGAACTCATGCAAATATGTAACAACAGATGATTGAGTTTGTAGTGGTAAAATTGAAATTATCATTATTTTTATTTCATTTCATCTTATGTAATTTGGAATGGAAAAAAGCTCTCTTCACAATTTTTTTTAATATAGTCACTTTAAATTTGTTAAACATTATCACTTTTATATTAGGGGACTACATCTCCCAGAAGTCTGAGGAGTAATACCCTTGACAAACAGGAAATGATGTAACAGGTTTTCCTGGAATTGTTGTTTTAAAAACAAGCCAGATCGTGTTACAAAGTAACTGTGAACAAGGTATCGTGGGAATACCGAAACGCGTTGGTTTTGGTCTGTGTTTGCTGACTCAAATGATTTAAAAATAAATTAATCACTGGTTTATAATTGCTGGAGTGCGACCCTTATCTCTCTGTAACGGAGGATTTGCTGCATATATATATATATATATATACACTGTGCAAATAAAAATTATTTAAAAAAAAAAATAATAATTCCAGTGCTAAGAATTTTTTTTGTGCGGTTTCGACCTCTTTGGTATATCCCAATATGGCTGTATTCGGGGTAGACTGAATTGGGGAGCCCACCATCTGTACCATTGCTTCGAACACATGTTGCCAATAGTCATTGATGGCGGGGCATTCCCATGCTAGGTGTAGGAAACCTGCCTCCTCTCGCCCACACCGTACACACCTGTAGTTGTCGCTTAGGTGGAGCTTGTATAACCTGGCCAGTGTATAATACAGTCGATGTAGAAATTTGTAATGTATCATTCTAAGCCTACTAATGGCTGAGATGTGCCCTATCAGTTTGCAGCAAAACTCCCATTGCTCGGCCGGTATTGGTGTGCCAAGCTTCTCCTCCCACGCTGTACGCGATGATAACTGGGGTACTTTGATTGCTCTTTGTGTAGTGTGGTATATACGCGAGGTCACATGTCGGGGTGGTTCTGATTGAGGTAGATCATGTAATGGTGGGAGAGTCTGAGGCTCTCGTGGAAACTCTCGGGTGATAGCCCGAACACTTTGTCTGAGTCTGACAAACATAAATAATTCCATCGCAGTGGGGTTATTGTCACGAAAAAACTGTTCACTTGTTAGGAACTCCCCATCTACATAGAGATCTCCCCATTTCTTTATCTGGACTTTATCCAAGACTTGTCTACATAGTCTTTCGTAAGTGACCTATAAGTCTGGGTGATAATCTATAAGCAGGCGAGGGGAGTACAGCATCTGCATATCTAGTCTGGCGGCTATTTTCCTCCATGCAGTATTGGAGCATGATACAGTAGAGGGGTCGGCTTCTCGCTGTTTTTGCGGTGTGGAGATAAATCCTGATAAAGGGGTGGGCTCCATATATCCCATTTCTACTGCTAAATGTGGCATGAAGGGGGTGGGTGGAACCAGTACACTGCGTAATGTGCTTGTGCACAGAGATAGTGTAGTTCGAGATTGGGTATTTCGAATCCTCCTTGTGAGTATGGGAGAGTAAGCACTTCCCACTTAAGTCTGGGTTGTTTGCCCCCCCATGGCAAGTGAATCGTTTGCGTTCGGAGAGCTTTAAAATATGCTTTCCCCACATTGTATGGAATGTTCATAAATAAATATAGCATTTTGGGCAATATGACCATTTTTTATTAGTGATATCCTCCCTGCCATGGATAGTGGCATTGCTATCCAGCGAGTTATAGAGTCTGTTATGGTGTCTAAGGTCTTGCCATAGTTTGTGCTCATCAGTTCACTTCTGTCTCTTGTAATCTTACTTCCTAAGTATTTAACTTCCGTCTCGTTCCATTCCAAGGGGTAGTCCAGAGCATGGGGGTGACCTTATCAGTGAGGGGGAATTTACTTGATTTTCTCCAATTTATATTTATGCCCGAATACTCCCCGAATTTGGTAATTTCTCTTAATAATCAAATTTTCCTGTGGGTCCTTAACATATAAGGTTATGTCATACGCATATAGTGATATGAGGGTGTGTCTAGTGGGATACGCTAATGCCTGCTCTTTATGGTGCTGTCTCAATTTTGCTGCTAAAGGTTCGATTGCTAGAGCAAATAATATTGGAGATAACGGACATCCTTGTCTAGTTCCCCCTGTTATTGCGAATGAGGAAGAGCGGGACCCATTAAGGGGAACAGTAGCCAGGGGCTTCCGGTATAGGAGTTCAATCTACTTTAGGAAGTCGGGGGGGCATCCCCATGTGTCGGAGGATTCCGATGAGGTAGTCTCATTCCACGGAATCAAATGCCTTGGTGGCTTCAAGAAATGCAGCCTCCGCGGCAGTGTCCGGGTCTATGTCTTGAAGTACCGAGAACAGTGTTAGAAGGTTGTGCGAGGCCGCTCTTCCTGGGATGAACCCAGCCTGATCAGGCAACACCAGTCCGTCCATTAACAGGTTTAGTCTATTTGATAGGATCTTGGCAAAGATTTTAGTGTCCCAATTAATCAGCGAAAGCGATCTATAAGACTCACAATATGCCGCTGGCTTGCCTGGTTTGAGCAACGAGGTTATCATGGCTTCTCTCATTGTCAATGGAAATATACCATCCTCGCCTGCCTCGAACACCTTCTTTAGGATGGGAACTAGCTGTATGGCATATGTTTTGTAAAATTCTACGGGCAGCCCATCTGACCCCGGAGCCCGCCCTGATCTCATTTGCATAATGGCAGCTGTGATCTCATCCTCTTCAAGGTCTGCTGCTAGGAACTCTCTTTGGGAGTCCCCAAGCCAAGCTAGTGCTGTGTCCTCGAGATATTGTGGGAGGTTTAGGGGTTGTGTCCTCTTGAGGTATACAGGGTCGAGTAATATTCTGTGAATATATTTATTAGATCAGTGGCATTCCTATGGATATTCCCCTCGGAACCATACAGTTCGGTAACCTAATTAGAAAACCTGGGTTGTCTAATGTAATCTGCTATAGCCTTCCCTGGGCAGGCTCCCTCCCCATAGATTCTTGCTCTGTGGTACTTGCTCTTGAAGTTACACTCCCTTTCCACTGTGTCTTTGTAGTCTGTAAGTTTTTCTCGTAGGGTAGCCTTCGTGCTTCCCTCTGTGTTTAGCTTGGACATTTCGTGTTCTAGCCCTCTTATCTCTATCTCTAGTTTACCGAGTTGCGTTCGGATATCCCTTAATATACCCCCTCCTTTCGCGATACAGAGCCCCCTCATGGTAACCTTAAATGCCTCCCATACCGTGGTGATTTTTGGGACAGTATCTGTATTGCGCTCGAAAAAGTCTTGTATTTCTTGACCTATCTCATCTTTAAAAACTGTATCTAGCAGGGTCGTTGGGTTTAATCGCCACTTGCTATATGGCGGCTCGCAGTCCGGAATGGAGAGAATCATTTTCACCAGAGAGTGGTCAGAATATGTCCTTGCTAGGTGGTCGATCTGCTCTACCCAGTGTCCTATTCCCCTTGAGATTAGCCAGTAGTCAAGCCTGGACCAAGTTGAGTGCACCACAGAATGATGTGTGCCTTCTTTGACATTGGGGTGCAATTGTCTCTATGCATCTAGGAGATAATTACCTGCAATGATCCCTGCCAGCTGTCCTTGTGCTGAAGTATAGTATTGTGCTGACGGATGAGATCTATCCAGAGTGGGCGAAACTACTGTATTAAAATCTCCCCCCCCCAGAGGACATGTGTCGTTCCTGTAGAGAGTATTTTGCCCCATAATGTGACAAAAAAAATGGGGATCATCAGCGTTAGGGCCATAACAATCCGTGATTGTAACCGCATGCGACCATAGTCGGCCCCATACAATGCAATATCGACCTTGTGGATCCATCAGGGAGCCTCCTGGCACAAATGGTGTATTCTTTTTGATAAGGATCTCTACTCCCCTTGCATATGTGGAGTAAGACAAGAAATAGCGATGTGATGCCCAACGGGCGGCAAAGCTTGGTTGTGTGGCTGGGTTGAGGTGTGTCTCTTGCAGTAACGCAATTTGGATGTGATGTCTATCCAAATATGCTAAGATGTGCCGTCTTTTACGTGGGTTATTTAGCCCTCGAACATTCCAGGACATACAGTGGGGTTTAACCAACTGCTTAGTGTTTATCAGTTTCAAGTAATGTTAGTGAAAATGTGCTTAACACTTTTGCATCGCTGTTCAGGTTAGCTGACATGTACCGAGCGGAACACCTATCAAGAAACAATCTGACATTACGACTGATATCCCGTTCCCTCCCCCTCCCACACCGACATCCCCAACTTGTCAGGTATGCATTTCTCTCCCACCACGAATCTAAACTTAAGAACAAACAGCAATATTTCTTGCATGCAGCCATCCTAGCTATCGTGTAGCAAAGCCAAAAAGTAAACAGGGGGGTTCTCCCGTGGAGGTGCTGCTAGGGGGGGTTGCGCCTTTCCTCTTCCCCATTGTGTCCAGCTGACCGGGGGAGCTCCCAATCAGTGGAAGTGTGTGGGGGAGGGGCGTCCGGACCTTATTTATCTAGTTCGCCATCACCCATGAGAGCATGGTGCCATAATCAAGAAACAGGGGCACCTTATCTAGCGTCAACATTTCTGGGCCCAGCACTGCCATCTGGGCCACAACGGCGGGATCGTCTCTTCTCGTCAGGAGTCCCAATGTAGTTTGGAGGTCTCTATAACTTGGGGGTTATGATATTGAGTCTTTTTGGTATGCCCCCTTAAGCCTCTTCATTACCTCACAAGCCATGAAGCCATCAATCAATTTTTGCCAACGGTGAGGGTGAGCAGGATCTGGACCTGCTGGAGTTCCCATTAGACGCTGTGCGTTGATTCCTTTTCAGAAAATCCTCTGCTTGCTGTGGGTTCTGGAAGAAGTATTGTTTCCCTTTGTAGGTGACACGGAGTCGCGCCGGATACAGCATGGCATAGTCTAATTGGGCTTGTTGAAGTTTCCGTTTTACCGCAATGAACTTCATCCTTGCACCTTGCTAGGTGTAGCACGGCCTCCCTGTTGCGGTAATTAAGGGATCTGATAGGTCGTGGTGGCGCTCCTGGGGGAGGGCGCGCTCCCAATGATCTGTGTGCCCTTTCGATCACCAGATGTTTCGAGAAAGCTTCTGCGCCAAACACCTCGCAGAGTAGCAGCTCCATATAGTCTTCCATGCGACCTGTGTTCGTCGTTTCAGGTAGACCAAGCACGCGCACATTATTCCGGCGCGAACGCGCTTCCAAATCTTAATTTTTTGCTGCAATTACTCTCAGCAGGCGATCCATTTGGGAGATCTGTTCTTTACTACTCGTGGCATTGTCTTCCAGGTCAGAGATTCTAGTTTCAGCCTCTGTGAGTCTGTGATCATGTTTTTCAAGTTTTGAACAATTGTGTCCATGTGTGTGGACATGGTGTCCATTTTTTACTCAATGTACATTAGGCTGTTCTTCATGGTGAGGAGCAGGCCTCTCCAATCATCTTCCTGGCTATCTAGGGGAGCCTCAGCGTCAGTCTGCTCTTCATGCTGCGTGCGGATTGTTTTTCGGGCCTCGAATGGCAGTTTCGACTGTTTTCCGTCTGTTCTCCCCAAGTTGTGCATTCTATTAGTCTCCCTTTGCTCGCTCTTACACTCGGTACAATCGCTCTCTTCGGTAATATTGCAGGGTGACAATCTGGTCTAATGCTGGAGATTCGCAGTCCCTCTAAATTTTACCGCTGGAAACTGTCCCTGACCCCTATTAATGGAGGTCCACTCGCGCTGATCTGTTGTGCAGTGGTGTTATTGAGATTTAGGGGATGTTGCTCTGACTACTATTGCTCAGTGTATTTAGTGAGGCCTGGGCTAATGTCTATTTTTATAGATCATCTGAAGTCCTAAGGTGGTAGTCCAGCAATTCGCATGCACCTCGGGATATGTAGCCATTTTGTGGGGCGCCAGCAGCGTGCACACTTGAGGGTGGGTGTGTTTTGTCTTGCTTTCGGGCCACTAGGCCTCACGGTGAGCCTCTCTGTGCATCCCCCCCCTGGCCCGCAGTCTCCGGCGCAGCTCAGGCACTGCGCTCCAATGTCTCACTGGGTTCTGTGGTTCCACTCCTTAGAGGCCTAGTGGGTTGTGCCGTTACTCCGTCACTTGTGTCATCCGCCTCCAGGGTATAACAGCCGTCCCCTCCTACTGCGACCAGGGGTCCGCGGGTAGCGGTCTCTCTCCTTTGCCTGCTCTTAGGGTGCACTGCTGTGCCGGCAAATGTTCTGGGTGCGAGGGGGTCTATGGGCGCATCCTCTATCTTCTGTTGGCTTCTGGCGCCAAAGCCGGTGCGCGTCTGGCCTACGCAATCCTCCACCAGCACCGCTATTTCAGTTGCTCACCTTCATATCACTGGCATTACAGGGGTTCCGGTGAGTATTATCAGATCGCTCCGGGTCATGGGCGCTTCAGCATTTCGCAAGCCTGCTGGTGTGCCACGGGTGCGGCCTGCACCTCGTGCTCAGCACCGGCCTTTATTAATTCTTGGAATGTGCCGCACTTCCCTCGGTCGCGGCTGCATCAGTCTGCGCCTGGCTTCAGCTCCTGCACAAAGAGCCGCAGGTCACACACTAGCCTCCGTCAGTACACTGGTGGATACGACGATAGATCCCTCCTGTTTTGCTCCCACTGGGACAGCGATTATTGCTGCATTTGTGGTCCGGACCACCGGAGGCTCACCTTCGTGCAGCCATCTTGGTCGCACGCCCCCTAGCACCTTTCACTAAATATCTTTGAAAGACGCATTCAAAGATATATATATAAGACATACCTGGGCATGCACATACTCAAACAGGCAGATATTTGTAAATGTTTTGTTAACAAAGTTTTACAAAAACTTAAAAGATTTTGACTTTTAGATTACTGGCTCCATTCACATATGCAGGGCTTGCACATCCTTTGTAGGTTCTAAGTTTATGAGTGACTCACAGAAATACAGAAGCCCAGATTCACAAAGGGCTTGCATTGCCTTGTGCCACACAAGATGACGCAAGGCATTGCAAGCCCTTTAGTGGTATTTACTAAGCAATGCAAAGTCACCTTGCGTGGCTCTGCGTGGCTTAGTAAATCCAGGCCCAGATTTTCAAAACAGTGATGCAAACAACTTTCTGTGCTGTACTGCATGACAGGGAGAGAGCAGGGATGCACCATATCTACTAAGATATGTCACATTCCCGTTCTCTCACTGTGCTAGTGCAGTGAGTGCTGCCTAGCGCCAGTACAGGAAACTTTGTGCCATGGTGCAATGGTGCAAGGGGGCCTGCGTCACAGGCAGGGTTGTTTTGTGCAATATTCACAAGAAGAAAGAGGGAAATGCTTCAAAGGATTGTTTTTGTGCAAGAAAAAACAGTCCTGCCTGTAACGCAGCGACCCTTGCACAATGGCAAAAGGGTGTCTGCACTGGTGCAAGGCAGCTTTCAGTGCTCCAGCGCAGAGAGAGAGCAGTTTGTGTCATATCTTAGTAGTTTTGGCACATTCCTGCTCTCTCAATGTCACACAGCGCAGCAAGATATCTTGCTGCATTGCATGACCTATTGGTAAATCTGACCCAGAGTGTCGTGATGTTCTTATCACATGATGTAGCTTTGTTGCTAAGGGGAGCTAGTCACAACTCAGCTCTCTGCCCCTTGCAGTAGTTGTGCACAGCAGTTGGCCAGCTTACACCTAGGTGCGTGGTACTCATAGTATGGTCCACGGGCCACCAGCGGCCCGGCAAGCCTTCCTTGACAGCCAGCGGACCTTGCAGGCAATGTACCTGTGTGTTTTTTTAAAAGAGTGTCAGCAAATACTAAAGAGGGCTGCTGGAGCATGCACGATAGAAAATGCAGATCATATGCTCGAGCGCCCTTCTTTGGTGTTTACTGACCGCCTCCAGGACGGGAAGCAAAGGTCCTTTAGAAGTCAGCTGTTGCTCTTTCACAGCTGACTTTGAGGGAGCCTTTTGGGAAGCTTCCTGCTTCCTTTGTTGCCGACGACGCCCGCATCTCTGACACTGTCTGCTCTCGCCTGCACCCTTGGACAACATTGGGACTGCAGCAGGGGTCCCCCTGGATTGGGCCAGCCTGCTTCCCTCCTCACCGCACACAGAACTGCTTGGTGCTCTTCAGATGCACCTGCACTCTCCGAGGCCATTATGATTGCAACAGGGGGCCCTATTATTAAGACAGAGGATTAGAGCACTCCTGTGGTACTGCAAATGATGAAAACTACACAATAACGGTACTAAAGGTAAGGACAGTGCACAATTCCAGGAAATAATATTCACAGAAATTGAAGGGGTGAATAATGCAACGGGGTTAAACATTTTGCTCTTCTCATGCACTGTGGTCCATGAATGTTGTGGGATCCATGCTCTAGTGAGAAGAATAATTCACTATCTCATGCATTGAGCTAATAAATACTGCACAGATGTAGGCAGGCACAGAAGTAGTGATTGCTGCACATTGCTGGACACTGAGACAAAGTATCCCAAGTGACAGGAAAATGAATACTGAACAATACCTGGTGTTAGGAAAATGGATATTGAACAATCTCAGGCGTTAGGCAAATGAAAACTGCACAATCTCAGGTGTTAGGCAAATGAATACTGCACAATCCCAGCAATTCAGGTGAGGAATTTCTCAAATCCCAGGCAGTTAAAAATGTTTTCCATTTTATGCAATGTGTTAACAAATTCTGGACAATCCAAGTATTCAAGTCAACAACCATTAAGAAAAATGTATATCTGACCAGTTAATAGGTAACCTTGCAGTTATTATATGGACACGCAAGTTTAAGGTACTGTAACCTTGTGTGTTCATAACTGCAAGGTTACCTGTTAACTGGCCAGATAATCATTTTTCTCAATGGTTGTTGACTTGAACTACGGACTAACTCAGTACTCTGGTTGTGCTCTGAATGTATGCTTAACAAGTGTCCTTGCAGGTATTATATGGACACACAATGTTACAGTACCACTTTGACTTGTTTTGAAAAGGTGGTGATTTTTTTCTCTAGCCCCAACCCCACTGACCCCAACCCCACTGGTGCGGCCCTCTGTCACAAACCACACTGTACCCATGACCTAGGTGATTGTGGGGCTGCAGCCCTGTTGCACACTTGTCTGGCCTATTTGGTAATATCTTTCCCCTATCCCACGACCTAGAAGCATGTATTCATGTGGGGGGGAGGGTCTGCTAAATGTTCCGGGATCTGATTGCTTTCCACACATTCCAGTGTTGCCTCATTCTCTTGTTGGAGGCTTTATTTGACTGCAGCGGCAGTGATTTTGGCATCCTTGTGGATCAAGGACATGGCACAATAGAATATGCAAATCCACATTTAAGTCATTAAATTCAAAACAGCCAATCAGTGATACAGGGATGCATGGGAAATCTTTTTGATTTGCTATGTTATGATCATCTTTATTGATTTTGAATTTAATTCATTGATGGAATTTGGATTTAAGTTTGTTCAGTCAGAGAAGGTTGGCCACTATGCCCAATTGCAGGCATATGGAAAAGGTCAAAGTCTCTCCTTAAGGTTTCTGAGGGAGAACATCTTCAACCCCAAGCTGTTACATTCAGGGGGGCTTATTTATGGGCCCTTGCGTCACTTTTGTGTCGCCGGTGCGTCACTTTTTGTGACGCACCAGCGGCATAAAAAATGCACCATGTTGCACCATATTTACAAAGTGACGCATCTATGTAGATACGTCACTTTGTAAACCCCTGCGCCACATTATACCTGCGCCAGGTATAATGTATGCGGGGGGGCGTTCTGATGCAAGAAAGGGTCGTAGAAGTGACGCAGTGAAATCTATAAGTACGGTGTTAGCAGGTCTGCTAGGACCGGAGGAGCTTGTTGAGTCAAGATTTTGTGAGCAACGCATAGTGTCTTGAACTGGATTCTTTTTTCTACCGGTAGCCAGTGTAGCTTAGGTAAAAACTTAGACACTGAACATGATTTCGGAAGCGCCAATAGAGTACGGGCTGCTGCGTTTTGTATTCTCTGAAGGCGCTGAATACAGGATTTGTTGGCACCCAAATATAGGGAATTGCCATAATCCAGTCTAGATAAAATTGTAGCCTGTCAAATAGTCTGCCGAACTTTGGGCTCGAAAAAGCCAAGCAGAGGTTTTAACCCTCTCAGGAGCCCGAAGCAGGTCCCTGCGACTAATTTGGATTGAGCATCAAAAGAAAGACCTCTATCGATCCAAAAGCCCAGGTTCTTGACCGCCTCCTTAGGCAGAGGTGCTGGTTTTAATTGGTCTGGCCACCATTGCTCTGACCACATATCGCTGTCTCTCCCGAACAGCAGAATTTCCGACTTACTGGCATTTAGCTGCAAGCAGTTTGTTGTCATCCAGTAGGGAAGGTGCTGGATTTAAAATCCAACAATGTGTTCCCTAAAGCAAGTCATTGTAATGACTTGCGTTGTAATGTAACGCATAGTAACGATGCGTCAGTTGTAGTGCCTGCGTTGTAATGGCACTGCATAGTTCTGTCTGCATCGTAAATGCTGTTTCCCCTAAGGTATATCTTCAGGAGATACCACTCGGCTGAACTCCTTTGGGTGTTCCAGGCGGGGTTCCCTTGTCAATAAAACAAAAAAAAACATCCAGTTTTCATATGGTGAAATTATCCCATTTAAACTGCTTTTGATAGACGATTTTATTAACTTTTGGTATTATAACCTGCTCCCATGCCAGAAGCTAGTGCAAAAAAACAAAAGCTTACAAAAAGTTTGTGTTCAGCCTATATTCATTTTGTTGCTATATGTAACTGAAGGTTGCCATAGTAACTGTTCCCTCTATCCAGACACTGTGATGAAGCAGGTTGAAATACCAAAGAATACTTGCTTTTTTATTAATCTGCCAAACAGAGCGCTTCTATGATTTTCAAAAGAGTGTCTGAGAGCCCACTGTCAATGAACAAAAACAGTACCAGCAATCTGTGGGATGGAGGTAGAGGGCATAAATAATGGATTAATGCCACATGCTGCATTCATTGAAAGAAGCACAGTACCCTACAGGTTTGAGAGAAGACTGCCTGGCCGCAGGGCATAATAACGACCTTGTACATGTCCTCTTGCATGCAGAATTTTCTGACTAAAACATTTACCATGTCCAGAAGGCTTAGACACATGATCGAGACGCACTCTCCACCCAGTACTTCTGCCGCAAAGCCTCATGAGTAATGATTCTGGTCATGCCAAGTGTGCTGCGGGTGCCACTTATGGACCTTACCAAACTCTGTGCACAGTCCTCGTGTCCCTAGAGACTGCTGTGTATGACTGTGGGGAAAGGGGGACTGGGTGGATTGTTTGGCTGATGACTATTCCCAGTAGACACTGGGCATTAGTGTTAGACTTGAACCACAACTTCCTCCATGAATCCTTGTCCATGAAAGCTACTGATCAGTGCCATAGGCCATGCTCAGCACGACCTGTGATGAGGTAACTGCTTCTGGCTATAATATGCATTCAGTTTCCATGAACTTAGAAGCAGGCGAGCATCACCTTTTGTGATGTTCAACAAGCATCAGGCTCTAGATAAAGACTTTTGATGTTCTCTACTGTTGGACCTGACATCCTTGGCAAGGCTTTCCCCCAACGTTTTTCTTTCCAGCCTCCTGTTTCTGCTGACTTTGTTTTTGCTGGCCTTAGCACTCTGCTCACTTTGCCTCTGCTAACCATTGCTAAAGTGCTTGTGCTCTCTCCTTTAAACATGGTAAAATTGGCTTACACCAAATTGGCATATTTAACTTACTTACAAGTCTCCAGTAAAGTGGTACTCCAAGTACCCAGGGCCTGTAAATTAGATGCTATTAGTGCACATGCAGCACTTATTGTGTCACTCACTTAAGTAGCCCTGTAAACATGTCTCAACCCTTCCATTGCAGCCTGTGTGTGCAGTTTTAGACTGCCATTTTGACCTGGCAAGATAAATCTCTTGTCAGGCCCAAACCTTCATTTTTAATGTGATGTGGTGTTTCAAAATGCACTATCAAACAATAGCAGCATTGGGGATGATCGCAGCTATCTGCAGAAGAACGTGATCTTCACTGATCATCCCGCACTGCTATTGTTTGAGAGTGCGTATTGAAGCACCACATTGCAGAGATGGATTGGTATTCTGAAACTGATTGACTCAGAACAACCATTAACTATATATTTCCCTTACACTTTTTGATGTCTACTTGCAGACCGGCGCAACCAGATAACCACAGTTGGTGCTTTGTGCTTCTAAGCACTGTTTTCACTAACATTTTTACAATTCCATATCTACGGTTCTACTGTTTGGATTTTTGTCATTTTGGTCTCAAATAATTTATTAAATTTTACTCTATTTTTCTAAATTGATGTGGGATTTCTTTGTGTTTTGTTTTCACTTTATTACTGTTTGAAGTACTCCATAAATTCTTTACACATTACCTCTAAGTTAAGCCTGTCTGCTTTGTGACAAGATATCAGAGGGTTAAGCACAGGTTAATATGGGGTTTGCTTGTGGTTCTAACCTGCTGGAGATTGTGGTTGCTGCTTGTGTAGGGTTTCATCCCACCAACCAGTAACCCAATTCCCCCCCAACCAGTAACCCAATTTCCAACACCTACCTTCGTTGAATCTAGGGAGAGCCTAGAGGATTGGGAGTGCAAGCCATTTGATATGCCCTGATCACAGTAGCGGTGCTCCAAAACGTACAGAGCATATTTTTCTGGCTTTGTCAGTGTGCTCTGGGGCATTTCAGCAAGGAACCCAACGTATAGTATAGTAGAAAACTACTCCTGTTACACAAAGAACAATACCCAGCAGGCTCTAGTAACATGGAATCAACTTTGCCCATCCCATGCACCAAGTTCATAATAACCCAGAAACCATTGGTAAATGTATTTAAGCATGCTTATTCTCCAGACGTCTGTGGACGAAGAGCTATATGATGTTGAGCATTCTTTGGGTGTAGAGTGTTGACTTATACTATAGCCTGCCCCTAGTTACTCAAGTTCATTGGCATTGACATTTCTTCTGGTCTTTGAGAGCAGAGCCAGCTACTGGACCCGGCTGGGCAGTGCTTAGCCTGAACTCTACATATATTGGTGTGCTGGCCATGCTTTTAAATCAGAGCCTGGAATTAAAGGGTGTGAGTGCAGGGCATGTTAAAGGCTACATCATACGCTCTTTGACCACTTGTCAGTGAAAAGTGACCACATGTTGAAAGTGTACCAGCTTTTGTAATGTTCAATCAGTTTTAATCTTCTATAAAACACTTTTCAGTCATATACAAATGTCTCTACATCACAATCTTAAAACATATAACTTATTGCCCTATGCACTCATAGATTGACTGAGACAATGGTATGCTGTTGTTGGAGGTGAAATAGTAAAAAGCCTTTTCACAGTGAATGGCCTTTTTAAAAGTATCCTGTTTTTTAAAATATTATTTTACATGTCTGCAATATGTGTTTACCAAATATCAGAAAACAAGTAAATTCATAAAATGGATAAACTAAGAAAACTATAAACAGTAGATATAACTGTCAAAGAAAGAATACCATGACAACACAAAGTCCTCAAATGTCCCATAAACACTAGCTTAAATGTGGAGAAGTTGCACACAGCTAGTAAACAATCCAAAGGCAAGGAATGCATGGTTTATTCCTCAGGAAGAGCTGACAATTTTTTCAGTGAATGCTTTTCCAGAAAATCTTCATGTGTACATGGGTCCTAAACTGGTATGTGTTGAGCCAATGATATGATATCAAAGGAGTATTGATACTCACATTTCCAGCAAGGCAGCTCCCTTTTGCACGGTGTTAAAGGTTTTGTCTGTTTTTCACATGCTCAGGCAACCAGAAAACACCCTTATCTATCATTGATGTGTCTTTGAAGATGCATCCAACACAACTAAATCAAATCATCGTCTTCAGAATTCTCTTAATCCTGTGAATTGAGACTAGGTGCAGGAAGGACAGGTCAAGTGGGAAGGTCCTATAGGACCAATTTATTCTGCAGGCTCCATTGTTCTGCCAAATGGTTGGACCCCTTTCAGAAATTGTGGTTTTCCCTGAAAGCGATGTGCACTTCCTGCAGAAGAAATGTAAGATGAGTTATTTTTGTTGGAGCACATTTTTGTGCAGGCAAAATGCCTGACAGTGCTCACTTGGAAATCAATAATGATCTGGCACAGCAAAACCAACCTCCAGGTACCATATAGAGTACCAGAAGAGGTAGACAGAAAACCGAAAAGAATATGAGCGTCAATAACCAGCCACCAACCTCAAGAGTAGTAAGAGAAGAATGGGAAACAATGTTCTGCTGCCTTAATAGTGAATATCCACAAAACACCTGGAAATTTGCAGAAGCATATTTTCCTTGGTAACCCCATGGACACATGCTCTCTAACAGGAAGACAGCATCAGTTCACCATAGTGGCACACAATACTACCCCAGTACTTTTCGTAAACATACGCACTGGTTGAAATAGACCCTCATCTACCTTTTTTCTCCAATGATGCATTCCAACTTTAGAGAAATAAACCTGAACCTAGTTCTATGGCTACAGAATTTGTGGAGTATGGTTTTTCACTGAGTGGCATGTCAGCAGATACTGGAGGTATGTGTTTTGGTAACAAAATTAAGCAAACGTCCATTCCCTGCACTCACAGTCAGCCTGCTTGGCCAAAGGCTTTGTGCCACCTAACTCTTATCGCGAAGACCTAAGGATGGGGCATTTAGTGGAGGATATCCCCACAGTCTGTCTGCAATGGGTTTTGGGCTTGCAGGCATATTGTGCTGGGCTTTGCTAGAGGCCACCATATTTGACATGTTTAAATTGTCAAAAGTGAAAACAGACTTTTGCATGAAGATAAAAATAGGACTGTCGAAGTATATCCAATGGTTCCATATTGAGCATAATAAATACATGTTCTACCAGTGCTCTATTGTGGTAGTCCTGTCAAAATCATAATTATTTGGCCACACGATTAATTATATTACCCAGTGCAAAAAGCATGTAAAACATGAAGAAAGTGAACAAATCCCAACAGACGAGTCACGATATGTGCAAACTGTGTGGCCTCGATCTTGCATTAGTTTTGAAAAATTATTTAACCAGCATTAAATCCAAATCCCCCACATGATCTCACAGATGACATCATCAGTGACAATATCTGTGCTTAATTTGAGCCGGTGCTTTCCGGTGCACCGGCACTTAATTGGTTTCCGGTGCTCGGCACCGGCACCTAATTGTCAACACCACACTTAGGGCAGTCTGCCACATAGTGGCGCTGCTCATGTAATTTAGAGATGAGCAGTATAACAGTTGCTTAGGAAAACAATATACATTTAAAAAATGCTAATACCTGCCTCCCCAGCCATTCCTTTAGCTTTGGGGACCTGGAATAATCTGAACTGTCGCATTTACATGCGAGAGAGATGGTTAGTAGTTGTTTTGGCAGCAATGACAAGGGCGATGGGTGGTGCAAGCTGCAGTGGCCTCCTGGTCAGAGCCCTGGCACTTAATATTTTACAAATTAAGCACTGGACAATATTGGTGATATTTACATCATTTGAACTATTATGGGGGCTTGAACTCTGGAAGCAGAGCTTGGCTGAACTTTGGGTGAATCACAGAGACTCCCTGGCATAAGCAATAGCTGAGATTACTGGGTTCTAGGAGTGCTCAAATCTAATTCAATCAATCGATCAATAAGTATTTATAAAGCATGGCAAATCACCTGTGACGGTCTCAAGGCCCTGGAGTTGCTAGCTGCTTCGTGGAGAAAGCAGTGAAGAACAAGACAAAAGCAGGAGAAAGTAGTCAGAAAAACAGGGAAGAGGAAGGAGAAAGAAATAAAAACGAGGCAAAAGCAGGAGAAAGCACTGAGCAAAATGGGGGGAAAGGACGGATTAAGCAGCAAAAGAATGAGGCAAAAGCAGGAGAAAGCACTGAGAAAAATGTGGAGAAAGCAGTAAAAAAAATGAGGGAAAGGCAGGAGAAAGCACTCGGAAAAACGGGGAAAGGAAGGAGAAAGCAGTAAAAATGAGGCAAAAGCAGTTGAAAGCACTGAGAAAAATGTGGAGAAAGAAGGAGAAAGCAGTAAAAAAAATGAGGGAAAGGCAGGAGAAAGCACTCGGAAAAATGGGGGGGGAAGAAGAGTGGTACAGCAGTACGGGAGAGCTGGCCCTGGGGCCTGCTCAATGGGGTCACACTGCGGTCTCAATTAAGCAGATTAGGGGGGGAGACAATGGGCGGGCCTAGGCGGGAGGTGGGAAAACGGATGGCAGGTGAGCAAAACGTGGAGAAAGCAGGAGAAAGTACTCAGAAAAACAGGGGAGAGGAAGGAGAAAACAGTAAAAAAAATTAGGAAAAAGCAGGAGAAAGCACTCAGGAAAACAGGAGAGCTGGGCCTGGGGCCAAATAATAGACTTGGTACCTAGAGCATACTGCTACAGCTTTTGCCTTGTCCAATGGGTTGCACACAGATCCAAGAGGCAATTAACAAAATTAAGCACAGTAAATTCAGGTAAAGATGTAGTAATGTCAAATTCTGCACAGGCACCAACTTGACACAGCAGACAATGTGCCCAGTAAGTTCTTGGGGGAGACATATTGAGCGCACTGTGTGTGGCTCTGCATTATGTGCCTGATATATATCGATGGACAGGTTGCAAATAGTGAGCACATATTGTCCATTGACCTTTGGCGACCTGCCCAGTTTTTTGTTATATACTGATCAGTAAAATTGGAAAATGAATATTCGTAGAGGTTTATAAAGTATCCTACCTAATGAACATTAATGAATCAGGACATGTTTTGTGACTTTCAATGGGGGAGGCTTGTAAGGAACAGCAGAGCCCCCAATCAACACATTCACATGCCAGGCATGTGAGCATATTTTTTCAAAAGCAGAACATGGCCAATAAAGGAATGGGTGCTATTTTGTTTTTTTTTAAAACACAAATGTTCACATTCTGGGAAAACATTGGTGGAGCATACAGTGGTCCCCCGGACCAATGTTTTCTCCCACTGTGGTAGAAAGCATGATTCGAAAGGAGAAATGTCTTCTGAAGGGACAGCTTCCCCTTTACGAGCCAGTTCCCGTCCCAACTCCGGTGTCAGTAACTGATCAACACCTTGCGATTGCAGTCTCTAACCATTGATATATACCTCTGTTACTTTGAAATACGAGGGGTGTCAGCCTCTCACACCCTCTTCTATTTGTGATTCTGAAAGGGTCCCTTTGTAAGTGGAAAGTTCAGCCGCGGTCCGTGCAGGTAACAGCGGTGGGGCAGTGGGGCCGGGTAAGGGGGGATTTCGAGGGACGATGCAGAGGGAAAATGAAATAAGTAATTAATTATCCCTCGGCATCGTCCCTCGAAATCCCCCCTTACCTGTCCTTACCACCCCACTGCTGTTACCTGCATGGACCGCGGCTGGGAAAGCTATTTTACTACTAGGAAAGGCTTTTATGGCCCAAAAAAGGGTTTTGTGCATCATAAAAAGCTGTTTTGGTGCTGCTACAGTGCTTAATTTGAGCCGGTGGTTTCCGGTGCTCAGCAAGCACTGGGGCTTGTACCAGTCTGTCCCATGGTGGAACTATTAAAAATGACTATTGACTGCCACCCAAGCCATCCTTATAGCTTTGGGGGCCTAGAGTAGGCTGAAGTGTCACACTTGTAAGAGTGTGGTGATTAGTAATGGTGTTGGTACTGCCATTGGCAGCACTGGCAGGGGCAATGTGTGGTGCAAGCTGCCGTGGCCTCCTGATAAGAGTCTTGACACTTATTTTTTTTTGACAAATTAAGCACTTGGGCTGCATACCCTTTGCCCTCACAGCCATGTTCCAGAGCTATGTAGGACAGAAGTGCTGAGGAGGGGGGCCTCCTTGGACCTCGCAGTACAGATCCATGGTTGAGAGGCCAGGTAGGTGAGGCAGTGGCTAAACAATGGTGCAGTGGACCTTGGTGCAAGCAAGGTAAATTGGCCACCTGTCCACCAGCTGAGTAGTAAAATACAACAATAATTTGAGTCCCCTGAGCCCACAACACCCCAGTTACCTGATGACATTGTACCTGCTGCACCATTGATACCTCTGCCCCTGAGCGGGCCCCTTCTCCAGGGCCGCACAGCCATGGGCCAATTCTGCAAGGCCCAGGGAAGGGGGATCCGCTTAGGGGAAAACCTACCAATAGTGCAGCAGGAGCAGTAGTGAAAGGCTTTCATTAGTCACAAGACATCTAGAAATGAATTGTACAATGCAACACCTTCATCTGCAGGCTGTGGTTGCACAGAGGTGAGCATCACAATAAGGATCTTCTCAAATGGAAGAGAGTAGAGAGTCATTGACGTTAACAGAAGCTCATACCCACCTCTAACACTCTTCCTCCGATTGCACTGCAAAAGTGTGTGGTGCAGTGATAACAATGAATGATTCACATACAATTCTGCCACGTTCTACCATGTTTGTACTATTTACCTTCACCAAGTTTTTCTCCACATTGCAAACACATTTTCACTACTTAACAGTGGCGACTCGCTGAGGGAGTACTGCGGGGCAGTGGAGGCGGGGGAGGGGCAGGGTAGGGGGGTAGTGGAGTCCGGCATACGATGGACATGAGTAAGGTAAGTTGGTGATGCAGCGCTCGCAAGGTAAATTGTTTTATTTATTTCATTACTTACCTTACTCCTGTCCATCGTATGTCAGTCTCCACTACCCCCACCCTGCCCCTCCTCTGCCCCACCGCCCGCAGCACTCCCTCAGCGAGCCGCCACTGCTACTTAACATGATAATTTTCATTTTATTAGAACCCAGACAAACATGAAAATATATGCCTAATTGTTCTCTGGAAATCTGGCACAGAAAAAGCACTCAAAAGCACTCAAAAGCCTAGAGTTACTATCCTTAATGCAACAACTTGTGTGTCAATGTCATTGGTGATGCGTAAGCTAAAACAGCTTTCTTGTGCAACATTTAGCCTTGTGCTATGCCGCAGAAGCATGCCAGCAGTGTCTAGCTTGGGATTTGCACACAAGGTTTATCCTCAAGGACAAATCCTGTCAGACATATCTGCGCTTTTCACAAAAAAATGTAAAAAGCCTATTCAACAGATCAGGGCGGTATCAGCCCCACAAGTGACCCTTAGAATTAGAATAGAAACCTTAGTAGGACAAAATTCAAAGTCAAAACCATAAACGTTTATTCAAAATGCAAGAATCCTTACAGACGACAAACAGTAGTTAGTTAGTCTGGTTCAAATCAGCAGAAATAATGCACAAAAATAAAGCCAATTGTGAAAGGTCATAATATAAGGGAAATAGCGTTAACCAAAAAAACGTTCAGCAAAGAACTAGCTTAATTCTACTCAGTGTGCAAGTCAGAGGGCAGTCTAAATATAAATTTACAAAATGACCAACTAGAAGCCTGCCTTCTAGGAAGGAACCAAAAGGGGAAAGAACCAAAAGGTCAAAATATAAATCAGCAGATAGTCTAAGGTGGACACTGCCAGGTTTGAAAGGCATAGATGAATTTTCAAACAACCTAAGCACAAAGCCATGGCACACATCCTAGAAAGGGCACATTTTATATGCTTGAAACTGTGAAAAATCACACACTGGACAGAGTGTGAAGTGAAGCAACAGTGAACAAAAGCCAATACATTTTTGTAAAAACATGCTACATAAAATTAGAGCCATTTGGGGATGCTTGTTTTGCATAGATGATAAGAAATAATTTTGTAACACTTAACAATTGTGAATTTATGAGCAATGAACAGGCCTAGGAGAAAGGGCTTGAATATTGCAACCTGCTACAACATCTTGACATAGTTTTTTCCTAGGGCACACAAGTAGTACATTTTATTCAGTACAAGAAAACAACACTGTGAAATGAATCCCATTTCGCTTATTCTCTGTAAAGGAAAAGCACACAAGAGAAACATGCATGTTAGAAACTTGTTCATGAAATTTTAAAATCCACATTTTCTTCAGCAACTCTAAAATGAATGTCAGAATACAGTAAATGTTACTGAATAAAATGACAGCAAAATGAATTAAATCCAATCTGTAGCGGAGTTATGGATTTGTAAAGTTTATAGTGAAAAATAGCACCTAAAAGATCAATGCGCCAACAGCAGGTATCTGGTTATGTGACACTAGGGCAAAGTAAAAAATTAAGGCTAACCACGATGGAGCTCAGGACGGATACACGAGGTAGATTGGTCCTGGTTTTGCATTACCTTTGGACTTAGAGGTTTAAAGAAAAGTTCCTGAGAATGTACAGTTCAGTGGGGCAGGGCAGCAGCCTATGTCCGAGGAGGAGGTGTCATCGCCAGAGAGCCGCTGGACGGAGCACTGGTGAAGATTTTTAACTTCAGGCTTAGTCACTTTTTTGGAAGTCAAAAATCTTTAGCAGAACGAAGCTGCAGTCTGTAGCCGACAAGGGCTACACAAGGCCTTTGTCGAGAGGTCCCACCGAATGGGATTTGCTGCTGCTGAGAAGAATGTAGTGGGAGCTTCTGCAAAGTCAGGCCAACTGTTGATGTAACTTGGGATGTCTGGCTGGCAGGTAGATCCTGGTCTTCTGTCCATTCTCAGGACACTTTTTGGTGAAAATTATTTGACTTCCCAAGTCGTAGAGTTATGCAGGAGCTGCACGTCTAACACCTCTTCCAAGGATCCAGGACCTGGGGGGCACCACTTGGGGGGCAAGAACTCCCTCAGGGTTCAAGGGTCTCTAGAGCTTGTTATGTTCTTGTAGCTCAAACAGGAGGCCATACAACCAGCCCTTAAAGTCACTTCTGGTGGTCCTGGGTTCAAAGAATGGTCCAATTCTCATTTAAGCAGCAAGGCAGGTCTTCAAGCAGCAGGGCCATCCTCCGTACTAGCAAGGCAGTCCTCTGGGGGGTCCATTCAGTCCTTTTTCAGCCTTCCACAGGTCCAGGGGTGTACTGAAGTTGTTATTCTGAGGGTCCTATATAACTGGTGCCAGCCCTTGAAGTGGGGGGAAATCCTGGGCTACCCCCCTGATTTGGTTCTGGAAAGTTTTTCCCTTCCCCTGTCAAGCCTCCAGGAAGTTTTGAGTGACAAAACGTTGTTGTCTGGTTCCTTTGTGTGTGCTGGAGGCAAGCCTTTGAAGTTTAAGTGGAGCAGTAAAATGCTCCTCCCCCAGCCATCCAGCCATGATGACCCATCTTGCCTACACCCAGTTGCCTTTGTCTTACTGTTTGGCAGGAATAAGCAAACCCCAACAGCAGAGCCATTCACAGTCATGTGACCCAGGACACTCGCAGTGGCGCAAAAATGATTAGGGCTGTAAAATGCCATCTTTCTAAAAGTGCAAAAGAAACAATTGATGGACGGAATGCTGGACAATGCAAACATTCACCCCCAGTCACAAGAATCTGGGTTAAATCCATCTTTCTTTTGCTCACCACACCACCCCAGTTTGGATCCAGCCATATGCAAATCAGTCTTGACCCTGTTCCTTGTGGGAACAGTCCAGCCCGAACTGCCAAGCCAGGTCCTCCCTGGACTGGAAAAAAGCATCAAGGGACCGGTTTCAGGGCATCACCCTTCATCAGCCAGGCTAGCTTGAATCCAGTGGTGTAGTGAGCACGGGACTCACGTCTGGGCATACCCTTCCCACTTAGGGCGACATATGCAAAAGAAACAATTGATAGACGGAATGCTGGACAATGCAAACATTCACCCCCACTCACAAGAATCTGGGTTAAATCCATCATTCTTTTGCTCACCACACCACCCCAGTTTGGACCCAGTCATATGCAAATCAGTCTTGACCCTGTTCCTTGTGGGAACAGTCTAGCCCGAACTGCCAAGCCCGGTCCTCCCTGGACTGGAAACAAGCATCCTGGGACCGGTTTCAGGGCATCACCCTTCATCAGCCAGGCTAGCTTGAATCCAGTGGTGTAGTGAGCACGGGACCCACGTCTGGGCATACTCTTCCCACTTAGAGAGACATATGCAAAAGAAACACTTGATGGACGGAATGCTGGACAATGCAAACATTCACCCCAGTCACAAGAATCTGGGTTTAATCCATCATTCTTTTGCTCACCACACCACCCCAGTTTGGACCCAGCCATATGCAAATCAGTCTTGACCCTGTTCCTTGTGGGAACAGTCCAGCCCGAACTGCCAAGCCAGCTCCTCCCTGGACTGGAAACAAGCATCCTGGGATCTTTCTAATAGTGGCATTTCCAGAATTGTGACTTAAAATCATTTACCATACCATAAAAGCAGATTTTAATTTACAATTAATTTGAGTCTACGCATGACATGTCGACCTGCTCCCACTCTGAAGTTAACACTTAATAAATGTTATAAAATAACCCAATGTTATCCCATGGAAGAGGTAGGCCTTTCAATATTGAAAAACAAATTCAGGAGTTTTTCACTGCCAGGACATGTAAAACTTACACACACATAGCCTACTTTATAAATACGTTTCACCCTGCAATATGGGTCTTTGGGGCCTACCTTAGGGGTGACTTATGTATTAAAAAGGGAGGTTAAGGTCTGGGAGAAGTTTATTTTCTCTGGTCAAAATGGCAGTTTAAACCTGAATGACAGGTTGCAGTGGCAGGCCTGAGACAAGTTTGAAAGTGCTACTTCAGTGGGTGGCTCAATGAATGCTGCAGGCCCACTAGCAGCATTTAATTTACTGGCCTTGGGTACTATGTAGTACATTATGCAAGGGACATATAAGTAAATTAAATATGCCAGTCAGGTGTAGGTCACTTTTACCATGTTTTTTGGTAGAGAACACAAGCACTTTAGCACTGGTTAGTAGTGGTAAGCTGCACAGAGGCCTAATGCCCAAAAAAACAAATTCAGATTACAGGAGGGGGTGAAGGTAAAACGTTAGGGGGTCACCCTGCAGAGAGGGCCAGGTCCAACAGTATCACTGGCAGAGTTTATTTCAACCAATCCAACCATCTTTTTTATTTTGTTCAGTGTGACACTCTTAGTGTGGAGAGTATTACCAGGCTTCGGTCCCACGCTCACTCTACCATAGGACTCAAGCAGCAGCCTACTTAGGAGACCCAAAGAGGTCACAGCTGGTATTGCTTATGTTTCCATCGAAAGGGTTCCTGTCCTGGGAGTTTATGGCTGGACTCCTCTTTTTGGAGCAGGAGAAGGGCTAATGTGGATATGGTTGGTTCTTATTGTAGATGGAATGGTGGGCAAAAAAACAATGAACTTGGCTGAGGCCCAGTGTAAAAAGCAGTGGCTGAGATTAATTCAAACAATCAGCCCATCTCCTTTTTGTTTTCTTCAGTGCGATGTGCTATGCATGAAGAGACAAGAAAGAGTGGAATGGATCCTCAAAAACTTTGAGAGATGGAAGATGAGAGAAATGAGAAGGAATGTGGCAAAAATTAAAAGGTTGCTGGATGGCCTTTAATGACGAGAGAGAATAAAACACGTTGCAAGACATCTGGGAAACAACCAAAAAGAAGAGAAAGGATACCATCTAAAGAATAATGCAGAATTAGAGGACAGGACTCATGACTAAATATTGCTTCTTCACACAAGGGCCATTTTTGCATTTTCCTACACATTAAGTGCCCACATATGATAGAGGCAGAGAGCTCTCCTGATTTTGACTATGCGAACAGACTATATACACGGGACATTTCAGGAGAGAGCATCTGGGCTTTCTCAGTGATATGAAGAGCTATAGGCATTCTACAATACAATACATTACTGCTGAGTATAGAGAATGTAAAGGAAAAGCCAAAGAAGCAAGTGCCAGCACTAAAGGCATCTTCTATATCCTTCTTCTCTGCAGAGAACTTCAGAGTGGACCATGTGGCCAAATTTCACCTGTGTGATGCAATGGCATGCCTAACGCACCATATTTATTCAATAACTTGATTTATAAACCTTTTCTTGGTGTAGTCTAACTTACTCCTGACTTAGATGTGGCTTATTTGTGAATTTCTGAAAATAAGACACAGTTAGGTAAAAGGCTTTGTTAATCTGGCCCTCAACGTGTATACGCAAGCAGTGGCGGCCTGTACTATTAGCAGGGAGGGGGGCTGTCAGGGCACAAATGCACACATAAGTACTCACTCATACTCATGCATTCACACGCACACACATAGACACACACACACACACATATCCATTCACAACACTCCCTCCTATATATTAATGCACACACTCACCTAAAAATAAATTCATACTTACCTGCGCAGGTCTGCCTTGGAGATCCCATGAGGGAAGAGGATTGCTGCCTTCCCTCATTGGCTGACCTAAGGAAAGGCAGCACTCCCACAACTTGGAGGTCCCAGGAAGGTTGGGACTGCTTCCTTCCCTCTATGGCTGACCCTAGATCAACCAATGAGGGAAGGCAGCAGTCCCTTACTCATCACAGAGTGGATGGGGTCAGGGAGACTGCTGGCCCCACCCTACTCTGTGACGAGGTGTCAGTGATTGACACTCAGCCCTGGGAACTTCAGGACTTAGAGCTGAAGCCCCAAGGTCCGAGGCAATCAGTGACGCTCCCCCTCGTTACAAGGGGGAAGGCCTCAAGGTCCTTTGCCAGGCTGAAGATGTCACGCCTACAGGAGTTGTGACTGCTTCAGCCCGGCAAGGTTCAGGTGAGGCAGCCAAGAGCCTGCCCATTTAGCGCATGTTAGCTCCTGGCTGCCTGACCTGAAAAGAAAGAGTGTCTATCAGGCGGACTTTTGCTCAGCCTGACAGACATTCTTTATAGTGGCCAAAAGTTGAGGGTGCATGGCCCTACAGCCTATTAGGATGGCCCCCGGCTATACACAAGTATGACAACATGCCTGGAAGTGGTCCAAAATTGACTCGCTTTGTGGTAGACATTGAAAGTGAAACTGAGAAATTTGCAAAACGTGAAAAATTTTAAAGGACTCCTGCAAAAGGTCACATTTGCATCAAAGTGGTGCACTTTTATCAAGTGATTTGTGTCCATTATGGCCATAATTTAGTGTTTAGGGAGAGTCACAGTACATTGTAGCAAGCACCAGTGCTACATAAATCAGTCTGGCAGCGCAAAGTGGCCTTCCAAATCTCCGAACTTGTTTCTGTAAGTGCAGTTTTTGTTACACTGGGGTTTGAGTGCCTTAGAAATCAATTTTTTTTATGCATCCACAATGGGACCTAGACTGCATTTCATTTCCTTCTTCAAAAATTCTGCTTCTTGAAGAATAGATAAATGCCCATTAATCTTCATGCACCTTACCTAAATGACTGTAAGAGGTGAAAATGCACAATTCTTTGTTCATTCCAGTGCTATTATGAGAAAAGGACAAGGAGAAACTGAAGTCAATTTCTCACCCGCTAAAAGTTAGACAGATTCGACAGAAAGAAGATCATGTGTGCTTTTTTTTTACACCTTGGGCATGGACTGCCTAGGTTTATCTATGTGCTTGTGGGGTGGATACCGTAAAATGAAAACTGGTTGTGCTTAAAGCCTGGTCTCTACCATTGTTTTGGGTTGACTGCTGTTGTAAATGGTTCAAGAGCAGGGTCAGTGGAATGTTATGTTACTACTGTAGACAGTGGTAAGTATTTTTTTGGCACTGGTACTATAGGAAAACAATAGGTAAGCTGGAAATTTAGCAACCTGTTGACGTCTCTACAATAGCTCAAACACAGTGCAAGAGCTCAATGCAGCACAATAACATTATGCAATATTGTGCAAAGTGAAATCATAAAACAATAAAAACATAATAGGGCACCACACAAAGAACACAAAATAGCAACTGCTGTAAAACATAACGGCAACACAATGCAACAACACATGACCACCACAACAAAATATAATACAATAACACACAACCACAACATGTGACCACAAAACACAAAATAAATAAAATCACAATACTGCAGAGAAGCACAAAAACAACACAATGGAACTGCACATAACAACACAAAAACACACTTCAACAATAGAATAATGAAACACAACACAATGCAACAATAAAACAACACATGACTACCACAACAAAATATAATACAATAACGTACAACCACAACATGCAATCACAAAACATAAAATAAAATCACAATACTGCAGAGAAGCACAAAAACAACACAATGGAACAGCAAAAAACAAAACAATAACACACTTAAACAATTGAACAACAACAGAAGAGAACACAGAAGAATAACAAATATACCAACACAATACACCACAATAACACAATACAACACTATAACACAATAGCCCACTACTACGGCAGTCCAACAAGGTGCCACAAACAACGCAAAACAAAACAACAGAGTCACAACGCGATAACACCACACGCAACACAGGAGCACAGAACACTACGGAATGTAAGACAAAACAATTGCATTTTGTTTGCTTATATGTTGTTTTCTAATGGTGCATTTTTGTATTGTTTTGATGTTTTCTTGTATTCTGAGTTTTTCTTTGTGACAACATTGAATTGTTTTCTCAAATTTTCATAGTTTATTTTCTTTTGTTGTATATTTGTTGTGTTATTGTTTTATTGCAGCAATTCCTCATGTTGTGATATATTGCTAGTCTTGTGGCGTTGTGGTTTTGATGTACCTCCACTGCAGTCTTTCTTTTTAAACATGCACAAATATCTCTCTCACTTATTTCCATGTCCACAGATCTTATTTCAAAATAAGGTGGTAAGAGGTGCTTGCACCAAGCACTGCCTTATTTACCAGCAAAGATATATATGTATATTGCATATCAAAAGTCTTTATTGACCTGGCCCTAAGTTTTAAATCTGGTTGCATGATTATTGAGGCTTGGTGTTTTAAAGGCTGTAACTCTTACGCTACGTTGTAGCTTGCAAATGCAACCGAGTACCCTGCTCACCAAACAATCAGTCTGCATGCCTCATTTAAAGATTAGCAGACCTTAAGTACTCTGACGACAGAGCCCCCTTTGGCTTCATTGATGGAATACTTCTTTCCGATTAGGTGCTGTCGGAAGAAAGGCATTACATCATCTGCCTTCTTTTTTTCCCTGCCGGTAACTGCCAGGAAAAACCTGATAGTGGAGGACTGGAAAAAAAAACAAAATGACCCCCCACAGCCTGAGAGGCATCTGTCAGGATCTGGGGGTAACTTTCGAAAAGTTGACGGCTGGCCTTCATGGCTGAGAGTACCGTCTGTCAAACTTTTCCTACATGGACAGTAACCACCTTGATAGTAGTTCCTGTCAACGTAGTGAGCTGTCCATGGGGCTGACAAATATCTCTAAATCTGGCAGACAGAGGTCCCCTGCCATTCTGACAGAGTAAACTCTGTTCGCCAAACTCTAAATCAGTACCCTAGTCATCTGGTGGCATGCTGCTTGGAGCAAAAGAAAAAAAGAATACAAATTTGATGGTAATTTATTATGGAAACAAAAGCTATCTAGCTTATAATAATGGACAGTACCTTCTGTATCAAATAACAAATTGGTTATTGTTACCTGTCCCAACTATCTTTGTTTTAGTCTGGGACATGAGGGTTATGCTGACTGAATTCAAATTGGTATTGTTACAATTAAACAAAATTAATTATCAGACCATAGGAAATATATTTAGCTGCACAATTGTTCTTGCTTAATTGTTTTTCTATGAACTATAACTACAGAAATAAAGAAAAGAATTGGCAAATATTGGTGCCTTCAGACTTTATTTGTGATTTAAATAAACTGGTTACTTTGGGAATATTCTGTGCCTCTCAAGAATATATCCTAATACACGGCCGATATCACTTGAATTGTCAAAATAGTGGTTTATACCGAAGAAAATTGTTCAACCTAGTTGTGGTCTGTTGAGCGTTATAAAATGTGTAATTCCTTGCAAAACAGAGGCAGGCTATTTCGAAGATAAGGAACTATTTTATCATTAGAATTAGCAACTGTGTAGTTAGCCCATAAACACAGCATTTGCTGCTTATTTTGGAATAGTAACATTCAAGTAACACAACAAGTGCTAATTACGCACTTAGGAACATATTTATGACCCGGCTTGCATTGCTCTTGCTCCTCGCACCATGGTGCTAGATTAACGCAAACCTTAAGTCATATTTTTGAAGCCACGCAAAGCCACTTTGCGTGGCTTTAAATGGCTTAAAAATTCTGGAGTAATGCAATGCATCGCAAATTGTGGTGTTGCTTTACGCTGCACAAGTGGGTGTTCCCACGCAGCTCCCATGGTTTTCATACATTTCCAGATTGGAATTCGCCAAAAAGATAGGCCTGCCAGGAGAGGTGTAACGCAGAGAAATATCTTAATTTCTCCTTGTTACTTTCTCTTTCTATGTGTGCTGCATTCAGCAAGCTGAACGTCCAAGGCAGGAGACCAGATGTCATAGGACCCTGGCTAGCCCTCACTTCTTTGATGCCCAGCCAGATGGGAGCCCCTATAATTAGATTAGAAGAGGGGCTGGAAGGGGAGTGTAGTCAGTTGTTAGCCACCCCTTTGGGTTGGGTTACACAGACAAACACACACCGTGGAGAGATTTTCTCCATTTTGGTTTTTGTGAGAACTATGCATTCTGGGTCAAAAACATACCACACTTCACAAATAGTGGTCATAGCAGAAGGAGGTAGCATTACCCTTATTGGTTGGGGTGTCCACCCTCCTGCCAGCCCAGACTGTAGGATAAATATGGGAGAGCTGGAGGAACTCCGCAGAACACTGTCTGGAAAATCAGAAGAAAAAGGACTGCTCTGCTGATATTATTACTAGCTGAGGGTGAATTCTCCCACCTACTAATAAACCACTTTCATACAATTACCAAGAATAGCACAAAAGAGCTTAGTACTTTGTGTTACAAATCAGATTTTTTAAATACAAAATACAAAATACAGACCATGTAGACACCTGAGTACATTTATGAAGGATCTTCACTCAGTCCTACCCTCTTCAACGTCTACATGAGCCCCCTCGCAGCCATCGCATGCCAACACAACCTCAACATCATCTCCTACGCCGACGACACCCAGCTGATCCTCTCCCTCACCAACGACCCCACCACCGCCAGAGCCAACCTACACGACGGGATGAGAGACGTCGCCGACTGGATGAGGAACAGCCGCCTTAAACTGAACTCAGACAAGACGGAAGTCCTCATCCTGGGTTCATCACCCTCCGCCTGGGACGACTCTTGGTGGCCCCCGGCCCTGGGCACCGCGCCCAAGCCAACGGACCACGCACGCAACCTGGGCTTCATCCTGGACTCCTCCTTGTCGATGACCAGACAAGTCAACGCCGTCTCATCTTCGTGCTTCAACACCCTGCGCATGCTCCGCAAGATCTTCAGATGGATCCCCACTGAAACCAGGAAGACCGTCACCCAGGCACTCGTCACCAGCCGACTGGACTATGGGAACACCCTCTACGCCGGAACCACAGCCAAACTTCAAAAAGACTCCAGCGCATCCAGAACGCCTCCGCACGACTCATCCTGGACATCCCCCGACACAGCCACATCACCGGACACCTGAAAGACCTGCACTGGCTCCCCGTCAGCAAGAGAATCACGTTCAGACTCCTCACCCACGCACACAAGGCCCTCCACGACCTGGGCCCCAAGTACCTCAACGACCGCATGACCTTCTACACGCCCACCCGCCAGCTACGATCAACCAGCCACGCCCTCGCCACCGTACCACGCATCCGCAGAGCCACCGCCGGAGGAAGATCCTTCTCCTACCTGGCAGCCAAGACCTGGAACTCCTCCCCACTCACCTTCGGCGAACCCAGGACCATTTCTCCTTCAGGAAGCAGCTCAAGACCTGGCTGTTCGAGCAGTAACTCCCCCCTCCCCCAGCGCCTTGAGACCCTCCCGGGTGAGTAGCGCGCTCTATAAATGCATTGATTGATTGATTGATTGATTGATTGATTGAAGGTTTGCTCATTCTTTGGATAATTGTTCCTGTTTGACAATACTTGTGCACCCTAAAATATTCCATCGATTATATATTAGGAAAACCTTTAGCATGTGTTCTAACAACTGCAAGAACAATTGTATCTGTGGTAAGCAAAGTTAGGATGAGTTTTCACGACGGTCAGCCAAATGGAGTACAGGTATCATTCTAGATGATTCATGAATCAGAACTTTCACTAAAATCAGGCATTGATAGTCACCCATTCAGTGGAATATCAATGACTTATCAAGGTTTCCTACATTCAATAATTGAGAAAAAAGCTTCCTTTGAGAAACAATAAGGGGTCACGATAAAAAAAATATATAATTCAAATTGTTGAAAAATATAGTAGTGAAATACAGGCATAACAGATTGTAAATAACACGTATATTCAGCTCAAATGAACAAAGTCAAGATCGAACAGTTTCAGAAATATATTAGGTTATGAGTAACGACCTTAGAAAACATAATAATAATAATGACGGGGAAAGCAAGATGGCGGCGGCGGCGTAGTTCGCCACGGTAGCTCCCCTTCCCCAGTCCTGTGTATCCCGGCTTACTTCTCGGCTGCAGTGGCTGCCTTTGCGGGCCTGGGTCTGTTGGATGGGTCTAGCTCGTTGTGCGGCTGCGAGGCTTCTGCTGGGTGCTGGGACGTCTGGTGAGGCATCGGGTGGATTCCCCAGGCGAAGGAAGACGGAGGCGGGGCCGGGGCTGGGCCGTGAGCAAGCAAGCTGGAGGCTTAACCCTGTGGCTGCCGGAACTCTGTCATTTCATGCTGTCTGGCAGTTCTGGCTGGATTCTGCTGTAGCTTTTGGCAGTAAGCTATTGGAGAGAGCTCAAAGAACAGTTGCTGGATACAGATACTTTAGATATTTTGGGTATATAGAGGAATTTAAAAATATGCCCCCAAAGTCCTCAAGAGCTGTAAAAGAAGCAGCAGGAAGAAACCCTGCACAACCCCTGGGCTCCAAACCGATGTCTTCACGGAGCCAGGTTATTAAGCCTAACGAGTCGCATAGCCTAAAGAAACAAGTAGATAGTGGAGGAGCGGGGAGACGAAAGGCTGCGATTGAATGTCTACAAACTGGGGGACGCAAAACAACTGATCTGAAGTTGATGGAAGAAGGAGAGACAGCCCTAGATGAAGATGATTCTACCCCAAATTCTGCACTGCCCCAACCAACCATTACGAGCTTCTTTAAGATGAAGGAAAATATACAGAATCTAAGTACGGCTGCCTCTATGGAGAACATAGATCTAGAATCTCAGGCTCAGCCTTTTAGTGACCCTCAAGGTGATTCCCCGTGGGAGGGCTTGAAGATACAGGCTGGAGCTTTGGAAGAAGTTGGGGTCAGTACATCAAGCGTGATGGTGCAGGATCCCATGGTGAATGGCTCTCATATCATATCTGGCTCTTTATCTGGCTCATCTGGCACTGTACAAGAAGAAGTTTCTGGGGATCCAGCACATATTAGAACTCTAGATGTTACAGCGGCAGATGATATTATATCAGATAACACAGATACGTTTTTTCACTTGCCGAGGAATCAGTATCAGATCTCTCTGACTCCGACTCCTACCAAATTGAAAGCGGTGATAGTTTATTGTCTTCGGATTCTAGCACTCTTGAGGCTACCAGAGACTGCCCTAAAACGTCAAAAAAAACGAAGGAGTTCTAAGGGACAGAAGGGATCTGCTGAGATGCGAAACAACTCGGGAAGGCGGATCACTGGCACTGGCTTAAAATGGGACTATTCTCATACTAGGATTATTGGTCCTACAGAATCAGTGCTGGGTGAGGCTGCAGGTCCCTCGAAGGAGCAAAGTAAAGAGACAGCTGATATGAATTCAGCACTTAACATGATCCTTGAATCAATTAAAGAACATCGTGCAGAGACCAGGGCGGATGGCAAGAAAGCTAGACAAGCTACAAAGAAATTGGAAGGCGCAGTTCGGAAAGTTGGCAAAGCATGTGCAGAGATCGGGGAACGGATGAACAGCATTGAAGAGAAAACCGAAATTGTTGAAAAAGAACTGCTGGCGGTAAGGGAAGGCTTTACTTCCCAGGAAGCTCAACTAAAAGATGCAATGTGGAAGCTTGAAGATATGGAGAACCGTCAGAGGAGGAATAACCTCCGCTTTCTTGGGATTAAGGAAGGACTTGAGGGGAGGACATTCGTGCTTTTATGTTGGACCTACTTAAGGAAGCTTTCCCAGAGTTAGGGGGCTGGGATTGGGATCGAGAAATTCAGCGGATACACCGGTTCCCAGCTGTCCTCCGCAGATCTTCTGGCAGAGACTCTAACCAGCCGAGGGCGATTTTAGTTTTTTTGGTAATTTCCTGCTTAAACAGGCTATTTTTGAAAAAGCCCGTCCTGAAGCCAGAAGACAGTACAAGGATTCCTCCTTTTTTGTTCGCCCGATTTCTGCCATATTACGGTGGAACGGAGATGGCGGCTGAGGCAAATGATTAAACCGTACCAAGATGCAGGTTTTGAGGCATATTTACTGGCTCCAGCCAGATTGAAAACTATTGTTAGAGGGTCATTCAAGTTCTTTACCTCTGAAATACAAGCAAAGAGTACCTGGAACAAGTTAGTGGGAAATGAGTATCAGACGAGAACTAGATTGGGCTATCTCTTTTTCTCTTTTTCTATGGATTTCAGGAATGACTTTTTATCTTAAATACTAGAGGGACGCACGGGGGCCCTGGGGGGGTGTGGTGTTCTTGCTACCTCCATCACTCGGACCATATGGGTCCGGCTGCTTTCAAAGGGAGGGTAGGGAGGGGGCGGGCGTAGGGGAAGGTCGGGGGGAGGGTGGAGGGTGGTCAAGGGGGCACTGGTTATAATGGTGAAGGATGAACAACAGCTGAAGGATATTTTTATTGTTTGGTGTGGTTTTTTTGGAAGGTATTTTTTAAAAAAATATAATGGCTAAAATACGAATTGCTACAGTAAATATTTGTGGGCTCAATGACAGTGTTAAAAGGAGAAGGGTTCAGGAAGATCTCAAAGTCCTCAAGGCCGATTTATATTGCTTTCAGGAAACTCACATTGCAAGGAAAGACTGTAATTTATATAAATCTTTAGGGTTAAAGGTCCTTGCATATACCTCACAAGATGTAAGGACCAAGGGAGTCGCTATTCTTGCGAAAAATCATTTTTACCCTGGGGAGAAAGATGGTGGACAAGCTTGGCAGATGGGTTATAATGGAATGCAAGAATGGGGTAGATTCTTTCACACTGTGTTCAGTGTATGCTCCAGTGACAGATGAGCCAGGTTTACTGTGTTATTTAGCTAACGAATTACCTTCCTGGCCGGCACCATATGTGGTTTGTGGAGATTTAAACATCAATGGTTCCAGAGGTACTCCAGGCGCTACAGGAGTATCTAGTAAAGGGTATAAACCGCATTCTATGAGTGCTTATAATAATTTATTAAAAGTCATGGGCCTGGTAGATGCATGGGCCAAATTAAAACCGGATGATCCTGGTTATACTTATTATTCGGCCCCTCATAGTAAATTTGCTCGGCTTGACTATTTCTTAGTCTCCCCATCTCTTTTGCGTAAGGCTAGTGTGGAACTCTTTCCCAGAGTAATGTCAGACCACAACCCAATTGTCCTTGAGATACTTTGTAGCGGGATTAGAAGGGAGCACACAGGCTGGACATTTGAGAGGGCACTGTTATCAGATAATGAATATATTGAACATATGAGGTGTTGGATTCGGGAGTTTTTGAGAATAATTCTGATAGTGCCCCACCAGGAATGATATGGGATGCGTTCAAGGCAGCAACAAGAGGAGAGACACTGCAATATAGTCTGACTAAGCAGAAAAAAGGGGCTGTACAGATCAAATTATTTTATCAGAAACTTGCCGGTCTGGAAACAGAATTGATTCATAAGGTGGCTAAGGGAGAAGATATCTCCGCAATTTTGAACTCTATTACGGTTATCAAAGCCTGTATATCCGACTTTAATGTAGAAAAGACAGCAGGGTTGTTTTTGGCTAAACGGCAAGATTGTTATGAATTTAGTGAGAATGTCGGTCGTTTATTGGCAGTAAGGACTAGGCAACTGGCCGTGTCTGGACATATTGAACGGGTTAAGAACATGAGGGGACGGTAGTTACAGACCCGGGGGATATTAGAGAGGCCTTTAGGGAGTTTTATGAGGACTTATATAGTACTACTCCTGTTGTTACTTTTCGGAAGATGCTGAGTTGGAATTTTTACCGAGGGAAAGATATCCCAAGAGGAGGGCAAACAACTGGGGCGGGCTATCTCTCAGGAGGAGTTACATTGTGCAATCCAAGCCCTACCTGCTGGCAAAGCTACAGGTACGGACTGTATTCCTATAGAGTTTTATAAGGTCTTCTTTAGAGAGACCTGTCCGGCTTTGCTTGGGTTATTTAAGGAGATTAGGGAGGAGTTCTACCACCCGGTTCTTGGGGCACAGCCAATATTGTGATTTTTTAAAGAAGGGAAAAGATCCAATTAGCTTGGGTTCATATAGGCCCATTACATTGCTTAATAGCGATGCCAAAATATACTCAAAGATCTTAGCTACTAGGTTGAACTCCGTGATGCATCAATTAGTTTCAGTTTGGCAGCATGGTTTTATACAGGGAAGGGGGACCGAAGACCATGTCAGAAGGGTAATTTCACTGTTCGATGCTACTGAAGTCCTTGCCAAACCTATGGGGCTGCCTTCCTGGATGCCGAGAAGGCGTTTGATCGTGTGGCATGGCATTATCTATGGAAGGTTTTGGAGCTCAATGGCTTGGGGGTTTTATTTATTAATGCATTACGGGTCTTATATATAAATCCTATTGCACGACTTAGAATAATGGGGAAGGAAACAGAGGCTTTTTCAATCAGCAGGGGTACTAGGCAGGGCTGTCCGTCCTCCCCCTGCTGTTTGCATTATATATAGACCCCTTTCTTAGGCGATTGGAAGCCTCGCCTCACATTGCTCCGGTAAGTTTGCACGGCTGGCATACTAAGCTCCTGGCGTATGCCGACGATGTGGCTATAATTACTTCTGAACCCGATGGAGCAATGCGAGCCGTAGAAAGTATAGCGAAAGATTTTGGGATTTATTCAGGCTTTTTGTTAAATAGTGCTAAGACTCAGATTTTGATAAACAGATTTACTACAGCATTGGACGCTCGTATTGTTGAGAAAGCGGTGTATTTAGGGATTTGTATTACAGCTAAGGTCGAGGATATTGTAGAATTAAACATAACTCCCATATTGGGGAAAATCAAAAATGATTTTCATCGGTGGGATAACTTGAAGCTGTCAATAATGGGGAGGTGTAATATTATTAAAATGATTGTTCTTCCAAAGTTGTTATATATTTTTCGCACAATCCCTCTGGAGATACATAATTATTGGTTTCGTTTAATTGATAGGGAGGTAGCGAGATTTATCTGGTCATATCGCAGAACAAGGAGAGCTAATGCATTTTTATCCCTCACCCGGGAGAGAGGGGGATGGGGGCTCCCACATTTTAAGTTATATTATTTATCTGCAGCTCTGCAATATTATGGGCCTCTCTTCGGGATTAAGGCTAGGGAGAGGGAAGATCCTAGCTATGTCCCCTCAATATTTGAAATTTTGATTAATATCCGGGCTAATGGTTGTTTATTAAAATTTTATGAGGCTAACTATTTCAAAAAACCCGCTTCAAGGTTTTAATTGCCGCCTTTCGTAATTGGGCTGGCATAAGGAAAAAAGTAGGAATGGGCAGGTTTAATAGGTATACCCCTCTGATCGGGAATGATCAGCTCCCAATTGTCTTACAAGATGAGTGTTTGATAAGATGGGGCAGGAATGGCTTTTTCAGGATTGCGGATTTTTAGAGGGCGATCATATAGCCTCCTTTGATATAATCCGGGAAAGGTTTAGTATAGGACCTCGAGATTTTTTTAAATATCTACAGCTGAGGATTTCCTTCTGAGAAAAGCTGGTGGGGCTGCGGGCTTCGGGCAGGTAGCATTAATCGAATTGTTGATTCACAGATCGGGGCCCTCAATTTCACAACTATATCGCTGCCTGTTAGAGGGTTGCCTGATGATTTAGATAAGCATAGGCAAAGATGGCAGGATAAATTGGGGGTTTTGGACTCCCGCTTTCTTAAGTCAGTTGAATTGGGGAACTCCGTTCTGTGTGCAGCTAATCTGAAATCACAACATTTCAAGACCTTGTTTGATCTATATATTACGCCTGCGAAGATCGTGCAATGGGGAGGGGTGGAAGGAACTCGCTGTTTTAGGTGTAAGGCCTATGCGGCTGATATAATACATATTTTTCTACCTGTCCAGGCATTGAGTCACTTGGACAAGAAATATCAGGCTTTTTGCAGTTTGTCTTAAAGAGGAGGTTCCATTGTCACCACTTCTGATGTTATTGGGGGTAGACGAAACAATAGGGGAAAAAAAAGGGAGAAGAGCTGATTTTTATTGCGATGGCAGTTTTAAGACTCTGTGTTGCTTCTGCCTGGTTAAGCCCGCAGCCTCCTACTTTTCAACAATGGAAAAGCCGTTTTCTGCATATTTATAATTTGGAAAAAGCACTCTACGAGCGCAGAGGGAGAAAGGGTAGGATAAAGGGGAAAAAGATCTGGGGCACATTCACAGATTGGATTATTCCATTTATCCAGGAAGAATGAAGTATCTGGCCATGAAATTTTTTTCTTGTATATAGCTTGGTCTCCAATGTAATCTCTTAGCTCTTTAAAAATATTTATTGCCTGTATTCAGATTCTATGCTGTCCTAGGCTTTTTGTTATGGTCTTGATGATAATGGCCCTTATTAGCTATTTATCGTTTTACATTATTTGTATTATAAATTCTGTGATTTTTTTATTCTTCAGCTGTATATGAAATCGATAATAATAAAAAATTATAAATATAAAAAAAGAAAAAAAAAAGAAAACATAATGAGCTATTTGGGACCAACTCGTTGAGTTGATCCTTCTCAAACATTACCTGGGCCATCTAATTGCTGTTGTCTCAACTTGCTCCATAGAAGCCTTTTCTCTGTAGAGGATGGAAACAAGCAATGGGTGGGGTGAACTCCCAGTAGAGACCAGCTCTAGATTGTCTAAAGTTGTCGTGTAATTCCTATATATGCTATACAGGATCTGCGCGTTCGGATAACATAAACGGTGGGTTTGGTGGCGAACTGATTCCGTGCACCCCCACCGGATACATTAGCCTGTCTGTATCAGCTAACTCACAGTGCCACTAGAGTCTCCTCTTATCGGGGAGAGAATAGTTCTTGGCAACCTCAGAACATTACAACCCTGATCCCCCAGGATCGTGGAAACAATATACTACCTTTCGCTCAGTCACTCGTGCTCACTTAGTTTGTCTCAGAGAGATACACAGAATAAACAGTCTGGGCGTTTCCAATAAGCATCTATTGAACAGTTGTTATTCTAGTGTAGAATAGATGAGCTGCAACAACCATTAGACAGTAGCAGAGATATATGATTAGCAATACTACAAAAGTAAAGGGATGGTAGAGTTCTACCTTCTTGCAGAAATCATGAATATATACAAGTACATAAAACACATGATAAAAAGTGCGTTCTCCTACGATGCCTCCCTAACTAGATGTACCTAAATGTACCTAGCATCTGTGTAGGTGTTATGCCAAGAATCCCTCTAGGATCTAGTCCACCCCATTACCTGAGAGTTAGAGAATGGGGGACCCCGTCCTGGTCTCGAGTTGGACACCCCGCGAGGGATGTTAGACCACTGCTAGCTGGATTGTCTGCATGCAGGAATCTCAGCGTCTCTGGTCAGTGTGCCAGCCGGGAAGTCACGATCTCCTCTCTCTTCCTAAGCAAGATGTGCTGTATATATATCCATAGGTATCCCCAGGGGGCCTACCTTGCTGTGTTTCTGTGTCGGCCTAAAGGATGACGTTGGGCCTGTACTTTATACAGAGATATTATACAGGAGATGGTAATCCTACTGTTAGTCCTGCTGTGCTTCCAAGAAGCCTCATGCATAATGTATGAGAATCGAAACAGGGCAAAACCCGCGTTCTGAATGCAGTGTCATATCTAGGTAAAAGGTCAGTGCCTACGAACCGTTATGTATGTAATGTAGGGAAGAATATAGGCGAAAGGTTGCAATGTTACCTACGCCTATATAGGGTACCTATATGGAATATAACACCCACTCCTCTTCCGACTGGGCGACATATGTAACCTATTACTGTACTACTAGCATAACTAGATAGCGGTATGCACAAGGTTCATAAAAACATCTCTTTAGCTAAAAATGTTTAAACATTTCTAAACAATTTCTAAAAAATTAAAAAAATGTAAAAAGAAAATTTTTCTAGCTCTAAAAGTGTCCGTGATTATAGTCCGAGCCACTATAAGCATTAAAAAACCATGTATGCCCAAAAAATTAAAGGAATGTCAATTTTTGTTTTTGAGTTCCAAATTTGAGCTTATTTTAAAAAGGGTGAATTTCTTCCCAGCACACGACGAGCCAAATGAGTCAAATGTTTGTGTCCTGGCTGGTAGACGCAACATTTCCGTTGCTTGCTTCCGCCGTAGACGGCCCCTGTAACACCTCGCAGAGTATGTCAATTGAGCACAGATGATGTTCCACGCTGTCTGCAGCCGGTGCTGAGGCAGCCTGTGTGCCGTCCAAAGCCTGGGTGTCAGTGGAGGAGCCGGTGTTCATACCAACAGGTGCAGTTACTACCTGCAGTGGCTCAAGGAATGCCGCCATCAACATTGGAATACGCTGAGGACACTGCAGAACATGGGCCGTTATCGGGTCCAGTAACGCATTCACGTCCGGTGGCGCACATGATGGGAGTGTCAAACACAGGTCTAACACACATTCTTCTCCGCAAAACAGGCATCGGAGGACAGGTAAGATGCAGTCCATCCAGACTGGTCGAAATGACAAGAACCAAGATGCACTTAGTTCTCTTAGGCGAGGCGTGCCTAGATGTTGTACCATGCGGTCACGGTATTTACGTTCCAAGAGTGCTTTTTCCATCTCCTTGGTGACTGGGATGTCCATCAGCACTGGGACGCCTGAGGGTAGCCATGCGCTATATTAAGTGTATATTAATAATAATAATAAGGGACGCCTGAGGGTAGCCATGCGCTATATTAAGTGTATGTTAATAATAATAATAATAATAATAATAATAATAAATATAAAACAATCAGGAGACCTGCTGCTAGGAACAGGATGAGCGGAAGTCCTCCAAAGATGCTTCCGAATACAGAGTGTATGAAGTTTGGTATAACTCCAAGTACCGTCTGAAAGGTGCTTATAAGTCCAGAACCTATGGTCCTAAATAGGTGAACAATGCCTGTCGTATCAGACATGTTAAAGATTTGATTGACCATTTCTCCGAAATGGATAGGGCAGTTTGTATGAATTAGCGCCTGTATCTCTGCCGAAGGCCTTGCGATCTGGAGATCAAAAGTCTCTTGAGCGGAGGTTAAGAGCACAGACTTCTGTAGAAGCATTGCTTTCATTCTGATTAGAGTATCAAACCGTATTAAAGAAACATTCAGTGAAGGCCATAACGGCGCCTACCTGGCTGTATATGTCAGTGGAAACAATACTTGCATACAACAAGTAACCCTGGAGCTCACGGTTACCAGATATGCGATGCCTGGGAGCATGCCGCAGCAGCCTTGACTGTTCAGCATCAAGTAACTCCCATTCGAAAGTAGCCTGAATGCTGGAGTAATCAAAGCAGCTGGGGCACCCCTCAAATGGCAGGACAGGTTCGCCACAGAACCATTACAAGCCCCGTGCAGCATTATATCCTGGCATATGAGTGATCCACTTAATGCGTTCTCACAGTTTGTACCGCTCAGAAACACTTCTTGATCCACACTCCGGCATCGAAATCTGTATGGTAATACCCATGATTCCTTAATGTATTCCTTACCCATTTCATCATATCTGCCTACTTGCTTTTGTTCAAGGCAATACTGAAACTGAAAAGTAGTGACCGGTAGAGTTATGTGGCCATGGATTAGCCATTCTGTGGACGGTGATTCTGCCACTGTAAATGCTAATCTATCCAGTTTTTCGATACGCAGCATTGTATATTTTGCTCCCCTTTGTGCCATTTCTATCTGTTTATCTGTGAGATTGTATTCAGAAAACAGAGACGTACTGTTGATATAACGCCAAGGCATGTAGCCTGCACGCAAAGATTGCAGCGTCCAGCTTAATAGCATAATAGAACGTAATTGAGATTGCCCGTGTTGTAATATGGCCAAATCTTGTTCTAATATGTCTATCACAGAAGATACAATGTTGCCTAAGGAATATATCCTGGAGGTCAATGTAGTTAACCCCTTGTCTACCACTGCTAGAGATTTTTCTAGATTTATACGGTCTATCTCTTGTAGTCTCTCTGCGGCCTCTTGTTGGGATATTTTTCATATTTCCTTATAGACAGCATTATAGAAACGTTTCTGACGTGGCTTCCTGGGACCCATTAAAAAATCCCTAAGATCCACATCCTGTGACAGTAAGGATAAGTGTTGTTTCACCTGTGTGAGTGTTGAGGTTTTTAGCCAATCAAGGCACAACTTCCCAACACTGTAGGATGTCACTACCCCTGGATGTTGTCTCTGTATATAACGTGGATCTAGCCTATGGATACTAAACCGTTCGGTTTTACCCATGAATCTTGCCTGACAACTATTAGTGTCTGTGGGCCAAATCAACAAATTTTTCCAATCGGGGTCTGATCTGTTGTATTGTATGATGTCATCTACTGTAATCTCTTTCTGTGATGTTTCGTTACCCTCGGTGTGTGATGGAGTTGGCAACCGAGGTGTGTTCAAGTCTTTGTTCTTGGCTAGTCCAAGGCAAGACGTCTGTTGCACTGTTTCATTCAAAAACATGATTTGTTGAGGGATGAGGCATGCTCTAAACAAAGCTTCTGTTCCCTGTACCTGCCATTCCCTAGTACCCCAGACTGATTTTAGGTCTATGGTGTCTTTCCACAAGTCGAAACCTTGTTCGGACAACTGGACAATAAAGGAAGCAGAGTAAATCTGTTTGGTGTTTGTCAACATATTTTTCTGTGCTGATGTTGGTGCAACCTTATAATAATATGAGGCTGGGTCAGACTTATTAAACCCCCAAAACTATGGAAACTTCTGTGTAAATGTTTTTGAACTGCCTTTCGGCGGTGTTGGACAATGTTCCCACTGGTGGTATGTGAACACAGGTCTAGGATTAGCAGATTTATGTAAAAAGTGATGACCATAGTGCTGATAACAATACATAGTCTCGAGATCTGATGTGCCTTCCAATGTTTCACTATTAGAAAACGCAGCAGATTTTTCCAAATCAGACAACATGTTATTAACAGTTTCAAAATCCCAATCATCGGAAAATGTACTGGAGGTAATGATATCACTCAATGATATTTTAAATAAATGAGGAATTCTTAAAATTTCGGTCGGATCAAATATATTGAAATCAAACCTTGTCCCAAACTATACCATCAGGTATAGGAACTGCTGTAATGTTCACTGATGACAAGTCTCTTTGTTCTCGATGAGATGATAGGTGTGGTTTCAAAAGTAAGTTCACCTCTTGGGCTGCAGAGCTTTGTCGAAGGTATCTTCCATTAACAAGCATACTAAAAACTATTACCAAGCCTACCCAGAAAAAAAAGAAAAGTATCCCGGCGATTACCCATAGTTCTACCCAAGGTGACACTAGGTAAGTCTTTTTAAGAAAGTTCAGAAAGTCTTTTACTTGCTGTTTGCGTGATTTTTTGGCTGGCATCGTTTCCGGTTCGCTTGGATCCAAAGAAAACGTATCCAAGTTTATGAAGTAGCCAGAAGCAGTTCGATCAATTGTTGGTATTGCAGCAGGATTTGTAGAAATCGTAGTTTGTTCTTGTCGAGGCACGATGACGTAGACATCTGTATTTGGTCTAATAGCAATTTGTCTGTCATTTTGAGTTTGATTTTGAAGTTGAACTTCAGGTTCAAGAGCAACAAGTTCCATAGCATTGTTGCATAGTCCTCCATTCCGTGCAGGGGACTCATTGAACGTGATGAGTCTTTCCGTTTTAACTTCTTGGATTGTAGCGAGAGGAGGGCGTCTGCTACTTTGGAGTCCACGTGGCATACTACTCAGTATCGGCCACATAATGTGGTTTGATTAGGTCGATTGAGACAAATCTTTTCTCCTTTTTTCCGGCAAGAGGCGGTAGAAGTACAGTTCTTATTCCTTCAATTGCTAGGACTGGTACAGGTTTTCTGTATGATGGCCCAAATTCTTTTTTGTCCGCTATTTCCTCTCTGACCAGATCCCCGACTTTTGGGATCCAGACAGGCCTTGCCGTGACTGATTTGACTTACCCAGTGGCGGTCTGCTTCAGGTGGACATTACTTTGTTGTGTCCTGGATTCATTTAGATCCTGTAAAACAGCCAAACGATCATGGATGTCAAATGGTGTTTCATCCGCCACTGTGCCTTCACAATCAAGATCAGGTACCCACATTCTTGTCCCAAATAGGACCTCATATGGAGTGCCCCCCCAAGAGAACTTCTTGGCATGTTGTTTAAAGCTCGCTGGACTCCATACAGATGTTTTACCCAACTTTCACCCGTACCTAATACTCTAGCTGTTAAAGATTGCTTTAAGTCCCGGTTTTTTCTCTCCACAACCGAATTTCCCTCGGGTTGGTACGGAGATGAGTACCGCAATGCTTCACCCAATCCTGGCATGGCCTCCTTGTAGGCCCGAGAGCTAAACGCAGGGCCCTGGTCAGAATGTAATGTGCCAATTGCATATGTCCCTATAAAGACTCGCAAATCTTTTATAACAGTTCGAGCGTCAGCCGAGCGTTGGGGCCACACCCATATGAATCTTGAGCAGGAATCCACTGCAACCATGATATACCTGTATGCCCCATCTCTTTGTAAGGGGCTGCAGTGGTCCAAGTAAACACACGCTAGTGGTTTATCAGACATTAATAAAGGTGTCTGTGCTGGACGTGTTACGGTGGAACCTTTCATCTGCTGGCAGATGTCGCATTTCAAGACATAGGGGCAGATTTACAAGCCCCTTGCACCACTTTTGAGTCACTTTTCCTATGTTAAAAGTGACGCAAAAGTGGTGCAAGGGGCTTGTAAATCTGCCCCATAGTCTTTAGTCTGCTTTGTTAATCCAGGCCACCAATAGCGTTGTTTCAACAAAGAAACAGTCGCCGTAACTCCTGCATGGACAGAACCTATCCCTTTGTGTGCTGCTAGAATTAAACCTAACCTACGATCCATGTTTAGAATTACTCTATCCCCCACTCCAGGAATCTGAGCAAATAGAATGTTATTGGCATCTAACTTGTAGGAGTACTTGAGTGGAAACTTTTTTGGTACTGCTCCGCTGTTTTTGCGACAAGCATTGATAGCTACCATAATCTCACCGTCTATTCTCATTTTAGAACGAGTGATTGCAGCTACGGAAGCCGTGCGTACAGCCCCCTTTGCGGCTTCATCAGCCAATGAATTCCCTTCAACGTGAACGCCATCACGCTGATGACTCAGTGTATGTATCACGTGAGCTCTTGGTAGTTCGGTTTTCAACTCCACTACCTGTTCCCATAGCATTTTATGCTCAATTGTGCCACCTTTTGCATCTTTGAACCTGTTTTGAAACCAGTACTGCAAATATTCATTATATGACTGCACACAGTAAAAGGAATCGCACACGATTAGTGTGGGGAATTCTCGATCCGTATTTACCAGTGCCAGTATCAAGGCTTTCAACTCTGCCAGCTGTGCCGTGCAGTCTCCTAGAGATTGCGTTTTTGTGCAACTTGGGTGGAACTTTCCATCCCGTATGCGACCTTTAACGATTGCGCATGCTGCGCTATATTGTTGCTTACTTCCTATGGCCAGTTGAGCTGATCCATCAGTGTAAATTATATATTCATACTGATCTAGAGGCATTATTTTGTTTGGTAGAGGATAGTCTTGTTCGTATTGCAGGAATGCTTGTGTCTTTAAATTTGGGTTGTACCTGTATTCTACATCTGTGGCAGTGAGAGAATTAGCCCATTGTATCCATCTCGGATGTAAAGCTTTAGCATTAGGAATGCTTGCCTTTGTCGCAGCCTCTAAAGCTGGAACCGGAGTTACTACTATTATTCGTTTCCCCTGAGCCAGTGCTCTTTCTCTCACTACAGCAGTCTGTACTGCTGTTAGAATCTTTTCTGTAGATGCGAAGCGCATCTCAGCATTTGTGTACAAGTGTGACTTGTATGCAATTGGCACTGTCTCACCTTCATTATATGTTAGATAGGTGTACCCAGATTGACCCGCAACTATACGGATCACCAGGTTGCGTACGTTTACGCGTGTCTGTAAGTGTTTGGAAGCTATCATGTCAGCTTGTAAGGAACAAAGTGTATCTGTATGTTCCTGTGTCCATTGTTTTACTGAAAAATCAGGTTTTAGTAAATCGTAGAAAGGTTTCACTCTTTCTGCGTAATCCAAAATGTATGTTCTACCAGAATTTAGGAATCCCAGAATTGACTGTAAATTTTTCAATGATTTTGGAGGTTGGAGCAGCACGCATTTTTCTAAAAAATTGGCTGCCAGGCTTTTTCCTTCACTTAAAAGCTCATATCCTAAAAACAAGACATTGAGGTGGGCAATTTTTGATTTTTAAAGTTGAATTTGTAGCCCTCAGATGCAAATCCCAAAATTATGGTATTCACTCTAGTCAAGTGCTCCTCTAGGTCATCGTCTGTTAGATAAATATCATCCACATAGGACAATGCCTCTTCATCCAAATTTTGAAGTAACTCAGTTACTCTAGCCAAAAACAACCCTGGTCTGTTCTTATACCCCTGGGGGAGTCGACAAAATTGACGCTGGGACCCTATCGCTGAGAATGCTGTTAGATGCCTGCTTTCAGGCGCTATATTCTGACAGAAAAATCCATTTGAGATATCAAGTGTTGTTTTATATTTTTTCCGCACAATGTTATTCATTAATGCGGCACCGTGTGCATTTTGGCCTGCAAATGTCTTAGTGCAAGTGTTTAAATGTCTATAATCTAAAACTAGACAATATGAATTGTCAGGTTTCATGACAGGAAACAAAGGATTGTTCATTGGTGAGGTGTAAGTTTCAATCACCCCTTGATATTCAAGTTGATCTAAGATCTCCCTGACCTGTTTTTTAGCTTCTTGCTTTATTGGATACTGCCTCTGTGCAGTCGGAGTATTTTTTAAAGGAATTATGTGGTGGGTTGAATCCTCATCCCATTCAACATGGTTTTTGTATAATGCCGGAGCCTGGGCTACCGCCCACTCCTATGCATAAGTGTGTTGTAAATGCCTGGGAATATGGTCTGAGAATGCCAGAAGAATTACCGTTCCTCCTTTAGGGCAATCCATGACGAATGCTGGTGGCCAATCTTGTTCAGCTAATAAAATATCATAGCCAAACGTCCGGTTCTCCCAAAAGAGACCTCTCACTGTTCTACATTTGTCCCCCCTCCATTTGGAGCGTTATTTCATATATTTATGTGGGACACTTACCCTAGTAACGGGTGTTTCTACCGTGATGTAATCATTCAAGTCCGCTGTCACCAGAAATTCCTTCAGGTTCTGGCGAGCTATTGTTACTTCTGCCGCACTGTCTAGCATCGTCAGAGCCCATTCCCCGTTCAGTAGTCGAGTCCTCAGAATTCTGGGCATGTCTGATCTTTAGACCTGCAACTTTCTTCTTTTTGAACTGTGGCTTTTGCTTCTCTTCTTTCTTAGAAGTGTAATCCTAAACGTACTGCTTGTCTCTGGACTTTGTACGCTCTTCTTGCCTTTCTGACCATCCTTCCCTCTCGGAGTTTTTCGATGAACCCTGAACGGAACGAGAGGAACGTGTATCAGTATCCTGATACCTGTTAGGTTTTCTAATATTATCCCTATTCCTGAGGTTATACCTCTTTTCCGAGGGCTCCTGTGGAGGAGATCTACCTCTGGATTGAGATCTGTTTCCTTTAAAGTTTTGTTGTTTTTATTGTCCCACTTCTTCTTTGTTGAAGCAGGTGTCTGCTTAGTAGTGTCCTTTTCAGGACTGCCCATCAGTTGGGGTTTTAAAGCTTTCCCACCCAAACTGTCTCTGCCTAATTCTGCATATGCAGTTTCAATTATTTTCGGTAGTTCGTGTTCTTGTTCTAAAGGACTGAACTCCCTTAGCAGTTGGCGGATAGCCACTGAAGCTGCTTCCCCCTTAATGTTAGCTAGTATTATGGCTGACACCTGGGCATAATTACCTACTAACTTCATCCCTAAGTTTAGGGCAGGTTCTGCTCCATACTCATTTTGTATTTGTCTCAATACGTCTGGTACTACTGCTAATGACGGGATACCATGAGTTCTGGTATAAATGGCAGCAAAGACTGTACCCCAAGTGGTACAATCCTCTACTTGTGGTGTTATCCCCATGGGCAGGCAGATTGTTAGCATTCTGTGTTTTTCATACAGGGTAGTATTCGGGAATACTGCCTCTAGCTGTGTTATTTTCTGAGCTACCCAGAATGGCATTTGTTCACATTTTGTGGGCATTTTACCCATTACCGCGTGTAATGTTTGTGTTGTAATTTTAGTTGCTGTACCCTGAATTTGAGTTCCATTTGTTGCAACTATTGCTGGTTGGACTGTAAGGGTCCTCATGACTAATTGCGTCAAGATTCTGTATATTTTAATTAAATCTTTGTGTTGTGTGAGTAAGTCTCCTGGTGGCATTGTTTCAATGTCAGGATGTGGTGTGTAGGCCGCTAATATAGGCCATGTGGCCCCTTCTCTTCTGAGCGGGCCAAGTCTCACTCTTCTTCTTATATGGGGTAGGGCACCTTTAAACCAGTATAAGTGTTCCTGGTATGTGAGCGAACCTCAGTGTCCTTGAACGGACAATATTCCGCTGGTGCATCTCCTTCTGTGTAGGAGTGAAATGTTTTTGTTCTTGCATTTGCTGCTGGGAATGTAACCCACGAATAAAATACCTCTATTCTGTTTGATTCGTGTGCCTCAATCATGAAAACTACTATGCCACCCCTGGATGATAGACCATGCTCTAGCAGTCTTAGGGTGACCGTATTTCTAAAGTTTGGTGCAATTTGTATTGCGTCTGCATCTTCCTCCTCAGAGAGGGGCAGGGCTTGTTGCATTGGGTCTAATTCTTGGTTAGTCATTGTTTTAGTACACTAAATAACTTTTCAAGGGAACCAAGATACGGTGTTTATGCACAATTTTAGGAACACTGTGTCCTTCAAGCCTGATTAACCAACAGCCAATAAATAGGATTTCTCGTCTACTCAGCTGTGGCGGAGATTGTGCCCACCCACTCCAGACGTCTCTGGTGTTTTGTGAGTAGGGGTCTCTGAGAATAGCACGACTGAACTACTCAGATTCTACTGTTAAATTAGTACCCAACCAACGTTGGCGGCGCCATGTCGTGTAGTTCCTATATATCCTATACTGGATCTGTGCATTCGGATAACATAAACTGTGGGTTTGGTGGCGGACTGATTCTGTGCACCCCCACCGGATACGTTAGCCTGTCTGTATCAGCTAGCTCACAGGCCACTAGAGTCTCCTCTTATTGGGGAGAGAATAGTTCTTGGCAACCTCAGAACATGACAACCCTGATTCCCCCAGGATCGTGGAAACAATATACTACCTTTCGCTCAGTCACTCATGCTCACTTAGTTTGTCTCAGAGAGATACACAGAATAAATAGTCTGGGCGTTTTCAATAAGTATTTATTGAACAGTTGTTATTCTAGTGTAGAATAGATGAGCTGCAACAACCATTAGACAGTAGCAGAGATATATGATTAGCAATACTACAAAAGTTAAGAAATGGTAGAGTTCTACCATCTTCCAGAAATCATGAATATATACAAGTACATAAAACACATGATAAAAAGTGTGTACTCCTACGATACCTCCCTAACTAGATGTACCTAAATGTACCTAGCATCTGTGTAGGTGTTATGCCAAGAATCCCTCTAGGATCTAGTCCACCCCATTACCTGAGAGTTAGAGAATGTGGGACCCCGTCCTGGTCTCGAGTTGGACACCCCGCGAGGGATGTTAGACCACTGCTAGCTGGAGCATCTGCATGCAGGAATCTCAGCGTCTCTGGTCAGTGTGTCAGCCGGGAAGTTACGGTCTCCTCTCTCTTCCTAAGCAAGATGTGCTGTATATATACCCATAGGTCTCCCCAGGGGGCCTACCTTGCTGTGTTACTGTGTCGGTCTAAAGGATGACGTTGGGCCTGAACTTTATACAGAGATATTATATAGGAGATGGTAATCCTACTGTTAGTTCTGCTGTGCTTCCAAGAAGCCTCATGCATAATGTCTGAGAATCGAACCAGGGAAAAACCCGCGTTCTGAATGCTGTGTCATATCTAGGTAAAAGGTCAGTGCCTAAGAACCGTTATGTATGTAATCTAGGGAAGAATATAGGTGAAAGGTTGCAATGTTACCTATGCCTATATAGGGTACCTATATGGAATATAACAAAGCGTTGCAGTAAAATGGATATAGCAGTGGAATTGTAGCTCCATTTTTTAGTCATTCTCTGGGGAGTTTTATGAAAACCACAAATAAATGCTAATTGTGCCACAGCTATTAGGGGGTGGGAAGAGATTTTTGAAAAACTGTTTCAGCATAAACATATTGTATTTAGTAAGTTGACGTGGGTCCTTGCCTCTGAAATGAATTACCAAATTTCTGACAGCAACTGGGTGATCATTCCACTAATTCACAGTCACCCCTGCAGATCCTCAGTACTCTCTACCCTCTGTACTTGATTGCTGTGCCACTAGATGAACTCCAGGGTCCCACACCCAATCAAAGTCTAAAGCATTTCCTGGCACAGCAGCCACTGGTGGTAAAGGGAGGGGAAGAGGTAGTTTCAAGTCAGATTCCACAGAGAGGGATTACAGATCTTCATTGGTGTCCATGCGCGAAGATCGCAGGACCTAGTGCGAAACAGAGTTTGCACGGGGTACTGTTAATCAATCCCTAAAAAAGGCTTTAAATTTCTGTACCTGAATAATCATTTCAATGTTGAGGATGACATTTTTACGTTATCCCCATTACCTATATAAAGCAGAGGATGTGAATGTCTCATCCTCCGCAGAGAGGCAGAAAATCTTTCTGGTGCAAGCATCAGAAGGATTTTCTTTTTTTATTATTAATTTGGGATGCGGGGAAGGAGCTTCACACAAAGTGAAAGCAGGCTAAGTCATTAGGCTGGAAATGTTTTCTATCACATAAATAGGCAAAATAGATTTTTTGACCATTATTTTGACGGTTGCAGCAATTTATAGGGCAGAAAACTTAGTGAGATCCACACGTCACACTACTCTGGACTCCCCTCAGCTTCTAGTTTCCAGAAATAGCCAGTTTGCTGCATCTAACCACATCCTTAAATTGGGGCAATTTTCAAGGAGAAAACCTGATGTCTCCATATTGCACTTTGGGACCTTTCCCCTTATGAGTGATAGGTTCAGCCGTACAAGTTGTGTCAATTTCTATTGGGAGAAGTGTGGGAATGCTGGTTGGTAGGAATTTTGTGGATCCTCACAGATTCTGGAACTTTCCACCCGGAATGTGAGGAAAATGAGCGATTGTAGCCAATGTTTGACGTTTGCATAGCATTCTGGTTAAGAAAATGTAGGGGGGATTTTGCAAATTGAACCATCCTACAGTCCCCAGGTGTCTAGTTTTCAGATAAGTCTGGCCTTTGTAGGTTTCCCTAAGTGGTAGCTGAGCCTATATCCAAATCCACAGCTACCCACATTACCAGAATGGGTGAATGTGCAAGGTGAAATCTTAATACCTCTACATTGCATTTCAGGACCTTTCCTGTCATGGGTGACAGGCCTAGCCACACAAGTGGGGTACTGCGTCTATAGGGAGAAGTGTGGGAACACACAAAACTAGAACATTTGGTATTATCAATTACATTTCTCTCCATTTTGTGCTTCCAAGTGTAAGCCAGTATGCAAAATGTGCTTTGAATCACATCATAGTATGGTAACCCTATAGTCAGAGTTGTAGAAATAACCATGAATCCTAAACTCAGTATATTCAGCACATTTAAAAAATGAATAGCTTTGCCTCATACATTAGATTTCTCAATATGAGTTGCTGCATTGTTGGTATACAATAAAAAATCATTATAAGCTACAGATCTGCAGCTGGCTTTGGATAGGGCGTGATTTTGAACAACCAGCATAAGCTATATATCCCTGTAATAAAAAGAGTCTGCCAGACATAACAATGTACAAACATACCTTAGCCATCAGAGCACAAAATTACGAATGAAAACATTGTCACCTATTCCTTTTATACCTACATATTTGCATTTGTTTAGATCTCAACAATAAGTCTCCTTGGGAAACCTAAGAACGACATTCACAAATGGCCCCTTTATGAATTGTGTCTGCTTTTCAGAAATGTACAACTTTCTGGATTTACCCATGGGTTTCACATCAGTTTTCACCACAAACTGCGAGCAGGCAGATACCACGTCAAATAGGAAAAATTGACTGCCACTTCGAAAAATGCAAACACTGTGGTAAAATATATTTTTACAACTCTGCCTGTTGCACTATGCATGGCCACTTTTTGACTATTTGCACTGTCTCTTATATTACCCCTGCAAGAATACTGTTTTATGAAATAGTTTGATGTCGCCTTGTTGTTTTTATTTCAAGAGATTGATGATGTATTCTTATTTGTTTTTAGTTAGAATATGAGATGATTAATGTTATTACTCATACTCTTTTTTTAATGTGTGATGAAGTACAAGATGATTGTTATGTATTTTTATGGCATATGTTTAGTGTTTTTGTATTTCTGGTTGTGTACACTTTGATGGTTATTTTATAACTGAATAATGTATTATATATATATAATGCTGCCTGTTTCTGAAATCTGGGAATTTTTTGTTGATGCCATTTTTAGAATTAAAATCATAAACCTTCTTGCACTCTATTGTTTACCATTTTTAAAAATAAAATCAATATGTTCCTATATTTGGACTGCATTTTTGGCTCCCTACAGTGGAATCCACAAACCCTGGGCACATTTAGAAAATCCAACAAAAAAGATTAAAATTGGCCTGAGTATAAAAAAAAGACTCAGCCCTGGGGAGGGCTGGGGGAGGGGATTCTTAGCAGGATACAGTTCACTTCGTGAAGTCAGATTACAATAGAAGATATTGCTCCTCAATGTCTTCTGAATTATAGGTGATCGGCTCAATGATAGGCTCCGGTGAAATTTCTCTTACGCTGGCATAATCTCAAATAATTTCGGTAATATTGCATTACTCTTGTTATGCGAAGTTCCCAAAATTACACTATCACACCACATCGCGTATTTACTCTCAGTTCACAGCAAACATTTAGTGCAAGTGTGATGCCCCACATGCGAGTGGCTGCTGTTTGTGGCACTGGTGCTTTAAGCCCAAAATGGGTCCTCGTGTCCAAAAAGGAAATTAGCACACTTTCACGCTAAAAGCATTTACATGTAATTTCAAGTAACTTTTTCTGGAATTACGTCACTCTCACATTGTTAGACCTGTCAGCCTTAGGGTGGTCTTCCCCCAAACTTATTGCCTTCATCCCTTCTATTTTTGCTGAATTTGTTTTCATTAGCCTTTGGACTCTGTGCACTTTGTCACTGCTAACCAGTGCTAAAGTGTTTATGCTCACTCCCTAAAGCATGGTAACATTGGCTTACACCTGATTGCATATTTAATTTACTTATAAGCCACTGGTAAATTGGTATATGATGTACCCAAGGCCTGCAGCACTTATTGTGCCACCCACTCAAGTAGCCCTTTAAAACATGTCTCAGGCCTGCCATTGCAGGCTGCTAGCACCTATAAACTGCAAATACGACTTGGCAAATTACCCCCTTGCCAACCCTAAAACTCCCTTTTTATTACATATAAGTCACCCCTAAGGTAGGCCCTAAAGAGCCCCGATGCCATGGTGCAGTGCAATTAAAAAGTTGGACATGTACTTTTAAGTTGTATGTGTCCTCGTAGTGAAAAACCCATAAATTCATTTTTCACTCCTAACTCTCCCATAGGATAACTTTGAGTACCTTATTACATTTAATTAGTCCTAACTTTTGATTGTGAGCAGCTAAGGAAGTCATGTTTTGTGTCTGAGAAATTCTATTTTAAAACCCTCTTTAATGGGAAAGTCAGATTTTAAGTCACAATTTCAAAGATGGCACTTTTAGAAAGTTGCTTTTTCCTGCCTTAACTTTTTGGTGCCTGCAGACTGTACCTGGGTGACATGACTAGGTGTGAGTGGTAGTTGGTCTTTGCACTCCTGCTAGACAGTCACACAAAAGAGGGATTAAGTGTCCCTGGATAAACCATCTTAGGTAGGAAGGGGGGTGGGGATGGGCACAGCCCCACTTGCAATTTAATAGGCTGTGCCCTGCTCACACAAAGGATTTCACACTAGGCTATTGTGCCTGTGGCCAGGCTGTAGCCGGGGCTGGGAGGCAGGAAATTCCAAGCACTCTGAAAGGACTTCTAGAAATTTCCCCTACTTCAAAGAAGGTACCAGGTATAAAAAAGGGACACTCAGATCCACTCTTCAGTTCACTTTCTAGACCTAGTGAAGGACTCTCAGAGGACTGCCTGCTGCTGACCTACTGTGCAAATCATGACTGCTTTACTGCACCAAGAAGGACTGCTCTGATTCCTGAACCATGCCTTGCACCCCAGAGGCCTGACCTTCTGCTTGAGCCCTACACTTTATCTTGAACCCAGGACTTCTAGAGTGACTCCAAGTGCTAGTTTTTTGGCCTCCTGATCAGAGCCTCCGGGAAAGAAAAGGTTTCAACCATCTTGAACTCACACCTGGACCCTACCTGGCTAAGTCCTGACCCTCCAAGTGGTGCCTCTCCAGTCCCGGATCCTTGGAAGTGGTGCTAAACGTGCTCTGATAGCCCAAATCCAAAACATGGGCTGTAGGAAATTTTAGTCCAAAAACTGCTGAGAACCAAAAGACCAGGACCAACCAACTCATTGATCCGCCCAAGGTGCATCGCCAGTCGGTTTCACTCCACCGTAGATCCCGTAACTTTGTTCTCTGCAGCAGCAAATCCTGTTCAGTGGCTCCTCGCAGAAGGGGTATTTGGCCTTGTGAAGCCCTCATCATCAACATCCTGCAGTTTTGGCCTGCTGGAGATCTTCAATGTTCAAAAAAGAGACTAAGTCCGAACTAAGGATTTTTCACTGTGACTTCGGCCAGTGGTTCCCCAACGATGACGCCTCCCCCTCAGACACCGCCAACTGCCTCTCTCCACTTGGCATCACCTTCTCAGATATTTTTGCACAAAATTTCTTCTAAGTCCAAAGGTAAATGGGGACCGCGTGCACTCCACTTCTTGTATCCAACCTATGCTCCATCGCAGTAGGCCATAACGTTTGACTTTGCCCCAGTCTTGTGTGACTAAATACCCGCGGTTGGTGCTTTGATCTTTTAGGTGCTAGATTCCACCTTACACTTTAAAAATCCATAACTCCAGTTCTACTGGTTGGATTTTTGTCGTTTTGGTGTCAAATAATTCATTAACAGTTACTCTGTTTTTCTAAGTTAGTGTGTGATTTTTCTTGTGTTATGTTTTCACTTTATTACTGTATGTGTGCTACATAAATACTTTACACATTGCCTCTTAGTTAAGCCTGAGTGCTGTGCCACGTTACCAGAGAGTTAAGCACAGGTTAATTTTCTGACTTTAGCGGTTCACACACACACACACACACACACACGCACACACACACACACACACACACACACCCCTTCTAAACGCACAAACAAAAAAGCCCTGTGGAATCTGAAGCATGTGTCCCCTGCTGTCAAAATATGTAACTGCGGCTTACAAAGTGAATTGATGTACTGTAAAATGATGATTGTGTGGTGGCCTTGCTGTGCGCACTTGTGCTTTGTTTCTAAACTAAAATGCCATTAGAGTCCTCAGTGCAAATATTGTTATTACTCTTTATTGTTTCAGAAGGGTCCTTGCCGAAAGGCTGAACGTCTTCAATATGTCTTTTCAAATAAATGTGCAATGTATGTCAGAAAGCTTTTCATTTTCATAATGCCATTCTCCAAGCATTTCACTTGATTGTATCTCTCACAACCATGCATTATGACCAATTTAAACCTTTGGCAATGATTCTTTTCAAAATGTTTTCAGCTTCCAATATGCTCTTGACAATTGTAGAGGGATTTGCTTAACATTTAAAGCCATGCTATACATTTGATTTAGGTTTTCATAAATCTAAACGAAGTGAATATGATGATGATCCTGACGTTTATTTTGTCAGATATCTGAGCCATATATGCAGAAACTCTGATGAAATCTCTTTGGACAGCAGACAGTACTCAGTATATCAGAACGAAGCAGATTCTACAGTATCTTAATGGATTAAATTCCATTGCATATCTGAAATTCAATGTCTGTTACGAAAAGAGAAAATCATTGTTGCCCACATCTTGGGCCTCATTTACAATATTTTGATGCGTGGCAGCACAGCAAGCCTTCCTGCGCTGTATCTACAAGATATGGTGCATTCCTGTCCTTCTCCCCTGCTTCGGCACACAAACAGCAGCTGTGCGCCAGTGCAGACACCCTTGCATCATTTTGCAAGGGTGCCTGCGCTGAGTGGATGAATGTTTCTGTGCAGGAATTGACACCTTCCTGCACAAAAACAATCATTAAAGGCATTTCCTTTTTCTACAGCACGCATAGAGAGAGTAAAAAACAAGGAGAAATAAAAGTATGTCTCCTCGTTGTGCCTCCTTATGCCTCCCCTGACGAGGTGTAGGATTCTGATGCATTCTCAGGTTTACACACTATTATAAATCTGGAAATGCGTTCCATGAATGTTGCGTGGGAACACCAACAGCAACACCCATGGAACACCCCTTTCACATAGAGTTATGCGTGAGAGGGAAACATATTTACAAGGCCATGAAAAGTCATGCAGGGTGACTTTACATGACCTTGTAAATATGGGTAAGCCCATTGAGCAGCCGGTGCGTCAGTAAAAGTGACGCACTGATGGCACAATGGGCTTGTAAATAAGCCCCACTGTTGATAAATGTCTAAAGGAAGGACTATTATATAATTGTTTTATACACATGGCCTATCCTAGGATTGACTTCTTAGCAGTTTTCAAAAACTGGGATAGTATCATGAATGGCTGCGTTGGTTCAGTGAAAAGTGAACTGCAGGAACACCGCTCAGAAACAGTATGCATTAATTCTCTCTCTCTCTTTTGGAGCATTTCTGCCTTCACCCAATACATCACCTCACAGAAATTTTAAGTTAAACCTATATGCTATAGACACTTGTGCTGGGTTCCTATTGAAATAGTGATGCAAAGTTTTGTGTTGAGATTTACGTTCCAATGCAAATCATGATTTGCATTGGAAAGTTGGTGAAAGTAACGCAAAATAGCGCCATGCCCTACTTTGTACTGATTTGCATCAAGGGGGCACTCTATGAATAGAACATGAACATTCTCATGCAACCACCTATGGGCTTTTAAACATATCCCTATCTACTGACATTTGTAGAAAGGGATTTGCATGAAAAATGATGCCTCCTCGAGGTAGGTGTAACAGCATAACAAGTTTAAAAAATCTCCAACCTTTTCCAGCTATGCATGTGTGCTGCACTGTACAGCTCAAACACCAAGTTTATCAAAGCATATTGTTTTGAAATCTACCCATGCAGTAAAAACCTAAACCTGACAGAATGCACACACCTGTGCAGCCTAAAGAGCGCCAGTGCCAGGTCAGATAAAAACGGTGCCACATCTTTGAAGCTATGGCAGTTTTTCTCCCTCTCTCTTTGATGCAACTCAACAACTTTGGGTGGTGTGCCGCATTGCATCAAAATTTAGTAAATTTCCCCTACAAATGCAAAAAAAGCAGGTGATCAGCTCTGCGCTGAGCTAGCGCAGGGGTTTATGGCGGCCCCTGGTGTTGAATCAATTTCAGCTACACTGATAAAAAATACTACGATTTAGGATATTTCAAGAATATTTTCTCAGAAATTGTGAAACGAAATATGTGAATATTCTGGGATTTTGTATTTGACGAAATTCCACCCCAAATTTCGGTCTTTAGGGAACCTCCATGATGCAGGTGTCTATGTGTGTCGAGTGAAGTCTCAACAAAGGTGTGGTTGTGGAGCTAGGATGTTTCGATGCTGAGTACCATGAAAAATCTTGTAGATTAAACAACCAATAATCCTTGGTATATTATGCTTGAAGTGCTGAGGTTCACTCTGGCAGAATCAATGGAGCCAAGGATTATGATGTCCTGTTAGATTACAGCGACACTGTTGGGCTTCATGGGCAACTTCTCCTGTTTATACCAAAACCTGATGTAAATAATGGAAGCCTGCTGGTATTTCACTCAGAATCCATCATTGAGAGGCACACTCGTGCTATCTCGGGTCTGGCACATGGATATGTATGTATATATGTATGTATGTATGTATGTATGTAGGTAGGTATGTATATGGTAGTTTTATAGCCAAAGGTCAGTGGAGTTCCCTACTTGGTCAAAGGCAAGCTTGAAATCGGCTAGTAATATATGCATTATGTTGCAGTGTTCTTTAAAGAGGTGAGTCTTCAACTCTTTCCTAAATTGTAGCAGTGTTGGGGTGATCCTGATATATGTGAGGATGTCATTCAAGATCCTGGGTGCATAGATGGAAAAGGTCTGTGTGTTTTGTTTTTTACACTTCTTAGTCTGCAGTCCGATAGTGCTGTGGCTCCGAGTGTTCCCTGAACCACCAGAGATGGTGAGCTTGAATGCAAGATATGCGGGGTGCTGGTTGCGATGACTTTGGAAATGATGCCGCTAGTTTTGAAGATGGTGCAGGCTGAAAAGGGGAGCCAATGGAGTTTCATCAGGGTAGGAGTGATGTGATCATATTTCTTCAGGCCCTGAATGAGATGTGCTGAAGTGTGTAGGTTTCACCTAAGGAATACTTTTGTGGAGTCTATATCTAGAGTAGGGCATTACCACCATCCAGATGAGAGAGAGTAAAAGGCCTTGAGCAGCATTTCTGAAGTCGCTTTCTGGCTGAAACATTCTGAATTTCTTTAGAAGAGAGAGCTGGTACCAGACCGTTATTTTCTTTTGGTAATATGTTCCTTGAGGGAGAGTTTGGTGACAAGGGTAAGGCCAAGGGACTTGGGGCCAAATGTACGACGATAGCATTTTGCGACTCGCAAAATGCAATGTACAACAGTGTCACAGACACTGTTAGCGATTCCCAATGGGGTCGCAAATTGCATGCCTCATCAATATTCATGAGGCAAGCGCAATTTGCGACCTGATTGGGAATGGCTAAGGAATGGCTAGCACTCCCAGGGATTGGGAGACCACCATTTCTGGGACTGCTTTTTACATAAAGCACTTTTTTTTTTTCAATGCTGCCTGTTTTCCTTAAAGGAAAACAGGCTGCATTTAAAAAAGAAAAATGAAACTTTTCAGTTTCATTTTTAAGGGCAGGCAGTGGTCCCTGGGACCACTGCCTGCTCTTAAAATATATTTTGCACCCATTCTCAAAGGGAAGGGGTCCCCTGGGGACCCCTTCCCGCTTGCGAATGGTTTACCACCTACTTGAAGTAGGTGGTAAACTGCGAGTGTTTTGCAACCGCAAATGCGGTTGCAAAACAATGGTACATACCATTTGGACTCGCTATTAGGAAGGCACGCCCCTTCCTAATAGCGAGTCCCAAACACTATTTTGCTAGTCTGTGACTCGCAAAATAGCGTTGGTACATACCACCACCATTTTTTGCAGTCGCAAAAGGGTTGAATACCCTTTTGCAACCGCAAAAAACGGTCGTACATCTGGCCCCTGGTATTCAGTGAGAGTTTGGGTTCGAAACCGTCAAGGTTCTTCACATTGTGCCAATTGTACTGTATCTTGTATATGTGCTGCAATATTATTGAACATATTTATAATTTGCCCTTGAGTGAACAAGGTACTGAATAAACCAACTTGTTCCTACTCACAGAGCAGGGGTGGGAAGCAGTGATGCAGATGTCTCACAACTTCATGTCTAGCTTTAGAGTTGCAGGCAGGATGTGGATGTGCTGTGGACCCTTGGCTGGAATTTTGAGGAATGAGTGTAGCCGGGCAACACTGTAGGCATATTCAAAGCAACCCTAAATCTTGCCATGATTCTGCATGGCATATAAATCCGGTAAGGTTATAGTCGAGCTTGCCTGTTGCCTGTTTGGTCCACACGCGTGTGAGGCTGTTCTCTGGGGGATACATTGCTGTTTATGTCACCTATGTAATCAGGCAACTTTGAGCTACCAGTGCAAATCAACACTGCTAGAATCACAAGATCTTTGTATGATTTTGGTCCCTGTAGCAAGAGAAATAGACCATTAGCGCTGGTTCATCTTGGATTTCCCTAATGAATATCATGTTGATTCCATGAGGATTTTATGTCGGAGTAGTAGTTAGATTTTCCCCTTACTTTCCAACTTGTCCTTAAGCTTACATCTTATATATATATGTAGAGTTACTGTAGATATGCCATTTTGTTAATTGATAAGGAATATACTATGAGACCAATTTTCCATCCACGTGATCTGCTGTGCATGGTTTCTCATTAGTCAGCACATCATTCCACATCTTGCTGTGTGGCTTGTTCTGTATAATATGATGACTGGTGCTGGCTAATAATAAAATAATACATTTCAAATAGTTCTTCATAGCATATGTCTACTGCTTTTAAGAGCTCTAAACGACAGATTTTGCCATTACCTCATTTTGTGGTACACACTTTATTGACCTCAGAGGGATGAAAGGCAGAAATGGCCTTACCAGGACCCAGACTCCTGGTTTCTAAATCACTGTATATCTCTGCTCCAAATATTTATTTCTCTCTGAGCCATTCTGTCTTCATATTTGATGTGGTCCCTTCACTACAAACTTCAAAACTCACAGTCATCTAGAGGACTATGGGACATATTTACAAGCCCCATTTGTGACCAGAGCGTCCCTTTTTGTGACACTCCGGTGGCGTAGCGCCATTTCCCATATTTACAAAGTGGCGCAAAGCCACTTAATGTGGCTTAACACCACCTTGTAAATATGCCCCTTTCGTCCGCAGTTCTCTGCTGCAAAGGGCAGTGCAATAGGTGTTGCAGTGGGCCTTGCACCGCAACAACCATTGCTTCTTCACATAGACCCAGATTTACAAGACTGAAGTAGCGCCAAAAACTAATGCCAGGGAATACCTTGTCTTAGCATCGTGATACGAGGAGAAATTATTGGATTCTCCTCGTTTTTATCTCTTTTTATGTGTGCTGCATTCTGCAGCACACATGGAAAGAGCAAATCGCCATTATTGATTGTTGATCTGCAGGAAGGTGTCCCTTTCTTCACATTAACAATTGCCCCTCCAGCTCAGGCACCTTTGCCACATGGTGGCAAGGTGCCTGCGCTAGGCAGCATTTCTTGCACCAGCGCTAGGTGAAACACAGACATGCACCGTATTCTTAAGAATAAGGCGCATCCCTGAGTTTAAAAAATGTCAGAGCGCGGCAGTGCCAAATTTGGCGTAGCCCCGCGCTTTGAAATTTTTGGGTAAATATGCCCCATAATCTTTTTGGGAAGTCATTAGAAGTTGTTTGATGGCCTGCTAGCATATCAAGAAGTTGACTGTTATCATTCAGCTGAAGCATCAAGTCACCTTTCATCTGGTGGACTATGAGATCCTGCAAGGTTCTTCAAATGGACAGGTGAATTGTGTCCACTGAGGACCTAGAATGGGTCACTGACTTCCTAAAAGTTTTTATCCAAGCAGTACAGCTCAAACCCTTATGTTCCGAAACCATGAGCATATCTGTTGGAGCTCTAGATTACGGTACCCTCTAAAACACTATGGGGCACATGCATCAAGATAGGCTTTTGCGATTCCTTAATTGCGATTATTAAGGAATCGCAATTAAGGAATCGCAAAAGCCTATGCATGTAGGAATCGCTATAAAAATAGCGATTCCTAAACATTCCTTAATTGCGACTCGCAAATTGCGACTCGCAATTAAGGAATGCCGTCCCATTCATTCCTATGGGCCTACAGGCCCATAGGAATGAATTGGAGATTGCATGCGCAATTTGCGAGTACCAGTAGGTACTCGCAAATTGCTCATGCAATTTCAAGGAGTGCAAGGGTGTCAAAATGACACCCTGTTGCACCCCTGAAATTGCGATGTGCACCCATGTTGTGCACACACATGCCCCAAGGGCATTTGTGTGTGTAACCTAAAACTTTAAAAATGCATTTTAGTGCATTTTTCAAAGTTTTGCAAATTACAGACAAGTTTGATTTGTCTGTAATTTGCGGTCCCAAATAGCGAAATCGCTATTTGAAAGTGCTTCTAGCATTGCATTTAAGGAATCGCAAATTGCGATTCCTTAAATGCAATCATAATTTAGGAATTCGCAAATAATTGCGAATTCTTAAATTACGCATAGGAAACACTTTCATGCATCTCCAAAGGCCAATTTGCGATCGCAAACGGCCGATTTTTGCGAATCGCACCGTTTGCGATCGCAAAAACCTTTGATGCATGTGCCCCTATTTGCCTAATAAATTATTGATCACTTGTCCTTTCAATGTGACTACTGTTTTTTTAATTATATGATACCCTCAATCAGAAACAAAACTACTAAAAGGCTTATAAATTTCACATGAAACTTCAACTACAAACTAGGATTGTTTGATATATTGTCTAAATAATTTAATTTTAAAGAGGGAATGGCCCTACAGCGTTTATGACTTTCCAGTGATTATTGTTCTGTGCAACATCCTCCTTGAAACTACCCCGAGCTCAACAATATCAGAACAACACTCTTATCTAAACCACTACATGATGTTGTTATATGAAATTATTTTCCTTATATCAACTAAGGCTACAGAGGACATGGCATTTTCCAGATCACGTTGTTCCCACTAAATTGTTGAAAACCTGCGGTCTGATACACAGCAAATGTCATACATCTTAAGACCTTGCATCTTTGTAGATTTATGAGTTTCTGAAATTCATAAAACTTTTCAAGTTTGTGTCTGAAAATCTACACTTGTCATAGCTTTCGAGCCTTACTTACTCCTGAAAAAGTCTTGCAAATTAATTGTTTTCTGTTTGGGGTATGCTTTTCCCCCAGTGCATATTTACACACATTGCACCATTACACTTGGCAAAAAAAATTGTGTCTTTGTTCAAAGGCGCAATTTTGAAATTAATTTGTTGTCTAGAGGAGAAAATAATTTTCCTCATTGAGAAACCGCTTCACAAATTGTAGGAGTGTTGTCTTCCAACTCACTATCAAAAAAGGAATTTACTCCTCCGCTTCACAGAAGTAAATCTTTGTCCATTTAGGTTCAGAATAGAGCAGGCAGGAGTTACAGAATACCAACAAGTTTTGAGTTTGTAGGTGTTCTTAAGCTTCCCAGGAATCATAGGCTGGAACACCTTCCCTCCTGAGTGGGATTTAATCATCCACAAAATTATGGGATTATGTGACTGTGGGGTAATATTAAGCACAAGTAAAGGGAGTTATAACTGCAAAGGTCACCATTTGCAAATACCTTTGAATTTGCATATGTATGGTAGACTTTCATGTGAAAATGAATTTTGTGAATCGGCTCAAGGTTTTTGGTAAAGTGATCAAAAAGTTGAAATTAAGACAGAAGCACATCGGATACAAATATAAAAAGTGTCCCTGTCTTCTCATCAAATTTAGTTTCACAATTCGCCCTTGCAACTTTGAAATATTCATAATTTGTGTGCTGTGGGCTGTTTAGAACACGTGTATTATTGGTGTTTAATAATACGATCAATATAAAGCAGTAGTGGCCGGCAGGGATTGGGGTGGCAGGGCGGGATGGGAGTGGGGGATGTAAAAAAAAAAAAGAAAAAACGTACCTCCTTGCTGCTCTCCCGCTCTCTCCCACGTTGTCTCAGTCTCTCCGGGGCCGTAACAGGAAGCAGCCAGGCTCCCTCCCCTAAGCCAATCACAATGATGCAATGCAGCGTTGTGATTGGTCTGAGCGCCATGGATCGGTGCTCATCCAGGAAATGGGGGCCTGGGCATGTTCTCCACGCAGGCTGTAATGCAGCCTGCATGGAGAACATGCGAAGTGTGCAATGACTGTTTGACCGGCCCGAGAGGGCCGGCCAAACAGTCATTGTGCACTTGAAGTGGGCAAACCACTCCTCCCCTGATCTGAGAGCAGAGCAGTCCCACCCACCCCGTAAACCTGCGCAGCAGGAACAAATACAATGATAATAAGCTTGTTATTATCATTTTATTTGTTCTTTCTTTCACTGCTTTGCAGCAGTGGGGCAACACTCCTCCGCCTTAGTGGAGGAGCCGCCACTGAAAACAAAAAAAGTGACAGTGACTTTGCTGTATAAAATATCAAAGGGTTCTGATTTGGCAAAATAGCTTGAAACCTGGCAATTGCATGCATTGCTAATGCAGATTTTGGTCTATGACACACCTGATTTTTAACCAATTAATACAGGCAAGCATGAACTAATTGAAGTTATATTATTCAATATTCCATACTTAAATCCAAATTTATGAATCTTAATTTGGAACCAAACTCTACTGCACGCCCATTTAGCAGCAATACAGAGCTCTTTGTGCTGTGTTAGTCTCTGAATATGGGGACGGCAGTAGCAGAAGGTAATTTTTCTTGACTTAATTTACAATCTGTTAACAAATTACCTGTAAAACCCTGTGATCTCATTTGAGTCCATAAATTGTCCACAAAAAAAACAAACAAATTAGAGTCTTCGCTGAGAAATGCTAAGCTTAGCAGTGCCTTCTCTGCCCTCATTTCTTATTTACAATAGGTAGCTATTAATGCCACATTTTATGGTTCGGCGTGGGCTGGTGGGAGAAAATGGCCGTAAATTGTATAAAATCATTACAATGCAGTAAGATTTAGAGACGCTTCGCCAACTCACGCCATACACCAACAGTATTTTGGAGCTCTTCCAATTTAATCTTCCGAAGTTGGAATTTGCAGCTGGGTCATTCCTGGTCCAATCTGTGAAACGCATCTCCCTGGGCTGTGAATTGGAACAACAGCATCCCAGCTGTCACTGCGAGGCATCATTTACAACACTTGGGGTCCGAAGCAAAACATCAGAAGCACTTTATGTGGACGCAGCAACATGGCTGGCTTCGTAAATTCTCTTGCAAGGAGCAATAATCAATACTTCATGTTCAATGACGCAAAACTGAAATTACTATAGATTTTATGTCTTCGACGCTTCCAAATTATGCAAACACACACTAGATCTTTTTTGTAGCAGCCTTATTATTCCTTATGTGAAGGATTTTCGTTGATAATAATTGGATGATTGAATAGTCAAAGCAGTCAAAACATTTATTTTGCAATTTGTGTTATTGTTTTTTCTGAGGGGGGATTTAAAACGATGTCAAACACAAAACTGATTTATGGAAGTTAAACACGAGTTGTCACCCTGCAAACCAGTGCAAGGCCAACAGCATTTTAAACAAATTGCTATTGCTTTCCAGATTTGCTAGAAAATAAATGGTCGCTGTGGTGCTTTTAAAATACGAAAGTGATATTTCTTTACTTAAAGTGTGCGTTAGATGGCTATTTTTGAAAATTGAATTTGAGATTGCTGCTCTGATGACAGAAATTGACATCACATAATGATACTACAAAAGGGGGAACTTTACGTCGGCTGTGTAAAATAGAATAGTTATGTCACAGCAACAATTTACACTACGCACTTTTGATTGTGTTGAGTTTGTGAAAATATGACGGAGGCGAAATATTTGTTTAGTACTAGGGTGACAGAAAGACATAACATTTCATACGCTCAACTGAAAGTTCGTGGACGTAGCAGCCCGTCTCTCCTATTGTAATGTTTACATTGTAGGGAAGATGCAGCGCGCGCAACGAAATTCGTTTTATTTATTTATATGTTTACTTACCTCTAATCGGCCGTAGTCCGTAGTTTACTACCCCCCACCCTGCCCCTCCCCCACCCCAGCGCCCGGCAGCACTCCCACCACGGGCCGCTACTGGAAACGCATAGCCCATTCAGATAATGGCACCTCGGTTCTGATACTCAGAGCCAGCTAGCTCTCAATTCGATAGACTATGACAGCCAAGGAGAACAATCTATACAGTGGACATCGACACCTCGCCTTCAGGGTAGGACTGGGGCGGAAAAAAGCCTGGACACCACAATAAAAGTGGCCCCCCATTAGTGAATCAGATGGCTAAAAAAGTGGCCCATATTTGTAAATCTGTATAGGTACTTTGCAAGGTATGGGAGACTTGTATTTGGGCTTGCTGCAGGCAATGTTCATGGTAATAGCAGGGAAATCGACAGTAAACACCAGACCATAAAAAAAGCCCTAATAGCTAAAAAAAAAAAAAAGCGGCTCACACACTGGCCAGTCAGACCAGCCTCTCTGGCACTGCCTGATCGTCCTATAGGCCATTCCGACCTGCTAGTATTTTCCTTTGCATCTACGATAATCCGAATAGAGGGGCTTATTTACAAGCCCCTCAGCCCATCCCTGCGTCACTTTTTCCCATATTAAAAGTGATGCACCAGCGGCACCAGGGGCTTGTAAATAAGCCCCAGAGAGCCAAGTCCATAATGCCTCAAAAACAAATCCCAAAAGACTATTTAAAAGATTTACCCAGCTTTTCAACCGGACCATTTAAAAATTAGACAGGATTGTGGTAGAGTTGACACGGTTACTCATTAAATATCCCAAAATATAATTCAAATGTTGAGTCACTACTGCACTCCACTACAATTAAACTGCTGGACACAAATGCACCAAACTGACAAGAAGGTAGACGTCAAAGAGATGAGGTGATTTTTGTGTTTGCGAAACTTCATTCAGTAGTTGTTGAGATATCTTGTTAGAAATGTCACAGTGTATACTTTCGGTACCGTTTGATACTTCTGCACGATAATTGGCAGATTCTTTGGGGGCATATTTACGAGCCCCAGTGCATCGGCCTTTCACCACGCAATGTGGTGCAAGAGCAACGCAACTCCAAAAAGAGAGTGGCCATACATGGCTTCATAAATCTCGAGTAATGTAACGCAGTACAAATCGCTGCGTCACCTTATTCTGAGCCAGGGAGGCGTTTCCATGGTTGTTGCGTGGGTGTACCCATGCAACATTCATTAATTTTGACGCATTCCCAGAATTACCAGAAAAGGTAAACCTAGGATGCACCAAATAGATACCCAGGAGAGGCTTAACAAGGAGAGCTATCTTTATTTCTCCTTGTTTTTTAATATTTCTATGTGTTCTGCATTCTACAGCACACATAGAAAGAGTAAAAAGCCTCTCAGGATTATTTTTGGGCAGGAAGGTGCCCCTTCCTGCACAAAAACAATCCTGCACAATCCTGCATGCAATGCTGCCAACCTTGTACCATGGTACAGGGGGTGCCTGCGCTGGCGCTAGGTAAACCATTGTGTGCCAGTGCAGGGGAAGGGACAGGAATGCATCGTATTCTTTTAAGTACAGCACATTCCTGCCGTTTCCCTGTCACGCAGTGCAGCAAGGTGACATGTTGCACAACCTTTTTGTAAATATGCCCCGCAGCTTGCTCATTTGAGATTCGCCTTTCTTGAAGATGGTTCAAAGGGCGGGTGAGGAATTATGCAGAGTATTGGAGGATATCTAAAAAAAGCAGTTGCCATTTTAAGCCCCTTAGGAATTTTGTGCTCTTTTCCTTCAAAAACTGCTTAAAGGAATAAAACAAACTTATCTTGAACGAATATCAAACTATACAATGTAGGGCATTACTCTACATGCTTTTGCCATGCAGGCATAACAAATCATTGAGCTTTACAAAATATTTGAATATGACAATATTATGCAGGGCTTTACAATGCATGCCTTTACCCCACAATGTTGTTGTAAAGTCTACATATAAATATATATATAAATATATACACATATAAACACATATATATATATCAAACAAATTCTCCCCCTTCGGAAAGAAGAAACCGCACTCGCAAAGATGGCAGTCTGTAATTTTAATAATACACAGCATCGGCAGTCCTGACGCGTTTCGGTCAAACTGACCTTTCTCAAAGGTAAGCCTTGGCACCATTGTTACTGATTACGAACAACAAGGCAATTGCATCCATTTATAGTTTTTGCCCCCTGGTGGACACCCCAATGGGTCTTTTGTGTTGCATGCTGGTACTTGCGGTTCTATACCCAGTATCCATTATATCCCTCCAGTGGGTGATGGCAGTATTATTGCTGTTAAAATTGTATTTGGTTATTTCTTGAGTTCAAGTTTGTAATTCCTGCTCACCGTTGCTCCATAGCAGTCCTATTCTCAAGGCTGCTGGGATCCATGCCGTAGTTAGTCTTCGCCGGCAGCATGTTACCCATTGTCGCTTTCACAAAAACACAGAGTTGGTTCTAATTGGGTAATTACGGCGCTCTTGCTGGTGGTGCGTTGCTTGCGGCAGAACCAAGCTGCTAAACATCAAACAAATTCTCCCCCTTCGGAAAGAAAAAGCGGCACTCGCAAAGATGGCAGTCTGTAATTTTAAAAATACACAGCATCGACAGTCCTGACGCGTTTCTGTCAAACTGACCTTTCTCAAAGGTAAGCCTTGGTTCCATGATGAAAAATCAGCTTGAACATCACCATGCTATTTTCGAGTTGATTTTGCTGCAGCTCGAGTAGAAAATCCACTCTGACTGCGACTGCTTGCAATGGCCCGCATTCATAAATTCTCGCAGGAAGTCCTCCTAGAGATGTAGACGAGTGTAAACAGGTCCTGGGAACCTCCACGCCTGTCCTTACATAAAGTGTTATAGATGCAACACATCAGTTTAATTCTTGGATCACGGACTCACTTGATAGAGTCCTCCCAGTTAGTTGGAGGAAAGACAGCAACTGGACACATAAATATCCATGGTTTAACACCCATTTACTGTCCCTGAAGAAGAAAGAATACAAGCGTATGAAGAGGAGATGGAGGAAGACTTTTGATGAATTGAGGAAAGCGGACATTAGGAAAGCCATCAGGTTATATCATGCAGAAATTAAAGTGGCTCAAGACACTTTTTATGCCACTAAAATTACCAATTCCTCCAACTCCCCTAAAGAAATTTTCAGGCTTCCTAAAGACATCACTGTGCCACCCACAGTCCGCACTACGGTGGATGCCTATGTGGAACACAGCAATAATCTGACTCATTTCTTTCAGGAAAAAATACTGAACATCTATTCCTCCTTCCCTGACATGACTGACCTGAGTAGTTTCCCTTCCAATAAACCACCAACTAATCTGAAAGATGGGCATTTCTCATCATTTCCACAACTTACGGGGAATCTTGTCAAATACCTTTTTAATGCAGTAAAATCAGGCTCACTGCTAGACCCAGCCCCCTTCCAAGTCTTCCAACAAGGAGTTGATTGCATTGCCCCAGTGTTGGCAGAGTTGTTAAACATTTCCCTCTCAAGTGTAAGCACGCAGTAGTTAGACGCCTGTTGAAAAAGCCTACCCTGGACCCCCTTAGCCTAAACAACTATAGGCCTATCTCTTTATTACCAGGAGTACCAAAAATGTTTGAAAAACACGTAAACCAGAATCTTTCAGCCATTCTAGAATTGCAGGCAGTGCTTCATACCACCTAAATGGGGTTCTGACCACAACACAGCAAGGAATGTGCATTGCTGGCAGTGGTCGAAGAATGAAGGAAACTTCTGGATCAGGGAGGATCTACAGCCTTCATCCTCCTCGATCTAAGTACGGCCTTTGACACAGTGGGGTCCAGTGTACCCTCATTCAGAGAGGTTCAAATGCAAGCAATGAGGGTAAAGCACTTGAAAGGCTCTCCTCTTTTCTGAAGGATCGCACTTTTCAGGTCTTAGATCAGACACATTATTCAAAGAAAATTCCCCTTAGTTGTGTGGTCCCTCAGGGCTCTTCCTTGAGCCCCACACTTTTTAATTTGTACATACTCCCCCTTGCAAATATTGTGCAATCGAATGGGTTGTCATTGGTCTCCTACACCGATGACACCCAGCTGGTTATGTCTATTTCACCTGACCACACCAACAACTATTCATCCTTAAGGCCATGCCTCCGGAAAGTAGCCAGCTGGATGGCTGGCTGCAAACTAAAACTCAACAAGGACAAGACGGGGGTCATGTTGTTGGGCAATGACCTCCGGAACTGTGTTCAAAGATCCATCCCAGACTGTCGAAGCAAGCTGCCACCCCCACAAGCCCAATAAAGAGCCTGGGATATGGCTGGACTTTAAACTCACTATGGAACACCAAGCCAAAAAAATGTGTGCAAGCTGCTTTGGCAGTCTGGGACTATTGAGTAAAGTTCTTAAACTACCCCCTTTTACAGCTGGAAGAGTCATTGTCTAGGCCCTTGCACGCCTAGATTATAGGAATGCCTTATACCATGGCTCTCCGTGCTATGTTACCAAACAACTGCAAATAATGCAGAATGTAGCAGCTCTACTTCTTACCAGCACTCCCAAGTTTCACTCAGTTGCCAAGGCCCACAAGGATCTCTACTGGCTTCTGGTGGTGCGCAGCATCCAATTCAAGTCCCTATAAATCATTCACAGGGCAATAAACAATAGAGGTCCTCCGCTGCTACGATCACTGCTTCTCTGTATGTGCCTAGCAGGCCTCTAAGATCAGCCTCTGCCCACCTACTTAAGGTTCCAAGGATTAGGAGATCACGCTGGGGAGGTCGTTATATGTATTTTCTGGCATCTATACTTTGGAACTTCCTCCCCCTCTAGCTTCGTGGAAAAAGAGCTCCCCTTCATCAAAGCTCTCATGACCTGACTATTCAGGGAGTAATCATATCCAGGAGCTGTTCTACGGTGGCTGTGAAAGCGCTGGGAGGCCCACGAGTAGCCTTGCGCTATACAAATACTGCAGAAAAGAATAGAATAGTGACTGAAAATCACATTAGGGAATGCCAAATCTTTCTCACACTCGGCAGACCACATACTGAAGCCTTGGATTGTTCCCGTTGTCATTGCAATGCTCAAATGAGAAATACATTCCGCCACATGGAGATTGGTGAATTTGACGGTACCTTTGCATTACAAGAGCAACGCGGAGTAGCCAAAATTCTCCCAACACCTCTGAAGGAATTAAAATTGCATCTGGTCCTAGTAAATATGTCAAAAAAGAACACACTATATTAGAAGCTGCGTGCCATGTCACATCCGCAATATGTCTAAATTACTACTTTACAACCCCTCACAACAACCTAAATTTGGGCAGTGTAACCATCCATAATATACCATGGTCTTGATGGGCAGGTCATCCAAGCAAAGGCAAACCATGAAAAAACAGAAAAGTCAGTGAGTATAGGAGGCTGCTGTAAAGCCCACTCGCTCTGTAAATCTTTATGTTGTACTTTTTGGAGAATCAATGACATGAGGATTCCATGCGGCTTAAGATATTTGTACCCAGACCAAAATGGATGCATTCTCTGCATTCTCAACTGTGACAAAGTGCCTCTTTTTGCATGGTCACCCTCATTTTTGTGGACTGATGCTGTTGGTTTTCTGACTCTGTGCACTGGGACACTGCCAACGAAACCCCAGTGTATGTGATCTGACCCTTAAAACAAGTCAAAAGTGGATAAATCCCATTTTTAGCTTTACCATAAGGCCATTGTATATGGTGCCAAAAGTACACCCATGGAATTAAAAGTTAAATGTGACCTACGCCCCACTGCAGTATTGTGCCCTCCACTTGTGTGACCAGGCAAACACTACTCCAGGCCTGCCACTGCTGCCTGGCAGCTGCAGTTTAAACCTGCAGCCCGACCTGCCAATACAAACCATTTTTGACAGGAGAAGACCTTCCTTTTATATATTAATGTAAACTATATGTTGGCCTTACACCCACAAGGCAGGGTGCATGATATTTAAAAGTAGGATGTGTAGAAACTTTAAGCTAACATGGCATTACGCTGAATAGCACCCAAAAGCTATTTCCACTGAAGCAAGGTTGGCTGGCGCATAGAGAAACAATAGGAAGCAATATTAAATATTATTTTTGCTATCTCTGGGATTGGGGCCAGCTAGAAATATGATTGAACCACTTTTGTTAATATTTATTAAAAGCCCAACTCAATGGTGATGTCAGAGATTTAATGATATTAAGGAAAAATAACATTTTAGAAAGTTACCTTTCCCTATCTGAAGCTGCTGGAAGCTAATTTGCATTAGCTCTCCAGCAGTGACCCAGTGAGTGCCTAGTCCTGATGAGGTGTCAAAACTGCTCCCAGAGCAGAGACAATGTTGAGCGCGTGGAGATATATTTTTGTTCCCCGGCAGGAAGACCAGTTGGGCTTTGCCAAGTAAATTAATTTTATTCAAAGAGGCCCTCGCCTTTCACAAGCAGATGTCAGATGACTCCTGGATTTGGTACCCAGTGGGAGGGAAAGTTGACCCCAGAACTGGTTTGGAGCGACCACGGAAGAGGGGCTGCTTATTACCCCCCTAACCACACCTCTGGATGGGTCCAAAGGCTCTGCACAGGAAGAAAGGTTTCTCCATCTTGGCTTTAGTGGATTTAGTGAATTTACTTTTTGTCCTTCAACACTACATGAGAGTGGCGGTGCTTTCTTGCTCTGCCTCTTGTGTGCTGCTTTCCCCCCTTCAAATGCAAACCTCCTGTGACCTCCCTTGTGATCCTTCCTCCTTCAGCCTCCAGCTCATCCTTTGTGTCTCCATCCCTCTATTGTTTTTTTCCTAAATATCTCTTTGAAACACCTCTATTGCTCCCCCACCCCTTGGTTTGTTGCCCCGCATTGAATTTTTGCCAAAGCACTCCTCTGTTATTCGCCCACACCTGCCTTCCTGACGCACCAAAAAAAAAAAAAAACATTTTTTACAGGGCTTACCTGCTGCAATGTGCTGTTGCACCGCTCCATTTTTGCAAATACACCTTTGTGCACTTTAAATTATATTTTTTATTAACCACTCATTGCACATTAAACAAAAATATAATCAAAAAGGCGGTTGCATCATGCCTTATACACACAAATGCATGGTGATGCATGTGAATGCATATGTCATCAAAATGAGACAAAATATCATCAGTATGTGTATGCGTCATGATGCATGTGCAAGTCATCACGCTTTTTTCTTTCTCTGCTTTTGCCGATGAGCAGCATCTGTAAAAAACACTGGCAAAGCAATATGTTGAAAAGGTGAGCCCTAGTGGCTTTGTCAATGCTTGTTCAGATGTTTTTGTCTACAGACACTCTCCAGTGCTGCCACTAGTGGAAGGAATGATCCACACGTTGATATAGAAAATAATATGATTTATTGTAGATTTAGACCCTAGCACAACAGGGAGGGAGAGCAGCTCAGTCTATATCCTCCAACTGCTTCAGTCCTCCTCTGACGTTCTAACACATCCTAGAGTTCCTTCATATGTCATCACATCCAAAGGCTCCAATGGCTAAGCAAAGCACATTCCAATTTACCATTGCATTACATTACATCAAGACATATCTTCCTCCAAGAAACAATAACAAAAAAAGAATAAATAAATAACAAAAATGAAACACAACTTGGATATTGATGCTTAATGTTCCAACCGGATGCAATAAATATGAGTCTAAATAAGCATAAAAATTGATACATAGATAAGCATATAAGGATGCCTTAATAAACTACTAATAAACTGCAAAAATTATTCAGCACATATTCAGCACATTGTATGGTATTCTTTATCATTCTGATGAAACGCTCAACAGCCGCATTACCGGCTGGGTGATAAACTGAGGTGGTTTTATGTACTATGGCATTTCTTTACAAATACTCTTTAAAAATCTCTCCAGTGAATTGGGGACCATTATCTGTAATAATGCATTTGGGTAAACCTTCTTTCAACAATATCCTGCCCAGAAAGCTCACCATTACATTTGAATCAACCTTTGACACAACTTCTATGTCTGGCCATTTAGCAAAATGATCAAAACACACAATTATGTGCCTAGGCACCATGACTTTGTAAATGGGACCCCCCATATCCAGTCTAATCCTTTTCCAAGGCATATCTGGACCTTTAATGGGATTAAGCAGCAGAATAAAGGTGAGTAATGTTTTCTCTGAGTCGTTGCTTAACTCACATTCTCTTAGTTTCCTCACCAATGCCACATCAATCCCACGCCCCAATATAATTTTTTCACCCTGCTTTTCATTTTCGTAATCCCCAAATGCCCCTAATGACATATGTCCAATACTTTGTCTCTGAGGACTCTAGGGGGAAATATTCTTCTATTACGCACCACTTTACTATACTCCTCAGACAGCTCATATCTCAATCCCCAAAAGACTTGTGAAACTTCTGCTATTTCACTCTTATTAGGCCAACCACCGTGAATCCACTTCCGCACCTTCTGTAACACTCCATCTTTCTCCAAAGCGTTCTTCCATTCATTTTTTCCAGGAATGCCCTTATTTCATCCTTGTTGGAGGGTGCTGGTGCATTCTTTATGACTCAACCAACCGACCTTAGCTACAATTCCTTTACTACTTATTCCATGCCCTAGATATGTGGCATTCTTACTCACTATTTAGCATTTACGACATTTGATAGTTAATACTTTCTCTTTCAATACATCAAAGATTTTGTCAAATTGGAGTCTTGTTCTACCCATGACCAGGATGTCATCTTGGAAAGACAAGACATCATTGTATCCCTTAAACATCTTAAGCATGAGTCACTGGAACATGTCTGCAGCCAAAGCCGGCTCGAATGGAACCCTTACAAATTGAAAGCACCCAAAAGGGGTAATGAGTGCCGTGAGACTACGGCTGTCAGGGTGAAAGGAAGCCCAATGGTATGCTGACTTTAAATCAATAGTGGTGAACCATTCAATTCCGTTGGTTAACAATAGCATATCTTGAATTTTTGAAGGGAAAACTGATCTACTAAAATGTTATTTCGGTCGCTCAGATCAATACAGAGTTTGAGTTTACTGTTAGTTGTCACACTACTACTAGGGGTGCGATGCAGTCTGAATATTCAATAGGTTCAATAATGCTCACAGCCTGTAATTTCTCTAGCTCAGAGGACACTTCCTCTCTGATACTTGTGGGCAGACCCCTGGCTTTCTGAATGCAAGGTATGGCATTATCTCTCAAAATAATTTTGTCCTGGAACCCCTTTAGTCCACCAATGGCACTAGAAAACACCTCTAGGTATGATCCTAAAATCTCTGCTTCCTCATCATCACCATCTATTATGGCTAAGACCGGTTTGCGACTACTGGGATTAATAATAATGCTAAGATCGCCTTGGTCCCACCAGCTCAGCGCAGACAGATCTGTTTTTGGAGACATATAGGTGCTTATTTACAAGCCCCTTGCGCCGCCGGTGCGTCACTTTTAATATGGGAAAAAACGATGCACCGGTGGCGCAAGGGGCTTGTAAATAAGCCCCATAATCTGTACAATGCAGAGAGGGTAGATTCCTGTAGCCTAACCAATTGATGGGATCCCGAGTGAATTTTTTTGTAGAAAGATCAGGTGGTTCTAACTTTCCCCAAATTTTAATGTAAACTGCTTTACCCACACACTTTCATTGACAATACTATACTGAGATCTGGAATCTGCTGTTATCGTTATATTAATACCATGAACAGATAATTCACACTTGGGTGTCGTCCTTCTAGAGCTAGACGTGTTTTGTGAATCTAAACAAGAATCTAAACTCAAAACACAGTTTAGTGTCTTCATTATCATCACTGTCTTGTGAACCTTGATGTGAATCTCCTTCCTACACCTTTATGGCACTTCCTTTCTTTTTCTGCAGACTTTCTGGAAATGACCCATGATACCACATGCCGAACAACATTGATTAGGGGCAGGGCATTTTTTTTTCATTTGCGAAATGAGCGGAAAAGCCATGCCTGTAACACTTGACCATATTCTTAGGACTTTTGAGTTTAGATTTCAAAGTACTGTTGGTTCTTTTTCCAGTTTCTAGCTGTTTTTGCCAGATTGAATTTTGTGTCCTACTACCCCAACTTTGTTACTTTTGTCCTCTTTTAGCTCTTTAATAATTTATTAAAGTACAGCCTTGGCACATCTGCCTGTAAATTCTGCTAGTTTGACAATGTCTAGTACCTCCTGTACCGGGGCTTCTCCCTTTGCCCATAAATTGTGCTGTATGGCAGGATTTGCAGCATGCATGACAATTTGATCACAAATAAGTTTGTAATGGAATACCCCAAAGCTGCATGTCAATTGGAAGATTCTTTAATGCAGGTACACGACCTTCAATAGACTCTTGTTTGGTTTGCTTTCTGTGGTAGAATTTATACCTGTCAATACCTACACAGACTGTAGGGGTGTAATATACATCTAAATCTTCTAGTACATTGGTAAAAAGATCACCTTCACCTGGTTGTCTGGGTTTCTTTTGTATACGACTATACGTTTTTAATCCAGACAGCCCTAGACACTGTAACAGATTTGGTTTTTTTCCTTTTTAGGGGTAAAATCTTCATTGTCACTGAATGTAGATATATTATTTTGAAAATCTTCACAACGTTCTTTACATTCCAGTGAAAGCGCCAGAAGAAGTGAAAGGTTGATGAGTTGTTAGATTTAACATATTAGTGGATGCCATGGTAAATAAGCAAAGAGTCTGTCTATGTTTGGGAGTGTTTCAACAATAACTTTGGACCATAGAATATTTACCCCCTGAGAAGTGACACTGTACCAATATCCAAAGGCTCTGCACACTGCAATGAATTGAGAAACAAATGCGGAGGTTAAGCGATTGTATTGCACATAGTTGACTGCGTCGATACAGCAGACCCGATTCACAAAGGTAAACTGAGCCGAAAGGCTAACTTTACGACTTTCGGTATTCACAAAAGGCATTTATGAGCAGTAAAGTTAGACTTTTGTCTCAGTTTAACTTAAGTTTGGGTCTCAGTTAGACTTAAGTCTAAAACTTAAGTTAAACTGAGAGAAAAGTCTAACTTTACTACTCGTAAAAGCCTTTTGTGAATACCGAAAGTCGTAAAGTTAGACTTTTGTCTCAGTTTACCTTTGTGAATCGGGGCCTCAGTGTGCAACAATGTATTTTGATGAAATTTGGGAGCTGTAGCCAATATGGTGATCATATGTCACTGTGGGTGGTGCACTGCCTGACATATGCAGCGCACGTTAGCAGTTCCAAAGACATGCTTGTGAGGCGAACATGCGGCTTGGGAGTGCACAGTAATACTGTTGACAAGCTAGAGGGATGAGCTTGTGGCTAAGGAAATGGGCATGCGCTGATAACGTAGAATGTGGTTTAAATACCTAAATAGAAACCCACTGACCGTCTATGCCGGGAGTTTCTTTACTTCAATAGTGCCAAAATCTTGAGATCCTGTAGGCGCTTCTGCGAAGAAAGTAATCGAGAGGAATGATATCCGGGGTAGATTTGTCCTCGAAATGGCCCGTGCGAGGGTTTGTGTGCTTGGGTCGCTCGTCGCCACAATTGTAAGGAATGATCACCCGTTGATATGAAAAATAATACAATTTGTGTAGATTTAGACACTGGCATAATAGGGAGGGAGAGCAGCTCAGTCTAAATCCTCCAACCGCTTCAGGCCTCATCAGGTTTTCTAACATGTCGTAGAGTTTCTTCCTATGTCATTGCATTCCAATGGTTCCGGTAACTAAGCAAAACACATTCCAACTTACCATTACATTACATCATGACAAGTAGTCGCTGATTATAAACATTTTAGCCATCTTGGAACGGTATTCTAAGCTACATGATTCTTTTATAGTTCCAAGATGGCCACTGTGTTTAGTCAATTGCCAAGTGGCATAATAGCACTGGGGAGCGAGTCCTGCCAGAATAATCTGAATAGTTGATACTACAGAAAATAAAGCAATCCTTTTTTCTATAGCATCCCTTTTTCAGATGCTTTTCTCTTGTTCCCTCCTTCCCAATCTTTGGCAAAGCCAATAAATAGTATGCAGTACAACAAACATCAAATAATAGATTTTGCCAAAGCTTGTTTGAAAGTGCCTCAACACTTGCCTGATGTTTTATCCCATTCAATATAAGTTTTAGGTATGTTTGACTGATTTTAATCTTCTGGATGAAGGTCGCACTCAAGGAAACTGCTCCAGAGTTTGTGCCATGCACTCAAATGAAATGACACAAGAATTGGAAATATAATATGCTGATGAAATGCTTTCCTCTAATGCTTGTGATAAATATTTGCATTTCACCAGCAGCGTGGCTACCATTAGTGCAGCAGGTGCAATGCACTGGGGCCCAGAGCCCTTATGAGCCCATGGAACCCTTATAATTGCTGTATTTCACTACCCTAACAGCAGGCAAAGGGCCATTTTCACTGTTTGCACCAGGAGCCATGACATCCTTGCTATGCTACTGTGTTTCACAGGAAACCGTGCTTAAACTCAAGCAGAACGTTAAAAGCATCGATCTTTGATTTAATTCACAGGCCATTAAAAGGAGTCAGAATTACAATGCAAATGTTTGCATTTTGTCTTTTTAATTGTCGCATCCCTGACCTTAAGATGCACTTTGCTTAGGCTGCGCAGTAATTGAAGGCAACCTTCTTTATAATGGACATTCCCTTTTATGTGTGTCCTGTTTCCCACAATGGTACTTAGACAAAGAGCAAAAAAAGATGAAGAAGAGATACTTTGTTCTTCTGCCTGGCAATAAAGGACTTGTGTTTGATGCATCGGAGAGCATGTTCTAGTCATTATATATATATACATTACCTACTGGGGTTCGCCAGTAGGTAGTTATAGTTAGGACCTCGTTTCTATTCAAAAAGCATTTTTTAATTTGCCAATATCTTTGGCGCCGTTTGACAAATCTTCGCGAAAGTTTCAAAACTAATGGGGCACTCCGGTCAGCTCCTGTCTTGAAAGTTTCGGGGTGATTTATCAAGCGGGGGCCGAGCAAAAAGGGGGGTCCCAAAACGCGTTTTCCCCATGTTAATTTCCATAGGAAATTTTAGACACGGCTACAGCCCGAACTGCTGAACGGAATTACACCAAATTTGGCAAAAAGGTAGGTATTGGTTCAGAAAGCGACCTTTTTTTTTTAAATGGTGTAAATCCGTTCAGTAGTTCCTGAGAAATTCAAAAAAGAAAAATATCGATATCTGAGCACCGAGGAGGAGTCGCGACTCCTCCCGGGCATGAGCTTCACTCTGATTGGCTGCCAACACTCCAAACCAGGAAGTGGTGGCAGCCATCTTGTGACTCGGTAAACGAGTCACAAGAAAACAGCGAAAAAAAACATTAAAAAGAAAGAAAAGGGGGCAGGGTAGAAACACCCTGAACCCCTAGGCCTGCTGAGGGGGTCCCTCAGGGACCCCCAGGGCCAAAAAAAGCATTTTTTTTTTTTTTAAATGGGAGAATTCGCGCTGCGTGCGGGAATCCTTCCGAGAAAATGTAAAATAAACGTAGCGTGGACTCCCACGCTTCGTTATTGTTAAGCCCCTGGGTGGGCCAGGTCCCGGGGGCAATCCCAGATTATATAGTGGGGCCCGCGGGGGGCCCCCGCAGCCCTGGGGACCACCACCTCCCCGGGGCTTGGTTGATGATTTGCAGGGGGAACGTAGCCCCCACACAGCCCCGGGGACCACCACCTCCCCGGCGCTGTTATTGTTTTAAATTAAATATGTGTGTGCTTGAGCCCCCCCACACGCCCCGGGGGACCACCACCTCCCCGGGGCTTTGCCAATTAAACACGGGGGCACGCGGCCCCCCAGCAGCCCCGGGGTCCGCCACCTCCCCGGGGCTCTGTTTTCTTTTTTTAAAGATGTGTGTGGGGGGGCTTGGGACCACCACCTCCCCGGGGCTTTAGAAATGAAGGGAGGGGGGCCACGCGCCCCCCCTCCTGGTGCCCTTGATGGCCCTGGGGACCGCCACCCCGCAGGGCCGGCTCCTGCAATATCCCGGGGTGCCCACCCTTGGGACATTGCCGTTTGCTATGGCAGGGTGGGAGCACGGCTCCCGCCCTGCCATAGCAAACTCTGGTTTGCTTGATTGAAGCAAGAGCAGGTAAACCTGCTCTCGCTTCAATCAAGCAAAGCAGGATTGCTTTTGCACAAGGGGAGCTGCATGTCTGCAGCTCCCCTTGTGCAACAGCAATGCCGGCTCCCGCAGGAGGCGGGGAGCTGGCGGGACCATGGGGGTATTGGGGCTCCCCCCATGGTCCCCAATGGAGAGGCCAGGCCCCGGGGGATGGGGTCCCCGGGGCCATAATTGGCCTGAGGAGGAGGGCCACGCGGTTCCCCTCCAAATAATTAATAAATTAAATTTTAAAAAAGTCTGGCCATTCCCCGGGGGGATGGGGTCCCGGGGCCAAAATTGGCCTCAGGAGGGGGGCCATGCGGCCCCCTCCCGATTTAAAATAATATTTTTAAAAAGCCGGCATTTAGCCGGAGGCCAAGCCCCCTTTCTTGACCACTCTGCAAACACGTCCCGTGGCGCGTTGTAAGTTGGGGAATTAATTCCCCAACAATACTGGGGGTCCCTGGGGGCCAACTAGCCCACCAGGTACCTCAGTATGCGCCACAGAGCTGCGTTGCAGAGAGGTGGTCCAAGGCCACGCCCTTTACACCACTCTGCCAACGCGCCTCTTGGCGCACTGGTGGTGGGCGATGAGGTCCCCTTGTGTCCTGAGGACCTCAGGACACAAGTGGACTTCATCCCCTGAGCAGCAGTGCGCCAAGAGGCGTGTTTGCAGAGTGGTGTAAAAAGGTGGCGTGGCCTCGGACCACCTCTCTGCAACGCAGCTCTGTGGTGCATACTGGAGGTACCTGGTGGGCTAGTTGGCCCCCAGGGACCCCCAGTATTCAAGGGGAATTAATTCTCCAACCTACAACGTGCCACGGGCGCGTTTGCAGAGTGGTGCAGGGAGGGGACGTGGCCTTTGTCCACCTCTCAGCAATCCCACTTTGTGGGGCTTACTGGAGGTAAGAGGTAGGCTAGTTGGCCCCTAAAGGACCCCCAGCAGCGAAGGGGACTTCAATCCCCATCCAAGAGCGTGCCAGGGAGCGTGTTTGTAGAGTGGTGGGCAAAGGGGGTGTGGCCTGCTCCGAGAACTTAGCAATCTTGCTGTGTGGGACTTACTGGAGGTAATAGGAGGGGTAGTTGGCCCCCAAGGATGTCCTTGGGGGCCAACTACTCCTCTTGTTACCTCCAGTAAGTCCCGCACAGTGGGATTGCCAAGACGTCTTCGGAGGCCATGCCCCCTTTCTCCACCACTCTGCAAACGCGCCTCCTGGCAGACTACGGGATGGGGGATGAAGTCCAATTTACTCCTGAGGGACTTTGGGGGCCAAGAAGCCCTACTGTTACCTCCTGTAAGCCCTACGCACCGGAATTCCTGAGCGCTGGTCGGAGGCATAGTACCCTTTCTCCACCACTCTGCAAACGCGACTACTAGTTAAAGAAGTGTTTGCAATGTAATAGGTTTCGCATTTGCGAGAATTAGAGCTATTGGCGTTGTAAATGCAAACGTTTTTTACTAATGTTTTTTGGAGTGGATGTACGTTGTGTGTAGTGGAATTATGTGCTATGTTGTACAGTGAAATTATGTGGATAGAAAGTATGTGGTATTTAGTGTATAGGAATTATGTAGAGTGGGATTATGTGTAATGGAGAGTAATTATGTCGTATGGTAGTCTGTGTTGTGGAGTGGTAATGTCAGGTTTAGTCTTCCTCGTTTCCATAGAAGCTCAACTATGAACTCAATGAGACAAAAAAAAGAAGGAATCACTGAGGAGCACTTCTGGACCTAGTCAGAGGTATGAGCAGGGCCACTGGAATTATACGACTGTTTGGCTGCACCTACTTTCGCACAAATATACATTTTCCGCATTAGCCACATAATTCATCATCTGCTCCCCAATCTGTAGATTTGAACAAAAAAAGCCTTGTTTCTAGCTCCAACAGCTCAAACGTTACCAAAAATGCAGCAACAAGTGTTACAGCATGTTGGAAGGCCCTTTGCAAACCTAGAATGGTCACCTGTTACTTATTGCTAAATGTGGGTGTTAAATTGGTACTAATGGTGTGCAAGCCACTCTTGCTTCCTTTTGCGCCTCTCTCTGCGCCTCTTTCTGCAGTTCTGTTGCTTCTTTCTGCACATTTCTTTCTTTTTCTGCACTTCTCTTGCCTCTTTCTGCAAATCTCTTCTACGTTCATCATCTCTCTTGCCTCTTTCTGCATGTCTGTTGCCTCTTTATGCACCTCATTTGCTTCTTTCTGTACCCTCTTGCCTCTTTCTGCACCTTTCTTCCCTCTTTCTGCACCTCTCCCTTTTTCTGTACCCCTCTTATGTCTTTCTGCACCTTTTTTGCCTCTTTCTGCACCTCTGTTCCTTCTTTCTGCACTTCTTTTGTTTCCTTCTGCACGTGACTTGCTTCTTTCTGTACCCCCTCTTTCCTCTCTCTCCACCCCTCTTCCCGCACTTCTGTTGCTTCTTTCTGCACTTATCTTGCTTCCTTCTGCACCTCACTTGCCTCTTTCTGCACCCCTATTGCCTCTTTCTACACCTCTCTTGCCTCAGTCTGCCCCCCTGTTTCCTCTTTCTGCACCCCTTTTGCCTGTTTCAGCAACTCTCTTGCATCTTTCTGCAGTTCTCTTGCCTCCTTCTGCACCTCAGTTGCCTCTTTTTGCACCTCTGTTGGTTCTTTTGCACTGCTCTTGCTTCTTTCTGCACATCTCTTGCAAATTTCTGCACCCCTCTTGCCTCTTTCTGCACCCCTTTTAGCTGTTTTGCACCTCTCTTGCCTCTGTCTGCACCTCTGTTACATCTTTCTGTACCTCTTTTGCCTGTTTCCGCAACTCTCTTGTCTCTTTCTGCAGTTCTCTTGCTTCCTTCTGCACTTCTGTTGCTTCTTTCTGCACTTTTCTTGCCTCTTTCTGCACCCCTGTTGCTTCATTCTGCACTTCCCATGCTTCTTTCTACACCTGTCTTGCTTTTTTCTGCCCCCTGTTGCCTCTTTCTGCATTCATCTTCCCTCTTTCTGTACCTCTCTTGCCTGTTTCTGCATCTCACTTTCCTCTTTCTGCACTTCTCTTGCTTCTTTCTACACCTCTGTTGCTTCTTTCAGCAATTCTCTTGACTCTTTCTGCACTTCTCTTGACTGTTTCTGCACCTCTCTTGCTTCTTTCTGCACTTCTCTTGCCTGTTTCTGCACTTTTCTTCCTTCTTTTTGCACCCCTCTTGCCTCTTTTTGCATCCCGGTTGGTTCATTCTGCACTGCTCTCGCTTTTTCTGCACCCCACTTGCCTCTTTCTGCACTTCTCTTGCTTCTTTCTACACCTCTGTTGCTTCTTTCAGCAATTCTCTTGCCTCTTTCTGCACCCTGTACCCTCTTTCTGCACCTTTCTTGCCTGTTTATGTACCTCTCTTGCCTCTTGTTGCACCTCTGTTGGTTCTTCCTGCACTGCTCTTGCTTCTTTCTGTACCTCACTTGCCTCTTTCTGCACTTTTCTTGCTTCTTTCTACACCTCTGTTGCTTCTTTCAGTCTCTTGCCTCTTTCTGCACCCCTGTACCCTCTTTCTGTACCTTTCTTGCCTGTTTCTGCACCCCTCTTGCCTCTTTTTGCACCTCTGTTGGTTCTTTCTGCACTGCTCTTGCTTCTTTCTGCACCTCACTTGTCTCTTTCTGCACTTCTCTTGCTTCTTTCTACTCCTCTGTTGCTTCTTTCAGCAATTCTCTTGACTCTTTCTGCACTTCTCTTCCTTCTTTTTGCACCCCTCTTGCCTCTTTTTGCACCTCTGTTCGTTCTTTCTGCACTGCTCTTGCTTCTTTCTGCACCTCACTTGTGTCTTTCTGCACTTCTCTTGCTTCTTCCTACTCCGCTGTTGCTTCTTTCAGCAATTCTCTTGCCTCTTTCTGCACTTCTCTTCCTTCTTTTTGCACCTCTCTTGCCTCTTTTTGCTCCTCTGTTGGTTCTTTCTGCACTGCTCTTGCTTCTTTCTGTATCTCACTTGCCTCTTTCTGCACTTCTCTTGCTTCTTTCTACACCTCTGTTGTTTCTTTCAGCAATTCTCTTGCCTCTTTCTGCACTTTTCTTTCTTGTTTCTGCACCTCTTTGCAAATTTCTGTATCCCTCTTGCCTCTTTCTGCACCCTCTTCTCTATTTCTCCACCTCTTTTGCTTCTTTCTGCACTTCTCTTGCTTCTTTCTGCACTGCTCTTGCTTCTTTCTGTACCTCTGTTGCAAATTTCTGTATCCATCTTGTCTCTTTCTGCACCCCTGTACCCTCTTTCTGCACCTTTCTTGCCTGTTTCTGCACCTCTCTTGCCTCTTTTGGCACCTCTGTTGCTTCTTTCTGCACTTCTCTTGCCTCTTTCTGCACCTCTGACTTAGAGGTAGTTTTAATCCCCCTGCCCTAATATGTACTAGGGCCTTACAGGGGAGGTCATGCCAATCACAGGGGTACCCCAACCTATAGTGTACCCTAGTGTATGTAGGTGTTTTCACTGTATTCTAAGTGTCTTTCAGGATAGCACTGGCTCTGGGCCTGGTTAGTCAGAGTCAGTTCCCACCAGTACCAGTCAGCAAAACGTTGTGGGCACAGGATGACTTTGAAACAAGGCCTCTTTCTGCACCTCTGTTGGTTCTTTGTGCATATCTCTTGCTACTTTCTGCACCTTTCTTCGTCTTTCTGGACTTCTGTTGTGTCTTTCTGCATTTCTTTTGCTTCTTTCTGCGCGTTTCTTCCTCTTTCTGCACATGTCCTACCTCTGTAGGAATAGTTAGAAAGTAGCATTTAAAAAACCTTCGAAATTCACTGAAAAACCCATAGGTTTCAGAGATGTTATAGTTAGAAATGATCATTTAAAAACCTTTGAAATTCACTGAAAAAACCATAGGTTTCAGGGACGTTATAGTTAGAAATTAGCATTTAAAAAACCATAGAAATTCACTGAAAAACCATAGGTTTCAGGGACGTTATAGTTAGTTGGACATTTCACTTGTACAAAACTAGAGAAATTCGGCCGTTATAGTTTGTTGAGCTAACTATAACTCGCGCCCCCACAATGCACTGCTGATGACGTCACATATTACATCATTCATGACATGGTCAGTGACATCACTGATGACATCACTGATGACATCTCAAATGACATCACTGATGACATCACTGATGACATCATCCAGTGAATGTGTGTTTCTGTAAAGTTTAAATATGTTTTATATATATATATATATATATATATATGCCAAGATGTATTGAAGAATGAGTGGGTGTATTAGTGTCTGAATGGATGATTTAGTAGGTGTGTGACTGACTGTATAAGTGAGTGATTAATCGTGCCTTACTGAATGCATGGGTTAGTGACTAAACTGTGTGAATGTCTGTATTAGTCTGTCAGTTGGTGTGTAAGCGGCTGCATGGGATGGAGAGTAGCTACATGAGTGTCTATATGGGTTATTGATTGGTTGTCTGAGTATCTGTATGGGTGCCCGAGTGTCTGTGTGGGTGGGTGGGGGTGTGTGACTCTGTGCATAGATGTGTGAGTGGGTAATTCACTGGGTGTTTGGGATCAAGAGTGCATCTGTGAAGGGCTGTAGGGGTAGGTGAGTGTGTGTATGGGTGTGTTGGTGAGTGAATGGTTGTCTCAGTAGTACATGTGTCAGTAACTATATATGTGAAAGGCAGCATATGTGAGTGTTGGGGTATATAAATCACTATATGTGAGAGTGAGTGATTGTGAGAGTGGCTGTATGGATGAGTGTGTGCGTGTATCAGTGATTGTATAAGAGAGTAAGTATGTGTTAGTATCTGTATGAATAAGTGAGGTGGTGTGTGTATAACTGTATAGGTGAGTAAATGGGAGTGTGAATGAGTCTTTGCATTATTGACTAGGTGTGTGAGTAACTCTATGGATGAGTGGCGATGTGTGAGTGTCTGTATAGGTGTATGAGTACAAATGATAGTGCTGTATTGATAAGTGACTGCATGTATGAGTGACTGTATGGGTGAATGAGTGGACATGTGTGTAGACCTAGGAATCAGTGAGTGGGTATGTAGTAACTGGTATTGGTGTGTGTATGGTTTCGAAAATGGTAGTCTGTATTTTTAGAGTGGGTGTATCAAAGGTTATATTAGGGTGTGAGGAGGTGCATCAGATTATCACGTGGATGATGTAATCAGTGATGTCATTTGAGATGTCATCAGTGATATCACTGACCAAGTCACGAATGATGTAATATGTGATGTCATCAGCAGTGCATTGCGGGGGCGCGAGTTATAGTTAGCTCAACTAACTATAACGGCCGAATTTCTCTGGTTTTGTACGAGTGAAATGTCCAACTAACTATAACGTCCCTGAAACCTATAGTTTTTTCAGTGAATTTCTATGTTTTTTTAAATGCTAATTTCTAACTATAACGTCCCTGAAACCTATGCTTTTTTCAGTGAATATATATATATACATACATACATACATATATATATATTATCTACTGGCGGTCGCCAGTAGATAGTTATAGTTACAACCTATTATCCATAGGAAATCCGCGACATTCTATTTGAAATAACGTTGGCGCCGGTTGACGAATCTTCGTGAAAGTTTCCAACTTGTTGGGGCGCTCCGCTCCTACCCTGAAAGTCTCGGGGTGATACGTGAAGCGGGGGCCGAGAAAAAGGGGGGTCCCAAAACGCGTTTTCCCCATTCATTTTTCCATAGGAACCTTTAGTCGCAGCTACAGCCCGAACTGCTGAACGGAATTACACCAAATTTGGCAAAGAGGTAGTCCTTGGTTCAGACTGGTGCCTTTTGCTTAAATGGTGTAAATCCGTTCAGTAGTTCCTGAGAAAATCAAAAGTAAAAGTACATATATATCTATGGGCGCGTCGGATACGCGTACCCTCAGCGCACCCTGCGCGCACCGTCCCGATCACGAGCTGCATGCTAATTGGCTGTCAGCTGGCTGTCAACATTCCGATTCAGGAAGTGTTGGCAGCCATTTTGTCCCTCGGTAGAACCGAGGGACAGAAACAAGTGCGCAAAGCGCAAAAGGGGGCAGGGTAGAAACACCCTGACCCCTAGGTCTGCTCAGGGGTCCCACAAGGACCCCTGGGCAGAAAAGATTTTTATTTTTTAAATCGGCAGGATGCGCTTAGGGTGCGCGTATCCCGCCGAGAAAAAAAAAGAAACAAGTGTGCAAACGCACAAAGGGGGCAGGGTAGAAACACCCTAACCCCTAGGCCTGCTCAGGGGTCCCACAAGGACCCCCTGGGCAAAAAAGCATTTTTAAAAAAATCGGCAGGATGCGCTCAGGGTGCGCGAATCCTGCCGAAAAATAAAATCGAGCGCGGTCTCCCGCGCTCGGTGCATTTTGCCCCGGGTGGCCCAAGTCCCGGGGGCATGCTGAGGGGTTTATTTTATGTATGGGGGCCTCAAGGGCCCCAAGCCCCGAGGACCGCCACCCCCGGGGCTTTCTTTTAAAATGGTGCGGGAGGGCTCTGAGCCCTCCCGCAGCCCCGGGGACCACCACCTCCCCGGGGCTTTTTTTAAAAATTAAACAACCTGTGTGGGGGGCTCCAGCCCCCACCACGCCCGGGACCGCCACCTCCCCGGGGCACTAACAAATTAAAATGGGGGTCCGTTACGGACCCCAGAGCCCAGGGAACACCACCTCCCGGGGCTGTGTACTGAATGGGAGGGGGCCGCGCGGCCCCTCCTGGAGCCCTTGATGGCCCTGGGGACCACCACCCCCAGGGCCGGCTCCTGCAGTGTCCCGGGGTGCCTACCCCGGGACACTGTAGTTTGCTATGGCAGGACGGGAGCCTCGCGGCTCCCGTCCTGCCATAGCGAACTGCTTTGGATATTGGAAGAGAGAGCAGGAAACCTGCTCTCTCTTCCAATATCCAAAGCGATTGCTTTCCACATGGGGAGCAGCATGTCAGCTGCTCCCCATGTGGAACAGCAATGCCGGCTCCCAAGGGACGTGGGAGCCGGCGGGACTGTGGGGGATTGGGGACCCCCACAGTCCCCAACGGAGAGGGCCAGCCCCGGGGGATGGGGTCCCGGGGCAAGTAGTGGCCCGGGAGGGGGCCACGCGGCCCCCTCCCCAAAAAGAGCAAACAACATTTTTAAAAAAGGAAAGGCCGGCCCCGGGGATGGGGTCCCCGGGGCCTTAAAATGGCCAGAGGAGGGGGGCCACGCTGCCCCCCTCAAAAAAATAAATATAGAGGCCATGTCCTGGGGGATGGGGTCCCCAGGGCCCAAAAAAAGAAAAAAGGAAGGGGGGCCACACAGCCCCCCTTCAGGGGAGAATTTATTATTATTTTTTTTAAACGATCGGGCCCGCAGGCCCCGCCCCCTTCCTTCACCACTCTGCAAACGCGCCCCTGGCGCGTTTGCAGAGGAGACGAATCCCCTTGAATACTGGGGGTCCCTGGGGGCCAACTAGCCCACCAGGTACCTCCAGTATGCGCCAGGGGGCTGCCTTGCAGAGAGGTGTACAGAGGCCACGCCCCTTTTTACACCTCTCTGCAACGCAGCTCTGTGGCGCTTTTGGAGGTATATGGTGGGCTAGTTGGACTCCGGGGACCCTCAGGATTCAAGGGGACTTAATCCCCCAACTTAAAACGCGCCACGGGCGCGTTTGCACAGTAGTGAAGGGAGGGGGCGGGGCTTCAGGTGACATGTGTGCAAACAGGCCCCGTGGCGCGTTTTAAGATGGGGAATTAAATCCCCTTCAATCCTGAGGGTCCCTGGGGCCAACTAGCCCAACAGGTACATCCAGAAAGCGCCACAGAGCTGCGTTGCAGAGAGGTGTAAAGGGGTGTGGCCTCTCTACACGTCTCTGCAACGCAGCCCCTGGCGCATATTGGAGGTTCCTGGTGGGCTAGTTGGCCCCTAGGGACCCTCAGGATTCAAGGGGACTTAATCCCCCAACTTAAAACGCGCAACGGGGCGCGTTTGCACAGATGTCACCTGAGGCCCCGCCCCTCCCTTCACCATTGTGCAAATATTCCTCTAAAATCAGCCGAAATCACGAATTCCGATTTACTCACCTGTTATCAGGAGAGACCTCAGTGCTGCATCTTTCAGTTCAGTACTGGTCCTGAAAAGTAATTTTAACCGTACTTACCGGTAACTTGAATTTCCTTCATAGGCTAACATTGACTGGTTTCACTTGGAAATTCTTCTAAGTGTGGAGTTTTGGAACTTTAAAATATTCCTCTAAAATCAGCCGAAATCCGAATTCTGATTTACTCACCTGTTATCAGGAGAGACCTCAGTGCTGCATCTTTCAGCCAAGTACTGATCCTCAAAATTAATTTTAACCGTACTTACCGGTAACTTGAATTTCCTTCATAGGCTAACATTGACTGGTTTCACTTGGAAATTCTTCTAAGTGTGGAGTTTTGGAACTTTATAATATTCCTCTAAAATCAACCAAAGTACGAATTCCAATTTACTCACCTGTTATCAGGAGAGAACCCAGTGCTGCATCTTTTAGCCCAGCACTGACCCTGAAAAGTAATTTTAACCGTACTTACCAGTAACTTATATTTTCTAACATAGGAATCCATTGTCTGGTTTTCAGCAGAAAACTTTCAAAGTGTCGATTTTCACAAACTACAAATATTCCTTAAAAATCGCCTGTATGACTTAAACGCATTCATTCAACTGTTTACAGGAGATGCACCAGTGCTGGATCCAGGATCCAACACTGAGTAAGATAAAGTAACGATAACAGTTTTTACCTGCTAAGTGAATTTCCTTCCATAGGATAACATTGGTGATTCTATGAGAAAAAGTTTCTAAGTGTCAACTTTTAAAATACAATAATATTCCTTAAAAATCACGACTGTAACCAAAACGCTTTTACTCAACTGTTTACAGGAGATGTACCAGGACTGAATCTAGGATCCAGTCCTGTGGTTACAAAAGTAATCCATAAAGTAACTAATTGCATTTAACTAGAAATTCACATTGAGCTGAATGTTGCATTGTGTTTGAAAATGTGTTGCCCATTGCAACAACTGTAACTACTGTACTTAAAAGTCTATTGCCTATCTGCAAAGTATTTAAACTAAAGTAATTCATTCTGAGAAAGTATTTTTTGTAATGTAATGTATAATGTAATTACAATGTAATTTAAAAAATAAAATATGTAAAAAAAATTGTTTCTAAAAATGTAGTAAATCAGTATGAAAAAAATTAATATAACAATTAATACATTTAGAAATTGTCATTTACAAAACCTTTGAAATTCACTGAAAAAACCGTAGGTTTCAGGCACGTTATAGTTAGAAATTAGCATTTAAAAAACCTTTGAAATTCACTGAAAAAACCATAGGTTTCAGACACGTTATAGTTACAAATTAGCATTTAAAAAACCTTTGAAATTCACTGAAAAAACCATAGGTTTCAGACACGTTATAGTTACAAATTAGCATTTAAAAACCTTTGAAATTCACTGAAAAAACCATAGGTTTCAGACACGTTATAGTTACAAATTAGCATTTAAAAAACCTTTGAAATTCACTGAAAAAACCATAGGTTTTAGGGACAGTTTTAGTTACTTGGACATTGCACTCGTACAAAACCCGTGAAATTCCCCCGTTATAGTTAGTTCAGCTAACTATAACTCGCGCTCGCAATGCACTGCTGATGACGTCACATATTACATCACTCATGACATGGTCAGTGACATCACTGATGACATCACTGATGACATCTCAAATGACATCACTGATGACATCATCCACGTGATAATCTGATGCACCTCCTCACACCCTAATATAACCTTTGATTCACCCACTCTAAATTACAGACTGCCATTCGCAAAACCATAGACACTCCAACACCAATAACTACATACCCACTCACTGATTCTTAGGTCTACACACACACATCCACTCACTCACCCGTACAGTCACTCATACTTACGGTCACTCAGTACAGGACTATCATATGCACTCTTACTCCTATATAGACACTCAAACAACGCCACTCATCCATAGAGATACTCACACACCTAGTCAGTCATGCAAATAATTAAACACACTGCCATTTACTCACCTATACAGTTATACACACACCAGCTCACTTACTCATACAAATAGTAGCACATTGTTACGCTCTTATACAATCACAGATACAAGCACACACTCATCCATACAGCCACTATCACAATCACTCACTCTTGCTTATAGCTATTTATATACTCCAACACACATATATACTGCCTTTCACATATGTAGTTACTCACACATGTACCACTGGGACATACATTCACTCACTAACACACTCTTACACACACTTACCCACCCATACAGTCTATCACAGATGCACTCTTGAAACCATCCACCCAGTGAATCACCCACTCACACATCTATGCACAGAGTTGCACACACCCCTCCCACACAAACACTCAGGCACCCATACAGATACTCAGACAAGCATTCAATAACTCATATAGACACTCATTTAGCTATTCACAAACACATGCAGCCACTTACACAGCAACAGACAGACGGATACAGACATTCACCCAGTTTAGTCACTAACCCATGCATTCAGTAAGATACGTTAAATCACTCACTTATAGAGTCAGTCACGCACCTACTAAATCATCCATACAGACACTTACACACCCACTCATTCTTCAATACGTCTTTTCCTATATATATTAAAAATATTTAAACTTTACAGAAACACACAGTCACTGGATGATGTCATCAGTGATGTCATTTGAGATGTCATCAGTGATGTCATCAGTGATGTCACTGACCATGTCATGAGTGATGTAATATGTGACGTCATCAGCAGTGCATTGCTGGGGCGCGAGTTATAGTTAGCTGAACTAACTATAACGGGGGAATTTCACGGGTTTTGTACGAGTGCAATGTCCAAGTAACTAAAACTGTCCCTAAAACCTATGGTTTTTTCAGTGAATTTCAAAGGTTTTTTAAATGCTAATTTGTAACTATAACGTGTCTGAAACCTATGGTTTTTTCAGTGAATTTCAAAGGTTTTTAAATGCTAATTTGTAACTATAACGTGTCTGAAACCTATGGTTTTTCAGTGAATATATATATATATATATATATATATATATATATATATATATATATATATATATATTCACTGAAAAAACCATAGATTTTAGGGACAGTTATAGTTAGTTGGACATTGCACTCGTACAAAACCCGTGAAATTCCCCCGTTATAGTTAGTTCAGGTAACTATAACTCGCGCCCCGCAATGCACTGCTGATGACGTCACATATTACATCACTCATGACATGGTCAGTGACATCACTGATGACATCACTGATGACATCTCAAATGACATCACTGATGACATCATCCAGTGACTGTGTGTTTTTGTAAAGTTTAAATATGTTTAATATATATAGGGAAAGGCGTATTGAAGAATGAGTGGGTGTATAAGTGTCTGAATGGATGATTTAGTACGTGAGTGACTGACTCTACAAGTGAGTGATTAAACGTATCTTACTGAATGCATGGGTTAGTGACTAAACTGTGTGAATGTCTGTATCCGTCTGTTTGTTGGTGTGTAAGTGGATGCATGGATTTGCGAATAGCTACATGAGTGTCTATATGGATTATTGATTGGTTCTCTGAGTATCTGTATGGCTGCCTGAGTGTTTGTGTGGGTGGGGTGTGTGTGACTCTGTACATAGATGTGTGAGTGGGTGATTCACTGGGTGCATGATTTCAAGAGTGCATCTGTGATAGACTGCTTGGGTGGGTGAGTGTGTGTAAGAGTGTGTTAGTGAGTGAATGTATGTCCCAGTGGTACATGTGTGAGTAACTATGTATGTGAAAGGCAGTATATATGTGTTTTGGAGTATATAAATACCTATAAGCGAGAGTGTGTGATTGTGATAGTGACTGTATGGATGAGTGTGTGCTTGTATCAGAGATTGTATAAGAGCGTAAGAATGTGTTAGTATTTGTATGAGTAAGTGAGCTGGTGTGTGTATAACTGTATAGGTGAGTAAATGGGTGTGTGCTTACATTTTTTGCATGACTGACTAGGTGTGTGAGTACCTCTATGGATGAGTGGCGGTGTGTGAGTGTTTATATAGGTGTATGAGTGCATATAATAGTCCTGTACTGAGTGACTATAAGTATGAGTGACTGTACGGGTGAGTGAGTAGATGTGTGTGTGTAGACCTAAGAATCAGTGAGTGTGTATATAGTAATTGGTGTTGGAGTGTCTATGGTTTTGACAATGGCAGTCTGTAATTTACAGTGGGTGTATCAAAAGTTATATTAGGGTGTGAGAAGATGCATCAAATTATCACATGGATGATGTCATCAGTGATGTAATCAGTGATGTCATTTGAGATGTCATCAGTGATGTCACTGACCATGTCATGAGTGATGTAATATGTGACGTCATCAGCAGTGCATTGCGGGGCGCGAGTTATAGTTACCTGAACTAACTATAACGGGGGAATTTCACCGGGTTTTGTACGAGTGCAATGTCCAACTAACTATAACTGTCTCTAAAACCTATGGTTTTTTCAGTGAATTTGTAAGGTTTTTTAAATGCTAATTTCTAAATATAACGTGCCTGAAACCTATGGTTTTTTCAGTGAATTTCAAAGGTTTTTTAAATGCTAATTCCTAACTATAACATGTCTGAAACTTATGGTTTTTTTCAGTGAATTTCAAAGGATTTGTAAATGACAATTTTTAAATGTATTAATAGTTATATTTATTTTTTGATACTGATTTACTACATTTTTTAAACTATTTATTTTTAGATATTTTATTTTTAAAATACATTGTAATTACATTATACATTACATTACAAAATATACTTTCTCAGAATGAATTACTTTAGTTTAAATACTTTGCAAATAGGCAATAGACTTTTAAGTACAGTAGTTACAGTTGTTGCAATGGGCAACACAATTTCAAACACAATGCAACATTGAGCTCAATGTGAATTTCAAGTTAAATGCAATTAGTTACTTTATGGATTACTTTTCTAACCACAGGACTGGATCCTAGATTCAGTCCTGGGACATCTCCTGTAAACAGTTGAGTAAAAGACTTTTGGTTACAGTAGTGATTTTTAAGGAATATTATTGTATTTTAAAAGTTGACACTTAGAAACTTTTTCACATAGAATCACCAATGCTATCCTATGGGAGAAAATTCACTTAGCAGGTAAGTAGTGTTATCGTTACTTTTTCTTACTCAGTGGTGGATCTTGGATCCAGCACTGGTGCATCTCCTGTAAACAGTTGAAAGAATGCGTTTAAGTCATACAGGCGATTTTTAAGGAATATTTGTAGTTTGTGAAAATCGACACTTTGAAACTTTTCTGCTGAAAACCAGACAATGGATTCCTATGGAAGGAAATACAAGTTACTGGTAAATACGGTTAGAATTACTTTTCAGGGTCAGTGCTGGGCTAAAAGATGCAGCACTGGGTTCTCTCCTGATAACAGGTGAGTAAATCGGAATTCGTAGTTCTGCTGATTTTAGAGGAATCTTTGTATGTTTCAAAAATCGACACTTAGAAACTTTTTCAGCAAAAAGCAGGCAATGATATCCTATGGAAGGAAATTCAATTTACTGGTAAGTACGGTTAGAATTACTTTTCAAGGTCAGTGCTGGGCTAAAAGATACAGCACTGGGTTCTCTCCTGATAACAGGTCAGTAAATCGGAATTCGTAGTTCGGCTGATTTTAGAGGAATATTATAAAGTTCCAAAACTCCACACTTAGAAGAATTTCCAAGTGAAACCAGTCAATGTTAGCCTATGGAAGGAAATTCAAGTTACTGGTAAGTACGGTTAAAATTACTTTTCAGGATCAGTACTGGGCTCAAAGATGCAGCACTGTGGTCTCTCCTGATAACAGGTGAGTAAATCGGAATTCGTAGTTCGGCTGATTTTAGAGGAATATTTGTATGTTACAAAAATCAACACTTAGAAACTTTTTCAGCAAAAAGCAGGCAATGATATCCTATGGAAGGAAATTCAATTTACTGGTAAGTACGGTTAGAATTACTTTTCAAGGTCAGTGCTGGGCTAAAAGATGCAGCACTGGGTTCTCTCCTGATAACAGGTGAGTAAATCGGAATTCGTAGTTCGGCTGATTTTAGAGGAATATTATAAAGTTCCAAAACTCCACACTTAGAAGAATTTCCAAGTGAAACCAGTCAATGTTAGCCTATGGAAGGAAATTCAAGTTACTGGTAAGTACGGTTAAAATTACTTTTCAGGATCAGTACTGGGCTCAAAGATGCAGCACTGAGGTCTCTCCTGATAACAGGTGAGTAAATCGGAATTCGTAGTTCGGCTGATTTTAGAGGAATATTTGAACAATGGTGAAGGGAGGGGATGGGGCCTGAGGTGACATCTGTGCAAACGCGCCCCGTGGCGCGTTTTAAGTTGGGGGATTAAGTCCCCTTGAATCATGAGGGTCCCTTGGGTCCAACTAGCCCACCCTGTACCTCCAGTATGCGCCAGGGAGCTGCGTTGCAGAGAGGTGTTCAGAGGCCACGCCCCTTTTTGCACCTCTCTGCACGCAGCTCTGTGGCGCTTTCTGGACGTACCTGGTGGGCTAGTTGGCCCCAGGGACCCTCAGGATTGAAGGGGATTTCATTCCCCATCTTAAAATGCGCCACGGGGCCTGTTTGCCCACATGTCACCTGAAGCCCCGCCCCTCCCTTCACCACTGTGCAAACGCGCCCGTGGCACGTTTTAAGTTGGGGGATTAAGTCCCCTTGAATCATGAGGGTCCCTGAGTCGAACTAGCCCACCATGTACCTCCAAAAGCGCCACAGAGCTGCGTTGCAGAGAGGTGTATAAAGGGCGTGGCCTCTATACACCTCTCTGCAACACAGCCCCTGGCACATACTGGAGGTTCCTGGTGGGCTAGTTGGCCCTCAGGGACCCCCAGTATTCAAGGGGAATTACTCCCTTCTTAAAACGCGCCAGGGCGCGTTTGCACACTGCTGCAGGGAGGGCGGGGCCTCCGGCACGATGCCTTTTTTTTTTTTTTTTTTTATGGGAGGAGGGCTGCGTGGCCCCCTTCCCTCGGCCACTTTTGGCCCCGGGGACCCCATCCCCGGGGCCTAAGCATTTTTTTTGTTTTATTTAAAAAAAAAAAAAAAACGGGAAGGGGGCCGCGTGGCCCCCTTCCCTGGGCCTCTATTGGCCCCGGGGACCCCATCCCCGGGGCATGCCCTCTTTTTAAATTTAAAAACAAAAATATTTGGAGGGGGCTGCGTGGCTCCCCTCCTCCAGGCCATTTAAGGCCCCGGGGACCCCATCCCCGGGGCCGGCCTTTGCCCTTTTAAAAAAAATTAAATTTTTTTAATTGGGTAGGGGGCTGCGTGGCCCCCTCCCGGGCCACTTATGGCCCCGGGACCCCATCCCCGGGGCCTGGCCTCTCCTTGGAGACTGTGGGGGTCCCCAATCCCCCACAGTCCCAGCCGGCTCCCCGCCTCCTGCGGGAGCCGGCATTGCTTTTCCACATGAGGAGCAGCTAACATGCTGCTCCCCGTGTGGAAAAGCAGTGGATTTGCATTTTGAAAGATAGAGCAGGTTTCCTGCTCTCTCTTTCAAAATGCAAACAAGACTGCTATGACAGGACGGGAGCCGCAATGCTCCCGTCCTGTCATAGCAAACTACAGTGTCCCGGGGTAGGCACCCGGGACACTGCAGGAGCCGGCCCTGGGGGTGGTGGTCCCCAGGGCCATCACTGGCTCCAGGAGGTGGGCCGCGCGGCCCCCTCCCAACTTGTTCAAAGCCCCGGGAGGTGGTGGTCCCGGGGCTCTGGGGGTCCATAACGGACCCCCATATTTAAATCTTTAGTGCCCCGGGAGGTGGCGGTCCCCGGGGCATGTGGGGGCTGGAGCCCCCACACAGATTTTTAACATTAAAAAAACAGCCCCGGGGGTGGCGGTCCCCAGGGCAGCGGGAGGGCGCACAGCCCTCCCGCCATCATTTTTGATAAAGCCCCGGGGTGGCGGTCCCGGGGCTTGGGGCCTTAGAGGCCCCCATAAACAATAAACCCACCCCCCGCATGCCCCCAGGACTTGGGCCACCCGAGGGCAAATTTGCATCGAGCGCGGGAGACCGCGGTTCGATTTTTTTCGGCAGGATCCGCGCACCCTGAGCGCATCCTGCCGATTTTTAAAAAAATGCTTTTTCTGCCCAGTGGGTCCTTGTGGGACCCCCTGAGCAGACCTAGGGAGTCAGGGTGTTTCTACCCTGCCCCATTTTGCGCTTTGCGCACTTGTTTCTGTCCCTCGGTTCTACCGAGGGACAAAATAGCTGCCAACACTTCCTGATTTGGAGTGTTGACAGCCAATTAGCATGCAGCTCGTGATCGGGAGGGTGCGCGAATCCGACGCGGCCATAGATATATATGTGATTTTCCTTTTGATTTTCACAGGAACTACTGAACAGATTTACACCATTTAACAAAAGGGTTCTTTCTGAACCAAGAACTACCTCTTTGCCAAATTTGGTGTAATTCCGTTCAGCAGTTCGGGCTGTAGCCGTGGCTAAAGTTTCCTATGGGAAAATGAATGGGGAAAACACGTTTTGGGATCCCCTTTTGTCTCGGCCCCCGCTTGACGAATCACCCGAAACTTTCAGGGTAGGAGCGGACCGGAGCAGGCCATAAAGTTTGAAAATTTCGCGAAGATTTGTCAACCGACGCAAGAGTTATTTCAAATAGAATGTCGCGGATTTCCTATGGAAAATAGGTCCTAACTATAACTATCTACTGGCGACCGCCAGTAGTGTATATATATATATATATATATATATATATATATATATATATATATATATACCAAACCCCTCCAGTCACGAAAGGTAGAGGCCACACAGGGGATTTCTTCAGAAACGTTTTTAATGAAACAGCATATGGCATGATGCATTTCGGCAGCCTTCTTCGGATGCCGCTGTAAATCAAGGTGCTGCCCCACCTGTGTCCGCAAATAATCCTGCACCCTCCCATTGGCGGGAGCTTTGGCAATCCCCCATCACATGACCAGCCATCAGTGGGAGTACTGTGAGTACTACAACTCCCAGGGATCACCTTACTGGGACGGATGCTGCGTGGGGATGGACTCGATAATATCAGTCCAGATGAATGCTTGCTGCGCAGGACTGAACGCAGAGTGTCCGATCTTGAAATTGTCCTTAATGGCAAAAAACCGCTTCCTAGAGTCCCCATAACATCCCAGCCTCAAAAAATAAGTGTCCACCGGGCCATGAACAGGAGAACAATGTGTCCTGCTCCTCGTGAAGACACGAGCTGTAAGCACAGCAGCCCTTTCATAACTCACTCGTAGAGGCGGGCTGAGGTAAATCCAATACCTTGGGAAACAGAACACCGCAGCCGCAGACGCCAGTAGTACCTCCGCCAACTTGCAGGATGGGAACTCTAAACACGCCTCTGGCCGACGTGAAAATATGCACCAAACCCCTCCAGTCACGAAAGGTAGAGGCCACACAGGGGATTTCTTCGGAAATGTTTTTAATGAAACAGCATATGGCATGATGCATTTTGGCTGCCTTCAGCCTTCTTCGGATGCCGCTGTAAATCAAGGTGCTGCCCCACCTGTGTCCTCAAATAGTCCTGCACCCTCCCACTGGCGGGAGCTTTGGCAATATATATATATATATATAAATATCCAAAGGACTTGAACTCCCGCAACCTCCAGGCGGCGATGAAGGAGAAACAGACCCCACAGTGTCAGGCAAGTTGTTTTATTAAGACCTACTCCTCACGAACGATGACGCGTTTCGGGCTCCAAAAGCCCTTGTTCACATGCGGAGCAACATCGCCATGATTGTTTTAAATGTTTGCTAAGTGCACACCCACCTCTAAGGCTCCGTGTCACATGACCATAGGCAATGAAAACAGACTTAACATTTAAAAATGAATTTCTAAAACATGGAAACAAGCTTACATGCCATAATGTCTGTATCAATACATTAAATCTCGTAAATTAATAACAACAACAAACTTTCTGTGATACAGAGTCCTCAATACTAGCAATTACCTATTTATGCAAGGAACTGTTGTTGCAATATCACACAAACATATTATTGCTCATAGTTTGTCATAAATCAAAGACATGTAAACAAAGAATTTTAAATAGTTAGGCTACACAGGATGAATCCTTAATGTATATTTAGTTAATCTCATTCAATAAAAAAATGGATTCATTGCATGAATTCCATCTATTCTACTATTGTTGCTGAACTCAATTTGCTATAATGTTTTGGGACACGGGAATAAAGTGAATAAATGCCTAGCAGCAAAAAATCTGACGTGCAAAATAGTGCCAACAGTACAAGTATATAAAGTACATAATTCTAAAAGTGCTAAGTGTAATATGTGCAAATTACAAATATGTTGATAACAGTAAAAACATGTTAATAGTAAATACCGTTAAAATCACATAAATATATTGCTAAAAAAACTATACTGAAGTATATCTCTAAAAAACTGGTTACTACAGCAGATAAGATAATTAAAAAGATTATTTTGTTAATTATTTTCATTATTTCATGGTCCAGGAATATCTACCATCACATAAATACTGCAATCACTATAAAGTTTAAAGTATTTTAGAATATTAGGAATATTTTTAGAAACTCATCCGTCTATTAAATATAATGACGTCATATAATAAACGCGTGTTATTGCTAGTCACTAGAGAAAATTATGCATATCTTCAGTGTTATTCAACCCATTTGGCCATTTACTATCAAATTCCAGGATCAATTTTGTCTCCAATTGTCTCAATTGGCGTTCCCTATAAATATATATATAAATTCTCTGAAAAAACCATAGGTTTCAGGGGCGTTATAGTTAGTTGGACATTTCACTCGTACAAAACCATAGAAATTCCCCCGTTATAGTTAGTTCAGCTAACTATAACTCGCGCCCCCGCAATGCACTGCTGATGACGTCACATATTACATCACTCATGACCCCCACCGTGACTTCTTAGTGAGTCGTGCCGTGCCCTAGTAACCTTCAAATGATTTAGAAGTGAATGCGCGCTTTTAATTTCTGGTGATTTGGGGCTGTATTCACACTGTCCGGCTTCAGTGCGCTATCGCGTGTGATTTATGGAACGGCGATGATCACTACTACTTGAAAATTAGTGTTATGAGGAATCTAGTTTTTTAATCTTCAACACGTGCTATCAACATGTATGTTTGCTAACACGTAAACGTCCCCCCTAACTCACGCAGACTTGCACACAATCACGCATTTATTCACACATACCCTCAAAAATCCTCACACTTACACAATTACCCATTAGAAACTCGGGCACACTTCTTTCCACTCCCACACGGATTGGCTCACACACTCCATCAGACCTAATTAGTCACATATTAACCCACCTATAATTCCCTCTCACTCACACTTGTTCACCCACACACTCACACAGTGTCACACACTGCCTTAGACATTCTCGTTCTCACACTTCCACTCTCATTAATAGATCTGGTAACTTTGACCCCGGCTTTTACGGTAGCTCAGGGCTTGGAGAAAAAAAGTCTTTATGTGTTAGATCCGAGGGTCCGCTAAGAAATAGGTCTTTACAGGTAGAATCTGATTTACCGCCCGATCCCCCTTAATATTATTCGTTCTTTGCAGGGGTGTGGCCCCGAGATATCAGAGCTCCGAGAAGCCAAGGGCCCAGTGTCCAGGTCGGGCTCCGCCGCATTAATCGTGACCCAGGAGCTGTAACATATGTCACCGGGCCCACCGGAGATAACCAGCAGCAGTCACAGGCCTTCAGTCACACGGTGACTCACTGTCCGCACCCGTCGCTCACAGAGAGTGAGTTGGGTCAATGTGTAACTGAGGTATGAAGGGACCTCAGTTACATACTGACCCAACTCACTCCCAGTCAATGTCACTCTTCAGACTCACGTAACCACTCTCACACTCCTCGTGACATTATCTTACCCAACAATGTACAAGCTCACTCACACTCCACCACACTGACTCCTTCAAACATCCTTTTACACGCTTGGAAACACACAAAGAGACGTTACTACATTCTGCAGCAAAAATGTTGGAAGAACGCGCATTCTTTGTTCGGATTCATTTATTTTGAACTAATCTCGAAAGACAAGTTTGCAATTCGCCGTTAAAAAAATGATAATAAATACAAATAAGCATTGCGATTTCAATAGAAAGAAAAAACAAAAAAGCATAAATTGATTTTTTTTTAAACAACTGTACGTTTTAATTCTCTTTGGAGAAAAATGATCTATGAGTAGAAAAATCCGCAGTCTTTTTTGCAAGGAAATGATAGGAAAAGTGCTTCTTGAAGAAACTGTGAATATTTTCTAACTTTGGAAAGTGCCGATACAGGTATCGTTATCCATGTAGAAGTAATGAACTCGCATTTCTGTTTCCTTTTTAAAGATGCAAGAGGGGAATGTGTTTGAGCCTAGAAAGCAGGTTGTAAAGTCTCCACCGTGCCATAAAAATAAATACATTGGCGAGTGGTGACTCCTGCCCCGCCCGTGGCCCAGTGAACCATGGGTTCTCGCAGAAGGGGTTTATGTCCGCCACGGGGCGCTTTTACACATCTCCGTCCACAAGGTTGAAGTATTTGCCTGGGTTCGGGAAGCAGAAGTATGGGACGGTACCCCCGGGGTACAGGAGAGGGAAGGAGACCGGCAGCAAGCACCTGCCTAGGAAAGAGCTGTCCTTGTACATCCCCGGGACCAACCCTGCCTGCACCATCTCTGCGGCATGGTCCGCAGAGCCTGGGCCCTCCATCTCCACGGACATCTGTCTCTTGAGCTTGTTCCTGCGGTTCTGGAACCAGATCTTGACCTGGGTCTCGGTGAGCTGCAGAGAGCTGGCCAGGCAGGCCCGCTCTGCGCTGCTCAGGTACCGCTTCATGTCGAAGGTGGACTCCAGCTGGAAGATCTGGCTCTTGGAGAAGATGGTCCGCGTCTTCTTTTTGGTGACCACGCTGCCCGGTGTGGCGGCGTCGCGGGCCGTGGGCGCATCGTCCAGGCTGTCGGGGCTGCCGGCCCTGAAGTCCAGCAGGCTTCCCTTGGGAGCGAAGTCTCTGGTAGCGTCGAGGCCTTGATCCAAGTGTGTGAAGCAGGGTCCGCGGCCTGCAGGGGGACAAAGACATCAGCTTAGGCCACAGTGATGCACCCGTAGATTACCCCAATGATGCACACACACAGACTCACTGACCATACACATGGCAGTGTGGCCTTTATAACTGTACGTAACATCCCAGCATCCCTGTGCCTTAGCAGAAACACGTCCAGCAACGTCATACAGTTGACATGCACAGCTGACAAGCTTCCCGTTCTATGTGTCACACATTCAACATCGCCTTTTAGATAACGGTACATTGCGCGCGGCCAGGGACTTACAGACTCGCCTTTGCTCACACGAGCACATGTTTAAAAGCAGCAGCATGCAAAGTGACGGTGGCTAAAATGACAGGGCTGCCTGAACGTGACGTATGACACACGGTCACTGCATGTACATTATACGGCAAAGAGCACAGTGAGATCCGACTTGGATGCACTTCTTCACAATGCCGCATAATAGGTGCAAGTTCACTGGCACAAGAAACGGAAATGTAAGGAACGCATTACAAAACGAACGCAAGTGGAGAGTACAAATCATGGACTGAGCCTAAGACATGGAAATATAAAATGACACATGCATGGGACTGTGAGTTAAGAGATCGCTGCTGAAATCTGGCGTGCTCTGCAGATCACGACGAGGTATCCGAGCATCCATGCGAGGTCGGTAAATTGAGTACCACTAAACAGGCTGCTAGTAAATCTAGGGGGCGGATTGCAAGCGAGCAAACATTTGTGCGCTACACGTAATCCGGCGCTGTTATTTACATCAGTAAGCAACTGCGTACGAAGCGCTAGATGGAAGGAAAGGCTATTAGAATAATAGAGCTTGCATCTGTAATGAATCAGCATGAAAGACAGATCTCTTAAAACCACTACGTTTCATGAATATAAATATTATATTTAACCATGCCCCCGGGACTTGGCCCACCCGGAGCTAAATAATAACGAAGCGGGAGCCCGCGCTTCGTTTTTATTTTTCACGGCGAGATTCGCGGATCCTACGCGAATTTTGCTGTTTTTTAAATTTTATTTTTAAATGCTTTTTTCGGCCCTGGGGGTCCTTGTGGGACCCCCTGAGCAGGCCTAGGGGTCAGGATGTTTCTACCCTGCCCCTTTTCTTGTTTTTTGCGTTTGTTTTTCTCTTTTCTTGTGACTCGGTTCTACCGAGTCACAAGATGGCTGCCAACACTTCCTGGTTTGGAGTGTTGACAGCCAATTAGAATAAAGCTCGTGGTCGGGAGGGTCTGCGGCTCCTCCGTGCCTCTAAATATCGAAACATTTATTTTTGATTTTCTCAGCAACTACTGAACGGATTTACACCATTTTTAAAAAGGTCGCTTTCTGAGCCAAGCAGTACCTTTTTGCCAAATTTGGGGTAAATCCGATAGGTAGTTTCGGCTGTAGCCTTGCATAAAGTTTCCTATGGAAAATTGATTTTTTGACTCTTATTTTTTTAATTTCTCTGGAATTACTGAATGTATTTACACCATTTAACAAAAAGGTCTCTTTCTGAACCAAGGGCTACCTTTTTGCCAAGTTTGGTGTAATTCCGTTCAGCAGTTCGGGCTGTAGCTTTGTCTAAAGTTTCCTATGGAAAATAACGTGGAGAAAACACGTTTTGGGACCCCCCTTTTTTCTCGGCCCCTGCTTGCCAAATCACCCCGAAACTGTCAAGACAGGAGCTGACCGGAGCGGGCTACGAGTTCTGAACATTTCGCGAAGATTCGTCAACCGGCGCCAAAGATATTGAGAAAACAAAAAACGAGTTTCCTATGGAAACTAGGTCCTAACTATAACTATCTACTGGCAACCGCCAGTAGATATTATATATATATATATAGGACACAAGTGGACTTCATCCCCCAAGCAGCAGTGCGCCAAGAGGCGTGTTTGCAGAGTGGTGTAAAAAGGGGGCGTGGCCTCGGACCACCTCTCTGCAACGCAGCTCTGTGGTGCATACTGGAGGTACCTGGTGGGCTAGTTAGCCCCCAGGGACCCCCAGTATTCAAGGGGAATTAATTCTCCAACCTACAACGTGCCACGGGTGCGTTTGCAGAGTGGTGCAGGGAGGGGCGTGGCCTTTATCCACCTCTCAGCAATCCCACTTTGTGGGGCTTACTGGAGGTAAGAGGTAGGCTAGTTGGCCCTTAAAGGACCCCCAGCAGTGAAGGGGACTTCAATCCCCATCAAAGAGCGTGCCAGGGAGCGTGTTTGTAGAGTGGTGGGCAAAGGGGGTGTGGCCTGCTCCGAGAACTTAGCAATCCTGCTGTGTGGGACTTACTGGAGGTAATAGGAGTGGTAGTTGGCCCCCAAGGATGTCCTTGGGGGCCAACTACTCCTCTTGTTACCTCCAGTAAGTCCTGCACAGTGGGATTGCTAAGAAGTCTTCGGAGGCCATGCCCCCCTTTCTCCATCACTCTGCAAACGCGCCTCCTGGCAGACTACAGGATGGGGGATGAAGTCCAATTTACTCCTGAGGGACTTTGGGGGCCAAGAAGCCCTACTGTTACCTCCTGTAAGCCCTACGCACCGGAATTCCTGAGCGCTGGTTGGAGGCATAGTACCCTTTCTCCACCACTCTGCAAACGCGACTACTAGTTAAAGAAGTGTTTGCAATGTAATAGGTTTCGCATTTGCGAGAATTAGAGCGATTGGCGTTGTAAATGCAAACGTTTTTTACTAATGTGTTTTGGAGTGGATGTACGTTGTGTGTAGTGGAATTATGTGGTATGTTGTACAGTGAAATTATGTGGATAGAAAGTATGTGGTATTTAGTGTATAGGAATTATGTAGAGTGGGATTATGTGTTATGGAGAGTAATTATGTCGTATGGTAGTCTGTGTTGCGGAGTGGTAATGTCAGGTTTAGTCTTCCTCGTTTCCATAGAAGCTCAACTATGAACTCAATGAGACAAAAAAAAGAAGGAATCACTGAGGAGCACTTCTGGACCTAGTCAGAGGTATGAGCAGGGCCACTGGAATTATACGACTGTTTGGCTGCACCGACTTTCGCACAAATATACATTTTCCGCATTAGCCACATAATTCATCATCTGCTCCCCAATCTGTAGATTTGAACAAAAAAAGCCTTGTTTCTAGCTCCAACAGCTCAAACGTTACCAAAAATGCAGCAACAAGTGTTACAGCGTGTTGGAAGGCCCTTTGCAAACCTAGAATGGTCACCTGTTACTTATTGCTAAATGTGGGTGTTAAATTGGTACTAATGGTGTGCAAGCCACTCTTGCTTCCTTCTGCGCCTCTCTCTGCGCCTCTTTCTGCAGTTCTGTTGCTTCTTTCTGCACATTTCTTTCTTTTTCTGCACTTCTCTTGCCTCTTTCTGCAAATCTCTTCTACGTTCATCATCTCTCTTGCCTCTTTCTGCATGTCTGTTGCCTCTTTATGCACCTCATTTGCTTCTTTCTGTACCCTCTTGCCTCTTTCTGCACCTTTCTTCCCTCTTTCTGCACCTCTCCCCTTTTTCTTTACCCCTCTTATGTCTTTCTGCACCTTTTGTTTGCCTCTTTCTGCACCTCTGTTCCTTCTTTCTGCACTTCTTTTGTTTCCTTCTGCACCTGACTTGCTTCTTTCTGTACCCCCTCTTTCCTCTCTCTCCACCCCTCTTCCCTCTTTCTGCACTTCTGTTGCTTCTTTCTGCACTTATCTTGCTTCTTTCTGCACCTCACTTGCCTCTTTCTTCACCCCTATTGCCTCTTTCTACACCTCTGTTGCCTCAGTCTGCCCACTGTTTCCTCTTTCTGCACCCCTTTTGCAAGTTTCAGCAACTCTCTTGCATCTTTCTGCAGTTCTCTTGCCTCCTTCTGCACCTCACTTGCCTCTTTTTGCACCTCTGTTGGTTCTTTTGCACTGCTCTTGCTTCTTTCTGCACCTCTCTTGCCTCTGTCTGCACCTCTATTACATCTTTCTGTACCTCTTTTGCCTGTTTCCGCAACTCTCTTGTCTCTTTCTGCAGTTCTCTTGCTTCCTTCTGCACTTCTGTTGCTTCTTTCTGCACTTTTCTTGCCTCTTTCTGCAGTTCTCTTGCTTCCTTCTGCACTTCTATTGCTTCTTTCTGCACTTTTCTTGCCTCTTTCTGCACCCCTGTTGCTTCATTCTGCACTTCCCATGCTTCTTTCTACACCTGTCTTGCTTTTTTCTGCCCCCCTGTTGCCTCTTTCTGCATTCATCTTCTCTCTTTCTGTACCTCTCTTGCCTGTTTCTGCATCTCACTTGCCTCTTTCTGCACTTCTCTTGCTTCTTTCTACACCTCTGTTGCTTCTTTCAGCAATTCTCTTGACTCTTTCTGCACTTCTCTTGCCTGTTTCTGCACCTCTCTTGCTTCTTTCTGCACTTCTCTTGCCTGTTTCTGCACTTCTCTTCCTTCTTTTTGCACCCCTCTTGCCTCTTTTTGCATCCCTCTTGGTTCATTCTGCACTGCTCTTGCTTTTTCTGCACCTTACTTGCCTCTTTCTGCACTTCTCTTGCTTCTTTCTACACCTCTGTTGCTTCTTTCAGCAATTCTCTTGCCTCTTTCTGCACTTCTCTTGCTTGTTTCTGCACCTCTTTTGCAAATTTCTGTATCCCTCTTGCCTCTTTCTGCACCCTCTTCCCTATTTCTCCACCTCTTTTGCTTCTTTCTGCACTTCTCTTGCTTTTTTCTGCACTTCTCTTGCTTCTTTCTACTCCTCTGTTGCTTCTTTCAGCAATTCTCTTGCCTCTTTCTATTCTTCTCTTCCTTCTTTTTGCACCTCTCTTGCCTCTTTTTGCACCTCTGTTGGTTCTTTCTGCACTGCTCTTGCTTCTTTCTGCACCTCACTTGTCTCTTTCTGCACTTCTCTTGCTTCTATCTACTCCTCTGTTGCTTCTTTCAGCAATTCTCTTGCCTCTTTCTGCACTTCTATTACTTCTTTTTGCACCTCTCTTGCCTCTTTTTGCACCTCTGTTGGTTCTTTCTGCACTGCTCTTGCTTCTTTCTGCACCTCACTTGCCTCTTTCTGCACTTCTCTTGCTTCTTTCTACACCTCTGTTGCTTTTTTCAGCAATTCTCTTGCCTCCTTCTGCACCCCTGTACCCTCTTTCTGCACCTCTCTTGCCTGTTTCTGCACCTCTCTTGCCTCTTTTTGCACCTCTGTTGGTGCTTTCTGCACTGCTCTTGCTTCTTTCTGCACCTCACTTGTCTCTTTCTGCACTTCTCTTGCTTCTATCTACTCCTCTATTGCTTCTTTCAGCAATTCTCTTGCCTCTTTCTGCACTTCTCTTCCTTCTTTTTGCACCCCTCTTGCCTCTTTTTGCACCTCTGTTCGTTCTTTCTGCACTGCTCTTGCTTCTTTCTGCACCTCACTTGTGTCTTTCTGCACTTCTCTTGCTTCTTCCTACTCCGCTGTTGCTTCTTTCAGCAATTCTCTTGCCTCTTTCTGCACCCCTGTACCCTCTTTCTGCACCTTTCTTGCCTGTTTCTGCACCTCTCTTGCCTCTTTTTGCACCTCTGTTCGTTCTTTCTGCACTGCTCTTGCTTCTTTCTGCACCTCACTTGCCTCTTTCTGCACTTCTCTTGCTTCTTTCTACACCTCTGTTGTTTCTTTCAGCAATTCTCTTGCCTCTTTCTGCACCCCTGTACCCTCTTTCTGCACCTTTCTTGCCTGTTTCTGCACCTCTCTTGCCTCTTTTTGTACCTCTGTTGGTTCTTTCTGCACTGCTCTTGCTTCTTTCTGCACCTCACTTGTCTCTTTCTGCACTTCTCTTGCTTCTTTCTACTCCTCTGTTGCTTCTTTCAGCAATTCTCTTGCCTCTTTCTGCACTTTTCTTTCTTGTTTCTACACCTCTTTGCAAATTTCTGTATCCCTCTTGCCTCTTTCTGCACCCTATTCCCTATTTCTCCACCTCTTTTGCTTCTTTCTGCACTTCTCTTGCTTCTTTCTGCATTGCTCTTGCTTCTTTCTGTACCTCTGATGCAAATTTCTGTATCCCTCTTGCCTCTTTCTGCACCCCTGTACCCTCTTTCTGCACCTTTCTTGCCTGTTTCTGCACCTCTCTTGCCTCTTTTGGCACCTCTGTTGCTTCTTTCTGCACTTCTCTTGCCTGTTTCTGCACCTCTGACTTAGAGGTAGTTTTAATCCCCCTGCCCTAATATATACTAGGGCCTTACAGGGGAGGTCATGCCAATCACAGGGGTACCCCAACCTATAGTGTACCCTAGTGTATGTAGGTGTTTTCACTGTATTCTAAGTGTCTTTCAGGATAGCACTGGCTCCGGGCCTGGTTAGTCAGAGTCAGTTACCACCAGTACCAGTCAGCAAAACGTTATGGGCACAGGATGACTTTGAAACAAGGCCTCTTTCTGCACCTCTGTTGGTTCTTTGTGCATATCTCTTGCTACTTTCTGCACCTTTCTTCGTCTTTCTGGACTTCTGTTGCGTCTTTCTGCATTTCTTTTGCTTCTTTCTGCGCGTTTCTTCCTCTTTCTGCACATGTCCTACCTCTGTAGGAATAGTTAGAAAGTAGCATTTAAAAAACCTTCGAAATTCACTGAAAAACCCATAGGTTTCAGAGATGTTATAGTTAGAAATGATCATTTAAAAAACCTTTGAAATTCACTGAAAAAAACCATAGGTTTCAGGGACGTTATAGTTAGAAATTAGCATTTAAAAAACCATAGAAATTCACTGAAAAAACCATAGGTTTCAGGGACGTTATAGTTAGTTGGACATTTCACTTGTACAAAACCAGAGAATTTCGGCCGTTATAGTTAGTTGAGCTAACTATAACTCGCGCCCCCGCAATGCACTGCTGATGACGTCACATATTACATCATTCATGACATGGTCAGTGACATCACTGATGACATCACTGATGACATCACTGATGACATCTCAAATGACATCACTGATGACATCACTGATGACATCATCCAGTGAATGTGTTTCTGTAAAGTTTAAATATGTTTTATATATATATATATATGCCAAGGTGTATTGAAGAATAAGTGGGTGTATTAGTGTCTGAATGGATGATTTAGTAGGTGTGTGACTGACTGTATAAGTGAGTGATTAATCATGTCTTACTGAATGCATAGGTTAGTGACTAAACTGTGTGAATGTCTGTATTAGTCTGTCAGTTGGTGTGTAAGCGGCTGCATGGGATGGAGAGTAGCTACATGAGTGTCTGTATGGGTTATTGATTGGTTGTCTGAGTATCTGTATGGGTGCCCGAGTGTCTGTGTGGGTGGGTGGGGGTGTGTGACTCTGTGCATAGATGTGTGAGTGGGTAATTCACTGGGTGTATGGGATCAAGAGTGCATCTGTGAAGGGCTGTAGGGGTAGGTGAGTGTGTGTATGGGTGTGTTGGTGAGTGAATGGTTGTCTCAGTAGTACATGTGTCAGTAACTATATATGTGAAAGGCAGCATATGTGAGTGTTGGGGTATATAAATCACTATATGTGAGAGTGAGTGATTGTGAGAGTGGCTGTATGGATGAGTGTGTGCTTGTATCAGTGATTGTATAAGAGAGTAAGTATGTGTTAGTATCTGTATGAATAAGTGAGGTGGTGTGTGTATAACTGTATAGGTGAGTAAATGGGAGTGTGAATGAGTCTTTGCATTATTGACTAGGTGTGTGAGTAACTCTATGGATGAGTGGCGATGTGTGAGTGTCTGTATGGGTGTATGAGTGCAAATGATAGTGCTGTATTGATAAGTGACTGCATGTATGAGTGACTGTATGGGTGAATGAGTGGACATGTGTGTAGACCTAGGAATCAGTGAGTGGGTATGTAGTAACTAGTATTGGTGTGTGTATGGTTTCGAAAATGGTAGTCTGTATTTTAGAGTGGGTGTATCAAAGGTTATATTAGGGTGTGAGGAGGTGCATCAGATTATCACGTGGATGATGTAATCAGTGATGTCATTTGAGATGTCATCAGTGATGTCATGAATGATGTAATATGTGATGTCATCAGCAGTGTATTGCGGGGGCGCGAGTTATAGTTAGCTCAACTAACTATAACGGCCGAATTTCTCTGGTTTTCTACGAGTGAAATGTCCAACTAACTATAACGTCCCTGAAACCTATGGTTTTTTCAGTGAATATATATATATATATATATATATATATATATATATATATATATATATATATATTATCTACTGGCGGTCGCCAGTAGATAGTTATAGTTAGGACCTATTTTCCATAGGAAATCCGCAACATTCTATTTGAAATAACTCTTGCGCCGGTTGACGAATCTTTGCGAAAGCTTCCAACTTGTTGGGGCGCTCCAGTCCGCTCCTACCCTGAAAGTCTCGGGGTGATTCGTCAAGCGAGGGCCGAGAAAAAAGGGGGGTCCCAAAACGCGTTTTCCCCATTCATTTATCCATAGGATCCTTTCATCGCAGCTACAGCCCGAACTGCTGAACGGAATTACACCAAATTTGGCAAAGAGGTAGCCCTTGGTTCAGTGTCGTGCCTTTTGCTTAAATGGTGTAAATCCGTTCAGTAGTCTCTGAGAAAATCACAAGTAAAATCACATATATATCTATGGCCGAGTAGGGTCCGCGTACCCTGAGCGCACCCTGCGCGCACCGTCCCGATCACGAGCTGCATGGTAATTGGCTGTCAACTGGCTGTCAACACTCCAAATCAGGAAGTGTTGGCAGCCATTTTGTCCCTCGGTAGAACCGAGGGACAGAAACAAGTGCGCCAAACGCACAAAGGGGCAGGGTAGAAACACCCTGACCCCCTAGGTCTGCTCAGGGGGTCCCACAAGGACCCCCTGGGCAGAAAAAAGCATTTTTTGTTTAAAAAAATCGCGGGATGCGCTTAGGGTGCGCGGATCCTGCCGAAAAAAACCAAAAAGAAGCGCGGTCTCCCGCGCTTCGTTGTTAATTGGCCCCCGGGTGGCCCAAGTCCCGGGGGCATGCGGGGGTTATGATTTTAATGAATGGGGGACCTCTAAGGCCCCCAAGCCCCGGGGACCGCCACCCCCGGGGCTTTAAAAACAAAATGGTGCGGGAGGGCTCTCGGCCCTCCCGCAGCCCTGAGGACCGCCACCCCGGGGCTTCTTTTTTAATTTTAAAATAAACCTGTGTGGGAGGCTCGAGGCCCCCACACGCCCCGAGACCGCCACCTCCCGGGACACTAATATTGTAATTTGGGGGTCCGTTACGGACCCTAGAGCCCCGGGGACCACCACCTCCCGGGGCTGTGCAATTGGATGGGAGGGGGCCGCGCGGCCCCCTCCTGGAGCCCTTGATGGCCCTGGGGACCGCCACCCCCAGGGCCAGCTCCTGCAGTGTCCCGGGGTGCCTACCCCGGGACACTGCTGTTTGCAATGACAGGACGGGAGCCTCGCGGCTCCCGTCCTGTCATTGCAAACTTGCTGCTTCATTGAAGCGAGAGCAGGAAACCTGCTCTCGCTTCAATGAAGCAAAGCAGAATTGCTTTTCCATAAGGGGAGCTGCATGTCAGCAGCTCCCCTTATGGAAAAGCAATGCCAGCTCCCGCAGGACACGGGGAGCCGGCGGGACCGTGCGGGGATTGGGGACCCCGCCACGGTCCCCAACAAGTGGCCAGGCCCCGGGGAATGGGGTCCCCGGGGCCATTAGTGGCCCGGGAGTGGGGCCACGCAGCCCCCTCCCCCAAAAGAGGCAAGACCGGCCCCGGGGGATGGGGTCCCCGGGGCCTTAAATGGCCTGAGGAGGGGGCCACGCAGTCCCCTCCAAAGATTTTAATAAAAAAAAAAGAGGGCATGCCCCGGGGATGGGGTCCCGGGGCCAAAAGTGGCCGAGGGAAGGGGGCCACGCAGCCCCCTCCCATACAAAAAAAAGAAAGAAAAAAAGGCCGGCATCGTGCCGGAGGCCCCGCCCCTCCTTGCAGCAGTCTGCAAACGCGCCCCCTGGCGCGTTTTAAGAAGGGAAGTAATTCCCCTTGAATACTGGGGGTCCCTGGGGGCCAACTAGCCCACCAGGAATCTCCAGTATGCACCAGGGGGCTGCCTTGCAGAGAGGTGTACAGAGGCCACGCCCCTTTTTACACTTCTCTGCAACGCAGCTCTGTGGCGTTTTTTGGAGGTACATGGTGGGCTAGTTGCACCCCAGGGACCCTCAGGATTCAAGGTGAGTTAATCCCCCGACTTAAAACGCACCACGGGGCGCGTTTGCACAGTGGTGAAGGGAGGGGGCGGGGCCTGAGGTGACATGTGTGCAAACAGGCCCCGTGGCGCGTTTTAAGATGGGGAATTAAATCCCCTTCAATCCTGAGGGTCCCTGGGGCCAACTAGCCCACCAGGTACCTCCAGTAAGCGCCACAGAGCTGCATTGCAGAGTGTTGTAAAAAGGGGCATGGCCTCTGAACACCTCTCTGCAACGCAGCTCTCTGGCGCATACTGGAGGTATCTGGTGGGCTAGTTGGCCACTAGGGACCCTCAGGATTGAGGAGGAATTAATTCTCCAACTTAAAACGCGCTACAGGGCGTGTTTGCAGACATGTTACCTCAGGCCCCACCCCCTTCCTTCACCATTGTGCAAATAATCCTCTAAAATCAGCCGAACTACGAATTCCGATTTACTCACCTGTTGGAAGCTTTCGCGAAGATTCGTCAACCGGCTCAAGAGTTATTTCAAATAGAATGTTGCGGATTTCCTATGGAAAATAGGTCCTAACTATAACTATCTACTGGCGACCGCCAGTAGATAATATATGTATATATATTCACTGAAAAAACCATAGGTTTCAGACACATTATAGTTAGAAATTAGCATTTAAAAACCTTTGAAATTCACTGAAAAAACCATAGGTTTTAGGGACAGTTATAGTTAGTTGGACATTTCCCTCGTACAAAACCATAGAAATTCCCCGTTATAGTTAGTTCAGCTAACTATAACTCGCGCCCCGCAATGCACTGCTGATGACGTCACATATTACATCACTCATGACATGGTCAGTGACATCACTGATGACATCACTGATGACATCTCAAATGACATCACTGATGACATCATCCAGTGACTGTGTGTTTCTGTAAAGTTTAAATATGTTTAATATATATAGGGAAAGGCGTATTGAAGAATGAGTGGGTGTATAAGTGTCTGAATTGATGATTTAGTATGTGAGTGACTGACTCTACAAGTGAGTGATTAAACGTATCTTACTGAATGCATGGGTTAGTGACTAAACTGTGTGAATGTCTGTATCCGTCTGTTTGTTGGTGTGTAAGTGGATGCATGGATTTGTGAATAGCTACATGAGTGTCTATATGGGTTATTGATTGGTTCTCTGAGTATCTGTATGGCTGCCTGAGTGTTTGTGTGGGTGGGGTGTGTGTGACTCTGTACATAGATGTGTGAGTGGGTGATTCACTGGGTGCATGATTTCAAGAGTGCATCTGTGATGGACTGCTTGGGTGGGTGAGTGTGTGTATGGGTGTGTTAGTGAGTTAGTGTATGGGTGTGTTAGTGAGTTATGTAGTGCAGTGGTCTTTGGGTAGTGTAGGGGGTCGTGCGGGGGTAGTGTTTTAGGGATTAGGGTAGTGCATTGGTGTTTGGGTAGTGTAGGGGGTCATGCGGGGGTAGTGTTTTAGGGTTTAGGGCAGTGCAGTGGTGTTTGGGTAGTGTAGGGGGTCGTGCTGGGGGGAGTGTTTTAGGGTTTAGGGCAGTGCAGTGGTGTTCGGGTAGTGTAGGGGGTCGTGCTGGGGGCAGTGGTACATCTCAGTGGTACATGTGCGAGTAACTACATATGTAAAAGGCAGTATATATGTGTGTTAGAGTATTTAAATGGCTATAAGTGAGAGTATGTGATAGTGAGAGTGGCTGTATGGATGCGTGTGTGCTTGTATCAGTTATTGTATAAGAGCGTAAGAATGTGCTAGTATTTGTATGAGCAAGTGAGCTGGTGTGTGTATAACTGTATAGGTGAGTAAATGGGTGTGTGATTAATTTTTTGCATGACTGACTAGGTGTGTGAGTACCTCTATGGATGAGTGGCGGTGTGTGAGTGTTTATATAGGTGTATGAGTGCATAAGATAGTCCTGTACTGAGTGACTGTAAGTATGAGTGACTGTACGGGTGAGTGAATGGATGTGTGTGTAGACCTAAGAATCAGTGAGTGGGTATGTAGTTTTTGGTGTTGGAGTGTCTATGGTTTTGAGAATGGCAGTCTGTAATTTAGAGTGGGTGTATCAAAAGTTATATTAGGGTGTGAGAAGATGCATGAAATTATCACATGGATGATGTCATCAGTGATGTCATTTGAGATGTCACTGACCATGTCATGAGTGATGTAATATGTGACGTCATCAGCAGTGCATTGCGGGCGCGAGTTATAGTTAGCTGAACTAACTATAACGGGGGAATTTCTATGGTTTTGTACGAGTGAAATGTCCAACTAACTATAACTGTCCCTAAAACCTATGGTTTTTTCAGTGAATTTCAAAGGTTTTTAAATGCTAATTTCTAACTATAACGTGTCTGAAACCTATGGTTTTTTCAGTGAATTTCAAAGGTTTTTAAATGCTAATTTCTAACTATAACGTGCCTGAAACCTATGATTTTTTAAGTGAATTTCAAAGGTTTTTTAAATGCTAGTTTCTAACTATGCCTACAGAGGTAGGACATGTGAAGAAAGAAGAAAAACGCACAGAAAGAAGCAAAAGATGTGCAGAAAGAACCAACAGAGGAGCAGAAAGAGGCCTTGTTGCAAAATCATCCTGTGCCCACAACTTTTTCAGACGGGTACTGGTGGTAACTGATTCTGACTAACCAGAGCCAGTGCTATGCTAAAAGACACTTAGAATACAGTGAAAACACCTACATACACTAGGGAACACTATGCGTCGGGGTACCCCTGTGATTAGCATGACCTCCTCTGCAAGTCCCTAGTACATAAAAGGGCAGGGGATTAAAACTACCTCTTAAAACGCGCTACAGGGCGCGTTTGCACAGTGGTGAAGGGAGGGGGCCTGAGGTGACATGTGTGCAAACACGCCCGTGGCGCGTTTTAAGTCTGCGGGATTAAGTCCCCTTGAATCCTGAGGGTCCCTGGGGCCCAACTAGCACCCCAGGTACCTACAGTTAGGACCACAGAGCTGAGTTGCAGAGAGGCGTTCCGAGGCCACGCACCTTTTTTCACCTCTCTGCAACGCAACTCTGTTGTGCTTACTGAAGGTACCTAGTGAGCTAGTTGGCCCCCAGGGTCCCTCAGGATTCAAAGGGAATTAATTCCCCAACTTAAAACGCACCACAGGGCGTGTTTGCGCACATGTCACCTGAGGCCCTGCCCCCTCCCTTCACCACTGTGCAAACGCGCCCCGTGGAGCGTTTTAAGTTGGGGGATTAGGTCACCTTGAATCCTGAGAGTCCCTGGGGCCCAACTAGCCCACCAGGTACTTCCAGTAAGCACCACAGGCCTGCGTTGCAACGCCTGTAACAAATTGTGCAGTTGTGTTTAGGTAGTGAAGAGGGTCGTGCTGGGGGTAGTGTTTTAGGGTTTAGGGTAGTGCAGTGGTGTTTGTGTAGTGTAGGGGGTCATGCTGGGGGTAGATTTAGGGTTTAGGGTAGTGCAGTGGTGTTTGGGTAGTGTAGGGAGTCGTGCTGGGGGGAGTGTTTTAGGGTTTAGGGTAGTGCAGTGGTGTTTGGGTAGTGTAGGGGGTAGTGTTTTAGGGTTTAGGGTAGTGCAGTGGTGTTTGTGTAGTGTAGGAGGTCGTGTTTTAGGATTTAGGGTAGTGCAGTGGTCTTTGGGTAGTGTAGGGAGTCATGCGGGGGATAGTGTTTTAGGGTTTAGGGTAGTGCAGTGGTCTTTGGGTAGTGTAGGGGGTCGTGCGGGGGTCGTGTTTTAGGGATTAGGGTAGTGCATTGGTGTTTGGGTAGTGCAGGGGGTCATGCGGGGGTAGTGTTTTAGGGTTTAGGGCAGTGCAGTGGTGTTTGGGTAGTGTAGGGGGTCGTGCTGGGGGAGTGTTTTAGGGTTTAGGGCAGTGCAGTGGTGTTCGGGTAGTGTAGGGGGTCGTGCTGGGGGCAGTGTTTTAGGGTTTAGCGCAGTGCAGTGGTGTTCGGGTAGTGTAGGGGGTCATGCTGGGGGGAGTGTTTGAGGGTTTAGGGCAGTGCAGTTGTGTTCGGGTAGTGTAGGTGGTCGTGCTGGGGGAGTATTTTAGGGTTTAGGGTAGTGCAGTGGTGTTCGGGTAGTGTAGGAAGTAGTGCTGGGGGTAGTGTTCTAGGGTTTAGGGCAGTGCAGTGGTGTTCGGGCAGTGTAGGGGGTCGTGCTGGGGGTGGTGTTTTAGGGTTTAGGGCAGTGCAGTGGTGTTTGGGCAGTGTAGGGGGTCGTGCTGGGGGTGGTGTTTCTGGGTTTAGGGCAGTGCAGTGGTGTTCGGGCAGTGTAGGGGGTCATGCAGGGGGTGGTGTTTCAGGGTTTAGGGCAGTGCTGTGGTGTTCGGGCAGTGTAGGGGGTCGTGCAGGGGGTGGTGTTTCAGGGTTTAGGGCAGAGGTGTTCGGGCAGTGTAGGGGGTCGTGCTGGGGGTGGTGTTTCAGGGTTTGGGGCAGTGCAGTGGTGTTCGGGCAGTGTAGGGGGTCGTGCTGGGGGTGGTGTTTCAGGGTTTAGGGCAGTTCAGTGGTGTTTGGGCAGTGTAGGGGGTCGTGCTGGGGCTGGTGTTTCAGGGATTAGGGCAGAGCAATGGTGTTCAGGCAGTGTAGGGGGTTGTGCTGGAGGTGGTGTTTCAGGGTTTAGGGCAGTGCAGTGGTGTTTGGGCAGTGTAGGGGGTCTTGCTGGGGGTGGTGTTTCAGGTTTTAGGGCAGTGCAGTGGTGTTCAGGCAGTGTAGGGGGTCTTGCTGGGGGTGATGTTTCAGGGTTTAGGGCAGTGCAGTGGTGTTCGGGCAGTGTAGGGGGTCGTGCTGGGGGTGGTGTTTCAGGGTTTAGGGCAGTGTAGGGGGTGGTGCAGGGGGTGGTGTTTCAGGGTTTAGGGCAGTGCAGTGGTGTTTCGGCAGTGTAGGGGGTCGTGCTGGGGGTGGTGTTTCAGGGTTTAGGGCAGTGCAGTGGTGTTCGGGCAGTGTAGGGTGTCATGCTGAGGGGTTGTGTTTCAGGGTTTAGGGCAGTGCAGTGGTGTTCAGGCAGTGTAGGGGGTCATGCAGGGGGTGGTGATTCAGGGTTTAGGGCAGTGCAGTGGTGTTTGGGCAGTGTAGGGGGTCGTGCAGGGGGTGGTGTTTCAGGGTTTAGGGCAGTGCAGTGGTGTTCGGCCAGTGTAGGTGGTCTTGCTGGGGGTGGTGTTTAAGGGTTTAGTGCAGTGGTGTTCGGGCAGTGTAGGGGGTCTTGCTGGGGGTGGTGTTTCAGGGTTTAGGGCAGTGCAGTGGTGTTCGGGCAGTGTAGGGGGTCTTGCTGGGGCTGGTGTTTCAGGGTTTAGGGCAGTGCAGTGGTGTTCGGGCAGTGTAGGGGGTCGTGCTGGGGCTGGTGTTTCAGGGTTTAGGGCAGTGCAGTGGTGTTCGGGCAGTGTAGGGGGTCGGGCTGGGGGTGGTGTTTCAGGGTTTAGGGCAGTGCAGTGGTGTTCGGGCAGTGTAGGGGGTGGTGCAGGGGGTGGTGTTTCAGGGTTTAGGGCAGTGCAGTGGTGTTGGGGCAGTGTAGGGGGTCGTGCTGGGGGTGGTGTTTCAGGGTTTAGGGCAGTGCAGTGGTGTTCGGGCAGTGTAGGGTGTCGTGCTGAGGGGTGGTGTTTCAGGGTTTAGGGCAGTGCAGTGGTGTTTGGGCAGTGTAGGGGGTCGTGCAGGGGGTGGTGTTTCAGGGTTTAGGACAGTGCAGTGGTGTTTGGGCAGTGTAGGGGGTCGTGCAGGGGGTGGTGTTTCAGGGTTTAGGGCAGTGCAGTGGTGTTTGGCCAGTGTAGGTGGTCTTGCTGGGGGTGGTGTTTCAGGGTTTAGTGCAGTGGTGTTCGGGCAGTGTAGGGGGTCGTGCTGGGGGTGGTGTTTCAGGGCAGTGCAGTGGTGTTCCGGCAGTGTAGGGGGTCGTGCTGGGGGTGGTGTTTCAGGGTTTAGGGCAGTGCAGTGGTGTTTGGGCAGTGTAGGGGGTCGTGCTGGGGGTGGTGTTTCAGGGTTTAGGGCAGTGCAGTGGTGTTTGGGCAGTGTAGGGTGTCGTGCTGAGGGGTGGTGTTTCAGGGTTTAGGGCATTGCAGTGGTGTTCGGGCAGTGAAGGGGGTCGTGAAGGGGGTGGTGTTTCAGGGTTTAGTGCAGTGGTGTTTGGGCAGTGTAGGGGGTCGTGCAGGGGGTGGTGTTTCAGGGTTTAGGGCAGTGCAGTGGTGTTCGGCCAGTGTAGGTGGTCTTGCTGGGGGTGGTGTTTCAGGGTTTAGGGCAGTGCAGTGGTGTTCGGGCAGTGTAGGGTGTCTTGCTGGGGGTGGTGTTTAAGGGTTTAGGGCAGTGCAGTGGTGTACGGGCAGTGTAGGGGGTCTTGCTGGGGCTGGTGTTTCAGGGTTTAGGGCAGTGCAGTGGTGTTCGGGCAGTGTAGGGGGTCGTGCTGGGGCTGGTGTTTCAGGGTTTAGGGCAGTGCAGTGGTGTTCGGGCAGTGTAGGGGGTCGTGCTGGGGCTGGTGTTTCAGGGTTTGGGGCAGAGCAGTGGTGTTCGGGCAGTGTAGGGGGTCATGCTGGGGGTGGTGTTTCAGGGTTTAGGGCAGTGCAGTGGTGTTCGGGCAGTGTAGGGGGTCTTGCTGGGGGTGGTGTTTCAGGGTTTAGGGCAGTGGTGTTCGGGCAGTGTAGGGGGTCTTGCTGGGGGTGATGTTTCAGGGTTTAGGGCAGTGCAGTGGTGTTCGGGCAGTGTAGGGGGTCTTGCTGGGGGTAGTGTTTCAGGGTTTAGGGCAGTGCAGTAGTGTTCGTGCAGTGTAGGGGGTTGTGCTGGGGGTGGTGTTTCAGGGTTTAGGGCAGTGCAGTAGTGTTCGGGCAGTGTAGGGGGTCGTGCAGGGGGTGGTGTTTCAGGGTTTAGGGCAGTGCAGTGGTGTCCGGGCAGTGTAGGGGTCGTGTTGGGGGTGGTGTTTCAGGGTTTAGGGCAGTGCAGTGGTGTTCGGGCAGTGTAGGGGGTCGTGCAGGGGGTGGTGTTTCAGGGTTTAGGGCAGTGCAGTGGTGTTCGGGCAGTGTAGGGGGTAGTGCTGGGGCTGGTGTTTCAGGGTTTAGGGCAGTGCAGTGGTGTTCGGGCAGTGTAGGGGGTCTTGCTGGGAGTGGTGTTTCAGGGTTTAGGGCAGTGGTGTTCGGGCAGTGTAGGGGGTCTTGCTGGGGGTGATGTTTCAGGGTTTAGGGCAGTGCAGTGGTGTTCGGGCAGTGTAGGGGGTCTTGCTGGGGGTAGTGTTTCAGGGTTTAGGGCAGTGCAGTGGTGTTTGTGCAGTGTAGGGGGTCATGCTGGGGATGGTGTTTCAGGGTTTAGGGCAGTGCAGAAGTGTTCGGGCAGTGTAGGAGGTCGTGCAGGGGGTGGTGTTTCAGGGTTTAGGGCAGTGCAGTGGTGTTCGGGCAGTGTAGGGGGTCGTGCTGGGGGTGGTGTTTCAGGGTTTAGGGCAGTGCAGTGGTGTTCAGGCAGTGTAGGGGGTCGTGCTGGGGGTGGTGTTTCAGGGTTTAGGGCAGTGCAGTGGTGTTCAGGCAGTGTAGGGGGTCATGCTGAGGCTGGTGTTTCACGGTTTAGGGCAGTGCAGTGGTGTTCAGGCAGTGTAGGCGGTCGTGCTGGGGCTGGTGTGTCAGGGTTTAGGGCAGTGCAGTGGTGTTCGGGCAGTGTAGGGGGTCGTGCTGGGGCTGGTGTTTCAGGGTTTAGGGCAGTGCAGTGGTGCTCGGGCAGTGTAGGGGGTCGTGCTGGGGGTGGTGTTTCAGGGTTTAGGGTAGTGCAGTGGTGTTCGGGCAGTGTAGGGGGTCGTGCTGGGGCTGGTGTTTCAAGGTTTAGGGCAGTGCAGTGGTGTTCGGGCAGTGTAGGGGGTCGTGCTGGGGCTGGTGTTTCAGGGTTTTGGACAGAGCAGTGGTGTTCGGGCAGTGTAGGGGGTCGTGCTGGGGGTGGTGTTTCAGGGTTTAGGGCAGTGTAGTGGTGTTCGGGCAGTGTAGGGGGTCGTGCTGGGGGTGGTGTTTCAGGGTTTAGGGCAGTGGTGTTCGGGCAGTGTAGGGGGTCTTGCTGGGGGTAGTGTTTCAGGGTTTAGGGCAGTGCAGTGGTGTTCGGGCAGTGTAGGGGTCGTGAAGGGGTGGTGTTTCAGGGTTTAGGGCAGTGCAGTGGTGTTTGGGCAGTGTAGGGGGTCGTGCTGGGGGTGGTGTTTCAGGGTTTAGGGCAGTGCAGTGGTGTTTGGGCAGTGTAGGGTGTCGTGCTGAGGGGTGGTGTTTCAGGGTTTAGGGCATTGCAGTGGTGTTCGGGCAGTGAAGGGGGTCGTGAAGGGGGTGGTGTTTCAGGGTTTAGTGCAGTGGTGTTTGGGCAGTGTAGGGGGTCGTGCAGGAGGTGGTGTTTCAGGGTTTAGGGCAGTGCAGTGGTGTTCGGCCAGTGTAGGTGGTCTTGCTGGGGGTGGTGTTTAAGGGTTTAGTGCAGTGGTGTTCGGGCAGTGTAGGGTGTCTTGCTGGGGGTGGTGTTTAAGGGTTTAGGGCAGTGCAGTGGTGTTCGGGCAGTGTAGGGGGTCTTGCTGGGGCTGGTGTTTCAGGGTTTAGGGCAGTGCAGTGGTGTTCGGGCAGTGTAGGGGGTCGTGCTGGGGCTGGTGTTTCAGGGTTTAGGGCAGTGCAGTGGTGTTCGGGCAGTGTAGGGGTCATGCTGGGGGTGGTGTTTCAGGGTTTAGGGCAGTGCAGTGGTGTTTGGGCAGTGTAGGGGGTCGTGCTGGGGCTGGTGTTTCAGGGTTTGGGGCAGAGCAGTGGTGTTCGGGCAGTGTAGGGGGTCATGCTGGGGGTGGTGTTTCAGGGTTTAGGGCAGTGCAGTGGTGTTCGGGCAGTGTAGGGGGTCTTGCTGGGGGTGGTGTTTCAGGGTTTAGGGCAGTGGTGTTCGGGCAGTGTAGGGGGTCTTGCTGGGGGTAGTGTTTCAGGGTTTAGGGCAGTGCAGTAGTGTTCGGGCAGTGTAGGGGGTCTGTGCTGGGGGTGGTGTTTCAGGGTTTAGGGCAGTGCAGTGGTGTTCGGGCAGTGTAGGGGGTCTTGCTGGGGTAGTGTTTCAGGGTTTAGGGCAGTGCAGTAGTGTTCGTGCAGTGTAGGGGGTTGTGCTGGGGGTGGTGTTTCAGGGTTTAGGGCAGTGCAGTAGTGTTCGGGCAGTGTAGGGGGTCGTGCAGGGGTGGTGTTTCAGGGTTTAGGGCAGTGCAGTGGTGTTCGGGCAGTGTAGGGGGTCGTGTTGGGGGTGGTGTTTCAGGGTTTAGGGCAGTGCAGTGGTGTTCGGGCAGTGTAGGGGGTCGTGCAGGGGGTGGTGTTTCAGGGTTTAGGGCAGTGCAGTGGTGTTCGGGCAGTGTAGGGGGTAGTGCTGGGGCTGGTGTTTCAGGGTTTAGGGCAGTGCAGTGGTGTTCGGGCAGTGTAGGGGGTCTTGCTGGGAGTGGTGTTTCAGGGTTTAGGGCAGTGGTGTTCGGGCAGTGTAGGGGGTCTTGCTGGGGGTGATGTTTCAGGGTTTAGGGCAGTGCAGTGGTGTTCGGGCAGTGTAGGGGGTCTTGCTGGGGGTAGTGTTTCAGGGTTTAGGGCAGTGCAGTGGTGTTTGTGCAGTGTAGGGGGTCATGCTGGGGATGGTGTTTCAGGGTTTAGGGCAGTGCAGAAGTGTTCGGGCAGTGTAGGGGGTCGTGCAGGGGGTGGTGTTTCAGGGTTTAGGGCAGTGCAGTGGTGTTCGGGCAGTGTAGGGGGTCGTGCTGGGGGTGGTGTTTCAGGGTTTAGGGCAGTGCAGTGGTGTTCGGGCAGTGTAGGGGGTCGTGCTGGGGGTGGTGTTTCAGGGTTTAGGGCAGTGCAGTGGTGTTCAGGCAGTGTAGGGGGTCATGCTGAGGCTGGTGTTTCACGGTTTAGGGCAGTGCAGTGGTGTTCGGGCAGTGTAGGCGGTCGTGCTGGGGCTGGTGTGTCAGGGTTTAGGGCAGTGCAGTGGTGTTCGGGCAGTGTAGGGGGTCGTGCTGGGGCTGGTGTTTCAGGGTTTAGGGCAGTGCAGTGGTGCTCGGGCAGTGTTGGGGGTCGTGCTGGGGGTGGTGTTTCAGGGTTTAGGGTACTGCAGTGGTGTTCGGGCAGTGTAGGGGGTCGTGCTGGGGCTGGTGTTTCAAGGTTTAGGGCAGTGCAGTGGTGTTCGGGCAGTGTAGGGGGTCGTGCTGGGGCTGGTGTTTCAGGGTTTTGGACAGAGCAGTGGTGTTCGGGCAGTGTAGGGGGTCGTGCTGGGGGTGGTGTTTCAGGGTTTAGGGCAGTGTAGTGGTGTTCGGGTAGTGTAGGGGGTCGTGCTGGGGGTGGTGTTTCAGGGTTTAGGGCAGTGGTGTTCGGGCAGTGTAGGGGGTCTTGCTGGGGGTAGTGTTTCAGGGTTTAGGGCAGTGCAGTGGTGTTCGGGCAGTGTAGGGGTCGTGAAGGGGGTGGTGTTTCAGGGTTTAGGGCAGTGCAGTGGTGTTCGGGCAGTGTAGGGGGTCTTGCTGGGGGTAGTGTTTCAGGGTTTAGGGCAGTGCAGTGATGTTTGGGCAGTGTAGGGGGTCATGCTGGGGGTGGTGTTTCAGGGTTTAGGGCAGTGCAGTGGTGTTCGGGCAGTGTAGGGGTCGTGAAGGGGGTGGTGTTTCAGGGTTTAGGGCAGTGCATTGGTGTTCGGGCAGTGTAGGGGGTCGTGCTAGGGGTGGTGTTTCAGGGTTTAGGGCAGTGCAGTGGTGTTCGGGCAGTGCAGGGGGTCATGCAGGGGCTGGTGTTTCAGGGTTTAGTGCAGTGGTGTTCGGGCAGTGTAGGGGGTCTTGCTGGGGGTAGTGTTTTAGGGTTTAGGGTAGTGCAGTGGTGCTTGTGTAGGGGGTCGTGCTCGGGGTAGTGTTTTAGGGTTTAGGGTAGTGCAGTGGTGTTTGTGTAGTGTAGGGGGTCATGTTTTAGGGTAATGCAGTGGTGTTAGGGTAGTGTAGGGGGTCGTGCTGGGGGTAGTGTTTTAGGATTTAGGTTAGTGCAGTTGTGTTTGGGTAGTGTAGGGGGTCGTGCTGGGGGTAGTGTTTTAGGGTAGTGCAGTGGTGTTTGTGTAGTGTAGGGGGTCGTGCTGGGGGTATTGTTTTAGGATTTAGGGTAGTGCAGTGGTGCTTGTGTAGTGTAGGGGGTCGTGCTGGGGGTAGTGTTTTAGGGTTTAGGATAGTGCAGTGGTGTTTGTGTAGTGTAGGGGGTCGTGCTGGGGGTAGTGTTTTAGGGTTTAGGATAGTGCAGTGGTGCTTGTGTAGTATAGGGGGTCGTGCTGGGGGTAGTGTTTTAGGGTTTAGGGTAGTGCAGTGGTGTTTTTGTAGTGTAGGGGGTCATGTTTTAAGATGCAACGCTCCAATACCTGACCAGTCTGCACTACATAAAACTGCAAAAAAACTAAAAATAAAAAGTGTTTTGCACACTTTTGTCATTGGGCTATATGTGTGCTACATCTGGGTAATATATGTGCTACATTTGGGCTCTTTTTTCACTGGTGGCCATCTTGGAAGACTTCTTTGTTATGAAGTTTCCAAATTTCCTCATTTACTGCAGTCTCCTCAGTAGGAAATGCTTTCAGTTTTTTACTTTGATTCCATCAAGAAGGCATTCAGATGTGTCTCACATTTGCCATAAATTCAGAATGTTAGCACTCTAGTTGCTCATTAGATCACTGTAGTAAAGCTACTGCTCACCAAGGAGTTAACTGGAAGTCTGCTGCTGGTATTGAAAGTGATTGTTTCAGTCTGCATGTCAGAATTTTCTAATGAAATAGAAGAGGATTTGAGATCTCACTTAAAACATGCCCTAATTTTTCTTTCTGCAGCACTAACCATAATTTCTATTTCAAAAAGAACCCCCTCATTTTGTTCCTTTTTAAATTAAATGTTTTAAGTGTTACCGGTTTATTCCAATCAAGATGGCTTCAGGTGTGCCATACTTTTGTCATAAGTAAGGCTGTTAGCGCTCTAGTTGTTCTTTAGAACACTCTGGGAAGCTGCAGTAGAACACAAAGGCATCAACTGGCAGGCTGCTCCTGTTGAAATATAACAGGAAGATATTTGAGATCACACTTGAAACATGTCCTAATTTTTCTTTCTACAGCACTAACCATAATTTCTATGACAAAATGAACCCCCTCATTTTGTTCCTTTTTAAATTAAATGTTTTAAGTGTTACCAGTTTATTCCAATCAAGATGGCTTCAGGTGTGCCATACTTTTGTCATAAGTAAGACTGTTAGCGCTCTAGTTGTTCTTTAGAACACTCTGGGAAGTTGCAGTAGAACACAAAGGCATCAACTGACAGGCTGCTCCTGTTGAAATATAACAGGAAGATATTTGAGATCACACTTGAAACATGTCCTAATTTTTCTTTCTACAGCACTAACCATAATTTCTATGACAAAATGAACCCCATCATTTTGTTCCTTTTTAAATTAAATGTTTTAAGTGTTACCAGTTTATTCCAATCAAGATGGCTTCAGGTGTGCCATACTTTTGTCATAAGTAAGGCTGTTAGCACTCTAGTTGTTCTTTAGAACACTCTGGGAAGCTGCAGTAGAACACAAAGGAATCAACTGACAGTCTCTGGCATTGTTGGATGTACATGTTTTACTGAGAATGTCAGACTTCATTCTCACATGACTGAGAAAGATAATGTGAATTTACGGAAAATATGCTCTCATTTTAGCTTCTGGACCACCTTCCAAAACTGTATGGGACAAGCATGTGAAAATAGTTTTCTCTCAAACATGATTCATGATATCCCAGCAGAAGGTTTTTCACAGGGTAAAATCACCTTAGAACACACCACAATTCCTGAAATTAGTATGGTACCATCAACAAATGAATTCTAATGTAACTAAAGTTTGTTATCACCCTTTATAGTTCTCCTTTTGGTAACCCTCAAAATCTTAGATTCACTACAATGCATTTCAATAGGGTACTATCATTTATATTGGTCACAAGATGGCTGCCAGCAATTCCAGGATGAAGTGCTGACAGCCAATCAGATCTCACGATGACATGTGTGGTTAGGCTCCGCCCAGATATATATGTGTTTTTACTTTTGATTTTCTCAGCAACTACTGAACGGATTTACACCATTTAACAAAAGGGTTCTTTCTGAACCAAGAACTACCTCTTTGCCAAATTTGGTGTAATTCCGTTCAGCAGTTCAGGCTGTAGCCGTGTCTAAAGTTTCCTATGGGAAAATGAATGGGGAAAACACGTTTTGGGACCCCCCTTTTTTCTCGGCCCCCGCTTGACGAATCACCCCGAGACTTTCAGGGTAGGAGCGGACCGGAACGGGCCATAAAGTTTGAAAATTTCGCGAAGATACGTCAACCGGCAAGAGAGTTATTTCAAATATAATGTCGCGGATTTCCTATGGAAAATAGGTCCTAACTATAACTATCTACTGGCGACCGCCAGTAGATAATATATATATATATATTCACTGAAAAAACCATAGGTTTCAGGGACGTTATAGTTAGAAATTAGCATTAGCACCCAGTGAATCACCCACTGATACATCTATGTGCAGTCACACACACCCCACCCACACAAACACTCAGGCACCCATACAGATACTCAGACAACCAATCAATAACTCATATAGACACTCATGTAGCTATTTACAAACCCATGCAGCCACTTACACACCAAGAGACAGACGGATAAAGACATTCACACAGTTTAGTCACTAACGCATGCATTTAGTAAGATAGGTTTAATCACTCACTTATAGAGTCAGTCACGCACCTACTAAATCATCCATCCAGACACTTATACACCCACTCATTATTCAATACACTTTGGCATATATATTAAACATATTTAAACTTTATAGAAACACACAGTCACTGCATGATCTCATCAGTGATGTCACTGACCATGTCATGAGTGATGTAATATGTGACGTCATCAGCAGTGCATTGCGGGGGCGTGAGTTATAAATAGCTGAACTAACTATAACGGGGGAATTTCACGGGTTTTGTACGAGTGCAATGTCCAACTAACTATAACTGTCCCTAAAACCTATGGTTTTTTCAGTGAATTTCTAAGGTTTTTTTAAATGCTAATTCCTAACTATAACGTGCCTGAAACCTATGGTTTTTTCAGTGAATATATATATATATATATATATATATATATATATATATATATATATATATATATATATATATATATATAATCTACTGGCGGTTGCCAGTAGATAGTTACAGTTAGGACCTATTTTCCATAGGAAATCCGCAACATTCTATTTGAAATAACTCTTGCGCCGGTTGACGAATCTTTGCGAAAGCTTCCAACTTGTTGGGGCGCTCCAGTCCGCTCCTACCCTGAAAGTCTCGGGGTGATTCGTCAAGCGGGGGCCGAGAAAAAAGGGGGGTCCCAAAACGCGTTTTCCCCATTCATTTATCCATAGGATCCTTTCATCGCAGCTACAGCCCGAACTGCTGAACGGAATTACACCAAATTTGGCAAAGAGGTAGCCCTTGGTTCAGTGTCGTGCCTTTTGCTTAAATGGTGTAAATCCGTTCAGTAGTCTCTGAGAAAATCACAAGTAAAATCACATATATATCTATGGCCGAGTAGGGTCCGCGTACCCTGAGCGCACCCTGCGCGCACCGTCCCGATCACGAGCTGCATGGTAATTGGCTGTCAACTGGCTGTCAACACTCCAAATCAGGAAGTGTTGGCAGCCATTTTGTCCCTCGGTAGAACCGAGGGACAGAAACAAGTGCGCAAAACGCACAAAGGGGGCAGGGTAGAAACACCCTGACCCCCTAGGTCTGCTCAGGGGGTCCCACAAGGACCCCCTGGGCAGAAAAAAGCATTTTTGTTTTAAAAAAATCAGTGGGATGCGCTTAGGGTGCGCGGATCCCGCCGAAAAAAAACAAAACGAAGCGCGGTCTCCCGCGCTTCGTTGTTAATTGGCCCCCGGGTGGGCCAAGTCCCGGGGGCATGCGGGGGGTTATGATTTTAATGAATGGGGGGCCTCTAAGGCCCCCCCAAGCCCCGGGGACCGCCACCCCCCGGGGCTTTAAAAACAAAATGGTGCGGGAGGGCTCTCGGCCCTCCCGCAGCCCCGGGGACCGCCACCCCCGGGGCTTCTTTTTTTAATTTTAAAATAAACCTGTGTGGGGAGGCTCGAGCCCCCCCACACGCCCCGGGGACCGCCACCTCCCCGGGACACTAATATTGTAATTTGGGGGTCCGTTACGGACCCCCGAGCCCCGGGGACCACCACCTCCCCGGGGCTGTGCAATTGGATGGGAGGGGGGCCGCGCGGCCCCCCTCCTGGAGCCCTTGATGGCCCTGGGGACCGCCACCCCCCAGGGCCAGCTCCTGCAGTGTCCCGGGGTGCCTACCCCTGGGACACTGCTGTTTGCAATGACAGGACCGGAGCCTCGCGGCTCCCGTCCTGTCATTGCAAACTTGCTTTGTTTCATTGAAGCGAGAGCAGGAAACCTGCTCTCGCTTCAATGAAGCAAGCAGAATTGCTTTTCCATAAGGGGAGCTGCATGTCAGCAGCTCCCCTTATGGAAAAGCAATGCCGGCTCCCGCAGGACACGGGGAGCCGGCGGGACCGTGCGGGGATTGGGGACCCCCCCACGGTCCCCAACGAGTGGCCAGGCCCCGGGGGATGGGGTCCCCGGGGCCATTAGTGGCCCGGGAGTGGGGCCACGAGGCCCCCTCCCCAAAAAAAAAATGAAAAGGGCGAGACCGGCCCCGGGGGATGGGGTCCCCGGGGCCTTAAATGGCCTGAGGAGGGGGGCCACGCAGCCCCCCTCCAAAGATTTTAATTAAAAAAAAAAAGAGGGCATGCCCCGGGGGATGGGGTCCCCGGGGCCAAAAGTGGCCGAGGGAAGGGGGGCCACGCAGCCCCCCTCCCATACAAAAAAAAAAAGAAAGAAAAAAAAAGGCCGGCATCGTGCCGGAGGCCCCGCCCCCTCCTTGCAGCAGTCTGCAAACGCGCCCCCTGGCGCGTTTTAAGAAGGGGAAGTAATTCCCCTTGAATACTGGGGGTCCCTGGGGGCCAACTAGCCCACCAGGAATCTCCAGTATGCGCCAGGGGGCTCCCTTGCAGAGAGGTGTACAGAAGCCACGCCCCTGTTTACACCTCTCTGCAACGCAGCTCTGTGGCGTTTTTGGGAGGTACATGGTGGGCTAGTTGCACCCCAGGGACCCTCAGGATTCAAGGGGAGTTAATCCCCCGACTTAAAACGCACCACGGGGCGCGTTTGCACAGTGGTGAAGGGAGGGGGCGGGGCCTGAGGTGACATGTGTGCAAACAGGTCCCGTGGCGCGTTTTAAGATGGGGAATTAAATCCCCTTCAATCCTGAGGTCCTGGGGCCAACTAGCCCACCAGGTACCTCCAGTAAGCGCCACGGAGCTGCATTACAGAGTGTTGTAAAAGGGGCGTGGCCTCTGAACACCTCTCTACAACGCAGCTCTCTGGCGCATACTGGAGGTATCTGGTGGGCTAGTTGGCCCCTCAGGATTGAGGAGGAATTAATTCTCCAACTTAAAACGCGCTACAGGGCGTGTTTGCAGACATGTCACCTCAGGCCCCACCCCCTTCCTTCACCATTGTGCAAATATTCCTCTAAAATCAGCCGAACTACGAATTCCGATTTACTCACCTGTTGGAAGCTTTCGCGAAGATTCGTCAACCGGCGCAAGAGTTATTTCAAATAGAATGTTGCGGATTTCCTATGGAAAATAGGTCCTAACTATAACTATCTACTGGCGACCGCCAGTAGATAATATATATATATATATATATATATATATATATATATATATATATATATTCACTGAAAAAACCATAGGTTTCAGGGACGTTATAGTTAGAAATTAGCATTAGCACCCAGTGAATCACCCACTGATACATCTATGTGCAGTCACACACACCCCACCCACACAAACACTCAGGCACCCATACAGATACTCAGACAACCAATCAATAACTCATATAGACACTCATGTAGCTATTTACAAACCCATGCAGCCACTTACACACCAAGAGACAGACGGATAAAGACATTCACACAGTTTAGTCACTAACGCATGCATTTAGTAAGATAGGTTTAATCACTCACTTATAGAGTCAGTCACGCACCTACTAAATCATCCATCCAGACACTTATACACCCACTCATTATTCAATACACTTTGGCATATATATTAAACATATTTAAACTTTATAGAAACACACAGTCACTGCATGATTTCATCAGTGATGTCACTGACCATGTCATGAGTGATGTAATATGTGACGTCATCAGCAGTGCATTGCGGGGGCGTGAGTTATAAATAGCTGAACTAACTATAACGGGGGAATTTCACGGGTTTTGTACGAGTGCAATGTCCAACTAACTATAACTGTCCCTAAAACCTATGGTTTTTTCAGTGAATTTCTAAGGTTTTTTGAATGCTAATTCCTAACTATAACGTGCCTGAAACCTATGGTTTTTTCAGTGGACATACATATATATATATATATAATACCAAACCCCTCCAGTCACGAAAGGTAGAGGCCACACAGGGGATTTCTTCGGAAACGTTTTTAATGAAACAGCATATGACATGATGCACTTCGGCTGCCTTCAGCCTTCTTCGGATGCCGCTGTAAATCAAGGTGCTGCCCCACCTGTGTCCTCAAATAGTCCTGCACCCTCCCATTGGCGGGAGCTTTGGCAATCCCCCATCACATGACCAGCCATCAGCGGGAGTACTGTGAGTACTACAACTCCCAGGGATCACCTTACTGGGATGGATGCTGCGTGGGGATGGACTCGATAATATCAGTCCAGATGAATGCTTGCTGCGCAGGACTGAACGCAGAGTGTCCAATCTTGAAATTGTCCTTAATGGCAAAAAAACGCTTCCTTGAGTCCCCATAACATCCCAGCCTCAAAAAATAAGTGTCCACCGGTCCATGAACAGGAGAACAATGTGTCCTGCTCCTCGTGAAGTCACGAGCTGTAAGCACAGCAGCCCTTGCATAACTCACTCGTAGAGGCGGGCTGAGGTAAATCCAATACCTTGGGAAACAGAACACTGCAGCCGCAGACGCCAGTAGTACCTCAGCCAACTTGCAGGATGAAGCCTCTAAACACGCCTCTGGCCGACGTGAAATATGCACCAAACCCCTCCAGTCACGAAAGGTAGAGGCCACACAGGGGATTTCTTCGGAAACGTTTTTAATGAAACAGCATATGGCATGATGCATTTCGGCTGCCTTCAGCCTTCTTCGAATGCCGCTGTAAATCAAGGGGCTGCCCCACCTGTGTCCTCAAATAGTCCTGCACCCTCCCATTGGCGGGAGCTTTGGCAATATATATATATATATATATATATATATATATATATATATAAAATTCACTGAAAAAACCATAGGTTTCAGGGGCGTTATAGTTAGTTGGACATTTCACTTGTACAAAACCATAGAAATTCCCCCGTTGTAGTTAGTTCAGCTAACTATAACTCACGACCCCGCAATGCACTGCTGATGACGTCACATATTACATCACTCATGACATGGTCAGTGACATCACTGATGATATCATCCAGTGAGTGTGTGTTTCTGTAAAGTTTAAATATGTTTAATATATATAGGGAAAGGCGTATTGAAGAATGAGTGGGTGTATAAGTGTCTGAATGGATGATTTAGTAGGTGCGTGACTGACTCTATAAGTGAGTGATTAAACGTATCTTACTGAATGCATGGGTTAGTGACTAAACTGTGTGAATGTCTGTATCCGTCTGTCTGTTGGTGTGTAAGCGGCTGCATAGTTTTGCGAATAGCTACATGAGTGTCTATATGAGTTATTGATTGGTTGTCTGAGTATCTGTATGGGTGCCTGAGTGTTTGTGTGGGTGGGGTGTGTGTGACTCTGTGCATAGATGTGTGAGTGGGTGATTCACTGGGTGCATGGTTTCAAGAGTGCATCTGTGATGGACTGTATGGGTGGGTGAGTGTGTGTATGGGTGTGTTAGGGAGTGGATGTATATCTCAGTGGTAGATGTGTGAGTAACTACATATGTGAAAGGCAGTATATATGTGTGTTAGAGTATATAAATGGCTATAAGTGAGAGTGTGTGATTGTGAGAGTGGCTGTATGGATGAGTGTCTGCTTGTAACAGTGATTGTATAAGAGCATAAGACTGTGCTAGTATTTGTATGAGTAAGTGAGCTGGTGTGGTTATAACTGTATAGGTGAGTAAATGGGAGTGTGATTAATTATTTGCATGACTGACTAGGTGTGTGAGTACCTCTATGGATGAGTGGCAGTGTGTGAGTGTCTCTATATAAGTGTATGAGTGCATATGATAGTCCTGTACTGAGTGACCGTAAGTATGAGTGACTGTACGGGTGAGTGAGTGGATGTGTGTGTAGACCTAAGAATCAGTGAGTGGGTATGTAGTTATTGGTGTTGGAGTGTCTATGGTTTTGAGAATGGCAGTCTGTAATTTAGAGTGGGTGTATCAAAAGTTATATTAGGGTGTGAGAAGATGCATAAAATTATCACATGGATGATGTCATCAGTGATGTCATCAGTGATGTCATTTGAGATGTCATCAGTGATATCATCAGTGATGCCACTGACCATGTCATGAGTGATGTAATATGTGACGTCATCAGCAGTGCATTGCGGGGGCGCGAGTTATAGTTAGCTGAACTAACTATAACGGGGGAATTTCTATTGTTTTGTACGAGTGAAATGTCCAACTAACTATAATGCCCTTGAAACCTATGGGTTTTTCAGTGAATTTCTAAGGTTTTTTAAATGTTAATTTCTAACTATAACGTGCCTGAAACCTATGGTTTTTTCAGTGAATTTCGAAGGTTTTTTAAATGCTAATTTCTAACTATAACATGCCTGAAACCTATGGTTTTTTCAGTGAATTTCAAAGGTTTTTTAAATGCTAATTTCTAACTATAATGTGCCCCGCCCCCTCCCTTTACCACTGTGCAAATGCGCCCAGTGGCAAGTTTTAAGTTGGGGGATTAAGTCCCCTTGAATCCTGAGGGTCCCTGGGGTCCAACTAGCCCACCATGTACCTCCAGTAAGCGCCACAGAGCTGCGTTGCAGAGAGGTGTAAAAAGGGGCATGGCCTGGGCCACCTCTCTGCAACGCAGGCCTCTGGCGTTTACTGGAGGTACCTGGTGGGCTAGTTGGCCCCCAGGGGCACTCCGGATTGAAGGGGAATTAATTCCCCAACTTAAAACGCGCCACAGGGAGTGTTTGCACACATGTCACCTCAGGCCCCGCCCCCACCCTTCACCACTGTGCAAACTGCTTTTGACCGATACAGCGCAGTAAGCCGAGGTGTTGCCTCTTCGGCACCAGATGTGGTGTCGGTGGAGCCATCCGTCCTTCCTCCTGCTTTTCGTGCAGAGTAACATAATGTTGGGGGGTAATGGAGAGTTTTTCCAGCCTGTTTCTGATACCGTTCAAACTCCTGTATATATCGATGCCTTGAAAACATCAACAGAAATGGCTGAGTCGCAGATCTTTTTCAGGTCGCAAATGGGCACGTGCACATCAAAAATACTAAGTTTATCGTGTGTAAACTGTCCAAGACTCATCAGAAAAGAAGCATGCGATGCGGAAGTGCGTCAAGTACCGCAAGAGCATCAAGCAGGCTGTGTGTGTGCAAACGTGCCCTGCAAGTGGGTGACTTTTGTATGCCCAGAATGGATCTGGCTGGCAAAAATGAGCACAGCTGCAAATCACACTCTTGCTTCTTTGGTTTGACTTGATTTTCTTATTTGGTGATTCGCTAATTGGAAAGTACCCCAATCGCAGACCTCCAGCCGGCTTCTCGTCCACCGTACACGCGTCGTGGCATTGTTCACTTGAACAAGTTTTTGAGGGATGCGTGTCAGAAGTGTGGAAAAGTACAATTTTGTTATTTTCATTCGTGTGAAAGCATTTCCCCTGCATAAATCCGCACCATAACACACAAGGGAATAATCACTCCTGTGCGGCAAGGGAAATCTCAAACTTTTACTTTTTACGTGTGCGTGATTTCAGGGGGTAAATACGTGAAATCTGAATCAGCCCGAGCAAAAATGTTCAAACTAGCTCGTCCCACGCTGCAGGAGTCCGTGACAAGAATGGGTTAGGAATGTGAGGGTGTTGGCTCGTGGCTGCCAAGCCTCCTCTACAAGTAGCCCCCTAGGCTGCAGCCTCAGGATGGCCGAGATTGGCAGAATAGCCAGCCTGGCCCAGGCACACCTACGAGTTTATGGGCATTCGCCAGACTTTCCACGACATCCCTCATATTCCTAAAATGCCCTCCATACCCCGGCAAAGTCACTACAATTCCAGTTGCGATAATTTCAACCCAGGGCAGGTTCTCCGAGTGCCCGTATTCCTAGATTTGATATGTGAGTGGAAATTTGGATAGGTCCTGATTGTGGAAAGGCTTAGAACACGTATGTTACGCTTCTGTGAACAAACAAGTGGTGAATTTCGGTCGAACGTGAATGGGAGGAAACATGAAGGGAGAGGCCTGCGGAACTCGCAGACCATCTCATTTGCATGTGCCCTGGGTGCGCCCCCACAGTAGACTGGCTACAACGCACATTAGACCAGCACACACAGTGGAGCCATGGAGGTCTCCCCAAACGTGGTCACGAGGGGGACCCCCACCGTGACTTCTTAGTGAGTCGTGCCGTGCCCTACTAACCTTCAAATGATTTAGAAGTGAATGCGCGCTTTTAATTTCTGGTGATTTGGGGCTGTATTCACACTGTCCGGCTTCAGTGCGCTATCGCATGTGATTTATGGAACGGCGATGATCACTACTACTTGAAAATTAGTGTTATGAGGAATCTAGTTTTTTAATCTTCAACACGTGCTATCAACACGTATGTTTGCTAACACGTAAACGTCCCCCCTAACTCACGCAGACTTGCACACAATCACGCATTTATTCACACATATCCTCAAAAATCCTCACACTTACACAATCACCCATTAGAAACTCGGGCACACTTCTTTCCACTCCCACATGGATTGGCTGACACACTCCATCAGACCTAATTAGTCACATATTAACCCACCTATAATTCCCTCTCACTCACACTTGTTCACCCACACACTCACACAGTGTCACACACTGCCTTAGACATTCTCGTTCTCACACTTCCACCCTCATTAATAGATCTGGTAACTTTGACCCCGGCTTTTACGGTAGCTCAGGGCTTGGAGAAAAAAAGTCTTTATGTGTTTGATCCGAGGGTCCGCTAAGAAATAGGTCTTTACAGGTAGAATCTGATTTACCGCCCGATCCCCCTTAATATTATTCGTTCTTCGCAGGGGTGTGGCCCCGAGATATCAGAGCTCCGAGAAGCCAAGGGCCCAGTGTCCAGGTCGGGCTCCGCCGCATTAATCGTGACCCAGGAGCTGTAACATATGTCACCGGGCCCACCGGAGATAACCAGCAGCAGTCACAGGCCTTCAGTCACACGGTGACTCACTGTCCGCACCTGTCGCTCACAGAGAGTGAGTTGGGTCAATGTGTAACTGAGGTATGAAGGGACCTCAGTTACATACTGACCCAACTCACTCCCAATGTCACTCTTCAGACTCACGTAACCACTCTCACACTCCTCGTGACATTATCTTACCCAACAATGTACAAGCTCACTCACACTCCACCACACTGACTCCTTCAAACATCCTCTTACACGCTTGGAAACACACAAAGAGACGTTACTACATTCTGCAGCAAAAATGTTGGAAGAACGCGCATTCTTTGTTCGGATTCATTTATTTTGAACTAATCTCAAAAGACAAGTTTGCAATTCGCCGTTAAAAAAATGATAATAAATACAAATAAGCATTGCGATTTCAATAGAAAGAAAAAACAAAAAAGCATAAATTGATTTTTTTTAAACGACTGTACGTTTTAATTCTCTTTGGAGAAAAATGAGCTATGAGTAAAAAAATCTGCAGTCTTTTTTGCAAGGATATGATAGGAAAAGTGCTTCTTGAACAAACTGTGAATATTTTCTAACTTTGGAAAGTGCCAATACAGGTATCGTTATCCATGTAGAAGTAATGAACTCGCATTTCTGTTTCCTTTTTAAAGATGCAAGTGGGAATGTGTTTGAGCCTAGAAAGCAGGTTGTAAAGTCTCCACCGTGCCATAAAAATAAATACATTGGCGAGTGGTGACTCCTGCCCCGCCCGTGGCCCAGTGAACCATGGGTTCTCGCAGAAGGGGTTTATGTCCGCCACGGGTGCTTTTACACATCTCCGTCCACAAGGTTGAAGTATTTGCCCGGGTTCGGGAAGCAGAAGTATGGGACAGTACCCCCGGGGTACAGGAGAGGGCAGGAGACCGGCAGCAAGCACCTGCCCAGGAAAGAGCTGTCCTTGTACATCCCCGGGACCAACCCTGCCTGCACCATCTCTGCGGCATGGTCCACAGAGCCTGGGCCCTCCATCTCCGCGGACATCTGTCTCTTGAGCTTGTTCCTGCGGTTCTGGAACCAGATCTTGACCTGGGTCTCGGTGAGCTGCAGAGAGCTGGCCAGGCAGGCCCGCTCTGCGCTGCTCACGTACCGCTTCATGTCGAAGGTGGACTCCAGCTGGAAGATCTGGCTCTTGGAGAAGATGGTCCGCGTCTTCTTTTTGGTGACCACGCTGCCCGGTGTGGCGGCGTCGCGGGCCGGGGGCGCATCGTCCAGGCTGTCGGGGCTGCCAGCCCTGAAGTCCAGCAGGCTTCCCTTGGGAGCGAAGTCTCTGGTAGCGTCGAGGCCTTGATCCAAGCGTGTGAAGCAGGGTCCGCGGCCTACAGGGGGACAAAGACATCAGCTTAGGCCACAGTGATGCACCCGTAGATTACCCCAATGATGCACACACACAGACTCACTGACCATACACATGGCAGTGTGGCCTTTATAACTGTACGTAACATCCCAGCATCCCTGTGCCTTAGCAGAAACACGTCCAGCAACGCCATACAGTTGACATGCACAGCTGACAAGCTTCCCCGTTCTATGTGTCACACATTCAACATCGCCTTTTAGATAACGGTACATTGCGCGCGGCCAGGGACTTACAGACTCGCCTTTGCTCACACGAGCACATGTTTAAAAGCAGCAGCATGCAAAGTGACGGTGGCTAAAATGATAGGGCTGCCTGAACGTGACGTATGACACACGGTCACTGCATGTACATTATACGGCAAAGAGCACAGTGAGATCCGACTTCGGATGCACTTCTTCACAATGCCGCATAATAGGTGCAAGTTCACTGGCACAAGAAACGGAAATGTAAGGAACGCATTACAAAACGAACGCAAGTGGAGAGTACAAATCATGGACTGAGCCTAAGACATGGAAATATAAAATGACACATGCGTGGGACTGTGAGTTAAGAGATCGCTGCTGAAATCTGGCGTGCTCTGCAGATCACGACGAGGTATCCGAGCATCCATGCGAGGTCGGTAAATTGAGTACCACTAAACAGGCTACTAGTAAATCTAGGGGGCGGATTGCAAGCGAGCAAACATTTGTGCGCTACACGTAATCCGGCGCTGTTATTTACATCAGTAAGCAACTGCGTACGAAGCGCTAGATGGAAGGAAAGGCTATTAGAATAATTGAGCTTGCATCTGTAATGAATCAGCATGAAAGACAGATCTCATAAAACCACTGCGTTTCATGAATATAAATATTATATTTAACCATGCCCCCGGGACTTGGCCCACCCGGGGGCTAAATAATAACGAAGTGCGGGAGCCCGCGCTTCGTTTTTATTTTTCACGGCGGGATTCGCGGATCCTACGCGAATTTCGCTGTTTTTTTTTTTTTTAAATGCTTTTTTTGGTCCTGGGGGTCCTTGTGGGACCCCCTGAGCAGGCCTAGGGGGTCAGGGTGTTTCTACCCTGCCCCCTTTTCTTGTTTTTTGCGTTTGTTTTTCTCTTTTCTTGTGACTCGGTTCTACCGAGTCACAAGATGGCTGCCAACACTAAGCAGTAGTGGCTGGTGTTTGGGGTGAGTGGTGAGGCGGGCAGGCGGGTGGTGAAGGGGGGGCACGGGGGTCATGAAGGGAGGGGGGAGAAATACAAAATAATAATTAAAAAACCTTACCTTCAGCCCGCCGCGTCCCAGGTCGCCCTATTCTGCTCCTCCTCTTCAGGCACAGGCTCCCAGCCTGCCCTGCGGCCAATCCTGAAGCTGCTCTCGCATGAGATCAGCTTCAGGATTGGCCTGAGTGCTCTCGATTTGCGCTCCAGGACTGACAGGGAGTCTATGCCTGCTCTCTCCAGCCCCAGCAATGCAGCTGGGTTTGGAGAGAGCTTCACTGCTCATGAAGGTTTGGGTGGCCTGAGACGGCCGGTGTTAGAACTGGGGGTCTCTAGTTGGCAATGGTTTGCACCTTTGTCCAAATAGGGACCCTTGCTTCTAGTCAGGATAAGGGGGAAACACTCCTAAAATAACCCCTGCTCACCCCCTGGTAGCTTGGCACGAGCAGACAGGCTTATCTCAGAGGCAGTGTGTAAAGCATTTGTGACCACATACAGTAATACAGTGAAAACACTACAGATGGACACCACACAGGTTGTTTATGTAAAAATAAGTAATCTTTATATAGACTTATCACAAGACCCAATAGCAAAAATCCACAATACTGTACTCAAAAATAGGCTTTAAAAGGTTATAAAATAGTTCAGTTCTCTCAAGTTGTAAATGCGACACTTTACTCTCAATGTACCTCGAATGCGTAACGCAAAGAAAACAAAAGGGTCGCAGGGAAGGTGATGCGTCGGTTCCTTACACTCAGGGGAGTGGATGCGTCGGTTCCTTACTGCTGCGCAGGGGAGTTGATGCTCGCTTCCTTACTGTGTGGGGAGGTGATGCGTCGGTTTCTTACTGCTCTCCGGTACGATGCGACAAAATGGCGCCTTGGTTGCGATGCGACAACGTTGGTGTGATGCGTGCACGCCCGACGGCCGTGCGGCGACTCGATGATCTTTGGAGCCGCGACAGGCCCTGCGACGCGCTTCTCCGGCGATGCGACGATGACCTCTGTGGCAGCGTCTCGCTTCTCCGGTGATGCGCCGCGCTTCGGCGATGCGATGATGACAGCGGCGTCTCGCTTCCTCGGCGATGCGATGACCGCGGCTGCGGCGGCGACACGCTTCTCGTTGTTGCGTCGCGCTTCCAGCTCCCAGCGACACGCAGTCTCTCAGAAGGCCCAGCACAACAGCAGGCACTTCAATTCCCAGCAAGGGAATGCAGGGGGAGCTGGTTGGTGAAGTCTTGTATCCCTGAGACTTCAGGCAGGAGGCAAGCTCTAGTTCAAGCCCTTGGAGATTCTCTTCTTCAAGATGACAAAGCACAGCAAAGTCTTTTCTCCTGTCCTTGGCAGAAAGCAACCACTGCAGGCCAACCCCAATCAGCAAAACAGCACAGGGGCAGTACTCCTCCTTCAGCTTCTCCGGTTCTTCTCCTTGGCAACAGGTTTCTTGATTTCCCAGAAGTGATCTAATTTCCTAGGGGTCTGGGTCCCCTTTTTATACACAGTTTTCCTTTGTTCTCTGAAGGCAGAGAGGCCTCTGCCTAGTCCAAAACCAGTTCTGGTCAGTCCTGGAGCACTTTGTTTTTCTGACTCCTTCTTTCCTTTGAGAGTGAGGGGCAGAGCCATCAGACGCCCGGCAGGAGGTGGAGCCAGCATTGTGGAAGGCAGGCACAGCCCTATTCAGACCCAGGTGCAACTCCTCCCACCCATCCTCCTTCAGGCAGACCTATTCAGCCTAGTGCTGACTCACCCTGCCTCCTGGAATCCCCCAGCCCCTGTCACTCACAAACCCAGACATACAATACACAACCTGAGCAGAGGCAGCTGGATGAGTTTAGGCAAGAAAATACCTACTTTCTAAAAGTGGTATTTTCAAACAAAGAATGTTAAAACCAACTTCACTAAAAGATGTATTTTATCATCCTGAGTTCAGGCATACTAAATTCGTTTTTCTACCATGTTCTCTGGGTCAGTTAGGATTATAAGGTGTAATAATCAAACTGCCCATTCTGGCCTATGGAGAACAGGTAGCCTTGCAATAGTGAAAAACGAAAATGGCTGTAATTCACTATTAGGACATGCCACACACACCAGGGCATGTCCTACCTTATACTTACAATGCACCCTGCCCTTGGGCCTACCTTAGGGGTGTCTGATATGAAGATAAGGGAAGGTTTAGGGACTGGCAAGTGGGTGCACTTGCCAAGTCGACATGGCAGTCACAGACTGCACACAGGCTCTGCAATGGCAGGCCTGAGACACATTTTACTAGCCGCTTCTGTGGGTGGCACAACCAGTGCTGCAAGCCCACCAGCGGCATTGGATTTACAAGCCCTGGGCACCCTCAGTGCACTGTACTAGGGACTGACAAGTAAACCAATCATCCAATCATGGAGTCACTAATCCATCCATCAATTTACAGTAGGGAGCACTTGCACTGTGGCACTGAACAGCAGTGGCACAGTGCCCAAAAGCATCTAAAACCAGCAAAACATAAGAGGCAACAGCAAAAAAATGGAAGGGAGACCCACGCCAATGGTGCCAAGTCTAACACGTGTCCCCTCCAGCTGAAATGTGGGGAGAACTACCCTTCCTCCTGGGAGTTCTCATCACTAAGGCGGAAAAATCTGGACAGACCATCAGCATTGGCGTGTTCTGTACCAGGGCGGTGTTCCACCGTAAAGTCCATCCCCTGTAGGGAAATGGACCACCTCAACAGTTTTGGATTCTCACCCCTCATCTGCATTAACCATCTGAGGGGCCTGTGGTCTGTCTGAACCCGGAAGTGAGTCCCAAACAAATATGGTCTCAACTTCTTCAGCGCCCAGACCACAGCAAATGCCTCACGTTCAATCGCACTCCACCTCTGTTCCCGTGGGAGTAACCTCCTACTAATAAAGGCTACAGGTTGGTCTAGGCCCTCCTCATTCATCTGTGAAAGCACAGCCCCAACACCATGCTCTGAAGCATCTGTCTGCACAATGAATTCCTTTGAGAAGTTGGGCGCCTGAAGCACGGGCGCCGTGCACATGGCAGATTTCAGGGCATCAAAAGCCTTTTGGCAGGCATCAGTCCAGTTCACTTTCCTGGGCTGCTTCCTGGAAGTCAGCTCAGTCAAGGGTGCAACAATGTTGCCATACCCCTTGACAAACCTCCTGTAATACCCGGTGAGTCCTAAGAAGGCCCTCACCTCTGTCTGGGTTTTGGGGGTTCCCAAGCCAGAATGGTATCTATCTTGGGCTGTAGGGGCGCCACCTGGCCGCTCCCTACCTGGTGTCCCAAGTACACCACAGAACCCTGCCCGATCTGGCACTTACTCGCCTTGATCGTGAGGCCTGCCCTCCGCAGCGCCTTCAACACTTCCCAGAGGTGGTGCAGATGTTCCTCCCAAGTGGCGCTGAACACTGCAATGTCATCCAGGTAGGCGGCACTGAAATCCTCCAGCCCAGCCAACACCTGGTTGACCAACCTCTGAAAGGTGGCAGGGGCATTCTTCATCCCAAAGGGCATCACCCGGAATTGGTAGTGCCCATCTGGTGTGGAGAATGCTGACCTCTCTTTGGCCCCATCAGTTAAGGCGATCTGCCAGTACCCAGACGTTAGATCAAACGTGCTGAGGTACCGGGCAGCCCCTAACCGATCAATGAGCTCATCAGCTCTGGGGATGGGGTGCGCGTCAGTCCTTGTGACTGAATTGAGTCCTCGGTAGTCCACACAGAACCGGAGTTCGGGTGTGGCACCAGGCGCGGCAGCCTTTGGGACCAAGACCACTGGGCTGGCCCAAGGGCTGTTAGAGGACTCAATCACCCCTAAGGCAAACATCTTGGAGACCTCCTCCTTGATGCAAGCCCTCACCCTGTCAGTCACTCTGTAAGTTTTGTGCTTTACAGGAGGACTGTCCCCAGTGTCCACATCATGGATGCACCATTCAGTGATACTGGGAGTCAGGGAGAACAGATCAGAAAACTGTCCCAACAGTTGGCGACAGTCATTCTGCTGCTCCGGGGTCAGGGTGGGAGAGAGGTTCACACCATCCACTGACCCATCTTGCTCTTTTGCATACAGGAGATCAGGAAGAGGTTCAGTCTCCTCTTCCATCCCAGCATCTGTTGCTAAGAGCATGCCCACTTCAGACCTCTCAAAGTGGGGCTTCAGGCGGTTCACATGTAGGACCCGCAAGGGGTTCCTGGGAGACTGCAAGTCCACCAAGTAGGTGACATCACTCTTGCGCTCCACCACCTCAAATGGTCCGGTCCACTTATCCTGGAGCGCACAGGGCTCCACTGGGGCCATGACCCAAACCTTTTGTCCAGGCTGAAACTCGATCAGAGTGGCGTTCTGATCATGCCAACGTTTCATCTCTTCCTGGCTGGCTTCCAGATTCGCCTCAGCGAGTTGTCTGAAACGCCGAGTCTGGTTCCTGAAGGCCAGCATGTAACTAAATACATCCTGGGGAGTTTTCCTGGGAGCTTTCTCCCAGCCTTCCTTGACCAGACTCAGAGGTCCTCTTACAGGATGGCCGTACAGCAGTTCAAAGGGACTGAACCCTAAGGACTTCTGGGGCACCTCTCTGTAAGCAAAGAGCAGGCATGGCAAGAGGACGTCCCACTTACGCCTCATGGGTTCTTCCAGACCCATAATCATGCCTTTAAGGGTCCGGTTGAATCTCTCAACCAGTCCATTACCTTGGGGGTGGTAAGGAGTGGTGAACTTATAGGTTACACCACACTCCTGCCACAGGGACTTCATATACTTGGAAATGAAGTTAGTACCACGGTCAGACACCACCTCCTTGGGGAACCCCACACGGGAGAAAATCCCCATCAGTGCACGTCCCACCACGGGGGCCGTCACTGTCCGAAGAGGGATGGCTTCCGGGTACCGGGTGGCATGGTCCACCAAGACCAGGATGAACCTGTTGCCCATGGCTGTCTTGGGATCCAGAGGCCCCACAATGTCAATACCCACCCTCTCAAAGGGGGTACTGACAACAGGGAAAGGTTGGAGAGGAGCCTTGTGCTTCCTCCCACTCTTACCACTTGCCTGGCAAGTCTGACAGGTCCTGCAATGAGTATCTGAACTCTTGCGCATTTGGGGCCAATGAAAGTGGGTGACAAGCCTTTGAAAGGTCTTGTCTTGTCCCAAATGTCCTGCTAAAGGCACATCATGAGCCAGACCCAGTAGGAAGGCTCTGAAGCGCTGGGGTACCACCAGCACACGGGCTGACCCAGGCTCAGCAACCTTAGGCTCACTATACAGGAGACCATTCTCCCAGTAGATCCAGTGTGATCCAGACTGATCACCTGCTGCCTGGCTTACAGCCTGTTGCCGCAAGCCCTCAAGAGAAGGGCACTTCTTCTGCTCCTCGCAGAATTCTTCCCTGGAGGGGCCTCCTTCCTGCTGCCAATGGGTCAGCTCAGGCAGGTCCCCCAGTTCAGCCACTTGTTCCCCTGTAGGTTCCAGGGCATCCCCTCAAGGTCTGCCTCCTCCTGGACTGTGGGAACTTCGGGGGCCGGTTTCCCGCGCCCCTGCCTCCTCTCTTTAAGGCAGGCACCTGGGCCCTTCTTCCAGGCTCTAGGTCCTCTTGAATACCCTTACCGGCTGCCATTGACCGAGTGGTCACACACGCCCACTCTGGCAGACCCAACATCTCCAAATGAGACCTCCGCTCCACCTTCGCCCAAGGGGAGCTCTCCAAATCATTGCCTAGCAGACAGTCAACAGGCATGGCTGGCCTCACAGCTACTTGAAGGATACCTGAGACCCCCCCCCCACTCAAAGGGAACCTGGGCCACCTTGCAGTGGCTCTCTGAGTTGTCAGCGGCAACTACAGGGTAGAATACGTTGGGGACCACCTGCTCCTCAGACACCAGCCGACAACTGACAGCTGTCACACTGGCCCCGGTGTCTCTCAGAGCCTCCACCCTATGGCCATTGATGGTCACCCACTGCCTGTATTTTTTAGTGTTATCAGGCAGCTGGGTCCTAGGGACCATCTCACTGTATCCTAAAGAGACCAGGGACATCTCTGCGGGACCCCACCCACCTTGGGCACCCAACTCCTCCCCCAGGGCTACACTAGCCATCTGCCGGGGTGGTGCACCAGTGGGTGCAGTGGTCACGGTATTGGGGCACTTGGGACTTCCTACAAAGTGACCCACCTGACCACAACTAAAACATGCTTTGGGCCCCTTCTGAACAGACTTATCTGTTGGGACCCATGGTCTTTTCTCAGTGGGAGGCTGGGAACCCTTACCTTGGTTCCCTTGGGGTTTACTTTGGGGCCCTTTTTGGAACTCCTTCTGTTTACCCTTGTCCCCCCACTCTTCTGCTGGGGACCCTGCCCACCTTTGGCGGAGTCTCCCACAAGACCCTTGTGGACCCGGGTACTGACCCAGCGGTCCGCCTCCTCAGCGAGCTTCCTAGGATTAGTCAGCTTACTGTCAACTAGGTGCTGGTGTAGCTCTGGAAAACAACTACTGGACAAGTGCTCCCATGCGATTAAATCATAGAACTCCTGTAAGTCATTTACTTTGCTACCCTTCACCCATCCATCCAATGCTCTGCAAAAATAAGACACATACTCCACCCAGGTACTAGACTCCAGCTTTTTGCAGTTCCTAAACTTCTGCCTATAAAGCTCTGGAGTTAACCCATACCTTGCCACTAAAGCTTCCTTCAGGTGGGCATAGGACATCTGATCCACTGTGGGCAAGGCTAGCAAGGTTTCCCTTCCCTCACCTGCAAAGCGGCCCCACAACCCCGCTCCCCAATCCTTCTCAGGGACCCGGTGTGATGTCATGGCGATCTCATATGCTTTAAACCATTGCCCAATGTCCTCCCCCTTCATGAAATCCTTAATAACCTCCTTGGGGATGTACACTCTACTTTCTACAGGCACTGGAGGTGTGCTGCCACCAGAGGGAGTGATTTCTAGGCTCCTAGCCTTTAGCTCTAGCTCCCTCACCACTCTCTCATGCTCTAAAAGCATCTTCTTTTCTTCCATGGCCAACCTCTTACTTTCTAACTCCAATTTCTTATGCTCAAGGCTATCATGGCTTCCCTGTTTCAGTTTGGCCATCTCCATTTCATGCATCCTGCTTTTATCCCTGTCCTCCAGCTCCTCTGGAGACAGGCCCTTTGAGAAACACTGCTGCCCTCCCTGGAAGGCACTCTCCTCCCAGGTAAGCCCAATGGCCCCTCAAGCTGCTCATCTAAATTCTCTGCCTCCTCCACAGGCTCCTCGGACTGCCCACTGGCATTCCGTGCTTCCAACCAGGCCCTCAGCGCCTTTTGAAGCTCCTCCTTCCTGGTGAGGCCTTTCATAGAGATTTTAAACTTTTTACAAACAGCTTTGAGTTCTGGCACAGTGTAGGTATCAACCCTATCTTCTTCAAATTCAATATCTGCAGGTGCAATGGATCCTTTTTGCTCATGGTGAAAATTGGCAGTTCTCAACAAAAATAAAGGTTCCAAGGAAAAAAAGTCCTATCAAAAGGTATGTGGTCGCGTATTGGTCTGCACTCACTAGTAGTGTACACCAATCACTGTATATGAATCACAAATGCAAGTCCAAATCCTCACCGCTGACCACCAATGTTAGAACTGGGGGTCTCTAGTTGGCAATGGTTTGCACCTTTGTCCAAATAGGGACCCTTGCTTCTAGTCAGGATAAGGGGGAAACACTCCTAAAATAACCCCTGCTCACCCCCTGGTAGCTTGGCACGAGCAGACAGGCTTATCTCAGAGGCAGTGTGTAAAGCATTTGTGACCACATACAGTAATACAGTGAAAACACTACAGATGGACACCACACAGGTTGTTTATGTAAAAATAAGTAATCTTTATATAGACTTATCACAAGACCCAATAGCAAAAATCCACAATACTGTACTCAAAAATAGGCTTTAAAAGGTTATAAAATAGTTCAGTTCTCTCAAGTTGTAAATGCGACACTTTACTCTCAATGTACCTCGAATGCGTAACGCAAAGAAAACAAAAGGGTCGCAGGGAAGGTGATGCGTCGGTTCCTTACACTCAGGGGAGTGGATGCGTCGGTTCCTTACTGCTGCGCAGGGGAGTTGATGCTCGCTTCCTTACTGTGTGGGGAGGTGATGCGTCGGTTTCTTACTGCTCTCCGGTACGATGCGACAAAATGGCGCCTTGGTTGCGATGCGACAACGTTGGTGTGATGCGTGCACGCCCGACGGCCGTGCGGCGACTCGATGATCTTTGGAGCCGCGACAGGCCCTGCGACGCGCTTCTCCGGCGATGCGACGATGACCTCTGTGGCAGCGTCTCGCTTCTCCGGTGATGCGCCGCGCTTCGGCGATGCGATGATGACAGCGGCAGCGGCGTCTCGCTTCCTCGGCGATGCGATGACCGCGGCTGCGGCGGCGACACGCTTCTCGTTGTTGCGTCGCGCTTCCAGCTCCCAGCGACACGCAGTCTCTCAGAAGGCCCAGCACAACAGCAGGCACTTCAATTCCCAGCAAGGGAATGCAGGGGGAGCTGGTTGGTGAAGTCTTGTATCCCTGAGACTTCAGGCAGGAGGCAAGCTCTAGTTCAAGCCCTTGGAGATTCTCTTCTTCAAGATGACAAAGCACAGCAAAGTCTTTTCTCCTGTCCTTGGCAGAAAGCAACCACGGCAGGCCAACCCCAATCAGCAAAACAGCACAGGGGCAGTACTCCTCCTTCAGCTTCTCCGGTTCTTCTCCTTGGCAACAGGTTTCTTGATTTCCCAGAAGTGATCTAATTTCCTAGGGGTCTGGGTCCCCTTTTTATACACAGTTTTCCTTTGTTCTCTGAAGGCAGAGAGGCCTCTGCCTAGTCCAAAACCAGTTCTGGTCAGTCCTGGAGCACTTTGTTTTTCTGACTCCTTCTTTCCTTTGAGAGTGAGGGGCAGAGCCATCAGACGCCCGGCAGGAGGTGGAGCCAGCATTGTGGAAGGCAGGCACAGCCCTATTCAGACCCAGGTGCAACTCCTCCCACCCATCCTCCTTCAGGCAGACCTATTCAGCCTAGTGCTGACTCACCCTGCCTCCTGGAATCCCCCAGCCCCTGTCACTCACAAACCCAGACATACAATACACAACCTGAGCAGAGGCAGCTGGATGGTTTAGGCAAGAAAATACCTACTTTCTAAAAGTGGTATTTTCAAACAAAGAATGTTAAAACCAACTTCACTAAAAGATGTATTTTATCATCCTGAGTTCAGGCATACTAAATTCGTTTTTCTACCATGTTCTCTGGGTCAGTTAGGATTATAAGGTGTAATAATCAAACTGCCCATTCTGGCCTATGGAGAACAGGTAGCCTTGCAATAGTGAAAAACGAAAATGGCTGTAATTCACTATTAGGACATGCCACACACACCAGGGCATGTCCTACCTTATACTTACAATGCACCCTGCCCTTGGGCCTACCTTAGGGGTGTCTGATATGAAGATAAGGGAAGGTTTAGGGACTGGCAAGTGGGTGCACTTGCCAAGTCGACATGGCAGTCACAGACTGCACACAGGCTCTGCAATGGCAGGCCTGAGACACATTTTACAAGCCGCTTCTGTGGGTGGCACAACCAGTGCTGCAAGCCCACCAGCGGCATTGGATTTACAAGCCCTGGGCACCCTCAGTGCACTGTACTAGGGACTGACAAGTAAACCAATCATCCAATCATGGAGTCACTAATCCATCCATCAATTTACAGTAGGGAGCACTTGCACTGTGGCACTGAACAGCAGTGGCACAGTGCCCAAAAGCATCTAAAACCAGCAAAACATAAGAGGCAACAGCAAAAAAATGGAAGGGAGACCCACGCCAATGGTGCCAAGTCTAACAGCCGGCCAAACCTTCATGCGCAGTGAAGGGAGTGCACTACCACGCCCCTCAGTGCTGTCACACCCCAGGCCCGCCCCCAAGACTCGTCTGGAAAGGAGAAATAAAATGAGTGTCGTTTTATTTTTCCTTTCCTGCCATTTCTTTGGAGCTGCCGCTGAATCTAATATCTAGAGCGGTCGACCTTGAAGCTGGGGAACCGGGTTCAAGTCTTGGCAAGGGACGCTCAACATCCTGTGATTGTGGGCAAATCACGTAATCTCACCGTGCCTAACAAAAAATTAATGTGTCCCTCTGTCATGCAACCACATTTCCTAGTGCAACAGGATCTCATGGCATAAAGTAGCTTGATACTGAAAATATTAGATCACACGATTTTTTACAGACAATGCTGTACACTTTTTCCTCCTGACTGCCTTTGTATCCTTAATGTCTTGCAGTTGTCTGTCAAGCTTGTAACTTTTTGAAAAATTCTCATATCTTATTAGCGATTTGTAAGGAATATATCACAAAACGTTATGGACAGTCAAATTATTTTTAATATATTTGCACCCAATTCCTTCACACTTTATCATGGGTAGCCCATCGCTTACGTGCACAATAACAGTACTCAATGCATTTCAGGCTATCCCTTGTGTTTCATCAAGAGAAGGTGTAAAGTTGAACATCTGCAAATTGATGCATCAAATTCCTTTTGAGAATATTGCATTTGCATTTATTATTTTTTATGTGCGTGTACGGTTGGGCTTCATGGCGCTGGAAAGATAAAAATAGAAAAGAGCAGAGGAGAGATAAAATAAATAGTCTAGGTACATTGTGCTAATTTCAATTTTAAACAGTATAGGGTCATTTTTAATAGCTCTATTGTCTCTCATTAACTGGCATAGTGATGCATAACACCTATCTGCAATATGTATTTCATTAAACCACCCTTCTCCAAAGTTCCCTAAATGCATATTTCTCTGGGACAAAATAAAACTTTTAAAGAGTTTTCTTTACTCATACGGTGTATGCAACTGCGAATTTCGTTCTCTTATTTTATTCAACTAGAAATGTATGTAAACATCAAGGAAACTCTTACCACTCATGTAGTTTAGAACATGTTTCAAATGTGTCACCAACAAATAATTGAGAAGTGTTCAATTAAAGCTACTGGCAAGAGAACTAGACTGTCATCAAGTCTTTCTGAGGGAAAACGTCCAGTAGCAGCTGCTACCAGACAGTAGTGGTGCGGCGGGGATGGGAGTTGTTAAAAAAAAAAAGGGGAGGGATAAAGAAAAATGCACTTACCTTCACGGCGGCCGGCTCGCCTCCATTCTCTTTGTCCACGTCCATGACGCAGGAACAGGAAGCACCCAGGCTCCCCTAAGGCAATCACAATGCTGCAATGCAACGTTGTGATTGGTCTGAGTGCCATGACTCGGTGCTCAGATGGGGACAGGGAGCCTAGGCATGTTCCCCACCAGGCTGTGTAATGCAGCCTGGTGGGGAACATCCAAAGTGTGTATGACTGGCCGGCCCAAGTCAGCCAGCCAAACAGTCATGCACACTTTAGAGCGTGCTCTCCACTCCTCTCCCTGCTCTGCGGCCAGCACAGCCAGCCCCGCCCGCACCATTATAGCGCCAGACAATAGTGAAAAATAAAATGATAATAACATTGTTATTATCATTTTATTGTTCTTGTGGGGCGACGCTCCTCTACCTTAGCGGAGGAGAAGCCACTGAAAACGTCCTCAGCTGCGACACAGATAGTACACATGGATTCCTGATTCACTAACAGGTTCCGTAAATGGTCCTCTCACTGACCTCGGACACCCCCCATTTCTGCTTCACATCTAAATCCATATCTCTCTCTCTCACAGTCACTGCTGTCATCCTCCTTCATACACACCCTCCTTAGAGGCTGGTTGTCCTCTGTCCCTTCAGCCATGCTATTCTCCTATCCATCTGCCCCTTTCTCTCTTCCCTCTTCACCTTGTCATACCTTCTCACCTGTTCCCTCAATCTCTACACCTCTGCACTCACACCCTCTGTAATCCCCCTATGCCCCCTTTCTTCCATCTACACTTGCAAGGCTATGAGCCTTAGGCCCTCACTTAAAGCCATTTTTGCATCTTCTTACACATGCACGAGCAAATACCACCCTTAGAACTCAGCCGATTGCTATTTTCTTCCCTACTCTGACTGGCTTCTTTTCTGCTGCAGAAACTGACAAGCTGCCATCAATCCACCAGACCATGCACTGGGCTCAGAGTCATCTGCCACCCCTTTGTCAATTACCATTTACTCATTGTTTCATTGATCCTACATTCTTCTCCTTGAATTCACAGCTGTCTGATGGCTCGCCTATCACCAAAATCTTCAGCTCCATCCATCCCTGCTCTATCTGTTCATTGCACCAGAGACCCTTAGAGCTTCTGGAGGCCACGTCTATAATATAGGTCATATCCATAAAAAAAAAAAATCAATCTGCAGAAAATGGCACAATCCCAATGGCTCAATAAGGAAAACAGGGCACCAGGATCTGAGAGAGCACTGGGTGGAAGGTGAGATAAGAAATGACAACGGGCCATATTTACAAGGAAATGGCGGAGCACGTAGCTGTGCCAAATTTGGCGCCGCCATGCTCCAACATTTCCAAAATGCAGGGATGCACAGTATTAGCTCCAGTGCTGGCACTAAAATTAGTTGCCTAGTGCCAACGCAGGCACCCTTACACAATAGTGCAAGGGTGCCTGCATTGTTAGGAATGGTTGTTTATGTGCAGGAAGGGACACCTTCCTGCACATAAACAATCATGAATGGCATTTTGCTCTTTTTATTCTTACTTACACCACCTTTGAAGAAACCAGAATCAAACCTTAATCATCAGGCAAAATATATAACAATCGCCAAAGGATCCTTCATGGGAAAATTGAATGAGAAAGCAACTTGCAAACAACTATCGGTATTCCCCAAACACAGGGTATTGTGACAGAATGATTCTCTGCAAAATGTTGCAAGAGTACACACCTACCCTGATGTAGCTAAGAGTGAGTCTCTTGTATGTCTTGGACCGTTTACTGTGTCATTGAACACAATCATGCATGAACGCTGATGGCCACTGTAGATACCACCATGAGACCGAGAGTGGTGCTCTGTGTTCTGTAGGAGTGCACTCTGCAACATCTCCTTGCTAGCATAACTACTGTAATTCTGACATTTCACAAGAGTGGCAGTGATGTCAGCCTGTTAAGCGTTAATGGCAAGACATCCCTTTTTTACCTGTTGCCTGTGAAATGGCGGACAGCCTATTGGCCTCACTGGTATAAAGTTTCTGCCCAGTCTTGCGCAACTGGGTCCTTTGCTACATCCTGTGTGCATGGATAGTCTGCTTGGATAGAACTGGTGTGGTAGGATGACTAGAATGCCAGAGTCTGCAGTCAATTTGCTCCAATCCCCAAGGCGAAGCGCTGCTAGTGTGTGAGTAATGATGGATAGCAGCAACAAAACCTGGAGGAAAAAAGCAATGGGAATGAGAGAGAGATTAGACAGCCAGAGGGCCACAGTCTTGTCTGGTGTATGCCTCTCAAAGTTCAGGGGACTCATGGCAGTGTTCTTACAGACTAACATCAAGAAGAGTACACTATGAACTTGAAAAACAAACAAACATTTCTTAAAGTTCATAGGCAAAAGAAGTTCACCACACAGGTGAATGTCGTGGTTATGCTTACCAGTTTGAATTGCGCGCTGCAATGAACTTAAGCCAATGCAGAGGAAGCAGGTATCAGGAATGTTGAACTCCTGGTTGAAAGCACTCCTGGAAAACACGTAAGAGGAAGCAAAGGACAAAACACAGCAAACCAAGCCAAATCATAGTCTGCAAGGAAGTAGAAGTTAGGAAAATGAGGACATTGAAAAAAGGAGAAAAACAATAAACATAAATGATGAATAATATGGGAAACAAACTATTCAATATAAAACAAGAAGCTGCCTAGTACCTTCCTAATAGAAGTGAGCAGTGTTTGAAGCAGGGCTTCCATTCATGAACCTGAAGTCACAGCAGGCTAGCAGTCCCATTGCCCCTGTCACCATAGGCCAGTCCGCCTCCGTCTTGCAGGGATTCTGTTGCATTTTCTCCTCACAGCAAGTCCCTGTCTCCACGCACCCTGTTTATTCCTGATGTGCGTGGTAGGATGAGCACAGGAGTGTGTTGCTTAAGATGCCTGATAAGCTCCATAGAATCCATCTTGGATTTCCACTGAAAATGGCTACACAAATGGATGTTGGAGAACAGAGTGCCCGACTAGTATTGTGCAATGCTGAAACGTATGACGTTTTTACGCATACATTCACCACGCATGGCTTCACAACGCGGTTGTTGTAACGACTGCGTTGTTACAACGCAAGCCATTACATCGCAAGTCGTATCAACGACTTGCTGTAGGGGGCGTGCTGGACTTAGGAATAGTTTTAATTACTATTCCTACTCTAGTTTGCGCAACAGCAGGGAAGGTGTTGGATTTATAATCCAACACATTCCCTGGTGTTGCACGCCCCCTACAGCAAGTCGTTGATACGACTTGCGATGTAATGGCACGCGTGGTAACAACGCGGTCGTTGTAACAACCGCGTTGTAAAGCCATGCGTTGTAGAAACAGAGTTGTAAACGCTGTTTCCCGCATTGCTAGTTATCTTGAAGCCTTTGGGAAGAGTCAGACTGCAAAGAGTGGAACTGAGACACCAGGGGCTAGATTTACTAAATTCTCACGCAACGCAGCGTAGTAGTCACAAAATGCTGCGCTGAGTTGTGTGAGAAGGAGAGAGCACCATATCTGCAGAGATATGGCTCTCTCCTCCCGTCTCCCTAATGCTGGCACCGAATTTTGCTGCAGAGTGCCAAACACAAACCTGTGTACCATAGTGCAAGGGTGTGTATGTGAGTCTACCATAGGTATTGTACTGGAAGGATTCCCTTCCAGTACAAAATACTACATGTAGACAACTTTTAAAATGTTTCCTACTTTGCATGTGTTCTGTACAGTGCAGCACACATGCAAAGTCAGAAAAGAAAGGAGAAATGAAAACATTTCTCCTTTTGATGATGCTGTCAAGTGCTTTTAATTTTTGACACAAAACCCTGTCTCAAATTTCTGGTAGAGAGGGTTTTGCTTCAGAAAGCATGGATGGTTGCATGGGAGCACCCATGTACCACCCATATAACACCCCTTGATGCTAAGGAACACAAAGCCATTAATTACAATGAGGTAAACTTGTGTCCCTCAGAACCTGGTTATATAATAGTATATAACTACAAGGGTTCTGTCCTCCCAACAGAACCCTTGCAGTTATATCCAAGTAACGCAAAGCAGCACTTTGAGTTGAAAGTTTTAGACAATTTCCAGTGCAAAACAAGTTTTGACCTGGAAAGTTAATAACAAAAATACATTTTGTGCTGGTTGCATCACTTTTGTGATGCAAACAAAGCTCAAAATGTGTGTACATCTGCCGCCAAATCTCCTTTGATGTGCAGATGCAACCCTTTGTTGTATGATATTCTTTTGTCAATTTTTCTGTTACCCCCACCCCCATTTGAATGGTGGCAAGTGTTTGGGGGTCTTAGGATAGTGGTCTCTTTACAATTGAAGATTAGTCTTTGTCAAGACCTGCCCTTTTGTCCCCTGGAGTTTCTATTTCTGAAAGGTCAAAAGGTTGATAGGCATGAGTGTAAGGGCTTTTTTTTACAATTGTGCCCAAGTTTTTTGACCAGTCACTGTCCAGAAATGTAGACCCTCACTAAGCTTCAGTGAGCCAGCACCTATGTAAAAACAATAATAATTATAATAATCTTTATTCTGCGGTAATCACAGCCATAAAAGACACAAAGATAAAATTATACAATGAGAAATTCATTTAAAAGCAGTATATCATCACCTGTCCAAAATCGCGAAAGTCCCTAGATACATCAATCATGACCCGAGTTTCTTGATCTTACTACTGCTCATAAAAAATTTGGAACAACAAATAGCGTGCGAACATTGGGCAATAGTGGCAAATACGAAAGGGCTACACGAGCATGCCTGAATCCCAGTTCTTTAAAAAAAGATTTAAGATACAATTGGCTAGGATGGGTAAAATAGTTACATAAAAATACAAAATGTAGGGTATCCTGTGGAGACCTATTGTCGCAGCCACAGGGTCCTCTATCTTCGACGTGTAAAACAAAGCCTGCCGGGGATGCCACTGATCCAGCGCGATATTAGCAAACAGCATTCATACACCAGATACTCACTTGGGCCCATACATTCATACTACGCTAATACTTACGCTGGGTTTTATCAGTTGTTACTCTCTATCAAAATCCCTGCTACCAATTTCCTTCTGATTGAAGAGTAATGACTTACCAATGAATCCTTTGCTAATTGGAAAATTTAAAATGAGTGACATTCATTATAGTACATAATCCTGAAATAACCACTGAGTCAGGAAGTTTTAAAATGTTTATCTAAAGATTTAGCAGAGTAAAATACAGAGCCACATGGTACTTAATCGCAATACCCAAGATTAAGCATAGAAATGATTATTGCTAATCAATGACGGTGTTTAAAGAAAAGGAGAGGATAGGGATAGCAGCGCAACTAAAGGTTGCATTATATTTACCTAAGTGCGAGAACCAAACCCCTTGGCCAAGGAGTTGGAAAGAATAGGACCCAGGAAGGATGAAGAGCAAAGACTTCCTCCAGGATCAGGACAGGACCGGTGACCTCTCTACAACGACACCTGCGTCGTTCCCCTCTCTGATACTCGGCTTCTCCTCGATTCTCCCGTGCCTTCCTTCTAATGGACTCCGCCGCCCCTCCTCAGGACCTCTTCTGGACAGGGATTCAGTCTGCAATCGATCAGCTTAGCGGTCTGGAGCTCTTCTTGTGCGTGCTGTGGTCTCTGCTAGAAGCCTGAAGCTAAAAGCTTGGACGCCTGTTCTCTGCAGCATCTCCTTCTAACTAATTAACTAATGCTATTTTCTATTATACCCTTCTACGCCCATGTACCTCCCCTAATGTTACTAAAATATGGGGCCACTACTTCTGATTGGACAGGGACAGGGGTGGATTGTCGCACCATATCGATTTGACCTAAATTGTAAAGCCTATTGTCTTTAAATTCCCACCCCTTCAAATTAATACATTCGCTTTATTTCCCACCCGTCTCATGACAAATGTAAACCAATTTTCATAGACAATGTATCAATGTGCAACAGGAAAGGCAAGAGTACAGCATCTTCGGCCATCGGGTCGCGGCCTTGGACGACGTCCAGATTGACTTCATTTGGCAGGCACACAGGACACAAGTGCAGAACCATTTGCCTCTCAAGTTTCAGGTCACCAACCCAGGCCCAAGTTTACGAACTAATAAAAGTGCAAGAAGCAAATATTAAAATCACAGAATAAAATGTTTCACTGTATGCCCACTTTTTCTACTCTATTCCCATTTAATTATAAATTCTATCCCGCGTTAGTAGCATTAGGAAACGACAATTTAGTAATGACATGAGAGCAAGCTGAAGCATGTGAAAACATCAAGCAGCCATTTTAATACACACTGTGCAGAAGCAGAAATTTCCCACTAAGTAAAGAGAGACATCACAACACGTGCTATGGTTGAGACATGCGCAGATAGTTTCCCACGCTTTAGCGGCCATTTTAGATTACAGACAAGCGTTATTCATTAGTAAAACACATAGGCAAGCATCCTTTCCTTTCGTGTAGTGTGTGCAAAGGTTAGTATTAACAATACAAGTTTTAATAAATTAATACTGTGATGAGGATTGAATACAAGCAAGTTTCATTTATGAAACCTTGCTCCATCAATCCCCTCTCTGATGGCGTTTCTGAGCCATCAAAACACTACCCTCAATCAGATGCCAACTTCTAGGAAATTACTTCATTCTCATCTTTACACTTTCCATTTTTACAATCTCCTTTTAATTTCTTGTATAATTCACTTCTCCACTCTTCAAGTTCGATTTAATCTACCTTTCCTTTCTTTCCTCTTCCTGTCACCTTATATGTTCCATTCTTTTTACAGCATTTGCACCATATTGTTATTGCCAAGATTATTATTGCTATCCCTGCTAAGGGTACTAATATTTGACCTATAAGTCCTTTTCCTATATTAGCAAACCAGGTACCAATTGACGCAATACTATTTGTCAATCTTTCCCATACACTATCAACTTCCAGTGGTTTAAGTTCTTTCTCAAGTTTAGTTATATTCTGTATATATGTTCCAATTTCTGCACTCTTATCAGGAATATAAGTGCAACAATGTTTCGTCTTCAATAGTTTACAAACTCCGCCCTCTTTTGCCAATATTATATCAAGAGCAAGTCGATTTTGCATCACCATAGATCTAATCGCAACCATTTCCGCATTAATCATTAGAAAACCTCCTGCAGTATCCGTTGATAAACGATCAACTACTGTAGACAATTTACATATTTTCCTTGAGTTCAGATTTATTCCCACTGAAGGTATCAATGCACCAAATATATCACCTACAATTTCTGAAAAACTAGCTCTTTTACTACGTATTAATTCGCTATTGTTTTCATTGCTCCCAGTGTTTCTTTTTACGTGGTATATCTTTGGAAATACTATTCCAAAATAACAACTTCCATACCACTGGGCAGGAAGCCTAAAGTAAGCCTTATTCCCACACACATAATAGATTCCAGGAAAAACTGAATCTGTTCCTCCTTTGAGTCCCCAACCTCCGAGAATTAAAAAATTGTGTTCACATTCACTGGTACCGATGAAAACATTGTTATAATCCGTCTTTAACCTATGAAGACAAATTTTCCCTGTCTTTACGAAATCCAGAGCCTTAGCAGCTTGAGCCTTGCCAGGTGTGTAACTCCCTTCTTTCTCAGCCCAAGGTGGTAAATGAGCCTTATGCTCAGAAGCTTTCTTTTGAAAATCTTGTCTTCTATCTTCTACTAAATTCAAAAATATCTTTTCTTCTTCAAGTAAAGAACATGTTAGATTGTGTCTATGTGCATGTGTTATGTCTATTGATTTCATTGTTAAGAAAAATTCTCCCAAAACTGTGCGTCTTGACTACTAAGCACTGGGTTCATACTCTTGCGAATCGGAACCTCAGAAAATATCACATCTAAGTTTGAATAATAATACTGAAGTCTCCCTGTTCTATAAAATAAACTAGACAAAACACTACATGATATGCCATATGTCAGTGGTAAGTGATGGTATGTTAATCCTTCTGCTACTGATTCAGGTAACTTCATACAGTAATAACAATTACTAACTTCCATGGTGTCTACATATTGAAACAATAACTTTGTGAAAACGTTTAAAATAGTGTCGTCAGCTATTTCATGATGAATTTCTGGTTCATTCTCTGCCATTAGTTCTACTCTATTGCCCTTCATGTTTGCTGTCCTCTCCTTAGTTACATTATTAATCTTTTTATCCATTATCATAAGGTAAGGAACTGCTACAATCAGGACTAACCATACTATAAGCACCATCACTAGACTGCATATGCATAATGCACAGCATCTTCTACAACATTTCTGTTTTGGTCTCCCAGCAACTCTATCGTCAGGCATTTTTCGACAAGGAAGATTGCTCTTCTTATCTTTTCTTCTTTTCTTTAGCTTATTCTTTTGCTTAGTCAGGGTGGTCTTGTTTCTTTTTCGTACGTCAGTTCTGCACTTGTTCCTTCGCCACCACTGTCACTTGACTCTGAGCTTTCAAAATCTTCAAGAATGATATAAGTCCAGTCAAGACCCTTGAATTTGTTATTCACAAGTTTCAGTCTTTTACTTTTTCTTTTCTCTGACTTTTTCTCTTGATCAGTTTGACTTGATACTTCAGGTACTTGATCTGGATCTTCACTTCTGGTTGTTATGTGGTACTTTACTCTTTTAATGACACTCGGCCAATGATCTCCTTTTCTTGTTTTCTTTGTTGGCAATGTTTCTTTATTTTCATCTTCAGAGATCTCGTTATTTTCACTGCTTAGTACTGCTTCGTTTTCTTCTATTACTGTTTCTTCTGTTTGCTCTTTTTCAGGTCTGATTGGTTTCTCTTCAGCAGCTCCACTATGAGTTTCCAATTTTTGACTTTTTTCTTGATTTAATTCTTCAAGTTCATGTCTTTCGAAATTTTCTTCTTCTTTGTACTCTTCTTGATCTGACTTGTTCTGATCAGGGCTTATTGCACTGTGAACTTCTGCAGCCTGACCGGATTCTTCTAGACCTGTCTGTCCCTGTTCAAAGTCTATTAGGTCTTCACTGTTTTGAGTCCAGTTTCCTTTCCCTATCTGACCTTGTTCAGGATTTCTTGATGTCTTTTCTTCTTGTTCCTGAACTGCTTCTTCTTCACCTATCTGATCTTCTTCAATTTCTTCCAATTTGGCTTGACTTCTTGTTCTGTGATATACTTCAGGAACTTCTACCACTGGTATCCAATCCTGACTTGTGCTCGGTTGTTCTTCTTCAGCTTCTCTGGAATCTCGAACCTGAGATCCTTCAGCTAGGCAACCTTCAGCTTCTTCAGTGATTGGCGTTGTCTGAGGATTCTCTTCCTCGGGATCTGGTACTCTCTTGGTGTGACTTACATGAATCCAATTAGGAAATCCGGCACACTTCACTGCTGTATTCGTTGTCAGTATGACTTGACATGGTCTGCCCCATCTAGGTGATAGACACGTTTCTCTGGTGTGATTCTTCACTACCACCCAGTCACCAGGATTAAGATCATGTTCTTGCTCGGGCTGCCTGGAAACTGCGTCTTCTCCAACCTGATGAGAGACAGAACGCACTAGGTCAGCCAATCCCTTGCAATAGTCCAGAACCATATCATCAGATATATTCAGTAGTTTGTTTGTGGGAACATGTGTTTGTCTCATTGCTCTTCCCATCATTATTTTGTGGGGGCTCAATCCTGTGTTTCTGTCACGTATGCTTCTGAGTCCCATTAAAACAAGTGGCAATGCATCTGGCCATTCTAATGATGTTGAGGCACACATCTTTCCCAATCTTGACTTTATAGTGCCATTCAATTGTTCAACCACTCCAGAAGCTTCTGGACGATATGCACAGTGCAGTTTCTGTTGGATTTGGAATGCTTCACAGATTATTTGGATCACTTCACTGTTAAAATGTTTTCCTCTATCTGATTCCAAAGTTACTGGGAAACCAAACCTAGGAATGAGCTCTCGTAGCAACAGTTTCGCAACTGTAATGCTGTCATTTCTCCTAATAGGGTAAGCCTCCACCCATTTTGAAAACAGGCACACTATGACTAGTACATATTTCAGCCCTCTACATGGTGGTAACTGTATGAAATCAAACTGAAGTCTCATAAATGGACCCTCTGCCTTTCCAATTTTCCCAAATCCAATTACTGTCTTCCTCCCCGTAATATGCATCTGGCAAGTTAGACATCTCTGGCAAAGACTCTCTGCAACAGCCCTAAATTTAGGATTATGCCAATTTTGTCTGAACAGCCTAATCATTGCATCTCTCCCTATGTGTGTGTCTCCATGATACATCCTAGCCATTTGTGAGAGTAAACAGTCTGGCATGACTGGTCTGCCATCAGCACGGATCCACACTTCATCATCTCCTCTTTGGGAACAACCCACTTTGATCCACAAATTCTTCTCACTTTCATCAACCTCATCTTGCAATTTCTTGACGTCATTCCAAGTTTCAGGTGGCATATACAGCATAAGTTGGCAGCTGATTCCCATTCTTTCCACCCTCTTATTGACTGACATTCTGGTTTTGGCACAATGTTGAGCCACCAGATCTGCATATCTGTTGCCGACTACCACCCAGTCATCTCCTGACTGATGTGCGGCACATTTCACCACAGCCAATTCTTTTGGTGATTGTATTGCTTCTAGCAATTCCCTTACAAATTGTCCATTTTTAATGGGGGATCCTGAAAGAAGTCATGAAATCCCTCTGCATCCATAGTTGGCCAAAATCATGCACAACCCCGTAACCATATTGGCTATCTGTAAATATGGTTACTCTCTGATTCCTCCCAATTTTGCATGCTTTTATCAATGCAATCAATTCAGCTACTTGTGCAGATTTGACTCCTGGTAAATAAGATGCTTCAACTATTCCAGTTAATTCACATACCGCATAGGCAGCAGTTAGTTTACCGTCTTCATGTCTTTGACATGAACTGTAGGAAGGTGGAATCTGACTATATGGTTGCCCCCACTTTTTTTATGGTGTTTTGCTGGTTTATGACTTAGTTGGACTGGGATCCTGCTATTCAGGGCCCCAGTCTATCTGCTTTCTCTGTAAAAAGGTTACATGTCGTGTTTGGTGTCAAACATCTTGGAATACTACCCCCCCGCCAATTCTGGCGGCGGGGGTAGCATTCCACCCTTCTAGAGGGAAAGACATGTTAACTCTGGCTAGCCCGGTAACTTCTTTCCAAAGCCCTGGCATCACAAAATGGATGCTGCTGCCACAGACACGAAGTCTGGCCTCCTGCTGCTGGACGAAACTCCGGCAGGGGAGGCCTGGACAATAGGTTTCCTGTCCCAGGGAGGTGTGACCACCTCCCCAGACAGGATAATGTGTATTGGGGCTGGGCGGGAGCACTTCGGGTGCTTTGAAGTCCTGCACTGGGGGCACACTTGGTGTCCCTGTGCATACCCCAGTTCAAACCGGATCAGGGGCTTGCAGCCCCTGCTTTGGCGTGAACTGGACAAAGGGAAAGGGGTGTAGCCACCCCTCTGCCCTGACCCACCCATAGGTGGGGCCACAGAGTAGTCCAACCCCTATACTTAGTATAAGTATAGGAACCCAGTCCTTAGGACTTTAGATTATCCCTGGACGAAACTCTGAAACAGAATCCTGGACCTTCGACGCTCTACTCCCGATTAGAGGACAGAAGAATCTCCCTTGGGGTCAAGGAGTGACTCCCCTGCTTGGCAGGCACCAAAGAAGCATCTGTCCGGTTCGCATTTCTGAAGCTCCCGTCGGACGCCGAAGTCATCACATCACCAGAGGTGGATTCTCAGACTTCCCCGAGGCTACCCTGAGTCCCCAGCAAAGCTGAGGCCCGTAGCTATCGTGGGTGACTTGAGACCGTGACCCCTGGACACCGAGCACATTTGCAAGTGCATCCTCTTCTGGGTCTCCCACGAAGTCGTACTTTGGGCTCCGAGTAGCCCTAGCCTCCAGCACTAACTGCACCGAAGATCACTGGCCTCCACTCCACGAGTGTCCTGTGAGCCAGATCCACGTGCAACGTCTCGAGGCTCCTTTGCAGTCGCTAGCCGGTTGGCTAGTAGCCCTTAACGAAGGCCAATCTTTTTCTTTCTTGGCATGCTGGTTGCTCCAGGCCTGCCCTCACTTACCCTCGCTGGGTGAGTTCCCCAGACCTTGCTGGTCTGCACCATCGACGATCTTCCTCTGCATCGAGACTTGCCGTTGCCAAGGCTTGTTGGGTCCAATCTGGTCGCCGACACCTCAGCACTCGACAGACATTGTGTACCAGCCCGTATCCTGCTCCTGGTCACCAACAACGCCTCCTGGACCTCGTGGCTGAAGAGTCAAGATGACCGTCAACGCACCTGAAGCACTCGACATCGGTGGGCATCTGTCCGTCGCCTTCCTGGTCACTGGCTAGTGACCCAGACTCTGTCCCCTCTGCTTTCAGGTTCTTCAGATCTCCGATCCACTCTTGGATCCACCCGGACACTTTCCACTTGGTCGCCAGCAGCCCTTTGCAGCAGATCGCCATTCAAATCGACGACGAAACCCGACCCCGAAAGGCACCTATGCACCCGGCTTCCCTGGGTGAGGTAAGACGAGTACTCCGGTGCTCCCGTGGGTAGAGACTCTTCAAAGTCCTAGATCTCAAAGGGTTTGCTCCAAGTCCTCCTTTAAGTGTCCCTTTTCTTTAATTTCCCGATCACGACTTTCTCCATAGAAGTCAACGGCGTATCACGGTTGTGTATTTACACTGCACGCGTCCCCCGTGGGTCCCCTGTGTCACTACCTTGGGTGGTTCCTTGTGGTCCAAGCACTTCTAGAGGCTCTAGGCCTAGTGTCTAGTTCAGTCGTGGTTCTTATACCACTTTATTGGTATATGGTTTGGTACGCCCCTAGGGCCCAAACGTGTATTTGTGCTATTACTGTGTTTAAATAACTTCTAACTTATGTACTTCGAACTCTAGCCTCATAAAGAGACTAGAGGGGTGTGTTTAGCAATAAATACATATATTTTGAATATATACCTGGTGTGGTGCTCTTTCATTTGATCACTCAAGAGATTATAGACTGGTAAAACAAGCTGCTTTACATTCCTTCAAGACTTAGCCTGAAGGCTGCTCTCCATAGCTACCACTAGGATAGCTTTCAATAAGGTTGTCTTTAACCTATCTCCAATAAGGGGTTGTTCCCACTATAATTAGTGGACAGCATATACCAGGCCAACTTCTCACATGAACCATCAACTGTCTGGGTTTTTAAGAGGCTGTTCCGCAATATCTGGGCGTGGTTTTGTGCATAATTCTGTAATCTGTAAACAATCATGTTCATCTTCTTCGTCATCTTTAATTCTCTCATGATATGGGTCAGGTAGTAAGGTTGCTGGATTTATTATAGTACACCTTACCATGGTTACATTTTCAGCACCCATTATGATTCTTTCGTATTTAGTCAGCCGACTAGGAGTAAGATGCTGAGTTCGTGTTCTTGTCAACAGAATCACAACCGCATGTGGAACATACACCTTTACAGGATGTCCCATCACAATTGACTCACTTTGTTCAATGCTCAAACAAGTAGCCGCCACTGCTTTTAAGCATCCTGGCAACGCGGCTGCTACTGGGTCCAATGTAGCAGAAAAATATGCTATAGGACGTCTTTCTAATCCATGTCTCTGAGTTAAGACAGAAAGTGCACAATTTTCTCTCTCATGACAGAACAATGCAAATTCTCTTTTATAATCAGGCATGCCTAAGGCTGGTGCTGAGCACAGAGCATTTCTCAATTTTACAAAAGCTCCTACACTTTCATCATACCATTCAACAGGATCCTTTGCTTTCTTTTTCGTCATGTTAATTAAAGATTTCGCTAGTAGGGAAAATCCTGGTATCCATTGCCTACAGTACCCAACTATTCCTAGGAACATTCTTACTTGTCTTTGGTTTACAGGCATTTGCATTTTCTTTATTAATTTTACTCTTTCAGAGGTTACTCTTCTTTTCCCCTCTCAATTTGGTGTCCCAGATACTTAACAGCTGTTGTACAAAACTGCAACTTTTCAGGTGAGACTTTATGCCCTTCTTCTGCCAAAAGATTTAATAATGCTATGGAATCAATAACACAGTCCTCTCTGGTGTTTGATGCCACCAATAAGTCATCGATATATTGGACTAAAACTGAGCTTCCTGGCATCACTAGTTTTTCAAGGCACTTTTTCAGTATCTGGTTGAAAATAGAAGGACTTTTAGTGTACCCCTGAGGAACACGATTCCACACATAAACCTTGTTCTCAAATTTAAATGAGAAAAGATACTGGCTATCTGGATGTAATGGTATTGAAAAGAACGCTTGACACAAATCAATTACTGTGAACCATCCTGCACTCCAAGGGATCTGGTATAGAATTACTGCAGGATTTGGCACTATGGGACAACATGGTTCCACAATCTTATTTATTTTTCTCAGATCCTGAACAATCCTATATTTTCCACTAGGTTTCTTTAACCCCATTATAGGTGAATTACATGGGCTACTCATTACTTCTTTTAGGATATTTTGTTCTATCATTCGATTTATTTCTTCAATGACTCCTGCTTTTACTTCTGCACTCATTTTGTACTGTCTGGTATTTGGGAAAATTGCACCTTCCTTTACAGTAATTTTAACTGGATCTATTTTAGCCATAAGTCCTACTTCCTTTCCGGTGAAATCCCATACTATGGGGTTTACTGTACCTTTTAATTCTTCTGGCAACTCATCTTTTGTTATTAACGAAAATATCTCGTCTACTTCTGTACCTTGTTTTGCAATCATAATTTTATATACATGATCTTCATCTGGTGTCTGAACTGCCACACCATCCGGTGTGCAGAAAATGGTACAATTCATCTTGCACAATAAATCCCTACCTAATAAATTTACTGGGCTAGAATCACACACTACGAATTGATGCATTTCTCTGAAATTTCCGATTTTAACTTCCATGGGTTCGGTAAGAGGTGTTCTAATCCGCTGATTAGCTACCCCCACTACTTGGATATTTTCACCAGAGAGAGGAAGGTCGGGAATGTCTGCTGTTCTCACAGTAGACCGGGTAGCACCAGTGTCCAAAAGGAAAGTAATATTATTACCTTTCACATTCCCTTCAACATATGGACCTGACTGATCTACCTGTAAGGATGCGCCAAGTATGCACTCCTTCTTCCCCTCTCCTAGGCACCGTCATGGACTGAATTGACAGAAATCGTCCTGCAAAAGAAATTGTGATGTCATATAATCATTCTTACCACTTCCTCCTTGATATCCGATGTCTGTACCATGCTTTGCTCTGCTTACATTACCCTGAATAGGTGCAGGTGGCAACTGACTCTGAGGATTTACACCCTGGTGTGAGTCATTCTGCGTCTGTGGATTTAAATTTTGATTTGGACCATTATTATTCCGAATCTTTTTACATTCATCCTTCCAATGCCCCAATTTTCCGCATCCATGACAAGGAAATTTCTTTTTAGCTTCTTCTCTACTCATTCGTCCTCTAAATTTTCCACCATTCCCAGTATCACCATTCGTTCCAGAATCTTTTCCTTGATTTTCACTCGGATTTTCCAAATTGATTCCCTGTTTCTCAGCCATTTTCACCTGAGCCCACATCACTTTTTCCGGCAATTTCTTGTGTCTATCCTCAATATCGTCTCCACAATATTTTGCATACTTCAAAATCTCATCAATGGGCTTCCTTGCCAACACAGCATATGCTGTTTAATCATTTGACAAATTTCTGGCTTTAAACCGTAAACAAACCGATACACAAACTGACTCATGTTCTTGTCTCCAATGTCCTCAAATCCACTATACTGTTTAAATACCTGCAATAGACGCTCATAGTAGGAATGTACCGATTCATTAGCTTCTTGGGTAGTTCGATCTATTTTCACCCAATCTGTTTCTTTCTGTGGTATTTTCACTTTCAGGTAAGTTATCACCTGCTGATACTTTTTCATCACATCATTTGACGGGGCACCTGTTTTCGGATCTCTAGGATATTCGTCACTAGGCCAATCAACTGTAATTTTACAATCTGTCCACAAATCGGCAGGTACCACTATGTCAAACAAACCATCCAAATCCTTCAACAATACCTTCGACACCTTCACAAACCTGTCAACCTGCTTGTACCATTCAATTGGTTTTTCTCTCAACTTTGGAAAATCATTCGTAAATGACAAAATATCCTGTCTGCTCCATGGGACATGTACATATCCTCCTCCCGCAACTTCTCGCATTGGATACATTTGATCTGCTTTCCCTGTTTCCTTCATCACATATTCAGATGCTGTTCTACTTGTTCGTGCTTCTTCCTTTTTCTTGGCCCACCTAGTTCTCCATTTATCTAGGTCTCCCCATTTTTGCAAAACTAACATTAATTCTCTTATTTGTAATCTTCTTTTAGAGGCATTCATATTTTCTAAATCTTTGTCTGAAAATTCTGCTCTATAGGGTTTCTGTAGTACCTTTGATCTCCCTATTTCTATTCCCATCTGTAGTGCTAAATTGGATAATTTTTCATGAAATAACCTTACATTTCTGGTGATACTCCTGCACAGGAACAATAATTCTTCTTCATCATAGGTATTTAAGCGTTCTAGTCCTACATTTCCTGCTATTATTTCTTCTAATTCGACTTTCAATTTATGAATGTCCATTATTTTCGGAAGTGTGCACTGTTTAACTGACCCTTGCACCCATCTTTCTAGATCTTCAGGTGTTACTATGGTGGCACTTTTTGCTCCCGATGAAGTTATTAAACTTACATCTTTTGAACATCCAGGTACATCTTTTCTGGGAGTGCTATTTACAGTACCTCGAATTGGCAAGTCCACGAGTGATATTGTGGATTCACAGTCACTAAATTGATCCTCAACTATAACTGGAGCTTCAGTTTTGGAATTATTCACAGGAGTAGGTGCAAGTATCGGTGGAGGACAGCTTCCCTGAGTACCATATAATGGAACTACTGGACCAATTGTTACAGGTATGGTCAACGAATCAGGGTGTACTTTTATCTGAGTTATCTTCTGTATTAATTCTGTTCTGGTCTTTTCTAGGGCTTCTTTTTCTTTGTCATGAAGTATTCTACTAGGGTTGAATTCATGCATTACCTGTGGCACTAATGGAGTTTTTATCGGTGGTGCACTTGGGGTGCATCCACTTGTTCCTTCCTGATATGGTGGGGGGTTTCTTAACATTTCCTCCATAAATTCGTCTTCAGACTCCTCATTTCTCATTAAATGTTTTGTCTTTTCTGTGCACTTACTTCCTAATTTTTCCTCTGCTGAGAACAATGGATATAATCCTTCTGTAATCATTGCCCTTCTCCATTGTTTCATCTGTCCGTTCCTAGACTCATGTAGGTATCTGGGGAATAATCCTGGATAACCCCTATTACTCCTGATCGGTCCCGCTCAAATGCCTCGGTTTCCCATTCCTCTAGAGCTTCGTACTGAGTTAATCTAGGTCTGGGTTCTAAGTCATTCATCCTCAATCTCAAGTTTTGTAGAATTCGCCCATTGAACGTGCCATTCTCGGGAAATGCTAGTATTCCATCATTTTTTGTATATTCTATCCAATTCTCCATCCATACACAAGTATGATAACCTCTCTCCATCATCATGAATGAAGCGGGCGTTTTAGCTGGTGGAATAATAATTCCTTCTCTAGTTTTGATTGGTTTGTCCTTTTTAAAATAATTCTTAGGGGCCGATTCCGATGTCGGACGGACTCAGGTCCGTCCGACATCGGTCCGGAGCCGTAACCGACCGACCTGCTGTTGTCGGTTACGGCCCAGGCAGTACGATGCGACCGAACCCTGTTCGGTCGCACTCGTATCTCCCACAATGGGAGCATGCATTCCGGACGGAATGCATGCTGGCATTGGAGAAAGCAGGGGTGCAGTTCAACCCTGCACCCTGTGGCCGGCACCCCAAGGTGCCTGCCACCGGGTGCAGGGTTCAACAGAGGGGCACCATAGGTGCCTCCAGGCCGCCATTCGGCGACCTTGCACCCATGGGGGTCCCACTGGGGGCCCCCAAAGACAGTGACCGACTGTCTTTTCGTGCCGGAAAGACCGGCACGAAAAGGCAGTGAAAAACTGCCATCGTACTCCCTCGGTCGCAAAGAGGCAGCCGGGGGAGTACAGAGGGATTTCCGGATGGCTGACGGGCTCTCCGAAACCCGTCGTGAGCCATCCGGAAATCCGAGTCGGATTCTTTTCCGACCGAGCCCATCGGAATGGCTCGGTCGGAAAGGAATCCGAGCGGCACGTTCCGATTCGGTCGGAAGGGCTCCGACCATCGTTCGGTGCCCTTCCGGCCGAAATCGGAATCGGCCCCTTAATCTTTTGTAAAAATGGCATTTTTCTCCTTTCTCCGTACATCTTGGGTAAGTACCGATGTATAAAATTATATTCTGCAAAGCCTAAATATCTCCTATCCTGACGAATTCCTGTTAAAGTCGGATCGCGTTTTAACATGCAATCCTTATCCACTAAGAATTTTGCTTCTATAATTTTGACCAATCAAATGTCTGCTATCTTTTATTTCCGAGCCAATCCTTGCGTGGCCTTTTGGTGACGTTTGTCTGTCAACCCCTCCTTTACAATCTGCTCTTTCCTGTCTTTGCTGGTTCAACCAATCCCAGCGCGGCACCTGTGACGTCAGTACTACTCCTGCTACTGACCCCTCCTTTACAAGGGTCTTTCCACACCCGCTGATTCAACCAATACCAGCGCGGCGTTTTGTGACGTCAGCTCCCTCTCCGGCAACTGACCCTCCCTTTACAAAAATTTACGCAAACTTATTTTTTCTACAATTCTTAATTTCAGTAACAACATAAAACATTCGCTATCGTGCCAGTTTCTTCTAAATTCGAAAAGATAGTTGTTCTCTCACACTTGGTAAAACCTTTCCGTTTACTAACATATACTATGAGTAAAACCCTTCCATTTACTCTTCACACAAGCTCCAGAAGTACCTGTTACTTCTTCAATGTTATCCCTTTCTAGGTGATATAACATCAAAATTTTCACCAGCGTACTCTTTTACTATCACTCACACGCATAGAGTCCCTAACAAGTACTGAAAGTCCTGCTCAACTTTTCAGTACTATTTCTGCCTGGCAGATAACCTCACTGCAGTATGGCTTCCACTTACCATCTGCTATTCCTTTTACCCCAGGGTTTTCTGGACAACATAAAACAAAACTTTTGAATACACGGATGTTAGTTCATAAAAATAAAATTCTCATTAACCAATTAACAAAGAGTAACCATCCTCTGATTACCAGAAAACTGATCCAGCGCGATATTAGCAAACAGCATTCATACACCAGATACTCACTTGGGCCCATACATTCATACTACGCTAATACTTACGCTGGGTTTTATCAGTTGTTACTCTCTATCAAAATCCCTGCTACCAATTACCTTCTGATTGAAGAGTAATGACTTACCAATGAATCCTTTGCTAATTGGGAAATTTAAAATGAGTGACATTCATTATAGTACATAATCCTGAAATAACCACTGAGTCAGGAAGTTTTAAAATGTTTATCTAAAGATTTAGCAGAGTAAAATACAGAGCCACATGGTACTTAATCGCAATACCCAAGATTAAGCATAGAAATGATTATTGCTAATCAATGACGGTGTTTAAAGAAAAGGAGAGGATAGGGATAGCAGCGCAACTAAAGGTTGCATTATATTTACCTAAGTGCGAGAACCAAACCCCTTGGCCAAGGAGTTGGAAAGAATAGGACCCAGGAAGGATGAAGAGCAAAGACTTCCTCCAGGATCAGGACAGGACCGGTGACCTCTCTACAACGACACCTGCGTCGTTCCCCTCTCTGATACTCGGCTTCTCCTCGATTCTCCCGTGCCTTCCTTCTAATGGACTCCGCCGCCCCCTCCTCAGGACCTCTTCTGGACAGGGATTCAGTCTGCAATCGATCAGCTTAGCGGTCTGGAGCTCTTCTTGTGCGTGCTATGGTCTCTGCTAGAAGCCTGAAGCTAAAAGCTTGGACGCCTGTTCTCTGCAGCATCTCCTTCTAACTAATTAACTAATGCTATTTTCTATTATACCCTTCTACGCCCATGTACCTCCCCTAATGTTACTAAAATATGGGGCCACTACTTCTGATTGGACAGGGACAGGGGGTGGATTGTCGCACCATATCGATTTGACCTAAATTGTAAAGCCTATTGTCTTTAAATTCCCACCCCTTCAAATTAATACATTCGCTTTATTTCCCACCCGTCTCATGACAAATGTAAACCAATTGTCATAGACAATGTATCAATGTGCAACAGGAAAGGCAAGAGTACAGCATCTTCGGCCATCGGGTCGCGGCCTTGGACGACGTCCAGATTGACTTCATTTGGCAGGCACACAGGACACATGCGCAGAACCATTTGCCTCTCGAGTTTCAGGTCACCAACCCAGGCCCAAGTTTACGAACTAATAAAAGTGCAAGAAGCAAATATTAAAATCACAGAATAAAATGTTTCACTGTATGCCCACTTTTTCTACTCTATTCCCATTTAATTATAAATTCTATCCCGCGTTAGTAGCATTAGGAAACGACAATTTAGTAATGACATGAGAGCAAGCTGAAGCATGTGAAAACATCAAGCAGCCATTTTAATACACACTGCGCAGAAGCAGAAATTTCCCACCAAGTAAAGAGAGACGTCACAACACGTGCTATGGTTGAGACATGCGCAGATAGTTTCCCACGCTTTAGCGGCCATTTTAGATTACAGACAAGCGTTATTCATTAGTAAAACACATAGGCAAGCATCCTTCCCTTTCGTGTAGTGTATGCAAAGGTTAGTATTAACAATACAAGTTTTAATAAATTAATACTGTGATGAGGATTGAATACAAGCAAGTTTCATTTATGAAACCTTGCTCCATCACCACTAAGTGATGGAACATATTTAGTCTGAAACAAGTGATTAAGAATCTATCATGGGCACTGTTTAAAATAGAGAGGTAGGTCTCCATGCCCTGTACTGATTTGACTAAGGCGAGTCCTCTGACCATGGGTTTACTAAGCTCCTTACCCTCACGATCGGCCATGACTTTTCTATAAAACAGCTCTTTGACCAGTTCCTTGTCCTGTTGCTTCACAGTGTCATATCTCATAAAAATGGCTGCTCTTCCCAAGGCCGTAAGAGTCTCCTTGACGTACCTTAACCATGGGATTTTAAAAGCTTGGTCGAGTGAGAGACAATCCAAAATTGCTGCTCGATTGAAGGATGCCTCCTCGTTAGACCAGACATTCACCCAACACAACAAAGGCTTGACAGCAACTAGGTCAGTTATGTACTTGGGGCCTAGTTCTTCATGAAGAGAATATGCGGGGGTACCCTAGGATACTTTCAGAATCCGTCTAAGATATTTGTTTTGTGCCATCTGTAATATATCAACCACCATGTACCCCCAGACCTCGCTGCCATGCAAAACCTTAGCAATAAAAAAAGACTGATATAATTTTAAAATCAACCCTGGAGACCATGTGCCTATTCTGTGTGCATAATTTGCAATAGCGCCCATTGATTTTTTCATGTCCAATAGCTTCCCCTCCTGCATGTTTTTCCAGTTTAGTTTGGCATCATATAAGATGCCAAGGTATGAAATAGCCGGAACCTTAGCTAAGTTATGAGTACCTGCCCTGTAAGTTTTTGGTCTATCCCACGACTACCTAGCTCCATCACATATGATTTAGTAAAATTAGGGGACAGGTCCAACCCACTTATTAAGGAAGCAAAGCCATCTATTAGGGCCTGCAGGGCCATGGGTGTGCGCGCTATTAGTACTGCGTCATCCGCGTACAATAGGACAGGCACCGGTCTCATGCCTATTTTGGGTGTATCAGCCTGTAAAGATGTAAGGGCAGATTCTAATCCATTAATATATAAAGTGAATAAAAAAGGGGCAAAAATACACCCTTGGCTCACCCCTCTAGAACAATTAAAATGATCTGTGAGTCTCCCTTCTTGGGTGAACCTAACTGCAGCTGTGGTATGGGCATAAAGAGTCATTAAAACATTTATGATTGCCGGCTCCACCATAATTTGTTACGATTCACTAGATCAAATGCTGCAGTAAGGTTCATAAAACCCAGGAAAAGGGCTCCAGATTTGGCGATCGTGTATTTAGCAATTAAAAGGTAAAGATTCAAACACTGACTTATTGTAGATTTGCCTATACAGAAGCCATATTGCACCTCCGAGATGATTTGATTTTTGTCCGACAAAGAACCTTAACCTTGGAGTCAATGAGGGATATGGGGCGATAACAGTGAGGGTTATCCCTGTATCTCTTCTTGAAGATCGGGACAATAGTGGCGGTGGACCATGAGGGTAGCATAGCAGATGCTACTGCAGCATTTAATACCCTGGTCAGGGCCGGAGCCCACACATCAATATTGTTCAGGTACAGGTCCGGAGGAATCCCATCGGGACCAGGGGTCTTGTTCCGGGACAGGCCCTCAATGCCAATCCTAACCTCATCAAGAACTAAATTAATGGGTGCCTCGCAGGGAAAGTCTGTAATTTATTAATAAATCCCTCCCCTTGACCGTAGTTGTAAACACCCTGAAAGTGGGACTTCCATTGATCAGAGGTAATATGGTGACATAAGTTTGGTTTATCCGGTTCAGAGGAGCAAGGGCTATTAATGACTCCAAAAGAGAGTGCTATCTCTTAATTCGCTTGCTTGTATTGGCTTGTCCCAGGCTTGTTTTTGTAACAGGCACCTGCGATCCTTAAGGGCCCTTTCATAATAACTTTGACAACTAGCCACCCAAGATCTATCACGTGGAGTATGTTTCATGGCCATCTTAAGGTCCCGTAGTGCCCGGAAGCACTCACTGTCGAACCATCTCGAATTTTCCGGGCAGGTAGGAGCTGCTGGGACAGTTAGCAAACTTGCAATAACAATAAATGAATTAACTATTTTCTCTCCTGAGACTGACGTGTCTAGGCACTTTAAAATCTCATGTTGCTGCAATTTAAACAGAGAATGATTAAAAGCATGAGTGTGCACCTGCGACCACCGTAAGCGCCTCCCCTGATCTGTTGATGATAGTGTGTGCACATTCATGCTACCTGGCACTGTCTGGGTGCCCTGTACATCAGGCACCAGAATCAAAGGATTGTGGTGCTGAAGGGGCTATGTAGAATCTTAAAAAATTATATGAGCTGACCTAAGGATAACAAGAGGAAAATGAAATCAATGGTCATAGCACATCCCCTCCCTTTATAGGATGATGGCAGGACACAGTTTGAGTAATTGGGATATAACTAACTCACTGGTGAGAAGCACTCGTCTATAAAAACCGCTACGTTTGAGTATTTGCCATCGATAAAAGCGGAGTCCTATGCGTAAATAAATAAAGGGGAGATGGCGGAACAATATAATTAGTCCATCCTATTTGCCCAAGGTGTCCTTATGTTTAAAACCCATCACAATAAATATTCCAAAAGGAGCATACCTCTTTTTATATATATATTTTAAGTAGCTGTTCTGCTTCAAGTCCAAATATTTCACTCTATCAAAAGGAACTAAAAACGCTATATGTTATCCAGCGTCCTCATCTGGTACCCCAAAATCTGGTTTCCATAACCATCATATATTTTTAATATATTTTTTACATATATTTTTTATATTTTTAGTTGCGATGGAAAATGAAGGTAGTTATACTTTCCTCTTGAGATAAATATAATTGTACTCCATTGATTATAAAATATGAATATGTTTACACAATCACTAAGATGAGAGAAAAAGAAAACATTTTCCCAAGTGTGAGAAATGTTGGATTTTAAAAATTAAAAGGTTGCAGAAAAAAGAAACACTGTAGAGAGATATGAATATGAGGAATCTTTTTGTATTTAGTTGGTTATCCAACTAAGCCTCTTTACTATAAAAAGGGAATGATCCCTGCCGCTCTATAATAGAGGCTTATATTAACAATGATAGGTAAAGTTAGGATTTTGTGTTTTTATGTCAAATTCGTCACTTGTAATAAGAGATCCTGTTTTATATGTATCATTTAAATATGGCACTTCTCTTGAGCACAGGAACCGTGAAGACTGTGGTGACATAGATTTTAGTACGTGACCACGTTAGGGGTTTGGGCAAGCTTTATCAAACTACACCTCTTTATCACAAACAGGGAATGATTTCTTCCATACTATAATGACAATCAGAGGCTAATATTTACATTGATAGGTCAAATTAGGTTTCTAAACGTATTTTTATATTAAATTCGTTCCTAGATATAAGAACTCTTGTGTTATTTTAATCATTTAAATATGGCATGCCTCTTGAATACAGGAACTTTGAGTTTCACTCTGTTTTACTCAAGACATTGTATACGCGAGGAGATACCTGGCAAAAAAAGAGAGTGTTTCTGCCTCTAGGTGAGTGTTGCGTGTTGGTTGCAATCCGTGTTTTACAATGTCAGGGACTCATTAGAGAATTAAAGAATTAAATAATTAAGTTTAGTTATATCTGTTTTTCAGCCACTGGGACGGATGTAACAGGATTAATCTCTGCCCAGCGTAAACTACACAGGGAAGCTTCTCAGCTCCTTTTCTTCTGTACTATTAAGACGACTAACTATACCTACATTGGAGGCATATCAATGAAACATTATTTACATAATTTGAAAGAATAAGTTTATAAAAGAAAAAAACCCTTATATTCTGAAATCATTTACTCTCCCTTTATGGTGATTATGGGAACCTGATTTTGGGGTCCCAAACGAGGACGCTGGATAACATACAGCGTTTTTTTGTTCCTTTTGATAGAGTGAAATATTTGGACTTGAAGCAGGACAGCTACTTAAAATATATATATAAAAAAAGTATGCTCCTTTTGGAATATTTATTGTGATGGGTTTTAAACATCGGGACACCTTGGGCAAATAGAATGGACTAATTATATTGTTCCACCATTTCTCCCTTATTTATTTACGCATAGGTCTCCACTTTCATCGCTGGCAAATACTCAAACGTAGCAGTTTTTATAGACGAGTGCTTCTCACCGGTGAGTTAGTTATATCTAGTACAATGGATCAATTTTTGCGGGATTCTTGTCTCGCTATGATTGGATGATAAGAAATGCAGGTGAAAGTTGTAGATTGTGAGATTTCCAGTCCTAAAGGGAGTATGAGGGCTTTGGGATAAAGACATATTTTATTGTCATGGTTAAAATTAATGAATTCATAATTTGTATATGTTATATATTGAAGATAAATATGAATATCTCATTATTTTATAAGAAGATGGATGATAAATGCCACTTAAACACTTTTATATCTCTCACACAGGTTTTTTATAATATCGCTAGGAGAGGAATACATTTTGTTGTTGTCCTGAAGGAGGTGGTTTTATCTTACACAATCCACCGAAACGCGTTGACACCTTGAGTTTGTTAAATTTGTGGAACATAGAATCACATTTTGAAAAGAAATTGGTTTCTGCAATGTGGTGTTCTTATGAATTCAGACAAATTAACTTGAATTTATGACAAATGTGATTGATTGTCTTATTTGTTGTCTCTCCCATTTTTTAGTTTCTGCTTTTTATTATTGTATCCTTATAGACTCTATGTACATGTTTTTATATTGATTTTTATGTTTAATTTCAATAGATACATTGAAAAAGAATAATATTTCTTATTAAATTTGGAAATATAAATATTTCAATATTCTGTGGAGTTCTCGGCTCTTTCAAGACTGGGTGAATGTATGTGAGAAGATTGGATGTATGTAGGCTGATTTGATTGACAAGTGATGTCAAAGGGAATTATAATTGTGATTGTTGAGTCTAGTATGGAGCCCTGTCCCTTTGGTCTGTGGGGCCCCCTCTCTTTGCATTTGATGAAATCTGGGAATGTGCCAAAATCAGTCGGTGGATGCATAGGAACACCCACGTTCCACCCATGGAACACCTCCCTGGGCAGAGTAATGCAAGGCAGCGATTTGTGCTGCCTTGCGTTACTCCAGATTTATCAGGTCATGCAGGGCCATGCAAGGTGGCCTTGCGGTGCTTGATAAATCTGACTTTAGTGTTGCTTTGCCCATGCACCCCCTGCGTGGCGTAAGGGCAATACAATACTATCATAAATATGCCCCTGAATATATAAATGCTTTAGTTTTCTGTGGTGCAGCAGAATTAAACTAAACTGTGAGTCGAAAGTTGTATCCTTATTAGCACATGATGCCAGCAAGCAGACAACACTCCAGTAAAGTCCAATGTGACAAGGATGTATTGTGACATAAGAGGGGATGCATTTCCTTACAAAGAAGGATATATGACTACATTGCACCATTGGTAAGCTTTTAATATTTTCTTTCATTATTAACTCATATGTGCTATTACAGAGACCAACAACAGGCCAATTATGTTCCACTATGCCTCAAAAGAGACAGTCCAGTTCAAACTTCTAGGCCACATCCCATCTGAACACAGAATAATTAAACCCTCAAGCATTTCAGCTTTATTGGGTGCTTTAGTGATGGAATTTGGAGCTCCTATGCAAAGTACTTTTAGGTGCCAAGTCTGGACATACTCATGCCACTTACACTCATCATAAAAGTGAGTGATTGACATCCTTGAATACACATGAATGAGTGGTTTTACTTTGACCCTATTTTATACAATCTCCATCATTTGCTTTGTGCAGCTATAGATAGGGACCAACTATGTGCAATTAAAATTTGGAATTATCACAAAAGGATCTGTACAGTCTGAACTGGTAGGTCGCATCCGTTCTTCTCTGATGCAGTTTGCAAAATGGTGTCAGTGTCCATGAGTGTGCAGCCGTGGCCATTGGCTGTCATGTGGATGCACATGTTCTTGAGTCCTCCCAGTCTCTCCTGCATTAGTGGAGAGCTAAAAAGATAAGGAATGTCTGTGCCATATGTATATAGTGAAAAAGAGAAGGGTGAGCAAATGATCTGGAGAAGAATATCTGTGCTACGTATCTCTTAATACAATCATTTTTAAATATTTTAACCTTGCAATTAATTGTGTATGTTCTCTTTTTCCTTTTGTATTCTTGTATTCTGCACTTTGCACCTTTTTAGATTAGGTAATTATATACTACCATACAGTAAAAAAACATAGAAATTCACTGAAAAAACAAATGTTACAGGGACATTATAGTAAGTTCACATTTTACCGAAACACAACCATAGAACGACTTGGGGGCCCTATCTGACCCTTGCCCCCACCAAGCCATAACCAAAGGACTCCTACCGATCATTGAAGCACTAACACCTATCCTACACCAGCTCAGCCACATTCCCATACACCTGGAAACATGCCATCGTCATACCCTTGCTCAAGAACCCATCCACCAACCCAGCCACACTTTCCAACTACAGACCCATCTCCGTCCTACCATACCAAGCAAGGGTCTTAGAGAAATTAATCAAACGACACCTCAACGATCACCTCAGCAACCACCAGCTCCTCAATGTCACACTGGCTAGATTCAGGCCCAACCACAGTACAGAAACAGAACACACCACTACCACAGACAACATCTGTATGATCCTTGACAGAGGAATTATGGCAACCTTCATTCTCCCAGAACTCTCTGCAGCATTTGATATGGTCTCACACCCTATCCTAATCAGGCACCTGCACAAGACTGGCATCCAAGGACCCACTCTCCATTGAATATTCTCCTTTGTAACAGATAGAACACAAGCTGTCAGCCTGGCACCTTAATCCTCAGATGCCCCCAAACATTTCCGTAGAGTGCCTCAAGGTAAATGGATCACCTCCTACTTCTTCAACTGTATATGATCCCTCTGGCCAACATTATCCAAGCACGCCACATACCTTCTTCTTTGCTGACGATACACAACTCATACTCTCCATCTCTGATAAGGCCCCCAACACAATAAACAAGTTCACCCCCTGCATGACCTAAGTCCCTAACTGAATGAAAGCCAACTGTCTCAAGCTCAAGACCGACAAGACAGAAGTAGTGATCTTTGGCAAGAACACCTCACCATGGGGCTCCGACTGGTGCCCAGCTGAACTTCGACCCACCCTCACACCCACCCTCCACGCCAGTAATCTAAGAAGAATCATCAACTGTGAATTGGACATGATCGCACAAGTGAACACTGTCACTGCATCCTGCTTCCACAGCCTGAAGATGCAGAGGAAGACCTTCAAATGGCTCCCAAGTAACATTAGAAAAACTGTCACTCATGCCCTAGTCACTTGCAAGTTAGACTATGGGAACACCCTTGACTCCAGAATCACCAAGAAACTCACTAGAAGACAACAAACCATCCAGAAGTTGGCATTCGGAACACAGAACTCACATCATACCACTCCTCTGGGAGGTCCACTCATTTTAAACTCCTCACACACACATATAAGGCACTAAGTAACTAAGGCCCCACCTACCTGAACAGTCGTATCTCCTTCCACCAACCACCCAGAGACATATGCCTCGCAGGACTTCTACTTACACACATCCCATGCATACACAAAACCATACCAGGAGAATGGGTGTGTTCTTAAATCACTCCTAAAGTGTGAAATGCCTCCCACTCCACATCAGAGATTCCTCCTCTGTTCATGAATTCTGCAAATAGCTGAGGACCTGGCTTTTCAATTAGCCAACCTACCACAGGCAAGGCTAGGCACACCAGGTTACCCTCGCGCGTGGTAGTGTGCTTTACAAATACACATAAAATAGCATAACATAGCATAACACTACACAATACTACAGAACAAGTCACAGAAGTAGGAAGCTAAATCTATAGTTTATATGCAGAATTAGAACATTGGGATGTTGGGAGCTCCATTTAAGACAATGGAGTTGCTCTGGGCTTATAATGGCTGGTATAAGCCCAGGCATCCAACATTCCAATGTTTGTCTTTTTGTTTCTCCATTTTTAATTTAGAACATTCTACCCTTAGTAGGTGGAATGTTCTAATAGCCTTATAGCCCTTCTGTCTCAGGCTATACCGGCTGTTAAAGGCCCTCTCCCTCGTTATAGGCCCTCGCCTGCGGCTCGGGCCTATAACTCGGGATCAGGGCCTTTAACAGCCGGTATAGCCCTCGGCAGCGAGCTATAAGGCTATAGTATATAACGTTTGCCCACCTTATCTCATTAAACATTCCATTCACATAAGATATGCACCTCTGCCCCAGCAACCAACATTAAAAACCTAGAGATGGTCATATAGTCCATGACATGGTGTGCGTACCCCCTCTTTGGTGTAAACAACGTTTTGGGGAGAATCTGTAAAAATGTGAAGGATGTGAATTGTTAGACTAGATAATTAATACCAAATCACAGCAATGGGGTCTTGAGATCTGGCTGGTGAACTTAAGTCAGAAAATATTCTGACACAAATGTCTTTTGTGTTGGGTGCTCCTCATGTTTGTAATTAATTTACAGATTTAGACTCAAAATGGTAAATAATGTCTGCTAACTGCAATCTATGAATATTTCACACACATTAGGGCTTATGCTCAATTCCCTACATGTGTTAGAGCTAGAAAAAGTTGCAAATTACACTTCTAGCCATTTTACCGTTGATGGTCTTGTAATATCGTAATACATTTCTAGTACATCATACAACAATGGAAAGAGTGGATGCCACAGGTATGGTGTTTGGTCCTTAAATAACTCGTGTTAGGACCATTGAAACTTAAGTGGAAGCATGCAGAAACAGTATTGTAATGTATTGTAAACGTTATTAGAACATTGGAATGTTGGGAGTTCCATTGAAAACAATGGAGTAGCTCCGGGCTTATAATGGCTGGTATAAGCCCGGAGCTCCAACATTCCAATGTTTCTTTGTTCGGCTGTGAACAAAAGCTTCAGGGAGCCTGAGGGGATTTCAATCCCCTCGCGCTCCCTAAAGCCTTTGTTTTATTTGTTAGAACATTCTGCCCTCTATTGGCAGAATGTTCTAATACCCTTATAGCCCTTCGTAGCTGGGCTATACGGCTATTAAAGTCCTGCTCCCTTGTTAAAGGCCCTCGCCTTTGGCTCGGGCCTTTAACGCTGGAGCGGGCCTTTAATAGCCGGTATAGCCCGCTACGGCGGGCTATAAGGTTATATTATAGAGCGCAACTAATGCTCAAAAAAGAGCTTCTAGAAGCTAAAGGACGTCATAAAAACAGCAGCTAGCTCTCAAAGACAGGTGGACATTATTCTGACTACTGAGAAGACCTCTTTCACCATATTTTTTAGTAGCCTCTGTCTTCTTACCATGAAAGGTTGCTTTCGACCTTTTACTTTTTTGTGGTATTCTTTGATTGCCATATGAGATACATTTTTCTCATAGTCACCCCATGTTCTCCATTTCCTTTAAAGCTGACAATTTGTTTCCCTAAATTTGTAGCTCCTCGTTAAACTGAGGGGCAATCCAGTTCCGAAGAAAAGTGGGTTTAGCTCTTACTGGAGATACAGTGCTAAGAACAGAAGTAATCCATTGCTGGTAGGCGGCAGCATCTACCTCTAGACAGCCCAATAACCGGGGTCTGTTGACATTTAAGGATTAAATCAAAAGTGGTCCTTTGATCAGATGCCACTGTATTTTTTCAGTAAGTGAATGAGTTTATTAGCGTTGGTCTCTGAATTAGAAATAGTGAAGGGTACTGCAAAGTGATCTGTCCAATTTAAAAGAAAAGATGTTCAGCAATGTAAATTTTACAAATTTGAAAATAAAAGATCCAATAAATGTCCCACCGAGCTTGTGAAACTATTTGAACAAGGTTAATGCAGGAAAGATCCTCAAGAAATTGTCTTGCCATATTTTCTGAACGCTTCCAGATGATAATTAAAGTCTTCCAAAATCATAAAGTTGGGCACTCTAACAATGCGAGAAGATAGAATCTCAATTACTTCCGTCGAGAATATGGTAGAGAAATCTGGTGCCCTATAGATTAAAGAGCGTGAAATTACGTGAGTAGGATTAAGTCCAGAGTCTCGGCTTTAGTGATGTCTACTGTGGCAATGTCGCAAGTAAAACTTTTATTTAACAAAATGATAGCAAGGCCACCTAGAATTTTGTCTGTATGGTTAAGATAGCATCTAACATATCCACATCTGCAGGGCCGATGGAATTATGTGATTGTGGGGCTGCGGCAAGTTTCGCAAAATTCGAATTGGCTGCATTTGCCACATAATCCATCCTCTGCAGATTTTAACTAAACAAATTTTTTTCCCTGCTAAGATGGTTCAAATGTCACTTAAAACGCAGTAACGAGTTGCCGCGCAGTAGAAGGCCATTTGAAATGGTTCACTGGTTGCTTATTGCTATATGTGGGTGTTAAAATGAGGTGCCTAGACAGGGTTAACAAGTGTAAGAATTTCAAAATAACAAAGTAATACTATCACAAAATGTGTTACATTACACCACATAATTATACATTATTCTAGAGATAAGCTTCTCTCCCTGTGCCCCACTAGGGTCGCTCTTTGGACAATACGTATTGAATCACAAGCAAGTTATGTGTCAAATATGCTCTGTGATATGTAGTTACCCACCAGTTAGTGGTATCTGTCCTTCTAGCAACTCTACTGTTAATCGACCCAAGTCAGTTGTATTTTTTAATTATGTTTGCAATTAATATGAGATCACTTCCAAAACACAAATATGAGATATATAATTTTAAACTGGATGTCATTTTCCTGACGGAAACATGGCTAAAAACCAGCTCATCCCCCTGATATCGCTAAGGCTGTCCCAGATGTGCATGGTCACTGGATTTATGCTGCAAGGAAAGGCAAATTATGTGGTGTATGTGGATAGGTGCAGACGAGCTTGCCTTTCGTACATCATTTGTGCACTCTGTGCAGACACACTGTGCCGCACTTAAATTGTCATCTTGGGATTGGACTAGACTGCAGACCAAACAGTGCACAAGGATTGTACTGCACTAAAAAGTCAAAGACAGCACAACTCAAAATCTAACTATCCCTCCAATCCCAGGTATGTTAAAAAAACATAAAAGTTGAGTGTCTGAGTAAGGAGACGCCAACTCGCAACACAGAAATATGACCAGATTTTCCATGCTTTTTTCAGTGGGCAACTGAGCAGTGCAGCTACAAGTCTGAGGTGTTAGCCAGAAAGACATGTTGCAGCCGCTCTTAAATTGCCAGTCTCAGTCATGGACTAGACCGTGGACTAAAGTGCTTGTAAGCTGCCCCCAATATGTGGTGGCAACATTGTTAAGCAAACCCTAGCAAAGACTAAGAAGTCAAAATCCCGACCAGTCTTGGGGGCAAAAAAGGAACACTACAAAATGCTTGTACTAGCCTTAAGATGCAAAAAAACACTGCAGCTCCAAATATTTTACCGAATGCATTTGCATTGGTATTTTGCGAATTAACCTATGTACTAATAGGTCGGTTCACATAATACCGAATCGTAGTGGGTCGCAATTTGACCTATTAATTATGGAGCTCGCAAATTGCCATTAAAAGTGATGGGAGTCGGCTGGGGTCAGCAAACCACCATGTCTGTGACTGTTTTTAAATAAAGCAATCCTTTTTTAATGCAGCTCATTTTCCTTGAAGGAAAATGGGATGCATGGACCACGGCCTACTCCTAAAATATATTTTTTCAACATTCACACCCATTTGCGAGTGGGTTATCACCTCCATTAAGGTTTTGATAAAATATTGATGGATTTTGGTTGCAATACAATAATACATACCAGAAGGACACAGTATTTGGAAGGGGCGCCTTAAACACGACCCTTCCAATTACAGATTTTATGGATTACTAAGTCCAAATAACAGTTTCTAAAAGGTTTTCTGAATCATTAATGGGCTTAATACATTTGAAAAAGGCTTTTAGCATTCACAGATGCTCTAATTTACAAATCATAGGATTTGTGAACTCTAAAACTCTTTGTACATCTGCTCCAAAATTCTTTAAATATTAAATATGTTGTTGCTCATGGGATTCCTAGAAAAGATACAAATGAAAGGATATTTCAGATAAGATTTAAAAAATATAATTAATTACAAAGAGCAGCAAGCTCCTAAGATATGATTTGATGTGATTGTATTTGATTGGATTTGGTCTTTTCTAGCACGCACACTGCCAACTTAATCATCTCTAAATGTAGCTAAAGGCAACAACTGAAATCTGAATAGCAAAGGTGCAGAAATGAAACAATTAAAAATGTGTTCTGTCATTTTGTGAATACTGTGAGATTGGAGATTGAAAAACCAATATCAAGGGAATGGTGCTTTGTAGTTTAGGAGGCTGAACTTGAAATCCATGTACCCTCTGCCACTAACATCGTGATAGGAGCAGGAGAGATAATATAAATAAGAAAAAGGAATTTCACCACAATATTATACATTAAATATCATGAAGGTAAGTATATGTAGCTTAGAACAGATTTATTATCCATAACTCCACATATATGCATCTTGATGGTATATCAATCTTCAGGGAATATAGATGTAGGAATAAGAATAGTACTGTTATACATACTGATAAATACTTACTTCTCAATAGGTATATCAGTCCCAGACGTGGGGCCCTTGATCACTGTGCACTGGAACCAAGCTATACCCTACGGACGAGCCTCAATCAGGGTGAAACCAGTCTTGGGTTGCTTGTATTCTGGTTCTGAACCTAGCTTGGCAGTTCGGGCTGGACTGTTGCTATTCGAGCAGGATCAAGTCTGATTTGCATATGGTTGGATCTAATCTGAGGTGACATGGTGGGCAACAGAAGAATGTGCTGGTATGCTACCCCGCATCCTCTCATTACCTTTTGTGTGTTCAAAGAGAAAAGAAAACATCCCGAAGGTTACTTTCTTTATAAAATTCTCAAGGTACTCCGTCATCATCTCAGAAAGAAGAGAAGGTGCAGGAGACAGCACCCATTCGAAAATATATCTACAATGAACAGTAACGGATCGTGGCTAGAGAAAAGAAGCAGAGAGATTTGGAGCTGAACATGATGGGACCTTCCTCATAACCATTTGTAAGGCAATTTCTATATCATCCTTCTAAAGCATCATCACTGAATGAGTCTGTGGAGAAGGTGACACTCAGGGGATGGACAGAACGTGAAAATATCTCAATACCACAATTCATGTTTAAACTTTTCTGATTATTTGGCACAGATGAATCCATATGTGAGTATTCTTAGATTTATTTATTGAGGCAAGTCTTTCCGAAATATTGACTGCTAACATTGTCTCTTGTTAAGACATTGCGTATAGAAATGTGGGTTTGGCCTTAATAAGTCCAACCCAAGTTGCCATTTAGCACTGAGGTCCACTAAATGAAATGGCATAATCCACCTCATCAAACTTCAAGGCAGTGTTTACTGCAATTGATAAGAGGAACAGGCTTGTCAGACCTATCAGAAGGTGTTACGTGACAGGGGGAGCATATCTTAGGATAGCAAAAAACAGGATGAGAGCAGTGGGATTTTTGATGGGTTCAAATATAGATATCTCTGAGACCCACACATCTGGCATATTGGCAGATGTAACTCTGGGCAATAGTGGTGTAGCATTGAAAGTACTGGAAGAAAGCTGTGATAATTCTGAAAAAGCATCAATCTGAAGATCAGGGCAGCTCACTTCAAGAAGAAGCCCCTTCATTGGATCCTACTGTTCCTTTTAGAAGGGGTAGCTTCTGTTATTCAATGCAATGCCTGCATATCTTGATAGCATCATTGGAGATTGTCAATAGGTCTGGAGAAACACCTTCCGCACCACAACATCAATTTTGCGAGCTTTTCTTCACTTTTCCCACTCTAAAAATAATTTATTTTTTAACTTAGCAGGAGTAAATCTGTTACTATTTGCAAAGAAGTGTCTCCGGGAAAAATTCAAAGTTTCCACAGAGGTACTAAGAAAGGCATCATTCTCAATGTCACCTTGCTGACCCTAGCAAATGGTCTTGAAGAGAAGGTCACTATAAGCTGTTGAGAAGTCATCTGCCAGCACTTTGTCTCATCCATATCTTACCTAATTAAGTGCTTAGCACCCACTGATAAATAAGAGCAGATGCCCCACATTTCCTTGCTTTATAGATCTGGGCCTCATTGGTGTTTTCTCCTCAGCAGGCTGCTGCCTGCTAGTGATGGGGGGAAAGAGAAAGAACGTCATCCCGTCTCACTTCAAAAAGGAAGGAAGTACTAGCTACTCTGGGATACACATTAGTGAAAAAAGCAATAGCAATGAAGTGGGGAGTAGCGGAATGACCATCGACAAAGACTTGGGCATCTGAACTAGATAAGTGTATGATTGCGGAAAAAGAAGTGTATAAATCTAGAGGATGTCCCAAGAAGTGGGATAAAAAATGGAGCGGGTGGAACGCATATCGAGGGGACTTATGTATATCCCCAACCGCAGAAATGGAAATGTCAATGAATAACAAATGCTCTCCTGAAATGATTGACTGACTAACTACGCACTGTCATGTAATTTGTCCCTGATGTAACAAGGTTGAAATGTATGCATACCAATGTTTGTGATTATCTGAAGTTTGGAATTAATAAAAAAACCTTTAAAAAAAAAAAAGGAAGGAAGTGACACACTTGTGTGGTCAAGTATGTGCCCCTCGCAAGTCAAAGCTGAAACAAGTTGAGCAAACCAGCCCTAATCCAAAACAAATGTATCTGTTATTCATTAGGTATTATTTTAGCCATTGGGCATTCCTTGAATCTGCTTTAGCCGGTATAACTTGACCTTTGTGTGACTATGCTTTCGTTGCTGTAACTGGACTGTGGTAGGAATCTGCCTCCTGGGATTATCTCATAAATAGAGGATCTTTATTCTGTTAGTTCCAGGCTATGCTGCCTGTATGAACAATTTTCTATTGTAATTGGGCATGTTGTAGTTGTTTGGTGTCAATTCTTTGAGTCCACTTTTGTTGGTGCAACGTTTGGGCATTAATGAATCATGCCTCAGGGGTTACCTCAGCCCCAGAATAATTGATTTATGAATGCCAGGCAGCAATGCTTGCATTGAGAATGTTTTTGGATTGTCTGTGGGCGTATTAAATGATCTTGTGTTCCGCCTTAGAGTCCACTTTAGGTGATGTGTCTATTTAGGCACTGATGTAATCTGCCTCAAATCACCCCTAAGGACAGGAGGTGCCACCACAAGCGTAGCTATTCTCACACTCCTTTGCTCCATTAAAGGCAAAAAGAAATTCAACTAGGCCTGGGCGTGATATTCCTCTCTGCTCATGGAGTTTGCAGAGTTTTTCCAACTCAGCTGAGTTGTTTCCTCGCTTGCGCTCACCCTCGTTAATTTGGTGAGTGCGAGCGAGGAAAATCTTACTCTAGACCACCTCCCGGCGAGATTTCTCATTGCGGGTGGTCGCAGATAGTAGCTACCGCTCGCATTGAGAAACCTTCAGTTCACATTGAGGAAGCTGCCACTCGAGTAGAACCTCAACTCGAGAAGCAGAAAGAAGCAGCACCCTCTTGCGCTGCGGTTGGTGCTGTTTACGCTGATTTTTCAGCACGGGACAAACATCCGGCGCTAATAGTCAACATGAACGGATTGACCTAACACACTCCGCTGCTTGCAGAACTCCACGTAGTGTGGAAGAGTTTTTTGGTCACTTCGCGGAGTTCCGCATAGTGGAACTCCATGAACTCCATCCAGGCCTGAAAATTACACAGTCACAGCAGTATGATGGTAGCAGCCTTTGCAATATATGTACAACACTAAAACACTTCACACATAAGGAAGCCAGCAATGTTACTACTCTCCATCCATACATTAACACCTTATAAGAGTTAGCCTCTTAAATTTCACTCCTTTCATTTTACTGCACCCTATTAGTTGCAGTAAAACAAACACTATGGGGCCGATTCACAGAACTAATCTGAGATAAAATCCTAAACGTACTACTTTTGGTATTCACAGAAGGCATTTAGTAGTAGTAAAGTTAGGACTCCTAACTTTACTACTAAACTGAGCCAAAATCCTAACTTTGCGACTTTCGGTATTCACAAAAGGCATCTAGTAGTAGTAAAGTTAGGATTCCTAACTTTACTACTACTAAATGCCTTTTGTGAATACCGAAAGTTATAAAGTTAGGATTTTGGCTCAGTTTAGTAGTAGTAAAGTTAGGAGTCCTAACTTTACTACTACTAAATGCCTTCTGTGAATACCAAAAGTAGTAAGTTTAGGATTTTATCTCAGATTAGTTCTGTGAATCGGCCCCAAAAAGTCTGATCATCAATCACAACATCAAAACACTTCCCATGTAAGGCACACTAAATATCCACACTCTTCCACCCAAGCACAGATACAGATTAATGTATTGCCTATCTACAAGTGTGCTTCAGTGCCTCATCAGGATTATAAGATGCTTTATAAAATCAAAACAAATCCAATAGAATAACATTGTCAGGGTGTTAAAGTAGTTACAAATAGTGAATACATACAAACCTGGTCATCTACAAACCCAGGAATATCCATAACCCACCCACACCCCCAATTCATTCATTATAAAATAAATACCAATTTTTGAATCACAAGCTTGAATCACAAATTCCTACATTATAATATTTGCTCATCTGAGTCTTATTTAGTGTGCAATTTTTAATCCGGCAACTAATCACTATTCATCCTCCATCAGAAGAACTTGTGCCAGGTACTAAGAGGACCTAACAGGGACCAAGCAATTCACTAGCAGTGTGGTTTATACATTTGAATTTTATCCATCTTAATCAGACTATCAATGAAAAATCTGATAAATTGGATCAAGTCCTACAATGCATATCTGTAATAAAAAAATAAGAAGAACAAGTTTTTATTCAAACTACTGAAGTATTCAAGGAACAATTTTACAGATGGTGGTGCAAAAGGCACATCCAGAAGTATTGGAATTAGAAAGCAGGACGCACATCAACAATGTGTGTAGGTCAACAACTTTAGGATGAGCTCTGCCCAGTACTTAATTTGTAAAAAAAAAAAAAAGTGTGGGGCTCTTGTCAGGAAGCCAGTGCAAGTTGAGCCACACATTGCCACTGTTATGCTGCCAATGATAGTAACAACACAACTACTAACCCTCACACTCCTACAAGTGTGACAATTTGGAGTATTCCAGGCCCCCAAAGCTATAAGAATGGCTTGTGGGGCAGATAATAGTCATTTTAAATGTTTATTGAATTGATAATTAACTGTTGTTGTGGTCATCTCTAAAATAGCCAGACAGCACCACCTTGTGGCAGACTGTTACAAGCGCCAGTGTTAACAATTAACTGCTGGTGCCGAGCACCAGAAACCACAGGCTCAAATTAAGCACACCACGGTGTTGCATGTCGTGTTACATATGTACTGATTGGAATTACAGGCTAGCAACAAATGACTTCAGTTCACAATTTCGATACCAATGTTACAGTGTGAAGTAATTTACAGTGAAGCCTTCCCACTGGAGATTATAGTTAGCAGAAATGGCAGAGATTTTGTGGGGCTCTGGTCAACATATTAATACAGGGACCCACATAGCAGGTTCACCTGTTTCTAAGTTAAAAAACATTATGCTCGAGGGAAAAACAATTTAGCTGCAGCATATAGTGATATAACTATGTTAGCTGTCTATTCATCAATAAACAGCTTCAAAATCTATACATATAATATAGAAAAGGCACTTGGGCCCTGATAAATAACATGAATGGGGAATAATGCTGCCTCTGAGCCCCTTTCCCCCACACCCCAAATGCTTAATTTGTAAAAGAATATGTGCCGGACCCGAAGTTTTTGCTCAGAAAGCCACGGCTTATGCTATCCAATGTCAGGGTGCTGGAAATCAAGGCTGCGTAGTTTTAAATCCAGATGTAGATAACAAGGACCCCCTGTGTATATAAATATACTATTCCTAGGACAGGGTAAACAGCCAAGAGAAAATGTATCGTTCCTAGGTAATAGAGAAACAAGTCACAATAATTGTGCTGAACAATAAAAAGACAATGAGGACAGACAATAACAACATAGATAAAAACTGTGATTATTTATTTAATTAATATTCATATATATAGAACACATCACGGAGATATTTTCAAAAAGAAACAAATTATAAATAACATATGCATTCATGTACTCTGATACACTCATAAAACATACATCAAATTTAATAAAATACAGAGTACATATATAAAAAATTCCAAAGTGGCAACAGATAAATTTTCGACGCGCGTTTCGGCGCACGTAGCGCCTTCGTCAGGAAAAGAAACAACCACCTATAAATTAATAAATAAAAACATGACTGAACCTTCATTGTCATACTTTCTACAACATTTACAATAATAATAATAGTGATACATTTATATGTGCCTTCAAATATAACTACAAAGAAAATAGACCAAAGACCAAAGTGCCCCTATAGATGGAGTTAATTAAAAAACAGAATAAGAAAAAATTATAAATAAAGTGCATGAAAGAAAATGGAAAAATTTAGGAATAAATAAAGTGCAAAAAAGCTACTCCCAAAACCAATTTCCAATAAACTTGAATATAGGCTTACTTGAAGAATGATGCGGCTCAACAAGGATAAACGAGGCTTGGTCACTCGTTATTATGTTATGCGATGGAACATCTGCAATAACATTTATAATACAAATTGATAAGAACATTTCCAAATATGTCGATATATATGCATGAACCGCATTATATATCGTATTTCGTATCTACTTCTAGATGGAACAATTTTATAATCTAAACGAATGTATAATGCTTACCGATAAATAAAACATGTAGGAACCGATGTCAACATTCAGATGGAAACGTACACGACGGTACTGTTAGAGTATTAATTAGCATGTAAATAAAACCAATTTTATGAAATAAACGAAGTAGGGCAAACCTTACTTTCTCTCACTACTGACCAAGGTCACGTCCTAAGAAAAACATAGAAGTAATGTCATCAATCTAAACATGCCGACTACCGACAAAAATGTGAGTCACAATTAATGACATGATACTGGGCAAAAAATATATATATATATATACATAGCACCTACTTGTATGTACAGTGATCCTATGGTTGGGCAGTATCTAAAAGAAAAAGGAGGCGGATAAATAAATATTTGGAAAAAAGGAAGGAGGGGGCAGTCCTATATCCTAAAAGCGATGAGGAAGATTAAATCTCACAGGAAAAGCTACCATCTAAAGAACAACTTACTTGTATAAGAATGCCGCCGCGTATAAAACGTCTGGCGTTCTATCGAGCGAAATTCGCTTCTAAAGAACGCTCGTGGGAAATCGACAATTTAAACACGGAAATCAAATGCCTATTCCGGTCATGTGATGTAGGGATAGCGAATACCAGGAAAGCTTTCTGGTGTCGGTTCATACCGTAGGTTAGCCAATGCAGAAAGCGGTCTCTCTCTCAGGTTAAAACACTATGAACAGCCGGAGGTGGCTGAAACGCTAACCTCTATCTTAATCGGAAGTTCAAATGGGTAGTTATTTACAAGTTGCAGGAAACAAACAAGTTCCGGTCATATGATGTCGAGCTATGAAGTAAGAAGATAGTTCCTAATTTTCCTTCTTAACGTGACCTATCTACAAAGAATACAATCTTTATTTGATATTGTAAAGATATGTGACGATAGCGTCGATGATCATGAATAAAGATTAAAATTTAAACACTCGACCCCAACTAACTTCTAACGCTCTTGAAAATAGCAGTGGTAATATAACACGATAAACTCTGCTGATTATATGATGGGAAACTGAACATGAATGCATTAAGCATTGGGAAAACCCATATAGAATATAGACCATGTTCTGATACTCAAGGAGTATTGCGCAAGGGTAATGACAAAAAGACCCTAACTATATTCTAAATCGATTTCATAAACGTTGCAGTTCAGATGAAATAGGTCACACTGGAGGGCAGAATTCAATATAGTATATGAGGATTAAACAATAGCGTTCTCCCAGGGTATATCGCTGTTTAGTCCACATTTATAAGTATTAAGAGAGAATATCCAATAAACCTCTCTTTTTGCGAATTGCCAATCCACCTTTCTCGTCTGGTAATCTGATCTTTTCTAAAATTCTCCACTGCATTTCCTCTGGTTTGTGGTTAAACTCTATATAATGTTTAACTAGAGGTGCTACCAGTTTCTTAGTTCTGATAGCTGAACGATGTTCTGTGAGTCTAGTTTGGACAGCTCTGGAAGTTTCACCTACATAGCCCAATTGACAGGGGCACAAAATCAGATATATGACATTTTGAGTCTTACTGTTCCATAGCTGATGAGCTTGTATGACAAACCCATTGTGTTCAAAAGTGTCGCCTGTCATCACGGTGGAACATGATTTACAAGTAGAACATTTAATGGTACCTCTAATGGGTATTGTACCATGAATAGTTTTTTGAATAAAACTGGGAGTGGAATTCATAGATCTAAAACGTGAGTGTACAATCTTATCTTTGATATTTTTATTGCGACGATGCGCAAATAGGGGTTTTGCAATCTTATGTTTTTGTTCAGGGTCGCTATTTAAAATATGCCAATTAGTATTTATAATTTGTTTTAATTTATTATTCAAAGTGGAATGTTTAGTGACACAGACCAGTTGGGACTTTTTGGCATTGTTGGTGTTTCTGAGAAGTTGATCCCTATCATAAAATCTGGCACGTTTAAATGATTGCCTCACCAGCCGGTGAGGGTAGCCTCTTTCCAGGAACTTAGCTATGTATATATATATATATTTTTTGCCCAGTATCATGTCATTAATTGTGACTCACATTTTTGTCGGTAGTCGGCATGTTTAGATTGATGACATTACTTCTATGTTTTTCTTAGGACGTGACCTTGGTCAGTAGTGAGAGAAAGTAAGGTTTGCCCTACTTCGTTTATTTAATAAAATTGGTTTTATTTACATGCTAATTAATACTCTAACAGTACCGTCGTGTACGTTTCCATCTGAATGTTGACATCGGTTCCTACATGTTTTATTTATCGGTAAGCATTATACATTCGTTTAGATTATAAAATTGTTCCATCTAGAAGTAGATACGAAATACGATATATAATGCGGTTCATGCATATATATCGACATATTTGGAAATGTTCTTATCAATTTGTATTATAAATGTTTTTGCAGATGTTCCATCGCATAACATAATAACGAGTGACCAAGCCTCGTTTATCCTTGTTGAGCCGCATCATTCTTCAAGTAAGCCTATATTCAAGTTTATTGGAAATTGGTTTTGGGAGTAGCTTTTTTGCACTTTATTTATTCCTAAATTTTTCCATTTTCTTTCATGCACTTTATTTATAATTTTTTCTTATTCTGTTTTTTAATTAACTCCATCTATAGGGGCACTTTGGTCTTTGGTCTATTTTCTTTGTAGTTATATTTGAAGGCACATATAAATGTATCACTATTATTATTATTGCAAATGTTGTAGAAAGTATGACAATGAAGGTTCAGTCATGTTTTTATTTATTAATTTATAGGTGGTTGTTTCTTTTCCTGACGAAAGCGCTACGTGCGCCGAAACGCGCGTCGAAAATTTATCTGTTGCCACTTTGGAATTTTTTATATATGTACTCTGTATTTTATTAAATTTGATGTATGTTTTATGAGTGTATCAGAGTACATGAATGCATATGTTATTTATAATTTGTTTCTTATTGAAAATATCTCCGTGATGTGTTCTATATATATGAATATTAATTAAATAAATAATCACAGTTTTTATCTATGTTGTTATTGTCTGTCCTCATTGTCTTTTTATTGTTCAGCACAATTATTGTGACTTGTTTCTCTATTACCTAGGAACGATACATTTTCTCTTGGCTGTTTACCCTGTCCTAGGAATAGTATATTTATATACACAGGGGGTCCTTGTTATCTACATATGAATTACCCACAGCTTGTCTGTGTGGGGCTGTATGATTGTACTATTTCATTATCAATTAAGTTGATTGTTTTGTTGTGCCTTTAGAACACTTTTTTCATTTTAATTTTTTCCTTCTCTATCTTGCTTTTTCTTTCTTGGGTTTTATTTAATTTAGTAGTATTCTAGCGTAACAATGGCTCAGTTAAAAACTTTTGGGTTTTCAGATGAAGAAGTTGCAATTCTCGTGGGTACTAGTAATTCTTTTAGTCATAGTTCTAAATCAAGTTTTCAGGACAGTGAGGATATAAATAAATTAATTAATCTCAAAAAGAAATTAAAACGTATGGAAGCACATGGAGAATATATGCTAGCATATCTCAAAGCTGGTATAATACCCCAAGGGCTACGTGTCCGTAATATACCTGGATTATTTGTACATTATAAAGTGTTTTTAGAGAAGTGGAGTATGATAGCCAGTAGGTGCTCACGTGATTTAATGATACTTATTATTGAGACAGCTAAAGAATTGACAGCCTCCCTAAAAACTGAATTAACTGATTTAGAGGAAAAAATTAAGAAATCCAATAGCGTAGAGGAAGCTGTTAAAAAACTAGAAGAATCTAATAGAGAACTTGCATCATTTACAGAATACCTGGATAAAAGGAAATCTGAGAAATTGGCCACAGATAAAAGATTTTATAATTTAGAAAAGACTTATCCATACCTTAGAGAGAACTTTTATAAACAAAATCAGTACATGAATGAGTATACCTCTAAACAGCAGAGAGTAACTACCTTCTCCGATACTTCAGATTCTGAAGGAGAAGGAAGCTCACATTATTATGAACCAGAAGGAGGATATGGCTCATTTAATGCAAATAAAAATACACGCCAGCCTTTTTTAGGTCAGCGAGGGACCCGCAGGGGCCGACAGAGAGTGAGATTTCAATCTCAACACAGAGACAGTTACCAGGCCAATCAATACCAATTGGATCCTCAACATCTATTGGAAACACGAAACAAACAGTATTGGAAACACGGGATATAATCCCGTTTTCAATTTATCCTCACAAACATTAAATTCGGCCAGTATAAGTGTTCTCTCTAAAGGTTTATCATATGTACCTCACACATCTGCCAATATTTTTGAAGTACATCAAGATATCTTTTCTTTTTTTTAGAAAAATTAGATTACACAAATATTTTTCTAACACCGAAGACACAAATATTGTATCATCCATATCTCATATTTTAACTCTGCCATCAACTTTTACACCCTCATTGGATCAAGTAGGCCCTGAAGTGTCTGTTTTCGAACATGTTGTTCTTAAGCGATTAGAAGAAGCACTTCGATTTATTCCAAAACCTATATATAATTTAAATAAAGAAGAATTCTTGTCATTGCAATCTTTATCTCAAAATAACAAGTTAACCATCAAAAGTGCCGACAAAGGCGGTGGTATTGTAGTCATCGATACTGATGACTACGAAAAAAAGATGTCTGTTATGTTAGCTGATCAGACATTTTATTCTAAAATTACATCTAATCCTATATATAAGATATCTGAAAAAATCTTATCCGTCACTAATCAGGCTCTGAATGCTGGTAGTATTACGAAAAAGAATTAGAGTATTTAAATTTCTCAAATAATAAAACATCATGTATCTATGGTATCCCAAAGATACATAAAAATGAAAAGATCCTCCATACCGTCCAATAGTTTCAACAATTGGAACAGTTACAGAACCTTTATCAAAATTTATAGATAAGATATTAAGACCGTTTATACCTAAAATTAGATCCTATATTAAAGATACAGGAGAGATGATAAATAAAGTAGAAAATTTACCATTTAATCCCCATACTGACATCTTAGTGACTCTCGATGTAGAGTCACTATATAGTAATATACCACAGCAAGAGGCTTTAGAAGCCACTGAATGGTTTATTGAAGAATATCAGATTCCCTGTTCCAAATTCTTTTTACTGCAATGCTTATATATAGTTTTGACTGAGAACATTTTTGAATTCGGATCTCAATTATTTCGCCAAATAAAAGGCGTAAGTATGGGTGCTTCGGTAGCACCTTCAATAGCCAATATATACATGGCCTTATTTGAGGCAAAACACATCTTTAACGAAGTGGCCCCTTTTTGTGAATCTGTTTCCCATTGGTCCAGATACATAGATGACATTTTCTTTATCTGGACCAATGGGGAAGATAGTCTCTTGGAGTTTCTACAGTGGCTTAATCTGGCAGACACCAATCTTAAGTTTGTGGCACATTCCAATATACAGCAGGTCGAATTTTTGGACATTCTAATTAGACATCACTTGGGCAAATTTGAGGTTGACTTATTCATTAAACCTACAGCAAGAAACACCCTATTACACTATAAAAGCTACCATCCGCGTGCACAAAAAGACAGCATACCATTCTCACAATTTTTGAGAGTACGGCGTAACTGCACTAACATAGCAGATTATGATGCCCAAGCAACTATAATGAAAGCTAAGTTCCTGGAAAGAGGCTACCCTCACCGGCTGGTGAGGCAATCATTTAAACGTGCCAGATTTTATGATAGGGATCAACTTCTCAGAAACACCAACAATGCCAAAAAGTCCCAACTGGTCTGTGTCACTAAACATTCCACTTTGAATAATAAATTAAAACAAATTATAAATACTAATTGGCATATTTTAAATAGCGACCCTGAACAAAAACATAAGATTGCAAAACCCCTATTTGCGCATCGTCGCAATAAAAATATCAAAGATAAGATTGTACACTCACGTATTAGATCTATGAATTCCACTCCCAGTTTTATTCAAAAAACTATTCATGGTACAATACCCATTAGAGGTACCATTAAATGTTCTACTTGTAAATCATGTTCCACCGTGATGACAGGCGACACTTTTGAACACAATGGGTTTGTCATACAAGCTCATCAGCTATGGAACAGTAAGACTCAAAATGTCATATATCTGATTTTGTGCCCCTGTCAATTGGGCTATGTAGGTGAAACTTCCAGAGCTGTCCAAACTAGACTCACAGAACATCGTTCAGCTATCAGAACTAAGAAACTGGTAGCACCTCTAGTTAAACATTATATAGAGTTTAACCACAAACCAGAGGAAATGCAGTGGAGAATTTTAGAAAAGATCAGATTACCAGACGAGAAAGGTGGATTGGCAATTCGCAAAAAAAGAGAGGTTTATTGGATATTCTCTCTTAATACTTATAAATGTGGACTAAACAGCGATATACCCTGGGAGAACGCTATTGTTTAATCCTCATATACTATATTGAATTCTGCCCTCCAGTGTGACCTATTTCATCTGAACTGCAACGTTTATGAAATCGATTTAGAATATAGTTAGGGTCTTTTTGTCATTACCCTTGCGCAATACTCCTTGAGTATCAGAACATGGTCTATATTCTATATGGGTTTTCCCAATGCTTAATGCATTCATGTTCAGTTTCCCATCATATAATCAGCAGAGTTTATCGTGTTATATTACCACTGCTATTTTCAAGAGCGTTAGAAGTTAGTTGGGGTCGAGTGTTTAAATTTTAATCTTTATTCATGATCATCGACGCTATCGTCACATATCTTTACAATATCAAATAAAGATTGTATTCTTTGTAGATAGGTCACGTTAAGAAGGAAAATTAGGAACTATCTTCTTACTTCATAGCTCGACATCATATGACCGGAACTTGTTTCTTTCCTGCAACTTGTAAATAACTACCCATTTGAACTTCCGATTAAGATAGAGGTTAGCGTTTCAGCCACCTCCGGCTGTTCATAGTGTTTTAACCTGAGAGAGAGACCGCTTTCTGCATTGGCTAACCTACGGTATGAACCGACACCAGAAAGCTTTCCTGGTATTCGCTATCCCTACATCACATGACCGGAATAGGCATTTGATTTCCGTGTTTAAATTGTCGATTTCCCACGAGCGTTCTTTAGAAGCGAATTTCGCTCGATAGAACGCCAGACGTTTTATACGCGGCGGCATTCTTATACAAGTAAGTTGTTCTTTAGATGGTAGCTTTTCCTGTGAGATTTAATCTTCCTCATCGCTTTTAGGATATAGGACTGCCCCCTCCTTCCTTTTTTCCAAATATTTATTTATCCGCCTCCTTTTTCTTTTAGATACTACCCAACCATAGGATCACTGTACATACAAGTAGGTGCTATGTATATATATATATATTTTTTGCCCAGTATCATGTCATTAATTGTGACTCACATTTTTGTCGGTAGTCGGCATGTTTAGATTGATGACATTACTTCTATGTTTTTCTTAGGACGTGACCTTGGTCAGTAGTGAGAGAAAGTAAGGTTTGCCCTACTTCGTTTATTTCATAAAATTGGTTTTATTTACATGCTAATTAATACTCTAACAGTACCGTCGTGTACGTTTCCATCTGAATGTTGACATCGGTTCCTACATGTTTTATTTATCGGTAAGCATTATACATTCGTTTAGATTATAAAATTGTTCCATCTAGAAGTAGATACGAAATACGATATATAATGCGGTTCATGCATATATATCGACATATTTGGAAATGTTCTTATCAATTTGTATTATAAATGTTATTGCAGATGTTCCATCGCATAACATAATAACGAGTGACCAAGCCTCGTTTATCCTTGTTGAGCCGCATCATTCTTCAAGTAAGCCTATATTCAAGTTTATTGGAAATTGGTTTTGGGAGTAGCTTTTTTGCACTTTATTTATTCCTAAATTTTTCCATTTTCTTTCATGCACTTTATTTATAATTTTTTCTTATTCTGTTTTTTAATTAACTCCATCTATAGGGGCACTTTGGTCTTTGGTCTATTTTCTTTGTAGTTATATTTGAAGGCACATATAAATGTATCACTATTATTATTATTGTAAATGTTGTAGAAAGTATGACAATGAAGGTTCAGTCATGTTTTTATTTATTAATTTATAGGTGGTTGTTTCTTTTCCTGACTAAGGCGCTACGTGCGCCGAAACGCGCGTCGAAAATTTATCTGTTGCCACTTTGGAATTTTTTATATATGTACTCTGTATTTTATTAAATTTGATGTATGTTTTATGAGTGTATCAGAGTACATGAATGCATATGTTATTTATAATTTGTTTCTTATTGAAAATATCTCCGTGATGTGTTCTATATATATGAATATTAATTAAATAAATAATCACAGTTTTTATCTATGTTGTTATTGTCTGTCCTCATTGTCTTTTTATTGTTCAGCTCAATTATTGTGACTTGTTTCTCTATTACCTAGGAACGATACATTTTCTCTTGGTAGTTTTAAATCCAGGTCATGCCTCTAGACACTCCCTTTCCCTTTATCTCACTTTTGCAGGTTATTTTTCATCTCTGCCTTCTACGTCACTGTTTTTCCATCTTGCTCTCACTTTTTCTTCCTTCCTTTTGTGTTTTTCTCTCTCTTGCTCTGGGTCAAAGTCTGATGAGGAAAATAAGTTCTGGTCCCCAAAAATGAATGCTAGTGGGGGCCACACTTGTAGCCACTGGCTCAAATAAAACACTGCAACCCCCACCCTGATCCGCCTCCTTCCTACAGCTCTGGTCGATAGGAACCATTATAAGAACCATATGTCAGCAAAACCTTAAGATCATAAACTGCCTGTGAAAGTACTTGATGTGTGTTGGAGATGGCAATTAGCATTATCACCTTGTGTTTTGAGGCTTTGTGAATACCTACAGTACCAGCTAAAAAACATTAGGCTCGCAGACCTGCTCTGCATAGATCCACTATAACCATTAATTCAACTCCACATTTGTGGTCAATTAGACACGCATGGATTCCTGGTTTGAGATTTGTATAATTCTCCGAGCTTGTCTCGAGCCGCTGTTCACATTAACTGCCCCCCATGCCTTCCAATTATGTAGGCAGTGGAATATTCCACAGAAACAAACAATTCCGCACTGCACAGAGACAGAAATACAAAAATAAATTGACTCATTTGTCAAAGACAATAGCAGTGAGGAAACGTGATGTTGTGTAAGACTCGACCATTGTGATGTGATTTTAAATATTTTATCAGTGTTGAACGCAGTTTTAATATTGATTTTACTTAAGAATGCCTAACATTTGCTCACTGCCACCAAAATTTGTATTGTTATACAGCCCAATTTTGCTAAAATTGAAGCCTTGGTGCCTTGTTAATGTAATAAAATAAAATATCAGGAGTAGATTATCTTGCATTGTTAGATGCATTTTTAGATTCATATGATGCTGTAAGGTCCATATGCTCCTCCAAAAATCTTAACTTGCGTATCTAACACAAACCTAGCTGAATAGCGGTGGCAGTGCTTAATTTGTAAAAAAAAATATTAAGTGCCAGGGCTCTGACCAGGAGGCCACTGCAGCTTGCACCACCCATTGCCCCTGTCATTGCTGCCAAAACAACTACTAACCATCTCTTTCACCTGCAAGTGCGACAGTTCAGATTTTTCCAGGTCCCCAAAGCTAAAGGAATGTCTGGGGAGGCAGGAATTAGTAATTTTGAATGTGCATTGTATTCATAAACACCGTTGTTATGCTCATCTCTAAATTAGTTTAGCAGCGCCACCATGTGGTAGTCTGTCATAAGTGCAGTGTTGACAATTAAGTGCCGGTGTTCACCATAAATACCATTTTGGTAATTTCCCAGTGGACCTAAAGTTAATGGGCTTTCAGTGCAGGCAGGGTGAGTTGTCATGTCACAACCACACTCCCATTCTAGTCGCGGCCTCCTGCAGAGTGGGGCTGGCATGAACATTTTTGCGAGGGTTTCCTTCGGTTTCCAGCCCTGGGAGTCATACAGGGTCGTCAAAGGCAAAGATACCTCCATCAAGTGACTGGAATTGTAATTGGGTTCTTAGAGCAGAAATGGACTATTCCACCGCGATGCACCGTAATGCAATGTGACCATCCCAAATGCTGTTTCTCTGACAATTTAGTCCCACTGTGAAGGAACATTAAAGAGTACTTTTTTTCTTGACACATATTCCATCACAAAAATCATGAAGCATCACAAATGAGTGTGCCCCTTACTCTCATGTTGACTTTTGGTCATGTCTGTCACTACATTGTCACATATTACTATAACCTGCATAGGAAACCCGAGCATCCTCTGGGTAGCGTATAAGTGAAATCAGAGTTTAGCACTCGATGCCTGCACAGCTGCAATGAAGAGGATTGCTTTCTTTTAGGAGCAATGCCAAGATTAAATATATGAAACTACCCATCGATACACACGACCTGGTTATGTTTTAAACATATATTTTTATCAGTAGTCCTTTTTATGCCTGCTAATAAACCTTCCGAATGCGGTGCATACAAGGCAACTGTACCCAGAGACGTTTTGTTTTAAGGCACGGGCAAAGTGGGCTTTGGCCCAAGGCCCCAGCCTTTCAGGGGGCCCCCCTGATAGACCTAGTTCTGTTCTGTAGAAAGTCTAGTCCTTGTGACCTTAAATAATTCTTAAACAGATTGTTCTAAATACTGTTTTCCTTTAATTTGTTTTTAATGTCAATCAATCAATCAGGGAATTATAAGCGTGCTACTCACCCGTGAGGGTCTCAAGGCGCTGGGGGGTCGGGGGGACCGCTGTACCGTTCAACCGAAGAGCCAGGTCTTGAGTGTCTTCCTGAAGGTGTTCAGGGAGGGGGCGCGTCTGATGTAGATAGGGAGCTCGTTCCAGGTCTTGGCCGCAATGTAGGAGAAGGCTCTTCCACCTGTTCTGGCTCTGTGGATGCGCAGGGTTTCGGCGAGGGCGAGGTCGGCGGATCGGAGGTTTCTCTTGGGTACGTGGAAGGAGATTCTCTCATTGAGGTATTGGGGTCCGGTGTTGTGGAGGCATTTGTAGGCGTGGGTGAGTATCTTGAAAGTGACTCTCTTCTCGATGGGGAGCCAGTGGAGGTTCCGTAGGTGTTGGCTGATGTGCTCGTGTCGTGGGATGCCGAGGTCGAGTCTGGCTGAGGTGTTCTATATCGTCTGGAGCTTGCGGAGTAGAGACTTGTTGAAGCCGGCATTGAGGGCGTAGTCCAATCTGCTGGTTATGAGTGCGTGGGTGACTGTCTTTCTTGTCTCGGGGGGATCCATTTGAAGGTCTTTCGGAGGATGCGAAGGGTGTTGAAGCAGCTGGACATGATGGCGTTTACCTGTTTGTTCATGGAGAGGGAGGTATCGAGTACGATTCTGAGGTTTCTGGCGTGGTTCGTGGGGGTCAGAGGGCTGCCAAGTGCGGTGGGCCACCAGGTGTTGTTCCAGGCTGATGGGGTGGTTCAGAGTACGAGGACTTCTGTCTTCTCCGAGTTGAGTTTCAGGCAGCTGTTGCTCATCCAGGATGCGACGTCCTGCATGCCTTCCTGGAAATTGAGTCTGGTGGGGGTGGGGTCCTTGGTGAGGGAGAGGATGAGCTGGGTGTCATCGGCGTAGGATATTATTCTGAGGTCGTGTTGTCTGACGATGGCGGCGAGGGGGGCCATGTAGATGTTGAAGAGGGTGGGGCCGAGAGATGATCCCTGGGGTACTCCGCAGTTGATCTCCGTAGGTTCGGAGAGGAAGGGTGGCAGTCTGATTCGTTGGCTTCTGCCGGTGAGGAACAAGCGGATCCAGTCGAAGGCGGTTCCTTGAATGCCGGCGTCGTGTAGTCTGGCGGTGAGTTTGCGGTGGGAGACGGTGTCGAAAGCTGCTGACAGATCGAGTAGTATCAGGGCTGCGGTGTGGCCTTGGTCGAGAAGGGTGCGGATGTCGTCTGTGGCGGCGAGTAGGGCTGTCTCAGTTGCAGCGGAATCCGGATTGGGAGGGGTCGAGGATGGAGTTGTCTTCGATGAACTTTGTTAGCTGTGCGTTGACGATCTTCTCCGCTACTTTTGCGGTGAAGGAGAGGAGAGAGATGGGCCGGTAGTTTTTTAGGTCCGTGGGGTCAGCTGAGGGTTTCATGAGCAGGGGTTGGACTTCTGCGCGTTTCCAGTCATCGGGGAAGGTGCTTTTCAATAAGGTGGTGTTGATGGTGTGTCGTAGTTCTGGTGCGATGGCGGTGGTGGCTCTGTGGTAGATGTGAGGTGGGCAGGGGTCCGTAGGGGCCCCCGAGTGGATGCCTTTCATGGTGGAGGTGGTCTCTTCAGTTGTGACCGGTGTCAATGAGGCGATGGTGCTGGACCTCTCCGCCGCCTTCGACACTGTCTGCCACCGCACTCTACGCGCACGCCTCCACGACGCAGGGATCGGAGACAAAGCCCTGGAATGGACCCCTTCCTTCCTCGACGGCAGAACCCAGAGAGTCCGCCTCCCACCTTTCCGATCCAAAGCCTCCGAGATCATCTGCGGCGTACCCCAGGGATCTTCCCTCAGTCCAACACTGTTCAACATCTACATGGCCCCGCTCGCACGCATCGCCAGACAGCACGACCTCAACATAATCTCCTACGCCGACGACACTCAACTGATCCTCTCCCTCACCAAGGACCCCCTCGCCGCCAAATCCAATCTCCATGAAGGAATGAAGGCCGTCGCCGATTGGATGAAGATCAGCCGACTAAAGCTGAACACGGACAAGACAGAGGTCCTCATCCTCGGCTCCAACCCCTCAGCCTGGGATGACTCCTGGTGGCCAACGACACTGGGAGCAGCCCCGACACCCACCGACCACGCACGCAACCTGGAAGTCATCCTCGACTCAACGCACTCCATGGCCAAGCAAGTCAACGCAGTCTCCTCCTCCTGCTTCAACACCCTCCGCATGCTTCGCAAGATCTACAGGTGGATCCCGACAGATACAAGAAGAACAGTCACCCAGGCCCTCGTCAGTAGCAGAGTTGACTATGGGAACGCCCTCTACGCGGGAGCCCCGGCCAAGCTCATCAAGTGACTGCAACGCATACAAAACGCCTCCGCACGCCTGATCCTCGACGTACCACGCCACAGCCACATCACCCCCCACCTGAGGAACCTGCACTGGCTCCCCATCGACAGGAGAATCTCCTTCAAACTCCTCATCCATGCACACAAGGCACTCCACAAGACTGGCCCAGCCTACCTCAACAGACGACTCTTCTTCTACGTCCCCAACCGCCAGCTCCGCTCCGCCGACCTCTCCCTCGCCACCGTCCCTCGCATTCGAAGAACAACCACCGGCGGCAGATCCTTCTCACACCTCGCCGCCAAGACCTGGAACACCCTTCCACTAAGCTTATGACAGACCCAAGACCTGCTGACCTTCAGGAGGCTACTCAAGACCTGGCTGTTCGACCAGTAGCAGCACCCCCCCTTTTTCTCCCCAGCGCCTTGAGACCCTCGCGGGTAAGTAGTGCACTCTACAAATTCTGTGATTGATTGATTGATTGATTGGTGGGCTGGCTGGTGTTGTTGGAGGGCGAGGTGGCTGCGGCGTCCGGTGCCGGTTGTTGAAGTTGTCGTAGAGGTTCTTGATTTTGAGGTGGAAGTACATTCCAAGCTTGTCGCAGAGGTCCTGGGAGGGGGTGATGTCCGTGGTTTCGCTGGGTGGTTTGGTGAATTCCTGGATGACGCTGAATAGTTCTTTGAAGTTTCTGGCGTTGGCGAGGATTCTGTTGTGGATGAAGGTTCGTTTGGTGTTTCTGATGTGCTGGTGGTATTCCATCAGGGCGTCTTTGTAGGTGGTGTGGTTTTCAGGCGTCTTGTTGTTATGCCAGTTCTTCTCTATGCGTCTGCAGGCGCGCCTGGCTTCTTGGAGGTCGGCGGTGAACCAGGTGGCTTTCCTGTGGCACTGTCTGTTGGAGTTGCGTAGCGGGCGAGCTTGTCTGCGCAGCCGGAGATCCAGGTGTGGAGTCCTCTGGCTGTGAGGTTGGCGTCGGTTATGGCGGTGGGGATGTCGCGGTTGAGGGTGAAGTTGAGCTGCTCCTCGGTGACTCTGCTCCAGTTTCTTTGTGGAGGGCGCGGAGCCGGTTTGGGTGGCCTGGGTTTGTTGACGGAGAAGTGTACGCAGTGGTGGTCCGTCCATGGGGGTTGTGTGGTGTGCCTGAAGTGGGTTCTGTTCCCCCGTGCGAAGATGGGGTCGAGGGTGTGTCCTGCCTTGTGGGTTGGCGTGGTGATGAGTTGTTTCAGTCCGATGTTGGCGAGGTTGTTGAGGAGGTTGGTGGTGTTGTGGTCGCTGGGGCTGTTGAGGTGGGTGTTGTGTATGAGATTATTACAAACATTTTGCAGAGAAATGTTGTGTTTATGTTTAATGCAACAGCCGTAAAAAAGTTTTTTTTAGATCAAAACAAGACCTCACATATGAGAAGTAGGAGGGTGTCACAGAGATTATTTGCAGCAATATTACACGTCAAAATCCCTGAATATTAGATGTAACACATTTAAAATTTGGATGAGTGTGCCTGTGCACTGTCAGTTACCTGGCCAAAGAGTGGTTGAAAGAGCTGAAATTAGATCATAAATTTAACAGGGGCCCCAAAAATAAGTTTGCTCCAGGGCCCCCAAAATCCTTAAGATGTCTCTGACTGTACCAATCAGTTTCGTAAATGAACGTCCCCAGAGACGTAAGCGGAAGCAAGCATTATGGCCCCTTTTCAGGCTCATACCTGCTGACATGTATACTGCCTCGAAAAGTGTGGCAGGGCCTATACTCTTACTGTCAGTGCTGCACGTGTCTGGAAAGCAATGGGGGAACACAAAAGGGAGAATACGGTGGGGCATCTCGGTACTCTCCTGAACCTGGATGTTAGAAACAATATAATGAATAGTAGTTCCTTCGGAGTCACTGACACATACATGAAACTTTTTTTTACTAAAGTATCAGCTTTACAGATGAAAATAAGGGTAATGACAGTCCATTACCAATTCAAGCTGCTGACCCATGCACACGAGGCTCTACACAACCAAGGACCAGCATACATTAACCACCGCTTGAAGTTCCACCAACCTCAAGAAGACTATGCTCCGCCTCCCTTTCACTTGCCCATACTTCCCGCATCTACTGAATCAGAAGTGGAGGACGCTCCTTCTCCCACATTGGAGCAAAGACCTATAACAGCCTCCTCACGCACCTCCAGACCATCACATCACTTTCGGAATTCCGAATGGCCCTCAGTACCTGGCTGTTCGAATAAGCCTCAGGGACCTGCAAGCGCCTGGATACCCTATCGGGTGATTAGCAGTGCTTTATAAATCCTGATTGATTGATCCTCATTTGCTATTGTCTATTGCCAACGTAATAAGTTGATAGAGGGAAATTAAGTAATATTTCTGTTTGTTTTTTAGGACAGTAATACAATTTCGAGAAAAACCGAGAAGACTGATACCAAATATGCTAACTTTGGTGGTATACATGAAACTGTTTGATCAGTGGTGGCAAAGCAGCCACTATAGAATCAAAAGTGATTCTAATTATTGGGAATTTCTTCAAACGTCTTAATTGCAAGTTCTTTGTCCGCAAGAGTTTTTTTTGCAAAATAGAGTAGTATTCTACAAACGTGTCTGTTTTCCATCTGTTTTAGCAGAACATTGTGGGAACAGTGTGGTTGTTCTTTATTTTGATATAAAGCCCCATTTTAATTGTTTCACAATTCATTATCTAAAAAAAAGTGTGTAAAGTCGTTTTTTCACTCAAACGTCATGTTCATTACGTCCACGGCTAGATGGTGGTGAAGTATTTGCCATACCCGGTTGGTCTCACCACAGGTAGTAGTATTTACTAGGTACCTCATTAAATTTAGGAATTACCTGTAGAATTTGGTGACTGATGCACAAAATTCCACATGGTATCAGATTTTACCATAACTTATCACCTTTTTAAATTTCAGCAGAAAATTCCCTGGGAAAAAATAGCTGGGAGTTTGCTATTTTATGCATAGCTCATTATTTGAATCCTACAAAAATATGGGTTTGCAGGGGGATTACAATTTAAAGGACCACTGAAAATCGAGGTCTTCGTGTTTCTGCTGACAAGCTTTCATTGCAAATATTCTTTTTTGTTTTTGCCCCAACGCAATTATTATTGTCAATAATTCAGGCTTGTGTCACCCATCACGGATGATTGCCTGACACCTATCCATGCCATCATAGACTTTCATAAATAAAAAAAATAGGACTTTACCATGTTTGTAAATTGTCTAAACACAAAAAGCAATATCAAGATAGTGGTTAAGAGAAGAAGGAATTGTTGGATGATTTTCAGTCGTGGAAACAGGACGGGATTGATTAAGCTTTCTCTACAAATAAGGCTGATCTTGAAGGGCAGTGCTAATCTTTTTGGACATTTTCTAAATTCTCGGTTGGATCAATTTTCATACCTGGATGCTGGCTAAGATTACTGCATGAAAAAGTGAAGGCTTTTGGACTTACAGCAAGCCACCCACAATAAAGATCTTGAAGAGAGTCTTAACCCAGTATAAGAGAATAGCATCTGTTACCACGCATGCCAAAACTACACATGGCTTAACAACGCAGTCAATAACACAATTGTGTCATTACCTCGAGTTCCATTACAACACAAGTCATTACAACGACTTGCTTTAGGGAAGTGCTGGACTTTGGAATAGTTTAAATTACTATTCCAACTCAAGTCGGTGCATTAGTAGGGAAGGTGTTGGACTTAAAATCCAACACCAGTCTAACACCGCATTCCCTAAAGCAAGTTGTTGTAATGACTTGCGTTGTAATGGAACTCGTGGTAACGTCGCAGTCGTGGTACTGACTGCGTTGTAAACGCACTATGATGTAATGCCTGCGTTGTAATAGATGTTTCCCTTATAAGGAGACTGAAGCTTATTCTTAAGGTTGAACATTCTCAACCAATATCCTCTTGGGCACGCCATGTGACGGGCATGTTGATGGCACTCAACTTCTTTTGTAGGCATCTTGGTCAGGTACTAAGATGTGTGTAATGCAATCTACTCATTGGTTTTGTGGAATTTTAAATTATTGTGCCTTTTTGTTATTCTCCTGCAATGGACTTGTCCCTTTCAGGTGATCACTGGATCCTCTAACTCACAAGATACCATCAGTGCTTCACACAACTTAGAAATTGCATGCTTGAACTTTAGCTTAATATGCATCAATATTTTCAAACAAATGTTGTTACACTGTTAAGAAAGGATCCTTTTCTGTGGCTCCAAGGAACACAGTGAGAGGTTTCACCAATGAAAAAGTTCATACGAGATCAAAGAGACACTTCTGGAACTTGTGATTGAAGGTATGCTCATCCTGTCTGATGGTTTGTGGTGACCGCAAGGTCATTTTGAAATCAAGTGCCTAAATATGGTGACAATTTATTTTGGGGCCCAGACTAACTGTAGACCGCTTTGAGGAGAAAGCATAGTAATTTTTTTGATCATATAATGTCTTTCTCCTGTTATCTGAGATCATGGGTTTTCCTGCCTTTCCTGTGAAACTTTGGATCCATCTGCTAGTAAAATGTATGGTCACCCCAACAATGTCACCACTCAGAAAGTTCATCCCAGGACCTGAGAAAAATACAAATCATTCTAAGGGTGTCCTATACTATTTATAAAATTAAATACTACAATCAGATCACTCAAGTATATATACATAAAAAAGCAAAATTGAACATTTCAAAATAATCTGCAAATGTGAAGGAATTTGAAACTGGAGGATAAAAATTAAGTCGGTATACTGTCTTGATTTGTAAGAGAAGCACAAGTACAGCAAATAAAATTTAGTATGGATGTTTAATGGCCTTAACTGAAGCACTGGTATGTGCCAACAAAAAGAAACCATGCACTAGGGGCTAAAAATACAAAACAATATGCTAGAGCCTAGCATTTTGCTTCATCTTTTAGAAATAAAACGAAATTTAGAAAGGCTACAACCTTCCCATTAATACTAAAATTTCATTTATTGTCTAATTTTTGTTTGTAAATTAAGCAAATATTTCATAATATGTGTATTTGTTTGAAACATTCTTTGTTTTGTATTTTTATGTGTTGTTTTGAGATTAAAATGATAGAAATTGTTTAAGCCAGGGTCCCCTGCTTTCAGCAGTGAATCACTGGGAGTCTAAACAAGTCAAAAAGATAAGAGGAAGGGTGTGCGAAATCAGTGTAATTTGCATGTGCGTAATTACGGGGAATTTCAGATAAAATTCCATCAAAATTAATGTAATTACGAAAAAAACAAAACTGGTGTTCGCTGCTATATTTTAGCATGAAATGTATTGTTGCGCCCATTTTGGCATGAAATGACTCATTCCACACTAAAAAAATTGTGCAAAGCAACACAAGCACAGTGAACAACTGCCCTTTGCATTCTGTTATTTACCTTATTCCCACACGCTCGCAATAAACTTTTACCACAAGCAGCACATAATTACACTAATTGTGTAAAATAATAATTTTGGGAATGTCTAGTAACAACAAATTACTGAAATTTCTTGTGATTACACCACCATAATGCTAATTTCTTCAGGCCTAGTTAAGAGCTGCTTCTTTAAAGGGCTCATTCCAACTTCAACCAGTATGTCAATTTGTACACTAACTCCACTTTGCTCTCGAATCTGTATTTCTACTGGTGTGCTAAGAGTGCACTCCATGGGTTTTTTCCCACACAATTTTCTCCAGTGCAATCTGACACAAACCATGCAGGCAAACTGTGTAAATTCAGATATGGAAATACCTCGTAACAGAGGAAAACGTGAGCTATTAGTGTGCCATTCTGTGGTCAAAAACGTATTGTACAATAATTTTACAATAAGGGAGATATTCCACCAACCTCCCAGATACCTTCACTCCACAGAATTCTTACTCACACACATCCCACACATACACAGAACAATCAGGACAAGCATCCTCTTACGTCACTCCTAACATGTGGAACAACCTACAAATCCAAATCAGAGCCTCCTCCTCTTTTGATGAATTCTGCAAGAAGCTGAAGACCTGTTGTTAGACTTGACAGCCTTAAAGTGGTCTTCCCCCAAACTTTTTGCCTTCACCGTAGAATTTTGCTGATTTCTTTTTGGTTGATCTTAGGACTCTGTGCTCCTTACAACTGCTAACCAGTGCTAAAGTGCTTGTTCTCTCCCTTTTAAACATGGTAAAACTGGCTTATACCCAATTGACTCATTTAATTTCCTTGTAAGTCCCTAGTAGAGCAGTACTACATGTTCGCAGGGCCTGTAAATGAACTGCTACTAGTGGGCCTGCAGCACCGATTGTGCCACCCACATAAGTAGCCCTTTAAACATGTCTAAGGTCTGCCATTGCAGCCTAGGGTGCAGTTTTAAACTGTCATTTCGACCTGACAAAATAAACTTTTTGCCGGGCCTAATCCTTCCATTTTAATACATGTAAGTCACCCCTTGGTAAGCCCTAAATAGCCCATAGGACAGGGTGCAGTGCAAGTTGGCCATGTACTTTTAACTTTTACATGTCCTGGTAGCGAAAAAATCTTAAATTCGTTTTTCACTACTACAAGGCCTACCTCTTCCATAGGATAACATTGGGTTAACTTATTACATTTAATATGAGATAACTTTCAATTGGGAGCAGGTGGGAATGTCGAATTTGATGTCTAAAGAATTGTAATCTAAAGCCCTCTTTAATGGTAAAGTCAGATTTTAAGTCAGAATTCTGAAAATACCACCTTTAGAACGTTGCCATTTTCATGTCCTAACCATTTGGTGCCTGCTTCCTTTATCCTGGGTCACATGACTAGGTGTAGCTGGCAGTGGTCTTTGAGTATTGCTCCCAGACAGTGAAACAAATGGTTGAAAGGTGTTGGCAGGATGGGCCATCTCTGACTTGATGAGGGAGAGGCGCTGTGACCTATCACACTTGCACACTGGCAAAGGGTTTGACACTAGTCTATTGTGAAGCCAGAAAATCTGGGGCCAGGGCAGGATATTCCAAACACCTCTTAGGGTGGACTCCTCCAGACTCTTCCCCCTACTTCAAAGTGTGCACCAGGAATAAATATTTCACCCTCAGACCCAACTCCTCAGTACACCTCTGGACCTGTGGAAAACTCAGAAGGACTGCTGTGCTACTCTTAGAGAAGGAATGATGCTCTGTTGCCTCACTGCCCTGCTGCCTGTGTGAAGAACTTGACCTGCAACTTGAACACAGGAGCACCATAGTAACTCCAAGGGCCAGTTGGTTGGCCTCCTGATCAGAAACCTCAGGGACAGAACAGGTTCCAACCACCTTGAACCGAGCACCTGGACTCAGTCCGTTGTGAGTCTTGTCCCCCAAGTGGTGCCACCCTAATCCTGGACCCTTGGAAGTGGACCTGAAATTGCTCCGCCAGGCCAGCTGTGGTCCTGTGGCCAGGACAGATGTAGCGTGATGCATCTCCTGACAGCTCCGCTTCGGAACCGCCACTGTGCAACGCATCCCTGATGCAGAACTTCGCATTGCAGTCTGCAGTTTCCCCCGAACCACTGTTGCGCAATGCATCTTCAGTGTGGGCCTTCACATCGGAAGCCTCTCATTGATGGCATTCTTGAAGATGGCACAGAACTCTGCATTGCAAGCCCCTTGACTTCATCGGAACCGCAGGTGTGCAACGCATCTTCAATGCAGGACTTTGCATCTCAAGCTTGTCGTCGACGGCGTCCTCAACAATGATGCAGGACCTCGCAACACAGCCTCGCAACTCCTCGGAACTGCAGCCGGGTGACTCTTCCTTGATGCGGGATCTCGCAACGTTCCGCAACCAGGATTCAAGACACTCATGCTCAAAGGGCCTAACTTGCTCCTTGTATCCGGCCCGTGCTCCATCGCGGTTGGCCTGAACTTATGACTGTGTCCCCATCCAGCGTTACAAGATAACCACAGTTGGCACTTTGTGCTCCTAGGCACTGTTTTTGCTTAAAATGGTAAAATTGCATATCTTCAGTTCTACTGATTGGATTTTTGTCGTTTTGGTGTTTATTTATTACATTTACTCTATTTTTAAATTGGTGTGGAATTTGTCTTGTGTTTTGTTTTCACTTTCTTACTCTTTGAAGTGCTGCAAAAATACTTTAGGCATTGCCTCTAAGTTAAGCCTGACTGCATGTGACAAGCTACGAGAAGGTTAAGCACAAGTTAATTTGGGGTTTGCTTGTGTTTCACCCTTACAGAGATTGTGGTTGCTGCTTGAGGAGGGTGTCAATCCCCTCAACCAGTAAAGCAATTTCCAACACCTGGCTTTTCAATTAACCAACCTACCATAGACAGTGCTAGGCTCACACAAACCTGCCCAGAGCCAGAGTACCCTCGCAGGTGATAGTGCACTATTCAAATAAACATAAGACAATATGAGATAGGATAACACAAAACAACACAACACAGCATAGTATGGCATAACAGAACAGAACAAATTACTCTGTATGATTCCAAGGGGACAGATGTTTCTGAACCTGAAATTACTGCGTCTGCAAAAACCAGAACCAGTAATTTAAGCTCAGAAAACACCATGCCCTGTTTTAACCTGTGTGAATTTGCATTCATGAAAACCAGCAAGTGCTGACAGCACAATGGACAGAGGCACCATGTGTCCCCCAAGCACAAGAACGTGGCAATGTTCTCCCACCACTGACACACCCATCCCCTGCCACTGCCACAATATGCATCACTTCCAACCTGCCCTCACCCCCCTCACCTGCAGAAATGCTAGATGTGAGTCCACATGCATCTGATACAGTGAAGTCCTGGGCCCGAGGCAGAGGCAGAGGCCCAGGGTGGACAGACCCCACCTGCCTAGAGCCAAAACACAAGAGTTAGTAATGCACCCCATGGCATCCCTCATAGGCCTTGCAAGTGCCCTGGCAGCTCCCCAGCCTTCAACTCACCACCGCAACTGGTTCTATTCATCATCAGCTCTGATTAGGTGCTATATGGGAGGGTTAACCCCCAAGGAATTCTGAATTCTATGTATGATTTGATGAAAAAAAGCCTGCTTAGTTATTCCCCATTCAATGGAATTTACTCATAATTGCACAGTACTGGTCGGGTGTTTTTGAATGGTACAGGTGTTTCTGTGTGTTGAATTTGCACACCATCAGTATTGTCCACATCTTAATCGGGCAATAAGTGAATACTGGGTGTACAAGTACCATTTGGGACTGAACATTGAAGGGAATGAGCCCCTAGTTATTTTTGGAAGGTTGCTATAGTTGCACAAATTTTGGTCCTAGAGAATTTGTTGTACAAAAAGTACTACTCCTTCCAGCACGCGGACTTCACGTAATGCTATAAATTATAAATGTAATTGCCTGTAGCTAATTCAATTAATGTAGCAGTCTCTCGAGCATATTCAGGTATGCAACTGGATCTGCTTGATTGCAGGTATCCTTCTGCATCAGTAGAGGGAAGCAGATATTGCGGAGCAAACAGTGTGTTCTGTTCAGCTAAATCTGAACATTTGACGTGAACTTTTTGACACCCATGAAGGACCTATATCCTCAGCAGAAGGAGGTGTTTTCATAGAAGGGTACGGGCACAAAATAACATCCCTTTAACAATGCTTTTTCAATGAATTCTTGATTTTTGTTATGCTATATGTTATTTTTTATCCACTAGAAAAATCACCTACAACTCTCAGGCTCACGGCACAAGACAGAACAATGTATTGCCCTAGGCAGTGGTGGTTGCTGGCAACAGAAAGAGCTGGGACACCGTGGTGGGAAATAATAATTTTTAAAAAGCACCTGCCGCTCCCGGTCCCGCTGCCGGCCGCCTCGGTGCTCCTCTGCTTCCAGCGGCCACAAAGCACAGGCTCCCAGACTCCCCACCCAATCCAGACTCTGCCCTCATCCTATTACCCAGCATGTGAGCAGCGTCTGGATTGACCTGAGCAGGCTGGTTTAATGCTCGCTCAAGCACAGGGAGTCTGTGCCTTTTCTCCACCCGGCTGCACAACGCAGTTGGGTTGGAGAAATCTAAGTGCGCAAGTCGGTTTGGCCATCCTAAGAGGGCTGGCCAAACTGGCATGCGCACTTACCGTGCCCACCACTCCTCCTCCCTGTTGTCCATGGAGGATGGCCCGGCCCTGCCCTGCCCTACACTCGCGACATCAGCTCACTCAGTCAGGGACTGAAAAATAAAATGATAATAAAATTGCTTTATTATCATTTTATTTTTCATTTACTGGCACGGAGCAGTGGGGTGATGCTCCTCTGCCATTACGGAGGAGCTGCTACTGGTCCTAGAGCATCTAGTTCTGCTGTGCCTTGTGCCCAATGCCCTAACTTACAGAATGTGTGATCGACCTAAGGCTGTGCATGGCAGGCTCAAGCCCACATCTCAAGCACCCACCAAACATGGGGGGGATATTTACAATGATGTAACGCAGTGCAGCACTGTAAGCAATTCTGCTGTGCTGAGCTGCGTCCTTTTCAAAACACAGGGATGCACCAAATTAACAAGAATACAGCGCATCCTTGTGATCACCCATTGCGTTGGCGCAAAAAAAGATGCCTAGTGCAAAGGCAGGCACCCTTGCACCATGGTGCAAAGGTGCCTGCGTTGCAGGAATGATTGTGTTTGTGCAGGAAGGGATACCTTCCCGCACAAAAACAATCATTAATGGTGTTTTGCTCCTACTATGTGTGCTGCAGAATACAGCACACACAGAAAGAGCAAAAAACGAGGAGAAATATTAGTATTTCTCCTTGCTGTGGCAATCTAACGCCTCCTTTTGAAAGGCATTAGTTTTTGGCATTGCTTCAGATATGCCCACAGCAACACCATTTGCACGCCCCTTTGCCGCAGAAAACTGCATTGCAGAGGGCCATATTAACAAGGGGGCGTTAAGCCACACTAAGTGGCTTAGCGCGGTCTTGCAAATATGGGCTAGCATAGAGCGCCACCAGAGTGTCAAAAATAGTGACGCTCCACTGGTGCTAGTGGCTTGTAAATATGCCCCAGGGTCTAGTACCCATGGTGTGGTCTCTGATCATGCTAGCAGAGGGGAACATTTGTTCTTGACTCTGTCATGGGGATGCCTTGCCCTGCCCCATTTATTTCGGACAGCTGGGATTGGCAAGCGTTGTAAAACGATTTTATCCGACAGACCATCCATATTCCAGATGGGTTGGAGTCTAGTGTATGGCCTGTCATAGCATTCTGTCCTTACTATAATGATACCCCTTTGAGGTTGTCACATGGCTAGACTGATCTCCTGTTAGGGGTGTCTGATATAAAGCTTCACTTCCTAAAGTCATTCCACTGTTTGGACCTAGAGGGACCTTCAACCAGAACCCCTACCCACCCCTTTACAACCTCTTCACGCTGTACCCAGCATTAATGACAGTGCAACACCCACCATCAAGGTTAGCTTAAACCACCCTACATTACCTTTTTCCTTGAGTGAAGGGCTTGGTATCATTTGCTTTAAATTTCTTGAGTACCATCACATTCTTCAAACAATATTTATGGTTTGGCACATTTTTCAATGGACAGAGCAGCAGGACACATTAGACAGAACTTACTGTACTCATCGAAAATTGCACAAAAATGTGGAATGTTCAATGCCATGCATCTGGGTTATAACCGTGCACACAACAGCATTAATCACTAAGACCCACCACACTCAAACAAAAAATATCTGAAACAACAGCACACATACATCCAACAGACTATAGATATATCATTATGTTGGATATTATTGTGGCCACAACAGCATTACCTACACAGGGAGCTATTGCAGCTAAGTAGGCCTTAGCATGTTTTTCTGTTTCAGAGATGGCATTAGTGAAACTGTGGTTTGCTGAATTTCACAGCTGTCTTCCTCGAAACAGAGGGAAAAAGTCAACAAAGGAAAGCAACGAAGCAAGACATTTCCAGGAATGTTTTGCCTTTTGTGGTGATTCTTGAACTACACACACCATTATGAAATGTCAGCATTTTCACAAAACTGCACCAAAACAGCAAACCCACAAACTTTCATGAAAAATATGACTTTTGTCAGGATCTCTTGACAGTGTCTGGGCAGGACAGGAATAATGCATGCAGTTCATGCTAAATGTCTGATCTAGCAGGTTTTTATGACGTTCTTGAATGCCTAATGATTATATACCATTGACTGAGTTTTTTTGTTTTTATGGGGCATCTTGCAGCAGATATTGTCTAGCCAGGGCATGGTGTTACACTTTTTGGAGAATGGACAATTAATGCGGAAAACCCAGTGGTTGAAAAACATATCCTGGAATTTTATAGATTTTCCTATTGGTATTCTGTTAAACGTGAGTAAGGAAGGAAGGACAAGAAAAAAGGAAGGAGAAGGAAGGAAGGAAGGAAGTAAATAAATCTTGGCATTGCATTGGCATGAGAAATGTGGGCTGCATTGGTGTGCAGATTATTTAGGAATCTGACTGTGACTGTCAGTGATGACAAAGGGTTTAGAGTGTGTGGCCAAAAAGACTTAGTCACAGAGGTGGAGCTTGTTTTGAGCAATAATCATCTCTTATTTGTTTAAAATCATCTTAAGCCAATTGATGTGTATGTAAGTGTGGAAGTCTCCAACAAAATGTGGAGGGTTTTATAAGGTGGGATTACCTGCAAAGGGTTTCCTTATTTTGGGGGATGTACTTCTCAGTAGATGGTAAAAGTGAAGGACCTTATGTGTAAGGCAAGTAAGAAGGCAGATATATTGAAGAGTGTAAACACAAGATGGTGTCCATGAGGTGTCCATAATATTGTACACTGCCTACATTAGTTGTATACTTTGTACTCGTTGCTACTTTAGGAAAGGAGACTTTTCAAAGGATATACACTTTCACAGAGCGGTTGCAATATACCAGGCAAAAAAATGAGTATAGGGAGGTAAAAGATTTACCACTCTGACATGAATGTTGTAGATAAGGAATTCTGGCTCTGTGACTAACAATTAGGATTTGCTCTTACGAGAAACTTAGCTCAGATACTAGTCCCCCCCACAAATAGTGAGTAAGTGAAACAAACAATTGATGAGCATGTGTTAGACCTGGCACCATTGGCGTTGGTCTCCCTTCCATTTTTTGCTGTTACCTCCTGTGTTTTTGCTGTGTGTTGGACTCCGTTTTGCTGGTCTAGATGCTTTGGGCACTTTGCCATTGCTGTTCAGTGCCAAAGTGCAAGTGCTCCCTTTGTAAATTGTTGTTATGGATTAGTGGTTCCATGATTGGCATATTTGATTTACTTGTCAGACCCTAGTATAGTGCACTGTGTGCGCCCAGGGCCTGTAAATCAAATGCTGCTAGTGGGCTGCAGCACTGATTGTGCCACCCACAGAAGCAGCCTGAAAAATGTAACTCTGGCCTGCCATTGCAGAGCCTGTGTGCAGTCTGGGACTGCCATGTCAACTTGGCAAGTGCACACACTTGCCAATACCTAAACCTTCCCTTTTCTACATATTAGTCACCCCTAAGGTAGGCCCAAGGTACCACTGTGGGCAGGGTGCAATGTAAGTGAAAGGTAGGACATGCCCTGATGTGTGTGGCATGTCCTGATAGTGAAATACTGCCAATTTCGTTTTTCACTATTGCAAGGCTACCTGTTCCAATAGGGCAGAATGGGGAGTTTGTTTATAACATCTTATAAACAAAACTGGCCCTGGGAACAAGGTAGAAAAATGAAGTTTAGTATGCCTGAACTCAGAATGTTAAAGTGCATCTTTTAGTGTGGGTGATTTTTACATTCTGTGTTTGAGAATACCACTTTTAGAAAGTAGGTATTTTCTTGCCTAACCATCCAGTGTGCCTCTGCTAGGTTTGTGTATTGCATGTCTGGCTTTTGGGTGACAGGGGCTGGAGAGGGGCAGCGGCTCCAGAAGTCTAATGAGTCAGGGCTGGGCTGAATAGACCTGGGCTGCATTTAGAGTAGGGGGAGGAGATTTCCTTTCACCTGAATGGGCCTGGTCTGCCTTCAACAATGCTGTCTCCACCTCCTGCCAGGAAGCTGCACCAGTGAGTACAGAACTGGTTTTGGCTGGGCACAGACACTCTCTGCCTTCAGAGAACAAAGGATTTTTGTGTATAAAAAGAGGGGCCCAGACCCCAGACTTTTAGATCACTTCTGGGAATCAAGAGGAACCTTTGCCAAGGAGAAGAGCCGGAGAAACTGAGGAGGAATACTGCCCCTGTGCTGTTTGATGTCTGCGGTTGGCCTGCAGTGGCTGCTTGCTGCCAAGGAAAGGAAGAAAAGGACTTTGCTGTTTGCTTTGTCACCTGCTTGCAAGAAGATCTCCAAGGGCTTGAAACTGAGCTTGCCTCCTGTTCTGAATTTTCAGGGACACAAAGACTTCACCACCACCAGCTCCCCTGAATTTCCTTGCTGGGAATTCCAACCTGCAAAGTGGTGCCTGCTGCTGTTTAGGACCACTAGAGACTGTTTGTCGCTGGGAGCTGGAAAATCGACGTGACATCCAAGAAGCGTGTCGCATTCACACCTGTTTCCGATGCATCGCCAAAGAAACCGTCGCAGCGCCTGCCGCGGCTCAAGAAATCGCAGCACGACGCATCGGGTGCAACGATCTATGAAGTCAGAGGTCACCGCACCGATCCCGGCGCAGGCCTGCTGTGCGGCTGCACGAAACCACGCATCGTACCGGATCGACGCATCGCGGCGCCAAGACTGTCACATTGTTGGGGGATGCAGTAAGAAACTGACGCATCACCTCCCCACGCAGTAAGAAACCGACACATCACCTCCTCTCCGGTAAGAAACCGACGCATCACCTCCCCTGCGCTGCAGTAAGGAACCAACGCATCACCTCCCCGAAGCAAGGAACCGACGCATCACCTTCCCTGCGTGTAAGGAACCGATGCATCACCTTCCCTGTGGCCATTTTGTTTGTTTTGCGTGACGCATCCAAGGTACTTTGTGAGAAAAGTGTCGCATTTACAACTTTATTTATTTAATTTATTTATTTATTTATTTGAAAAGTTTTATATAGCGCTGGCTAGACCCGAAGGTATCAGAGCGCTTTACATGAGGACGAACGAAGTTAAAAAGTTACATCAGTTGCTGGAGAATAGTTACATGAGTTACGAAAGCATAGCATAAACATATGGGGAGGGGGTAGGAAATACAACGGGGAGACGAGGAAAAACAGTGTCCGACGTCCGGCTGGGTAGGTGACGGCCGAGGGGTGAACCAGAGCCAAACTCCTCTATAGCTGCATAGGACAGCTCCACCGGTCATCGGCCAAAGGTTGCTCGGGCACCGTAGTACATACAGAAGGTTCTAGATTCCTCCTAGGGGGGCATCGTCAAACAGTTCCATTGCGAGCGCCGGTCACGGTGTGCAGAGCTGGGCTCCGAGCGGTAGTAGGATCATTCCCAATCCTCTGCTGTGTGTGACTCCCTTGTCGCTGTGGTCTCTCTCAGAGGGGTCTCTGAAACTCCAGAGCACAGATGCTGGATCCCTCCTTGGTGTCTGTCCACTGCAATCGCAGTGAGGGTTAAGGCTGAGACGTGCAGCGAGCAATACCGAGCAAATCGTCTGACATGACATGCCCTTTCCGAAGATCCACGTGCTGTTCACAAAACGAGCCAGAGTGAAGGGGGTGTTCAGGAGAGTTATCAGTATGTCGACGACGGCCAGGTTGAGGATGAAGAGACATTTAACTGAACTATTTCTACCATTTGAAAGCCTTATTTTTAATACTGTATTGTGGATTTTTGTCGTTTGGTCTTGTTTTGGTTTAGATAAAGATTACTTATTTTTTCTAAACTGGTGTGGTGTCCATTTGTAGTGTTTTCACTGTATTACTGTATGTGTTAACAAATGCTTTACACACTGCCTCTGAAATAAGCCTGTCTGCTCGTCCCAAGCTACGAAGGGGGTGAGCAGGGGTTATTTTAGGAGTGTATCTCCTTACCCTGACTAGAAGCAAGGGCCCCAATTTGGACAAAGGTACCTACCTCTGCCAACTAGAGACCCCCATTTCTAACAGCATGTGTATGGTGTGCCCACTGTGTGAAGATTTATCAATTATAGGGATAAGAAAAGAGATGGCACGAAGCCCTAGACACATTTTTGAGCATGACTTAAATTGCACACCTGCAAATGAGTATGCAAAAGTCAACTGACGTAATACTTATGTGGTTCTACTGGATTTTCGTTTTCAGATACACCATGATAAATACTCAAACAATATGGAAATCAGTAGCAAAAAAGAATCTGTGGATTTTCACATTTGCAAAAAGAGCACCAGACTTAGAAATACCCAAACACCTACAAGCAAAAGGTGGTCAGTGAGGGTGTTGTTAGTAGGTACCTTATCCTGAGAATAGCCCAGGACCCGCTTTGGGAAAACAAGTGCAAGATCATTTCAACACATTAGACATAAAGGGTCATACACAATCCCTGTGTGTTTAATCTTGAAGAAGGGAGGCGGCAATAAAGAGGGCCCTAGTCTACCTCGAGGCAATTGTAGCTCACTAAGTGCAACTAAAGACCGTGGGGCAGTACCAAACTGTACCACCAGTGCATGATGCTTCAAAGAATTAAGAACACACTAAGAACTTCAGAGCTTAGGGAGCCCACCCCAGGCATCATCCTGGTCAGGTGTGAGGAGTGGGAACCCAATGATGAAGCATGCCACAAATGTGGGTGAAAGTTCTGCATCCTTTTAAAGAATTAATTCAGCAGACAAGTCAGTTGGGCCATGGGGACACAAAATCTCTTCACATGGAATATAGACCTGTCTCACCTAATTGTTCTTCCATACATTGCAGGTAGAAAAAAAGAAGCAGGGAGGGGGACAAAATGCACATATTTAAAAAAGCCACATTTATTGGTTATACAAAAGCATGAAAGATTTTTGTTAAAATGTTGTCCATTCTCAAAATAGTCAAATTCTGTTGGTGTATTTGATCTGTGTAATAGACTGAAGCATGACATTGTATTAGTAAATTGGATCAGCGTTTGCTAAATAGAAATCAAACTGAGAATGGATTTACAAAATTTGTAGCATAATCATTTAGTTGCATCCTAGTGGAACTAGGGAGCTGAAATAATTATAGAAATACAAAAAGGCAAAAAAAACATAACTGCATCACATAAATTACATGAGGTTCTGCTTAGAGTACATAGTTTAGAGCCACAGTGCCGCCACTTCACTGAGGGGGGGGGTTGCAATGGCTCATTTTAATTCAATTATTCCTGCTCCCGTGGTCCGCCTCTTTTTAGGCCACACCTCCTATTATTCAGTGCTTAATTTGAGCCAGTGGTTTCCGATGCTTGTGACTGGCACTTAATTGTCAATACCGGCGCGTGTGGCAGTCTGCCACAAGGTGGCACTGTCTGAGATAACCACAACAACAGTCAATTATTAATTCAGTATATATTAAAAATGACTATTACCTGCCGCCAAAGCCATTCTTATAGATTTGGGGGCCTGGAATAGTCCGAATTGTCACACTTGTAGGATTGTGATGGTTAGTAGTTGTGTTGTTATTACCATTGGCAGCATAGCAGGGGCAATGTGTGGTGCAAGCTGCAGTGGCATCCTGACGGGAGCCCTGGCACTTGTTTTTTTTTACAAATTAAGTACTGCTATCATTGCCCAAGAATCCTCCCAATGTATCAAAAGGAGGAGCTCAGTTGTGGGTGGTGTTGCCTTTGAGCATCAATGGACACACAATGTCAGTGCCTATGCTGCGGGCACTCTTCCTGCACCATGGAGGAATAAAGGAATTGGTGATACAGATCTGCAGAAATCAGAACTAACATGGATAAGGAATAAGATTTTCTAAACTAGTCTGGATCCTATTCTGTTTCTTCTCTTTTTGCTATAAAAATAGAAAAAGTGTTTATCTAACTGCAATTACAAGTATCTCACAATCGCAATTGTGCAGTTACGACCTGGAAAGGTGACAGCTCTGTTCTGAACTTAGGATAGCATGTGGTATCTGACAAAGATGTATATTTTTTCTGTCATCTTTTATCTACCAATATTGGTAAACAGCATTTCTTTTATTTTTCAGGAAGAGTTAAAACGACTGCAAAATGCACTGGAAGAAGTTAATAATGGGAAATATCTAATTCAGAGGTAAGATTCTTATCATATTTGCAAAGAAATAAGCATGAAAATTTAAACTATTTTCTCAGAATTACAAGTATATATTTTTATAGATCAATTCATAAAATTTGCTCTACAATGATTTAGTTGTAATGCCCATATTAACTCATGAATTTAAAATATATTTTTTCTTTCTGTTTGTAGTATTTTCTTAGAATACATGTTTTTCATTGTTACTTAATTTTGTTAATTCTGAGGCGCCTCATGTGGACTTATTTGCAACATTTGCTTAAATAGGGAAGGTAGTTGCAACGCAGACCTCATCTTCTCCCTGCATTTTCTTCTGTCCACCTTCAATACTAGAGTTACCCTTCAAAATCAAGGAAGCCCTCAATGGTGTAAAAAAAAGAAGTGCTACTCAAAGATCATGTGAGATGCGTTTATTGCAAGAAGGAAAGAGTAATCTTCACACATGACCATCACCAGTTCAGTCTTACAGAGTAGATTCCTACAGAACTCCAACAGCCACCCTTGAATCCTCAGCCAGCAACACAGGTTACACAGGTCCTACCAGAATACAGGCCCCAAGCTGTGTACGCGAGGAGAGTCTCTCTGTACAACCCATGTGGAAGGAGGCTGTATACCAAGCTTGGAGTTTTTGATGAGCGAAATGAGTGCAGGTAAATTTGAAGGAACATATGACAAATACGGGAGGACAGTAAGCTGGAAAAAAAACATCAAGATAACAGGAGCTTAAGTAGCCAAGAAGGGATGACAATAACAACGTTTGGCAACACGGGAACAGGTGACAAACTGAGTGTAAGTGGAAAGAAGTGAGAAAACTGTGAGATGTTGTCAGGCATTCTGCCCATGTCTTAATAGGCCATATATAGTAGCCTTGTCCCTCTTGCCACAGAAGTCCCGCCTCTAACCCAGAAGTGCAAAAGGTGAGTTCTCATACTAGCTTCCATGTTCCTGTTCTACACAACCTCCATGCTTGTCCTCTTCTGATCTTAAAGGCCAGTTGAAAGCTGGGAATTCTAATGCTCTAGCTTCCTTACTTTTCCTGACAGTATCATTTTATGAAGTCCTGGAAAACACCTGAATAATAGCATCATATGACTGTGTATGACATAGACCATACCCATGAGAGTGGAAGAGGTTATTCCTAAATTAGTCTCAATGATGGTTTCCTAATCCTACCAGAAGACCTTTTCAGAAATTATATCCACTACTTATCTACCTGCATGTGGTGTGCATTTTCATCAGGAAAATTAAGATGGTTTCCACTGTGGCCACTCCCCTTTTACAATTATGACTCATTACCAATGGAAACACCATGTTTCGACATTTTGGTGGTCCTTTAAGGACTGTCAGTAGTTTGCTGAGGAACACATTGTAAAACTTGTCGATCATTGTTATGTTCCAGCATTTACTATCTTCAGTCACAATGCTGCCTTTGTTCAATGTTGTTACTTTAATGGGAACAGAATACAAAGAAAGTGGGTAATTCTGATTCTCATTAACTTCTTTGATCTGATATTACAGTTTTTGGGCATGTGCCGTTGGTCATACAACCTTTTTACCATCTGTTATTTAAGGGAAACGTTTTTACTTACTTCATCAACAGTGTTACTGGGGAACACTGAAGTAATTTAGAACATTTTTTTAACCAGCAGAGACAAACTTGTTACACCGGATGCCTGAGCTTCAGAAGCAAACCAGGATTCACTTTACTTGTGGAATGCACAAATATCCTGTGAGCCCACAGTCTTTCCCTGACAGTGTCTATGTATGGAGCACTTCTTTGTACACTCAACTTGATAATATATTTCAAAGAACAATTAAAGTGTGTTCTGCTTGTCCACTGCACTACACATCATACAAGGCAGATGCTATGCGGATGTTTTGATAGGCACCAATAAATTGTTTAATTTCTTCGGACACCACTTGTACACCATTATCAATCAAAAGAACTGAATACATCATGTAAAAAGTTTTTAAAATGTACATATTAACAGCACTCACACATCTGGACTCTAGCTTTTTAGACTAGTAGTCTACTAAAACTAAAGCAAACTTTACATGGCTTGGCAAAATATTAAATGGTCCCACAATGTCAAGCGCCATCTTCTGCCGTGCAGCTTCCAGCCATGGAACAGGGAGAATGAGTAAACATGTGGTAGATGCATTTTTGCCACTCGTAGCACAAACTTCATATTGCCTGACCCTGGTTCTTTAGACCAGACATGCCTAGGTGATCTTGATGTCTATTTTTTAAGACAATTGATCTAATGAGTTTTAGAGGAGTGCACTTATCATCGCTTCTCTTAACCTACCTCTCATTTGTTAGCAAATTTGTTTATGTAAAAAATGTCAACACTTGTTTTTTATTTTATCGTCATACACTGCCTTCACCATGACAAGCACTGCTAAATGGCTTCAGCTGTTTTGATAACCTCTTGTGATTTAGCATCCCCAAAAATCCATAACTGTTCTTGAATTCTCTTAGAATTGTTATTTACCCTTAGTTGGATCTTAATCATCTCATCTACTGCTGTACCAAAGCTGCATGAGTTAGCCAATCCCCTCAATGCAGTGAGAAACTCATTACATTTGTCATGTAATTTTTGAGCCTATGTCTGAAAGTAGCACATTTATAATGTTATAGTGTTTTGAGATGTACATCTCTTTTCCTGGCTATTCATAGGCTCATCAAAATCGGATCAATCATTTAACCTGCCACTTCAATGTAATAGCCTGGGTAATTTTCTCCTGACCCTCAGAAGTTAAGACTTGTAAGAGAATGCTCTCTTTTCTTTCAATTGGCATTTTGTCTGCCTTAATAGCAAACAAGTACATCAAAAAATTCCTTCTTCCACCTCTTTTATGATATTATGGGATCATGGCTGCATTGCAAACATTTCTGCGGCGGATCAAATTTCATGTAGGAAGAAACTGGAACAAGTAACAGCATAATTTGAATCCAATAGCAAATTAACACTCTAGAACAACCAAAAGGCACTAATTGTGTACATAACATTCTGAGTACATGAATTGAATATAATAAACAGGATATATGAAATGCAAAGTTCAAAGTTTGGTGTGGAAACAGCTATTAACACAGATCCTGTGTGCACACCATCAGAATTATTCTATTGTCAGATGCATGCATACTCATCGCTAATTATTCCAAAGTGTGAGCTTTACTTAATGTGTGTGTTACAGCACAGGTGTCAGAATACTGCCCTAAGTGGCCAACAGGTGTTGATGTAGCCTAAAAAGAACATAGACACACTGAAGAAGAACAGCACTAGATGCAGTAAGTGAGGTGCCGTGCTTTCTCCCAGGAGTACCTAAGGAACAAAACTGTCAACACCGCTGAAGTCCTTGAGACACTTCTCAACAGCGCTGGTGGAGTTCCACCAAAGCTGAAGCTGTGACAAGTCTGGAAAAAATTACCACGGGAACGCCCATCAGCACTGGCATACCTCTCTGAAACATTTAACATAACAGTTATGTCATGTTATTGTTACCTATTAAGCGCGGAAAATCACCCTGAAAGGGTCTCTAGGCGCTGCTTCACATCGTCAGTTTTGGGCTACAGACTGGGGTATTCTGAGTTATGAACTAATAGAGCGGCTAAAATATTAATATTTTAAGAGCTTTTTTGAACTGTCTGTGGTCAGTGTTGACACGAAGATGTACTGGAATCTGGTTCCAGTATTGAGGGGCTAGGTACAAGAATGATCTGGCCCCATTTAAGGTGGTAAGGATGCGGCGAGGGTGTAACAAACGTTTGACACAGGACCTAAGACTCCTGGTGGGGGCATATCATATGAGTTTTTTTCTGTAAATACTATGGTCCTTTCCCATAGAGGGATTTGTGAACCAAACAAAGAAGTTTAAACCGTGATCGCGTTTTTTATGGGCAGCCAGTGGAGGCTTCTAAGAACGGGTTCTGAAGGCAACAGGGGTGAACGGTGACAAACTAGATGCGCTGCTGTATTTTGGACCACCTGAAGGTTTGAAAACAGTCCTTCATTCATAGAAGCCATTAGCACATTCCCATAGTCCAGGCAACTGATTATGAGGGCCTGGACTAGGGATTTTCTTGATTAGAGTGGTAACCACTGAAATACTTTTCTTAAAAAGTGCATAATTCCAGAAATGTGCCCGTAATGTAGTTTACATATTCCTTTATGGACAGGTTCTCATCCACCATAATTTCTAAGTTTCTCACCACTACCTTAGGAGTTGGGGCTATGCCTACACTAGGAGACTAGGAGCTAAAGAATGATGATGGATTAAACCCAGATCAGTTGACTGGGGGTGAGTGCTTACAATGTTCAACACTCCGTCCATCATCCCCTTTGGTTTTGCATTGTTCGCCCTAAGTTGGCAGGGTATGCCCAGACGTGGGCCCTTGCTCACTTTGCCACTGGATTCAAGATAGCCTGGCTGATGAGGGCTGTGAGCCCGAAACCGGTCCCAGGATGCTTGTTTCCGGTCCAGGGAAGACATGGCTTGGCAGTTCGGGCTGGACTGTTCCCATGAGGCACAGGGTCAGACTGATTTGCATATGGCCATGTCTGAACTGGGGTGGCGGAGTGAGCTAAAGAATGATGATGGATTAAACCCAGATCAGTTGACTGGGGGGAGTGCTTGCAATGTTCAACACTCCGTCCATCATCCCCTTTGGTTTTGCATTACACTAGGAGACCACCAGTCATCTGACCAGACCGAGTGGGCCTTCCCAAACAATACAGCCTCTTTTTTGCTTGCATTAAGTTGCAGACAACTATGCCGCATCCACGTGGTGATATTATCCATGCAGATGAATTTGCTAAGTACACATTCAACCCTTGTGGGGTTTTGTCATTGTATAATGGGTGTCTTATTGTTAGCGAAGTTATTGGCACTCATTTTATCAACCAAGGAAGGGTGGAAGGCTGCGTGGACCCACCAGGATTCAAACATGTGGCCGAGGAGTCAAGACAGAGGTTACTAGAGTGGGTACATTAGTCCACTGAACCACCACTCTCAGCTCCTATTCCATAATGGTGCCTGTGTAGTAACCTTTACGATGAGCAGATCAGGTGGTTTCATATTTGATGAGGTCGCAGGATGATCGACATAAATGACGGGCACAGTGCTTCCACAGACGACTGTGCATAGTCAGTCAGTCAAATCACTTTATTTCGACCTCCAGGGCCATAAAAGTGCAATCAATACAATGAATATAATCATAAAACACGGTTAAAATTCTGTGCATAGTCCTACTATAGGTGGCCAGTCACACCGCAAGATCGCACATTCAGAAAGTGAAGATGCTTCTCGGGATGTCAATCGTGTAAAGTGAGTTTATTGCAAGAAAGAAAGAAGCATCCATGACAAAGGTGAGAAAGAATGGGCAGAAGGGAAAATATCACTATGAAGTGGTGTACATCAAAACTTATCGATAAAAAAATTACTCAAGAGAAGAGAATGTCACGAGTGAGGATATTAAGCAAGTTGTACTGGGTTTGACGTTTCAGTGCTTAGCATAAGAACCTTGTTTTACAGCAGTTAGACTGGTGCAAATTATGTTGCACATTATATGAACGGATCTTGGAATTAAAGTCTCTAAGTTAAACACTGTTCTTTAGCTTCTCTAAATTAATTGTTTCAAGTTTTGGGTTAAATAATTTTGAAACAAAATATTCCATTGTCACGGGGTGACCCCGGAACCAGGGACGACCGAGCTAACAGCTGACTGGTGGTCTGCGCCCCCGGTTACCACTCCCCCTCTTCCTTCCCGACAGGATAAATGGGACCAGGGCTCCTTTAAGGAAACCGAAGCGGATGAACCCGAAATAGAGACCTGCCCCTTTAACTGGGACGACATCCATGCAAGGACCGCCTCCGTTCTACACGTCAGCTCCCAAGCTCCAATGAGTGCCGGGAAGATCCAGGAAGCGAGAAGGGAGTCTTCCGGACTCGAGGAGGGAGACGCAGGAGAGACGGACGCGGAGACCAGAAACCCGAGGATCCCAACAGCGGGACGAGCATCGCTGTGACGAGACGAAGAGGGAGTGGACGACCCGAAGCTGCCAGGAGGCCAACGTCCCCACGCTGCGCCCAGCCACGCTTCAGGAGAAGCGTGGCTCTCGAAGGTATGGAAAAGGGTTGCGGGTGGGTCAGGACACGGGGAAAGACCGGCGAGTAGAGGTGTTTCCTAACTCATCCTCTATCCTCCCGCTCCTTGTTTCCCCTACCCTTCGAGCACCCTCACCTTGTGTATAGCACCGAGCACCAAACCGGGTGGTCCCTGACTCCCTTCCCCCTCATACAGCGTTACGTGATACTGATCCCTGTTCCCTTCTTCTTCCTAAGTACCGGAGCGACGCAAGCCATGAAACGGGCGGAGACCGGACAAGGGAAAACACAGACAAGAGTGAAGAAGCCCCAGGATAAGAGAGATTATTATTGTGGCATAACTCTGGCTTCTGTTAGAAGGAGACGAACCCTGCCAATAAATCCTTCTTTATCCCGACGTAGTCTCGACCTCAATCCTTCCCCACGCCCACAAGTGGTGGAGAATGCGGGAAACACGTCCATTGATCCTGTAATAATGGACAATCTGATACAACACCTTGTCCACGGCCAGGACAAATTAGGATGGGCCGTTGAGCGTCAAATGACGTCGGCACAAGCCGACCGCGAAATATTCAAAGACTCCATGACGTCCCAAATGGAGAACTTGCAGAAATTGATGGCGGACCGTCTAGTGACGCCACCACCAACCGGGCCACACCATGGTCCCTCCGGTGTGTCCCTACAGAAGTTTATACCAGGGGAGGACCCGGATGCGTTTATGTTGAACTTTGAGAGGGTCGCCAGGGCTTGTGGTTGGCCGGCGGAAAAGTGGCCCTTCTTTTTGGCACCGCTGTTAACCGGAGAGGCCCAAGCCGCTTACCAAGTGGCAAACGCGAACGGGACCACGTCATACCCCGCCATCAAGGAAATCATTTTGGACCACCTAGGCCTCGATGAGGAGGCATTCAGGTTACGTTTCCGGAGGGAGAGGGGAGCACCCGGAGAAAACCCTAAAACCCTCTTCTTCCGGTTGAAGGCCGCAGCGGACAAGTGGCTACGACCAAACGAAAACACTAAGGAAGGTATTATGGACCAAATATACCTTTGAGCAATACTTAGAGGCGTTACCCTACAATACGCAGAAATGGCTACGCCAGCACACGAATTTGACTACGGAATGGGCAGTTGACATGGCCACCACCTTCGCCAGGGCCCAACCCCGACCTGCTATGTGGAAAACCGAAAAACCACACAAAACGACAATGGTGAAAACTGAGAAGAAAACCTACCGTCCCTACCAGGAGGGACCCCGTCCCAAATCCTCAAAGCCAGACGTCCCCCCATTTAGAGGCCCACAGTGCTTTGAATGCGGGGAGTGGGGCCACCTCGCCAGGGTCTGTCCCAGAAGAAGACCACCGGAACAACCGATGGAAGTAGGATACATCCCTCGGTCCATCTTGTACACGGCTGAGATGGGGGCCACCTTTTACGTAAGCATGGAGGTGAATGGGAGACTCGTGAAAGCCCTACTGGACTCAGTCTGTAGACAGTCAGTGATACAGGGTTCCCTTGTATTCCCCTCCCAGCTCCTTCCCGACGAAACAGTCCATATCCGGTGTGTGCACGGGGACGTGAAACAGTACCCAGTGGCCAAGATCAGCCTTATCCACAGAAGAGGGGAACCACACACAGTAAGGGTAGGGGTGTTGGACGACTTACCTGAAGACCTCATTATAGGGACAGATAACCCGGGTTTTTTAGAGATGTTCCTGGCCACAGTGCATACCACTCCAGAGAAGGAGAGTCCAGGGAAGACGGTACCTGCCTTCGTCTCCCCAGAGCCTTGGGTTATGGACAGGAGTTTTAGGTTTGAGTTTTAGGTTTGCTCATCTCAATGACCCCACCTTACAGAACGCATGGCAAACCGCTAAGACTAACCCATCTCCCACAACATACCCTCACTTCACAATCAATAAGGACTTACTATACAGAGTAGCCTCAAAGGAGGACGTTCCTCAACTTCTCGTCCCTATGTCCTTTAGAGAACAAATCTTGTTCTTCTCACATTCGCACCTCACGGCGGGTCACATCGGGGCCGAGAAGACTACCCAAAATGTGCTTAGACGTTTTTATTGGCCTGGGGTATACGGTGATGTAAAACGGCACTGTCAAGAATGCGATATCTGCCAGAAGAGAAACTCATACCACCCTCCTCCGGTACCCCTACAACCTCTCCCAATCATTGGTACCCCATTTGAGAGAGTCGGTATGGACCTCATTGGGCCCCTACCAAAAACAAATAGAGGGAACCTGTATGCATTAGTCATAGTAGACTACTCAACCAGATTTCCCGAAGCTTTTCCCTTGAGAGCAGCAACCTCTTCCAACATTTCGGAACGCCTCGTTGAGTTGTTCTCGAGAGTGGGATTCTCTAGGGAGATCCTCACGGATCAAGGGACCCCATTCGTGTCACGCCTCATGAAAGAGGTCTGCAAAACACTCAACCTCCGTCACATAAAAACGTCTGTGTACCACCCCCAAACCGATGGGTTGGTGGAGCGGTACAACGGTACCCTGAAAACGGTTCTGAGAAAGATACTTCAGAACGACGGAAAGGAATGGGACCAACTGCTCCCTCTGGCCCTGTACGTGATCCGAAGGCAAAAACAAAGTTCCCTAGGGTGTTCCTCTTTCGAACTATTGTACGGAAGGCAGCCCAGGTCCCTTTTAGAAATAACCAAGGAGGCCTGGGAAAAAGAGGAAGCGGAGGAAACTCGAGGATTCCTCGAATACACACAGAACCTAAAGAATAAAATAGGGAAGTTGAGGGATCTGGCCTACTCCCAATTAGAGAAGAAACAGGAGAGACAGAAAACCCTGTACGATAAAGGAAAGAAGTGGAGGCGCCTGAGCATCGGCTAACTGGGTGTTAGTCTTGCTGCCCTGCGTCGTCTTGTAAATTCCGGTCAGAATGGCTTGGTCCCTATAAAATCGTAGGCACTATCGGAAACACAAGCTATAGGGTACAGGTAAAACCCTCTCGCGCCCAGACGTTCCACATCAACCTATTAAAGAAGTGGATAGGTCCCCTCCCCAAAAACACACACTTCACCCTACCTTCCTTCCCGCATGTTTCAGAAACATTAGAACAGTTAGTGATAAACACTGACATATCGGAGGAACAAAGACGGTCCCTAAACAACGTCTTAGAGTGTTATGCCCCGATCTTTTCGGACAAACCAGGAAAAAACCCCCTCACAGAACATACTATAGAGACCCTACCCGGAAGAGTAATAAAACAAAAAGCATACAGGATACCTGCAGCAAAAAGAGAGGCTGTAAGGAAAGAGGTAAAGGACATGTTGAACATGGGGGTCATTCGCCCATCAAAGAGCGAATGGTCTTCACCCATTGTCATGGTACCGAAACCTGATGGGTCAACACGGTTTTGTAGGGACTTTCGGGCCCTGAACTCCATCTCTACCTTTGACGCCTACCCTATACCTAGAATCGATGAACTTATAGAAAAACTGGGGGAGGCAACATACATCACCACCATCGATTTGACCAAAGGGTATTGGCAGGTCCCTCTCAGGGAATCAGACAGAAAGAAAACAGCTTTTGTGACTCCAGATGGGCTTTTTGAGTTTACGGTGCTCCCGTTCGGACTCCATGGCGCCCCGGCCACCTTTCAGCGCCTAATGAACATGGTCCTAAACGAACACCACTCGTTCGCATCAGCCTATCTGGACGACATAGTGGTGTTCAGCCCCACATGGGAGACCCACCTGCAACACCTTCATGAGGTGTTACGATCACTGCAAAACGCAGGGCTCCATGTGAACTCTAAGAAGTCTAGGATGGCCTTTCAAAAGTCAAGTACCTGGGATTTGTCCTAGGTCATGGGGTGATAGCCCCACAGGACGAGAAGGTGAAAGCAATCGAAAACACCCCGTTCCCCAAAACCAAGAGGGATCTCAGAGCTTTTTTAGGACTATTGGGGTATTACAGACGATTTATTCCACACTACTCAGACCTGGCAACCCCTTTCACCAACTTGCTCCGCAAGGACGTTAAAAACGAAGTTCTGACACATCCCTCCCAAGAGGCAGTAGACGCATTTCTTCGACTGAAATCCACCATTACCACCAGCCCTGTACTAGCTTCCCCAGACTTTTCAAGGCCATTTATACTCCATACAGACGCCTCTGACCGTGGCATAGGGGCGGTCTTGTCCCAAGACTCTATTGATGGGGTGGAACATCCCGTATTGTTTATTAGTAGGAGACTGTTCCCCCGAGAAACCAAGTATCCCACAATAGAAAAAGAATGCCTCGCCATCAAGTGGTCAGTCGATAAACTGAGGTACTATCTGGAAGGTCGCCCCTTTACCTTGTTCACGGACCATGCCCCGCTACAGTGGATGAGTAGAAACAAAAGCCTGAACGCCAGGGTCCTCAGATGGTTCCTCTCTCTACAGCCCTTTTCCTTCACTGTGAAACATAAAAAAGGGACCAGTAATGGGAGTGCTGACTTTCTCTCACGAGTATTTCCTCTCCCCGATCAGGAGAATCCTAGGGGGGAGGAGTGTCACAAGGTGACCCCGGAACCAGGGACGACCGAGCTAACAGCTGACTGGTGGTCTTCGCCCCCGGTTACCACTCCCCCTCTTCCTTCCCGACAGGATAAATGGGACCAGGGCTCCTTTAAGGAAACCGAAGTGGACGAACCCGAAATAGAGACCTGCCCCTTTAACTGGGACGACATCCATGCAAGGACCGCCTCTGTTCTACACGTCAGCTCCCAAGCTCCAATAAGTGCCGGGAAGATCCAGGAAGCGAGAAGGGAGACTTCCGGACTCGAGGAGGGAGACGCAGGAGAGACGGACGCGGAGACCAGAAATCCGAGGATCCCAACAGCGGGACGAGCATCGCTGCGACGAGACGAAGAGGGAGTGGATGACCCGAAGCTGCCAGGAGGCCAATGTCCCCACGCTGCGCCTAGCCACGCTTCAGGAGAAGCGTGGCTCTCGAAGGTACGGAAAAGGGTTGCAGGGTGGGTCGGAACACGGGGAAAGACCCGCGAGTAGAGGTGTTTCCTAACTCATCCTCTATCCTCCCGCTCCTTGTTTCTCCTACCCTTCGAGCACCCTCACCTTGTGTATAGCACCGAGCACCAAACCGGGTGGTCCCTCACTCCCTTCCCCCTCATACAGCGTTACGTGATACTGATTCCTCTTCCCTTCTTCCTCCTATGTACCGGAGCGACGCAAGCCAGGAAACGGGCGGAGACCGGACAAGGGAAAACACAGACAAGAGTGAAGAAGCCCCAGGATAAGAGACATTATTATTGTGGCATAACTCTGGCTTCTGTTAGAAGGAGACGAACCCTGCCAATAAATCCTTCTTTATCCCGACGTAGTCTCGACCTCAATCCTTCCCCACGCCCACATCCATGTATACTAAAAGTAACACCCAGGCTTTCATAATCATTTGAAAAAGGAATCTGTAATATGACGTCTATTAGTAAAGCAAAGTTCCCATGGACACCTTTCCTCCGTTTGCATATAGCAAGTATTTTTCCTCTGTGATTTTCTACATTGTCTGTGTAGTGAGCATGAACCACGCATGTGTTGTTACAAAGTGGTTGCAATTTAGGGCCTGATTCACTAAGGGCCTCCACACTTGTGGCGGAGGCCCCGCAGTTGTGGGGGAGTCTTGCACTCCAGGGGCGGCTTCTCCATGTGGGCGGAGGAGCATCGCCCCACTGCTTTCTTGCAGTGCGAGAAGCAGTAACATAAAATGGTATTATAAACACCATTTTATGTTTCTGCTTTTCGCACTGCGAGAAACCAGAAGGGTTTGGTTGGGGGTTTCTGCTCGAGGGCAAGGGAGGAATGGCAGCCCAATGCTGCGGGCCCTGACTGTTTGGTCGGCCCTCTGGGGCCGACCAAACCAGTCATACGCACTCTACATTTTCTCCATGTAGGCTGCATGCAGCCTACATGGAGAAAATGGCCTCCCCATAGACGCCTGTGCGGTCAGTGTCCCAACCAATCACAATGCTACCATTGCAGCGTTGTGATTGGCCTAGGAGAGGGGAGGGAGGCTGCCTGCTTCCTGTTCCTGTGGAGGCAGGAAAGCCGGAGCCGGAGCTTAGAAAACGCGGGACCCGGGAAAGGTACGTGTTTTTATTTTTTTATTATTTAAACCCCCGCGCGACCCCCTTTCCTTGTGACTATTCGCCCTTCCCCCACCCCGCGTGAGCCATGCCGGCCGGACTGTCACACTCAGGGCAGAATCTGAGATGCCATGAGAGCTCATGGCGTCGATTCCGCCCCGAGTGCGGAAACTCCCCCACGACTGCGGGGCCTCTGCCACAAGTGCGAGGTCCTTTCTGAATCAGGACCGATGTCTTTACACATGGCAAAAGTCTCTTTCAAATGCATTAAACAGTCACTGCCCTCACACACGTATAAGTCAGCGCTTCATTTATGTCTGTGGCTGAAGATGGGTTGCACCAGCACTTGTCGAGAAGGAGGAAGAGAAAGATAGAAAAACAGTGACAATTGAAGAATGGATTGAATGAAAAATGGATTGATGAAAAATAACCTCCACAAATAAGTTTAAGAGATGAGCGCTGTAGGGAAGAAGAAGGAGTCAAGAGATAGAATCAAAAGTAGTCACTCTTGGTATTATGCAACCCTAGCACAACAGGAGGTGGGCTCCTAAAAAAACTTTGGGCCCCTACAACTTTTACATAATATGCAGTGTATGTGTCAGACTGGCCTTGTGATCCTAGAACAGTTCTAACTGCGTTATTAGAAGTGTACATTTACTTGTGCATTTTAAATGAATTATTGTGCTTAAGTATGTGAATCCTAGTGATTCACAAAGAATACATGCAGAATTTCCAATAGGCGTAGACAAGACCAATCTGTAAGAGCTTGCTCAGAATCTGTGCTACTCAATTCTAACCACACATATACACAATTATGAGTACATGAGTTTCGCAGTCAGGAATATATGTGCATAGATTTGTGCTGTCGTAAATTGTCATGTTGATCAGCATGCATGTATGTGCAATAACAAACAGAAGAGTTCAATCGTAATCAAAAACAGTAGGTGGAAATTTATAGTGTTGATAATTTTGAGGAAAACTTGCTTGTAGGAGTGATAGCTCCCTCACCCAGGTGCAGTCACCCAAATTACATAAACAGGACGTAGCCAGGGCATGCACTGAACCCTTGGCTATTTTGACAGCATGCTTTATAAGTCTTAGAAAGAGTAAATGGAACTTGACTGAGGAGGAAGCTAAGATCACTGTAGTCAAAGTGGTGGAACACTCTGCAGTAGTCCTGCAGTGGACGAGATAGTGAATGACCATGGTCGGGTGGCCTATAGAACCATTTGCCAGTGCCAGAAGGGCTAGTCTGACTGGTCAGTGTTTGGGCTGTTTTGTGGCTGATTGTGGGCATGTTTTATGATCTGATTTCTCTGATAGTACCACAAACATTGCCTGCAGAAAGAATTGCATGCAGTCTCATACCTTGCGAAACCACTCTACAGCGTGTCTTTATATGTTCAAAACTGCCCCGATTTGCAATTGTGGGCCACATTTGCAGTTATCTGATTCACTAATGAGGGCTGCTTTTATTTGGTGGTTGGACATATTTTCTCTCCCAGTCCAGCTCTGTGATTGATAGTGTCCCTCTGCAAGGAGTGTGCAGCCTTTTCTAATGTGGCTTTTATCAGCCACAAACTGTTAACATGTGGACTTATTCAGAGCCAACCAACTCTGGGCTCTCCACAGCAGAACCTCACATCATATGTTTTACTTTACAATGATCTATTTTATTTATTAGGCCCATCCAAGATGCTTGTACATTTCTCTTCCACAGGAACAAGTAAAAGCCTTACAGAATTAGAAAATTATTTGATTGAAGTATGTCTTTGAAATCCAGACTTCATATGTGGCAAGGCAGTCCTTCAGACACTTGATGTCATGGCCATATGAGACATTCAGAAAGTGTTGTGTATTACCCCTGTACTAGTAGATTCTGACATCCTTATTGGATGGTAGAACTTTCTGATGGGCAAAGATCTAGAGGAACTCATCTTACCATCTGAGCTCTGTTCTACAGGTATGAACTGAACCAATTCAGGATAATGCGGTCAAAGCCCAGTTGGGCATGAGTGGACTACGGTGTTCCAAATGAAGTGTGCATTGAAGCTGTGCCATCATGGGCACTGAAGTGTTTACAATATAAATATATGATATCAGTTTATATGAGTGGCAATGTGTATTGCAGGAGTGGCATGATGCGAGGATTTACTTTGAAGATATACCAGTTGTCATATATACAAACAAATTCTGATGACAGGCAGTAGAGTGTTCAAGGAGCTGACCCATATCTGATTGGTGGGTGCCATATTTGAGGGGTGAAGGTCACAATCTTTGAGTGTTGAATGCATTTTGCAATGGGAAAGGCACTGTTTGTTTTGCCAACTGAAAATGATGAAGAAAAATCCTTCTACCACGTGTTAGGTTAAGCTGCAGAAGTGATACAGCAAGTCCACCCTTTTGAAAGCCATTGCTGCCAGGAAAAAATACACACTATTGGGCTGCATGTTCTAGAGGCCTGATTGACCCTCCTAGAGCAATGATCAAAGTTGATCCAACGACCTCAGTAACCCAAACCCATCAAGGTCTGCTACTGTGGACATCATACAGAAAATTGTCATTTTCAACTGGTCAAAAAGTAATCAAGCAAACGAGCTATCATGACTGAAAGCACTTGACAACTCTGTATGAGAAATGCCAGTAAAATAATGATTTTTGTGCAATGGATCACCTCATTTTCCAGGCCTACATAGGGCATGAAAGGCATTGAGATTGAAATTTGAGTTTTCTAAGGGGTAACGTGGCTTGTTGACATATACATCTCAAGATGTTGTGGCTGACCAAGTGAAAGAAGCCATTTCTCATCTTTGACAAAGAGAGCCCAATTCTAAAACAAAATGTAATTGATATCTTCTAGTACTCCTTGAAAGCTGGGACTGATTTTTTGTAGGTTCCTTTCTTACATGAACAGATATCAACCTGTGCATTGGCTCTTGTAAGAATCTCCAAGCAATTGGCTTGCTCACTTGTTTTCCCAACTCTACACTAAACTCAATTTTGAAGCTGTTCTCTGCCCATTCTTCATCTGGAAAAAGTTTTTTTACTGACCCCTGCAGACACCTTTACAGGTATCTTGGTCCTGGAATATCCATTCAAGAATATTTATTTTCTCATAATATTATACCACTCTGGTGCAATAGTGTTGTGAGTAAACCGAATGAGCAATGTAAATTCATATTTTCACAATACCAAAAGTTAATCTGCAATTGTGTATCAATTCATTTACAAGTGTAAGTTGAACATACATATGCAAATGGCTTTATCAGATTGAGCCCACAGACATTAAGACACTAGATGACGTCTCTTATCCATCTCTAAGTCCCATTTTCTTTCAATGGCAACAGGTGAAGCTTGTGTATAGGCATCAGGGCTAATGTCGATGGGTACAGCCAGATAAATTGTGATATGATGCAATGCACAACATGTCATTAAAGTCTTACACACTACATCTGGAGAGTATTGAAACACTCTATCAGCAGGATTTAGTCACCTACCGTGACCACAGGAGCCCAAAAGTCAGCTAAATGGCTCCAAAGATATATATGTATCTCATATTATGCTCAATGAAGGTAGGATAGCTGGCTGCCAAAACAGAATTAGGACACGTGTAGAGCGCAGGAACTATTATCTCTGCAAATTTGAAATGCATGTGTGTATGTGATTATCACTCATGCCAATGAGAAATGGTCTTGGAAGAAATTGGGTTATTAGTTGAGGAGGGTAAGTACCCACCTCAAGTAATATCTAATATCTTTTCAGGGTGACCCTTTAAGGTCACTAAATTAACCTGAACTCACCCACTGGTAGCAATGGCACAGAGAAAACAGGCTTAATTTAGAGGTAACCTGTAAAGTATATTTATGCAGTACTAAAAAAGTAATAAAGTCAAAATGCAAAACAATACAAATCCCAAAATGAATTAGAAAAATAGAGTAAACTTTAATAAACAAAATTACACCAAAATTACAATATCCAATAAGGGGAACCAGAGATGTGAATTTTTAAAGTTTTAAGTAGAAATAGTGCCTTTAAAAACAAAGTGCCAAAGATAGTCGCTGGTCAAAGTAGAACAGGACCTGGGCACAATTTGACACTGAGCAAGATGGAGCATGGATCAGACTCACTAACAAGGTTCATCCTGGTCAAAGATTTTACCATCAAACTTTAGTCCTTTAAGTTCCAATCCACCATAGTAATATACTTCTAAACCCCCCAGGACCTCAGGGGAGACACCTAGAAACTCACAGGGTGGCAGGAAGAGGCCAACAGGAGAGCCCAGTCCAGTTGCCACTGATCAGCTTGACAGCTGCAGGAAAAGGCCTCTTGTAGCTTGTTGTGTGCCTATAGGTTTAACGAGAGGTCATCCTTATGGCCGTTGAAGTCCACTTCTTTGTCCTGGGTACAAGAGAGGAGGAGATCCAGTTCTCCAAGACTTAGGTTCCAGACAGCAGATTCAGTGCGCTTCTGATCTTCTCAGGTCCAGAAGTGTTCTAAAGTAGGTGCCTCGAGGTGTCATATTTATGCCTTGCACAAACTAGTGGATGGGAATGACCCCTGGGGGTGCCATAACCAATGGGGGAAAGGTTCACAGGGCTACACCTACCCACTGTGGGCATCTTCAAGATGGTTGAAGTCTTCAGCCACACTAAACATGGGATCTGGGGGCTGGGTGTGTGTGTGTGGGTGTGTACTAAGGTAATCCCTGGTGTCCTCCCACATCTAATGCTAAAATCCAGTTTTAGACAGTCACTATATCCCCAACAAACTCAGAGACAGAAGTCTGCCGAAATCAAAGCTGAGCCTTCAGCAACCAGCCAGTGGATACACACAAAGTGATTTGGCATTCTGTTTCCCTCCTTTGAACTGCTCCCCAAATGGTATATGCAAACCCTGCAGATTTGACTCTCAAAGTCAAAGAAGGTCCCACTGTAATTGAGGCCGGACTGGCTGGCAGGACAAAAGTAGGTCCCAAGTGTCAGCTAACCTTTGCATATGACAGGAGAGGCCTCTTTGAAGTGCACCCCAATTGTCATATGAAAAACCCCAGCAGACTTGATAGTGGGTAATAGTGATATTGTGTTGGGTACTAGCAAAGGTGAAAGCACATCAGAAGCGACACACTTTAATTATTGCATCAGCATCCAACTCTGCTTCACTATAGAAGCTCTAATTTGGGGAAGATTGCTAAAACAAGACTTGGAAATGTTCATTGAGGTGAAAATATTGGGAAACAAAGAGAAGGATAAAATGGAAATATAGTAGTAAAAAAGAAATCTCTATTTAAAAATCTTATGTATACTTTCCATCTAGGCCAGCTAAAACACTGTAAGGGGACAAACTAGAATTAAATGGACAGCCACACATCGGGTCCAACTCACAAACTGCATTTTGTAGTATATAAAGTAGTACTATATTAGTACTAATTACTACAAAACGCAAATCACACACTTAGTGCTGGAGATCGCCACCTCTCCTGTATATTCTATGGTGATATATATGCACATGTAAGTGTATTACTTAGCACTTAGGGACCAGAGCGAGTGGTGGAAAAATGTGGAATATCTACTACTAAATGGGAGGGGTTAAAGGAAAAGTATGGAGTGGGTAAGGAAGGGGTAATAAGTGGTTTAGGAGGGACATGCAAATACAAACACCTGTTGCTATTCACAACTACACTTCTAAAGTTGCAACAGCCTCAAAGGTCCCAAAACAGTTCAAAATACACTCCAGCCCAGCCATGGAGTAAGTCTAGCCCCATACATGACCACTTGCAGACACTGCAACACACGTGTATGGAGACTTAAAGTAACACCCCTTAGGAAATAATGGCAAAATAAAGCTTTTCATGTTGAAAAGTTCTATTACATGTACATTTAAATATTTAAATAATTGAAAACATGATAATTGACTTATTTTTTAAAAAAAATCATTTATTTAAAATGTTAAAATATTTTAAATGAATTAAAGTGCATAACTTTTATTTAACTTTACTAGATATTGAAGAAATAAGTAAATGCTACTGAAAGTGGGATTGAGTTTTAATATGTTTTAAAAAATAATATTTATAAATTAAGTTAATATATTTTTATTTTCTTATTATTTAATGAACCTTTACTTTGGCTAGTTAACGTGGTGTAACATTTTATTTTATTAGGTCTAGTTTGATAGTAATTGTTTTTTAATTTAATTTCTAATTTTTCTATTATATTAACATTTTTGTAATATTTTGGTTTCATGTGATGGAGGCAAGTCAATGTACACTATTGAATAGCAAAAAGTGTAGATTCACACCTTGGTACAAGAGTAAATGTACATATGAGTAAATCCACTCATGTAAATTTAGCTTTGTGATCGGGCCCTTGATGTTTAGCTAAATTCAGATAGGGTTTATATTTTCCTCTGCAGAATCCCAGACCTAATAGAGGAACTCCTGTGTTAATCCTTCGGAAAGTGAGTTAAAAAGTTTACGAAGGCAAAAAAAGACATGAGTGAAGCATCATGACAAAAAAATCTAACATAAGTGGCACTGAATGAAATTTTTACAAGTAGGCCTCATACTAGTAGTCAAATACTTGCATGTCCATTGAGCGTTTTGCAATATGAACTACATTCGCCACTGCAGCATGTGTCGGAGTGCACCTGTAATGTAGTATTCTAAAAATAAAGAAGTCAGGGTTTACAAGCAGATTGCTTTGGCACAATAATTTATCACCTTTAACATAGTCGTAAAATAACTAACTATTCATTGAGATGTGTGGTATGTTCTTTGGAAGTGGAGAAAAAAGGTACCACTATATACAAATAATGCCAAAAGTCTGAACCACACTGTACAATCAGATTAAGTAAATTCAAAATACTGGCCCGGTGAAAAGGAGTCGTATAAGGACTCACTGATGTAGAAACAATGTTCACATCTGTTTCGACTCCCTTTGGATTTCTTTAACTTTAGATGCAAAAGAAGTGGAGGATCTTGGGAATGGATGAAAGTCTTATTTGGTCCAAAATTAGCTGGATGCTCAATGTATGTTCTATCACCATTATCTGCTTATGGGGTCACAGATCATTAGCTCTTCATCTTGAAGTTAATGCTGTTCTTGTGATCACTTTTATCCTGCAATCTCCATTTAAAACCACCCTATTAGAAATCCTAGTTATTACAGACATTGAATCATGCTGGCAGATGACTTAGAAAACAACAATTTACCCAAAAACAGGACACAGGAGAAGTACTTATATATTTTACTGATAAATTAAGCATTTCAACCAGAAATGTGGTACAGTATTTCATGACAATACATAACTACATGGATGCCAGAGTGGCAATGTAGATGGTGAAAGTGATTGGTGATGTGATGCAGTTAGCTAAAGCAGGAGATGGTGTCACTGAGAGAGATGGAGTAGAGCAGTGCTTAATTTGTAAACAAATAAGTGTCAGGCCCCATGGTATTGCTCAGGAGGATAGCTTGCACTACCAACCGGATCTGCCATTGCTGCCACATCCCAGTATTGCAAACTCCCTTCTAAGCATCATACTCCTATAATGTGACAGTTTGGACACAATTCCAGGTCTCTCAAAAGCTGCAAGAACGGCCTGGATGTGCTAGAATTGTTTTTTAAATGGGTATATAATTGTAAACGGATGTGCTCCACTCAAACATACACAGAAAGTGCCACCATGTGGTGGACTGTAATAAGGAAGTGTTGGTATTAACAATTAAGTACTGGTGCTGAGTCCTGGCAAACACCAGCACAAATTAAGCACATGAGTGGAGGTGTGTCCAGGACTGTGACAGGGAAAGATTCACTGGTAAGGATGTGCATAGAAGTTCAAGTAGCGTCAGGAAGCAGAAAATGAGTGACAGGACATATGGGAAGGAAAGTACTGATTCTCCGTCCTTGTGATGCCTCTGGAGTTGAGACTAGCTATCTTTGTGTGATCCATAGCCAGATAAAATGCAGATAAGATGGATAACCTTACATCTAATGATTAAATGAAATATTTCATCACTTTTTAATCTTTTTGGATGAGACTTTGTCACGATTTGCTGTTGCCCATAAAAAAATAAAACCGCCCTGAAAACTAAAGAAAGAATTGGAGGAGATGGACACAATTATATATCTTCAAAAATATCAAATGCAGAGCTTTGTGATGAGTGAAAAAATGATGAGTAAATATGACAAAGCCAGGTGTAGAAACTAAAATATCAATAAATAACAACATACTAAGCCGACAAATGAGGCACAGTTTCCACAATACGAACAGCAACTGCTAGCCTTCGGAGAGACAACATGCCCATACCTACTTACCTCAAAGTACCTTTTGGAATTTTCTCTTCTTGGCATTGTAACTCTTGTCATATTATGCAGTAGGGGTTGCATTAATAAACTTTTCAAACATGATTTGGAGATAGATGTGTTCTGCCTCTTGCGAACCTCCATCTTTGCATTGCAGCTGGTCACGAGGATTCATAGAAGGATGGATCCTGTCTCATAAATACTGGTGAAGCTGGAGTTCTGCAAATCTTTATATCTGGCACAGTGAAAAGAAATGGCCGTACTACATGGCAAATGCTACTCCAATTCCAGGTCTGGGATAGGACCTGGCCAATGATACATTCAGCCCTTATCTCTTTTCATGATTTTATCAAGAGACCAAGTTCATTTTGGAGGTAACACTATCTAGGAAGCCTTGAGAGGGCAGACCTCTCATGCAGGAGAGTGGTGTATATAAGATAAGTATATTTTGGAATAAATTGTAATACGATGTAAAGGAAGTATATGCCTGCCTCACTGAAAAGCTTTTGCAAAAATTGCTGTTACTATCGACGATGTAGTCTCAAAGGTTCTAAAAGATGTAGGTTTCATAGGTTCAGCTCAGGTTACAGGTAAATCATGTAAAGCCCCGCCAGGAGAAGCATCCTGCTGTTCAGCCCTCCTCACTCCAAGTGTCCACTCATCCAAGCACAAACACTTTCAACATTCCAACCATCCAATGACCTCACTCACTGGCTAAGCAGCAGGGAACATCAAGACTGTGGGGAGAATGCAATAGATAGTAAGAGGCCACAACAACTGCCTGTTCATTTCTTAGTTTGTTAATTGTTTTATTTGAGTGCAGCGTTCACTAAGAGGGGTTTTAGAGATTTTCCAAACTTGAGTAATTCGAGCATTTGCCTCAAACCCAGAGGGAGTCAATTCCACTTCCGGCCTGTGGCAACAGAGAACACTCAATCACCCATAGTTGGACAACAGTTGCTTGTCTTGAGACCTCTTGCTAGAACCACTTATTTGTATACTGTCATAATTCCCCAGGTTCTGCGAGATACTGGGATACCCCATTGATATTAATTGTCACAAGACCTCGGTACGCAGAGAGAGAAATGTAACCTGAGAGTCTTAGATACAAGACAAATGGACTTATAAACAATCCGATTGTTGACAGGATGCCTATGCAAAGAGGCCAAGTCAGAGGAAATATGGCCTCCTGGCTTTAAATGAAGCATCAATTTGGCTGCGGTGTTTTAACCTCTTTAGCTTTTGAATTTCAGCAGATCTAGACACACTGCAATGAGGTAGCCAATGTGCTCTTAAATTACAGCATGAACAATTTGCACTTTATGAGGAAGAATACGCCTAAAGGCCCAAAGTTGGGAATGGCAGGGATTGACAACTGTGTTGACCTGGTCGTGTATTGTTAAATCGGAGTCTAACTTTACCCCAAGTTGTTTTTACACAATTTGACAGAGCTTTTTAGGATACAAATAAAAGAGCCAAAATTATCTCTACCCAGTGACGCTGGCATTTGGAATAGAAGGCGCTATCAATCGCCACTCAATGTTAGTCATTTTTTTTTAAACTTGGAACTGTAAAAGGTTGATCAGGCCTATTCATGCTTCTGACTAGTGACTCTCAGGTTTACCGTACAGCTTTTCAATTGGTGCAGTAACCCATTGAGTTATGTAACTCACTTCTCACCGAATGTAGACCTTTGTGGTCTAGCTGAGAACTGTATGTCCTTACGTTTTCCAAATCAGAGAACGTCTTCACTTTGCAGTGTTTTGTGGTAATGTGAATTTATTGGTGGATAAATCTACAATGATGGCATGGCTATTGCATTAAACGTGTTTTAAATGTGAATCTTAATTCTATGTACTCATGGAATGAATTCTAGGGGATTATGAAATCCCTTTCTGTTCTAAAGCATGCCTTCCTCTGTGCAGTAACTTTTAAGGGATTAAATATCTAAAAACGTGCTTGTTTTGTTTATTTACAGTCAGCAATTTGCAATGGATATGGAGAATAATATTGAAAAATATCATATGAATCTACAACCACTGGAATCAAAGGTGAAAATGTAAGTGTGGCCAAACTAATGAATAAGAATCTATGGTTTGAGACTGAAACAAAGGGTAAACAGATACGTACCATGTATGTTGGTAGTGGAACATTAATTTATAATGTGATTTGTTTTGCGGGTGCAGGAGAGATCTCTGTCACACATCACACATAAGATGCAGACTTACTTGCTTTATGGAAATAGAGGCAAGCCCAGTCATTGTGGCCACACCATAGCTAAAGTTGAATGTCAGTTGGCAGGCAGATAATTGTCCTCTTCCAAGCAAAGCCATTTTCCTGTTTCCAATATTAAATGTATAAAAGACAACAAAGCAAACACAACTCTGTACTGGGGTGAATGTTTGACATTGTTTCAACATTCCATCCATCAATTGTTCTTTTTGTAATAGACAACAAGCCACATTTGGAATGTCCCCAAAATGATCCTTAAGTGTGGGATGGATCTGGGTATCATTGACATGTGCAGTATTCAAACCTGTGAGAATCTAGAAAACAGGTGAGCAGAGCCATGTACAATGTGAAGAGTGTTGGTCCTATGGCCAAACCTTGAGGTACTGTACATAGTATGTTGGTGATCATGGGGTGATAGGGGTCCCGCTTGTAGGAGAGTAGGATCTGCTTCACATGGGTACCCCCACTTCTTGCTGATGCTTCACTGTTTTTTGACCTTAGTCTGGCTGGGGCCCTGCTAATCAGAACCCCAGCCTAGCTGCTTCCTCTCTAAAATGGTTTCCATGTGCCTTAGGCACATCTCTGATTGGAATCTGGAGTGCCCTTATAAGTCCCTAGTATATGGTATACTATGTACCCAGGGCATAGGTACCTCAGAGGCCTACCAGGGGCTGCAGCATGTATTGTGCCACCCCTGGAAGGCCATCCAAACTGACACCACAGGTCTGCTACTGCAGCCTGGGTAAGGTGGTGCATGCACCCCTTACTGTGATATAGGCTACCTATATCACTATATACATACACACATATAAACCTATAAGTCACTCCTATGGCAGGCCTTATCAATCCTGAAGGCAGAGTGCGTGGTTCCTATGTGAGAGGGTGCCCCTGCATGAGCAGGGCCCCTCTGCAGCGTTCGGAGACCCTTCTCTGATGCTGTTTGTAGTGCAGCCTGACCATATACTCTTAAGCGCATTATAACCTCGCGTTAAATGCTAACTTTGGGATGGCTGCACGGAAACATGTCGTGTTTGGTGTCAAACATTTTGGAATACTACCCCTCCGCCAGTTCTGGCGGCGGGGGTAGCATTCCACCCTTCTAGAGGGAAAGACATGTACACACCGGTATGCCCGGTACTGACTTTCCAAGCCCTGGCATCACAAAATGGATGCCGCTGCCACAGACACGAGTCTGGCCTCCTGCTGCTGACTGAAACTCCGGCAGGGGAGGCCTGGACAATAGGTTTCCTGTCCCAGGGAGGTGTGACCACCTCCCCAGACAGGATAGTGTGTATTGGGGCTGGGCGGGAGCACTCTCGGGTGCTTTGAAGTCCTGCACTGGGGGCACATTTGGTGTCCCTGTGCATACCCCAGTTCAAACCGGATCAGGGGCTTCCAGCCCCTGCTTTGGCGCGAACTGGACAAAGGAAAGGGGTGTAGCCACCCCTCTGCCCTGACCCACCCATAGGTGGGACCACAGAGTAAGTCCAACCCTAAACTTAGTATAAGTATGGGACCCCAGTCCTTAGGACTTTAGATTATCCCTGGACGAAACTCTGACACAGAATCCTGGACCTTCGACGCTCTACTTAAAGATTAGAGGATAGAAGAATCTCCCTTGGGGTCAAGGAGTGACTCCCCTGCTTGGCAGGCACCAAAGAAGCAATTGTCCGGTCTGCATCACTGAAGCTCCCGTCGGACGCCGAAGTCTTTGCATCACCAGAGGTGGATTTCCAGACTTGCCCGAGGCTGCCCTGAGTGCCCAGCAAAGCTGAGGCCCGTAGCTGTCGTGGGTAACGTGGAACCGTGACCCCTGGATACCGCATGCATTTGCAAGTGCATCCTCTTCTGGGTGTTCCACGAAGTCGTGCTTTGGACTCCGAGTAGCCCCAGCCTCCAGCACCAACTGCACCGAAGATCACTGGCTTCCACTCCACGAGTGTCCTGTGAGCCAGCTCCACGTACACCGTCTTGAGGCTCGTTCGCGGTCGCTAGCCCATTGGCTAGAAGCCCTTCACAAAGGCTAATCTTTTTCTACTTGGGCTCCCTGGTTGCTCCAGGCTTGCCCTCACTTACCCTTGCTGGGTGAGTTCCTCAGACCTTGCTGGTCTGCACAATCGTCAATCTTTATCTTCATCAAGACTTGCCGTTGCCAAGGCTTGTTGGGTTCAATCCGGTCGCCGACACCTCAGCACTCGACAGACATCGTGTACCAGCCCGAATCCTGCTCCTGGTCGCCGACAACGCCTCCTGGACCTCGTGGCTGAAGAGTCAAGATGACCGTCAACCTACCTGAAGCACTCGACATCGGTGGGCATCTGCTCATCGCCTTCCTGGTCACTGGCTAGTGACCCAGACTCTGTCCCCTCTGCTTTCAGGTTCTTCAGATCTCCGATCCACCCTTGGATCCACCCGGACACTTTTCACTTGGTCGCCAGCAGCACTTTGCAGCAGATCGCCATTCAAATCGGCAGACGAAACCCGACCCCGAAAGGCACCTATGCACCCGGCTTCCCTGGGTGAGGTAACAAGAGTACTCCGGTGCTCCCGTGGGTAGAGACTCTAGAACGACCTAGTTCTCAAAGGGTTTGCTCCAAGTCCTTCTTTAAGTGTCCCTTTTCTTTAAATTCCAAACCGCGACTTTCTCCATAGAAGTTAACGGCGATTCGCGGCTGTGTTACTACACTGCACGCGTCCCCGTGGGTCCCCTGTGTCACTACCTTGGGTGGTTCCTTGTGGTCCAAGCACTTCTACAGGCTCTAGGCCTAGTGTCTAGCTCAGTCGTGGTTCTTATACCACTTTATTGGTATATGGTTTGAGTACGCCCCTAGGGCCCAAACGTGTATTTGTGCTATTACTGTGTTTAAATAACTTATAACTTATGTACTTCGAACTCTAGCCTCATAAAGAGACTAGAGGGGTGTGTTTAGTAATAAATACATATATTTTGAATATATACCTGGTGTGGTGCTCTTTCATTTGGTCACTCAAGAGATTATAGACTGGTAAAACAAGCTGCTTTACATTCCTTCAAGACTTAGCCTGAAGGCTGCTCTCCATAGCTACCACTAGGATAGCTTTCAATAAAGGTTGTCTTTAACCTATCTCCAATAAGGGGTTGTTTGGACTGGTGCAAGGTGCCCACTATAATTAGTGGACAGCATATACCAGGCCAACTTCTCACATTGGTGTGCAGCGTGTGGGATTCCAGCTTGCTATTGTTTTACCAGATAATCTCAATTGAATTGATCAACTGAAAACCACTAAAGGTACCTAAGGTACATATAAATTAAGCTTAGTATACAGTAAGTTCTACTGAACTTAGAGTTGTGTGTTAAGGGATAGCACACCCTTTCTACAACTCAAGAGAGTTTAGTAGGCCACACTAGAGTAGGTAGTGCATACACCACACCTCACTAGTGATGTCTTCAAAGCCAGGACCCAGAGAGTCCTTGCCAGAAGCCACTGGGCTTCTTCCCTCCAAGTATGATACACTCCCATTCTTGGAATTGAGAGCAATATGCAATGTGAGGAAACTGAAGACAGGCCAAAGTCCCACCACCCAACATCTGAGAGAGATGTTAATGGCTGATGATCTCAACAGGCCCTTAGGGACTGAAGGGGTAGGTGCAGAGGGTGGGGCAGAAGATGAGGATGGGGCCAGGGGTAGCAACACCCCCAACCCCCTCTGGAACTGACCAGGAGGGTGACAATGACCCTGACCTGGAAAACCCAATCCCTCCTGTGGAAGAGGAAGAGGAGGATCAGAATGACCTCCACTTTGTCCCCCAGGAAGGATTATGAGTGTGCCTAGAAGGTCTAGATCTCCTTCTCAGGAGTCTAACCACTCTGACACCTCAATAGGGACCTCTGTCTCCTCTCATAGGAGGGAATCCTCTCATGAGAGGAGAAAGAGGCTGATTCAGTATGAGCAAGCCCAGCTTGAACTCAGAAAGCAGCAATTGGCTCTAGACAGGGAGTCCCTAGATCTCTACAGAGAGAGAAAAAGTTGGGACTAGAGTCCCATGGTGGCAACAATATCCTAAAGATAGGGAAAGGTCTTATGACCATAGAAACCTGAGCAAGATTGTCCCTCCCTACCAGAGTGGGGATGACATCCACAAATGGATAACTGCTCTAGAGAGGGCCTGTAAAGTACAGAAGGTCCCTCAGGAGCAGTGGGCAGCAATCTTGTGGCTCTCCTTTGCAGACAAAGGTAGAGACAAGCTCCTCACTGTAAGAGAAGAGGATGCTGATAATTACAAGGTCTTGAAGAGTGCTCTTATTGATGGGTTTGGCCTAACAACTGAACAATACAGGTTAAAGTTCAGAGATGCCCAAAAAGCACAGACTCAAGACTGGGTAGACTATGTGGATTGTTCTGCTAAGGCTCTGGAAGGCTGGTTGATGGGCAGTAAGGTGTGTGACTTCACAGGATTGTACAATCTGATAATGAGGGAGCAGATTCTTAATAACTGTCAAAATCAGCTGTTGCATCAGTACCTGGTGGACTCTGATCTGACCTCTCCCCAAGAATTGGGAAAGAAGGCAGACAAATGGGTCAGAACCAGGGTGAGGCAGAAGGTACAGAACCAAGGTGGTGACCCTAAGAAGCAAGATTCTAAGAACTCTGATAAGGGTGGGGAGAAGGGTAAAGATCAAAAGTCTTCACAAGGCCCCCAAAAATCTTCTTCAGGTGGGGATTCACAGTCTACCAAAGGGAAAGGCCAAAGAAAACCATGGTGCAAGGTCTGTAAGCAAAAGACCCACTGGACCAGTGATTGCACCAAGTCCAAAGACTCGACTCCAGCCCCCACCAATGCCCCTAAGGCACCTGCTCCCCCTAGTGCAGTTACAGTTGGTGGTGGGAGTACTACAGCCAAGGGTTTAGTAGGGTTGACCCTGGGTACTGAGATGGGCTCTGACCTAGTCAGAGAACTCACTCAGGCTGTCCTAGTCTGTGATGGAGGCATGGATATGACCTCCTCTATGAGTCCCAGTAATCTGGGCAAGTACAGACAACAGCCTTTAATCAATGGACGAGAGGCTTTGGCATTTAGGGACACAGGGGCAAGTGTCACCATGGTGACACAAGACCTTGTGAATCCTGGGCAAGTTATACTTGGTGAGATGTACCAAGTGACCAATGCTAGCAATGTCAGAACAGACCATACTCTGGCAGTTGTTAACTTCTCCTGGGGAGGGGTAACTGGCCTTAAGAAGGTTGTGGTAAGTGCAGACCTACCAGTTGAATGCTTGCTTGGCAATGACTTAGAAACTTCAGCTTGGGCAGAAGTGGAGCTCAGGACCCATGCAGAAATGCTGGGGATCCCTGCAGATGTGTTTGCTGTGACCAGGTCACAAGCCAAAATGTCTAGCACTGAACAGGCCTTGGATTCTGGAATAATGGACAAAGTGCCTTCCAAGAGGAGGAGTAGTAGGGTAAAGGCAGTGCCTTCCCCCTTGGCTCAGAAGGAAGATCAGTCCCTTGAGGGGGATGATCTCAGTCCTGAGGAAGGAACTGTCCCAGAGGAGCTTGAACCTGAACAGGTTGAGTTCTTGGGGACAGGGGGACCTTCCAGGGCAGATCTGAGCCAGGAGCAGCAGAGCTGCCCCTCTCTTGAACCCCTCAGACAGCAAGCTGCTGCTGAGGCTGCTGGGAAAGCTAGTGGTTCCCATACTGTGTATTGGGATGATGGACTCTTGTACTCAGAGTGTAGAGACCCCAAGCCTGGTGCTACCAGGAGGTTGGTTATACCTCTGAAGTTCAGGGGCTTCCTATTGACCCTAGCCCATGATATTCCCTTAGCAGGTCACCTGGGCCAGAACAAGACTTGGGACAGAATTGTCCCTCACTTTCACTGGCCCCACATGTCTGAAGACACCAAGGAGTTTTGTCGCTCCTGTGTAACCTGCCAGGCCAGTGGCAAGGCAGGTGGCACTACAAAGGCCCCCTGATACCACTACCTGTGGTGGGGGTTCCCTTTGAAAGGGTGGGGATTGACATTGTTGGTCCCATGGATCCCCAAACAGCATCTGGGCACAGGTTTATCCTGGTGGTAGTGGATCATGCCACCAGGTACCCAGAGGCTATTCCCCTTAGGACCACTACAGCACCTGTGGTGGCAAGGGCCCTCCTGGGAATTTTCTCAAGAGTGGGCTTCCCTAAGGAGGTTGTATCAGACAGCGGTGCTAACTTTATGTCTGGATACTTAAAAGCAATGTGGAAGGAGTGTGGAGTGACTTACAAGTTCACCACACCCTATCACCCACAATGCAATGGTTTAGTTGAGAGATTCAACAAAACCTTGAAGGGCATGATTAAAGGGCTCCCAGAAAAGCTTAGGCGAAGATGGGACATACTCTTGCCCTGCCTTTTATTTGCATACAGGGAGGTGCCTCAAAAGGGGTTGGCTACAGCCCTTTTGAACTTTTGTTTGGTCACCCTGTCAGGGGTCCACTGATGCTTGGTGAAGGAAGGATGGGAGTTACCTCTCAAGCCCCCAAAGCAAGACATAGTGGACTACGTACTTGGTCTCCGCTCCCGGATGGCTGAGTATATGAAAAAGGCAACTAAAAACCTTGAGGCTAGCCAGGAACTTCAGAAGGCCTGGCATGACCAAAGAGCTGTACTGACTGTTTATCAGCCAGGACAGAAGGTGTGGGTGTTGGAGCCAGTGGCCCCAGCAGCTCTCCAAGACAAATGGAGTGGACCCCATACCATTGTTGAACAGAAGGGTGAGGTTACCTACTTAGTAGACCTAGGAACACCCAGGAGTCCCCACAGGGTTCTCCATGTCAACAGGTTAAAACCATATGTGGACAGGGCAGACATGGGCTTGCTCATGGCTACTGATGAGGGACAGGAGGAAGAGAGTGACCCACTCCCTGACCTGCTCTCACAGAACCCTGATGATGGGTCAGTGGATGGTGTAGCCTTGGCAGGCAGCCTCACTACCCAGCAGCAAACTGATTGTAGACAGGTGCTCAATCAGTTCAGACACATGTTCTCACTGACTCCAAGTCAGACCACCTGGTGCACTCATGAAGTGGACACTGGGGACAGTCTGCCTATTAAAAATAAGATTTATAGGCAACCTGACCATGTCAGGGACTGTATCAGGACAGAAGTCCAGAAAATGTTGGATTTGGGAGTTATTGAACCCTCAGATAGCCCCTGGGCTAGTCCAGTGGTCCTTGTGCCAAAACCTCACACCAGTGGTGGGAAAAGAGAGATGAGGTTTTGTGTGGACTACAGGGGTCTCAATGCAGTCACTAGGACTGATGCCCATCCAATACCTAGGGCAGATGAGCTAATAGACACTTTGGCATCAGCCAAGTATCTAAGCACATTTGACCTGACAGCTGGCTACTGGCAGCTCAGACTAGCTGATGATGCAAAGCCAAAAACAGCATTCTCAACCCCTAGTGGGCATTATCAATTTGTGGTGATGCCCTTTGGTCTGAAGAATGCACCTGCCACTTTTCAGAGGTTGGTGAATACAGTCCTTACAGGTCTGGAAGCCTATAGTGCAGCATATCTAGATGATATTCCTGTCTTTAGCTCCACCTGGGAGGATCACCTGGTCCACCTCAGAAATGTTTTACAGGCCCTGCAGAAAGCAGGCCTGACTATCAAGGCCACCAAGTGCCAGATAGGGCAGAGTCAGGTTGTGTACCTGGGCCACCTTGTGGGTGGAGGCCAGGTTCAACCCTTGCACAGCAAGATCCAGACCATCATGGACTGGACTGCTCCAACTACCCAGACTCAGGTGAGAGCCTTCTTAGGCCTGACTGGGTACTATAGGAGATTTGTCAAGGGGTATGGATCAATAGTGACACCCCTGAATGACTTAACTTCCAAGAAAATGCCCAAAAGGTTCAGTGGACAGTTAGCTGTCAAAAGGCATTTGATGACCTGAAGCAGGCCATGTGCACTGCTCCCATTCTACAGAGTCCTGATTACTCCAAGAAGTTCATTGTTCAAACTGATGCATCTGAATTGGGGGTAGGGGCTGTACTGTCACAATTGAATGAAGAAGGTCAGGATCAGCCAGTAGCTTTCATTAGCAGAAGGCTGACCCCTAGAGAGAAACGTTGGTCAGCCATTGAGAGGGAGGCCTTTGCTGTGGTCTGGGCTCTGAAGAAGTTGAGGCCATACTTGTTTGGTACTCACTTCCTTGTTCAAACAGACCATAAGCCCCTCTTATGGCTAAAACAAATGAAGGGTGAAAACCCCAAACTGCTTAGGTGGTCCATTTCCCTACAGGGGATGGACTTCACAGTGGAACATAGACCTGGGAGTAACCATGCCAATGCAGATGGACTCTCTAGGTACTTCCACTTAGAACATGAAGACTTAACTGGGCAAGGTTAGTTTAATGTCCCTACGTTTGGGGGGTTGTGTAGGAGAGTAGGATCTGCTTCACATGGGTACCCCCACTTTTTGCTGATGCTTCACTGTTTTTCGACCTTAGTCTGGCTGGGGCCCTGCTAATCAGAACCCCAGCCTAGCTGCTTCCTCTCTAAAATGGTTTCCATGTGCCTTAGGCACATCTCTGATTGGAATCTGGAGTGCCCTTATAAGTCCCTAGTATATGGTATACTATGTACCCAGGGCATAGGTACCTCAGAGGCCTACCAGGGGCTGCAGCATGTATTGTGCCACCCCTGGAAGGCCATCCAAACTGACACCACAGGTCTGCTACTGCAGCCTGGGTAAGGTGGTGCATGCACCCCTTACTGTGATATAGGCTACCTATATCACTATATACATACACACATATAAACCTATAAGTCACTCCTATGGCAGGCCTTATCAATCCTGAAGGCAGAGTGCGTGGTTCCTATGTGAGAGGGTGCCCCTGCATGAGCAGGGCCCCTCTGCAGCGTTCGGAGACCCTTCTCAGATGCTGTTTGTAGTGCAGCCTGACCATATACTCTTAAGCGCATTATAACCTCGCGTTAAATGCTAACTTTGGGATGGCTGCACGGAAACATGTCGTGTTTGGTGTCAAACATCTTGGAATACTACCCCTCCGCCAGTTCTGGCAGCGGGGGTAGCATTCCACCCTTCTAGAGGGAAAGACATGTACACACCGGTATGCCCGGTACTGACTTTCCAAGCCCTGGCATCACAAAATGGATGCCGCTGCCACAGACACGAGTCTGGCCTCCTGCTGCTGACCGAAACTCCGGCAGGGGAGGCCTGGACAATAGGTTTCCTGTCCCAGGGAGGTGTGACCACCTCCCCAGACAGGATAGTGTGTATTGGGGCTGGGCGGGAGCACTCTCGGGTGCTTTGAAGTCCTGCACTGGGGGCACATTTGGTGTCCCTGTGCATACCCCAGTTCAAACCGGATCAGGGGCTTCCAGCCCCTGCTTTGGCGCGAACTGGACAAAGGAAAGGGGTGTAGCCACCCCTCTGCCCTGACCCACCCATAGGTGGGACCACAGAGTAAGTCCAACCCCTAAACTTAGTATAAGTATGGGACCCCAGTCCTTAGGACTTTAGATTATCCCTGGACGAAACTCTGACACAGAATCCTGGACCTTCGACGCTCTACTTAAAGATTAGAGGACAGAAGAATCTCCCTTGGGGTCAAGGAGTGACTCCCCTGCTTGGCAGGCACCAAAGAAGCAATTGTCCAGTCTGCATCGCTGAAGCTCCCGTCGGACGCCGAAGTCTTTGCATCACCAGAGGTAGATTTCCAGACTTCCCCGAGGCTGCCCTGAGTCCCCAGCAAAGCTGAGGCCTGTAGCTGTCGTGGGTAACGTGGAACCGTGACCCCGGGACACCGCACGCATTTGAAAGTGCATCCTCTTTTGGGTCTCCCACGAAGTCGTGCTTTGGGCTCCGAGTAGCCCCAGCCTCCAGCACCAACTGCACCGAAGATCACTGGCCTCCACTCCACGAGTGTCCTGTGAGCCAGCTCCACGTGCACCGTCTCGAGGCTCCTTCGCAGTCGCTAGCCCGTTGGCTAGTAGCCCTTCACGAAGGCCAATCTTTTTCTACTTGGGCTCCCTGGTTGCTCCAGGCTTGCCCTCACTTACCCTTGCTGGGTAAGTTCCTCAGACCTTGCTGGTCTGCACAATCGTCAATCTTCATCTTCATTGAGACTTGCCGTTGCCAAGGCTTGTTGGGTCCAATCCGGTCGCCGACACCTCAGCACTCGACAGACATCGTGTACCAGCCCGAATACTGCTCCTGGTCGCCGACAACTCCTCCTGGACCTCGTGGCTGAAGAGTCAAGACGACCATCAACCTACCTGAAGCACTCGACATCGGTGGGCATCTGCTCATCGCCTTCCTGGTCACTGGCTAGTGACCCAGACTCTGTCCCCTCTGCTTTCAGGTTCTTCAGATCTCCGATCCACCCTTGGATCCACCCGGACACTTTTCACTTGGTCGCCAGCAGCACTTTGCAGCAGATCGACATTCAAATCGACGACGAAACCCGACCCCGAAAGGCACCTATGCACCCGGCTTCCCTGGGTGAGGTAACAAGAGTACTCCGGTGCTCCCGTGGGTAGAGACTCTAGAACGACCTAGTTCTCAAAGGGTTTGCTCCAAGTCCTTCTTTAAGTGTCCCTTTTCTTTAAATTCCAAACCGCGACTTTCTCCATAGAAGTTAACGGCGATTCGCGGCTGTGTTACTACACTGCACGCGTCCCCGTGGGTCCCCTGTGTCACTACCTTTGGTGGTTCCTTGTGGTCCAAGCACTTCTACAGTCTCTAGGCCTAGTGTCTAGCTCAGTCGTGGTTCTTATACCACTTTATTGGTATATGGTTTGGTACGCCCCTAGGGCCCAAACGTGTATTTGTGCTATTACTGTGTTTAAATAACTTATAACTTATGTACTTTGAACTCTAGCCTCATAAAGAGACTAGAGGGGTGTGTTTAGTAATACATACATATATTTTGAATATATACCTGGTGTGGTGCTCTTTCATTTGGTCACTCAAGAGATTATAGACTGGCAAAACAAGCTGCTTTACATTCCTTCAAGACTTAGCCTGACGGCTGCTCTCCATAGCTACCACTAGGATAGCTTTCAATAAAGGTTGTCTTTAACCTATCTCCAATAAGGGGTTGTTTGGACTGGTGCAAGGTGCCCACTATAATTAGTGGACAGCATATACCAGGCCAACTTCTCACACCGCTTAACTGAGGTCATGTTTCCAATCGATCAAGGATCACATTTTATTTTCAATTGTATTCAATGTAGCTGAGAGAGCCACAGAATTTGAGCACAGTGGTTGCCATCTTCATGAGGGCTGAATAATTCTTTCCTAGTGTTCAAAGGTATTATCTCAGTACATCGGCAACGTTTAAAACTTGATGTGAAGTGACTTAACAGGCAATTTGACTACAGGTCTAGAGGTAGTTGAATCATGGTAACGACGTCCAGTGTCTTTGCAACAACTGTTAGACCTGAGATACGTGAATAAATGGAAAGACTGCCAGGATGCACTGTGGGTTTCTTTAGGAGTGGAGGTATGATTATGTTTTACATGTCCTGGATAACTCCCCTGAGGAGAGTGAGGTGTTGCTTGGGCTGGCAATAATTGGGTTAACAGTTACCATACCTAAATCAGTGGCCTTAGAATTGTATAGTTCCTATAATGGAGAGAATATATAAAGAGGAACATAATTTTTTATGTTCAATTCATTGAAGGATTAAACATAGAGGGAATGAGCAGAGAGGCATTGGGAGATAGAAAGTTGCAAAGTTAGTCACTCACAACTTCAATTACTGTGCTTGTGTTCTCACTGGGGCAAATTCCAATATTTAATGTTTCAATGTAGAAACCTAATCCTGGTTGTTAGCTAATTCTAATAATATTGCACTTTGATTCAAATCTGAGGATTAGGGGCCATAATACAGAAGTGCCCCTGTTGTGCAACTGGCGTTTGCGCCTGCTTTGCATGAGCTGGGGCACTTTAGTATTTCAGAAGGGGGGGCAGATGCTTGTGTGCCCCAGTCTGTTATACCGATAGCGCTGGTGCACATACAATGCCAGTGCTATCATGAGAGGGTGTTTCCTCATTTGCATAGGGGCGTGGCCCACGCAAATGAGGGGATCCCTATGCCCTACGCCTGCACCGTAATACAGACACGGGCACATAGGCAAAGAAGTTGTCAGGAGGTGCACTGACAGTGCGCCCCCTGACGGCAGCCCTGCTGGAGGGGGGAAAATGGCATCTCATGGACCCCCCCAGACATCTCCTTGCAGGCGGGTGCAGTCGCTCACTGCATCTTCCTGTAAGGGAATCTCTAATCCCCCTTAAAAGTAAAGGCGGGTTGTCGCCTGCACTATGAAACACGGAGCGGCTTGAAAGCAGCTGCTCCGTTTTTCACATAAATGCACTGCCACCAAGGCATCGTGAGTTCGCGGCTGCTCCCAGGGCAGTGCATTCATCCTAACATGGCACATTTTCCTTGTTTCGCTGGGCACACCTTTTAGAAGGTGCACCCGGTGCAGACAAGGAAAATGTGCCGTATGTATGATACGCCTCAGGTGTATAACATTACATTTGCAAAAAGTGGTCACAAACTATACAGCAACAAATTGCAACTTACACTGATTGGATGCCATCACAGGAATGGTGACCAGCTGGGGTCAGCAGATCACCATGTCTGGGATCCCATATAAATAATGTCTTTTTTTCTTAAATGCAGCCTGTTTCCTTGAAGGAATCAGGGCTGTGTTTACTGAAAATGTTTACTTTTTAAAATGTTTGTTTAAGAGTTGGCAGTGTTCAGAGTTGGCAGTGGTCTCCTGGACCACTGCCTACCCCCTACAAACTCATTTTTAAAATTCATAAAGAGGAACCTCTTAAGAATGGGTTACCTCTTTTGAGGAATCAAAAACTTTTCAATGATCTGCAACCAAAGTTGCTAAACATGCCTGTTAAAAATGGGAGTCTCTAGTTGGCAGTGGTAGGTACCTTTGTCCAAATAGGGACCATCGCTTCTAGTCAGGGAAAGGGGATACACTTCTAAAATAACCCCTGCTCAACCCCTTGGTAGCTTGGCATGAGCAGACAGGCTTATCTCAGAGGCAGTGTGTAAAGCATTTGTGAACACATGCAGTAATACAGTGAAAACACTACAAATGGACACCACACCAGTTTAGAAAAAAAAAAGTAATCTTTATCTAAACCGAAACAAGACCAAACGACAAACATCCACAATACAGTAATAAAAATATGACTTTCAGATGGTAGAAATAGTTCAGTTCAAAGAAAATTGCAGATGCGACACTTTTCACACAAAGTACCTGGGATGCGTCACGCAAACAAACAAAACGGGCCGCAGGGAAGGTGATGCGTTGGTTCCTTGCACTCAGGGAAGGTGATGCGTCGGTTCCTTGCTCCGGGGGAGGTGATGCATCAGTTCCTTACTGCTGCGCAGGGGAGGTGATGCGTTGGTTCCTTACTGGAGAGGAGGTGATGCGTCGGGTTCTTACTGCGTCCCCCAATGATGCGACAAATTTGGCGCATCGATGTGATGTGACGATCCGGGACAATGCATGGATTCTTCCAGCTCCCAGCGGAAAGCTGTCTGTAGAGGTCCAAAACAACAGCAGGCACCTTCTTGCAAGTTAGAACTCCCAGCAAGGAAGTTCAGGGGAGCTGGTGGTGAAGTCTTTGTACCCCTGAGACTTAAGAATAGGAGGCAAGCTCAGTTTCAAGCCCTTGGAGATCTTCCTCAAGCAGGGGACACAGCAAACAGCAAAGTCCTTTTCTCCTTTCCTTGGCAGCAAGTAGCTACTGCAGGCCAACCCCAGACAGCAAACAGCACAGGGGCAGTATTCCTACTCAGCTTCTCCAGCACTTCTCCTTGGCAAAGGTTCCTCTTGATTTCCCAGAAGTGATCTAAAAGTCTGGGGTCTGGGCCCCTCTTTGTATACCCAAAAATCCTTTGTTCTCTGAAGGCAGAGAGTGTCTGTACTCAGCCAAAACCAGTTCTGTGGGGCACTTTGCAAGTGTGCAACAACCTCCATTGTCAGTGTGAGCCCTGGCTCCAGACACACCACAGGGGGGCAGAGCCATCATTGTGGAAGGCAGGCACAACCCTATTCAAGTGCAGGTGCTACTCCTCCCACCACTCCAAATGCAGACCAGGCCTATTCAGCCCAGCCCTGACTCATCAGGCTCTCTGGAGCCACTGCACCTCCCCAAGCCCCTGACACTCCAAAGCCAGACATGCAATACACAAACCTAGCAGAGGCATACTGGATGGCTAAGCAAGAAAATACCTACTTTCTAAAAGTGGTATTTTCAAACACAGAATGTAAAAATCACCCTCACTAAAAGTGGTATTTTAACATTCTGAGTTCAGGCATATAAACATGATTTTCCTACCTTGTCCCAGGGCTAGTTATGTTTATAAGATGTTATAAACAAACTCCCAGTTCTGTCCTATGGGAACAGGTAGCCTTGCAATAGTGAAAAACGAAATTGGCAATAGTTCACTATCAGGACATGCCACACACATCAGGGCATGTCCTACCTTTCACATACATTGCACCATGCCCACAGGGTTACCTTGGGCCTCCCGTAGGGGTGACTAATATGTTGAAAAGGGAAGGTTTAGGGACTGGCAAGTGGGTGTACTTGCCAAGTCGACATGGCAGTACTAGACTGCACACAGGCTCTGCAATGGCAGGCCAGAGTTACATTTTATAGGCTGCTTCTGTGGGTGGCACAATCAGTGCTGCAGCCCACAAGCAGAATTTGATTTACAGGCCCTGGGCACACACAGTGCACTGTAATAGGGTCTGACTAGTAAATCAAATATGCCAATCATGGAAACACCAATTCATAACAACAATTTACAGGGAGAGCATATGCACTTTAGCACTGATCAGCAATGGTGATGTGCCCAGAGTCAGAAAACCACCAACAACAGGTCAGAAAAAATACAGGAGGAAGGCAAAAAGTTCTGGGATGACCCTACAAAAAGGGCCAAGTCCAACAATGCCCCTTTCTAAATTGTGATTTTTTTATGCAATTCGAAACCCATTTTGATTCTAACACCATTTACCAAATCACAAAATGGGTTCAGTACATAGAAAGCCATTTATCAGTTTCAAACCCTAGATATAGTGAATTGCAGGGTTTGCAAGTGTTAATGACTTGGCAAATCTTGCATTAAAAGTCTCATTTCAAATATACAGTGCTATTTGCCTGATACATGTTTACAATGGTCATTACAATGTTATTCTTTCATCTTTTTTGCCATTCCAAAAATAAATTTACTAACTCACAATTTCACATCATTTGAATTAACTTTGCAAGCTTTGCAAAGTGTGAGGAATTGAAAGCTGACCTTTGCAGCAGTGGGAACATTTTCTCACTGGCTGTCCAGGGCAGCACAAGGACTGACACTTCTCAACAGTCTGTTTCTTGTGTCTTTTTCCAAAATCAGCTCTTCACAAAAATTCCATAATCTTTTGCACTGCCACAGTGTCCCCTGCCCATAGACATCCTGACACCTACTTACAACAATGCCCAGTGCCCTGCCCCCCTTTTTCCTTGAACCCCATAATTTCTTCAGCCCCCTGCTCCTCCTACTAAGGTGACCACTGGGAGGGCTGCATGAAGACTCATCCGACATTTTCTAAATGAAGAGACATCACCTACAAGACATCCAGGGGCATATTTACAAGCCCCTATCACCAACACAACGTCACTTTCAGTGACATTGTGATGGCGATAGGGGCCTCGTCTTATTTACAAGGCAGCGTTAAGCCACTTAACAAGGCTTATCGCTGCCTTGTAAATAAGGCACCCTTTCACGCTGTATTAAGCATGAAAGGGTAGGGCAATGGGTGTTGCAGTGGGCGTTCCACCGCAAAACCCATTGATTTTGACGCTGCCCCCTATATAAAAGGCAGTGTAAATAGGAGGCAGTGCCAAAATTAAGACCAGGGAAAACCTGGTCTTAAACAGGCGAAACGAAGATAAATGCTTTATTTCTCCTTGTTTTTGCTGTTTCCATTTGTGCTGCACATGCTGCCTTGTGTAGCACACATAGAAACAGCAATTTGCCTATGGTTGTTTATGCACAGGAAGGTCCCCCTTCCTGCACATAAACAATCATTTTAAAAAAAGGCTGTTTTGCAACTTCTATGTGTGCTGCATTAAGCAGCACACATAGAAATTACAAAACGGCATTTAAAGATTGTTTATATGCAGGAAGGCGGACCTTCCTGTACATAAAAAATCAACGCAGGCATCCTTGCACTATGGTGCAAGGGTGCCTTCGTTGGCGCTAGGCTGCTAAGGTTAGCGCCAGCGCAGGGGGAAAATCAGGGCTGCACCATATTCTTGTAAATATTGTGCAGCCCTGCGTTTCTAAAGTGACAAAGCGTGTCGTTAGCCTTCTTGGCTTAATGATACACTTCGCCACTTTATTGAAAATGTGCCCCCAGTAGCAAGAAACAGTTACTTGCAGTGGGGTGGCTTGGTTACATTTCACCTTGGGTGAAGGTGGAAACTACACACACATTCAGTTAAGTAAAAATGTTCATACTTAGCCCGACATTGCTGATTCTATCACTTTTAACAAGAATGATTTCACTTGGTTTCACAATGGCTTCTGGATTGTACACCAATCCCCTTTAAAAAACAGTTTCTTCTTTTTTTACAGAGACATTTAATAGACAAACATATTGCTAATTGTCAATGCTACGTATTCGGGTGTTGAATTACATCTAGTCCCATTCCTTCAGCTGCTCAATATTCGTTTGACTTGAAAATAATCCTCATTAAATCATGGGCAGGTCACACTGTTGGCTCACTCTTTTAATCCTAAATGCCCACGTTCGTCATTTACTTTTTTATAACCTTAAAGAAAGGAGGATTGAAAAAAGTATCATTTGTTTTCTTCAAATTCTCTTCCTTTAACAGATTCAAATCACAAATCTTCCTAAATATCTGTTTTACAATAAGATCACAGTATTGAAGGCACACCTTAGTCTGCATTTTAGCTTTACCTCTAAAGATCCGAACACGAACATCAACTTTAGATTATCACTGTCTGCCCAAGAGGCTGTTGGAAATTTAACATAAAATCGAAAACATATATGGAAACAGCCCAATAACTAATCAAACTATGATATAATAATTCAGACCCTGTTTTTTATTGCAAAATTGGTCATTCTATAATAGCACAGATAGATCAGAGAGATTGTTAATATTTATTTTCCTGTTTTATAACTGATTCTTTAACTTTGATCATTCTCATGTTGTCCTAATTCTATCACACATGGGGCACTATATCATTTTAACATCCATGTTTCCCGAAATATGAAGGGCCGAGTGCTGCCGTCCCACTAGTTGCGCTTATAAATGCCTAATGATAATTGACACATTACTATCAATATAAATGTTGTCAATGTAAAATATTTCGGGGCAGATTTACAAGCCCCCTGCGCCACCAGTACGTCACTTTTCGTGACGTACTGGTGGCGCAGAAGCTCCTGATATTTACAAGGAGAGGAAAAGCCACCATGCGTGACTTTTCCTCTCCTTGTAAATACCGTCCTTCACACGCAGCACTTTGCGGTGAAGGGGCGTTCCATGGGTGTTGCTGTGGGTGTTCCCACGCAGCACCCATGGAACTAAGACACATCTCCAGAATTACGAGAAATCGTAACTCTGGAGATGCGTCTGAAAGCTACGCCACCCTAGAGGTGGCGTAGCGAGCGCACCGAGGAGAAATGTTTTCATTTCTCCTCGTTTTCCTCTTTCAATGCGTGCTGCATTCTGCAGCACGCATTGAAAGAGGAAAAGCCTGTACTGATTGTTTTTGTGCAGAAAGGTGCCCCTTCCTGCACAGAAACAATCTCCCCATGGCGCAGGCATCCTTGCACCATGGTGCAAGGGTGCCTGCGCCGGCGCTTGGCAGCTGTTTGTGCGCCAGCGCAGGGGAGAGCACAGGAATGCGACATATTCTTGTAAATATGTCGCATTCCTGTGCTCTGAAAGTGCCGCAGCGTGGCGCAGCCAAAGGGCTTGCAGCGCCACGCTGCGGCACTTTCTTGTAGATCTGCCCCTTCATGTGTAAGAAATCATTTAGTTTAATCTGTACCACCACTGTATCTACAGATATGTGTGTTATTGTTACCAACTGCCACACCCTCTCCGAGGACCGGCCATTCTTAGCCTCTAAGCCTAGGGAAGAGTTGTGGTTCAGCGGCCGGAGCGGCTGAATCCAGAGCGCGGGGCTCATAGTTCGATTGCCGGCGGCAGCTCAGATCAGCATCATGTGACTCTGGGCAATAGCTCACTTAATATTCACGATGGCCCCCAGCACCTGGGTATCCTTAGGGGTGATAAGTCGCACTTTACAAATATGGAATTTAGAATGTTTTCTTTCATTTTATTTAGAAGCAGGTGCCATGTAGCAAAGTTATATGCAGGAGATTCAGATATTCCACGGATTCTGCATCCCATATTTTTTTCTTCAACCCACTTGGATGTTATGACAATATTGTGGTATCATTAAACTCATCAGACACCTGCAACTATAACAACATTTCAGTAGATAATCTGGGGACATCTCACTCTGGGACAACAAGTTCTTTAGCAATGCTGCGCTCTTACCAAAAGCTGAACGAGGCTGAGTACCAGTTGACAATTTCTTCAGAGCCTCTGTTCATCCCCTCACTTTTATTCTTTCCGTTGTCAGCTGGCCAGGTGGCCATTTTTTCCTTTTATACTTTGCTCATTTACATATTCTTCAAAACAACAGTCCCAGTTGTATGCAGATTGCCTAGAGTGATTAGCTCTAAAGTCTTGGGGCCTTATTTATGAAGGCCTGCGTCACTTTTGCGCCGCCGTTGCGTCACTTTTAGTGACGCAGCAGCTGCGTAAATAATGCGCCATGTTGCGCCATATTTACAAAGTGACGCATCTAGGTAGATGCGTCACTTCGTAAACCCCTGCGCTACATTATACCTGCGTCAGGTATAATGTATGCAGGGTGGGCGTTCCCCGCAAGAAAGGGTCGTAGGAGTGGCGCAGTGAAATCCAGGAGATTTCGCTGCGCCACTTCTAGGATGCCAATGCGTCAAAACCTTACGCCTGCCTCATGGCAGGCGTAAGGGTGACGCAGGCCCTTTCACATGGGGCATGCCCCATGTGAAAGGAACATTGCTGGAGTTGCTTCACGCTTCCGACACAACTCCAGCAATGCACCACTTTTGCGCTGACAGATACATCAGTAAAACTGATGTATCTGTCATTCCTTGCGACATGATGCGTCATACAGTAAATATGACGCATCATTCGGGTCGCAAGGAAGGCGCACTGAGAAGTGTCACATCGCTGCTTTCACGCAGCGATGCAACACTTCTCATAAATGAGGCCTGCGGTATGCAAACATGTCAAGTGATATACCTCATTTCCATGCCACTGTGGAAGGAGGATTAGCAAAAATAAAAGAAATCTGAGGATTTCATTCCCTTTAGATTGTTTATACCTAGAAAATATTGAAAACAGTCCCGCTAGTTAGATGAAATTCAAATTTACAATGCGTAATTTAAGAATTAACAAAAACCGTTTAAAGAAGACAATTGTTTACTTTGTTACGGTCACCTATTTTACCTGCTATAATAGTTTCTCTAAAGTGAGCATATCCCTTACTAGAGTCATCTGACTCATAAAAGTCGACGTCGTATGTGTAAATTGCCTCTTGGCTCTAGAACATACCAATGCAGATGTGTTTCATCCATATACATTCCTGCCTCGACCATGAAAAGCATCCACTCGGGGGCCCCCACCGAGCCCTGCCCCCCTCACATCTACCACAGAGCCGCGGCCACCATCGCACCCGAACTACAACGCACCATCAACACCACCTTCAAAACAGGCACCTTCCCAGACGACTGGAAGTGCGCAGAAGTCAGACCCCTGCTCAAGAAGCCCACAGCTGACCCCACCGACCTCAAGAGCTATCGGCCCATCTCGCTCCTCCCCTTCGCAGCCAAAGTTGCAGAGAAAACAGTCAACAGGAAACTGACACGATTCATTGAAGAGAACGCCGTCCTCGACCCGTCCCAATCCGGATTCCGAAGCAACCCCAGCACAGGGACCACCTTACTCGCCGCCATAGACGACATCCGTACCCTCCTGGACCAAGGCCACTCCGCAGCCCTCATCCTACTCGACCTATCAGTGGCCTTCGACACCGTCTCCCACCGCACACTAGTCGCCAGACTACACGACGCAGGCATACATGGAACAGCCCTGGAATGGATCCGATCATTCCTCACCGGGAGAAGCCAAAGGACCAGACTCCCACCCTTCCTCTCCGACCCCACGAAAATCACCTGCGGAGTCCCACAGGGTTCATCACTGAGCCCCACCCTCTTCAACATCTACATGGCCCCCCTCGCAGCCATCGTCCGACAACACGGCCTCAACATCGTATCCTACGCCGACAACACCCAGCTCATCCTCTCCCTCACCAAAGACCCCACCACTGCCAAACTCAACTTCCAGAAAGGAATGCAAGACGTCGCAGTCTGGATGACCAACAGCTGCCTGAAGCTCAACGCCGAGAAGACAGAAGTCCTCATCCTCGGTACCACCCCTTCTGCATGGGACAGCACCTGGCGGCTGACCGCCCTCGGAAGCCCACCTACCAACTCAGACCACGCCAAGAACCTCGGCATCGTACTCGACTCATCACTCACCATGAACCAACAGGTCAACGCCGTCACCTCCAGCTGCTTCAACACCCTCCGCATCCTCCGCAAGACCATCAAGTGGATCCCCCCTGAGTCAAGGAAAACAGTCACCCACGCACTCATCACCAGCAGACTGGACTATGGAAACGCACTCAATGCCGGCATCAACAAGTCCTTACTCTGCAAACTCCAGACAATACAGAACACCGCCGCCAGACTCGTCCTCGGCATCCCCCTGTGAGAAGTTGGCCTGGTATATGCTGTCCACTAATTATAGTGGGCACCTTGCACCAGTCCAAACAACCCCTTATTGGAGATAGGTTAAAGACAACCTTTATTGAAAGCTATCCTAGTGGTAGCTATGGAGAGCAGCCTTCAGGCTAAGTCTTGAAGGAATATAAAGCAGCTTGTTTTACCAGTCTATAATCTCTTGAGTGATCAAATGAAAGAGCACCACACCAGGTATATATTCAAAATATATGTATTTATTACTAAACACACCCCTCTAGTCTCTTTATGAGGCTAGAGTTCGAAGTACATAAGTTATAAGTTATTTAAACACAGTAATAGCACAAATACACGTTTGGGCCCTAGGGGCGTACCAAACCATATACCAATAAAGTGGTATAAGAACCACGACTGAGCTAGACACTAGGCCTAGAGCCTCTAGAAGTGCTTGGACCACAAGGAACCACCCAAGGTAGTGACACAGGGGACCCACGGGGGACGCGTGCAGTGTAATTACACAGCCGCGAATCGCCGTTAACTTCTATGGAGAAAGTCACGGTTTGGAAATTAAAGAAAAGGGACACTTAAGGAAGGACTTGGAGCAAACCCTTTGAGAACTAGGTCGTTCTAGAGTCTCTACCCACGGGAGCACCGCAGTACTCTTGTTACCTCACCCAGGGAAGCCGGGTGCATAGGTGCCTTTCGGGGTCGGGTTTCATCGTCGATTTGAATGGCGATCTGCTGCAAAGTGCTGCTGGCGACCAAGTGAAAAGTGTCCGGGTGGATCCAAAGGTGGATCAGAGATCTGAAGAACCTGAAAGCAGAGGGGACAGAGTCTGGATCACTAGCCAGTGACCAGGAAGGCGATGAGCAGATGCCCACCGATGTCGAGTGCTTCAGGTAGGTTGAAGGTCGTCTTGACTCTTCAGCCACGAGGTCCAGGAGGCGTTGTCGGCAACCAGGAGCAGGATTCGGGCTGGTACACAATGTCTGTCGAGTGCTGAAGTGTAGGTGACCGGATTGGACCCAACAAGCCTTGGCAACGGCAAGTCTCAATGAAGATGAAGATTGACGATGATGCAGACCAGCAAGGTCTGAGGAACTCACCCAGCAAGGGAAAGTGAGGACAAGCCTGGAGCAATCAGGGTGCCCAAGTAGAAAAAGATTGGCCTTCGTGAAGGGCTACTAGCCAATGGGCTAGCTACCGCGAAGGAGCCTCAAGACGGTGCACGTGGAGCTGGCTCACAGGACACTCGTGGAGTGGAGGCCAGTGATCTTCGGTGCAGTTGGTGCTAGAGGCTAGGGCTACTCGGAGCCCAAAGCACGACTTCGTGGAAGACCCAGAAGAGGATGCACTTGCAAATGTGTGCGGTGTCCAGGGGTCACGGTTCCACGTTACCCACTACAGCTACGGGCCTCAGCTTTGCTGGGGACTCAGGGCAGCCTCGGGGAAGTCTGAAAATCTACCTCTGGTGATCCAAAGACTTCGGCATCCGACGGGAGCTTAGGCGATGCAGACTGGACAATTGCTTCTTTGGTGCCTGCCAAGCAGGGGAGTCACTCCTTGACCCCAAGGGAGATTCTTCTGTCCTCTAATCTTGTAGTAGAGCGTCGAAGGTCCAGGATTCTGTGTCAGAGTTTCGTCCAGGGATAATCTAAAGTCCTAAGGACTGGGTTCCTATACTCATACTAAGTTTAGGGGTTGGACTTACTCTGTGGTCCCACCTATGGGTGGGTCAGGACAGAGGGGTGGCTACACCCCTTTCCCTTTGTCCAGTTCACGCCAAAGCAGGGGCTGCAAGCCCCTGATCCGGTTTGAACTGGGGTATGCACAGGGACACCAAATGTTGCCCCCAGTACAGGACTTCAAAGCACCCAAGAGTGCTCCCGCCCAGCCCCAATACACACTATCCTGTCTGGGGAGGTGGTCACACCTCCCTGGGACAGGAAACCTATTGTCCAGGCCTCCCCTGCCGGAGTTTCGGTCAGCAGCAGGAGGCCAGACTTGTGTCTGTGGCAGCAGCATCCATTTTGTGATGCCAGGGCTTTAGAAAGAAGTTACTGGCCAAGCCAGGGTTAACATGTCTCTCCCTCTAGAAGGGTGGAATGCTACCCCCGCCACCGGGGGGGGGTAGTATTCCAAGATGTTTGACACCAAACACGACATGTTTCGGTGCAGCCATTCCAAAGTTAGCATTTAACGCGAGGTTATAATGCGCTTAAGAGTATATGGTCAGGCTGCACTACAAACAGCATCAGAGAAGGGTCTCCGAACGCTGCAGAGGGGCCCTGCTCATGCAGGGGCACCCTCTCACATAGGAACCACGCACTCTGCCTTCAGGATTGATAAGGCCTGCCATAGGAGTGACTTATAGGTTTATATGTGTGTATGTATATAGTGATATAGGTAGCCTATATCACAGTAAGGAGTGCATGCACCACCTTACCCAGGCTGCAGTAGCAGACCTGTGGTGTCAGTTTGGATGGCCTTCCAGGGGTGGCACAATACATGCTGCAGCCCCTGGTAGGCCTCTGAGGTACCTATGCCCTGGGTACATAGTATACCATATACTAGGGACTTATAAGGGCACTCAGATTCCAATCAGAGATGTGCCTAAGGCACATGGAAACCATTTTAGAGAGGAAGCAGCTAGGCTGGTGTTCTGATTAGCAGGGCCCCAGCCAGACTAAGGTCGAAAAACAGTGAAGCATCAGCAAAAAGTGGGGGTACCCATGTGAAGCAGATCCTACTCTCCTACACCCCCGACACGAACACATCAGCCAACACCTACGAAGTCTCCACTGGCTCCCCATGGAGAAAAGAGTCACTTTCAAAATCCTCACTCACGCCTACAAATGCCTACACAACAACGGACCCAAATACCTCAACGACAGAATCAACTTCCACATACCCAAAAGAAACCTCCGATCTTCCAACCTCGCACTGGCTGAAAGCCCATGCATCCACTGAGCCAGAGCAGGCGGAAGATCCTTCTCTCACATTGCAGCCAAGACCTGGAACGACCTACCGGCAGACATCAGACGCGCCCCCTCCCTGAACACCTTCAGGAAGACCCTCAAGACCTGGCTCTTCGGCTAAACAGATCTGCGGACCCCCCCCTCAGCGCCTTGAGACCCTCACGGGTGAGTAGCGCGCTTACAATTCCCTGATTGATTGACTGTGTAGTCCTCCGTTATAAACCTACATGTGGTGAATCACTTCATTTGGACAAATCACAAACGTGTGATTTGGAAAACTCTTAATTTTTTTAAATATCTTTTTTTTTCTAGGTTCGTCATAAGCCAACATCGTGTGTTTTTTTCAATATATAATATACACATATAATGGACATTAGGAAAGTCTACACAAACCCTTGGCTTGTTTCACATAGCACACTTAAGCCATTACTTCGAGATATCTTGGATAAACCCACAACAGAACTGACATCTCACCTACTTTCTATTAGCAAAGTGCATATCCTTCCGCCTTGACTGAGATGCGTGTGGGACTATTTTAAATCTGAACAGCTCGGTCAATGTTCACACATTCAATACATATTTAAAGTACAATTACTAATCACACAATCAATACTAAACACTTCTCTTCCATGCCGCCGGGCCCCTGTGTTCTTTTTGTGTGCTTTGTGGCTCTGCTTTAATCCCGCTACTGCTCATCTGCCCTGCTGCTTGTTTGCTGCTGACACAGTGAGTGCGCCAGCAGCTCTTCTCCACGATTGTTGAGACACTGCTTTCTTTCTGTGTGCCTGGTGGTTCTGCTTTAAAACCCACCTGATGGATCCCCAGCACTGCTGTGAAATGCCAAACATACTGAACACACCACTTCAGCTCTTCCTGGCCTCCGGCCTGCTGCTGTGGGCGTAACACAGACTCCTGCAGCTCCTGCTGTGCAGGAGGGCACTGTAGCGTCCTCCCCAGCCCAGGTACTCGCCAATGACTACGCCGCACACAGAGCTTAGTATTACAGGTCTTTATTCTTCTGCGTGCAACCGCGAACTCAACATTCATTTCACTATGCTCTAATGCTTACGTCACAGTTCTACAGACTCCATCAGGAGCCACAGGGGTTTCCATCCATTACAAACCCACACAACACTACAGGCACAGCCCTTCAGAGGGCACCCAAAACTTCAGGGGGGCCCATTCATCCCAAGCTCAATAAATATCTGTGAGATATGGGAGACTCACATTCTGCCAGGGAGCCCATCAATTTGAATTACTCCACTGGCTACTGCGGCTGCTATTAAATGTACCTGGTGGCTTCCTCAGCTGCACACAATCGTTCACAAAGCAAGTATGTGTGCTTGCAAATCACAGTACCAGACAAGTGTATTTGCTTTGCCAATGCTTGTTTTAATTACACTAAAACATTTCTTATGTGAAATATTCATTTGCTAGCCCCGTCTTGGTAAAATGAAAAAGTTTGATTCACTTCTTGCAACACTCTTGTATCATAAATGCACCCTTCAGGTGTAAATTTAGAATTGCAGATACACCTGGAAAATACATTGAATGTGTTTATGAATACTCACAAAGTCAGATCTGTGCAGGTGTGCCTCTCCTTTGCACTCCCTTGTCCTCTTATATGCAAAGATTGTCATATATAATCCATTGATAAAATAAATCTAAATTTGCAAATACCTTTGAATGGTCTGTATGCTTTATTTCATTATTTGCCTTTAAATAGGGTTGAAATATTTTGTTTTACACTCAGACTTATATTAAGATTCTTCCACATAAGCCACTACTTTTGCCTTTGCTTACAGATTCACTGCATCATATATCTAAGAACACATATAGAATAGGTTTCTTATGTTATATGATTTTTTCTTATGCTAGATTCAGTTCCCCAATTCAGCATCCAGTGTGTTTGTTATAAAGGAAGCTTAACAATACGGTACCTTACTGGTTTCGTGTTGCATTTCCTGGCGAACCTATGGGCTGCCTCTTACAAAATATAAATATTGCTGAAAACAGCAGCATAATTATAAAACTACAATTTGTGTATGAAAGAGATTTGTCTTAAACATCATAGATTGCTTATAACTTGATGGCACACTGCCCTCTAGCGTAGAATTTATGAACTGCAGCCAAGTATTTGAAATAAGTTTCTCTACTAAACTGTCAATACTTCTTAGATTCATATCATTGTGAATATGTGTTTTGGTGTTTACAGAGACATTACGTGACGACTTTACTAGGTTATGCAAGTTTACAATGCTGAGCATTGTTAGTAGGCGGTTTTAGAATGAGAGGCTAGAAATTTCGCAAACGTTAGTATTTATTTATTTATTTAGCTGAGAAAATAAACTCGCAAAGAGCGAGTTTTTTTCAATGCAAGAATGAAATGGCTTGAAACGCACTGAGATTTCTTTCTCCTTGCGGATGGGGGCTATTGTACCTTATACGGAAGTCTTCACTACGGTGGGGAAACCCTCACTGTGCCCTGTTGGCCCCTTTGGAGGGTGGTCCACCAGGTCAGAGCTTCACACTGGCAGAGCCAGTGGAGTGTCCTATAGTGTAAATTTGGCTCTTCTACCAACATTAAATAGAGAGGGGGAACTGCGACTTTGACAGGGTGGGAGAACTGTTGAATTACAGTGGTGCTCTTGCTATGCCACAATCTAAAAACAGGCTAATGGTGTCTGACAGAGCCTTCACGTTATAGTTCGGCTGGGTGCGAAGCAACCCTGGCCCTAACTGGGCATGTTTCTGGTTTGCTGTTCCCAAGAAAATTTAAAAAATGTGGCATAGCTGTATACTATTCAGCTGTTTCACTAATAATAACAATATGCCAAGAATTGCTACCATTATGTCACAAGTTCACCTGATGAAGCCAATTGATGGAGACAGGACTGATAGGGAACCGAACTGTGACAGGTAATGAGAGAGTGACAGAAATGAGGAGAGTGACAGGGACAATGTGAGAATGGGTTTGTGGATGCAAGAGGTTAGATGGACTGGAAGAGTGACAGGGATGGGGAGGGTGATAGGGACTAGAAGTGTGACAGTGATGTGGGATTTGCTAGGGATCAGAATGATGAAGAGAACTTGTAAAGTGACAGGTGTTAGTAGGTTGTGTAATACTGTCACACTGCTGCCACTTGCTGAATGTCATGATATCTCTGACAAGAAGAAAATGAACGAATTTCTTCCTCTGGTGACAGGCATGCAGAAACATCTGGGCCGCCACCGATGCTAACTATGTCAACCCCTGATACGAAGTACCATTCCTGCACCTCTTCTTCAACCTCCCTACTGACCTGAAACTCAATGAACAGTTTGGAGTAAGGAGAATGCTTTGCAGACTAGGGACGGTTGAAGATTGATACCTTTAACTACTGTAGTGACTAGTGGAATGGACGACAGCTCCGTGTTGAAGAGAATCCCCAGATTTCTAGCTTGCATCATTGTGGAAGCAGTGGTCCCAAGACCTGAAGGCCCATCAAAATGTAGTTAGACTTGTTTGCTTTATCCCATTATGATGAACTCAGTCTTGTTTCTGTTCATACAGAGGTAGCTCGCCTTCATTCATTTAAGTCTGTGTTCTGATAACAGGCAGATGTCGGTGGTTTTGATTTCATTGTTGTATAGCAGGAAAATAATTTGGGGATCATCAGAGCACATTTTGAATTCCTATTTGATTTTGCTTGATAATATCTGGCAAGTAATTCATATAGATGTTGAACAAGAAGCCGGAGTTAGACCTCTCAGCCTTAGAGTGTGCTCCCCCCAAATCTTTTGCGTTACTCCTCCATTTTTGCTGATCTCGTTTTTGTTCACTGACCCCCAAGGAGTTGCTAAGCAGGCAGATCTCTGGGTCAGCACCGCAGTGTCCAAAAAGGTATCTGGGGGATCACCAGAAGGGTGGTCAGGGTCCCACCAGAAGAAAGAGTGGGTAGAAAAACTTAAAAATATGGGGGCATATTAGCAAGACCGGCGATAAAATTATCGCCGTTTTAGCGGCAGGAAACTGCCGCTAAAGCGGCGATAATGGGCTTGCTAATATGCGTTATAGAATTCAATAGAAGCCCAGGTTAGATGTGCAGGACATCTAACCTGGGCTTTATTGGAATTCCATAACGCATATTAGCAAGCTCATTATCGCCATTTTAGCGGCAGTTTCCTGCCGCTAAAACGGCGATAATTTTAACGTGGGTCTTGCTAATATGCCCCATGGAGTTCTCTAAAGGCTGCCAAAATTATTCCAAAGAGAACAGTAACCTGTCCCAATCTGAATCAAAGAAGAAGGGGTTCTTTGACAAACAGACAGGGAGGTTCGTCCCCCACTGTACTACAAGTATGGGCATTCCAAGGGATACTCCAAATGTCCCAAGAGGGTACAGCCTCCCACCAGTGGGCAGACACCTGGGTTGGCCAGTGTAGCGCTTGGGGAGGAGGTAGTCCCAGTTAGCATGGGGAGGACAGAGGTTAAATTAGTGTCCCTAGGGGATAGAGAGATGGTGCCAAAAGCCCATATGCTTTCCAATACTTACAATACAGGTATAGGCAGTGGGTTACCATCAATGGGCGCAGGGTGGAGGCTCTGATAGATATAGGAGCCAGCATGACTGCTGTGAGGCGTCATCTGGTGTCTTCAGAGCAAGTCCTCCCAAATACATTAGACCAGGTCATAGTCGCAGACAACAATGAGAGCCACATCCCAGTAGCTTTAGTTCCCTTTGAGTGTGGAGGGGGGGTCTTAGGTTTTCTAAACATAGCTGTGAGCCCTGTCATGCCTCTGGATTGTTTGTTGGTCAATGATCTAGGGCATATTGTTTGGAAGGAAGTGGAGCTCAGGTCACACCTGGATATTGTTAGGCTTGCCTGAATGGGTCTGTAGGACCTCAAGGTCCATGGCTGCCCAAGAGGGGACAATAAAGAATTGGTCACAGTGGAGTTCAATTAAATTCCAACTTGAAGGAGACAGATTTCAATCCTGCATAGAAACAATTTAAACATCACCACAAGGAATCAATGAATAGTTGTGATTTAATTTTGATCACACACATTTGAGAAAAATAAGAATGAATCAAATGGATAATACAATAAATGTACAAATTAAAATCATGAACTTGGTGCTCAAGAGGGAGGGGAGGGGTGAGTGTTTAGGAAGGATTGCGTGATGGTGCAAAGGAGGGAAAGGTATTGTGTTATACGTACATCCCAACATTGTAGTACCTATCCCGCCTATTAATTGGCAACAGAATATGAAACAAAACATAACATGATAGGTGCAGATACAAAATCTCTGTCACCTATGTTTGCTATACAACAAAATATGTCGACGTTTCGACCCCTATAATCATAAAGGTGATTTCAGCCTTATTGGGGGGTCTTCATCAGGACCATGGGGGACTTGTGAAGGGGGGGACGAAAGCACCTGGAATTAATTAAGCAGGCATTAGTAAGGTGATGTAAAAAAAAAGTAAAACTAGTGTTACTGGGAGATAATAGGGATTTACCAAAAAGAGACAGCGCGAAGATTCAGGCTGCGCTTGGAATGGAGGGCCCGTGGGCTCCTAAAAATCAGAGATGAAAAAAACAAGGGTTGTCTATGCAGTAGATCAATGACATAGTGGCGTACCCCAGTTACTGGAACCTACAGGTGGACTTACTGTGTATGAATTACGATAGTCACAGTCAGTGAATTGGAGCTGATTTGTGTTCCTGGTACACCAAGATGTCCGACGAGGTTGATGAGTAACCTGCAGTGGTGGGAGTACTATGATTAAAAAGTAATTTAAAGTGCAAAAATGCCTAATCAGAGGGAGCCCTAAATGTTCACTTAAATATACTAGAGCACAAAAGGTATTCAAAGGAGTGCACTATGAAAATGTCACATCGGGCGTGCTAGCATAATAAATACCGCCACAAAAACACATAGGGGAGAAAACCACAGGCAGGATGTACGAGCGGCTTAGCCATTGCATCAGAGCTAACAGCGACCGCCCGACAGGAACCGGAGATCTGTGTTCACTCCGAAAATGTACGCAGATGTCTAGAATTACATAGCAAGATTGCATAACCTTAAAGTATCATCGTAGGCATGTTAGAGGAGACATCCGCCCGCAGGATGTACTAGCAGCTTAAAACTGTTGCATCTATAATAGACTGCCCGACAAGAATCAGAGGTCCGTGTCTACTCAAACCGGGAAGATGTTACTGAAAGAATAATGCGTGCGAGCGTCTGGAAATAGATAGCAAGTATTCTAACCTGGATTCAGACCAGAGCCGCCGCCGGGTAAGTGCCCTGTCTGTTTTGTAACCCGTGACATGCTGACTCGTAGATTTCCTTACTGAAGGTCAAGGTTAGAATACTTGCTATCTATTTCCAGACGCTCGCACGCTGTCTCTTTTTGGTAAATCCCTATTATCTCCCAGTAACACTAGTTTTACTTTTTGTTTACATCACCTTACTAATGCCTGCTTAATTAATTCCAGGTGCTTTCATCCCCCCCTTCACGAGTCCCCCATGGTCCTAATGAGGGCCCCCCAATAAGGCTGAAATCACCTTTATGATTATAGGGGTCGAAACGTCGACATATTTTGTTGTATAGCAAACATAGGTGACAGAGATTTTGTATCTGCACCTATCATGATATGTTTTGTTTCATATTCTGTTGCCAATTAATAGGCGGGATAGGTACTACAATCTTGGGATGTACGTATAACACAATACCTTTCCCTCCCTTTGCACCATCAAGCAATCCTTCCTAAACACTCACCCCCCTTCCCCTCCCTCTTGAGCACCAAGTTCATGATTTTAATTTGTACATTTATTGTACTATCCATTTGATTCATTCTTATTTTTCTCAAATGTGTGTGATCAAAATTAAATCACAACTATTCATTGATTCCTAGTGGTGATGTTTAAATTGTTTCTATGCAGGATTGAAATCTGTCTCCTTCAAGTTGGAATGTAATTGAACTCCACTGTGACCAATTCTTTATTGTACCATACAAATACCCCTGTCCAGTGGTCTCACGGGTTACCCCATTTATATTAACTCTGCCCAAGAGGGGAGTCAAGGAAGCCTGCAGCCTGGGAAAATGGCCCAGGCAGCTGCCAAGAAGAGGAAGGGCAGCGGGCATGGGAAACCTGCCTCCTAAGTTTCCACGGTCCAGGTTGACTGGGAGCCTGTGAAAGCCACCCATGCGCCTACCATGGAGGACCCTGCTGCCCTATAAGCCTGCCTGAGCTTGCTGGATGGCAAGTTGAGGGTAGGCCCATCAGGGAGGAATTCTGTAAGATGCAGAAAGAATGCCCAACTCTAGAGGTCTTGAGGATACATGCTGAGGCCCAGGCAGCAGGTGATACCTCTTAAGATCACCTTATCTATAAGAAGAATGACCTCTTTTACAGTGAGCCTAAGGTCCCTGGACCTGGGCAGCCCGTGTGCTGGTGGTCCCTCAGTGTTACAGGGTCTTCCTACTGGGCTTGGCTCATGACATACCTCTGGCAGGACATCTGGGACAGGACAAGACCTTTGCCAGGCTTGTACCCCACTTATATTGGACCCGGATGAAGACATCCTCAGATATGTTCTGTAGGGCTTGTCCCACCTGCCAGGCCAGTGGGAAAGCAGGGAAAAAGCTGAAGGATCTCCTGGTTCCCTTGCCTGTCATTGGCACTACCTTTGAAAGTCTGGGCATCATCATTGTTGGTCGCTTGAACCCCAAGGCAATCTTAGTCAACAGGTTCATCCTGGTCTTAGTGGACCATGCCACAGAGTACCTAGAGGCCATCCCTTGGAGGTCAGTGACTGCACCTGTGGTGGCCAGGGCCCTGAAGGGTATTTTAACCCTTGTGGGGTTCCCCAAGGAAATTGCGTTTGACAGAGGCACTAACTTTATGTCAGCATACATGAAGTTCTTGTGGGATGAGTGGCATAACTTACAAGTTCTCCACCCCCTACATCCCTCAAACCAACGGGCTTATTGCAGGATTCAACAAGACCCAGAACGGATGATAACAGGTCTGCCTTACCCATGAAGAAGAAGTGGGCGTCCTCATGCCAGACCTGTTGTTCGCCTACAGGGAGGTGCCACAGAAGGGGGCTGGGATCAGATCATTTGAGCTCCTCTACAGACACCTTGTTTGGGGACCTCTTAGCCTTGTTTGAAAGAGGTGGGAGCCAGGTCCCAGGAAACCCCCTCAGGATGTAGTCAGCTACATTCTGGCTTTCTGTAACCAGATGCAGCACTTCTGGAAGAAGGGTAAGACAATCTGGAGGCCAGTCTGGAAGTATTGAAACTCTGGTACGACCAGAAGGTCACTCTGGTGGAGTTTCAACCTGGCCAGAAGGTTTGCGTCATTGAACCTGTGCAGGCCCGGGCTTTCCAAGATCGTTGGACAGGCTAAAATGAAGTGAACGAACGGAAGGGGGATGTCACTCAAAACCTCTAGAAACCCCTTAAGTGCTCCACATCACAGCCTCAAACCGCACTTAGAGAGGTCTGAGGTCACTGTGTTCCTGGTGACAGATGATAGAGTGGAAAAGGAGAGTGAACCTCTCCCTGACCTCCTGTCTTCCCAGGAGCACAATCAGTCAGTACAGAGTGTTAACCTCTCCCCTACTCTGACCTTAGAATAGCATAGTGACTGTCACCAGTAACTGGGGCAGTTTTCTCCTCTGGTCTCCCTCATCCCTGGGCTCACACTTTTGTGTACCCACAACATTGACACTGGGGAAAGTATGCCTGTCAAAAACAAAATTTACAGGTTCTTGAATAAGGTGAGGAACAGTATCAAGGAGGAAGTTTCCAAGACGCTGGTGTTAGGGCTGATTGTGTCCTCTAACAGTCCCTGGTCCAGCCCCATTGTGCTGGTACCCAAGGTTCCCCCACTGGGTGCCACCTCAGAACGTCGGTTCTGTGTGGACTACAGGATACTCAATTCAGTCACCAAAACTAGCACTCACCCATCTGAGAAGCTCATAGACAGGATGAGCGCTGCCAAGTTCCTCAGTACTTCTGATCTCTCATAAGGGTCATGGCAGATTTTTCTGACTGTAGGGACAAAAGAGAGGTCTGCATTCTCGGCCCCAGAGGGCCACTTTCCATTCAGGATAATGATATTTGGCTTAAAGAATGGCTTTGCCTCCTTTCAGAGGTTGATGAACAGGGTCCTGGCTGGGAAGGAGGCATTCTGTGATGCCTACCTGTATGGATAGCTTTCTTCAGCTCCATCTGGGAGGAACACCTGTATCACCTCTAGAATGTGCTTCATTCCCTTCAGCAGGCAGCCCTGACTTTCAAGGCCAGTAAGTTTTGGATAGGGTAGTGTACCATGGTGTATCTGGGCCACACGGTGGGCAGGGGAAAGGTACAGTCTCTCCAGGCCAAGATTGAGACTAACCTGGTCTGGCTACCCCTCAAAACAGAGACTGAGGTGAGGGCCTTCCTGTGTCTTACCGGATATTACAAGAGGTTTGTTAAGGGTTCTGACACCATTGTTGCCTCCTTATATGAGCTGACTTCAAAGAAGCAGTTCAAAAGGTGATCTGGACAGAGGCCTGTCTGAAAGCCTTTCACTCTCCCAAGGAAGCCATGTGTACAGCACCTGTACTCAAGGCACCTGACTTCTCCAATAAGTTCCTTGTGCAGACAGATGAGTCAGAGCATGGTGTAGGGGCTGTCTTAGCACAGTTGTAGCCTCCTTTAGTAGGAGGTTACATGCCAGGAAGGCAAGGTAGAGTGTTATTGAGAGGGAGGCCTTTGATGTGGTCTGGGTACTGAAGAAGCGGAGACCATAACTGTCCGGGACACACTTCCAGGTTCAGACAGACCACAGGCCCCTCAGATGGCTCATGCAAATGAGTGGTGAGAATCCCAAGTTGTTGTGGTGGTCCATCTCCCTACAGGGAAAGGACTTTACGGTGGAACACTGCCCGGGTCAGTTCACGCCAATGCTGAGGGTCTCTCCAGGTTCTTCCGCCATAGTGATGAGAACTCACAAGAGGTTGGGTAGTTCTCCTCACTTTCAGCTGGGAGGACACATGTTAGACCTGCCATTCTTAGGGTGGTCTTCCCCCAAACTTTTTGCCTTACTCCTCCATTTTTGTTGATCTCATTTTGGTTGGCCTTAGGACTCTGCATACTTTACCACATCTAACCAGTGCTAAAGTGCTTGTGCTGTCTCTTTTAAACATAGTAACAATGGCTTACACCCAATTGGCGTATTTAATTTACTTATAAATTGCCAGTAAAGTAGTCCTCCCTGTGCCCAGGTCCTGTAAATTAAACACTACAAGTGGGGCTGCAGCACTATTGTGCCAACCACTTAAGTAGCCTTTTAAACATGTAGAACTGCAATTGAGGCTTGTGTGTGCAGTTTTAAACAGCCATTTCGACCTGGCAAAATAAACCTTTTGAGAGGCCTAGACTTTTGTTTTAAGACATATAAGTCACCCCTAGGGTAGGCCCTAAACAGCCCAAAGGACAGGAGACAGTGTATTTCTAAAGTTGGAGATGTACTTTTAACTTTTACATGTCCTGGTGGTGAAAAACTATTAAAGTTGTGTGTCACTGCTGCAAGGCCTGTCTCTCCCATGAGATAACATTGGGTTAACCTATTACATTTGATAAGTGATAACTTTCAATTGGGAGCAGGTGGGAATGTCGAGTTTGGTGTCTAAGGAATTGTAATTTAAATTCATCTTTAATGATAAAGTCTGATTTTAAGTCACAATTACGAAAATGCCACTTTCAGAAAGTTGCCATTTTTTGTCCCAATCATTTGGTGCCTGTATCCTGGGTTACATGAATAGGTGCAGTTGGTCTTTGTGTATTACTCCCAGACAGTGAGACAAACGGGAAATAGGAGTTGGCAGGATGGGACATTTCTGACTTGATGAGGGGGAGGAGCTGTGACCTATCATATTTGCACATCACAAAGGCTCTGCCTAGCGCACTCACAGTTGGTCTTAACACAAGTCTTTTGTGTCCCCAGACAAGCTAGGGCCAGGGCAGGGAGGCAAGAAATTCCAAACACTTCTGAGGGTGGAAACATCCAGAGCCTTCTCCTACTTCAAAGTGGGCACTAGGTATAAAGAGTGGACCCTCAGACCCACCTTTTCAGTACACCTCTGGACTTGTGGAAGACTTAGAAGAACTGCAACTCTGCTGTCCTGTTGCCTGAGTAAAAAGGACTGGACCTGTATCTTGAACCTAGGACCACCAGGATTCCAACGGATAGTTGGCTGATCTCCTGATGAGAGGCTCAGGGACAGAAACGGCTCCAATCCCCTTGAGCACAGCACCTGGACTCTTTCTGCTGCGAGCCTTGCCCAACAAGTGGTGGCACCCCAGTCCTAGAACCTTGGAAGTCGGCCTGAAGGTGCTCTGCCAACCCAGCTGTGGTCCTGTGGACAGAACCGACACACCACAGCGCATCTCCGCACAGCTCTACTTCGGAACATCCACTGCACAACGCAACCCCAACACAGGACCTCGCATTGCAGCCCCCTGCCTCCTCAGAATTGCAGCTGCACAATGCCTTCTTGTTAGACCTGGCATCATTGGTGCGGGTCTCCCTTCCTCTTTTCACTTCTGACCTTTTATGTTGGCTGGATTTAGATGCTCTGGGTGCTGTGCCACTGCCAATCAGTGACACAGAGCGAATGCTCCCTGTGTAAAGATAACTATGAAATGGGATAATCATAATTGGCTCGTTTGGTTTACCTGTCAGTCCCTAGTATCAGTGCACTGTGTGTGCCCAAGGCTGGTAGACCAAATATTGCTGGTGGGCCGGCAGCGCTGATTTGCGCTACCCACCGAAGCAGCTTTTAAAGTATGTCTGTGTAGCATGTTCTAATAGCGAGTTACCCTCCATTTCACTGTTTACTATTGCGAGGCTATCCGTTCTCATAGGCCAGAATGGGCAGGCTGAGTATTACATGCCCTAATCCTACCTGCCCCCAGGAACCTGATAGGAATGTCGAATTCGATATGTTTAAGCTCAGGACATTGAGATACATCTTTTAGTAAGGATTATTTGCGTAGCCCGTGTTCAAAAATACCTCTGCTAGAAACGAGGTATTTTCTGGCCTCAGCTTTCCTGTAGGCTTTGCTAGCGTGTGTATTGGCCGTCTGGTTTTGGAGCAGCAGGGCCAGCTGGGTCAGACCTGGCTGGAGAGAGAGATCGGCATTTAGAGTATGGAGAGGGGTGACTCTTTGATCTGAGCAGGGCCGTGCCTGGCAAGGTGAATGATGGCTGCACCTTCCACTGGGCGTCTGATAGCAGACCCCCAGATTCTCAAAGGGCAGGATGTCGCCTCGTAAACCAAGTGCTCCCCGACCCCACCGAACTGGTTCTGGCTGGATGCAGTGATTTGTGACTGCAGAGAACAAATACTTTTAGGTATAAACGCTGCGCTGAAACCTGTTTCGGGTGTGTTCCTTCTGGATGTCAAGACGAAACTCTGTCCGAGCGGACAGAGGAAAGGACTTTGAAACTTTCACCAAGCTTGCTGAAGAAACTACCCAAGGGCCTGAATTGAGAGCGCCTCCTGCAGAAAGTCTCAGGGACATTAGACTTCACCCCGTCAGCCGCCCGAATTCCTTTGCTAGGAATTCTACTTGCAGGTCAGGCCTCCGTCGAGTAATCCGGAACCTCTAGTCCTTCTGTGAGGAACGTGGACTGGTAACCCTTGTGAACTCTGTGTGGGCCACCGCCGCTAAGAGAGAGCTGCCGCCGCTGAGTGCCCGCCTTAATTTGAATCTTCAGAACCTTCGCTGAAACTGTGTGGGCCGCCGCAGCTAAGAGAGAGCTGCCGCCGCTGAGTGCATGCCTTAATTAGAATTTTCAGAACCTTCGCTGAAACTGTGTGGGCCGCCGCAGCTAAGAGAGAGCTGCCGCCGCTGAGTGCCCGCCTTAATTTGAATCTTCAGAACCTTCGCTGAAACTGTGTGGGCCGCCGCAGCTAAGAGAGAGCTGCTGCCGCTGAGTGCCCGCCTTAATTTTAATCTTCAGAACCTTCGCTGAAACTGTGTGGGCCGCCGCAGCTAAGAGAGAGCTGCCACCGCTGAGTGCCCGCCTTATTTTGAATCTTTAGAACCTTTGCTGAAAACTGTGTGGGCCGCCGCAGCTAAGAGAGAGCTGCCGCCGCTGAGTGCCCGCCTTATTTTGAATCCTCAGAACCTTCGCTGAAACCCTGTGGGCCGCCGCAGCTGAGAGAGCTGCCGCCACAGATTTTGACCAAAAGGTTGGAGCGGATGGTTGGCACGATAATTCACAACGATCAGAAGGGTTTTATGAAGGGGAGGCACTTACAGGACCTGACCAATGAGTTAATAGGGGCAATAGATCTAGCCACAGAACATGATAGACCCTTGACTGTAATAACTTGTGATGCTGCGAAAGCATTTGACAGGGTCAGCTGGCCCTTTCTCTATGAAGTGATCCAATGTTTCAACATGGGGGAAGTTTTCGAGTCAGCAATTAAGGCCCTGTACAAAAACCCTATAGCCCGGATATTAGTAAATGGAATTTTATACGAACAAGTTAAAATTAGAAGAGGATCCAGTCAGGGTTGTCCACTCTCCCCTCTCTTATTTAACCTCTACATTGAGCCATTGGCCATTAAGTTAAGAGCATGCAAAAACATTATCCCGTTTTCTTGCAATGAATGGGAAAAGAAAATAGGGCTCTACGCTGATGATTTAATGATATTCACAGGCCATCTAGACCCAGTAATTTCTGCTATTTGGGAAAATCTCGACAGTTTTGGTAAAATTTCAGGCTACGCGTTAACCCAGCTAAACCAGAGATTATGCAGTGGAACACAAGTTTCCAGAGTGATTTTATTAAAAAGAGTATTAGATATTTAGAGATTGAAGTGGTTCAAAACTTAGATCTATTAGCGAAAGTGAATTTTGATCTGGTCACCTCAAAAATCAAGAAGCAATTACAGCAGTGGGACTTTCTGCCTTTATCGTTTTTAGGTAAGTCAAACCTGCTAAAAATGTCTATCCTACCCAAATATACATTCATATTTAACACAATTCCATTGGAATTCAAGAAGGAATGGATTAAAAAGTACAAGGTCTTTTCTCCAGTTTTATCTGGGGGAAGAAAAGGCCCAGAATTGCATGGAAAAAATGCAGGGAAAAGAAGGAAAATGGGGGTATAGTGGGTCCAGACCTTCTTCAATACCAGAGAGCCTTCCATTTGAAAGTTTTCAGGCAGCTGTTAAAAGACTCCCCCAACCTCTCCCCCCTGTTCCGTGCCTTAACGTACAGCCCACCAGACTTATCTAGCTTCTTTCTCTATAAGTTCGGAGACCCCAAATAAAAAAAAAAAATAAGACTAAAGACTCTTCAGTGGGCCTGTAAAATGTGGTACCAAATCAGGGTGACGCTACATATTCCATACTATAGTCATTATGCCCGTATATGGAGATCTCCCGGAACTCCAGCCTGCCTGCAAGACTCCTTAGCAACTCCGATAAGGGAAAAGGGAATCTGCAGATGGGGTCAGTTGCTGGAAGGAATGGAGCTAAAATCTTGGCAAACTTTTCAGGAGATCACAGAAGGTTCTGTCTCCCGATTCAAGTACTGTCAGCTATTAAGCTGGGTAAAGACTCTGAGACAGGGGGGAAAGCAAAACGAACACTATGAAGCTAAAATAGCCCTGCGTCCTATGATTCAGAAAGAGGTTTCGGTATGGTACTGGCTGCTGATTCAATCCTCAGACGACCCACTCTCATGGTATACGGGGACTTGGAGGAGGGAACTGCCGGAGTACGAGTTAGAAGCACTATGGCAAGTATCTATATCTCTCTTGTGGTATTACGTGAAATCCGTGCCTTTAAAGAAAAACCATCTTTTTACCATCCACATGGTACCATCCTACTGCACCCCTTGAGCATGAATGGGTAAACTCGATTTATAGAATAGCTAAAATGGATAGGGCAACGCGCTCCACTAAGAGAACAAAATTTTGGAGCATCTGGGATAACTGGGTTAAGAGAGCACGTCCTTAGAAGAAGATATACCTTTTTTCACTCTTGTATTGCACGGTCTCCACTGAAAGCCCTATTTCATTTTCCATTTTCCACTTATCCTTACTCTTTCCTTACTGGTGTGGGTCTCCCCTAAATAAATACTTAAATATTCAATTTTTACTTGAATTACTGGTTATAACTAATCCAATGATTAAGTATCAGTAAAAACAGGTTGTTCTCGAGAGTTCAGGGGCCTTGCTAAGAAGGATTGGCAGCTCCGGAAAGAGAACCTATGTAAGCGCCTGTGATCTTGGAGAAAAGAGTAAGTCGGCCTCGCAGAGAGGGATCCCGTGATGGTATCCATCTCCTCCCCAGTGGAGTGCCCGGGTATCACCTTGTATGGACGGCAAGAGACTAAGTCGGAATTCTCTTTTTTCTCTAGTCATATACTGATCAGACATATGAGGACAAAAAAAAAAGAGAGCTGCCGCCGCTGGATGCCCACACTTGTGTTAGTTGTGCATCATCGTGAGTTGTCCTGTGAGCCGCCGCAGCTAAGAGAGAGCTGCCGCTGCCGCTGGGAGCCCGCCTGTCCCCGAGTGCCCGAATCATTGAGTGTGCACTTGGCGGACCCCTGCCATCGAGAACTGTGGTCGCTGGGGGTCCGCCTGTCACCGTCTCCGCTTCTTCGAGAAGCTACGTGCTGTGTCCCCGTCCAACGGCAGGTATCTGGTGTGCAACGGGTCGCGTAGACCCAGGCCTTGAACTCAGTCAGTGCCACGTTCTGGTGAACACTTTATTGCCTTTTTAAGTCCCTACTGATTTACGTGCATTGTGACTGGTTAAAACGCTTTTGAGAGTCTTGTACTAAACCTTAGATAAAGATACTATTTTTTTTTATACCTACTTGTGTCCTTTTGTGGTGTTGTTACTGCCTTGTTGTGCATGGTCATACATGCTTCACACACTGCCTCTGAGATAGGCCTAACTGCTCGTGCTACGTTACCACAGGGTTGAGCAGGGGTTATCAAAGGGGGTAGCCCACTTGCCCTGACTTAGGAAGAAGGGTCCCTATTTGGACATTGGCGCCAGCCATGGCCAACTAGAGACCCCCATTTCTAACATTGGCGGTCAGCGGTGAGGATCAGGACTTGCATTTATGATCCACGTACAATAACTGGTAGACACCACTAGTGAGTACAGACCAAAGCGCAGACGCGCGCTGATTTTTTTTTTTCTCTCCGAATTTTTTTAGTTGGTTGTTTTAGTATTGAATTGTTGATTGCAGCCATGAGTACTGCTAATATGGGAAGGCCAACATCCAATGCTTCGGAGGATCTCGCCTTTGAGGAGGGAAGATGAGATACCTATACTGCCAAACAGCTGAAGTCATTTTGTAGACAATTCGCAGTCCCCGTGATAGGTCTCTCTAGGAAGGAGGAGTTCACAAGGCGCTAAAGGCCTGGTGGGAAGCGAGAGAGTCCGCTGGGAATGAGGAAGAGAATGCTGGAGGGCAGCAGGATGATGCAGTAGAGGGGGGGGAGATAGAACACCCTCCAACCCAGGTACTAGTGTATCCCAAAGGAGCCTAACCCCAGAAGAGCTGGAGGACAGGGAGAGAGATAGGAGGCATAGTTTGGAGATGGCGAAATTGGAAGGTCAGAAGGACCTTGAGAGTAAGAAGTTAGACATTGAGAAGAATCGATTGTCAATTGAACTTGAGAAAATGAGAATGGAACATGAGAGAATGTTGAGGGAGATAGAGATCAGGGCGAGGAGTGTCCCGGTCTCCCCTCTGGTGGCAGCATACCTTTAGTAACTCCTGAGAGTAGAGTTTATATTCCTAAGGATGTCATTAAGGATTTTCACAAGAGTGAGGATATTGGGCAATGGTTTGCCGCAAATGAGATAGCAATGGTGTCCCACCGGGTCCCTGAGCAGGATTGGGGAGCGGGATTGTGGGGGCGCTTTGTGAGTGATGGTAGGGATTCCCTGTTGGACCTGCCTGAGGAGAGCAGGATGGTGTATGCCCATATGAAAGGAGCTTTGATGACCCGTTATGGTTTGACCCCGGAAATGTACAGGCAGAGGTTTAGGACCTGTAAGAAGTTAGAGGGTACCACGTGGGTTGAATATGTGTCTTTTTTCTGCAGAGCAATGGATCGCTGGGTAAAGGGTAGCAAAGTGGAAACTTCCGAGCAATTGTATGATTTGTTTGCCTGGGAGCATTTGTCCAGTAACTGTTTTCCAGAGCTACGCCAGCACCTGATTGATAGCAAGCTGACTAACCCTAGGAAGCTTGCTGAGGAGGCGGACCGCTGGGTGAGCACCCGGGTCCGCAAAGGTTTTGTGGGAGACTTCGGCAGAGGTGGGCAGGGTCCCCAGCAGAAAAGTGGGGGGGACAAGGGTAAACAGAGGGAGTTCCAGAGAGGGCCCCAAAGTAATTCCCAAGGGAACCAAGCAGTGGTGTCCCAGCCTCCCCCTGAGAAGAAGCCAGTGTCCCCGACAGATAGGCCTGTTCATAGGGGGCCCCTTACTTGTTTCAAGTGTGGTCAAGTGGGCCACCGGTATTATGATCCCCAGTGTCCCCAGAGGGACCCCAATGTATCCCCTCGTGCACCACCCCGTGCACCACCCCGCCAGATTGCCAGTGTAGCCCTGGGGGGGAGGAAATGGAGGTCCAAGGTGGGTGGGATCCCATAGAGTTAACCCTTGTCTCGCTAGGGGACTTCGAGAAGGTCCCTAACCTCACACTGCTGACCAACACTCAGAAGTACCGGCAGTGGGTGACCATCAATGGCCATAGGGTGGAGGCTCTCAGGGACACCGGAGCTAGTGTGACTGCTGTCAGCTCCCGGTTGGTGTCCAAAGAGCAAGTTGTCCCCCATGCATTCTGCCCCAGAGAGCCAGTGTGAAGTGGCTCAGGTTCCCTTCGAGTGGGGGGGGGTCACAGTAACTCTTCAAGTGGCTGTGAGGGCCGCCATGCCTGTAGACTGTCTGTTGGGCAACGATCTGGAGAACTCCCCATGGGCTACAGTGGAGAGAAAGTCTCATTTGGAAATGTTGGGTTTGCCTGAGTGGGCGTGTGTGACCACTCGGTCCATGACAGCTCAGAAGGAGGGTCTGGAATCTGAAAGTATGGCCCAGGCCCCTGCCTCAAAGAGAAGGGGTAGGGGGCGCGGGAAACCGGCCCCCGCGATTCCCACGGTCCCGGAGGGAGCAGACCTTGAGGGGGATGCACTGGAACCTACAGGGGAACAAGTGGCCGAACTGGGGGACCTACCGGAGCTGACCCATTGGCAGCAGGAAGGGGGGCCCTCCAGGGAGGAATTTTGCGAGCTGCAGAGAACCTGCCCTTCTCTTGAGGGGGTGCGGCGACAGGCCGCCACCCAGGCAGTAGGTGACCAGACAGGGTCACATTGGATCTATTAGGAGAACGACCTCCTTTACAGCGAGCCTAAGGTTGCTGAGCCTGGGTCAGCCCGTGTGCTGGTGGTACCCCAGCGCTTCAGGACCTTCCTACTGGGTTTGGCTCATGACGTGCCACTGGCCAGACATCTGGGGCAGACCAAGACCTTTGAGAGGCTGGTCACCCACTTCTATTGGCCCCAGATGCGCAGGAGCTCCGATGCTCACTGTAGGATGTGTGAGACTTGCCAGGCAAGTGGGAAGAGTGGGGGGAAGATTAAGGCCCCACTACAGCCCTTTCCCGTGGTGAGCACCCCATTCAAAAGAGTGGGCATTGATATTGTGGGGCCTCTGGATCCCAAGACAGCCATGGGCAACAGGTTCATCCTGGTGTTGGTGGACCATGCCACCCGTTACCCTGAGGCCATCCCGCTCAGGACAGTGACGGCCCCCGTGGTGGGACGGGCACTGATGGGGATTTTCTCCCGTGTGGGATTCCCCAGAGAGGTGGTGTCCGATAGGGGAACTAACTTCATCTCCAAGTACATGAAGTCTCTGTGGGAGGAGTGGGAGGTAACGTATAAGTTCACCACTCCTTACCACCCCCAGGGTAATGGGCTGGTTGAGAGATTCAACCGGACCCTTAAGGGCATGATTATGGGCCTAGGCGAGCCCATGAGGCGTAAGTGGGATGTCCTCTTGCCATGCCTGTTGTTTGCTTACCGTGAGGTGCCACAGAAGTCCTTAGGGTTCAGTCCCTTTGAGCTGCTCGATGGTCAGTCCGGTAAGAGGGCCTCTAAGTCTGGTCAAGGAAGGCTGGGAGCAATCTCCCAGGAAACCTCCCCAGGATGTGTTTAGTTACATGCTGGCCTTCAGGAACTAGACTCGGCGTTTCAGGAAACGTGCTGAGGCAAACCTGGAAACCAGCCAGAAAGAGATGAAACGCTGGCACGATCAGAATGCCACTCTGATCGAGTTTCAGCCTGGACAGAAGGTTTGGGTCATGGCCCTGGTGGAGCCCTATGCGCTCCAGGATAGGTGGACTGGCCCCTTTGAGGTGGTGGAGCGCAAGAGTCCTGTTACCTACGTGGTGGACTTGCAGTCTCCCAGGAACCCCTTGCGGGTCCTGCATGTTAACCGCCTGAAGCCCCACTTTGAGAGGTCTGAAGTGGGCATGCTTCTGGCCACAGATGCTGGGATGGAGGAGGAGAGCGAGCCCCTTCCTGACCCCCTGTGTGCAGGGGAGCGAGATGGGTCAGTGGAGGGTGTGGTCCTCTCCACCACACTGACCCCTGAGCAGCAGGGTGATTGTCGCCAACTGTTGGGGCAATTCAGTGATCTGTTCTCACTGGTACCTAGTGTCACTGATTGGTGTGTCCATGACGTGGACACCGGGGACAGTCCTCCCATTAAGCACAATGCTTACCAAGTGACTGACCGGGTAAGGGCCTACATTAAGGATGAGGTTACCAAAATGTTTGCCCTTGGGGTGATTGAGTCCTCTAGCAGCCCTTGGTCCAGCCCAGTGGTCCTGGTACCAAAAGCTGCAGCGCCTGGTACCACCCCAGAACTTCGGTTCTGCGTGGACTATCGGGGCCTCAATTCAGTCACGAAGATTGACGCGCACCCCATCCCCAGAGCTGATGAGCTCATAGATCGGTTAGGGGCTGCAAAATACCTCAGCACATCTGATTTGACGTCTGGTTATTGGCAGATCGCCTTGACCGAGGGAGCAAAGGAGAGGTCAGCCTTCTCCACACCCGATGGGCACTACCAGTTCCGGGTGATGCCCTTTGGAATGAAGAATGCCCCTGCCACCTTTCAGAGGCTCGTCAACAGGGTGTTGGTTCGGCTGGAAGACTTCAGTGCCGCCTACCTGGATGACATTGCGGTGTTTAGCTCCTCTTGGGAGGACCACCTGCGCCACCTCTGGGAGGTATTGATGGCACTGCAGAAGGCAGGCCTCACAATCAAAGCCAGTAAGTGCCAGATTGGGCAGGGTTCTGTAGTGTATTTGGGGCACCAGGTGGGGAGCGGCCAGGTGGCGCCCCTTCAGCCCAAAATTGAAACTATCCTGGCGTGGGAACCCCCCAAGACTCAGACGCAGGTGAGAGCCTTCTTAGGACTCACGGGGTACTACAGGAGGTTTGTCAAGGGATATGGCAACATTGTTGCATCCTTGACTGAGCTGACTTCTAAGAAGCAGCCAAAGAAGGTAAACTGGACTGACACCTGTCAGAACGCTTTTGATGCCCTGAAGACTGCCATGTGCACCGCACCCATGCTTCAGGCGCCCAACTTTTCAAAGGAATTTGTTGTCCAGACAGACGACTCAGAGCATGGTATAGGGGCTGTTCTGTCACAGATCAATGAGGAGGGACTAGACCAACCGGTAGCCTTCCTAAGCAGGAGGTTACTTCCCCGGGAACAGAGGTGGAGTGCAATTGAGCGTGAGGCATTTGCTGTGGTCTGGGCGCTGAAGAAGCTGAGGCCATATTTGTTTGGGACTCACTTCCGGGTTCAGACAGACCACAGGCCCCTTAGATGGTTGATGCATATGAGGGGTGAGAATCCCAAGTTGTTGAGGTGGTCCATTTCCCTACAGGGTATGGATTTCACGGTGGAACACCGTCCTGGTACAGAACACGCCAATGCTGACAGTCTGTCCAGGTTTTTCCGCCTTAGTGATGAGAACTCCCAAGGGAATGGTTAGTTCTCCCCACATTTCAGCTGGAGGGGACGTGTGTTAGACCTGGCATCATTGGCGCGGGTCTCCCTTCCTCTTTTCGCTTCTGACCTTTTATGTTGGCTGGATTTAGATGCTCTGGGCGCTGTGCCACTGCCAATCAGTGACACAGCGCGAATGCTCCCTGTGTAAAGATAACTGTATGAATTGGGATAATCATAATTGCCTCGTTTGGTTTACCTGTCAGTCCCTAGTATCAGTGCACTGTGTGTGCCCAGGGCTGGTAGACCAAATATTGCTGGTGGGCCGGCAGCGCTGATTTGCGCTACCCACCGAAGCAGCTTTTAAAGTATGTCTGTGTAGCATGTTCTAATAGCGAGTTACCCTCCATTTCACTGTTTACTATTGCGAGGCTATCCGTTCTCATAGGCCAGAATGGGCAGGCTGAGTATAACATGCCCTAATCCTACCTGCCCCCAGGAACCTGATAGGAACGTCGAATTTGATATGTTTAAGCTCAGGACATTGAGATACATCTTTTAGTAAGGATTATTTGCGTAGCCCGTGTTCGAAAATACCTCTGCTATAAATGAGGTATTTTCTGGCCCCAGCTTTCCTGTAGGCTTTGCTAGCGTGTGTATTGGCCATCTGGTTTTGGAGCAGCAGGGCCAGCTGGGTCAGACCTGGCTGGAGAGAGAGATCGGCATTTAGAGTATGGAGAGGGGTGACTCTTTGATCTGAGCAGGGCCGTGCCTGGCAAGGTGAATGATGGCTCCACCTCCCACTGGGCGTCTGATAGCAGACCCCCAGATTCTCAAAGGGCAGGATGTCGCCTCGTAAACCAAGTGCTCCCCGACCCCACCGAACTGGTTCTGGCTGGATGCAGTGATTTGTGACTGCAGAGAACAAATACTTTTTAGGTATAAAACGCTGCGCTGAAACCTGTTTCGGTTGTGTTCCTTCTGGATGTCAAGACGAAACTCTGTCCGAGCGGACAGAGAAAGGGACTTTGAAACTTTCACCAAGCTTGCTGAAGAAACTACCCAAGGGCCTGAATTGAGAGCACCTCCTACTGAAGTCTCAGGGACATTAGACTTCACCCCGTCAGCCGCCCGAATTCCTTTGCTAGGAATTCTACTTGCAGGTGACTCCTCCGTCGAGTAATCCGGAACCTGTGGTCCTACGGTGAGGAAAGCAGACTGGTAACCCTTGTGAACTCTGTGTGGGCCGCCGCAGCTAAGAGAGAGCTGCCGCCGCTGAGTGCCCGCCTTAATTTGAATCTTCAGAACCTTCGCTGAAACTGTGTGGGCCGCCGCAGCTAAGAGAGAGCTGCCGCCGCTGAGTGCCCGCCTTAATTTGAATCTTCAGAACCTTCGCTGAAACTGTGTGGGCCGCCGCAGCTAAGAGAGAGCTGCCGCCGCTGAGTGCCCGCCTTAATTTGAATCTTCAGAACCTTCGCTGAAACTGTGTGGGCCGCCGCAGCTAAGAGAGAGCTGCCGCCGCTGAGTGCCCGCCTTAATTTGAATCTTCAGAACCTTCACTGAAACTGTGTGGGCCGCCGCAGCTAAGAGAGAGCTGCCGCCGCTGAGTGCCCACCTTATTTTGAATCTTCAGAACCTTCGCTGAAAACTGTGTGGGCCACCGCAGCTAAGAGAGAGCTGCCGCCACTGAGTGCCCGCCTCATTTTGAATCCTCAGAACCTTCGCTGAAACCCTGTGGGCTGCCGCAGCTAAGAGAGCTTCCGCCGCTGGATGCCCGCACTTGTGTTAGTTGTGCATCATCGTGAGTTGTCCTGTGAGCCGCCGCAGCTAAGAGAGAGCTGCCGCCGCTGAGTACTCGCACCCTTGCTAACTTTGCATCATCGTGATTTGTCCTGTGAGCCGCCGCAGCTAAGAGAGAGCTGCTGCCGCTGAGTGCTCGCACCCTTGCTAACTGTGCATCATCGTGATTTGTCCTGTGAGCCACCGCAGCTAAGAGAGAGCTGCTGCCGCGGAGTGCTTGCACCTTTGCTAACTTTCCATCACCGAGATTTGTCCTGTGAGCTGCCGCAGCCAAGAGAGGGCTGCAGCCGCTGAGTGCTCGCACCTTTGCTAACTTTGCATCACCGAGATTTGTCCTGTGAGCTGCCGCAGCCAAGAGAGAGCTGCCGCCGCTGAGTGCTCGCACCTTTGCTAACTTTGCATCATCGTGATTTCTCCTGTGAGCCGCCGCAGCTAAGAGAGAGCTGCTGCCACTGAGTGCCCGCGTCTTTGGCAACCTTGCACCATTGTGAATCGTCCCGTGGGCCGCCGCAGCAAGGAGAACGCTGCTGCCGCCGCGAGCCCACCACGGAGCTGCACGATGAGAGTCATCGCCACCACCAGCCAGGGCCGCCGCGTGCTGCTGCCGCTGGGAGCCCGTCTGTCCCCGAGTGCCCGAATCATTGAGAGTGCACTTGGCGGACCCCTGCCATCAAGAACTGTGGTCGCTGGGGGTCCGCCTGTCACCGTCTCCGCTTCTTCGAGAAGCTACGTGCTGTGTCCCCGTCCAACGGCAGGTATCTGGTGCGCAACGGGTCGCGTAGACCCAGGCCTTGAACTCAGTCAGTACCACGTTCTGGTGAACACGTTATTGCCTTTTTAAGTCCCTACTGATTTACGTGCATTGTGACTGGTTAAAACGCTTTTGAGAGTCTCGTACTAAACCTTAGATAAAGATACAATTTTTTTTTATACCTACTTGAGTTGTGTCCTTTTGTGGTGTCGTTACTGCCTTGTTGTGCATGGTCATATATGCTTCACACACTGCCTCTGAGATAGGCCTAACTGCTCGTGCTACATTACCACAGGGTTGAGCAGGGGTTATCAAAGGGGGTAGCCCACTTGCCCTGACTTAGGAAGAAGGGTCCCTATTTGGACATTGGCGCCAGCCATGGCCAACTAGAGACCCCCATTTCTAACACTTCTCAACGCCAGGCTTCGCATTGAAAGCCCCTTGTCAACGGCATCCTCCTCGACGATGCAGGGTTCTGCATTGCAGCCTCACCATTCCTTGGAAAAGCCGCTGCGTGACGCGTCCTCAATGCGGGATCCCGCAATGCTTCACAACCAGGATTTAAGGTACTTTTTTCAGCTGGCCTAACTTGGTCCCTGTATGCGGCCCATTCTCTATTGCGGTCGGCCTGAACTTGTGACTTTGTCCCAGTCCGGTGCGGCCAGATAACCATAGCTGGCACTTTGTGCTTATAGGCACTATTTTCACTTAAAACTTTGAAATTGCATATCTGTGGTTCTACTGATTAGATTTTTGTCATTCATGTCAAATGATGTATAAAATGTTACTCTATTTTTCTAAATTGGTGTGGGATTTTTCTTGTGCTGTGTTTTCACTTTAATACTGTTTGAAGGGCTACATAAATACTTTATAAATTGCCATTGAGTTAAGCCCGACTGCTTGTGCCAACCTGCCAGAGGGTTAAGCCTAGAGTGATTTGGAGTTTGCTTGTGACTACACCCTGACAGAAATTGTGGTTGCTATTTGGAGTGGGGTTTCACTTCCCATTCAGACAGTAACCCTGTTTTCTACAGCAGGAAAGGGGGACCTTGGGAAACACAGCATGAGACCAGTTGAGTGAAATATTCCACTGTTTTATCCTGATTTGACTGTGATTGAAGAAAAAGGTCTGGCTACAAGATATGGCTGTACAGCTTATTCTTACTAAGGGTGGGCGGAATTTGCGGAATTGCGTTCCGCGAAATTCCACGAAACGGCAAAAAATCTCCACGAGCACGCGGAATTTGGCGTGCTCGCAGAGATTTTGCTGCGCCCCTTTATATCTGTAAGTGCTTCCTGTTGAGGTTTAATTTTTGTGACAGGAGCATCGTGCCAGCCCAGAATGAATCCTGCCCTGCATATTTATCCAAGAAGATGAGTCAGTTTTGTGCAATACCTCTACTCAGCTGGAGTACTTTCTACTGGCTAATCAGTAAGTGCTACCTCGTTGGGTAAATGTATAGTGCCTTTCCTACACTACACTACAGCTGCGTAAAGGACCTGAAGAATTTTCCCCAGTGACCTGTGTGTCTGTAACTTTGCCACCGCGCCGAAAGCACCGGGGTCCTTTGATTAAGCTGTCCATCATAGTGGGGAAAGGGCGGGAAGACGGTGCATACCACTAGTGTATGTGGGGCGAGGCCAAACGGGCGGGGCTTCTAGGCCCGTTCACATGCCTCTTGTTTATAAAGGGTCAGAGCAGGATCTCAGCGGCAGACGAGGAGAAGGAACCTTCTGGTCACAGGAACTACACGAGGATTGCGCTCGAGAAAATCAAGGATGCAGAGAGCTCCATCAAGGATTACAGCTAACTTTACAGGGTGGAAATGGAGAGAAGGCACATCTGCTTACCACGCTCACGAATTCTACACGAGGATTGCGCTCGAGAAAATCAAGGATGCAAAGACCTCCATCAAGGATTACAGCTAGCTTTTCAGGGTGGCAATGGAGAGAAGGCACATCTGCTTAACCACGCTCACGAATTCTACACGAGGATTGCGCTCGAGAAAATCAAGGATGCAAAGACCTCCATCAAGGATTACAGCTAACTTTTCACGTTGGAAATGGAGAGAAGGCACATCTGCTTAACCACGCTCACAAATTCTGCACACCTACCCTGCATATTTATCCACGAAGATGCCACCGTTTTGTGCAATACCTCTACTCAGCTGGAGTACTTTCTACTGGCTAATCAGTAAGTGCTACCTCGTTGGGTAAATGTATAGTGCCTTTCCTACACTACAGCTGCGTAAAGGACCTGAAGAATTTTCCCCAGTGACCTGTGTGTCTGTAACTTTGCCACCGCGCCGAAAGCACCGGGGTCCTTTGATTAAGCTGTCCATCATAGTGGGGAAAGGGCGAGAAGACGGTGCATACCACTAGTGTATGTGGGCGAGGCCAAACGGGCGGGGCTTCTAGGCCCGTTCACATGCCTCTTGTTTATAAAGGGTCAGAGCAGGATCTCAGCGGCAGACGAGGAGAAGGAACCTCCTGGTCACAGGAACTACACGAGGATTGCGCTCGAGAAAATCAAGGGTGCAGAGACCTCCATCAAGGATTACAGCTAACTTTACAGGGTGGAAATGGAGAGAAGGCACATCTGCTTAACCACGCTCACGAATTCTACACGAGGATTGCGCTCGAGAAAATCAAGGATGCAAAGACCTCCATCAAGGATTACAGCTAGCTTTTCAGGGTGGCAATGGAGAGAAGGCACATCTGCTTAGCCACATCCTCGCTCACAGAATTTGAGCTTCAACTCGGGCACCTGCTTTATTTATACCCGAATTCCGTTCCGCTCGCGGATCGCGGAAGTTTCGACATTTCCGCGTTCCGCGCGGAACGCGGAAATGCCGAAATTTCGCAAGTTCCGCGAGCGGAACGGAATTTGCCAGCCAGGGTTAATTCTTACTCTTTTCCATAGCCTTGTCAACAGTTATATGACACATATAAGTGAAGAAGTTTCGGTCCTGTTTTCTTATCTTAGTCCATTGAGAGGAAGAGCTTCTTCATTATGCTGGCTATGGTTATATCTGTGCAAACACAAGGAGATGATGGACGGAGCACCAATGCTTTTCAGACACTCACCCCCAGTCACAGATCTGGGTTGAATCCATCATCCTTCTTTAGCTCACTTCACCACCTCAGTTCAGACTCAGCTATATGCAAATCAGTCTTGACCCTGTGCCTCATTGGAACAGTCCTGCCTGAACTGCCAAGCCAGGTCTTCCCTGAACCGGAAACAAGCATCCTGGGACCCGTTTCAGAGTAACACCCCTCACAGCCAGGCTAGCTTGAATCCAGTGGCAAAGTGAGCAAGGGACCCACGTCTGGGCATACCCTGCCAACTTAGGGCGGACAAAGCAAGCACAAGGAGATGATGGACGGTGCGCTGAAGCTTTTCAGACGCTCACCCCCAGTCACAGATCTGGATTGAATCCATCATCCTTCTTTTGCTCACTTCGCCACCTCAGTTCAGACCCAGCTATAAGCAAATCAGTCTTGACCCTGTGCCTCATGGGAACAGTCCAGCTCGAACTGCCAAGCCAGGTCTTCCCTGAACCGGAAACAAGCATCCTGGGACCAGTTTCGGGGTAACACCCCTCATCAGCCAGGCTAGCTTGAATCCAGTGGCAAAGTGAGCAAGGGACCCACGTCTGCAAGGGTGTGTTTGATAAGTAGATGTTTATATTTTGGCAACCAGGCTAAGAAACTCATCAGTATCTTGTGAATGTGGGTGACCCTAAAAGATGTGAGGTAGAATAATAAGAAAAATGTGGAGAGAGGTACATTGTAACAGAGATGGGTCCATGAATTTTGTTGATCTTGGTCTTGAAGAAGTGAACAGGGAAGCACTCTTAAGGTATGTACCGGGCACTGGTCAAAAGGAGTTTCCCAGCTACATAATGGCTTCAAAGAAACCCATGGTGTTTGGTATCAAACACCTCGTATTAATAAACCCACACTGATTGCAGTGTTGTGATTTATTAATACATGCACCCAGAGGGTACCTTAGAGTTACCCCTGAAACCTACCAGCTCTCTGGTGTGCTGGCTGACTGGTCATGTCCAGCCTGCCACCGCAGATGAGTTTCTGAGCCCCAGGGGTGAGTGTCCTTGCTCTCAAGAGGTCAGAAACAATGCCTGCTCTGGAGAGAGATGTTATCACAGCCTCCTCCTGGAAGGCTGGTGAATCAGCATATCAAGGCCTTTGATCCAGACAGAGGAATCTCCAGACAGAGGAATGCCACCCCCACCTTGGGCCCATCTGGCACCAGGACAAGTGGCAAAATTAGCTATGCAGAAGAAGTGGTACATTGCCAAGCTGGACACACCTCAGTTTGACGTGAACACGAAATTAGGATTTCCACCATGTTGTGTTTTGGAATTAGGAATTCTAGGACAGAGTCATGCCCACTCCCCCAAAGAAAGTGGTCATCTTGGGGGTGTAGTGACCCCAGGGGTAAGTAGCCCATTGGCTACTACCCCTCACTCCCCTTAACGCTCGAAAACTGAGTATTTAGGGGACACACTGATACCAGGACTTCATATTTCTATGGACCAAAAAAAGAAGTGGACAAAGAAGAAGACTGCTGACCCGAGAACCAAGGAGCATGACTGATTTGGCGCCAACCATGCCAGCCTGTCTGCTGCACCCGACCCTCGTGGAGCAACTGACTCGTCTAGCCGCTGTGCAGACCTCAAGAAACTCAGAGGGCTCCAGTGCTTCGCCAATTGCCAAAGGAACTCCCTTGGAGTGAAGGAGCTACACCACTGCAGCCGCCAGCACCAAAGCAGCAAAACCCAGTACACCCACTTGCCACCTACAGGGACTACTGACGCAGCAGCCACCCAGGAAGAGGTAACAATGCTCCTACAGGTCAGATCCATCCTCCTTCCAAGTGTGGGGATGCCAGGACCAACCGGAGTCACACAACACCAAATCCTGGGGTACCGGACCCCTTGCAGCAGCCAAGGCTTGTTGTGTCCAGTCCAGACACCAACAACGAGGAAGACTGGCCTGCATATATAGGGACTTCAGGGACAATGAGACCCATATTGAGAGTGGCCCAGATGTCCTGCTTGCCCCTCTGTAGCAGATCCAAAGACAAAGAGTGAGTCTGCGACCGCTGCCACCTGACGCCTAAAAGCACCTATGCACCCGCACTCCAGAGCCCGAGTCCAAGGGAGGTGAGAATGTCAACAGGGTCCCCAGACCCACAAGAGCTAAGCCCATCCTTGGGTTTTCACAGACAGGACTTCCAGTCGCCACCTGCAGCCTCTTTCTGCAGGCCCCCCTCCATCTGCGAGAGATTCCAGCACCGGATCGGATGCCAAAATACACCACTGCACCCGAGTCCTACAGCCCCAGAAGTGGACCAAAGGTGTCCTCACATGCCCAAGCATCTTAAGGGACGAGCCCCCTGTGGGTTCCTCCGGACTGGTCCCCGAGTCTCTGCTTGCAGCCTCTTTGCAACCGGACAATTCTCCATTAAAGTGAATTGGACACCCGATGCAATGACATACCTCTGCAACCAGATGCCCCAGAGCCTCCCGAGGCGACCTGTTCATGTGGCCTAGGACCTTGCCCCATACGCTCCTTAAGTCCTGAAGAATAATCCCATAAGTCGCTGTTAAGTGCCCAAATGCAGTACATGTTTATTCCCCATAGGGAACTTACCTGATTCTGATGATCTTGGTACCTAAATTCCTATAAAAGTATGTGTTATTTTTATAAATCGGTGTCGGATTTCTTTATTGAGTGTGTGTCTCATTTACTGCCTTTGTGTGTGCAATAAATGCTTAGCACTACCCTCTATATGCCTAACTGATCGCCGACACTATCACAAAAGAGAGCGTTTGAGGTGCTATTTTCTGCCTCTGACATTCCTTTGGGGTTTGCTTGGACTCTTTACACAGTGTACCTCTTTTTGGTCCACTATACAAAAAGTCAGCTTCCTACACCATGTCGTAAGGAATGCCAAAAAGGCTAACAACATGCTTCTTCACTTTAAAAACGCAGGGCTGCACCATATTTACTAGAATATGATGCAGCCCTGCGTTTCCCCCTGCACTGGCGCTAACTTTAACTGCCTAGCACCAACGCAGGCAGCCTTGCACCATAGTGCAAGGGTGCCTGTGTTGAGGAGAAGATGGTTTATGTGCAGGAAAGTCCCCCTTCCTGCACATAAACAATCTTTAAATGCTGTTTTGTAACTTCTATGTGTGCTGCTTAATGCAGCACCCATAGAAGTTGCAAAACAGAATTTTTTTTAAATGATTGTTTATGTGCAGGAAGGCGCACCTTCCTGCACATAAAAAATCATTGGCGTTTTGCTATTTCTATGTGTGCTGCACAACGCAGCACACATGGAAACACCAAAAACTAGGAGAAATAAAGCATTTCCCCTCGTTTCGCCTGTTTAACACCAGTTTTTCCCTGGTCTTAATTTTGGCGCTGTCTCCTATTTAAGCCTCCCTTGTAAATAGGGGGCAGCATCAAAATCAATGGGTGCTGCAGTGGAACGCCCACCACAACACCCATTGCCCACCCCTTTTACGCTAAGTGTAGCGTGAAAGAATGCCTTATTTACAAGGCAGCATTAAGCCACATTAAGTTGCTTAACGCTGCCTTGTAAATAAGCCGAAGCTCCTATCACCACCACCACGTCAATAAAAGTGACATTGTGGTTGCGATAGGGGCTTGTAAATATGCCCATTAGTTGAATATTCCAAAAAAATAACAGATTGTAGTCTAAGTCACTCATCTAGTTTTCATAATGAAGCTATGGTGAAAATATTATCCAGTACACAAAAGTAGAAATAATAATATAAGGGATAAATTACCCCCTGCCGTACATTGTAAGGATATTGCAAGTCACTGAGGAGTTCCATAACAACCATGTCGAGGAATGAGGCCAAAGGCAGAGTTCCTTTATAAGGTTATGGAGCTCCGAGGTGACTTGCAATGTCCTTATCGTGCACGCGAGGTGATCCTTTATCCTATATTATACAAGGTCACACCATTACCTTTCACACAAATTACTTAAAACCTAGGTGCATAGCTCTTTCATATGAAAGAGTGAGCATGTTTATAAACATGAAGAATAAAAGTAAAACCTCAAGTGCAAAATTAAACACATCAGAAACCTGTTAGTTATTTTCTACAAACAAATATTAGATACAGTTCAATGAAAGTCAGTTTAAAAAAAAAAAAAAAGAAAGATGCACTAGCTCAGAATGTGTAGAAGCATGCAGAAAGAACCTAGCTTTTCTCCAAGGAGAGCAAAAAATAAACATGTTCTCTCTGCTTGTCTTTGTAAGCAGAAGAAAGAAAAGCAACATTCTGTTTCCCTTGCTTTAAACAGCTGCTTCAATTATGCTCCATGACCTGACCTGCCCATCACCTCGGCTGCTGGCTCTGGCAGCAGGAATTGTGATGTCTGAACTCAACTGTAATAACTTATAAGAGTCGAGTTCTGGTGTCTTTTCTTTATAATTGGCAACTGGGGGCATCAAAAGTCGCCGATTTTAAAGAAATTAGAGACTGGCGTTCACATAGGGATTACAGAATCCCATGTATAATAATAATGATAATAATAATAATAACAACAACAACAACAATAATAATAAAAGCAATAACATCCATATTAACCCCTTGGCCGCGGCGGTAATTCCGCTGCGGCGCTGGGGGGGTGGGGGGTGAGCGCGGCGCCGCCATGCTCGTGACGGAACCACGCCGTCATGAGTCACGGGCGAGCTGTGCTCATGACGGCGTGGTTCCGTCACGACCCCGCCCACTCACTAATTCGCCCGCACAGGCGGGGAATCAGTAACGCGTGGGCGGAGCGGCCGCAGCATGACGGAACCACGCCGTCATGAGCACACGCCGCCCGTGGCTCATGACGGCGTGGTTCCGTCATCCGCAGGGAAGGGGTTAAAAATAAGATGAGAAGAACTAGCTATAATGGTTAAATATCATTATTATTATTAATATTATTGCTATTATTCAACAACAGCATAGTAGTATTAATACTAATTCTAATGATTATCAGGCTTTTTACCCAATCCGTACAGTCACAGTGCCAATCAAGAGGTATGATTGTGAGAATATACTACTGGGTACATTGTATGCAAGAAGAAATTGGGCTTCCAGGCCTCCTTGACTTCCCCAATAACTGCGCAGGAGCAGTCAAGACTTACATCAATGAAGGTGGTGCGGTATTAGAGTAGAAGAAAGATCCCACGGTTGCAATACAAAGATGAATGTCTTTTCCAGTCACAGCACTTCAATAATAAGTTTATATGCAAACACAGTAAAAACACAGGTCAAACTGCCTACAAAGTGCACACAAACTAGAATACTCAGCAAGAATTCAATGCATAAACATTACAGTGATAAGCCAAGGCGCGTAGGTGCAAGCACCTATGCCATTCATGATCACCAGATGATGATCATCGCTTGAATATTCAGGAAAATGAGAAACACAAAAGCAACACAATGCACTCACTGTACAAATTGCTGGATGGTACATACAGTGATTGCAAACACATGACATTGGTGAACAGTGATTGATACGTGATCCAGACCACCAAGCTGTAAAATGGAGAATTTAAAATCTCCCGCCAAAATCCGATTACTTTGTTGCAGATTCACAAACAATAATTTTTGTAATCCTCCTGCAAAGACGGAAGAAAGGTGGAACATTAGAAAGTACAGAGGGAAAGAGTCGAGCGGGTACACTTTAGTTCTGCAAAAGGAATGTGAGGAGCCCCGGCTTTTGAGATAAACCTTCTAAGAAAAATTCCCAACCTGCCAGTTTAATGTTAGTGGTGGGGCATGACTATAAATGTGGCTAGATTACAAAATGGGGGTTCTAGCAACTCAAAGGCATCATATGTTATAGTCCACTTCTAGAGGTGGTATTTATATGCTCTACAGGTTTTTGCATTTGCAATCAAGTTGAAGCTTAATAAGTATATACTTGGGTGGCTACCCTAAAAGTAGTAAACAGATATGGGACCCAGTTCTCAAAACGTGTTTTGAATATGCCACAGACTTACATGGTAAAAGTGGAATTCTCCTTAGCATAAAATCTGATCCAGATTCATAAAGGTTATCAGAATATATTTGCAGGCAGAAGTGTATAAGCTCTGCCAAATTTTCTGATTTTTTGCACTGGTGACTCCAAGTGCGCGTCCCACAGAGAGTGTCAGGGGAGTGGTTCAATAAAATCACCCAGAATTATTACTTTATAGGTGTTTCAACAATTGCATTGCCTTTTTTCAAAATTGTTTGTCCTTATAAACAAACATTTAAATGAGTCAAGCGTTAGTGGGCAGGAAATTGTAGTAAAATGGATGAAATAATATTCTTTTTAAAGATGATTTGGAGGAGTGGAAGATTTCACATGAAAAAAGGCTTCCCTGTGTAAGAAAACAGAAAAACACAATCCAGAAGTGGTCATTGGTTAAGAGTCCACGCGTGCCTCTGTGGTGTACAAACACTGTCAGAGTCGGTAGACAGGCACCTTGCGGTTTGGATTTGGTTAGAAGGGGGACCCACGTTAACCATCACTTTCTGAGCTCTACTGGTATAACTCAGGAGCCCAATTTCCAGATCAGCGCCAGCACTCCGCAGCACGGGGGCAGCTGGGGACTGCATCCCCATCTTCCATAGCGCCAGGAGGTGCCCGCATTATTTCCTACGCGCCAGTGGCGCATAAAGGCACGCTTGGGCTTCTGTGCCCGTCAGAGCCCAGAGAAGGCTGGGCTGGGCTCCCCCTCTTGGCTTCAGCAGTCTTCACGTTAGGTTAAAGGAGTCAAGCCCTAGCTGGGAGGAGCGGCGTTAAGGTAAAAGCTTTAACGTTTTTTAACTGTGTACATATAAAGCTCCTTTTATCATGGGGAAACCGTAAGCCACGCCTGCTGCAAAAGCACTGACGCTACCCTGGATGGCTTCCTGCAAAAAGCGGTGGGGGCTATCAATAAGGAAATAGAACTTGCAGAACGTAGACTTTCACTAGCCCCTCCCTCTGATTTGTCTGCCCAACCCGTCCCCGCCACTGGGGTTTTTAACCCAGTTACAGCTGAAACAGTTAATGATCAAATGGCACAACCCCCACTTTCACCTACTGTTATAATCTTGAGTCAAGGTGACCTAGGCACTGCGCATAAGGGAGAGGATATTGCCACGCGACCATCCACTGGGAAATCTGGGCTCCAGAGTGCAATAGGAGGGAAAAGGAAGCACACTCTCCAAGGGTCAAGAGAACCAAGCAAACTCACCCATCAGGAAATGTTGGTAGATCCCGCAATGGAGGAGGAAACATTATTACACAGACTGAAATGGACACACTGACTGATAAAATTAGTAAAGTGGTGTTAGAGGCCTTGGAACCTATTTTATCCTGCCTAGTCGGCATAGAAGAGCATCTTGACCGACTATTGCAGGCCACAGGGAAACCGGTGGCACAAAAAAAGCAAAATGGCTTGACCATTCCACCTAGTGGCATGGACGAAAGGGTAGCCGAAGCTCTCTCTTGTGTCCCTGCGGGTGGGCTGGCCTCAACAAGTGGGCCATCAAACACATATAATCAGATAACATCTCATGAGTTTCCTCTTACTTCCGATAATCTAACTAAATATTTAACGGTGCCGCCAGCAAGGGCATCTGATTCGGATGGGATTTCCAACGGGAACAATTGTTGGTCGGGGCGAGGGGGGACTAATCAGTCGAGATTTGATCTCGATAGAGGGGGGAATCAGTTACAAGAAAACACGCACACAAATGGCCTCGCGCCTGGTCATTTAAGCGGGCGGGGAGAAAATAACATCTTAAACTTACCCCCGGAGTGCATACCTTGTACACTGATCTTGACAGGGGTCCCTTATCTCCCCCCTGGCCAACAAGAAAGTTGCCAGAGCCTTATTAATAAGTCAGCCCATTAGTGCACTAGGAAAATCCAGTCTCAGATAAATTGGCCCGAACACATTATTATGGAAAGGCGGGTGAGCTGGGTGGGTAAAACAATTAAAAGTAGGGATGGGGATTGTGTCGTGCTGAATTTTAATAATATGATGTGCATGCATCTTGCTTTGAAACACCTTAGTGATTCCCCCACTGATCAGATACAGGCTTGTCCCTTGGGCTTTTTTTATCCCCGTCAGCAGGGGATTTTGAAGAGACAACAGATCTGGAAGCCAGCTCAGAATAGATACTTCTGCCCCAGCCTCTCTCATTCATTCACCCTAACCGCTTTGAGGTGCTCTCTGGTTTAACAGAAATAGACTGACTACCTGTGCGACCGGGCAGACCAATCGACTTGAAAAGAACAAGTTTTCAAGGTGTCGACCATGGGAGAGACTCTAATGCAGTTGATAGTATAGATGGGAATAGGTTTGTAGCTAATTTATTCTGTCCTTTTTCGCAAAACACCATTAATATTGGTGCTAACACAAATGAATCTGAGACCGGTGCCTGCCCGCCTATTTCACCTCCCGTTCACAATCTAGGAGGGGTGGGGTTTGATCCTGTTTCCACGCCTACTAGGCCTGCCACTAATTGCATTCGGGTGGACACAGTGATCCAGGATTATATAACGTTTCCATTTAGAATTATCTCCTGGAATATTTCAGGTATCTGCCCAAAATTATCGGACGAGGTATGGCTAGAGTACTTTAAGGACTTTGATATAATTTGTATCCAGGAAACATGGTACAAGGATGACATTGTGTTGGACGGTTATTGTTCTTTTACCGTCCACGCAACCCCTTCACTGGCAGGGAGGGCAAAAGGAGGGCTTGTGACATTTATCTCAGTTAAATATGGGTCTATTCAAGCAAAGGTCGTAATTAAATCACCCTGATATCAACTTATTATGATCTCCAACTTGATTCAGGTTAAGCTATTACTGGTCAACTGGTATTACAACATTTTTGACCAAAACAGTTGTCATGTTATTGAAGCCCTACAGGCGTAAATCAATAAGTTAGCCAGGAAGTGGCAGCCTCTGTGTATCCTTTGGGTGGGGGATTTTAATTGTACCTCCTGCTTGCATAGCACCAAACGAGTTTGTGGGCTGCTGGATACAGAGGGCCAACCGCAGCCGCATTTTATTCACACACCACAAGGCGAGGCTTTAAATGCTATTATTATTGAAAACGAACTGTGTTCGACGGATACCCTGGTCAGTAGCCCCTTAATACAGTGCCCCACTTATGTTGGAGGAGGTAGGGAAAGTTTTATGGATTTTATGTTCATATCGAGAAAGTTTGCCTCCCTTGTTGGTAACTTTGAGGTGGAGCCAAATAATGCTAGCGACCATAACCCCCTCACTGTTTCCCTCAGTGTAATAGCCCAGGAGGGGAAAGGTGACGGTCGCCCCATTCAGTATAACACCAATCAAGGTGTGAGACTGAAATGGGGCAAAATAAATCCTATCCAATTTGAGGAGAAAACCGTTAAGGCAAACTTAAGCTCTATTTTGAGATGCCTCCAACACGACTCTTCCCCAGATGAGGTTATACAGGGTTTTGAATCAATCTGTATGGATGTAGCCAAAAGCTTAACAAGATCAGCACAGAGAAGGGAAGTCCAGGAGACAAGGTGGTTTAATGCAGAGTGTTCAAGATCCCAAAAGAACCTCAAAAAGGCTCTGCATGCAATCCTTCGGGATAAAATCCAAATTAAAAGTGCTAGACAGGCTTACAAAAATACCATCAACCAAAGGAAAGAAGAACTGAAGAGGTTAGCCTGGGAAGACCTGGAGAGAGCCAGCGCGCTTAAAGACACCAAGAGCTTTTGGGAGGTCATAAATCGCCCCCTATTCTCGGCTGATGCTAGGTGTATGGACTCATTGATACTGGGGGAAGTGTGGGAATCCCATTTCTCGGCATATTTAACCCAAATTGTATTTCACCACAGGAGATAAGAGAGGATGTGCCATTAGACCTAATCTTGGCTTCCCAACTCAGTGCTTCCCTTACAGTGATTGAGGTCGAGGATGCCCTGGCAAAGGGCATCTGTTTGAAAGCCCCAGGCCCTGATGGGGTCCCATTAGACCTGTTCAAAAGCAATCCTAATCTTTGGGCACCCCTGCTGACTAACTTCTTTAAAGCAGCAATGATTGGTCCCATCCCACCATCCTGGTAGGAGGCCATCGTGGTCCCAGTGTATAAAAAGGGTAACAAGAACAACCCTGCATGCTATAGGCCAATCTCCTTAATTGACGCCACCGTAAAGGTATTGGGGAGGGTTATTCTTGCACGTCTTGAGACCTGGGCAAGTAACTCTGGGATTATGTCACAAACGCAATATGGCTTTAGGACGGGGATGGGTACCAATGAACAGTGCCTCAATTTGTCTCTGATTATGGGTAAGTACATGAAGGCCAGGAGGGGGTCTATCCACCTGGCCTTCATGGACCTATCCAGTGCTTTTGACACTGTCAATCGGGAGAAATTGTGGGGACAGATGGAGAAAATGGGTATTGAAGAAGCTCTTATCTCCCTCCTGCGTAGGCTGCATGCGTCCACCACTGTCGCCATATGATATGACCCCCGGGGGGAGAAGACTAAGCCTATTGTCTCCACAGAGGGTGTTCGGCAGGGGTGCATCTTAGCTCCATTTCTTTTTCTATTGTACACAAATGCTTAGAGGCATTCCTAATAGAGAAGGCACTTGACTTTCCCAGAATAGGAGGCAATCCGGTCCCATTGTTGTCATATGGGGACGACACTGTTTTAATGGCCCTAACAGCCAATAGTCTCCAAAAATCTTTGAATGCTTTTACAGATTTTATGTCAGCACTGGACCTAAAAGTTAATTTTATTAAATCATATATCATGGTGTGTGGCCCCAAATTAACCAAAACAAGAACATTTACTGTAAAGGGTAAGACCATTGATAAGCTGTCCAATTAAACATATTTGGGGAATATTTTTAATAATAAATTGAATTGGGACTCTCTCGTCACTGCAAGGGTACAACATACTAGCCGGGTAGTGGAGGGTTTATTCCGCTTTGCCTGTAAATTAGGCCACAAGCCGGTAACAGAGTTGATTACCCTATATAAAGCTAAATGCTTATCTGTCGCATCTTACGGGGCTGGAGTGTGGGGACACCATAAAAGCAGCCACTTACAAATCCTAGAAAATAAATTCATAAAAAGACTATTGATGACCCCAAAGAGTGCCCCCACACTTTTTTGTCACTCTGAGGTAGGGCTGGATTACATAGAGGACCGAATTAACATTGCCCCATTGCTTCTCTGGGCTAAAATTTGGACGTCTGTGGACTTAATGTTCTCAAGGGAAGTCATCAAGGATTGTATCAACCTTGATAATGCTTTGGCGATCCCATGGCTACGATTTGTGATGTGATTGGTCTGGGGCACTACTATGATAATCCTGCTAGCATCCATACAAATGTGAAAACCATCATAAAAGAAGCACACTACTCTGAGGCAAATATGCGCCGCTGGCATTTGGGAGCGCAATGCCACCCAGGCCTGCCCCCCCACACAACAGCAATTTTACTTATCTTTTACTATTAATGCACAGACTCGATTTTTTTATGACCAGACTTCGCCTATGCACTTTGCACTTTTTAGTGGCATTCCCCACACAGTCAGGATGGGTTGACAAACTCACCCCTTGCCCATGTGACAATTTGGCAGCGCAGAGCACTTTGCACTTTATGCTGTTTTGCCCCCTTTACAAAGAGCAGAGGGCACGATTCTTAATCCCACTCTTGAGAGAAATCCGCCCCTGTACCTACATGGATGGTTTTAATCTTTTACACTCTTTGTCTCCCGCTCCTATTTGCACTGCTGTTTCTAACTATATTAGAATGGCCATGTAAATAAGAAAACGTTATGAGTCACAATAGATAAACTGGTGTTTTAATTCATTTTTAAATTTTTATATAATAATTATTGATATTGATGATATTTAATTATGGATATTAAAGCCTGTAGTCCAGGGTATTGAGCATGTTGGATTTAGTTTTCTTTGTAAATTGCAAACTGCCTAAAATCTATGTAATCTGGGGTTTTAGTGATTTTATTCAAATTACTGTATAAACTGGATATGAAATTCCTTTTTAAAGTATTATGTACGTATGTCAAACTTTTATGGTCCATTGAACTGAATAAAGTAATTTTTGATGATGACTTTTAGACCCCCTCCCCATATTTCTTTGAGCAGATACTCAACACACTACAACAATGGTTGGAATTAATAGCTGTATGCCACGAAAATTTGGTGAAGCATGACTGCACATAGCAAATGGCCTGTGATTTGGTGATAAGTTTAAAGCATCATACATCTGAGCCCTGCATTTGTTTTGCAAATCATGTCCAATAGCAATGCAAGAACATACAGTCATTAGCTGTGCACAAAATCAGAAAGCAAACAGTTTCTTAAACATAACGTTAAGATTTACTAATGCTTTGCACGAAGTCAAGTGACACAAAACCTATGCGAATTGTTGTGGTGGGATTTACTGTCCAACACAAAAAAGGTTATTCATTGTAAAGTATCCCAAATAATGCTACTTTGCTTCAAGGGGGCATTCCATGGGTGTTCCATGGGCGTTCGCATGCAACCACCCCTGGGTTTTGATGCAAATCTTTATCTGCTAACATTTAGAGACAAGGATTTGAGCCAAAACCTTACACCTCCTCAAGGCAAGCATAACGGGGCAAAATGTTTTATTTTCTCCTTATTTTTCTAACTTTGTATGTGTACTGCATTGAACGGCACACATTCTAAGTTGAAATAGTGTTAAAGGATAGTTTTTGTACTGGGAAGGTTGCCTTCCAGTACAAAACCTATGCTTTAGAGAATGCACACAACCTTGAACCATGGATCAAGAGTGTTTGCATTGACACATCTGGCAGAGAAAAAGTGTGCCACATCTTAATAGGTATGGCACATTTTTCTTTCTCACTTTGCCGCAAGGTGGTGGTGGCTGCGCAACCTTGGGTCAAATATTAGAAAATCTGGGCCAACGTGCTTAGCATGCCTATCTCTACACAGTGGTAGTTAAAAAGGAACACAGTAGCTAATGTGAGTCCTGTGTGTGTCCAGTGAGGATTGTGCAGCACTCCAAGGAAATTTATTTCAGTTTAATTTCCAATTCAATATTCTCTTCTAGCATACTTATTTGAACACCATTTCTTGTGCATCCCCTGCAGAAATAATATGCTTTGCAGGTCAATGTTTTTTGATTTTTGTGATCCCAGTAGGGAATCAGACACTTTCCCTGTATTGATATTTGTGGGTTAGCCCGTGTATTACTTATTAAATTAATGCTCTGCCCTCGAAGTGCCTTTTGGTAGAGAGGGAAAACCGAATCATTTTTTGAGGGGTTAAAAGTATTTCTATGAACAGAAGGGAATTATATTAGTATGGAGTTGTACTTCCTTCGGGAGACAGTGATTTAATTTCCCTGCCCTGTGCCATACGTTAGTGGAGCAAATAAGTTAACCTTAAGAGAAATTGATTTTTTATACTTCAATAAATGGCGCTTTCTCCTTCTGTTTCGCAGCAGTTAGTTCAAGTATTAGATAATCCATTATTGATTTAAAATAACAAAGCCTCTAGTCAGCATATGGTTTTTATTTGTATTCATTGCTGAAGAGCTATTAAGTAGCTCAGGGTATATTCTGTTCAACGCGGAATTCTTATTAAAGACATAAAGATGCAGAAACAGTTTGGAAGAAAAAAAATTCAGACTACTTAAAAAGTCATCCATATGGGCTACAATGATGTAAAATACTTGGAAATAATCTATCAACAGTGAAAATGCAACATATGAAAGATGGGTTGCTGCAGAACCAAAAAGAGTAAAAGATCTAGGGGCATATTCACAAGGAGCCATCGCCGAATTTACGGCACTTTATCGCAGCCAAAGTCGTGATAAATTTACCCCCCCATTCACAAGCCGGTGTTAACAGCCCACAGCACCAGTATACCCGCGATAGCAGCCGCAAAAAACATCGCCACAGAGGACCCTCGCAAATATCGCTAATGAGATGCAGAATAGGCGTTTCCGTACCAAAGCCGAGACAACAGCACACCTCAACATTCACAACGACCAGCCACATCCGCGATAAAAACACTAAACAGGCGATAAGGAGCGTTAGCACCAGGAAATCTACGCCTGCTCTGACCTGGTGTAAAGTCGGACGGCAGCCAGCACCACAAAGGGAGCACAGCCCAGGGCCACAACCGAAGGGCAACAGATGCCATGGAGCCACACATCATGCAGCCCGGACACCCAAGAGGGCCACAACACCCACCCCCACCACCCCAGGACCCCATCCCACACCCGGAACACCCCCTCGGACCAACACAGACGCAGCGCAGACAAAGACAGCAGAACCCCAGGAAACGTACCAGCCGCACAGACCCAACATCTGACAATGTCACCTTCCACTACAGGCTGAAAGGGACAACCAACCTACGCATCCTGACCATCATCGCCTAACAGGCCTACGGCAACAACACAGCGGACAACCAACATCCCACCCCACACAAAGCTGATGGCGTGGCTGCACCTGTTGGCCCCTGAGACCCCCCATCCAACACCCGCCAGAGTCAGAGGAGTCCCACAGCCAGCCACAGCCAAGTCCCCCACACCTGTCCTGGACATTACCATCACCCTGGTACCCCAGTCCCCATACGTACAAAACAATGCGCAGGATCCGCTGGAGACCAAGCAAGGACCATACGCCATAGCAGGATGCACGCACGTGTTGGGGGCAACACACAGCACACATGTACTACATGTGCCCCCTGGTGACACAGCACACAATCACCACAACAGGAAGCACACGTCTCACACCAATATGCAGGCAACAACAGAACACCGTGGAACACCCAACAATGTCGCCTTCAAATACACAGCCAGTGTGCATGATACCTTCATCCTCCGACAGTCCATCATCAACCAGCGTTCCCAGGATGGGAACAAGGGAAATGTACAGCCCCTTGGCAATATACAAATGAACACCCCACACACCTCAACACCACAACCATGCAACTCACAACTCTGGCAATGCACACGTCACAAAATCACATACAACAGGCACAACAATATGCACACCCACCAGACACGACAGAACAACTTACAATGTCCACATGGGCAAGCCCTGAAAATGAGCCAGCAATGGCATGGCACCTCAGCCACATACTAGCCGAATGTGGGGAGAGGTGGCAACCAGGCATGTGTGAAGAATGCAGTAGAACCATGATTGGGAAAGTACACAATGCCAACAGTGCCGGAGATGTGCTAGACACCTCGCAGTATGCAGAACACACCCATATCCATGGCGACATACACCGCTTGCGTATGGAGTGTAGTAGACAGTGGACGCCACTATGTCACCACAGCCAGTGGGGGACCTCGCAGAAATGTTGCCTGTTACGCCCCCCCTAAGCATCAGCGGAGTGGGATGGCCCGGCGTACGCCACGCCAGCGTAGGGGTGTGAATAAAAACCATGTAGGCCTGGGCGTGGTCCACTTCCGGAAAGACCCACGTCTCTGCCAGGGCAGCGTCTCCCACCTCGCCACGAGGCCGACGCCATCCTCGTGAGTGGAGTTGCCTGAGATGCCGTGCGCCTGCCGGACCCCATCATGCTGGTCCACGAACCCGTCAGGCCAGCCCCTGCGCAGCCAGGCCACACTTATCACCTTCCGACACCGGCGTGAGTCAAGGAGGGCCCACCATGTGCCGGCGCAAGCCACAAGCCTGAGGCCTGAGACCTTGGCAGCCACCTCAGACCATCACGGCCGCCATGACACCGGCCCGCTTAATTCCTTTTTCGTTGATGTACTCCACTGCCGCCCCCGGCCTACTCTTCGGACCAGTAGGTCCCACATGTGGAACTGTGTCTTGAGTCATGAATGGCAGTGACCCCATATCCCGGCCAGCGGCCACAGCACCAGACCCCCCCAGTTCAGTGAGGCATAGTTCCATATGGGCATCTTGTGACACGTGGTGCCACTAAACTGTTCAATGCCGGCCTGCTACACGTGGTGCCACTAACCCTGTTCAACGCCAGGCTGCTACACGTGTTGCCACTGAACCTGAACTACGCAGGCCGGTGGGGCCATTAAACCTATGCCGGCAACACTCAGTGAATGGGCCGTGCTGACCGCTGCCTCAGGCCTACACAACGGTCAGGTAGGTCACACATTTGGAACTGAGTCTTGATTACACTATGGCAGTGAACATCATTTAAGGCAGAGAACAATACACTATACACCCTCCGATGTGGTGGCAACAAGTCTGTGCATGGCATCACAACCATACGTGTCTGTGGGCCTACGCGGACCACTGCCCTCGGCCTACGCTGCGCACGAGTGGGATCACTGATTTGTAACTGAACATCGGTAATTCAGAAGGCAGAATACATTTCCTCGCACGCACGGAGGGGCGTAAGAGGATGACACGTTGCAGTCTGGAAGGAACAGGAACAGCGTCACGGAGGTGATTGAACACTACCGACAACTGCCACTGTGTCACCAACTCTGTGCCTCGCGAGCCAATGACCCGTGGCTGTGGGCCACTGCTGACCGCTGCCTCCGGCCTACACTGCGGTCCAGTAGGTCACAGAGCCTTGATTTGGCATTCTTGGAGTTCACATCTGTGTACGGGCATCATCGCAGACTGCATCCCCTCATAGCACCTGTGCCACTAAGTTTGTTCCCCGACATTCATGGACACTCACTGGTCGGACATTGGTGGCATTTGAGTCCATGGACTAGGGGCTAGTTTTCATCCTCATGCAGCTGATCCCGAATTGTTGGTGAGGACGAGGGTTGCGCTTTCCACTCCTCCATTTGCTGCTTCCAGATAACATCAGACCTTCCGCATCATGCCCTGGAGGACACCTTCCACTGTCCCCCGAAACCCTCCGCAACATACACCTCGGACTTTGATGGGGACCCGCTCAGGTCACATGGCTCATCTGACTGCACCGCAAGTCACCGTCCTGTGGCTGGGTGCCTGTGCTGGCCGCAGTGCATCCGGGGCCACTAACTCTGTGCTGGTCAGGCCTGGGACCCCTTCTTCTGAGTCATTGAATGGCCTCTGTAGCGATGGTCTTGGGGTCATCAACGCCATGTGTCTGTGGCCCTGCGCTATCCGCCTCCTCCGGCCCCAACTGCGGTCCACCAGGGCCCACACATGGCATCGAGTCTTGACCGGCCCGGACGTCGCATCACCGCAGGAGGCACACGCCACCACCGCAAGGACCACCTTCAACCGCCATCTGCCAGAGTCGAAATGGTGGTCCTGACAGACCTAAGGAGTTGCTCAGACCTGTCGTGGATGCCATCATCGGACTGATACCCTGCTCAGCACTCCAGGTGCCAGTGACTCAATGCACCGCAAGCCATTGTCCGTTACTGATTGTGTTTTGTGCTGTTGTGAGGTTGCGCAGCAATGTCACCTCATGCAGTGGGGTAGACCTGGGACTATGATGAGGAAGATGTGTCAAGTGTGCGGAAGGGAGAGGGCACAGACAATGGGAGGGCAGGAGGAAACAGCCCCACGGCAGGAATGCAGACTGGTGGTGGTAGTCAAGCTACACACCCGGATCTATTGCTGGGTATTGCGCTGTGGACTGCAGATGCAACTGTCACCTCAGGCAGTGTGGGAGACCTGGGACGTTGATGAGGAAGTTGATGCAGGTGTAACACACCCCACTGCATCTGCATCAGGACTCATCCGAAGGGACACAATCCTAGCAATTTCTTCACATGAGCGCGCTCTTCCCTAGCGCCCGATGCCTCAGTGCATTGCAACTCAAGGAACGTCCAGACTGAATATTGGGTGACCTCTGTCCTTACTCCGGATCCCTCCATGTTGCTCTGCAGTTGACTCTGTTATGCTGGTGTTTTCTGTTTCCATTGCACTGGTGTCCACTGTTCAGGTTGTTGGCAGCACCAAGCACTCTGTGCGGGCTGGCTTATACTCACCCCACACACATCCAGCACAGGCGTCACTGTACATGTGGCCCTGCCAATAAAGGGGCCGGGCGCACGTGCCCAGTTCAACATGATATGTGCATGTGTCTCTGTGGAGGTGTGGGTCTCCTTTGTGGGGTGTCCCTGAAGGGTATTGGACACCCACGTATGTGTTCTAGTTCGCATTCCATGGGTCCGGCAACACCCTCACCTGTTGGGCCACCTCCTTTTGGCGTTCTGCCACCTGGCATTGGGATGCCATGTGTGGGTGGGTGAAGTGTTGTGAGCCAGCCGTGATTGCGGGTGCTTCATGCTGTGTGGTCTGTTGCAGGGGCTGGGTTCTCCTCTGAGTGGCTTGTCTGCCCTGGTCCTGGTGGTGGGTTGTGTGGGATGTCCATGGGCTGTTGTAGGGCGTCGGTGTCTGGGCTGTGGTGTTCGTCTCTGGCATCACTGATGGGTTGTCTGTTCTGACCTGCTGGAGGTGTTGTTTGTCCCTCTGCATTGTGAAGGGGAGGTGCATGTTGGCATTGTGTTGGCGCCTTTTTCTTGTCGACATGCAGACTGTGTGACAATGTACATTGTGACTGTTTGGGTGGTGGTGGCTATTTGAGTTGGGACAGTGTACATTTGGCCTACATGGCTGATGTGGGGTTGTAGGGGTAGATGTGCATCTCACAGTTCCCTGCTCTGTCCCATGTGATTGTTCTGTTACTGTGCCTGGTTGGACCCAGTTGTGTCCCCTGTTCTGCAGTGTGGGTGTTGCACTTTGTGCCACATTGTCATGGTATGTGCTGTGATTGCTATGTGTGTCTGCTGCAGTGTGCCACGGGGATGGGGGACATGTCCCTGGGTAATTGTGGGTGTGCAGTGTGTTACACCTCATTGTGCATGTGTGGCATTGTGCCCATCACCCACCGTCCCCCCAGTCCCTGTTGGATCCTCACCCTGTTGTTGTTGTGTCAGGTCCTGTCGGGCTGTGTCCGTCCTCCCTACTCCTTGCACCCTCTCCACACTGATGACTGTGGCCTGGTTTTCCTCCTGCTCCTCCTGTGGCGCTGGACTGCCACCTCCTGTCGCCGTTGCTGCCTTCCTGTTGGTAGCAGGTTTGTACCTGGTTTAGGTTGTCAGGTCCTGCCGGCGCCTCTTGGCCTCCTGGATTGGCCTCCTGGGCTCTGCGACTGCATTCCAGGCGGTCTGCTTGTGGGTCATTTGCTGGTAGTGTTCTGTCGCCTCCGTGGCCTTGGTCTTGTTTTCCTGCGGTCTGCACCCCGTCTTCCTCTCCATTTTCTCCTTGGCCTTCCCCGACCCACTTGTTCCTTGCTGGTGGTCTGTGGGGGTTGTGGTGTTCGCGTTGCCCTCTGCACTGGGTCAGGGTGCATGGATGTTGCTACGTGCTTTTGCTTGTTTCTGGTGTGTTGTGCCTGTGGTTTTTATGGTGCAATTGCCTGCCAGACGCGTGGGAGTTGCAGGCCTGAGGCTGATTTTCGCAGCTTTTTGTACCGCGATTGGCCTCGTCGCATGATTTCTTGTGTTTCGCATTTTTTGGGCGTGGTGTTGATTTTCACGCTGGCATTTGACGCGTTATCTGGTGACTATCGCATGCTACCGCCTTGTTGTGAATTCCACGTTGACACGGGGTTATTTTCCCGTGATAGGCTGCGTTATTGAAAGTTGCGTTACGCTACTCTTGCAGTAGTTATCATGCGTTCTTGTGAATATACCCCTAGTTTGAAATACTTGTTGGACCACATAAAAACTTCTGATCACATTTCCAAATTGCTTGTACATGTTGATCTGAACCTCATGGATTTATTTATGTATTGTTTTTTCTATTTCTTTTGTCAGATTTCTTATGCCATTTTTGTATAAAATGATTTATATGCCCTAAACAATCATCATTGATGTTAACAGCAGATGGCACGGTTGGTCCATCTGTTATTGTGCTGACTTTGGTGCTTTGTGTATGGGTGGACTTCTGAATTTTAGGACGTATAAGTACGTGTGAGTATGAGTTGTTGTTGTTTGATTGGTCGAGTGATTGTGAGGTGGGATGTGATTTATCTCTTTTATATCCTATTTAACAATTGCACAATGTGTATTACTTATTAATACATTTTGATATGTTTTGATATCTCTTTTGTGGTATACTTTTGTCAGTAGGCCAGCTTCATGGGTGTATATAAATCAGCGACTCTTTAGCGCATCTAGACCCATACAGGCAGAGAACTTTTGTTTGAGTAGTTTGCTTATTTCCCCTGTTGTTCTCTTCCTACATACAATTTAAGGGGCCACCTCTGTGAGAGTGGTGTAAAAGACCTAGCGGGCCAAATTTAGAAGTTTCTGTGCTTCACTGCTTAAAAGGGAGAGAACACAGGTGTAACATTAGAAAAGCTTTGAGAGAATGAAGTTTTCCTCTAACTTTACAACTTCCTCAACGAGTTGCACATTGTTGTTGAGAATCCCTGTCTATCAAAATTAGTAGATAGGGATTTGCATCACAACCCATGGGTGGAGGCATGGGAACATGCATGCAACAGCCATGTGACTTGCCTTTGATAGCACAAAATAGTCAAAAGCCCCACTCTCAAATCATGTTTTGTGTTTTAAAGTAAATTCCCAAATCAACCCTAGACGCTCTTTTGTATCATTATTGTGATGCAAACTCCACACAAAGGGGCATATTCACAAGAACTTATCGCCGAGTTATCGCCACCTTAACGCATCAAAAGTGGAGATAGATTTAACGCCCCATTCACAAGCGGGTGCAAACTGCAGACAACGCAAGTATTCCCGCGATAACTGCAGCAAAATTTACCTCCACGGGTGACACCACCAACTAACCCTAATGAGATGCAGAGTAGGCGTTCCCGTGCAAAAACACACAAAAACACCACTACACCACTTTCACAATGAACTGCCAGATCTGCGATGTGAACCAAAAACAGGCGATAAGCCGCGGTAGCAGCAGGGATTTAACACCTGCCTTCTGCTGGTGTTAAGCAGGACGATTACCTGCAGTATGAAAGGGAGCCCAGCCCAGAGCCACATCTGAAGACCCACAGATGCCATGGAGACAATGATCATGCAGCTCGGAGACCCATGAGGGCCACAACACCCACCGCCACCACTCCCAAGCCCCCCCGGACCATCCCCCAGGACAAACACATACCGTGCACGACACAAGAGCCACAAAAAGCGCATGATGTCGCACAATGACAACAAGAAACACGTGTGGTCAGAAGAACGAGAAACAGTCACTCATCATTGAAGTAACAACCAAAAACGTTATTGAATACAACACAAAACACCGATGCGGAAGACTCCTGTCGGGTCCGTCCGGGACAATCTTGATGTCACAGCCTGGAAAATAAAGCACAAAATCAGAACGTGTGTCATGCGCACATCAAAGGAGCGAGACACAGAGAAACAGAGAAGGAAAGAAAGGCAGAGAGAGAAAGAGAGAGAAGGAAAGGAAGGGAGAGAGAGAGAGAGAAGGAAAGGAAGGGAGAGAGAGAGAGAAGGAAAGGAAGAGAGAGAGAGAGAGAAGGAAAGGAAGGGAGAGAGAGAGAGAAGGAAAGGAAGGGAAGGGAGAGAGAGAGAGAAGGAAAGGAAGGGAGAGAGAGAGAGAAGGAAAGGAAGGGAGAGAGAGAGAGAGAGAAGGAAAGGAAAGGAAGGGAGAGAGAGAGAAGGAAAGGAAGGGAGAGAGAGAGAGAGAGGGAGAAGGAGGGACACTGCCGCCCCCGCGCACCCAGACACCACTGCTCACCTGCTGCCACCGGTGTGCCTCCAACCACGTGCCGGTATACACTGCAAGCCACCAGGTCTGCAATCTGTAATCAAGGCCACAGTCAATCATGGCAGAGTCCATCTCAATGCACACGGCAACAACGCCTGCCCGTCCCTGCGCACACATGCAGCCGCACCCTACCCCCTCCTGCCGGCCAGCGCTGGCTGTCCGCACTTGCGCACCCAGGCCCCACTGCTCACCTGCCGCCAATGGTGTGTCCACCAGTGGGCACACCACGTGCCCGTGCAAGCTCCAGGCCCAGGTCCCGCCACCATGGCATGCTCCACATCATGCGGACCCGCACCGCGGCCCAGCAGGTCCCACACATGACGCTGAGTCCTGAGGCATCAATGGCAGAGACCACATCAGTGCACACGTCATCATCGCAGGCCGCACACCCACTCAGCAATTTCGGTGCCACTAACCCTGTGCAACCCCAGGCAGCGCCATGTGGTGGTAGGCCCGTGACGACCGCATGGCTCCGGGTGCCAGTAACCCTGTGCAACCCCAGGCAGCACCACATGGTGGTAGGCCTGTGACGGCCGCAAGGCTTCGGGTGCCACTAACCCTGTGCAACCCCAGGCAGCGCCACGTGGTGGTAGGCCCGTGACGGCCGCATGGGTCCGGGTGCCACTAACCCTGTGCGCAACAACTCATGGGCCATTTATGATTGAGAATCGTGGAACGTCCGTCATCCAGTCACCACCGGCAGTGGGGAATGTGACGTTGTCAGCCACTTATATTGGCGGGGTCACATGGCCTGTGACGCCTGTGCCGGATGGGTGTGGTGTGTGTGCAAACCTGCCCCCAGGGAGTGGCCGTGACATGCTGACAACTAGACCAGCGACCTGCAGACCACTAGCGTGTAAACCTGCGACTTGTAGCTATGTGCCCCCCTCAGAGCGTAAGCGGAGTGGTCTGGCCTGGCGTACGCCAGACCAACGCAGGGCTTGCAACAATAACTCGGGGGCTCTGGGCGTGGTTCAGTCCATGTCCGGACAAGGAAGTGACTAATGCGTGTGTCCCCGTTTTAGTGTCTACGGCACCTGGAACGCAATCGGCAATGTAGCACATTGTGACTGGAATCCCACTAGATGAGCATCATTGACGTTAGGGGGCATCACTGACCCTACATTCATCCACACATTCAGACATGAATGATGAAAGACATGACACAGCAGTGTGTTTCTGAATGTTTAATGCACATCCAGTGGAGTTTAGCAGCTGGAGCAGTACAGGGCCATGCCAACCCCACTTCACAATTTGGGCCCGTGGAGGGCCAGCCAGAGTCCATCGGGGAATGACAAGTACAGCGGAAGAGGAAGGGTGCAGTCCGCAGTCTGGTCACCATGTCATTGGTCACCAAACAGGATATTGCAGTCCATGTCGCGGTCCAAGATGAGTGCAGCAGAGTGTATCGGGGGCCAGTGAAAGGTCATAGGGCCATGTGCGGCACCAAGCAGCAACAGGCCAGGTGGCGGACATGAATGCTAGTGCCTCCTACAGAGCTCACGCCCATCCACATCCTCGTCCTCGGATGTGTGCTCTGCCCCACCTGTGGGTGGTGCAGTGCAGGCTCCGGCACTGTGTGCAACTGAGACATCAGGGGCCGGAGTTGGATTGTCGGCCGCACTGTGTGGCAGTGACGCATCAGGTGCTGGAGTGGAAATGCCTGCCGCACTGTGAGGCACTGACACACCAGGGGGCGGAGATGTGGATGGTGTAGGGGCAGCAGCATTCATCTGTGCCACGCCTTGTGGCAGCAATGCCATGATGAGGACATGCAGGGCATGGTAGATCCCAGCTACATTTTGCTGATGTGCAGCGGTGGCTGCCATCCTTTCAGCCTCTATCCGCACCATGTCCTCCATGAGCCGCCGCATGTGTGCCAGCTCACGGCTGAGATCGCTGGAGCCACTCTGAGCGGACAGGTGTTCTTGTCTCCGAGTCATGACTCCAGCGATGTCAGCCAGGGCTAGTTGGAGACCATGGAGCGACGTGTGGGTGTCCGTTAGGAACTGGAGGTGGTCCCTGATGGGACTTAGACACCCATGGATGGCGTCAAGTTTGGTAGCCAGGAGGTTGAACCCCACCCGCACCTGCTCAGCCATCTCCCTCTGGCCCTCCAACACACGGCGTTGTAAGGCCATGTGTTGTTCGGGGGGTCTTGGGAGACAGCCGGGGTTGTGGGTGCCTCCTGCTGGGTGGTTTGTGGAGTGGGTGGGGTCTCCTCGATGCAGCTGGGCTGCCCTGGTCCTGGAGGTGATTGGCGGATGAGTTTAATGATGCCTTGGAGGGCTTGGGTGTCGATGCTGGTGGTATCCTCCTCGTCATCAGTGAAGAGTGGCTGGGACTGCTCTGCAGGAGGTGTTGACGGTGCCCCTGCAATGTGAAGGGGAGATGCTGTGTTACAATGTGTCCACATGTATGTAGCCGCATGGTACATGTTCACATTCAGACAGCATGGCAATGTACATTGTGACAGTCTGTAGATCAGGGCCATGATCCAGAGTCATTGTGGGTGTGCACTGTGCTCTGCTTGATTGTGCATGTGTGCCATTGTGGCCATCTCCCCCGTCCCCCCAGTACCTGGTGGTTACTCACCCTGTTGCCGTAGTGTTGTGTCATGTCGAGCAGTGTCCGGTGCCCCGACTCCTGCCACGGTCTCCACACTGATGACTGTCGACACCAGCTCCTCCATGTCATCCAGCTCCAGCTGTGGTGCTGGGCTCCCACCTCCAGTCTGCATTGCTGCCTTCTGGTTGCCTGCGAGTTTCTCCTTGGTTTTGCGCTTGATGTCAATCCATCGCCTCTTGACCTCATCCATTGACCTCTTGTGCTCTCCGACGGCATTCACCTTGTCCACAATGGACCGCCATATTCCATTTTTGGTGCCCAATGACACATTGGAGGTGACGAACAGTTGTTGATGGTGTTCTATCACCTCCGTGACCAGGATCCTATTCTCCTGCGGACTGAACTTCGTCTTCCTCTTCTTCTTGTCCTTGCCCTTCCCTGTCCCCGAGGTCCCAGGCTGGTCATCCGGGGTGCTTGTGGGGTTCCGCTCGTCCTCTGCGCCTGCTCCAGCTGCCTCCATGGTGCTTCGGGGTTGGTCATTTTGTGTTTGTGTGTTTTTTCTACTTTTGTAGTGATGTTCCCGCCTGCCGTGTGTGTATGGCAGGCCTGGCGCTGCTTATCGCTGATTTCCTCATCGCGGTTTGGCCCATCGCATGTTTTTTTACGTTGGGGTTTGGGTTTTTATCACGGTTGCGGTTGTTGTATCGCAGACATTGTCTGCATTTTCGGGAGACTACCGCATGGTACCGCCGTGTTGTGAATTCCACGTTAACAAGGGGTTATTTTACCGCAATCAACTGCGATGTGTATAGTTCCGTTAACATTTTTTGGAGGTGTTTACCGCACGTTCTTGTGAATATCCCCCATAGTGTCGAGAAATTTTGTCCAGTGTTTCTTGTGTACCACAGTGGGAGATCCGTAACTCTACTATGTGCACCTCCTATGTTTGGGGTGTAGTATGGTCTGGCCAGACACTTAACCTTTTAACATGAAGGAATGTAGCCACCAGTCCACTGGTGCCTCAAGCAAGATTGCAGATACTGTGGTGAAGAACCATGGAAAGATGTAAAGAGCACAGCTCTGGATGAGGGAGTGAGGGCACAGAGGGTTGTGGGGTTAGGTGAGATTAAGCTACGCCTTTTTAGGTCGAGCCTAGGCAGTGCATGCGCTGTCTCTTTGAGACATGCTGTATTCACTCAGTGGGCTTAAAGCCCGCCTATTGCCATTTTTTTTCATCCCTTCGGTTGTCGTTCAAAAATGATTGCTTGCTAGTGGTTAATCCTTCCTCTTTGTCCCTCCTTTTTGTGTTTGGTTTCCTCACACAGAGCATCACCCAATTACTGTTACCATTACACTTCTTTGTTTATGTGTTCATTTGCGGGACTATTTTTTTCTTTGATTCCTGCTCATGTCACTGTTTGCCCATCTTCGGTGGTTCAGCTTCGGCGCATGTCACTCAATCTCCCGCCCATTCAAATGTCAAGATGAAATGTCAAATGCTTCAGACACTGTTTTCGAAATCACCTCTTTAATTTTTTCTGACTTCAAAGTGCGAGGATTTTCCTCAAACGCATTACACAATGTCAGATTAATTTTTGGGGGCATTTTTATAAAGTGCAAACTTGACTGATCCAAAGGTATTAAAGCGCTTTATAAAAGTGGCAGTTACATTACACAAGGTCAGGTTAATTTATTTTTTTTAGCGTGCGGAGCTTAAGTGATGCCGACATTGCCCCTGTTTATTAATTATTTCCCCTCTACCTGGCAAATGGGAGCAGTATTCATCCGTTCCACCTCCTCCAATGTCGCTGCATGCCCGCCCGCTACCTCTTCTCGTTGTCCACCTCCTCTAAGAGCTCTAATTTCAAAGCACATTCACAGCAGCTCTCCAGGGACTGTGAGACATTATTTTTTATTTATAATGTGAATTCGAGTGACCCAAAGGTGTTGGAGCAATTTACATGAGTGCTAGTTACATTACACAATGTCAGATACATTTTTGGGGGCATTTTTAGAGAGCATGGACTTGACTGACCCAATGGTAATGGAGCGCTTTACAAAAGCGCCAGTTACATTACACAAGGTCAAGTTAATTTGTTTGTTTTTAGGTGTGCGGAGATTAAGTGATGCCGACGTCATCACTGTTCATTATTTTCCCTCTACCTGACAAACGGGAGCATTTTGTTGTTTTTGCTATGTCCAGTGCTCCTATACCCAGGGGGCTGGGATAGAGGGCAGGGTCAGGGGCTTGCTGGTAAATGGATGGTGCGAACAGTGTTTTGAATGGAAAACTATGGAGAAGTATGCCTGGTGAATAGAGGCCTGGGGGAGGAGGGATGTGACGTCTCCACCATTGGAAAGTACTTCACTGCTTTGTTTCATAAGCTGTTCAATACTCCAGTGATGCAGTCGCACACAGAATGCTATAGTGCTTTTGACTTGCATTGAGGAACTTGTCTTTCTGTCTGTGCATTAAAAAGCCTTGGAATGTATCCATAAATGTTTCCTGAGGCAAGCATGTATTACTGAATGACACTACATGGCCAAGTGTGTAGTAATTGTATAGTTCTTCATTCCCTGGTGGCACAGCACCCAGGATAATGGGCTGCATGGCTAAACACTAATAAAGTCCCAGAGGCAAGACCTATTGGCTAATCCAATGCTTGTTTAACATTTGAATCAGGACAGTGAGGCCATGTTACGTATGGCGGCCCCATTGCTTCTCTGTCCCTGCATAGTAATTGGAAGCAAGGGCAGATTATTTGGTTGAGCCATACACAACATAAAATTAAAGATGAGTAACAGTAAATAAGAGACCTGCTTTTCTCCTCCAGGTTTTGAGTGACATCAAGTAGAATGTTGTGTTGTCTATGATGTCCACATTGGAGAAAACCATCCACATTGTTCACTGTCATCCATCTATAATTCCCTATACTGGCGGCATGTTGATATTGCACCACTCTTAAATCTGGAACAGTGGGCTGATAATATAAAACAAATGTTGCTTGCAGCCCTTGGGTCTACCTGCATGGCCTTAGAGTTGCATTTAGCAGCTATGACACAGAACAGCACACACTGCTGTGTCATTATGGAGCAGCAGGAAGACCTTTCATTTGTGATGTACTTAAGCTTTGTACTCCTTGTGGCAACATAAAATTAACCATATGTCAGAGAGGCCTGCTGATGATTTCAGAATTCTAAAAAGTTTTGTCCCAGAAAAAAATAGTGCAGATTTTTATCCTGGATTCGTGAGACAGCACTAGCATCGCCACTTTTCCAGCATATAAAAATATGCATTATTTGGTTTCTCAACAGTTTTCTGACATAAAGTGGTGCATGTGAATTATTAGAGTAACGTATGTACAGAATTATTTCTCAGGACTCAATACGATTCTGCAGACACTTAGGCCCTCATTCTCCGCAGCTTCTTAATACTGATTTGGAAAGAGACAGGACTTTCCACTTAAATCGGTATTACAGTTAATAAGGTCGTTTTGCATTCAACATTACCCATTGTTTAATTTGTCCTGTGGTTTCAGGTGGTGGGCATTGAAACACATTTTCATTTTCCTTGTTTTGTGACATTTGATACAACTGTGATTCCAGAGGGTCCACTCCAACGTATCACTCATCTTAATAACCTTTCTTCACCACTTCAGCAAAAGCTCCTTTTCACAACAAAGAGTGCTGTCTCTTGGTGTGTCTGTCCCTATAGCTCATTGTACCTATGGGGGTCAGATGCAAAATCAGCTTGCTGCTCAGTTCCTGCAACCACAACCATTCTAACTTCAGTATTTTCGAACACACCACTGCAAGCCAGTGGCGGCCGGCTCAGGTAAGAGCGGTGCAGCGGGGTGGGGGTCGGCAGGGGGGAAGCCGACAGGTGACGGAATAGGTATTATTTATTTATTTAATCATACCTATTGCGTCGTCTGTCGACTTAACACCCTCCCAACCCGCCCCGCCCCTCCACCTCACTGCGCTTACCTGAGCCGGCCGCCGCTGCTGCAAGCTAAGCTTTCACTTTCTATAATACATCATTGCTTGAGTGCCATGCTCACTGCCTCACTGGGTTGCTGCATGCAGGAGGGGTGTGTGACTCAATCTGTGCGTGAATCACCATGGATGGTAGCTCACACCCGGGCATCCTAAACACCACAGCACATCTCGTTCAGGGCCTGAAGAAATATAATCACATCACCCCCATCCTGTTAGAACTTCATTGTCTCCCCTTGCAAGCGGCATCATCTGCAAAACCAGCTGCATCATTTACAAAGTACCTTCGACCAGCAACCATGCTTACCTTGCAGACAGGTTCACCATCTCTGTAGATTAAGAAGTTTATAAAAAAATAAAAAGGCAGAAGGACTTTTTCATCTTTGCTCCCAAAATCTGGCAAAGCACCCACTGTATCCATTAGAACAGCACCAACGCTGCTGCAATTTTGGAAGACTCACTTTGAAGAACTTTATATCACAAGGCAATAACCATCCAGAACCTAGTTACCTCTCCTATCGCTCGTTGACTTTATGCTTGCTTTGTCCCTGTGATAAGCTGCCTTTTGACCAGGTTCACACTATAAAAAAACATATACATACAAACATACACTCTTTCCACTTGGAACTTGACTCTATTCTTGCTGTCAACTTGCAGCAACGCAGCAAAACCTCACTGGTCCCTGCTTCATCGGATGGAAGACTTCTTGTTCGCAAGAATAAATTTTAATGCCCACGGGCACCAGTAGTCCAGGGAGTTTTTGCAGTTACTGGATAAGCTTAGAAGTTAGTCAAAGAATCAAATCCTGTACAGGAAAGGCTAGGCTGGATCCTTCACCTCACCTTTGGAAGGTGAAGCAGCATGCTGCTTACCACCACTCTCGCTGGCCAGCTCCCCTCTGTCTCCAAGAGACTACTAGAAGCATAGAGTGACATACTAGAGAACACTGTATTTTACCTTGTTTATGATTTAATCTTAAAAATCAGGATCTAATAAAAAGCATACAATAACGTTTACCTCAACACAGGGTAGTCACATTTGTAATGAGGAAAAATCAGGATAGTGTATTGTTGAGATTCTGAACGAAATGGGGGACCATCGTTGCGCTGGCACGTATAGGGAGAAGGAAAGGTTTTTTAAATATATAAATAGTCTTCTCATAACAGCCACTAGAAAGGAGCAGAGCACCAAGCACTCTGGGCCTATTGCCAAGCAGAGCTAACAGAGGCTGGTGGGGCTGGTATTATTGCCTGAACTCATAAATACTTTTGTAAATTGGCCCCATCAACTCCTTTGTCGAGTCAGGGAAGGGGAAACATTCCTTACCACACAGTCATTACCACGATCTGCCTTTAAAGCACAGTCACTATCCTGACTGCAACGCTACCACGAGTTCCTTTACCACGCAAGTCGTTACAACGACTTGCTTTAGGGGGCTCGTTGTTGGACTGGTTTTGGATTTTAAGTCCAACAACTTCCCTACTGTTGCGTAGACCGGAGTTGGAATAGTAAGTTATACTAGTTCAAAGTCCAGCTCGCCCTAAGGCAGCTCATTGTAATGACTTGCATGGTAAAGGAATGTGTGGTAATGTTGCAGACGGGGTAGAGACTGCGTTGTAAAGGCATGCGTGATAAATGCAAGCAGTATTCCATCATACATCCTCAGTGAAGCCATCTGTGATTTAAAGAGCACTTGCCATTGCATTTCCGCTTTCTTTTTCTGTTCTGGTTCGTCCTTTGTTTTAGAGTAATACATATTAATTGTAATGTAAATTAAGTTTGAAATACAGTTTGCAGTAATCATAATAAAAATACAGATTGCACTTGCATGTGCTTCACCTACGAGGATCATGGCAACATTTCAACGTATTTACGGTTTTTACAGCTGATAATACTATTTGTCCTTGACAAATACCCTGGTATTACTCAGTGCATTTTATTTCTAAATTGTGGGTTGCCAGCGAGTTAGCCTGCATTGAAAGATCACTTGTTTTCCAGATAAATATACATTAATTAGTGTACAGTGTTTAAATGCTGTCTTGTGATCTTTATGTTAATTGCAGTTTTCACTGAGGCAACATCACATATTTGTACATTTGAATGCTACATAATTACCTTAGTAATTTCTAAATGTTTTAGTAAGCAAACCCATTGTTTAATGATTTAACAGTTATTTCAGCAAAATCCTTCTACCTAAAACATTCTTACGTTTGTTCACTCCCGGGTTTCATCCAGCAGCCCGGCGTACACTCTCCCATCTTGGTACATAGAACCAATGTATAAAACAGTAATTGCTGTGCATCTAATATTTTGTTGTTCTAGGATTACCAGGTTGCACAGCCCTTGCACAGCCTTATGTCGTTCTTGCAACATGCATGTCCTTTTCGTGAATACAGGGCATGCGCATTGTAATGTGGTAGGCTATCATCTGTGATGTGCACACTGCGCATGAGTGATTACAGGTCAGTGAAGTCATTTCCCACACCTGCAAAAACTGCGTTACTTTAAGGAATTCGGGTCATATATATTGAGAGAAGAATCGCAAAAAGTAATCTTCATTTTGCGCGCCGTCGTTTTAATAATTCTATGGTATTTCGCAAATCAACCTATTTACTAATAGCTCGATTCACAAAATACCAAAATTCAGTGCGTCACAACTCGACCTACCTGCAGCCATGTGCCAATGCCCACTCCTTTGTGCCATAGTGCAAGAGTGTTTGCGCTGTGGTCAGCATAGTTTTTGTGCAGGAACATGTCCCTTCCTGTACAAAAATCTATTCTTTAAGACATTTTCCTCTATATATATATATATATATATATATATATATATATTATCTACTATAGTTAGGACCTATTATCCATAGGAAATTCGTAACATTCTTTTCCCAATAACTTTGGCGCCGGTTGATGAATCTTCGCGAAATTTTCAAAACTTATGGCCCGTTCTGGTCAGCTCCTATCCTGAAAGTTTCGGGGTGATTCGGCAAGCAGGGGCCGAGAAAAAAGGGGGGTCCCAAAACATGTTTTCTCCATGTTATTTCCCATAGGAAACTTTAGACACGGCTACAGCCCGAACTGCTGAACGGAATTACACCAAATTTGGCAAAAAGGTAGCCCTTGGTTCAGAAAGCGCCTTTTTTTTTTAAATGGTGTAAATCCGTTCAGTAGTTCCTGAGAAATTCAAAAATCAATTTCACATAGGAAACTTTAGACACGGTTACAGCCAAAACTGCTGAATGGAATTACACCAAATTTGGCAAAAAGGTAGTGCTTGGTTCAGAAAGCGCCCTTTTTTAAATGGTGTAAATACGTTCAGTAGTTTTCGAGATATTAAAGGAAAAAAATCTTTATATATCTGGGCGGGACCTAACTACACAAGCACGAGCTTGGCTCTAATTGGCTGCCAACACTTCAATCAAGTAAGTGTTGGCAGCCATCTTGGTGCAATGCTTTTTAGGTCTCGCCTAGCGACGCAGCGCATGCGCTGCACACTACACAAACACCACTGCACTGCCCTAAACCCTAAAACACTAATCCAACACGACCCCCTACACTGCACGAACACCACTGCACTGCCCTAAACCCTAAAACACTACCCCAGCACGACCCCTACACTGCCCGAACACCACTGCACTGCCCTAAACCCTGAAAAACCACCCCCCGCATGACCCCCTACACTGCCCGAACACCACTGCACTGCCCTAAACCCTGAAACACCACCCCCAGCACGACCCCCTACACTGTCCGAACACCACTGCACTGCCCTAAACCCTGAAACACCACCCCCAGCAAGACCCCCTACACTGCCCGAACACCACTGCACTGCCCTAAATTCTGAAACACTACCCCCAGCACGACCCCCTACACTGCCCGAACACCACTGCACTGCCCTAAACCCTGAAACATCACCCCCAGCAAGACCCCCTACACTGCCTGAACACCACTGCCCTAAACCCTGAAACACCACCCCCAGCAAGAACCCCTACACTGCCCGAACACCACTGCACTGCCCTAAACCCTGAAACACCACCCCAGCACGACCCCCTACCCTGCCCGAACACCACTGCTCTGCCCAAAACCATAAAACACTAGCCACAGCATGACCCCCTACACTGCCCGAACACCACTGTACTGCCCTAAACCCTGAAACACTAGCCCCAGCACGACCCCATACACTGCCCGAACACCACTGCACTGCCCTAAACCCTGAGACACCAGCCCCAGCATGACCCCCAACACTGCCCAAACACCACTGCACTGCCCTAAACCCTGAAACACCACCCCCTGCACGACCGCTACACTGCCCGAACACCACTGCACTGCCCTAAACCCTGAAACACCACCCCCAGCATAACCCCCTACACTGCCCGAACACCAATGCACTGCCCTAAACCCTGAAACATCACCCCCTGCACGACCCCCTACACTGCCCGAACACCACTGCACTGCCTTAAACCCTGAAACACCACCCCCAGCACGACCCCCTACACTGCCCGAACACCACTGCACTACCCTAAACCCTGAAACACTACCCCCAGCAAGACCCCCTACACTGCCCGAACACCACTGCACTGCCCTAAACACTGAAACATCACCCCCAGCAAGACCCCCTACACTGCCCGAACACCACTGCCCTAAACCCTGAAACACCACCCCCAGCAAGACCCCCTACACTGCCCAAAAACCACTGCACTGCCCTAAACCCTGAAACACCACCCCCAGCACGACCCCCTACATTGCCCGAACACCACTGCTCTGCCCAAAACCCTGAAACACCAGCCCCAGCACGACCCCCTACACTGCCCGAACACCACTGCACTGCCCTAAACCCTGAAACACCACCCCCAGCACGACCCCCTACACTGCCCGAACACCACTGCACTGCCTTAAACCCTGAAACACCAGCCCCAGCACGACCCCCTACACTGCCCGAACACCACTGCACTGCCCTAAACCCTGAAACACCAGCCCCAGCATGACCCCCTACACTGCCTGAACACCACTGCACTGCCCTAAACCCTGAAACACCAGCCCCAGCACGACCCCCTACACTGCCCGAACACCACTGCACTGCCCTAAACCCTGAAACACCAGCCCCAGCACGACCCTCTACACTGCCCGAACACCACTGCACTGCCCTAAACCCTGAAACACCACCCCCAGCAAGACCCCCTACACTGCCCGAACACAACTGCACTGCCCTAAACCCTGAAACACCAGCCCCAGCAAGATCCCCTACACTGCCCGAACACCACTGGACTGCCCTAAACCCTGAAACACCAGCCCCAGCAAGACCCCCTACACTGCCCGAACACCACTGCACTAAACCCTGAAAAACCACCCCCAGCAAGACCCCATACACTGCCCGAACACCGCTGCACTGCCCTAAACCCTGAAACACCACCCCCTGCACGACCCCATACACTGCCCGAACACCACTGAACTGCCCTAAACCCTGAAACACCACCCCCTGCACAACCCCCTACACTTCCCGAACACCACTGCACTGCCCTAAACCCTGAAACACCACCCCCAGCACGACCACCTACACTGCCCGAACAGAACTGCACTGCCCAATACCCTGAAACACTAGCCCCAGCACGACCCCCTACACTGCCCGAACACCACTGCACTGCCCTAAACCCTGAAACACCAGCACGACCCCCTACACTGCCCGAACACCACTGCACAGCCCTAAACCCTGAAACACCACCCCCAGCACGACCCCCTACACTGCCCGAACAGCACTGCACTACCCTAAACCCTAAAACACCACCCCCTGCATGACCCCCTACACTGCCCGAACACCACTGCACTGCCCTAAACCCTAAAACACCACCCCCAGCACGAACACCTACACTGCCCAAACACCACTGCACTGCCCTAAACCCTAAAATACAACCCCCAGCACGACCCCCTACACTGCCCGAACACCACTGCACTGCCCTAAACCCTGAAACACCACCCCCAGCTCAACCCCCTACACTGCCCGAATACCACTGCACTGCCCTAAACCCTAAACACCACCCCCAGCACGACCCACTACTCTGCCCGAACACCACTGCTCTGCCCTAAACCCTAAAACACTATCCCCAGCATGACCCCTACACTGCCCGAACACCACTGCTCTGCCCTGAACACTGAAACACACCCCCAGCACGTCCCCCTACACTGCCCGAACACCACTGCAATGCCCAAAACCCTGAAACACTAGCCCCAGCACGACCCCCTACACTGCCCGAACACCACTGCACTGCCCTAAACCCTGAAACACCAGCCCCAGCACGACCCCCTACACTGCCCGAACACGACTGCACTGCCCTAAACCCTGAAACACCTGCCCCAGAACGACCCCCTACACTGCCCGAACACCACTGCACTGTCCTAAACCCTGAAAAACCTGCCCCAGCATGACCCCCTACACTGCCCGAACACCACTGCACTGCCCTAAACCCTGAAACACCACCCCCAGCACGACCCCCTACACTGCCCGAACACCACTGCACTGCCCTAAACCCTGAAACACCACCCCCAGCACGACCCCCTACACTGCCCGAACACCACTGCACTGCCCTAAACCCTGAAACACCACCCCCAGCACGACCCCCTACACTGCCGGAACACCACTGCACTGCCCTACACCCTAAAACACCACCCCCAGCACGACCCCCTACACTGCCCGAACACCACTGCACTGCCCTACACCCTAAAACACCACCCCCAGCACGTCCCCCTACACTGCCCAAACACGACTGCACTGCCCAAAACCCTGAAACACAAGCCCCAACACGACCCCCTACACTGCCCGAACACCACTGCACTGCCCTAAACCCTGAAACACCAGCCCCAGCACGACCCCCTACACTGCCCGAACACCACTGCACTGCCCTAAACCCTGAAACACCACCCCCAGCATGACCCCCTACACTGCCCGAACACCACTGCACTGCCCTAAACCCTGAAACACCACCCCCAGCACGACCCCCTACACTGCCCGAACACCACTGCACTGCCCTAAACCCTAAAACACCAGCCCCAGCACGACCCCCTACACTGCCCGAACACGACTGCACTGCCCTAAACCCTGAAATACCTGCCCCAGTACGACCCCCTACACTGCCCGAACACCACTGCACTGCCCTAAACCCTGAAACACCACCCCCAGCACGACACCCTACACTGCCCGAACACCACTGCACTGCCCTATTCCCTGAAACACCACCCCCAGCACGACCCCCTACACTGCCCGAATACCACTGCACTGCCCTAAACCCTGAAACACCACTCCCAGCACGACCCCCTACACTGCCCGAACACCACTGCACTGCCCTAAACCCTGAAACACCACCCCCAGCACGACCCCCTACACTGCCCGAACACCACTGCACTTCCCTAAACCCTGAAATACCCACCCCAGCACGACCCCCTACACTGCCCGAACACCACTGAACTTCCCTAAACCCTGAAACACCACCCCCAGCACGACCCCTACACTGCCCGAACACCACTGCACTGCCCAAAACCCTGAAACACCACTCCCTGCACGACCCCCTACACTGCCCGAACACCACTGCACTGCCCTAAACCCTGAAACACCACCCCCAGCACGACCCCCTACACTGCCCGAACACCACTGCACTGCCCTAAACCCTGAAACACCAGCACGACCCCCTACACTGCCCGAACACCACTGCACTGCCCTAAAGCCTGAAACAACACCCCCCTGCATGACCCCTTACACTGCCCAAACACCACTGCACTGCCCTAAACCCTGAAACACCACCCCCCTGCACGACACCCTACACTGCCCGAACACCACTGCACTGCCCTAAACCCTGAAACACCACCCCCAGCAAGACCCCTACACTGCCCAAATACCACTGCACTGCCCTAAACCCTGAAACACCACCCCCAGCACGACCCCTACACTGCCCGAACACCACTGCACTGCCCTAAACCCTGAAACACCAGCCCCAGCACGACCCCTACACTGCCCGAACACCACTGCACTGCCCTAAACCCTGAAACACCACCCCTGCACGACCCCTACACTGCCCGAACACCACTGCACTGCCCTAAACCCTGAAACACCACCCCTGCACGACCCCTACACTGCCCGAACACCACTGCACTGCCCTAAACCCTGAAACACCACCCCTGCATGACCCCTACACTGCCCGAACACCACTGCACTGCCCTAAACCCTGAAACACCACCCCCTACACTGCCCGAACACCAGTGCACTGCCCTAAACCCTGAAACACCACCCCCTTCACCACCCCCTACACTGCCCGAACACCACTGCACTGTCCTAAGCCCTGAAACACCACCCCCAACACGACCCCCTACACTGCCCGAACACCACTGCACAGCCCTAAACCCTGAAACACCATAACCCTGCACGACCCCCTACACTGCCCGAACACCACTGCACTGCCCTAAACCCTGAAACACCACCCCCGCATGACCCCCTACACTGCCCGAACACCACTGCACTGCCATAAACCCTAAAACTCCACCCCCAGCACGACCCCCTACACTGCCCGAACACCACTGCACTGCCCTAAACCCTGAAACACCACCCCCAGCACGACCCCCTACACTGCCCGAACACCACTGCCCTAAACCCTGAAACACCACCCCCTGCACGACCCCCTACACTGCCCAAACACCACTGCACTGCCCTAAACCCTGAAACACCACCCCCTGCACGACCCCCTACACTGCCTGAACACCACTGCACTGCCCTAAACCCTGAAACACCACCCCCTGCACGACCCCCTACACTGCCCGAACACCACTGCACTGCCCTAAACCCTGAAACACCACCCCTGCATGACCCCCTACACTGCCCGAACACCACTGCACTGCCCTAAACCCTGAAACACCACCCCCAGCACGACCCCTACACTGCCCGAACACCACTGCACTGCCCTAAACCCTAAAACACCACCCCAGCACGACCCCTACACTGCCCGAACACCACTGCACTGCCCTAAACCCTAAAACACTACCCCCAGCACGACCCCTTACACTACTCGAACACCACTGCACTACCCTAAACCCTAAAACTCTCCCCCAGCACAACCCCCTACACTACCCGAACACCACTGCACTGCCCTAAACCCTAAAACACTCCCCCAGCATGACCCCCTACACTACCCGAACACCACTGCACTGCCCTAAACCCTAAAACACTCCCCCAGCACGACCCCCTACACTACCCGAACACCACTGCACTGCCCTAAACCCTAAAACACTCCCCCAGCATGACCCCCTACACTACCCGAACACCACTGCACTGCCCTAAACCCTAAAACACTCCCCCAGCACGACCCCTACACTACCCGAACACCACTGCACTGCCCTAAACCCTAAAACACTCCCCCCAGCACGACCCCCCACACTACCCAAACAAAAATGCACTACCCTAAACCCTAAAACACAACACCCTAAACTACACAAACACCGCTGCACTACCCTAAACCCTAAAACACTACCCCAGCACGACCCCCTACACTACCCAAACACCACTGCACTACCCTAAACCCTAAAACACGACCCCCTACACTACACAAACACCGCTGCACTACCCTAAAACACTACCTCCAGCACGAACCCCTACCCTACACAAACACCACTGCACTACCCTAAACCCTAAAACACTACCCCCTACACTACACAAACACCACTGCACTACCCTAAACCCTAAAACACTACCCCCAGCATGACCCCTTACACTACCCAAACACTACTGCACTACCCTAAACCCTAAAACACTACCCCCAGCAGTACCCCCTACACTACCCAAACACCACTGCACTACCCTAAACCCTAAAACACTACCCCCAGCAGTACCCCCTACACTACCCAAACACCATTGCACTCCCTAAACCCAGTGCTTAATTTGTGCCGGTGCTTTCCGGTGCTTAGCACCGGCACTTATTTGTCAGGGCCGGGTCTACAATGCTACTGCCAACTTGAACTCACATCAAGCAGGACGCGAATGAACTCACTGCATGTGCCATCATACAAAGTAAATATAATTAACTGACTCACTGCAGTGTTGTTCAAACTAGTCATCCTGTTGAAGAAGAGTGTTGCTATGCTGCTCATTCTGAGAGAGCCGACAGTGCCGATAATAAATCCTCCTCGTCATCCATTCGTATTTGCCTGGCTTGCTTCGGTTCAGTGTTGCCGGTGGGCGGGCCACTGATTGGGCTGTATTTGGTGCTGTGGGGGTAGGGGCAGTCTGCGTAATCTTTTTTTCAAATTAAATTCTACGTGATCACGCCCCGGCACACACGCATCGCACGAGTCACTGCGGCCAGAGTTCAGCACGACGTCGAGGCGGGCACTATTATTTGAAGCAGAAGCATTTAGCAGGCCTCTAAGTAATAAAGGCGGTGCCACCAGTAAAACTGGAAGTAAAAATAAAAAAACAAACCATCCAACGCTGCTTTTTCTCGAGCGTGGTGACTGTACTGTATGTATGATTATGATGACGTTCTGAACAGAGGCCCGAGCAAGAATGCGACCGGCGCGGGGCAGGGCACCGTGTGCAGGAGCACTAGTCAGGCCAGGAGGCTGGAAGGAAGGGCAGGGCCTTGCCATTCGGGCCTTAACCCCTGATACAGTTGTAAAGACTCTGCCCGCCCACATTTCAGACTATCTGGTTTTAATCTGCTTACCTCTCATAGTTTACTTACTGGTTTTCTACTCTCCCATTGTTGTTTTGATGCACTCTGTACTTATATTTAGCGGTCTTCACTGAGCGGGTACTGCTCATAAACAAATCTATTTTGGTTGGTATAATAACTCGTCTCCCGCCTTTTTCTGGTTGCTTTCTCTGTGGTGGAATCAAGGCGCATCAGTGTTTAGCGTGGAAGAGTGAGAGGGGTCTGGGAGCAGCACCATGGGAGGGAAACTTTCATAGCAGGATTCCAAAAGGGAGGCCTCATGAACTTGCAGCAGTGTCACCTGTAATCAGTGACATGTCTAAGCTCACAGAGACACTGTCCTGCACATAGAAAGACTCCACTGGGTCACCCGAGGAGAGGGCGAGGCCCGCATGTAACATGCGAGGAAGACGAGCAACGAAACGGAAAACCGACCGTTGTGTTAGGCAAGCAAGACAAGAAACATTGTGCGTGCCGGGTTACCTCAGGAGTGGTGTTAGAATGAACCCTTTCATGTTTACCTGCTGACACATGCGCCTTTCCATTCCGTGCTTAAAGCGCAGCGGGTGGCTTGTGAAATGTGTTAGCACTAGCAGTGCGCATATAGCGCTTTATTGAGACCCCAGTGTAAAGTGTGAGTGCAAAAACTCTCTGGCACAAATCACACTTTACAACAGGTACCAGGTGGTGAGCTATTTGTTGCCAATTAGGCGCCAGGGCTAATAATGGGGAATAATGCCCTTCACTGGTACCGGCACTGTTTCAATTGACATTTTTCAAAAGTTTTACTCTCCCTGTTTGATCACCTGATAAAAGTTGGTGGGAGCAGAGCACCCAAAACATGAGCAAGCACCATTTCAGCTAAGTTTCTAGTCAGGAGCAGTGCAAAAAAAACCCAAAAAACGGGAACTACTAACTAGCATAACCCATAGAGTCTAAATGACCGCCGTTAATTCTCTCCCTTGTGAAATAGCTTGCTGCTGCTAAATGTCACTGTAGGAGGTCACTTTGATTTCTTGCATCAAATGGTGCCAGCACAGAGGCCAGTCTCATGCCCATCCGTTCCAGGGTTAGCCATGCACCACCAGGCTAGAGAGAAGTCTGAGGGAAGGATGCCCACGCCCACCTCTGCAGAACCCTGCTTCCAGGAACTGGACAGAAACCAGTCAGTTGGCCGGGAACGGTCTGGTGCAAGGATTTGCGGCGCTGTCAACATAAGTGGATTTTACAGTTGGATCGCTCCCCATCCACCAGCAAAAACAATTTTTTTGCACTTTTTTGCAATGTGGCACCACTTAATGGTGCGCGGTAAGGATGCTGCCTCAGCCTCACTTTACTATGTATGCACTGGCCCTCAACAGTGAACAGGATATTCGTCGGGTGGTGAGAGGGAAAGAAGGCCTCTCTCCAGGTTGACCTGAACCTTCACGGTCACGGACGCCTCCTCAGAGGCGGATCTTCTGCGTGGTGGCACTAGAAGAAGTGCTTATTTTTCTCAGTGAAATGAATGGCATAGTAAGGCTGTGCGGGCCCACTTTTAGGAGATTGCATTTTACAATCGAGCTCCAAAACGATGTTCAGAAGCCCCCACCTTTCACTTCTGAAAGATATTGAGTCATTTGACACAACAAATACTGGGGCAGATTTACGTTGAACTAACGCAGCGGGGTACAGCAAGTCATTTTGCTGCGCCGCGCTGCGTTAGTTTTGAAGCACAGGGATGCGACATATTTACAAGAATATGTCGCTTCCTTGTGCTTCCCCTGCGCTGGCGCACAAACTGCAGCCTAGCGCTGGCGCAGGCACCCTTGCACAATGGTGCAAGGATGCCTGCGTCGTGGGGAGATTGTTTTTGTGCAGGAAGGGGAACCTTCCTGCACAAAAACAATCACTACAACCATTTTCCTCTTTCAATGCGTGCTACGAGGAGAAATGAAAACATTTCTCCTCGGTGCACCTCGCTACCCCACCTCTAGGGTGGCGTAGCTTTCAGACGCATCTCCAGAGTTACGATTTCTCGTAATTCTGGAGATGTGTCTTGTTCCATGAGTGTTGCGTGGGAACACCCACAGCAACACCCATGGAACGCCCCTTCACCGCAAAGTGCTACGTGTGAAGGGGCCGTATTTACAAGGAGAGGGAAAGTCACGCAGGGTGGCTTTTCCTCTCCTTGTAAATATGGAGCAGCCCCCTGCGCCAACAGTACGTCACGAAAAGTGACGTACTGGTGGCACAGGGGGCTCGTAAATCTGCCCCACTGACTGTAGCACAGAAGTGTGATTTCACAACAAAGAACGGACGTTACTTGTTTCAGCACTGTAGTTTTGCCACAAAATTGAATTTGCGATGCACTCGCTATTTTGGAGAGTTCCACCACAAAAGCAGATAAGCTATGTTAGTGCAGAGACTGTGGGTATAAAATTAGCATGTTGTTCGCCCCACTCATCCACACCAACTTTTAGATGGAACAATGTACTAGAAACCATTCCTCATTAAATCATGAACTCCAACAAACAATGTGGTGGCAGAAAGCAAGGCAAGGTGTGGACTACAAGATTACTGACATGGCAGGCACAAATGATGCGTAAGTCTTTGCATATACATACCTGGCACATCACCTCACCCTACCTTTAAAACTAGTGTTGGCGGAGAATTCCAAATGATAGCGAATCAGAAAAAGACTGTCATCATCCTTTTAATGCTGGCTTTAAATAAATAGAAAAAAGCCTGAGCTGAAAAAAGTAAAGCAATAATTCCTGTCCGACAAGCAGCTTTTTGGGGTGCCATAAGCAGTTGTGTGTGCGGGGACTGGATTAGGTTTAGCACTGGTCGAGTTAGGGGAGAAAGACTGAAATATGTTTTCAGTGTAAAGGAATTTGTTGCGGCAGTTTTGCTTTAGGGATCTTTCTGATGTTACCAAATTTTTTAGGTTTCTATTCAGATATTTATCTGTGACAGTATTTCTCTAACCAGTTTTTTCTCTATAGTGGTGTCTCTCTGAAAGCTGTATTTATAGTGACAGTGAGTGAGCCATATGGGTAGGCTGGGCCATGAGCGAATTAGGCTGCCCTGCAGAAGGTGGCTAGACAGGTGACAACATTTACCATTGCTTTGAAATTATTCTTCATACAAAACACCCTAGCAAGAGCTTGGCTTAGCTAAGTCCTAGAACTTCCTATCTGTTCCAGAGGAGAAGAGCATGCCGGAATCAAGTTTGTCGCACCCATGCTATGGTTCCTCCTTGTTGGTTTTTGGTCTGTCAAGTTTTTCAGTCTTGAGCGTCTTTAGTGAACTGTTGTCTAAAGCATTCTCAGGGCACTTTTCTCCTGTGTTAGACCAACTCAGCTGGTGCTCTTATGAAGAGTTTTTACTTTTTATGGACTTGCGGTACCATTAAACATAAGCAAAATGAGTCGGTGAAGAAGTCTGAGAAAGGTGTACCTATATCGTGCTTAACTCACTTGAGAATGTGCTTCATATAGGCTAACGCTCACATGGGCTGGTCTTCACTCCTGTTGGGGTTAGTGAACCCGTTCTGCAACAAACATCTCGAAAACGGGGATGAGGCGCAGGCAGGATTAAACACCCATCCAACCCCAAAGGCAGATGCAATGGAAAAATAGGGGGAGGCAGTGATAATCAAATGCTCAGACTGCTGCACCCTCTCCACAGATTTACATTGACTATAAATTGAGCTTGAGCCCCCAGTTTCATCCGACCCCCCTTCTGCCTTTGATGATTGGTGTAAACTGAGCTCGACCCCATGCCGATGCACCTGCACTGTTAAACAGTTCAGCATTGACAATAAAGTGAGCTTGATCACCTGGACCCTCCTGCACACCCTCTGAAGTTTAGGATTTGTCTAAACTGAGATTAAACCTCCAGATGCACCTGTGCTCTTCACTCAGGCTGGTATGTACCATTGGCTGACCTTGAGCTCCCACATTCATGTGTATTCCTGGGCACGGACTTGCTTTGACCATTGGGTCATCTTGACCCCTGGATGCATCCGCACCTGTTTGACCTTTAGCTCCTCTTGCTCCCCAGATGCATCCAGATCTCTTGTTAAGGGCTAGCATTAAATACTGTTTGATTAGCACAGACCATAAGCTGATCTTGAGCCCCGATGGGTGTGTATCCCTTGGTATGGGCTAGCACTGACCATACGCTGATCTTAAAACCCAGAAACATCTGAAATCCCACCAGCAGTCTAGCATTGACATTAACTGTGATTTGGCTTCACTTGCAGCTGTTAACAGAGAAGGCAGATCCTGGGATGAAGGGACAATCTAGGAGAAAGTCTTTAGACACTGCAGGAACAGCGAGGAACATCTAGTACTCAGTGGGATCGAGTGATTCTTGAATGTAAGACCGCTAGGGGTCCTCAAGTCGAGTTCTCCCATCCCCAGGAGGGATATTGGGTCATCCAATATATCTAGAGTGTACAATATAGAGCTGATGCTCGGTTAATGCGCAATACAAGGAACAGACACACAAGAGAGAGCCAAGCTGTTCCAAACAGAACCAAAAAACCAAAAATCTGTAGATCTGAGGGAATGAGACAAAAAAACTTATATTTTTACATAAAAGAATGTTTTCCCGGGGTAAGGGGAGGCCCCATTACAATCATGGGGGTATATGTACAAGCCCCAGCTGTATGCCTATATCTGACATTTCCACGGTTTATGGCCTGGATCATGGATGCCTATGTGTGACATTTCCACGGTTTATGGCCTAGCCCTGGCCTGGATGCTTATGTGTGACATTTCCACGGATTATTGCATGGGTGCTTATGTGTGACATTTCCATGCTTTCTGGCCTACGTGCTTATGTGTGGCATTTCCATGCTTTCTGGCCTGAGGGCTTATGTGTGACATTTCCAGGGCTTGAGTCCTGGCTTAACTCATGACACACAATTAGACTCTGTTAAAAATGGCATACCCCAGTATTGTTCTTCCACCAAATCGGCACATAGAGCACTGGAATATTTCACATGTCCCATTTCAATGCATTAGTCATTTTAGCAAATTTATTCCAAAATTCTGCTTTAAATGCACTTTTGATTTACTCTTTTTAAAAGGCAGGGGAAGGCTCCCTTGCTGAAATTCAGATCAAGTGTTATATCTGACTTTCAGCAGTGCCAGTTGAGGATGTGGGTGGAGCCAATGGAGGAAGTGGGTGGAGCTAGTGTAGAAAGTGGGTGGAGCCGGGGGAAAGTGGGTGTGGCCTCCAACAAACATTTGAGCACCTGGACTTCATATTTTACAAATTAAGCACTGCCTAAACCCTGAAACACTACCCCTAGCAGTACCCCCTACACTACCCAAACACCACTGCACTACCCTAAACCCTAAACCACTACCCCCAGCACGACCCCCTACACTACCCAAACACCACTGCACTACCCTAAACCCTAAAACACTACCCCCAGCACGACTCCCTACACTACCCAAACACCACTGCACTACCCTAAACCCTAAATCTACCCCAGCATGACCCCCTACACTCCCCAAATACCACTGCACTACCCTAAACCCTAAATCTACCCCCAGCATGACCCCCTACTCTACCCAAACACCACTGCACTACCCTAAACCCTAAATCTACCCTCAGCACGACCCCCTACACTACCCAAACACCACTACACAACCCTAAAAGACTACCCCAGCACGACCCCCTACACTACACCAACACCACTGCACTACCCTAAACCCTAAAACACTACCCCAGCACGACCCCCTACACTACCCAAACACCACTGCACTACCCTAAACCCTAAAACACTACCCCCAGCATGACCCCCTACACTACCCAAACACCACTGCACTGCCCTAAACCCTAAAACACTACCCCCAGCACGACCCCCTACACAAACACCACTGCACTGCCCTAAACCCTAAAACACTACCCCCCGCATGACCCCCTACACTACACAAACACCACTGCACTACCCTAAACCCTAAATCTACCCCAAGCATGACCCCCTACACTACACAAACATCACTGCACTACCCTAAACCCTAAAACACTACCACCAGCACGACCCCTACACTACACAAACACCACTGCACTACCCTAAACCCTAAAACACTACCCCCAGCAAAACCCCCTACACTACACAAACACCACTTCACTACCCTAAAACACTACCCTCAGCACGACCCCCTACGCTACCCAAACACCACTGCACTACCCTAAACCCTAGAAAAGTAACCACCACCCCATGCCCAATCCCCCTTACCTCTCACTCCTCGTGGTTCCTCTCTCGTCGTGGTTCCTGCTTCATGTCGTCTCTGAGGGCGGTGCACGTCGTTGTGAGGAAACGGAACAGCCTCTGTTTCCTTACAACGACGTGGATCATATACATTTTTAGAACTCATGGTCATTTACCATACATACCTTTACAACAAAATTTGTTGTAAAGGCATGCGTGGTAAATGACCATGCGTTCTAAAAAAATGCGTAGTAATGACTTAGTGATGTACAACGCATGCGTGGTAATGCATGCGTTGTAATGGTATCTCGAAGTAAAAAAGTCGTTGTAACGGCTGTTTACTGATCGAAGCTGGCCCCTGTTCTTCAGTGAGTCGTTTATTTGATAAATTAGGAGGAAGGAATGTGGTTTTTTTACCGAAAAGTGCATTCCCGGCTGTTGTATTGTGAAAGTGTCCACGTGGCCTGGTTTCACTTCCGGTGAGAGAGTGGAAGAGTCTGTTTGGATCCAAAGGGGTTCTGCTGTTGGACGGGGCCAGCGCGACACGTCATCAGAAAACACAGCTAATGGAAAGGTTTGTCCCCGAAGTGTGGAGCAGTGCCATGAAAGGTCAACGAGTGTGCGTCCCACCGCAGTATGACCGTACCGCGTGACCCATGTGCCGCCTCCAGTGTACGGAAGGCAGAAGCGGCATCCATCGCAGGTCCTCTTGAAGACCGTTGTAGCACTAATTCTACATTTTGGAACTAGGGCATTTTAACCTTGTTGTTCCTGCCAGATACAAAGAGAAGATCCTGTGTTATTCAGTGCCCTCGTTACCTTTTCTGTGGGTAGTGGTGCTTGTCACTTCGCTGCCCCGCCGGTGCACACGACTGGGCTCCCCACCTCGTGTGCCATATGCAGGGCCTCTGCCCTCGGATCACTGGTTTCGGTTTCTGGAGTGGCAACATAAACAGTTGCTCCCAAAGGACTAGCCTTAACACTTAGGTGAATATCCCCTGCGCCAGCATTCCGCGGAAATTCTTTCCTAGCTCTCCCACGTCGACGACGATGTCATAATAGCATGGCTCCGCTCGCGACACCGTATGACGTCATAGGAGCCATAAGAGGACCTCGTCAGCGTGCTGACGTCAGTTCCACCCATTTTTTCCGTGCCACCGAGGTAAACAGGTGGACCGACACATTTTCACATGTATACATAGTATACTAAATATATATTCACTGAAAAAAACGTAGGTTTCAGACACGTTATAGTTAGAAATTAGCATTTAAAAAACCTTTGAAATTCACTGAAAAAACCAAAGGTTTCAGGCACGTTATAGTTAGAAATTAGCATTTAAAAAACCTTAGAAATTCACTGAAAAAAACCATAGGTTTTAGGGACAGTTATAGTTAGTTGGACATTTCACTCATACAAAACCATAGAAATTCCCCCGTTATAGTTAGTTCAGCTAACTATAACTCGCGCCCCGCAATGCACTGCTGATGACGTCACATATTACATCACTCATGACATGGTCAGTGACATCACTGATGACATCTCAAATGACATCACTGATGACATCATCCAGTGACTGTGTGTTTCTGTAAAGTTTAAATATGTTTAATATATATAGGGAAAGGCGTATTGAAGAATGAGTGGGTGTATAAGTGTCTGAATGGATGATTTAGTAGGTGCGTGACTGACTCTATAAGTGAGTGATTAAACATATCTTACTGAATGCATGGGTTAGTGACTAAACTGTGTGAATGTCTGTATCCGTTTGTCTGTTGGTGTGTAAGCGGCTGCATGGGTTTGCGAATAGCTACATGAGTGTCTACATGGGTTATTGATTGGTTGTCTGAGTATCTGTATGGGTGCCTGAGTGTTTGTGTGGGTGGGGTGTGTGTGACTCTGTGCATAGATGTGTGAGTGGGTGATTCACTGGGTGCATGGTTTCAAGAGTGCATCTGTGATGGACTGTATGGGTGGGTGAGTGTGTGTATCGGTGTGTTAGTGAGTGAATGTATATCTCAGTGGTACATGTGTGAGTAACTACATATGTGAAAGGCAGTATATATGTGTGTTGGAGTATATAAATGGGTATAAGTGAGAGTATGTGATTGTGAGAGTGGCTGTATGGATGAGTGTGTACTTGTATCATTGATTGTATAAGAGCGTAAGAATATGCTAGTATTTGTATGAGTAAGTGAGCTGGTGTGTGTATAACTGTATAGGTGAGTAAATGGCAGTGTGATTAATTATTTGCATGATTGACTAGGTGTGTGAGTACCTCTATGGATGAGTGACGGTGTGTTAGTGTCTATATAGGTGTATAGATAGTCCTGTACTGAGTGACCGTAAGTATGAGTGACTGTACGGGTGAGTGAGTGGATGTGTGTGTAGACCTAAGAATCAGTGAGTGTGTATGTAGTAATTGGTGTAGGAGTGTCTATGGTTTTGACAATGGCAGTCTGTAATTTAGAGTGGGTGTATCAAAAGTTATATTAGGGTGTGAGAAGATGCATCAAATTATCACATGGATGATGTCATCAGTGATGTCATCAGTGATGTCATTTGAGATGTCATCAGTGATGTCATCAGTGATGTCACTGACCATGTCATGAGTGATGTAATATGTGACGTCATCAGCAGTGCATTGCGGGGGCGCGAGTTATAGTTAGCTGAACTAACTATAACGGGGGAATTTCTATGGTTTTGTACGAGTGAAATGTCCAACTAACTATAACTGTCCCTAAAACCTATGGTTTTTTCAGTGAATTTCTAAGATTTTTTAAATGCTAATTTCTAACTATAACGTGCCTGAAACCTATGGTTTTTTCAGTGAATATATATATATATGCTGTAGATTACAAAGAGGAAAAAGCAAGGAGAAATGAAAACATTTCTCCTTGTAACGCCTGGCCAGGATAGGTGCAGTATTTTGAAGAGAACCCTATCTACAATTCTTTGTAAATAGGGATTTGTGTCAAACCCCATGGGTGGCTGTATGGGAACACCCATGCACCACTCATGGAACACTCTTTAAAACAAAGTAACGCAAAGGCAGCACTGCGCTGCATTACTTTGGGTTACAATCTAACACAAATCATGATGTGTTGGGTTGTAAATCCTACCAGTAGAATTTACATCAGGTCTGCATTCAGAAAGTAATGCAAACCTGTTGCAAAGTCTTTTTTAAACCCGGGACCCAGTATCTTCATGAGATTAGGGCATATCCATGGGTGAGTAAGAAACATGGAGTGGGTGTGGAGCTAAAGTTTCCTCCCACTGGCATTAAAGTTTCATTATACTAAAGTTATAAAAATATAGACAGTCTGCATTGCTAAAAACTACTTATGGTTCATTTTCTGCAGAAATGTATAATTATTTCTTCTCTTTTCTGCATATAGAATGGCAGATTAGCTAATTGGAAATGGCCAAGAACCCTAGTAGTGGCAGGGCTGATGCACTAAAGAACTTTGCCTTTTACTTTGCAATATAACCATGTCTACTTCCATGCATTCACTGAAATCTAATCAATCATAGTATGGTTGACAAGTTGCTCAGAACAGAGCCAACCCTTGTTGTCACATTTATATCATTTCTTGCCTGGGATCCCACAGCATTCTTTTCAAGAGTGAATTCCTGCAATGCCATTCTACAACATTACTGTCCCTCTGTACCAATTTAAACATCCAGCATTCTCTCGCCTTTTTAGACAACAACATTCTATCCACACTGCTGGCTCCAAAAGCTTCTGACATGTACCACTCAAGCAAGCCCATGGTTCAGTCACTCCATCTCTAATGTCTTTCTTGTCCTGTCCATCAAGTCATTCTAAACATCCCTCTTAATACTGTTTGGTGCTTTCCGAATTATTCCATTATTATGCTGTAAACACACCCATGTGGTGGTGTTTTTTTGTATTAAAATGTATAAGCACTGTATATTAAAGGCGAAACAAGCTGCGAGTATATAGCAGCATGTAAGATATACATGCTTATAGGAGCAGGGGCTGACGTATGTGGTAGGGTTTTTTTTAATGTGTTTTCTGTTACATGCAATACAGGTCTGTTTGCATGTAATGCCTGATAACTTAGCATTGCCTTCTGCATCTCAATGTTAGTATCCGAAGTGTAAGCAAAAGGTCTAGGAACAAAAGGCAGGCCAACTTGTCGTTTTTATTTTTCTGCAGCTCATAGATGAATGCTCGGATTGCTGTTTTTTCTAACTCATGCTAACAACACCGAGAAGGAAAAGTTGCTCTCTATGGAGCATGCTTGAAAGGAGGGTTAGCTACAAGGGAGATCATGTGGTCCATTCTGTATCAAGAAGGAAGAAAAGTAGCAGTAAATCTTTACTTTTATATATGAACAAAATGTGTGAGTCTAGTGTCCTGCATAATGATACAGAAGACATGTGTTAGACCAGTCTGCCTTAGAGTGGTCTTCCCCCCAACTTTTGCCTTCATTCTCCATTTTTTTTACCTCGTTTTTGCTGGTATTAGGACTCTGAGCACTTTACTTTTGCCAACCCATGCTAAAGTGCTTGTGCTCTCTCCTCTAAACATGAGAATATTGACCTATCCCCAATTGCTATATTTAATTTACTTATAAGTCCCCAGTAAAGTGTAGCACATGTGCCCAGGGTCTGTAAATTAAATGCTGCTAGTGGATCTGCAGCACTGGTTGTGCCACCCACATAAGAAGCCCTTTAATCATGTCTCAGGCCTGCCAATGCAGAGTCTGTGTGTGCAACTTAAACTGCCATTCGACCTGGTAAAATAAACCCTTTGCCAGGCCCAAATTTTCCTTTTTAATACAGCCAAGTCACCCATAGGGTAGTCCCTGGACAGCCCAGAGGGCAGGGTGCAAGGCATTTAAAAAGTCGGACTTGTACTTTTAAGTTTTACATGTCCTGGTAGTGATAAACTCTTTGATTAGTTTTTCACTACTGTCTGGCCTATCTCTCCCATAGGATAACATTGGAGTTGACTTATTACATTTTATAAGTGTAATTTCCAAATAGGAAGATATAACTGGTTTATGTTTGGCCCGTGTTTTATGGAGGGAAAATTGTTCAGTCCAAGATAACTTAGCAGTAAAAGTTAAACTCAAATACTTTTATGAAGATACGCACTCCCAATGTGAGCCTAATAACCACAAGTTATAATTTGGGCCAGACTTAGAGTTTGACAGTAAGCTGCCACAAAAATAGTAGAGTACCCTGTCTGCCAGACTGATGTTGTACCTGCTCTATTTAGGTTCTGGTGGATTGTCATGTTCCCGATGGTCATACCCCTGCTGACGAAAACCCTACACCAATCACCCGACGGATTCCATCAAAGAAGGTACATGAGAACATGTGCCTTATTTAATGCGGGGCAGTTTAATATACTTTTTTTTATCAGTTTGGAAACTAGGCTGTGCCAAACTGAAATAAATATATAATGACCCCCATATAATCAGAGAAAAATCTCATTGTGTCAGGATCAATAGTTTTTTTTCCCACATTGGATGTTTATTTTTGAAGAAAAAACCTTTTTCTGAGCAGTCGCCTAAAATATGGTGGCTGAACACTAAACTTTCAGTGCTTTCAGAACTTTAGAGGAGGCTCCTGTGAAACCACAGAGCTCATAAAGGGCCAGCAAAGAGCTCAAAATATGGTGGACGGTACTCCGACCAGGTTGGCGGAGGTATTGAACTACACCACCTTCACAAATAGGAGGCCACCTACCATACTCTAAATGAGGCCCTCTTTCTTGCATTACTATAAACCAGAACTTTTGTCTTCAGTCGAATATTAGCTAATGTAGTATGTGAGCAGTAACTTTCTATCTTGGACATTTTACATTGGAGACTAGCAGCCTGCATTAGACTTTGGAGGACGGAGATAGATCCGTTTGTATGGTGGAATACTTTACCCCTACCATACCAAGGGTCCTCAGCCTGCCAAATGTGTACATGTTTGTTGGCCCAGCGGATATCTCTTAACATTGGCAGGAACCGCCATCACAGTGGTTCCTTTCAATGCACTAAATGTTTGGCAGATGATACCATCAAAATGTAGTTACCGCCTGTCAAACGTTTTACATGGTTTTTTATTTGCAAAAACAAAGTCCCAAAGATGGAAAAGACCAAAATTGATGACCCTCACATCATGAGAGATGTTTTCCATGCTGTGGGTGCAATTTCGCAACCTGGTGGTAAGGAGCACTGAAAAATTACCATTTGACCGCCCACTCTAACTTGGGTGAGAAGTCAAATCGACAAACCTCCAACAGCCTTTACTCCGTTGGGCCTTCAGAGGAGTATGTCAACGACAAGGACAGAGCAGTCTCCGTTGCTGATATACTTCAAGTCTGCTCATCTGTATATCAGGTGGGCGGACCTTCCTTTTGACAGAGACGGTACTCCATCGCTCTTGCAACACAGTAAACTCTCTGCCAAACTGTTATTCAGGTTAGAATTAAGTAAGGCAAAAAAAGCCCAAAAACTTTATTTCGCCTAGTTAAACAATTAATGAACTGTCTAAAAAATTCAATATTTTATATCCTATTTTACTATAATGTCACACAGCAATACACAGTAACATGCCTAGAAGACATCTTCTTTGCTCAGACCCTAGAAACTTCCACGCCTCGATGACACGTCACCACCTTAAACTAAACCCTTCAGAAACTGAGTTCTTACTGATATTTCCCACCAGCTGTTCAACCCCAGAGCAATCACATCTGAATGCTCTCAACATTTTAGACTAATGTCACATTGTTAAGCTTCTCCATGGACATGAATCTAAACCTCGAATTGCACATAGGCTTCTTGACCAAAATCACACAATTCCAGATCATACTGTGATTGGGTGTTAAACCCTTCCTTGTTTTGCAGGATTCCTATCAAGCTGTTGCATCTATTGTCCTTCCCAGGTTAAACTATGGAAACTTCCTACAGATGGGTATGCCAAAAATCCATCTTGCACCCTTAAAAGCAGCACTCTATGCCACAACCAGATTGGTCGATGGAAAGAAGAATTTTTATCATATCACACCAATTAAAATCTTACTGGACTGTTTTCTGATTGAAACAAGGACCATCCTTACACTGGCCTGCATCATATACAAAATATTTCACTTCAAACTACCTAACCATAACCAATACAATATATTCATCCTCTCACTCAGGCAATAGAATCTACAAAGTGCTAACACTCTTCTACTGGAAACATCAATCTGCAGAATGAAGAAAACACTTAATAACCAATGCTTCTCCTCGAGTGCCTCAAGACTCTGGAATTCCCTTACTTTAGCAATCAGAAGGAATACCTGTCTTCATAAGTGAAAAGAAAAGGCTTCTTTTCTAACATCGTTCCCCATCTTAAGGTTTCATTTTTAAAGTCAAATGCCTCATGGATCCAATGCACCAGAGAAACACATCTTGGAAGGAGGCTGCCTGAAGAAAGAGAGTTCCGAGCACGCCAGGTCTATATATCTATTAACGAAGTACCGCCTACACCCCGCCTTGAAGACTTGATGCAGAGAATCTCAGAACTAAATACTGAAAACTTTGTAATACTTAACGTGGAATCATCCTTTGCTTGCTGAGCCATATGAATTTAATTGTGTTATACATTTTCCAATTAAAATTCACTTTATTGCTGTACTTCAATTGTATGCAAACTTGTTTCCTATGTAAAGTGCTCTTCACCCTACAGTCATTGCCACTTTATACAAAACCACAAATCAAAAAATAAATTGATTATTACTCTTCCTTGAAGACAAAGATAGGACTTATTCTCCCTCCCACATTCTAAAGCCTAACCACCCAGAACCACGCAGAAGTATTTAACAGTGGCTATGTCACAGAATATATGTTGCTAGTATTTACACTAACATCTTCATCATTCACATAAAAAGTACTGAGTGTTTGGAGTTTAGTCACATTAAAAAACATCTGTTTTTTTTGTGGAATTGGTGAAGAGTATTTAAAGCACTTATTATTTAAATGCCCAGGTTTACTATTGTAAGAAATTCAGTTACTGGTTGACAGGAGTGTGAACCCTGGTCAAGCCACAACCACAATCCTAGCCAGGGTGAGGCACAAGGAAACCCAAAATTAACCTGTGCTCTACCCCCTGGTAGCTTGGCGCAGAGCAGTGAGGCTTAACTTAAAGCAATATATAAAGTATGTGTACAACACTTCAAAAAGTAAAACAGTAAAAACACCACACAACTAAATCCCACACCAGATTAGAAAAATAGAACTTAATTTAGTAAATAAAACAAGACCATAATGACAAAAACCCAATCAGTTGAACAGGAGTTATGAATTTTTAAAGAATAAACTGTAAAATAGTGCATAAAAACAGAAAGTGCCAACCGCAGAAATCTGCTCATGCTGGGCTGGTTCTGACCAACCCCAATGAAGCGTGGGTCGGATACGGTCCCAGATTAGTCCTGCTGAAGTATTACCTGCTCAAGTTTTGTGCCAAGATTCCTGTTTGCGTTGGAGAGGGTGGAGGGAACAATGAGTGCGTCGCGGGCGGTGGTCAGCATGGCGTGAAGAGCAGGCCGGGTGTCATGGATGGTTGGACTGGAGCTTCGCATTGATGGTCCCCCACGGGTGATCAATGCTTGTTGTGTGAAGAAACAGGTGGCTCGCACTGATTCTTGGTCTGATCGATGCAGTTACCGTGCGAACAGCTCCGTTTGCGGTCGTGAAGACCCCACAAGCCTGATTTCAAGAGATCTGAGCCAGACCAAGGGTCCAGGACCTGAGGGGCATCACTTGGGGTAAGGAGCTGGGTCCAGGAGCCTTTAAAGTTCCTGAGGCTCAGATCAGGAAGCCAGCAGACTTGCCCTTGGATCACTCTGGGGTCCTGGGTTCAAGATAAAGGTGCAGGTCTAGTTCTTCTTCCCTAGGCAGGAGGGCAGCAGGCCAGCACAGCACTTTTTTAGAGCAGCAGTCCAACAGAGTGGCAGCCCTTATAGCAGCACAGCAGTCCTTCCTGGCAGAGTACCCGCAGGTACAGAAGTGTACTGAAGAGTTGGTGTCTGAGGTCCTTCTTTTATACACAGTTGTGCCTATTACGTGGAGAGAAGCTTCTAGAGGGATGCCTTTGAAGTGCACAGATTTGCTGTCTTCCTGGCCCTGGTTCCAGACTAACTACAGGCAGTATGCAGCCCTTTGTGTGGCAGCAGGACGCAGGGTATTCAAATGTAAATAGGGCTGTGCCCAGATCCTCCCACCCATCCTGCCAGAGATGGTCCATCCAGTCACACTTAAGCTTCCCACTCTCTGTGGCTGTCTAGGTGGCATACACAAAGCCCAACTGCCAACTACCCCCACTTATGTGACCAGGGACAGGATGCAGGCACCAAATGGCTAAGGGACAATATAATGCAGCTTTCTAAAAGTGGCATTTTCAGGATTGCAATTTAAAATCTGACTACACCATAAGTTGGGATTTTAAAATGTGATTCCAGAGATACCAAACATGACCTGAGTAGCTCTTCCGATTTGCAAATTACACTTATAAAATGTAATAAGGCAACTCCAATGCTATCCTATGGGAGAGATAGGCCTTGCAGTAGTGAAAAACAAATTTAAGAGGTTTTCACTACCAGGACATGTAGAACTTAAAAGTACATGCCTTAACTTCTAAATACATTGCACCTTGCCCTCTGGCCTGTCCAGGGCCTTCCCCAAGGGTGACTAATATGTACTGAAAAGGAATGTTTGGGCCTGGAAAAAGGTGTATTCTGCCAGGTGAGTGGCACAACTCCAGACCCTCCAGGCCCACTAGTAGTATTTAATTTTCAGGACCTGGGCACACGCGGTGAAAAAAACAATTTGAATGGAGATAAAAAGGTGTAATAAACTTCTTAATGCACCCAGATCTGGAACAAAATCCTGTATATATCATGACTGCCACAGCCATTCTCCATTTTAGGAAAGAGCTGAAAACTAATATTTTGGAATAACAGTGTGTCACGAGAAAGTAACAGCCAACCTCCACTTTCACTACCCAGCTTCTGCTCTAAACTCTAATTGAATGTATGTATATCTGTGGTATTTATATTGCGCAAACCTAGCCAGAGGCAGTGAAGTGCTGTACAGGTTCAAAGGCAAGAATACAGCCTGCAAGTGATAGGAAAGGTAGCGTTTGTGGACTTCGCTTTTGATTCTGTATACTGTTCCATTGCCTTTCAGCTGAGGTTGTACTATACAACTATTGCATACATACATACTTACAAACCTGCTTCATGGAAATGTATGCTTTGCATATACTCAATTTCATTTCAGCTTGTATATGACCATAAAGGTAATGGATTCTGGCTTTGTTCATTCCACAGATCATTATTTTTTTTACCTTTATGGCCAGTGTTTACTCTAGTGGAATATAGCTTTATCCTTGGGCATCTTTATACTGCTTGTTAATTCATTGTTTCTATATAGCAGTAGAGTTTTAAGCGATTGTGGCCTGGAGATGAAGTAGTGTGGGCAACCAACTAAGGTTTGGTTCAATGTCTAAATTGGTAAATTGAGACATGGAGTCTTTTTGCGGTTTTGACACTCCCAAAAATCTTCTGTTTATGGTCAAACAATTGAATAATGATGTACCTAAAAAATGCAAATATGTGAAATGCAATTTAATACAAGGCCTCAAAAAACAACTTTATGGACTCACACTTGATTCATCTCACTACCCCTACTGATGTTTCTTTTGTTCCCCAAACAGGTTTGTGCTATTTAAATACCATCACATACTGAAACAAGCCTTTTAAATCAATTTACTATTATTATCAAATGGCAAGGGTTTATCTCACACTAATTACTTTTAGCACACTCTCTTCAGGGTTGTTTTCCCTCCAACAAATCCCTTCAGTAGAGTGCAATAAGGTAGATGCCACGATTGTTATCCATTTCTCTCCCTGAGCTGAATTTTTTTGGAACCTTTGTATACACTAATATGGGTCACCTTACAATTAGCAGGGTTGTTGGAGATTTTATCTTTATTTGGTGCCTTTATTTTGATATTTGCCAGTTGTAGCAGTATGAGCCATTTTTGTGTTTTGTTAGATCTGAACCACATCAGGGCTCTTATGTCAAAGCTGGAAGCGATTGTAATGTGGGGGCTTGTCAGGATGACTTTAATGGGATGGGAGAATGGAGCCTATGTTACTACTGTGGATTGGGACCAGGTATCTCCACCATTTAAGAGTGAGGCTGAAGGGGGTTATGCTATCTGGTCCCAACTTTTTGGTTGGTTTTAGGTCTCTGCGCACCTTACCACTGATAGACAATAATAAAGTGCTTGTGCTCTCTCTCCCCTAGATATAGTAATATTGGTTGATCCCCATTTGGGAATGTTTAATTTACTTATAGGCCCCTATTAAAGTGAACTACATGTGCCCAGCACCTGTAAATTAAATGCTACTGGTGGGCCTGCAGCACTGATTGTGCCACCCACATAGAAAGCCCCTTAAGTATGCTTCAGGCCTGTCATTGCAGGACCTGCATGTGCAATTTACTGTCACTTTGACTTGGCAATTAAAACTACTTCCCAAGCCTTAAACTCCACTTTTATTACACCTAAGTCACCCCTAAGGTGACCCTTGGTAGCCCTAAAGGCAGGGTGCTGTGTAAGTAAAAAGGTAGGTCATGTGCTCTTAAGTTTTACATGTCCTGGTAGTGACAAACAGCTCAATTCGTTTTCACTATTGTGAGGCCTACTCCTCTCATTGGGTAACATTGAGATTTACTTAATACACTTTTAAGATGTCATTCCTAATCAGAAAGGAGTAGATGCATTGTGTGTTATATCTTTTGAATGGCAATGATAAATCCCCTTTATTGGTAAAGCTGGATTTAACATTACTATTTTAGAGATGCCACTTATAGAAAGTGCCTCTTAAGTTAAGCCTGACTGCTCTGTGCCAAGCTACCCGAGGGTGAGCACATGATAATTTAGGTTTGCGTAGTGACTTACTCTGACTAGAATTGTGGTTCCTGCATGGACAGGGTGCCTACTCTGTCAACCAGAAACCCCATTTCTAACACTGGTGTAATGAATATTTTACCCAGGCCTAATCCCAGTCCACCTGAGTGACTAGTATGGGAGTGAAAAAGTAATGCAAAATGCACACATAAAGATGCATTTTTGAGTGTGGCAGAATTAACCCTTTCTTGCAATAAAGAGTGCATCTGGTAATGTACTGTCCACATCAGAGTTAGAGGGAGGCTAGTGTGTGATAGCAGGCAGGTAGGGGCCAACTCTGAGATAGAAGCACACCTCTCCTACATTGCAGGGAGACCAATTGCCTGACTATGGTAATGCACTACCAACAGAGAAACACCTCAGTAGACAGACCAATGTCCTATTGTTAAAGAGAAGCTGGTCCTCCACCTCCCAGCCCAAATGTCAACAGCTGTTGTTCGGACCTGCCCTAAATAACTGTGCAGTGCCCTGTCAGTAAAGGTATGCAAAGTTTTTATTATGCAAAAATAGTCTCGCGGAGTTCCCGTTTATTGGCCTATATATAGATGCTGCTTTTCCCCTGCATATGCATTTGTGTCAGTTTTAGATAACCCTGGATGCTCACAAACACTTTGTGTGCGAGTGCAAACCCTGCTTTGCTTTTCCAAACAAGTGAGTTATTTTAACAAATTCTTCCACGCTAACTTTGAGGATCACTGTTCCAAAAACAGACCATTTAATAAACAATGATCTCAACCCACAGCACCTCAACAGACAAAATTTAAATCTGTTTTTCTGTTGTCTTTCTAATGTATGTACAGTATGCTGGGATGTGGTATGAATGTTGTGCATGGTAGTGTTCGATTCTGGATGCCTGCAAGAGTGAATGGTTTTCATATGTGGGGGATTTCTCTGCATTGTTGCATTTTTGTTTTGATAGTAATGACTAAAACATATCTCTATTTGTGATACAATGATTATGTTACAGTACATGGAAATAATTATCAAAATGTACATGGAGACTCTTTAAAGACTTTCTAGAGATTGTGTTGTTTGAGATTAACAGATATGAGATACTTTGAAAAATAAAAGACATTTTGTTTTGTATAAAAAAAAAACATTGCATATGTAGCACAATTTCATTTGGGGAACAGAACCTTTAGCACTTGGTAGGCACATGAGAAGAAATACAGGTCTAGTGGGTGTCTTTTCCTATATAGTGTTATTTTTCCCCCTCTGCCCACACCTATAAGTACTAATATTGGGGGGGGTACCTTTACTTATTACAATTTTGCTCTGCACCCATGGGCCTAGATTTACGAATCCCTTCAGTTGCCATTGCGTCATGAAAGACGGTGCAAGACAATGCAAGGGCTTCAGTGAGATTTACTAAGCCACTCAAAGTCACCTTGCATAGCGCTGCGTGGCTTAGTAAATCTGGAGTAATGCAAGGCAATGCAAGGCGCTCCCTTGAGTTACTCAGCGCTGGGGAGGCGTTCTATGGATAGAGCGTGGGTGTTCCCATGCATCCACCGGGAAACAGCATTTACAACGCTGTCATTACATCGCAGTACTATTACAACGCAGTAGTTACAACGACCGCGTTGTTAGTACGAGATGCATTTACATCACGTCATTACAACGACTTGCTGTCGGGGGCGCTGAGGTATTGAAAATGAATTCTAACATCTTCCCTACTGTTGTGCAAACTGGAGTAGGAATAGTAAATAATACTATTCCTAAATCCAGCGCGCCCCCTACTGCAAGTCGTTGTAATGACTTGCGATGTAAATGCATTGCGTACTAACAACGTGGTCGTTGTAACGACTGCGTTGTAAAAGCATGCGATGTAATACATCGCGTTGTGATGTGCTATATTCGCACCCACCCATTGATTTTGATGCATTCCCAGATTTACTAAGACTAGTACACCTAGGAATGCGGCAAAATGCTACACCTTCCCAGGTAAGGCATAGTAAGGAGAAATAACTTTGTTTTTCCTTGTTTTTTTCCTCTTTCTATGTGTGCTGTGTTGTGCAGCACGCATAGAAAGAGGAAAAAGCCTCAGAGGAGTGTTTTTGTGTAGGAAGGTGTCCCTTCCTGCACAAAAATAATCCTGCCTGTAACACCTGCACAGGGAGAGAGCGGGAATGTGCGGTATCTTAGAATATTTGGCGCATTGCTGCCAGTGCTTCATTTGTGCCTGTGGTTTCCGGTGCTCGGAACCGGCACTTAATTGTCAGCACCGGTTCTAGTGACAGTCCACCACATGGTGGCGCTGTCTTTTTATTTTAGAGATGAGTTCAACAACCGTCTTTATTAAGTCAATATACATTGAAAATGAATAACACCAGTCTCTCAAACCATTATTATGGCTTTGTGTGGCCAAATAGTCTGAATTGTCACACTTGTAGGAGTGCTATGGTAAGGGTGTTATGCTGGTACTGCCATTGGCAGCTCTGGTAGGGTATGGGTGGTGCAAGCTGCGGTGGCGTTCCGAGAAGGGCCCTGGTACTTCATTTTTAACAAATTAAGCACTGATTCCTGCCGTCTTCTTGTCTTGCCTCGTTGCATGACTTAGTAAATGGACTTTTTAAATGGTAAGTAAATCACCGTCACTTTCCATTGCTTTGGCCTCGCGCGCGCCAATTCGAAACTTCAGTAAATAACACAGGTGTGTATTTCGGTATCTCCTCAGCATCCAGAGGGCATGGCGCTACTACCTGCAGCGGCAGGACCCCCTGCACCAGGAGTGTCTGGAGAAGCGCAGTCCGTCCCCGCCGTCGATCTACTCCGAGAAACTGAGCAGTTCCATCAGCATGAACACCTTCTCCGACGGCAGCACTCCCGTAAGTGCGGTTTTTGCTTTTAATTACTTTGCCCGCTCGATTGCACTGTCTTGTTAAGGTTTTTGTCTGAGAGGCTACGAATAAACGAGGGCTAAACGAGCTGTCAGAAATTAGAAAAGCGGATCTGTGGTCCCACCCGACTGTTTTTTTTAATGAGCTATTTTATTAACAAATTCCATTCTTAAATGTTTATGGAACTCTTAGATAACACGCATAAGACATTTTTCCCCAAATATTAGAGCAACCTGCATTAAAGGGTGGATGTATTTTATTGGTCATTAAGGTCTTCGTTTAAGATAATTTGTTAATGTTTATGCTGGGATAAGTTTCCCGGTCCGTTGACATTAGTTTCAGCATGTGATGCCAAGTTCTGTTGTTCAAAGACATTTCCAGATTATTGTGAAAGTGGAGCTATTCTGTAAAGATTATTTTTTATGGTTAGTGTGCTTATTGGTAGCTACACTTGGATATATTTGTGTATAAAAAGCAGTCGTTGCTGGCCGTTTGTTTAATAGGCGCCTAGTGGTGAGCTAACAAGCAAGATTACTGGGTGTGTTTTATGCCAAGCGTCCGATACCTATAATAGGCTCATTTTTCGTTGCCCACTTGAAAACGTCGTTTATATGTTTATACACCACTAGAGGTCGCTATTGCCATATGATTAAGACTATATAGCTGAACCGGGGCTGAGTTGCACAGTGAGTTTAACGGATATTGCAAGATGTTATCCATCTTATTATATTGTAAATGATTTTCAACCTGCCATAAAATAGAATCTGAAATGTTTTAGTCTGTCATAAAATAGATGGCGAAGTTTAGAATGCACTGTTGGGCTTTTGTACATGTTTTCTTATTGCACATAAAGCGGTAAGAGATGAAAGTACCTAGATAAGACGCGCTAGTTGTAAACATGCAAACAGTGCTCTCCCTTTTTTGTGGATTTAAAAAGCGCAGAGACGAGTCTACTTGAAACTGTCCATGTTGCTATCTTCTTCTTCTTATAGCCTGAATTTAGATGGGCATACCCTTGCAGAGGCTGCAAAACTAGGTTCAAGGAGAAAGCCTTCGAAATTTGCACCACAGAGTCAGTGGCGGCTGGTGGAATTTGAAACTGGTGGGCGTATGCAGAACGAGTCAACGTATGCGAGCGAGCGCAGCGAGCGAGCCCGACGGCAATCAGGGGGGTGCTGGAAATTTTTAAAAAATTGGCATCTTTTTGGTGCGATTTTCTGCTCTATTTCTATGATTAATGGACTAAAAATTCAGTTCTTCTAGGCATTCATAAAAGAAAACTCATACATTATTTCAGAGAATTTCTGGGTTGCCAAGCAAGTCTGACTTCTGCAGAGGGCTAGGGTACTAAGCAAGACTGCTTTGGCTCTACCCTTTCCAATAGAAAACACTAGTTAGCGATGTGAACAAGTTCAATGGACAAACCTGGGGTCTAGGGAGAGTCCCTCTCCTGAGAAAGAAATTTAAAAAAGATTGGCAAATGATGCATTTTAAAGCAAATGAATGCAGCGATAAAGCAAGGCTTATTAAGCAGTGGGAACGTATAGTCTTGAAATATTAAACACATTAAAAACTGCCCCGTATCTTCTTGCATTAATTTGTTCAACAGTTACTGTAATGTGTAAATTGTTCTGCATGACAACCTTAGCCCTTTAAAATGTATGCTTAGCTTGCCCAGTGTCTTGCACTGCATGCAGCATTAACTTTGGAAAAATATGCTCTAACCAGACTTCGGGAAGCACCCACAGCTGCTGGCTGTAACCAGTCATATAGAAATATGTGCAGACAGGACTTTAAGTGAGATGAAAAAAGTGGGTGCTCCCTATAAAGGAACATGCCAAATAAATTTCTGTGATTCCCATAGTGTGCCATCAGACCGGTATTTTGGTTTCTCGCTGAGATGTAATTTTATCCAGATAAATGGCACAGCAACTGACATACGCCTAAAGCCTGTCAGTATGATTGGCTTTGTCACTGGGTGTTAGCTGTTTAAGATAAATGAGTAACAACAATGATTTCTTATAAATAATTAACATTGAAAATGTTTAAATTCTGAAATAGTGAGTCTGTGAATTAAATAGCATTGAGGTCTGTGGAAGGAGTTTTAGCCTTCAATTATGTGTGCTTTATGTTAGATATGTATCCTCTTTTTCTCTGCATATCTTGTCCATCTGCACATCTTCAACCCCCTCTCTTTCTTCTTCAGCATCCTCTTTTCACTCTTCCCTGAATGCCCTTCCTCACATCTGTCACTTCACCGCCCCCAACATGCACTGCACGCCCTCAAATATAAGCACTTTAATTTCTCTTACTTTTGCCTTGCAAATATTTTGACATCAGTGTACCCCCTTCACACACATTTCCACAGAATTTCAGTTGCAAATGGAATACACAAATATTGTTCTGTGTGCTCTGGTTCTGTTTATCTGTTTGTTACTCTGTGTGTGTCTCTGTCAGCCCATCTCTCTCTCTATTGTGCTTCATTTCTGAAATTCTGCTTAACTTGTCTATCTGTACTGACTGTCCTGCCTGTCACTGTTCCCATTTTTCTTTCTCTAATAGTCATTCTGCCGATGTTACTTGTCTGTCTTGGTTTGTCTTTTTCCATGCCACTACGTATGCCTGCCTGTGTCTTACTGATTGCTTGTATTTTACTCTACGTGTGCCTGCTTTTCTATCTCTGTCTCTGTGTCTTTCACTGTAAGCCTGTTTATGTCTTATTCTGTCTGTCACTTTCTGTCATTCTGTCGATTTCACTGTCTTTCTGAGTATCTGTCTGGTGCCCCGTCTGACTCTCTCTACGTTGGTGATAACTCAGTGGGCCTCACAACCTCGTTCTTTTTACCCCTAAAATAGCATATTAATAATATTAATAATACAAGCTGAAGATTATATTTCATATTTTATCGAGCCACTCTGATACACACATAAAAACAGACAGGCTCTAAAATTTAAGGTCACCGGATTTTTGCAGAGCCCCAGTGTAAGTTCATAAACCGTTTTTGCTGTGAAGGTTATCGTGAGTAAGTAAACAAAATGAATGGGTGCCGCTGCGCCGACTTTTGACATTACAAGAAATATTAACCGTGTTAACCTGGAAACCAATGTGAAACCGATCCTCTGAAACCTCTCTGGTCACCCATAAAACCTCATCACTGTTGCAGTGAAAATGTGGCGTTTAGGATGCAGCGTTTATTAACTCACAGCAGTCGAGAAAAGGTGGCAGCACTTACGTTTAGTCTTAGAGTATTACTGTATGTCGACTCGCCACATATCATACCCTGTGTTCACCAACACGCGTTTAGCACCCTAAGCATATGCAAATGACCCCCTGACCCGTCGCGGCCGGTATGACTTGGGGGGGGGGGGGGGGGTAATTTAATTAATAAAACTTACCAGGCATCTCCTCCGGTCCCGCGTCGCATCACGTCTCCTCTGCAACATGGTGGACTGGAACTAACTTCTCCCCGCTCTTTTCTTTTGCCGCTCAACAGGAAACTAACTGCAGTGCCAAATCAGGAGACAGGATGCGACGGGGGGCCGGGCGGCTGGCATTTGATAGGGCATGGGGCGACTTTACGAAAAACACATCACCGCCCGAGCAGGAGCCTATCTTTAGATGCCTGCACCACACTAGGCATGCGCAGCATACCTAATGGTTCGTGAATGTGAGTGAGGAGCAACGCTCCTCACTCACATGCGCAGTCAGAGGGACCATCTTCTGGACTCCTGCTCTCGCCTGCGTGCGCTGACATGCGCACTTTCACCAGTGAAGTACAGGCCGGCCCGGAAATGTAAACAGACGAATTGTGAAAGCTGTCAATTCGTCTGCTTACATTCCTGTTGCCGGAACTGCGGTGAGCAGTTTATTTTGCGGGGCGCTGCCCCGGCGCCCCTATGGACCAGCCGCCACTGCACAGAGTCCTTTGCACTACAGAGTCCTCATCAATAAAGTGGTCACTGGTATGAGGGACCAGAGGTTCAAGCTAGTCCTGGTGGGCCGAGTTGGCCTTTCATCCTCTGAGAGTGATAAAATGAGTGTTAACAGGATGCTTACTTTAATCGAGTTGTTTACTAATAGCTCTTGCTATTTCAGGAGATGCAGCACTCTTGTGCAGGCGCCGCTCAAAATACACATTATTGTTCTCAAATAAGTAATAGAAGATACACCATTGTAAGCATTACTTTAAACAGACAACAGGCGGGTAGGTGATAGCAACACGCACCACGTAAGATGACTCAATGGGTTAATATGTTGGCTGCAGAGAGAAACTGACCGCATCATTTAGCTTTTGGAAGGAGTAAGAAAAAGTAGTACCTTAATCACACCGCAGTAGTGGAAGGACCCTAGACAAGATGAAGCAATCCGTACTTGGTCCATGCTCCACACCAAGAAGAGGCAGTGAAACCAGCATGTGCTGGCTAATTGTAAGGCAGCAAAAAAGAGTGACAATGGAGCCAAGGAATGGTAAGCAATGGGTGGGCTCCAAGTCCCTTCTACACAATATCTCTCACAAGTGAGAGCACATGCGCTGTTGGAGGTGAGACCTAAAATTGGATGAAAATATAGTGGGAACAGGAGTGGGCTCAGGAGCTGGGCTAGTGTTAGTGTTGGAGGATAACATATTGCGACCATGGATGGGAGTTAGGAGGGAGATAAAAAAAGGATTTTTTGGGGAGGGTTGTGTTTATGAGATAGGGACTGTGTGCGGTGGGATAGAGTATGTGTTCAAGATGGGGGCTCCAGTGGTTGTCTGCTGGTTAGTGCTAACATTCGAATTCTTGCACCCTCTGAGGCAGTGCTTAATTTGTAAAAGAAATAAGTGCCAGGGCTCTCTTCCAGAGGCCACTGCAGCTTGTACCGTCCATTGCCCCTGCCATGCTGCCAATGATAGTAACAACACAACTACTAACCTTCACGCTCCTAAAAGTGTGACAATTCGGACTATTTCCACCCCCAAAGCTATAAGATTGACTTGGGCAGCAGGTAATAGTAATTTTTTATATATATTGAATTAATAATTAACTGTTGTTGTGGTCACCTCTGAATTAGCCAGGCAGCACCCCTTCTGGCAGACTATCACAAACCCCGGTGCTGACAATTAAGTGCCGGCGCTGAGCACCGACCGGAAACCATAGGCTCACATTAAGCACTGAGGAGAGAGGTTTTAACCTAGCTAAGCCCTCTGAATTTTTGCCTTTGGATCACTCAGTTTTTGAATCTCTGCTGTAAGATTCTCGCTAGCTCAGTTCCACACTGTATAAGCTCTTGTAAAATGGATTTGAGTAAAAGAAGGCCCGCTGCTGCCTAGCTGTGATGAGATTTTTTCTTGCTTGTTGTAAGTGATCATGTGTGCACATGCATCTGCACACATGTATGGGCTGAGTGAGTGGGACTACTGTCTAACATAGCCCTGTATCTGCACCCAGGTAGTTTGTCACAGATGGGATCTTTCTTAAACTGTTTATGGCTTCTCGATGCCTTATAATTTATTTGAGCAGTCAGAAAGAAGTGTTCCAATTTGTTTTTTACTATAGTGTTAGTCTGTAGTGCTTCAGCATTAGTTTGTAATGCTTCACTGTATTCACACTGTAGCGAATGCTGTACAAAAATAACACCTTTGCATTGATTAAACCCAGTGAGTAGTTTAATGTGCCCTGTGAAATGTAAAACAAAACTTATGAGTGCAAATATGATAGTAATTTGGCCATACATGCAATCCTTCATGTGGTGTGAATCAGCACTTAATTTGATTTGGGCTTTGAACTATCCTGCTGGACCAAGTTACTTACTCTGCTGGCCAGTAGGTATATCAAACTATTCCCATACAGTAGTCTCATCTGGAGGGTATTAAACATGTTCCTGGGAGAGGAAGAGAGTGAGGGAGGAATTTGCATAGGGTAATAGCTTTCACATTGCCTGATAAGCCTTGGGCAAGCCATTCCCAGAAAAACAATAGGGACTGTCTTCATTCTCTCTAGGAAGCCCCTTTAAAGATTGGTGGGAAGGAACCAGTTTGGCAATACAATGAGGGGCAGTTCTTAAGGCTCTGAGAGAGTCTGACCATTGGCCACTTGAAATCACTATTTTGAAAAGTCCCATGATGTTCAGTAGGGATGGGAGAGGGGTGGATTGATGATATGTCGGGACATATTCTCAAGGACTTATTGCCGATTTATCGGCACTTTAGCGCCGCAAAAGTGGCGATAGATTTTTCGCCCTATTCTCAAGCTGGTGCAAACTGCCAATATCGCCAGTTTTCCAGCGATAGCTGCCGCAAAAAACATCACCACGGATGAGAGCGACAACTAACGCTAATGATATGCAGAGTAGGCGTTCCCGTGCAAAAACACACGAAAACACCACTTCGCGATATTCTCAACGACCAGCCAGATCGGCGAAGGGATGTTGGTTCTCCGCTGTGTTGGTACCGTCAGCCCGTGGGCAATGTGGGTCAGGATGCAGAGGATGGTTGTCTTTTTGAGCCTGTAGTGGGCAATGGCATCCTCTGGCATCCTCTGTGCACCAGCCTCAGACACTCAATGCCAGAGGATGCCATTGCCCACTACAGGCTCAAAAAGACAACCATCCTCTGCATCCTGACCCACATTGCCCACGGGCTGACGGTACCAACACAGCGGAGAACCAACATCCCTCCACAGACAAAGCTGCTGGCTGTGCTGCACCTGTTGGCCTCTGGTACCTTCCAACCAACAACTGCCAGAGTCAGAGGAGTCTCACAGCCAGCCCATCAAAGTTCCTCACACCTGTCTTGGATGCATGTCCACAAAAGCAACGGCGGGCCCCTGTATCCGCACCACACGCTAGTTCCAATTCGTAGTGTTCCTGCGCAACCAACCCCAACGCCAGCCGTTGCTTGACGCCTCTGTGCTCCAGATCCAAGATTGTAGTTACTGAAATGGGGGTGCGCCAGGTCATGAAGTCCAGTAGTCAACAGTAGTGTAAAAACAGTTCTTCATCACAAATACATAAATCAACAATACGAAAAGCTCAGCCAACGCGTTCCATTCCCAACAGGGAACTTCATCAGGGCAACGTGTGGATTCAATTAACTGCATATGCTGCGGGAACTCCCCAATACAATTCCATATTCCGAAAGTCAGTATTCAGAAACCTGTTGGATAAATGGTGACAATGGTCAAGCGTCTGTATAGTCACAAACGTAATCTGGCACAGTGTATTGCACTTGGACAAGCCGGAATGCAAACAGGTATGATAAATCCTGCATAAAAAGACCGTAACAGAAGTTCGTGTGGTCGTAACCTTCGTAGGAAAGAAAAGGAAGGTTACGACCACACGAACTTCCGTTATGGTCTTATTATGCAGGATTTATCATACCTGTAAGCATCACGGTTTGTATCAGCTTGATACCCCTGCACTTTCACTTCCCCCACACTGCGCAGGAACAGCTTGAGACCAAGCAAGGGAACTACGCCATAGCTGGGTTCCCGCACGTGTTGGGGGCAATTGACTGCACACATGTACTACTTGTGCCCCCTGCCGACACTGCACACAATAACCGCAACGGAAACCACACGCATTCCATCAATGTGCAGGCAAAAGTGGACCACCGGGGCCTGTTCACGAATGTCGTCGCAAACTTCCCAGGCAGTGTGGAAGATCTTGGACATGTAGCTTTATCGTCCCCCCCTGTAAGCGTGAGCGGAGTGGCCTTGGCCGGCGTATGTCGTGAATAAATAGCCCGGGGCTCTGGGCGTGGTTCAGTTCCGGGATGGCCACCAAAGTAACCACTGCATGTGTCTCTGTGTCCGCCATATCCTGCCAATAGGCCTACACACACGTGGCCGACCACCTTCAACGGCCAGATTTACACTGGAGACGAGGTGGCTACGTCCCAAGCCAACCCGCGCACATCTCGTCATCGCATGCAGGGTCGTGTCTGCCAGGGCGGTGCCCCCCACCCAGCCACGAGGCCGCCGCCGTGACCGGTGGAGCCTGCGCGATCCTGTGCGCCTGCTGCACCCCAGCCCTGGTCTCCAGACTGGTCCTCCGCCCAGCGATGACTGGCTGCCCCTGCGCACCCAGGCCTCAATGCTCACCTGCCGCCACCGGCGTGTCTCCAAGAGGGCCCACCACGTGCTGGTGCAACCTCCTCAGCCGATCGCTTGATTCTGCGCCACAGGCCCCCAGCGCACCCTGCGGCACCGCACCGCGGAGTCATGTGTGTGCTGACTGCTGCCTTTGGCGTACACTGCGGTCCAGCAGGGCTCTCAATTCAAATCGAATCTTGATTGGCAGGACGGCGTATCGAGGTCTACGCATCATCACAGGCTGCACACCCGCTCAGCTCTTCAGGTGCCCCTACCTCAGTGCACCGCAAGTCACCGTCCCGTGGTGGTAGGCCCGTGCTGGCCGCAGTGCATCGGGTGCCACCAACTCTGTGCACCGCAAGTCACCGTCCCGTGGCGGTAGGCCCATGCCAGCCGCAGTGCATCGGGTGGCACCAACTCTGTGCACCGCAAGTCATCGTCCCGTGGCGGTAGGCCCGTGCTGGCCGCAGTGCATCGGGTGCCACTAACCCAGTGCGCCACAAGTCATGGACCCTTTATGATTGAGTCTCGTGGTGCTGACGCCATCATGTCACCTCCGGCAGTGGGGAATGTGATGTGGTAGGCCCCTTTTATTGGCAGGGTCACATGTCCTGTGACGCCTGTGCTGGATGGGTATGGTGTGGGTGTAAACCAGCCCTCAGGGAGTGGCTGTGGCATGCTGACAACTAGACCAGTGATCAGCAGATCACTACAGGGAAGACCTGGGACATGTAGCTTTGTCCCCCCTGTAAGTGTAAGCGGAGTGGGCTGGGCTGGCGTATGCCAGTCCAGCGTAGGGTGTGAACAATGAGCCCGGGGCTCTGGGCGTGGTTCAGTTCTGGGCTGGACAAGAAAGTAACTAATGTGTGTGTCTCTGTTGTAGTGTCGGCGCCACCCGGACCGCTATCGGCAATGTTGCACCCTGTGACTCAAGTCCCACAACATGAGCAACATGGACGTAAGGGGGAATCGCTGACCCTACATTCATCCATACTTTCATACTTGAATGATCATAGACATGACACATCTGTGTGAATTTGAATGTTTTATTCACATTCAGTGGAGTGTTGAAGCTGGAGCAGTACAGGGCCATGCAAACCCCACTTTACATTGTTGCCCCATGGAGGGCCAGCCAGAGTCCTTCAGGGAATGACAAGTTCATCGGAAGAGGAAGAGTTCAGTCCGCAGTCTGATTGCTGTGTCATTGGTGACCAAACAGAATATGGCAGTCCATGTCGAGGTCCAAAGTGAGTGTCACAGAGTGTAACGGGGGATAGTGGAAGGTGATGATGCAGAGGGCAGAACCAAGTAGAAACAGGCCATATGGCGGAGATGAATGCTACCGCTTTCTTCCTACCACTAAGGCAGAATCATCTGCATCTTCGTCCTCTGATGTTTCATGTGCCTCACATGAGGGTGGTGGTGTTTTGTCTGCATCACTGTGTGGCACTGACACATCAGGGGCTGGAGGTGAAATGTCTGCTGCACTGTGTGGCAGTGACACATCAGGGGCCGGAGGTGGATTGTCTGCCGCACTGTGAGGCACTGACACATCAGGGGGCGGAGATGTGGATGTAGAAGCAGCAGCAGCATTCATCGGCGCCAGGCCTTGTGGCAGCAATGCCATGATGAGGATCTGCAGGGCATGGAAGATCCCAGCTACATCTCGCTGGTGTGCAGCCGTGGCAGCCATTCTTTCCACCTGCATCCGCTCCCTGTTCTCCATGATCCTCCGCATGTGTCCCAACTCCCGGCTGACATCGCTGGAGCCACTCTGACTAGACAGTTGTCCTTGTCTCAGAGTCAGGACTCCAGCGATGTCAGCCATGGAGCGTTGGAGAGCATGGAGCAGACTGTGGGTGTCCGTTAGGGACTGTAAGTGGTCCCTGATGGGACTTAGACACCCACGTATGGCATCTAGTTTGGCTGCCATGAGGTCGAACCCCACCCGCACCTGATCAGCCATCTTCTCCTGGCACCCTAACACATGGCATTGGAAGGCCATGTGTTGTTCGTGGGGGTCCTGGGAGACAGCCGGGATGGTGGGTGCTTCCTGCTGTGTGGTCTGTGCAGGGGGTGAGGTCTCCTCGATGCAGCTGGGCTGCCCTGCTCCTGGAGGTGAGGTGCCGAAGCTGTCCATGAGCTCTTGGAGGGCATCGGTGTCGAAGGTGTGGAGGTTCTCTTCGTCATCAGTGAAGAGATGTTCTGTCTGCTCTGCAGGAGGTGTTGATTCTCCCTCTGCAATGTGAAGGGGAGATGCAGTTTAACATTGTGTTCACATGTATGTTGACGCATTGTACAAGTTTACATACAGACTGCATGACAATGTACATTGTGACTGTTTGGGGGAGCTGCCTATTTGATGCGGGACAGTGGACATTTCGACAACATCACGGATGTGTGTTTGTTCTTGTACATTATCATCTCACATTTCCCTGCTATGCCAAATGTGATTGGCCAGTTTCTACACACAAGCGGCACCAGTTGTGTCCTCTGTTCTGTTGTGAACGTGTTGCAGTTTGTACCACATTGTTGTCAAAGTTGATGTGCTCTGAATGTTATGTGTGTGCTGCATTTTGGGAGAGTCGCCCCTGCAGCTCTGATTTTGCTGCCCCTTATCCCTTTCAGGCGGTGTGCCTTTGACTTCTGTGCTTATACAGTGCTGAGATGTTGCATACTTGGGTAAATTGGGCTCTTGGTGGGAGTTGGGACTCTGGGGCATGGTTTGTCCGCAGATGTGTTGTTGACGTCAGGGGTTGTTTGTGCACGTGGATGTGTCAGAGCGTGACCTGCTCCTTTACAGATGTGGTCCACACTCAGCCACCTCAGTGTCGTGGTGTGCAACAAGTCATGATATATTGACTGCAGCCATGCTATTCGTCATGCAGTGTCACTTGCATTGTCAGTGTGGCTCACAGATACGCCGCTTTTCTGGGTTTGGCACATGTGCATGGGTTGGTTGTGAGATTGGTGATGTGTGGGAAGGGCCCCCTCTGGGCACATAGTCGACGGGGGCCTACTTGCTGTTTCTAGGTGTGCTGCAGTGTGCCAAGGGGATCAGGGACATGATCCAGAGTCATTGTGGGTGTGACTGTGCTATACTTAATTGTGCATGTGTGACATTTTGCCCATCTCCCCCCGTCCCCCCAGTCCCTGGTCGTTACTCACCCTGTTGCTGTTGTGTCAGGTCATGTTGAGCAGTGTCCGGTCCCCCAACTCCTGCCACCATCTCCACACTGATGACTGTGGACACCATTTCCTCCATCTCATCCAGCTCCTCCTGTGGCGCTGGACTCCCACCTCCAGTCTGCATTGCTGCCTTCTGGTTGTTGCCGAGTTTCTGCTTGGTTTTGCGCTTCACTTCATTCCAGCGCCTCTTGAGCTCTTCCATTGTCCTCCTCAGCACTCCGACTGCATTCACCTTGTCCAGGATGGACTGCCATATTCCATTTTTTGTTGCCAATGACACAGTGGAGGTGACGAACAGTTGTTGATGGTGTTCTATCACCTCCGTTATCAGGATCCTGTTTTCCTGCGGACTGAACCGCGTCTTCCTCTTCTTCTTCTCCTTACCCTTCCCTGACCCCGAGGTCCCAGGCTGGTCCTCCGTGGGGCTTCTGGGGTGCTGGTTGTCCTCTGTACTTGCTACGGCTACCTCCATTGTGCTTCGCAGTTGTTTTGGTTTTGTTTTTGGCTTTTTTTTCTGCTTTTATGGTGATTTTTCCCGCCTGACGTGTGTGAATTGCAGGCCTAGCGCAGCTTATCGCTGATTTTTAAATCGCGGTTGGGCCCATTGCCACATTTTTCACATTCGGCATTAGATTTTTATCGCCGTCCCGGTAATTTTATCGCGGACATTTGACGCGTTATCGGAAAACTATCGCATGTTACCACCGTGTTGAGAATAACACGTTAACACGGCGTTATTTTCCTGTGATAGACGGCGATATGAAACATTGTGTTAACCTATTTTGGCGATGATTATCGCACGTTCTTGAGAATATCCCCCGTCATCTTTTGGTGCCCCCTTCTGAAACTTTCCACCGCCACTCAAAACCTCTTCCTTGAGGGAGAGACTTTGAGAAGTACTGGAATCTGAAGGACCCAAGGATGGATGGACCCCTTGTGAATGAACCCTGTGGGTAGTGTTGGGTCACTCTGGATGTGTACTGACTTAAATGCCTGACCTCGCTTGAAATGTCAGTGGAATGATCCTGTGGGGGAAGTCCCATTAAGGGAGCCCCCTGACCCCTGGAGGACTCACAGGTACCCTGCAATTGTTCAGGAGGCTTTGGAGCCTGGGGCATGCAGTAAGGGAGGATATTTTGCCTTGAGGTTTGTGGGGTGCTGCTGAAAAAGACCTGGGTCAAGGAAAAGAACCAGGAGCCCAGGCAAGGGACATTGTTACATTAAATGTGTTTCCGATTTTCCCTTCACTCCCTTTTATTTAGATTCAGCTTGCTCACCTATGTCCTGAAGATGAACCCCAATAATTGGGTTTGAAACGCCGTCGACCACCTCACAACATGAACTCCTTTCACTCTGTATAAATCATTTGTGGAGTTCTTAATACTGTTGTCAATGCGATGTCTTTTTTTAAAAACCTCACTATCACCCATCACGTCACGCTTTTTTCACTTTATGCGTGAGCACCTGAATATTATACAGATTTACAAATAAATGTCTGTCATTTCATGACCTACATGACCCTCTGTAGATCTTTTCTTTTGCTCCTACCTGAATTAATTTCATATCCTTAAGACGCAACGCCCCCCTCTGGGGTACTTTTCGATTTGGACCTCTAAGGCCACACCTGAACCATTGTTTTCTAAATACATCCTACCACCCCAGGTTCACATATTGGGGTACCCTTGTCTTCTTATAAACCAGGCAAGGGAGCAGGCAGCCACCGCTGCTGGAGAGAGGTAGCTGAGCGCTAGTGCTGCAGGATAGGCCTCAAATAGCTTGTAAGGGGATGGGCAAGAGGGAAGGCCCTGAGCTCTCTGTCATTGGACGGAGAGCAATCAAAATGACGCCCCCAAACAATTGCAACATTTTGGCCAACAGGAGGCCTGCAGCTAACCCTCCTGATGGCTACAGTGTGCACAAGGAGCAAAATGAGCCACACTTTGTCACAATCGGCCCTCTGGGGACAGAGAAAGGGACATCGGTCCTTCCTCTTTGTTTTTCATGCTGCCCGTTGGGCCCCTATTGCCAATGGACTCGAAAATATGTTTCCTCACTCAGTGGATGGAGTTCAGTGCTCTAGGAGAATGCAGCTGTCGGGGCCCACTTGGCACTCCCCTTTTTCAGTATTGCATTCCCTGGGGAGAGTCAGGACTCTGGGGAGAAATGTGCCCCCTGGTGCATGGGGTTCTCACCCCTTCAGAAGTGTCATGGCCTTCGGGGAAGGCCAGGGCCCCGGATGGCGAGGTGGAAAACCTCCAGGGAAGGCCAGCCCCACAGGGGTAGTAAGGACCACTGCTGCAGTCTGTTGGAGAGCTCCCAGTGAGGGTCATGCTTTTGTGGATTTAGGGTACAGGGCTTGTTGTTGTGCAGACTTTCAGGGGTGTCTGTAGCACAGGGGATACAAGGTACATTTTGGCGGCTATCTGATCTGCGGAGCTTGTATTTGGTATGCACACCCTGTTGGTTGTGAAGCCCCTTAGAAGGTGTCACCATAGGCATTTCCAACTGCCATTCTGCATATATTTGTACATTTTTGCACAGTATTAATTAGTGTATGTAATAAAGTATTTTTCCAAAAGCAGTGACTGTAAAGTAATTTCAGTGTTATTTGTGTTTCTGAGTGCTGGGTCCCTAGTACACAGCACCTCCCCTGGCCTGAGTAATTCTTGGACTGCTCTGCTGCGCTATCTCGAGAATTAAGCTCTAAAAAGGGGTACTTAGTTTCAACATGCTCTGCAATACGGGGGCCCCAGGACATTGGTGACAAAAGATCCCATTTATTATAATCGGAGCCTAGCACTCTGTTTGCTTTTGGACCTTCTGACCCAGATTCCTGACACTCCTTAACACAATGGGAACAGTTTCCCACTTCTCTAAAACAATGTGCAAGTCTTGCACTTTGCAAGCAGGTTGCTTGTTAATAATTGCGAATTAGATTATTTTCAAATTGTCACTCCCTCAGTTCTCACCAGGCACAATTGGAATGGACCAATTTAACCTCTTTCCTTCTCAATGGCACAATTTAATTCACTGGACTTTGAAATGCCAGTGGCTAATAGACAGAAACAGGGTCTAATTCACAACATCTCTATGACATCCTAGATTTATTCATGTGCGGTTCTAATTCCTTGATCCTGATACATCGACTGAAGCAATGAAGACATTAACACCAGTAGATGGAACTAGTACCACAGAAAATGTACAAGCACAGCGGTTTTTCACAGTTCTTCATTTAGAAGTGTGTACTGTTCCATCTCCCAACACGTCATGGGGTGATTGCGTGTTGGTCACCCGTGTGCGTGGGAGTAATGATTCAATCCTATGCGTTAGACGCTGATAAAAGCTCCGGAGCATGGCTTCATAGTTAGTTACGCGCCAGCCCTTAAGGAAAGCAAGTGCCTCTGTGCCTTATTTATGCATATGCACGCTGCCCTCTAAAATATCTTAAGGGGCCAACAGCACACTGGCAATGAGGCGGGTACTCAACCCCGTATCCTGCAACCACCTGTCGCTACCAGTGTCCACTGGAGTTGCTCACCCGCTGCATCACAGAACCACAGCCTGGCCGACAGGAGCGGCCACTCCGCATCAGCCTGCCCTGCTTTCTGCTCTCCGGGTGCTGTTCACAGCTACTTCTAGCTTCTCACCAGGTGCAGCGAGCAGCAGCACGTCATCTGAGCCGGTCAGTGCCCCGGCTCCCCTACGGCACCAGCCCCCCTGCCCTGTGACCACGTGGTACCCAGCATCCCCGGTGGCAACCCTGAGCTACACCACTGGCTTCCATGGGTACATTACAACATAAGCCCCACTCCCCCCTGCAATTACTGTGCATCAGGTGAGATCACCAGCAGGGGCATAGAAGTTTCTGGTGCATACATGTCCCACCCAGCGTCCATCTCATCATGCTAAAGCACACAGCACAGTCACTGTTTGCCCATAAGGGTGCAAGGGGCCCCTGCCAAGGACATCAAGCTACTGCACTGCCCACCCCATGCCTCTGGTATGGCTGGTAGCCCTGTTTTAAGTATCCTTAGAGTAAGGAGGCCCTCAAACAGGCGGCTGGGCCACACCACCCTATGTGGCTCTCAGTGCTCGTGCCGCAAGGCTCCACAAACACAGTGGGAAACACCCATTCGCCCTCAGGACCACACAACACGATTGTCTCAATACCAGCCATAGAGCCCTTTATTGAAAGACAGTGCTCCATCTGCACTAGCCCCGAAATAAAAGGACTGGGTAGAGCGCCTTCAATTCTCCTGCGGAGGCGCCAAAATCCCTGTTGAATGCCACAGGGATCTCCTCTTGCACCTAGGAGGAAAGGACATTTACAAGGTATACAAGACTTTGGTCGAAAAATGCCCAAAACATATGCAACGTTACTCGGGGCTCTCAACGCACATTTCAAGCCAATGGCGAATAGGGATTATGAATGTTTTGTGTTCTGTCATGCACACCAGGAACCGGAAGAATCAACAGACACTTTCCATTGTCGCTTCAAAGAGCTTGGAAGCACCTGTGGCTTACATGATGAACAGGAAGAAATAAGAGGTATCAACACCGTCATCTATGTAGCTGAAAAAGGACATGGCATGCTGGTTAGTGGGTAGACCGCCGAAGCACTGGACCTGATCTCAATTGAACTCGGAGTACAAGAGGAAGAGCTATCCTCCATCCTCGACAAGTTCGCTGAACTGTTCAAAGGCATCAGCTGCCTCCAAGGTAAAGAAGTGAGACTCCACATCGAACGCTCCATTCAACCAATAGCTCTATGACATCAGAAATCGCCTTCCATCTCCAGCCAAAGGTGGAAGAAGAATTGGAGGAGTTGGAACGTGAAGGCATAATCAAGAAGATGATGGGCCCCACCTCCTGGGTCTCACCCGTCGTCATTGTGAAGAAGCAGAAACAGCCTGGGAGGTCTGCATCTGTGTGGATACGCGGCTCCCAAAGGTTGCCATCAAACGAGCACGCCATCGAACTCCCACAGTAGACGACATCCTGGGGGAACTCAATGGAGCGAAGTGGTTCTCAAAATTTGACCCTCGCTCCGGTTACCATCAGGTACCACTTCACCCAGAGTCAAGGTATATCACTACCTTCTCCACTCATGTTGGTCTACGAAGATATTGCTGCCTCAGCTTAGGCATATCAAGTGCCGCTGAAGTTTTCCAGAGCACCATTCAAGAAATGCTCAGTGGTCTGCCCGGAGTCATCAGTGTCAGTGATGACATTCTCATACATGCTAAGACCGTGGTTGAACACCACAAACACCTCCACAGAGACCTCCAGCGGATCAAGGATTCCGGACTCACTATCCATCGTGTGAGTTTCTGAAGTAATGTATCAGCTTCTTTGGGTATACATTTTCAGCGGACGGGGTAGCACCAGACACAGAAAAGGTCTGAGATGTACAAGAGGCCCCAGCACCCACCAACATCTCAGAAGTACGAAGCTTCCTTAGTTTGGTGAATTACGGTGGGAGGTTTATACAAGACCTCAGAGGCCTCACCCAACGCCTTGTGCACTCATCAAAACAAGCGCCAACTGGACCTGGGATACCAAGCAGGAAGAAGCATTCCACAAGACAAAAGAAGCTCTGTCCATGTACAGCACTCTATCCTACTTTGATCCTCAGAAACCCACCAATATTGTGGCGGTTGCCAGCCCAAAAGGACTCGGGCTGTTCTCGCCCCACAACAACCAGACAAAAGTTGGAATCCAGTTGAGTATGTAAGCTGGTAGCTCACAGAGACAGGACAGCGATACTCCTAAATAGAGAGAGAAGCCATTGTCATACACTGGGCATGCAGGCACTTCCACCTCTATCTTTATGGACACCCATTCGTAGTCACGACGGACCACAAGCTCCAGGTGACCCTGTTCCAAGGTTCTGTTTTTAAGCCTCCATCTGGTTTAGAAAAACGGATGTTACAGCTGCAGGAATATAACTGTTGAGTCGAGTACCGACCAGGGGTCACCAATCCAGCTGACTATCTTGTCTGCCACCCTCATGCAGCAACCCACAAAGAAGCCGAAGCGGCAGAGGAGACTGAGGAGTATATCCGCTACATTACAGAAAGGTCCAGGCCACTTCCACTGCCACTGGGTACCCTCAGACATGCCACCCAGGAAGATGAGTGCCTCCAACTTGCACATGCTGAAGTCTGATCACGAGAATGGAAAACGCTGAAGACACACCTGTCGTAAAGGAACTCGGAAGTCAAGAGGGTCCTTGAGTCTCTGCACAATGTTCGCCAAGAACTCTCAACAGATGCAAGTGGATGCCTACTCAGAGGACCCCGTTTGGTGATCCCAAGCAGCCTCACAGAGCAAGTTGTGCAACTAGCCCACCATGGCCACCAAGGAATTGTTAAGACCAAACATAGACTTCACACCAAAGTATGGTTCCCAGGTATGGACGAGATGGTGGAAACCACAGTAAAATCCTGCACTCAGTGCCAAATCTCTGGGCCCGATTCACAGAACTAACTTACGACAAAATCCTAAACTTACTACTCATGGTATTCACAGAATGCACTTACGACTGTCCTAAGTTTACGTCCGCACTCGGGCCGGAATTTCCGCACCCGGAGTGTAAGCTCCGCACCCGGAGAGGAATTTCCACCATCGGGCCGGAATCTCCGCTTCAAGGCCGGAATACCCACAATGCATCAGATATAGTCAATTAACACCAGATTGTGGGTATTCCGGCCCGGAAGTGGAGATTCGGCCCGATGGTGGAAATTCCGCTCCGAGTGCGAGCTACACTCGAGTGCGGAAATTCCGGCCCAATGCGGACGTAAACTAGGACAGTCGTGAGTGCATTCTGTGAATACCATGAGTAGTAAGTTTAGGATTTTGTCGTAAGTTAGTTCTGTGAATCGGGCCCTCTGTATCTCCAGAAGCTCTCATGACTGTACTCAGTGAGGAAGGTCCACGGCAGCAGCGGGAGTGTGCCAGCTTGGATTTTGGTCACCTACCGAGTGGAAGACATGCACTCGTCATGATTGACGACTTCACCAAATACCCAGAAATTGAGCTCATCGGGTTGCAGGCAGACTCTGAAGTAACTGCAAAAATATAAAAGATAATCACCACTCATGCTCCCATGAAAGAGGTGCAGACCGACAATGGACCTCCTTTCCAAAGCCTTGAATTTGCAGAATACCTCCACTACTGGGGCATCAAACATCGCAAGATAACACTGCGATGGCCACAAGACAATGGAGAGGAGGAGAGATTCATGCATACTTTGAATAAGGTAATCCGCATTGCTCACGCTAACCGCCATCCCCTTGAGAGAGCGGTTTATGGATTACTACGAGCAGACCAGCAAAAACTGCACTCCACCACTGGGAAAGCTCCAGGACATGCCAGCATGGGGCGTGCTATCAGGGACACCAGCCCACATCACCAAGAATGGACCCCATCGATGAAGAAAGAGTCCTCAGCAGAAGAGTCGCGACCAATCAGCAAGCCAGCGACAAGTGGAGAGCTCTGTGTTTGGACATTCAGCCAGGAGATTCGGTGATCATCAAGGATAGGTATACCTGTAGCGAATTCAAATTACCATTGGTGCCAACTATGGTCAGTAATGAGGCACCATGATAACTGCCCGAAGAGGTGATGAAGATAGTCAACAAGAAACTTCAAGAAACTACGGATGCCTCCTCGGACACTGAACATGGGGCAGAGCCGGAGAATAGGTAACCTTCACTGTCGGCAGCCTCGTTCCCAGGAGGACTACCTCCAGGATCTGGATGATACTCCATCAGACTCCTCCCTGAGAGGTGCAGAGGCATCAGGACCCACCACTCCAAGGACCCCAGGCCGAAGTACCTACCAGGGTACCATCTGCGAGACAACTCAAGGCCATCCACCCACCTGAAGAGCTTCTTGGTTTGATGACCCAATGGTGCCAGAACTTGCACATCCAGGAAAATAACTGTCTCGGGCATGGTTACGTTATATCAGTAATGTGTATTTTCAAAGTACAAAGACAAATGTTCGTGTTATGTTTTATTAAAGTTGGAGAGGAATGTACTGTTCTATCTCCCAACACGTCACAGGGTGACTGCGTGTTGCTCACACGTGTGCTTGTGTGTAATGGTTCAATCCTATGGGGTTTGCATAGGCACTAATAAAAGCTCCTGGGCATGGCTTCATAGTTAGTTAGGCGCCAGCCCTTAAGAGAAACAAGATCCTCCGTGCCTTATTTATGCATATGCATGTGGCCCCCCCAAAAGAGCATAAGGGGCCAACAGCACAAAGTGAAGGGAAAAAAATGTAAATATGCTAATTAATATATACATTTGATGAATGTATTCCTGTGCAACCTTTGCAGACAATCTGATTGAGTAAATGTATTGGAGGAACAATATGCACATAAACTAACAGATGTCCTAGATTTCCATAACTACTTCAGAGATTTGTTATGAATCTCCCAAAAATCTAAAATGGAGGTAATTCAGAGGTGCAGACCTCTAATGGGTAGATTTCCAACCTTTTAGGCCACGTTCCTTTTTAAGGTCTTAATATTTTAGTTATACATCTTGTGCATCCAGCACATTGATGCCCGTGGAGGGGTTATGAAATGTGGCTCAGTGACGCTGAAGGCTGCTTAAATCAGAATGCTGTCAATTGCATTTTGATGACTGTTTCTGCTTAACTTCTTTCACTGCTTCAGATTTTTATGTATAATGTGGCTTGGGAGCAAAATTCACCATAATTTCCCTAAGGAACTCACTGAGAAATGAGTGAAATATTGCATGAAAGATGGCATGCACATTTTCAAATGTTGTTTTAATGAAACTGGAAAAAAGTGATTTATTCTGACATGATGGGATGGGTTGGAGATCAGGTGTGGAGTAAATGAGGTAGTTTGTTTTTCACATAGAGAACATCAAATGTTCTTTCGAAATTAAGATCAATTGAAGAATGTTTCCTGCATAATCTGTATTGTCCTTTGTATGGGATGTTTTTGCACAAAGACAATGTTTGCCAAGATTCATACAAAAAATAGAAAAAGACAAATAATGTCAACACTGTGTTCCTGTGTTTCATAATTATGAACAGTTTAAATTGATCATTGGTTTGATTAAAGATCTTGTCTAGAGATGGAGAAAGTGCTAGGAGAACTTTATAATAATCTCTTGGAGAACTAGGACTACAAAGGGCTTATGTTCCTGACCCTTCTGGATTTGTACGCCTCTTTCGATACCCTCAGCCACTCCATATACGTGTCACACAGTGTTATACAACTGGTTTATTATTGAAGGGCCCTCATTTCAACCCTATTTCTGGACTTGTACTGAGTGCTGCATAGTGCCTATATCACCTTACGTTGTTTAATGTTTTTGTTCAACCTGTGTGTGAGTTGGGTAGGGTGAGTCACTATATCATCATATGAGGTACATATTGCATGACAATAAATATTGTATGCACTACAACGACTATCAATGGTGCATAATGTAGGTAGATATGGAGGTAAGAATAGTTAAAATAAACTTCCTTTGATGAGGTAGTGGTAGGCAATGTAGTTGAAGCGATATTTTTGACCTCATTACATTGACATATCACCATGAGTTGTCACTTCAGCTTGGTTTGAAGTTCCTCACTTTTAAGCTTTAAGGTTCAAACTTCAGATGGTTTAATACAGATCTAAAGAGTCTTTCAGTCGCTCCACACGCGGAAGCTAAAAGTGTGACCAAGCATGGGTGGTTCATAGAATGATGTTCTGCTCGGGGCTAGTCAAACAAACACCAAGAAACACCACATTCATGTTTATGTCTACTTGTTCATGCATTACAATGCCTATTTGTTCAAATCCACTCATTTTGTTTTCAGGGTAATAAGGAAATATTTTGCAATGAAGTATCCACAAATTTCGCTGTAATTTAAATTTGGGAGTTGAATCCTCAGGGTTTCACCAAGAACTTGGCACATGATAACCTTGTGCTTCCTTCTTTATCAGAAGACCTGTAAGAACATTCCACATACCACCACAAATCCTTGTTTGTACCCACTTGCAGGTGAGGCATGCAAACCAAACTTTAAGTGTAAAGCAACATACCTATGGTGCTCAGATTCTTAGGGTGCCACCATGACATTTTCAATAGTACCTCTATGTTTATTTGTATAAAATCTGTGTTTTTATCCAATAAATAGATGGTTTCCAATTGCAAGTACAATATTTAGGAAAATGCCCATAGAGATTTCCGCCATTGGCATCAGAGTGCACTTTCTGGCGCTCATACAAAGTTCATCAGTGGCTCTACCATTGAAATCAATTAGTTGCCAGTGGAACCAAGCTTTGGCATGGCACTTGCTACCCATGGTCACATGGGTCATGAATGCTGCGGCACGAATAGAAAATTAACATGCTTCTAAGTCACTGTCTTCTTTCTGTAGTTTTCACCCCAAGCCCTTCCATGAGCATACCAATTGCAAACTGAAGGGAGATGAGATGCTAAAGGTGAAACAAGTAATCATTCCTTCATATAAGATTCAAAGTATGCATGATGTTCCTTCCAAAACCCCCCAGCATTGTGAATGAGTTAAGTCTATAAATGTAAATTATGGGTGGCCTGGGTCAGCAGGGAAACTTCCCGGCTTGCCTTTTGGAGCCATTGGCTAGGGCTTTACTACCACTGACCTCATGAGGCAGCAGCCACAGGAACAGAAATGTAAAAGGACTCTTACAGGACCGTTTACACGCCGTTCACCCAGCCTATTCATAGCAGATTGTAGGATGTTCACAGTAGCGGCCCGTGGAGGGAGTGCCGCGGGGCGGTGGGGCGGGGTGGGGCGGGGAAGGAGCCGGGTGGGGGTAGTAAACTACGTCATACGGCCGAACAGAGGTAAGTAAACAAATAAATAAATAAAACGAATTTCGTTGCGCGCGCTGCATCGCATTTGGCAATGCAGCGCACGCAATGAAATTTGTTTTATTTATTTATTTGTTTACTTACCTCTGTTCGGCCGTATGCCGTAGTTTACTACCCCCCACCCTGCTCGTCCCCCACCCCGCCCCACCGCCCCGCGGCACTTCCTCCACGAGCCGCTACTGGATGTTCAGGGGCCAAGGATGGGACAAGCTGTTAAACCTGCAATGTCATTGAGGGGTCAAATGATGTCACTTCTACCTCACCTGGGTGTGCTCCTTGAATATCTAAGATAGAATATTGCAGTATAAGAATATCAAAGGCAAAATATTGAAACCAAAATATCAAAAGGTAAGTATAGATTCAATATACCTATACAATATATGTGCCTCAACAATATGTATATCATCAAGGTACATATATGTGGAGTTAGGAATAGTAAGTCTATACTTCCTTTATATGGATTTACCTTTCAATATTATGGTCTTCGATATTTTATCCAGGACATTATTGTCTCATGATATTCATATCCAAGATAATCAGTAGCTCAATCGCTACACCTGGCATTTTGGTGATTTGACATCTGTGGAATATACCCACACAAATTGGCACATGTAAAGGTTGTCTACATTTTTGTGCCTTCTATATTTAGGGCCCTGATAAAGCACCAACACTTTCCAAAACACCATTAGTCTGTTACTTGATAAGCTTTAGAGAAACCTCATGGTACCAATTCGACCATGGGCAAGACCAACGTACCCCTTCTAAAGCTGAGAGAGCAGAAACTTTCAGTAGGAGATGACCAACTAAATATCTGTCTTGTAGAGGGATAGAGCAATATTTAATGACTATTGTGGTTTGAAGATGTACTCTTTTAATAGAGTACGGTTTTGTTGAAATGTAATGAGCTACTCTCAAAAGATTTAATATGAATTTTATTAGATGAAAAGAGGAAAAATAGGTCTTGAATGTTAGGCGGAGTGTCCATAGAGAGAGAGAATCCTCTAGGGTGAACGGGGTTTTGCAAAATGCAAGTTTCCAGCCTTAGCACAACATTCCTAATTAAGATGGAGAGATATAAGTGTTCTTATGATGTTGCTCAAGAAAGACATAGGTGTCACCCCCTGTTTCTAGTGACCTCTGATTATGGAAGGATAAGAAGAGTAAATTAATATTGCATGAAATTGTTCAGATTACACAAGCTTGAGGGCAGGGTGACCTCTCCCTGAAAGCAGTGCTTAATTTGTGCTGGTGCGTGCAGGTGGCAGGCTTCAGCGTTCACTTTTGGGAGCTCAGAATTTCTTTTTAATTATCACACTTTGGCCCAGAAAAAGAAAGAAAAATAAGAAAATGTAGAAAGAAGGATGAACAGATAAATAGGAAGACAGTGACAAAGAGAGAAAGCAGGGATGGAAAAGAACGTGCAAGGGTGAGATAAAGACACAGCAAGTGAAGGATGGTGGAAGAAAGAGGAATGAGGTTAAATCAAAACGGGCTGGCCTATATTTTGTAAACCTTGCATTTTAGCAGTCCCAGTGGCATGCTCTTGAAAAAATCTTTGCCTTCTACACTAAGGGCCTGATTCACAAAGGCAAACTTAGACCTGAAGTCTATGTTTAGACCTGAAGTCAAAGTTTACCTTTTTGAATCAGGCCCTTAGCAGTGGTTAATTTGTAAAAAAAATTAAGTGCCGGGGCTCTCGTCAGGAGGCAACTTGCACCCTCCAATTTCTCCTGTTAGCGCTGCCTAAACCAGAACCAACTACTAACCATGAAAGTGGGGAGAAGATGTAGCGTAATGGGCAGAGCTGCCAACTTCGAAGCTGGTGAACCAGGTTTGAGTCTCGGCGTCAGTTCAACATCCTGTGATTCTGGGCAAATCACTTAATCTCCCCGTGAATGTGTCCTTAAATGGTGCTCATTAAAAGTGCCGGTGTTGATGACTAAGTGCCGGTGCTGATTACCGGAAACCATTGGCTCAAATTAAGCACTGGTCCTTAGGCTTCAGGTCTAAACTAATACTTCAGGTCTAAGTCTAACTTTGTGAATCAGGCTCTTACTCTTGTGACAAATTATACTCTACATGAAAACACTGAGATACACTGACAATACTGGCTGGAAAATGAAATTCTGCCTTGAAAAAAATAAGGCAGTTAGACCAATCAGCTGGGTATACTTGGTGCACATAGAACACGCGTCAGTGCTGTGACAAGGCCAGATGCTTGAGTATAGTTTCAGTATCAGAGGTTACAATGCCGAGGAGTGCCTTAACACCTTTCTGAGGTGGCTTGGAATCCTGTTCAGAGGGGACCTAACATGGCAATTTGGACGGGACGATTGTATTGGAGCAGGATCAAGGCTGATTTGCATTTGGCTGGTCTCAAGGTGAATTGGAATACTGGGTGAAAAAGGAGGGACTAGAATGCACCCCTAGGAATTGCCACTAGCTGAGACTTTTGCGAGCATTACTTTGTGGTTTCATCACGGCCTGGTACCTATGTCATCTGCCAACACAGTTTCAGCAATAAGAGTGGGACCTTTATGAATTATTCCAAAAATAACCAAATATTCCTAACATTATTTCAATAGCTGGAAAACATTGTTTTTCTTGGATTTATTTTCATGATTTCAGTTATGGGGTGCTTCGAAAATCTGTTAAAATCAAGCCCGTTTGATCATTTAGAGCAAGCAGGCTTAATCGCAGCGGTGTAACATTAGCCCCCGCAGCCCCCACGGTGCAGGGATGGCCCCCGAGCTCCAGGGGACCCCCTCCAGCACTGTGCACAGGCGGAAGGCCCCTGGCCTGAGAGCTCCTACCTGGGTCCAGATTGCTGCTCGACTGGCCCTGGGACCGGGGCTGAGGGTGCTAGTAAGAAGCACAGCTCCTGCTTTTGTTACAGGGGGCCGATATTGCAAAACTGGCCCTAAGTGACAAAACTGGCCTCCACCGCCACAAAACCAGCCCCCACTCCTTCGGCCCACCAGGGAAACGCCCGGTGCTCGCTACAGCCAGTCCAGCCCTGGGGTCCCCCCTCCATGGACTTTGCAGGGGGGGATGTCCTCAAGTTTCGTTATGCTACTGATTAATCGTTGCAGGGATGATTACATCAGGGAACATTGCTGAGCCAAAAACTGAAATTAATATTAGATTTAAATCACATCCACAGTTCACTTAAAAAAAACAGTAACTCTGACCCGCAGGAGGCCAGGGTGTCCTTTACAATTTTTTCATGGAAAAAAAGCCTCACTGTTCTCCTTCAAGGTCGGTGGAAGGATTTTGGTAGCCGTTATGTTTTTTCTCTCCTACCATGCTAATGTCATCAAATATGCTGCAAACCATGGCATTCTGTGCTGCCCCCCCCCCCCCACCCACCAGGGAAATGTTTAGAATTATTTTGATGTAGCTGCAGTTTCCGTTTCCTGTAGAACTGAGACAGAAATCGGGAGGGAGATAGACTTTTGGGCATTCTATCTCAAAATCACTTCCAAGGAAAAACAAATGAGGGTGCACAGCTTGCCAACAATAATGTATTTAAGTGAAGGAAGGTGGCGCCCTTCTTGTTGAAAGAAGAGTTGAAATCTTTGGGTTATCCTGAGCCAGTCATAGAATCACAGCCGGAGAGTGGGAACAACAACCAGCCCTGGTAGTCTTCTTGACCCGATGGCGGCGGGGAGGGGCCGGGGTGCTAGGGAGAAGCACCGCTCCCGATTTTGTTACTTTTGTTACAGGGGGCCGATATTGCTGCGACACCAGCCCCCAGTAAAAAAAAAACATCCCTGTGGGTCCAAAACCGGCCCTTACCCTTCCGGCCCACCTGGAAAACGCCCGGTGCTCGCTACGGCCAGTCCGGCCCTGCATACATTTCAGATCTCAGGATCACGGTCACCCACGGTTATAGAAAGAGGCCTTTCGTATGGACTAAATATATCGGAAATAAAGCAAAAAATTCCTTCAGGTACTTTTTTTTCCTTTAGACCTCTATTACTTCATTGTTATTTTGTTGATTGCTTTCAAATTATGTATATTTAGCTGCTTGGTTTTTATATAATTTTTTAGGGAATAGGATATTATTGCAAGTTACTTCATGCTCAATCCCAAATGGCCATGCATCATGTAGCACCAAACCTCTAATTATGAATGCACAGGGGGAGGAGTACAGGGCGAGAATAGCAGAGACGCTAGGACTTCTTGCAAAACTAGATGGATTTGGCTTGTTTGAAATCCTGGCTCCAAGTGACACCAAATTCGAACAAAAGGCAAGCAGAAAGTTGTGTGTAAATTCCCAGGCAAAACGTGTAACTTTTGTTAAAAAAATACATTTTATGCGACATACGCTTGGGCTTTTGTCATTGCATAGAAATTTGCAGTGGAGAGTGTACCTCAAGCACACAGGGGCGGCTTCTCCGCTAAGGCAGACGAGCGCCGCCCTACTGCCTTTCAGCACTGTAAAAAAGCAAAAAATGAAATGATAATAGCCGGAGGTTATTATCATTTTATTTTACTGTGCTGAGGCAGTTTTGCGGGGTGAGGCTGAGCAGCGCAGGGGGAGAGAAGTGGTGGCACTCTCTGAGTGCCCATGACTGTTTGGCCGCCATCTTGGGCCAGCCAAACAGTCATACGCACTTTGCATGTTCTCCACCCAGGCTGCATTACAGTCTGGATGGAGAACATGCCCAGGCTCTCATTCCCTGTCTAAGCTCCGAACCACAGCGCTATGCAGCGTTGTGATTGGCTTAGGGAAGCCTGGGTGTGCTTCCTGGTTCCTGCTCGCACAGAAGCCAGGAAGAGGATGGAGGAGAGGAGGAGGCCGGCCAGCCGGTCGGTAGGTAAGTGTCTTTTTTTTTTGTCTTTTAAACACCTCTTACCCCCTCCCCGCCCCACTGCTGCTTCACGGGAGCAGCCACTACTGCAAGCACAACTGAAATGCAAGACCCTTCTGGCTGATCTTTGTGCTGTGATGCAAAGCTGAGGATCTGGCCATTGCACAAGCTTGGCCAAAACATCATTGGCGTCCGACTATATGTAAATATGGCGCTGTGCAATTGTTTACTATTTGTGTACCGCAGCGCTGTATCTGCATTACTCTGCAGACTAACCTTTCTTAACTCTAAGCTGGCTTTTAAAGACTGCTTCTTTACTATCCAAAGCAGTGCATGGAGGTTTGTGTTCAGTGGTCAATTTATAAAAAAAATAAGTGCCGGGGCTCTTGTCAGGAGGCAGCTTGCACCAGCCCATTTCTTCTGTTAGTGCTGCCTAAAACAGAACCAATTACTGACCATGAAAGCGGGGAAAGGATGTGGCATAATGGCCAGAGCTGCCGATTTCAAAGCTAGGAACCAGGTTCCAGTCTCAGCGTCGGCTCAACAACCTGTGATTCTTGGCAAATCACTTAATCTCCCCATAAATTAATGTGTCCTTAACTGGTGCTCATGGAAAGTGCCGGTGTTGATGATTAAGTGCCGGTGCTGAGAATCGGAAACCACCGGCTCATATTAAGCACTGTTTGTGTTGGACCCAGTACTCACTTTTGTCTGAGTTGGTAAGAATTTGCACATCTATATAATGAAAAGAATAATGCTTGTTGCTCCTCGAGCAACAACACACAAGTTCTCCCTTTTGTGCCGGCATCACTGCCGGATTTGAAGGTCAGCTCTATAATCACAGCAATGTTCAATTAAAATTATGCTAAAAAGCTGTGTATCAATTTAAACCAGTCTGAGGTTCAGCGGTGCATGCATGTTCAGCTACTGCGGTGACAGCTTCCTCAAATCCATTCAACCGGTTGTCCCTTGTGGCAGGTTAATTTCTGCTGAAACGAAAAATGTGATGCAAATCAGAGTCACAAAGATGAATTCCTGCCCTCATGAAACTTCAGGCATCTGGTGCACGACAAACGAGCTGATTGTCAACTGCAGAACCTTCTGTCATGGGTTTCACCTCAACGAAGATCCTTCGTTGAACAGTTCCTAGAGGACCTACAGTTTATGAACTTGATGGGAATGCTTGAATCAATCTGAGCCACTGGTAAATGCTATGGATCCATTCCATTCCATTGTTGTATCTCATCTGTGGTGTTAAAGGGAAGAAACATTTGTAGAGCTGTCCTTGCCCTGCCCCAAAAAGAGCAGTCCAGCCTGAAATGGAAGGACTGAACAAAAAACACAATCAACAGCAGACACATCTTATCCTGATAGGACTCCATGAGTCTCACATGTGGGCAAACTTAAGTGAGAGAGCCTTAGGATGCATTTATTTGGAGAAGATGCGATCTAGTGACTAGGCGAGCAACTTTGGAAACTGAGGACCTGCGTTCTAATCATAGCTCTTGCACTTGTCTATAAATTGGGTTATTCTAAGCATATTACAGGGGTGCTCCTCCGCAATGGCGGAGTAGCATCGCCCCACTGCTGAAATGAAGCAGGCAGAAAAAAAATAAAACGACAATAAAACTATTTTATTGTATCTTTATTTTTACTTCCAGTCTGCCGAGTTGAGGGCGCGGCCAGGCTACAGCATCACATAGCAGGGGGGGGGTGGGGGGGGTGGTAGGCACTAAAAGTGCACATGTCGGTTTGACCGACTGTCCACGGCCGGCCAAACGGACATGCGCACTTGGATATTTCCAGACTGTTCCTTGGAGATAGCCTAGTGCTCAGAGGCACAGGCTCCCAGACACTGCTGGAGCGCAAAACTGGCCCGTTCCACTCATCCCATCACTTATCTGATGCTGGGAGAAGCGCTGGGATTGGGTGGGGTCTGGGAGCCTCTGCCCATGGGAATTGTAGTGGTGGGACGCGAGCAGAGGAGTAGCGTGGCACGGGAGCAGAAGATCGCAGCGGCCGGTAGGAGAGGTAAGTGTATATTTTTATTATTATTGTTCTTATTTATTTTTTTGCCCCTCCACCATGGATTGGCAGCAGTGGACCCAGACAAATCACACAATCCCCCGGTGCTTAAAATTGTAAATGTGTAAGAACGGTAATGTAATTGTGAAATGCAAAATGTGCAAACACAAAGTTCCTGTAAAGCACTTCATTGCTGCCCACCTAGGCTTATGCTATATAAAGACCAACCAATACATGCACATATAAGCTCATTAGGACTCTGTAACATTGTGGTTGTCTGTGAATCCTAATGTAAAATATACCTCAGTGAATACAACCCAGTGAACCCATTCCTATTAATCTCTACAAATATGGCTGACCTAAATTAGACTTGTGTCTGTATTGAAACCTCAAAAGTCACCCTTGAAAGGCCAAACAATGCTACAACCTCATACTCATGAGATTTGGGGCTGTCACATGATCAGTTACTCTGTGCAGTGGTGGGTGGAAACTCTACTCAAGAAACAACCACATTCCTTGTCAGGACGAACCACAAAAGTCACTAAATTAACGTGTGCTTAACACTCTGCTAGGCTGGTACAAAAGCAATCAGGCTTAACTTAGAGGCACTGTGTAAGGTATTTATGCAGCACACTAACAGTAATAACGTGAAAACCCAACACAAGAAAATATCCACACAAATTTAGAAAACTAGATTAAAATGTAATAAATAAAATAAAATAGCAAATTAAATCCAATCAGTAGAACCGGAGTTATGAATTTTTCAAGTTTTAGTGAAATATAGAGCCTAAAAGATCAAAGCACCAACCATGGTTATCTGGTCACGCAAGTCCTGGGCAAACTCAAAAGTTAAGGCCACCCACAATGGAGCGCATGTCAGATACAGGAGGGTGATTGGGCCTGGTCTCGACTTAGAAGAACTTGGTCAGAATTAGGAGAAATTCTGAAGAAAACTCCATGAGAAGGTAGAGTTTCAGAGGGGAAAGGCAGCAGGCTGTGTCCGAGGAGGAGCCATAAACACCAGGGACATGCTGGACGAAGTCTCAGTGAAGCCGTTGATGATGGTGGGAAACAGCTCTGAGAGGGAGAAGATGGATTTCCAGGTAGAGGATGTTCTCGTTGTTGATGGGGAGCCTGTTGCTTTCGAGCTTGGTGAAGATTTTTACACTCAGACTTAGACAATGTTTTGGAAGTAGATAACCTCCAGCAAGACAAAGCTGCAAGTTGTAGCCGAAGAGGGCTCTACGAGGCCGGATACCATTGCTTGGAGGTTTCGCTGGGCAGGATTTGCTGCTGCGGAGAAGAACGTAGTGGGGAATACGGTGAAGTCAGGTCAGCTGGGGATGCACCTGGGGTGGATCGGCTGGCAGGAAGGTCCTGGTCTTCTGTCAGTTCTTGTGGCACTTTTTGGTGAAAATCTTTCTAAGGCCCAACTTTTAGGGTTAGGTGGGAAAAGCACCTCTAACACCACTTCCAAGAGTCCGGACATGGGGACACCACTTGGTTAGGACTCACTCCAGCAGAGGCCAGGTACAGGGTTCAGGGTCTCTGGAGCTAGTTATGTCCCTGTAACTCACACAGAAGGCCAACAAACTAGCCCTTGGGGTCACTGTGGTAGTCCTGGGTTCAAGCAGCAAGGCAGGCCTCAAGAAGTAGGGCAGTCCTCTGGAGAGTAAAGCAGGCCTCAAGCAGTAAGGCAGTCCTATGATAGCAGCAGGGCAGTCTTCTGTGGAGCAAGGCAGATCGCAAGCAGCAGGACAGCCCTCTGGGTGTCCAGGCAGTCCTTCTGAAGTCTTCCACAGGTTCAGGAGTGTACTGAAGAGGCATTCTGAGGGTCTAATATTTAAACCTGGTGCCAGCCTTTAAAGTGGGAGAATCTTCTAGGCTACATCCACATCTGGTTCTGAAAGTTACTTCCATCCCATGCCAAGGCTCCAAGAAGTTTGGCATGACAAAAGACTAGTGTCATGTTTCTTTGTGTGTGCTGGAGGCACCCCTTTGAGGTGTAAATGAGGCAGGGAACAGCTCCACCCCCAGTCATCCTGTCACGATGGCCCCTTCTGCCAACACTTAGTTTACATAGTCATGCTGCTTTGGAGGAATATACAAATCCCAACAGTATAGCAATTCACTGTCGTGTGACCCAGGACACTGGCAGAAGGCACTAAATGTCTAGGACAAGAAAATGGCAACTTCTAAAAGTGGCATTTTCAGAATTGTGACTTAAAATCTGATTTTAATTACAAATCATTTGAGTCAAAACATGATATTTCTATCTGTTCCCAATCAAATGTTATCACTTAATAAATGTAATAAGGTAACTCAATGTTATTCTATGGGGCAGGTAGCTCTTACAGTAGTCAAAAAACAATTTAGGAGTTTTTCACTACCATGACATGTAAAACTTAAAAACACATGCCCTACTTTTTTATCTTATTTTATTTATCATTTTAAGCAACTACAGCAAAATTACATTGCCAGATATCACCTATATGAGGTGGATACTTCTTTTAAATGGGCCAGTAGTGCCGTCATTTGAGTTATCTGTATATCTTCCTCTATCATGATTGATAGTGATGCTTCTATTTTGAGCCAATAGGATTGTACTGAACCACAGGACCACGTCTAGTGTAGAAATTCTGCCCCACCACCCCACATCTACCACATTAATCATCTGGTGTCAGTCCAAATCTGCGCAGGCTGACAGGGGTACAGTAGGCCCTCTAGAGCAACTTATAATGAATAAGCTGGAGTCAGCTACTGGACGATATATGGCCTGTCTGCATACAATTATTTTGCCATTGCACATCAGACAATTCAACCCCCAACTCCGCCTCTCACCACTGGCGGGCTTTTCCATAAGGGGCAGAGTATTCCACCTGTGCAGAGCAGTAGAGGGATGAAACCGGATGTTTGGTAGTCGTAGCCTGTACCATGTTATATATTGTGCTAAAGGTAGTGGGTTCAGCTGCGAATTCCCATGCTTTAGTGTTGCAAGCAACTGTAGTTGGCCCCGTAATGGATTTAACTAAAGGGATCCCTAAGAACAACGAGGAGGGTGTTAGGAGCCATATAACCCTTTTTTATGGCTAGGTGAGGGAGAAAGGGGGTGGGATGATAACAATGGATTACATAATGTACTAGAGCGCATAAATAATCTGGTGCCTCAAATCCCCTTTTTGAAATCTTAATATAACATTTTCCCAACTAATCTGGGGTTGTTTTCCTGCCCAGTATCAACTGAGAATTCAACGTGACAAAGAATCACTTCGTAAGTAGGATAAGAATATTCAGAAAGAGATATAGCAGTTTCAGGACGAGCACCATCTTCATTAATGCTATTCATCCTGCAAGAATAATGGGAGGAAGATCCAGCAAGTAATCTGATCAGAAATAATACTTCATGTAACATCATACACCGCCTCTCTGTCACAGTGCGTCTTTGATTCCTACATACATACATACATGCACCATAGTCCATGGAAGTCTAGGGTAAACTGAGTTATGTTGGGTGTAAGGGATAAGAGCTGAGACTTTTCCCAGTTAATATGGATTTCTGAGGAGTTTCCAAATCTAATGGATTTCCTCAGGATCTCATTTAGATTCAGATGGGGATCCTGCAGATAAAGTATAAAATCATCGGCATACTTAGAAATTAATAGGGGCCAGCTAGAGTACCGTAGAGCAAGGTCTCTGAAATTTTGTCTCAATTTGGAAGCCAGAGGCTTTACTGCCAGGACAAATAGTATAGGCGATAGTGGGCATCCTTGACTCGTGCCTCTTGAAATCCCAAAGGAGTCTGAAACTACTCCTTTCATGTGCACTTTAGCCAGGGGGTGGGTGTATAGTAAACAAATCCAGGACGTAAATGATTTCAGAATACCCATCCAGATAAGTATAGCCTCTAAGCAGTCCCAATCCAGTGAATCAAATACTTTTGTGGTGTATAGGAAGGTCAGGATTTATGTCTTACAGGACTGCAAATAACATTCACAGGTAGAACGACCGGGGATAAAGCCTGACTGGTCTGAGTGAACTAGATGTGTCAGAAAGAGAGTCAGTCAGTTTACCAGTAATTTAACCAGTATTTTAACATCACACTTAATTAAAGAGAGAGGTCTGTATAGATTGCACTGCTCTGGGGTTTCCTGTCTTTTAGCAATGTATGGAGATCGAAGCCTCTAGCACCGACATAGGAAATTGCCCTGACTGACATGTGAGCTCAAAGGCAACGAGGAGTATTGGAGGCTATAGTTCCAGCATATAACATATAGAATTCAGCCAGAAGCCCATCTGGCCCTGGTGATTTCCTGGATGGTAATTAATGTATTAGTTCAAGGATTTCACCTTTGGTGAATGCCTGATCTGAGATGAGGCGGTTGGTATCAATTAGCCATCCCAAGGCTACATTTTTGAGGTAAGGCTTTACCTCTACTGACACCTCATAGTGGGTTGTATAGAGGGAGCAAAAAAAGGCAGTAAATGTCTGCAAAATATGAACAGAATCTATGTGTATGTCCTTGAGAATGAGCACATCATCAGCGACCCAGGATTGTTTAATCAACATAATGGCTAGTATTTTTCCATGCCTCTCCCCCTCTCCATACACTCTTGCTACTGCATGTTTCCCACGGAACCGACATTCCCTAGTTGCCACTTCATTGTATTCTGTCAGTTTCGTCCCAATCTGATGTGCTGTTGTTGGGTTCTGACCACCAGTTTGCAGTGTTTCCAGATGTTTTAGTTCCAGTTCCAATCGGGTGAGATGGTCCTGGATTGAGCGCAATACTCCCCACTTATATCAATGCAGCACGCCCCTAATAATAACCTTAAACCCTCCCCTACTGTACAAATCGATCGAACGGGTAACACATTATTTTTTAAAAAGTCGGAAATTTCCAGCTTAAGCTCACCTGTGAACAAATTAATTTATTAGGTTGATCAGAGATAGGCACAAATTTAAGCACATTGGGGTCCCTGTCGGGATTGCTTCTGTAAGCATAATGGGGAGTGATTGGAAAAGGTACATACCAGATGGCTAATCCCTTGCACGCAGGTTCCCACTCCTTTGGAGACCAGCCAGAAATCCAGTCTCGACCATCCCCATGTACCCCCGATTGGTATGTTCCTTCCCTGCCAAGTGGGTGACAGACATGCCAGATATCTAGGAGTTCGTGGTCCTGGATAATGTCCCTCAGATGGCATAAGGCTGCCTCAAACTAACTAGGTGGGATGTGTGATCTGCCTGTGTGTTCATTGAGGGTGCAGTTAAAGTCACCTCAAAGCAGTGAGGAAGGATCTGTGGATATAATCTTACCCCACAGTTGGTGAAATATGTCAGGGTCCATAGCAATTGACAATTGTAATAGGGTGTGATATAAGTCTCTCCCACACAATGACATATCTGGCCTAGTCATCAACTTGGGACCCCTGATGTAAAAAAGTTACCCTTCACCGTATCAGGAGAATCATACCTTAGCATAAATAGAGTATGAGGAAAACAGCTTATATGAGGCCCACTACACTGCAATAAGTGGGAAGAGGCACAAGCCAAGCTGGATTTCCTATAACAATGCTACACTGACCCAGTACCTCTCTAAATAGACTATGATTTGTCTACACTTACGAGGATTTGTCAGGCCATGCAAATTTCAGGTTACACATATATAAGGTGTGTGCGGATGACCATTTGGAATACCTGTCACATCAGTCAGGACATCGGAAGAATGAAGTTGTAGCCCGTATGCACAGCTGGCAGAGGATACCAGCCCATGTAATATTAATGTTTCTATATTGCCATGTGATCAGGGTAGATGTTGAAAGAACATTGCCCAACAACTTTGAATCCCTCCCCCACCATTCTGTTGGCACAATCCCACCAGGAATGCCGCCCCTTTAACATGAATACCAAAAAGCCAACTGGAAATCTTAAGGTCCATAAAGTAGTTTGTTCAAACCAAAGTGGTAACTTTCGGCTTGCATCCAAGGAGTCGATGGGTTCCTCCTTGACTTGTCTAGGGTTTCAGAAGTGGACTCATCACAGTTCCCCAAAAGGCACATCAGGTGTGCAGGTCCATGCCACGACCTCTGGTTGGGATCTGTGTATGAATAGGGCATATCTTGTGTAGATAGATGTGGTGCGGGACAGCAAAGGAGATGGCATGATGATCGTTACTGGTGATGAAGACTGCCAACAACACTCAGTCTCGGTCCACCAGTGGGGAACCGGACCCAGACAATGCACCCAAGCGCCTCCCTTCCACCTCCCTGGTCGAGCAATTTGCATAGGAATTCCAAAGCTTGCTGTGGAGAGTTGAAAAGGTGTTGTTTGCCCTTTACAGAGATCTTCAGCCAGGCTGGGTAGAGCTTGGTGTAGGGGATGTCCACTCAGAGTTTCTGTTTGATGGGCAGGAACTTGTGCCTGGCTTCTTGCTCTGCCACCATGAAATCTGAGAACAGCAAAACATCATTGTCATCGAAATTCAATGTACGTTTTTCTAGTGCCAGGTGAAGTGCGGTCATCCCGATCCTGAAATTTGAAGATCCAGGCAATAACGGGTCACATGAGTACTCCCGGTGGGCATCGTCCAGCTAAGGATTGATGTGATCACTACACATGCGTGAAAATGATTCTGGCCCAAAAAGTGTCACCAGCATTTTGTCAACATAGTCTTCCAGTCTTCCAGTGTTTGTGGATTTGGGGGCTCCTAGGATTCAGATATTATTGCTCTGGGAATGTGTCTCCAGGTTCTCATTCTTGGCTGCTATCACCTTGAGGACTTTTTCCATGTTGACGAGGGTATCACCTCATACTGACATAGTACCTTTAATCCTGGATATCCGCTGCTTAGTTTCCTGCAGCCGAATGTCAGGTTTTTCCAGTTTCCATGCGATGTTATCCGTTCTGGCACCAAGGGAGTCTATTTTGGATTCTGTATATGTCAAGCTGCTCTGCATAGCGAGCAGCAGAGCCTTCATGTCGTCAGCATCTGTGCGGTCCGCCGGGGGAGGCTCAGCACTGGCTGATTCCATGTGTCCCATGACAGCTTGACGGGGGCATCCTGGAATTGAATTGGAGCTTGGACTGTCTTCCATCTGATTTGCCCATTGTTGTGCTTTATTCATTGGGTGCAGTCGACCCTCACTGAGTTTGCTTTGTGCAGCGCATTCCTCGCTAGTATCACAACTGGATGGTGTTCACAGGGTCACGGTCAATAAGGTAGGTGGTGATCCTCTGCCTTAATATTCAAGCTAAGGGCAACTCCTACCCGCAATCTGTCACCTCGTCATGCCAGGTCGCAGCAAGGCCTAATTTCAGCAAGGGTACTCTGTGCATCACCATCTGCTGATCTATCTATTTACACCCTTCGTGCTTCCTGCATGTGGTACACGGAATATAGAGGTATTCAGTCATAGGGGAGCTCACTGCCACCCACGATCAGCCCCAGGGCCGACTGAAGGTGACTGTGTCTTTCCGATCACTGGCAGCTTCCCGACTATAGCTTAGGCCCCCAGCTGAACTCCCCAAATGGGGCCGGGGCCAGCACACAGAGCGGCAATGCCCAGCAAAACAGTTAGTGTGACCTTCCACCACCCAACACCCCCAGTTACAGGTGGGTAAAGGTGATGAAGGAACGCCACGCCTGACTGCGAGAGCCTCACAGAAGTGCCTCCATCTTGTACAGTGGTTCTCTGCCCCCCCCACCCCACATGCCCTACTTTTTAAATACAATGCACTCTGCCCTATGGGCTGTTTAGAGCTTATTTTAGGAGAGACATATAAGTATTAAAAAGAAGGTTTAGGGCTGGCTGAAATGGCAGTTTAAAACTGCACTACAGGCTGCCATGGAAGCCCTGAGTCATGCTTTAGAAAGTTACTTGAGTGGGTGACACAATGAGTGCTGCAGGTCCACTATTAGCATTTAATTTACAGGTCCGGGGTACATGTAGTACCACTTTACTAGGGACATACTAGTAAATTAAATGTGCCAATCAGATGTGCCCAATTTTACCATGTTTAAGCGAGAGAGCACAAGCACTTTAGCATTGATTAGCAGGGATGAAGTGCACAGAGTGCTAATGCTAACAAAAATGAATTCAGAAGACAGATGGGGTGAAGGGAAAACGTTTGGGGGAGGACCACACCAAGGATCCCAGGTCTAGCACCTGTTTTTGTGCATCTAAGTTGTCTAAAATTGATACATATAACTCTAAATTTCTCCATATTAACACATGGATTAAGATGGAGCACATTGGAAACAGAGAGAGGCAATCTGAGCTTACTGTTTCTGGCTTGTTCTAAAGTTAATGCATTAAGTAGGAAAACTCCTGTGACATGTATGAACTTTAGACTCCCCAGACACAAAAAGAAACAAACTTGTCTCAATGCAACTGATGATGATATACACAGTGGCAGCTGCTCCGGGGCAGTAGTGGTGGGGTGGGGAGAAAAGGTGGATAAAAAGAAAAAAAAAGAAAAGAAAAGAAAATATTACTTACCTGCCAGCCGGCCAGCAAACGCCTCTGCTCGGTCCTTTTCTCTTCCTGGCAGCACTGTCGTGTAGCTCCTATAGTACCCCTGCAGGAACTGCGCGTTTGGATAACATATACTGCGGGCTTGGTGGCAGACTAACTCTGTGCACCCCCACCATATATGTTAGCCTAGTTTTGCATTAGCTAGCTCGCAGTCCCACTAGTGTCTCCTCTTATCGGGGAGAGATTAGTTTCTGGCAACCTTAGAACATGACAACCCTGATTCCCTCAGAATCGTGGAAACAATGTACTACCTTTCGCTCAGTCACTCGTGCTCACTTGTTCGGTTTGTCTCAGAGAGTTGCACAGAATAAACAGTCGGGCGTTTCAATAAGTATTTATTGAACAGTTGTTATTCTAGTGTAAAATATATGTGCTGCGGTAACCAGCAGACAATAGCAGAGATATATGATCAGCAGTACGATAAAAGCAAAGGGATAGAACAGTTCTACCATATTGCGATAATCATGAGTACATACATGAATATAAAAAGCATTATACAAGTGCGCGTACTCCTACGATCCCTACCTAGATGTACCTGTGTGTACCTAGCATATGTGTGTAGGTCTTAGAAGCTAAGAGCCAAGAATCCTCCTAGGATTTAGTCGAACCCCCATACCTGAATAGAGAGAGTGTGGGAACCCGTCCTGGTCTCGAGTTGGACACCCCGTCCGGGTTGTGTCAGACCACTGTCAGCTTGAGTGACTGCATGCAGGAGCCTCAGCGTCTCTGGTCAGTGTGTCAGCATGGAAGTCTCGGTTCCCTCTGTTTTACCGGGGCAAGATGTGGTGTATTTATACCCTAAAGAGTCTCGGTCCTTTGTATGGTTTGTATTGGACATGAGGAAGACGTCAGGGGTGAACTTTGTACCTACATATTATGCCAGTGGTGTATTCTTAGAAAGCCATGCATAATTAATGAGTACAGTGTGGGCCTGTGTTTGGAAGAACCCTGCTGCATTCAAAACCACAGGTTAGATAACGTTCAGCCCTCAGAGCTCGTTGTGTGCTAGCTGGGACCAATGTAGGTGAAAGATCATGCCTATATCAGGAATCATACCGTAATAGGATATGTACAGTTGTGACCATAATTGGGCATATGCGGCCATGACCATAATTGGGCAAGTACGAATATGACCATATTAGGGTAAATATGAATACGTCCATTTTAGGGCATGTACGAACGGGTCTACATTGGGGCACCTATGCGGGATATAACACCCACTCCTCTTCCGAACCGGATAATAAATGACCATACTTAAAATCTGGACAATTTAAAAACATTTTTTAAAAGCAAGTAAAAACATGGTTCTAAAAAATTGTTAAAAAATGTTGGTGCTTTATATATATATATATATAAAAAAATTAAATTCAGGTTTTCCTAGTTGCCACTTAAAAGTCAACATCGTCTCTCTATAGAAGTTGTATCACCATAAGCAGGAGAAGGCCATGCTTTTCTCAAGCGAAAGTGTCAATGAAAGAAAATGTTCCAAATTTAGATCGTTTATTTTGAAAGGAGTGAAGAAGCCGAATTCTTTCCCAGGACATGATGAGCCAATTCAATATTACGCGTCCTGGCTGGGAGGCTCAATATTATCAGTGTCAGCTGCTGTAGATGACAAATCCAACGCCTCACAGAGAACGTCAATCGCACATAGATGGAATGTAGTACTGCCAACAGTCGGTGCTGCGGCAGCTTGTGCGGCAGTTGTTACCTGGGTGCCTGTGGAGGAGTCACCTAACCCAGCAGGAGCGAACGGCACCTGTGGATTCTCCAGGAATGCATTCATCAGAATCGGAAGCCGTTGAGGACAACGCAGGGCGTGGGCCTTTATGGGGTCCAGCATTGCATCCGTGTCCGGAGGCGCATCTGATGGAAAAGTTAGACAAAGATCCAACGTGCATTCTTCTACACAGAACAGGCATCGAAGCACAGGTAAGATGCAGTCTATCCAGACTGGTCTAAATGATAGAAACCAGGAGGCATTGAGTTCTCGCAGGCAGGAAATGCCCAGAAGTTGTACCATGCGTTCACGGTATTTCCGCTCCAGGAGCGTGTTCACCATTCCCTCGGAAAGGGGGCCATCCATTGCGTAGCAGCAATATTACAATCAGGATTCCTGCGATTAGGAACAGGATGAGCGGGAATCCTCCAAATACGCTTCCCAATACGGAGTGTATAAAATTTGGGATTACTCCGAGGACTGTCTGAAAGGTGCATAACAGTCCTGACCCTATGGTCTTAAATAGGTGTACAATTCCGCTCGTATCAGACTTATTGAAGTCCCACCATTTCTGTGAAATGAATGGGGCAGTTTGTACATATGAGTGCCTGTATCTCAGTCGAGGACCTTGCAACTTGAAGTTCATAGGTTTCTCGAGCGGAGGTTAAGGGCACGGGTTGCTGTAAAAGCATGGCTTTCAATCTGCTCAGAGTATCAAACTGTATAAAAGAAACGTTCAGCGAAGGCCATAACGGCGCCTCCCTGACTGTGTTCAGTGGTGGAAACAATACTTGCATACAGCAAGTAACCCTGAAGTTAACAGTTACTAGATATGCGACGCCCGGAAGCATCCCACAACAACCTTGATCATTTAGCATTAAGTAACTCCCATTCGAGAGCAGCTGGAAAACCGGCGTGATCATGGCCGCTGTAGTCCCTGACATGTGACAAGATAAGTTCACCACTGAACCACTGCAGGCTCCGTGTAGAGAAATATCCTGACACATGAGAGAACCGCTTAAAGCGTTCTTGCAGTTTGTACCACTCAGATACACTTCTCGATCCCCATTCGGGCATCGGTATCTATATGGTAACTCCCAAGTTTCCTTGATGTATCCCTTACCCATTTCTACATATTTGCCTGCCTGCCTTTGCTCAGGCAATATTGAAACTGAAACGTAGTGACCGGCAGAGTGATTTGGCCATGAATGAGCCATTCTGTTGATGGTGATTCGGCTACAGTAAATGGTAACCTTTCCAGTTTCTCAATACGCAGCATTGTATATTTGGCTCCCCTTTGTGCCATTTCTGTCTGTTTATCAGTTAGATTGTACTCTGAGAACAGAGACGTGGTGTTTATAAAACGCCATGGCACATACCCTGCACGCAAAGATTGCAGCGTCCAGCTTAACATCATAATAGAACGTAGCTGAGATTGCCCGTGTTGTAACAAGGCCAGATCTTGTTCTAATATGTCAATTGCCGAGGACACAATGTTGCCTAAGGAGTAAATCCTGGAGGTCAAAGTAGTTAACCCATTATCCACTACTGCTAATGATTTTTCTAAGTTAATACGGTCTATTTCTCGTATTCTTTCTGCGGCCTCTTGTTGGGATATTTTCCAGTTTTCATTATAGTAGGCATAAAGGCCTGCATATATGAAACGTTTCTGACGCTGTTTCTTGGGTCCCAGTAGATAATCTCTAAGATCCATGTCAGGTGTGAGTAAGGTCAAGTGATGCTTTGCTTCCGTCAGTGTTGAGGTCTCTAGCCAATCAAGGCACAACTTCCCAACACTATACGATGTCACTACCCCTGGGTGTTGTCTTTGTACATAGCGTGGATCTGGCCTATGGATACTAAACCCTTTGGTTTTATTCATAAGTCTCTGTTGACATTTGTTTGTGTCAATGGGCCAAACCAGCCATTTTGTCCAATCAGGATCTGATCTGTTGTACTGGAAAATGTCCTCTAATTTCACCCCATGTGTAGTTGAATTCTGCTCCCCATCCAACTGCGATGGTGTTGGAAACCCCGGTGTGTTCATTTCCTTGCCTTTGGCTAATCCAAGACAGGTTGTTTGTTGCACAGTTTCATTCAGAAATAAAATATGCTGCGGAATGATGCATGCTCTAAAAAGTGCTTCTATTCCCTGGACTTGCCAGTCCCTAGAACCCCAGATCGATTTGGAATCTATTGTGTCTTTCCATAGATCGAAACCCTGTTTAGACAACTGGTTCAGAAAGGATGCAGAGTAAATATGTTTGGGGTTTGTTAACATAATTTTCTGAGCTGAATTTTTTTCCACTTTATAATAAAATGACGTCAGGTCGGATGTGTTAAACCCTGAGAAGTATGTGAATTTTTGTGCAAATGCTTGTGAACTACCTTTTGGAGGTGTTGGGCAGTGTTCCCACTGGTGGTACTCCAATACATTTCTAGGTGTCATAGGCTTGTGTAAGAAAGGATCACCAAAATGCTGGTAACAGTACAATGTATCATAGTCTGAAGTACCTTCTAACATTTCATTGTTCGGAAATGCTGCAGTTTTTTCTAAATCAGACATCATAGCATTTACAGTTTCAGTGTCCCAATCATCAGAAAATGTACTGGAGGTAATGAAATCACTTAAAGAAATTTTAAATACATGTTTTAGCTTTAAAAGTTCAGTCGGACCTAATATATCATAATCAATCTTGTCCCATACTATACCGTCCGGTATAGGAACTGCTGTGATGTTCACTGAAGACAAGTCTCTTGGTTCACGATGTGAAGACTGGTGTGGTTTTAAAATCAAATTGACTCTTTGGGCTGTAGAGCTTGGTTGGAGGTATCGTCGGTTAATAAGCATACTAAAAGTTATTATTAAACCTAGCCAGAAAATAAAAAATAAAATCCCAGTGATATACCATAGTTCTATCCAAGGTGACACCAGGTAAGTCTTTCTAAAAAAGTTCAAAAAGTCAATGAGTTTCTTTTGGAGTGATTTTTTGTCTGGCGTCGTTTCCGGCTCACTTGGACCCAGTGAAAACGTATCAAAGTTCATGAAATAGCCAGAAGCAGTTCGATCAATTGTTGGAATTGCATCGGGATTTGTTGAAATCGCTGTGTTCTCTTGTCGAGGCACATTAATGTAGATGTCTGTATTAGGTCTGATTGCAACTTGGTTGTTAAGTTGATTTTCATTTTGGAGATGAATTTCTTGTTGAAGTGGAACAAGTTCCATAGCATTGTTGCTTAGTCCTTCATCCCGTACAGGTGGCTCTTCAAACGTGATGAGTCTTTCTGTTTGAACTTCTTGGATTGTAGCGAGAGGAGAGCGTCTGCTACTGTGGAGTCCACGAGGCCTACTGTTTAGTATCGGCCACATAGTGTGGTTTGATTAAGTCAATTGAGACGAATCTTTTCTCCTTTTTTCCGGCAAGAGGCGGCAGAAGTACAGTTCTTGTGCCGTGGATTGCAAGGACCGGTACAGGCTTTCTGTAGGATGGCCCACATTCTTTTTTGTCAGCAATCCTCTCTCTGACTAGAACCCCGAGTTTTGGGATCCAGATAGGTCTTGCCGTTACTGCCTTGACTTCCTCAGTGGCGGCCTGTTTCTGGAGCACGTTACTTTGTTGTGTCCTGGATTCATTTAGATCCTGTAAAACAGGAAACGATCATGGATATCAAATGGTTTTTCATCCGCCACTGTGCCTTCACAATCGAGATCAGGTACCCACATTCTTGTCCCAAATAGGACCTCGTAAGGAGTGACACCTCCTAAAGAGCTTCTTGGCTGATTATTGAGCGCGCGCTGTACCCCATAAAGGTGATCGACCCATCTACTGCCCTTGCCTAATACCCTAGCTGTTAAAGATTGCTTTAAGTCTCAGTTTTTCCTCTCCACAACAGGATTTCCCTCGGGATGGTACGGAGAGGAGTACCGCAATGCTACGCCCATTCCTTCCATGTCCTCTTTGTAAGCCCGAGAGCTAAACGCCGGACCACGGTCAGAATGTAACGTGCCAACTGCGTATGTGCCGATAAAGACTCGCAAATCTTTTATAACAGTTCGAGCGTCAGCCGAGCGCTGAGGCCAAACCTTGAGGAAACTTGAGCTGGACGCGCACGAACGGACAACCTAATGCTGTCCAACAATGGTATCTGTACTGGACGTGCTGCAGTGGACCCATTCATCTGCTTGCAGATGTCGCAGTTCCAGACGTAGTCTCTAATTAGCCTTCTCATCACGGGCCACCAGTAGCGTTCTTTTAACAAAGCAACAGTCTCCTTAAGTCCGTTATGTATAGAACCTGTTCCTTCGTGTGCTGCCACAATTAAGCCTAGCCTACGATCCATATTTGGTATTACTGTATCCCCCACTCCAGGAATCTGAGCATATGGAATATTTTGTGCATCTAACTTGTAGGAGTACTTGAGTGGAAATTTTTTAGGTACTGCTGTGCTGCCTTTGCGTGTAGCATTGACAGCTACCATTATCTCGCCGTCTACCCTCGTCTTTGAACGAGTAACTGCAGCTACAGCGGCTGTGCGAACAGCCCCCTTTGCGGCTTTATCAGCCAATGAATTCCCTTCAACGTGAACTCCATCACGCTGATGACTCAGTGTATGTATCACGTGAGCCCTTGGTAGTTCGTTTCTCAACTCCACTACCTGTTCCCATAGCATTTTATGCTTAATTGTGCCACCTTTTGCATCTTTGAACCCATTTTGTTCCCAATGATGTAGATATTCATTGTACGACTGTACACAGTAAAAGGAATCACACACAATAAGTGTGGGGAATTCGTGATCCGTATTTATAAGTGCCAGTATAAGTGCTTTGAGTTCTGCCAACTGTGCCATGCAGTCTCCTAGAGATTGCGTTTTAGTGCAACTCGGATGGAACTTTCCATCGTGCATGCGACCTTTAACAATCGCACACGCTGCGCTGTAAGCTTGCTTACTTCCTGTGGCTGGTTGAGCAGAACCGTCAGTGTAAATAATGTATTCATACTGATCTAGAGGCAAAATTTCATTTGGTAGAGTGTATTCTTGTTCGTATTGCAGGAATGCCTGTGTTTTCAAACTTGGATCAAATCTGTATTCAACATCCGTTGCAGTAAGAGAATTAGCCCATTGTATCCATCTTGGATGTAAGGCTTTAGCATTTGGAATGCTAGCTTTTGTAACAGCTTCTAAAGCTGGTACTGGGGTCACGACAATTATGCGCTTTCCCTGAGCCAGAGCTCTTTCTCTTGCTACAGCGGTCTGCACTGCTGTCAGGATTTTTCTGTTGAAGTGAAACGCATTTCTGCGTTTGTATACAGGTGTGATTTGTATGCGATTGGTACTGTTTCACCTTCATTAAAAGTTAAATAAGTGTACCCGCATTGAACCGCTATGACTCGGATCACTAAGTTCTGTGCGTTTACGCGTGTCTGTAAATGTTTAGAAGCTATCATGTCTTCCTGTAGGGAACGCAGGATATTTGTGTGTTCCTGTGTCCATTGTTTGACTGAAAAGTCAGGTTTTATTAAGTCGTAGAAAGGTTTTACTCTTTCTGCGTAATCCAAAATGTATGTTCGACCAAAATTTAGGAATCCCAGAATTGATTGTAAATTCTTTAATGATTTTGGAGGTTGGAGCAGCGCACACTTTTCTAAAAAGTTAGCTGCCAGGCTTTTTCCCTCACTTGACAGCTCGTATCCTAAAAACAGGACATTGAGGTGGGCAATTTTTGATTTTTGAAATTAAATTTATAGCCCTCAGAGGCGAATCCCATAATAATGGTGCTTACCCTGGTCAAGTGCCTCTTTAAATCATCGTCCGTCAGATAAATATCATCCACGTAGGACAATGCTTCTTCATCCAAATTTTGGAGTAACTCTGTTACCCTTGCTGAAAACAACCCCGGGCTATTCTTGTACCCTTGGGGGAGTCGGAGGAATTGCCGTTGTGACCCTAACGCACTGAATGCGGTTAGATACCTGCTTTCAGGCGCTATATTTTGGCAGAAAAATCCATTTGAGATATCAAGTGTTGTTTTATATTTTTTCCGCACAATGTTATTCATTAATGCAGCACTGTGTGCATTTTGGACTGCAAATGTCTTTGTGCAAGTGTTTAAATGTCTGGAATCTAAAACTAGACGATATGTGTTGTCAGGTTTGGCTACTGGGAACAAAGGATTGTTCGTATGGTGAAGTGCAATTCTCTATCACCCCCTGGTATTCTAGTTGATCTAGAATCTCCCTGACTTGTTTTTTAGCTTCCTGCTTTATAGGGTATTGCCTTTGAGCATTTGGGGAAACTTTTAACGGGATCACGTGGTGGGTTGACTCCTCATCCCAACCAGCATGATTTTTATACAATGCTGGAGCTAGGGCAACCGTCCACTCCTGCGCATATGCATGTTTTAGGTGAATGGGAATGAAGTCGGAAAAGGCTGGAAAAATTACAGTTTCTCCGCTAGGGCACTCCATGACGAATGCTGGCGGCCAGTCTTGTTCTGCTAATAGAATGTCATAACCAGATGACAGATTTTTCCAAAAGAGACCTTTAACTTTTCTGGGCTTGTCCCCCTCCATTCGGAGTGTTATCTCATGTAACTTATGTGGGACACTTACCCGAGTATCAGGTGTTTCCACCGTGATATTCTCACTCAACTCCGCTGTCACCAGAAATTCCTTCAGGTTCTGGCGAGCTATCGTTACTTCTGCCGCGCTGTCTAGCATCGTCAGAGCCCATTCCCCATTCAGAAGCTGTGTCCTCAGAATTCTGGGCATGTCTGATCTTTAGACCTGCTACCTTCTTCTTTTTGAACTGAGGTTTTGATTTTTGTTTATCCTCTTTTTTAGGTGCGTAGTCCGCAGCGTGTTGCGTGTCTCTGGACTTTGTACGCTCCTTTGACCGTCCTTCCCTCTCGGAGTTTCGTGATGAACCCTGAAATGAACGAGAGGAACGAGTATCAGTATCCTGATACATGTCAGGTTTTTTAATATTATCCCTATTCCTGAGGTTATACCTCTTTTCAGAGGGCTCCTGTTGAGGAGACCTACCTCTGGACTGAGAACTGGTGTCTTTAGACTGTTGTTGTTTTTTATTTTCCCACTTCTTTTTAGAAGAAGTAGGTGTCTGCTTTGTAGTGTCCTTTTCAGGACTGCCCACCAGTTGTGGTTTTCAATTATTTTGGGTAGTTCGTGTTGTTGGTCGTCTGGACTGAACTCCCTTAGGCGTTGGCGGATCGCCACTGAAGCTGCTTCCCCCTTAATGTTAGCTAGTATTATGGCTGAGACCTGTTCAAAGTTGTTTAGCAACTTCATCCCTAAGTTAAGGGCAGGCTCTGCTCCGTACTCATTTTGTATCTGTTTCAATACGTCAGGTACTACTGCTAAGGACGGGATACCATGTGTTCTGGTATATATGGCAGCAAAGACTGAACCCCAAGAGGTGCAGTCCTCTACTTGTGGTGTGAGACCCATGGGCAAGCAGATTGTTAGAATTCTGTGTTTATCACTGGTTGTAGTATTCGGGAATACTGCTTCAAGCTGAGTTATTTTCTGAGCTATCCAGAATGGGATTTGTTCGCGTTTTGCTGGCATTTTGCCCATTATCGTGTGTAATGTTTGTGGAGTTATTTTATTAACTGTACCTTGGACTGGAGTGTCTTGTGCTGCAGCTGGTGCAGGCTGAACTGTTAAAGTCCTCATCACAAATTGTGTGAGGTTTCTGTAGATTTTAATTAAATCTCTGTGTTGTACGAGTAAGTCAGGCTGTGGCATTGTGTCAATGTCAGGATGCGGTGTGTATGCCGCTAATATGGGCCATGTGACTCCTGCTCCTCTGAGCGGGCCTAATCTTGCTCTTCCTCGTACGTGGGGTAGGGCGCCTTTAAACCAGTAATTATGCTCCTGGTAAGTGAACGGGACCTCTACTTCCTCAAAAGGAGTATAGTCCGCTGGTGTTTCACCTTCTAGGTAGTAGTGAAATACATTTGTAATTGCATTTACTGCTGGCAGTGTAACCCAAGAATAGAACACCTCTGTTTCGTGTGCCTCAATCACGAAAATTACTGTACCACCCCTGGCTCTTAAGCCATGTTCTAGAAGTTTTATGGTGACTGCCCTTCTGAAATTTGGTGCAATTTGTATTGCTTCTTCAGGGTCTTCTTCTAAACCAAAGAGGTTTGTTGTAACTCTCCCTGTTGCGCTTGTTTCTTCCACCATTTTTAATTAGAAGAAGGGAGATTAAAGAGTTCTTAAAATAAGGTGTAAGTGCACAATTGTAGGAACTAAATGTCCTTCAAGCTTGAGTAACCAACAGCCAATAAATAGTATTCTCGTACTACTCAGCTGCGGCGGATTTTGTGCCCACCCACTCCAGACATCTCTGGGGTTTTGTGAGTAGGTTCTCTGAGAATAGCATGACTGAACTACTCAGATTCTACTGTTAAATAAGTACCAAACCAACGTTGGCGGCGCCATGTCGTGTAGCTCCTATAGTACCCCTGCAGGACCTGCGCGTTTGGATAACATATACTGCGGGCTTGGTGGCAGACTAACTCTGTGCACCCCCACCGTATATGTTAGCCTAGTTTTGCATTAGCTAGCTCGCAGTGCCACTAGTGTCTCCTCTTATCGGGGAGAGATAGGTTTCTGGCAACCTTAGAACATGACAACTCTTATTCCCTCAGAATCGTGGAAACAATGTACTACCTTTCGCTCAGTCACTCGTGCTCACTTGTTCGGTTTGTCTCAGAGAGTTACACAGAATAAACAGTCGGGCGTTTCAATAAGTATTTATTGAACAGTTGTTATTCTAGTGTAAAATATATGTGCTGCGGTAACCAGCAGACAATAGCAGAGATATATGATCAGCAGTACGATAAAAGCAAAGGGATAGAACAGTTCTACCATATTGCGATAATCATGAGTACATACATGAATATAAAAAGCATTATGCAAGTGCGTGTACTCCTACGATGCCTACCTAGATGTACCTGTGTATACCTAGCATATGTGTGTAGGTCTTAGAAGCTAAGAGCCAAGAATCCTCCTAGGATTTAGTCGAACACCCATACCTGAATAGAGAGAGTGTGAGACCCCGTCCTGGTCTCGAGTTGGACACCCCGTCCGGGTTGTGTCAGACCACTGTCAGCTTGAGCGACTGCATGCAGGAGCCTCAGCGTCTCTGGTCAGTGTGTCAGCATGGAAGTCTCGGTTCCCTCTGTTTTACCGGGGCAAGATGTGGTGTATTTATACCCTAAAGAGTCTCGGTCCTCAGTATGGTTTGTATTGTACATGAGGAAGACGTCAGGGGTGAACTTTGTACCTACATATTATGCCAGTGGTGTATTCTTAGAAAGCCATGCATAATTAATGAGTACAGTGTGGGCCTGTGTTTGGAAGAACCCTGCTGCATTCAAAACCACAGGATAGATAACGTTCAGCGCTCAGAGCTTGTTGTGTGCTAGCTGGGACCAATGTAGGTGAAAGATCATGCCTATATAAGGAATCATACCATAATAGGATATGTACAGTTGTGACCATAATTGGGCATATGCGGCCATGAACATAATTGGGCAAGTACGAATATGACCATATTAGGGTAAATATGAATACGTCCATTTTAGGGCATGTACGAACGGGTCTACATTGGGGCACCTATGCGGGATATAACAGCACGGAAGCACACAGGCTCCGAGACTCCCCTAGACAGTCACAACGCTGCTGTCACCAGCATGACAGCAGCATCGTGATTGGTCTGAGCAGCCTGGTTCGGCGCTCAGACAGGGATTGGGAGCCTGTGCATGTTCTCCACCTGGGCTGTGCAATACAGCTAGGTGGAGGACATGCTAAGTGTGCATTACTGTTTGGCCAGCCCAAGACGGCCGGCCAAACCATCATGTGCACTTAAGTGCACCAACCACTCCTCCCCCTACTGGCTGTGATGACAGCCAAGCCACGCCCCAAAACTGGCTTCAGCATGGAAAAATAAAATAATAATAACATTTTGTTATAATCAATTTTTTTTCCTTTTTTGAACTGCTGAAAAGCAATGGGGCAATGTACCTCCGCCTTAGCAGAGGAGCCACCGCTGGATATACAGATGTCAAGTAACAACAACAACAACAATGTACGCATGCACATAGCTGCTACATTGTGATCTTTTTGGGTTTGTATCCATGGAGCTTGCAGTTGCTGCTCACTCTGATGTATGCAAAGTTTCCCAGTGTACATACACCTATGTGACATTTTTTCTGCATAGCAAAATCATTTTCACTGTGTAGAGAGATAATATTCACTCTAACGCTGGAATCAGAGATAACATGCAGTTACGGCTTTGCAGAAGATTGAACGTGCCTGTGTTCCCCTTTTCAACAGGATTTTTCCTGCATAACTTTATCCAAGTTATACCAGAAGAAATTTGTGCAGAAAAAATCGTGGGCCAGGGAGCATTTTGCGGTGAACTTGGAACAGCAAATCACCTGCAAGCAGTCTATTGTCCTTAATTTGACATTTGCTGTGCACCGTGGAATAATACTAGTACTGTTTTCCATGAAGTATTTCTTATGCAGATCTAAAGGATACCTATATTACATACATTTCGGCAACATTTCATGCAAATGCGGCAAATTGAAACACTTTGAAAACTTTGCAAGTTACAAAGGTTTTCCTGAACCGTTGTAAATGATGCAAAAAATATTTGCAACTTCATACACCCCTAGTGACATTCATGTTTCATGAAGATGCCAGGTTTTGATACAGTCAGCTTTAAAAACTATTTTATAAGTGGTGTGCTGTACAAATCTGAGACTACTCCAGACCTACTTCTTCTTGACTTTTACTTTCAAATATTGAAAAAGAAATTACGAATCTAGATTCATGACTTATATAGGGTGTAAATATGTTGCATTGCATATGCTTACCTCTAGATAATCATTCACAAAGTCAAACATATGTCTCTGGAAATATGTTCAGTGCATGGTATTTGCCTGTCTATGGCTGCGGAAGGCATGACTATTATAAAGACAGTTTTAGATGGCTGTGACACCATGTTAAAGGCTTTTTTCAGAATCAGGCTTGAACAGTCAGCAAGAGACTGCCCCATCTGTCATGTGTGCAATGAAAAGACATAACCTCTGCAGATAAATGTATTGTTCACAGTTGCCTATGCTTATTCAGTTGTAAGAAAAACACAATTTTGAAGGTCAACAGCTCTGACAGAACTTTATCCCAGACGTTGCAATCAGTTTATGAGCAGGGTAGACCCAATTGCCTGGGATTAGTACAGGATTCTTCTTTGGTTTGGTATCATGACAGTCAGGCCACTATACCCCAGCACCAAATGAGGCACACTTTTTGAAGAGGCGAACCATATGCAAGATGGCTTCCAGTGAAACTTTAAGATAGAAATTCAGCACTTTAAGCCTCAGGAGCTACATGCCTTGATTTATTTTTCATTTATCAAGCATTTCTCCCTATTGGTAGGCTCATGATAAAATTGTCAACTTCTAGACTAGAGCCTTGTGTTGTACGACTCAGAGAGAAAGTCATACGTGACATCTTGGGTGTGTAAGGGAGGCTCAGCATGTTTTGTAAAAAATAACATAATTGGGCAGCAATTCCTTCAATAGACTATCAATGTAGGAACTGAAAGGCTAATCAATGGAACTTCCATTTCACTGTGATAAATGTGCATGGTGTTAGCCATGACATACTCTGCCTTTGAGTTATTAGAAAATAGGCCAAGCCGCTATGTGTCACTTCGGAATAGTTGATTCATGCCAAAGATAACATCTGGACAAGAAAATGCTGCCTCAGGGAATTACCGCCATCCTCAGACAATTCCATCTAAGGTAAGAGGACTTTCAAAGATGTTTTCTAAGTAGATCATTATGAGTATTCTAGTAACAGTGCCCACAGCAAAATTCTACATCTCAGATTGCAATAAAAGGCAGTAATACTCAGGTTTCCGGTGTGCCTGTTTGCCTAAACTTGGACCATGTGTTTTTGGAAGCACAAATTCACACATGGCAGACATTGGGGGTCTCATTTATGAAAAGAGACACATCGCAGGGCAAAAACAGAGATGCATCACTTTTCATATCGCCATCCTTATGACACTATGGACACTATGGATGCGCTGATGGCGCAACGTATCTGGTGGTGCAAAAATGACGCATTACTGGAGAGTGCCGGAAAACTGATGCAACTCCAGCAATGTGTCATGACCCATGGGCGAGTCTCATGTGAAAAGACCTGCGTCAATCCTTAGGCGTGCTTGAAGCAGGCATAAGGATTTTGACGCAGTCAAGTTGTAGAAGTGGTGTAGTGAAATCTCATAAATTTCACTGTGCTACTTTTACGAGGCTTTTTATGGGGGAACGCCCACCCTGCATACATTATACCTGACGCAAGTATAATGTAGTGCGGGCCTTTACAAAGTGACGCATCTGCCTAGATGCGTCACTTTGTAAATAGGGCGCAGCGTGACGCATTGATTATGCAGCTGCAGCATCACAAAAAAAGGGGTGCAAAGGTGGTGCTTGCCCTTCATTAATAAGGGCCTGTATGTTCAAAAAGGCTTGTGTGCACTACTTACCACAAAACAGGGAATCCTGATTCGAGTGCAAATATGTTCCCAAATAGGGATTTGCGGACCAATCATAATGATAACATAAATTAAGGTTTTATTCTTTTCTTTTTATTCTTGTACTGTAATTACATTTCATGAAGAATTGCTTAATTTTGATTTTCTGTTTGTTACTAAAGTCCATCAGCATCTCAGTTTTACTAATCACATTGTGTAACCAGTTAGCGAAATTAATGCACCATCAATATATATATGACTTCAAGGACATTATACATTTGCTTGGTAAAGTAGAAGCCTGCCAGGAGCTCTAGAGTTTTCTGTGTGCATAATGACTATGATGTTTTGTAAAGTGTGCTTTTTATTACTCTATGCATTTCCACATCTTTTTCAAAGAATCCAGCACCGTAAGGGGTAAATTACATGTTCAGTAATGAACTTCACTAATGAGGTATTTACAATTTTAGCAGTAACTGAAGTTGCACTTATTTGTTACCTTCTAACAACAAATATAATAAAGGAACCAGATTTTGTGCCCAATAGACAATCGTAAATCTACAGGGCCCATATAGTGTAGGTGGGGATCTCCATCTATGACATTTAGAACTACAAATTGAACAGAATACAGGAAGAATAAGAATAAGGAAAGAGGAGTCGGCTCAAGAAACACAATCCACGCCTGAAAAAATTACTATTGAAAACACATAAGTAGAACAGCGGTGGCTCCTCTGCTATGGTGGAGGAGCGTCGCCCCCCCCTCCCCGCAAAACGGCAGGAAAGGAAAAATAAAACGATAATTAACACTCATTTTATTTTTCCTTTCCTGCCAACTGCAGAATCTTGGGGGCAGGACCTGGGAGTGACAGGCACCGAGGGGAGTGGAAGTGCACTTCCACTACTGCGCATGACGATTTGGCCGGCAGAATCTTGGGGGCAGGACCTGGGAGTGACAGGCACCAAGGGGAGTGGTAGTGCACTTCCATTACTGCGCATGACGATTTGGCCGGCAGTCTCAGGCCGGCCAAACTGTCATGAGCAGTGAAAGCTTTCTCAAACCCAGCAATGTAGCTGGGTTGGAGAGAGCAGGCACAGACTCGCAGTCTGTCCTGGAGCACAAATCGAGGGTACTCAGGCCAATCCTGAAGCTGCTCTCATGCATGAGAGCAGCTTCAGGATTGGCCGCAGGTCATTCTGGGAGCCTGTGCCTTCCTGCAGTGAAGAGGAGCAGGAGAGCGCAACTGGTACAGCTGAAGAGCAGAATAGCGCGACGGGGTCGGCTGCAGGTAAGTTTTTTTTCCCACCTGTTAACTTTATACCCGCCCGCCCCTCGTCAAGCACACCAACAGCTGCTGAAATAGAACCCACGTCTTTGGCTCTGCCTTCTTTCCCTTGTGGTGTGTGAAGTTCTGTAGTCAGATACCCACTATTTTTGTGATGTTTGTCATTGTGTATGTGTTTTGGACAAGAAGTGTGTTATGATGTGAATTTGAATGTTCTTAGAGTAGTGTTAGAGGAAGATGAGTCGTGATAATACAATAATAATTTACATATTTGTAATTTTCCAAATATGTGCATCTATTATGTTTACTTTCTTATATTGGGTTGTGTATATATGTCTGTAATATATGAAGTTATTTTATTATTTACATTTAAAAACAAATTCATTTTTTTCTTTTCATTTTACATTTGAGCAATGTAATGTGTATGAGTATATGCAACATCCAAGGTTTATATGACTATTTTTCCTCTATTTATAGTTTTTAAGCTCTATGTCCTGTCCTGGTTTTGTTATTCCCTGTCGACATTAACTTATATGTGATACTCTTGCAATATCTGAGTTGTCATGTACAATGTGTGTGCCTTACTCTGATGCTTGGTGGTGTAGATTTCATCCTAAGATGTGGGTGTAAATTTGGTGATTTGCAATTAATTTGCCTTTTCATAGATGTGTTTTTGTGTTTGCATGCCCCTCGCTTTGCCTTTTGCAGTAAATATTCTCCATATTTCAAATTTGAAAGCAAATTACTGTATTCCTTTATCAGTGGTAAACCTTAACACCCCCAAACTAGTTGGAAGTGTTTCGGGAGTAAAGGCAGGAATTCTGACACGAGAGCCACTGATAAACTTAAACAAGCATTTGCAATGCAATAGGTCTCGCATTTACACGAGTTTAAGCTATTGGCATTGTAGATGACAATGCCTTTTATGTATGCTTTAAAAACCAAAACATAAATAAAAGGCATTGTCATTTACAATGCCAATAGCTCAAACTCGGGTAAATGCGAGACCTACTGCATTGCAAAGGCTTCTTTTCACTTGCTAAGATTGCCCCTAAGCTTCGCCGCCTCATGCGAGGGAGGGAGGGTGCCAAAAGAGGAGGTGAGCGCGGACTGGCTGAGGGGAGGGAGTGGGCAGCAAAGAAGCGAAGCTGCTCCTGGTTCAGCCCGCTTTAGGGACACTGCACTCAGTATTGAAGTAAAAAAAAAATGCTCCGAGCGCGGTGTCCCTTAAGTGGGCGCCGCGCTCCGTATTAAAGTTTTAAAAAAAAATGCAACCAAGCACGGTGTACTTGAAGCGGGCGCCGCGCTCAGAATTAAAGTTAGCAAAACAAAAAAAACTGAGCGCAGTGTCCCTAAAGCGGGCGCTGCACTCAGCATGCAGATACAAACAAAAGCAGCCACCATTGTCCTCAGTGTCAATAAATAAAAAAGTGCTCACCCACTTATAAGACAGACCGTGTAACAAGCCAAGTAAAAGGTCCAGTCGTTATGGGCAGTAACTAAAGGAGACAAGGCGGTACCAAGGAGGGACTAACAAGCCTTTTTACGAATCAGAAGCCAGCATTTAAGAAGTACAATGACACAAGCCAATGACAAATATGGGCGGAGAGTGGACGGGGCTTCCACTACATACTCTATTACAGCATGCCTTGCAGAGCGAGCAGCGCATGCGCACTGCCGCTATGCTCGACCTAAAAAGTATTATAGAACTTTCTTTAAAGTACTGAGTGCAATGCAAAAGTGAGTTAATATGCCACGAAACATCCACTCTCCACCTCTTGCATGGAATTTACTTCAGAATAATATTTTTATGTGTGTAAAAGGATTCAAGAGTGTATGGTCGCCTTTAATGAATAACTTGCACATGGAAATCTAGCTAGCACTCATTAAACTGATTTTATGAGTCCAAATGGTCTTGTCAATTCAGAAAAAATATTTGTAGGTGTTTTTCGAAGGCTGGGAATGAGAGATTGGTTCTGATTGAATGTGCAATAGAGTTTCAGGTTTGGGAGCACACCCAGGGAAGGAATTTGCCTTTGTGCATTTTTTAGATCCACTTTATATAAATTAGTTTATTTATTATTCATGGCCTTCATATATCTTCCAGCTTGCACGTTATTAAGGAAATTGTCTCAATGCATGTTGGACCAGTCATCTTAATTTGTGTGTCCCTTAGGACCATCTCTGCTACAGTGCATCTGGAGACACCCCTGTTAAGCCTATCATTGCACGTTCATGAGTAAATACCATGTCTGGCACATTTTTATAGTTAACCATCGCATGCATGTGGCTGCATGGTGGTTGGTGCTTAGTTGCATTTGAATTATTCTGAATGGCCCGAGAAGTCTCAGCAAACACCTCTTTGAGAGGTGGGTGGCTCTGACATCGTTCTTGAAGGATAGATGACATGCACAAGGTTTGTGCTCTCTCTCTCTCGCTGTCTCTCTCTTTCACAACCGAGGCCTCAATTTAAGAGCTTAAGAATGCTGCTAGGCTAAAGTGGCCCTGCTACCATTCAAAATTATGACCTACAGGTGAACCAGGGGTCCTAATATGTAAAGGGCGCACTTTCCCTGTTTGCAGCAGGCGCACCTTGAAACAGGTGCCCCAAGCGCAATCAGTCAAAGTGCGCTCATCTTACATGGAATGCGCTGCCCCCAAGCCAGTCGCAAAATCACGCTGGCCTTGGGCAGCGCATTGCTGTGAAAAACAGAGCGGCTTTGAAATAGCCGCTCCATGTTTTCACAGTGCAGGTGGCAACCTGCCTGCACTTTTAAAGGGGATTAGAGATCCCCTTGCAGGTGGGTGCAGTCAGTGACTGCACCCGCCTACAAGGGGATGTTTTCCCCCTTCAGAGGGCTGCTCTCATTAGTTGGCGCACTGTCAGTGCGCCTCCTGAGGGCTTTTTTGTCTCTGCACCCACGTCTGTAATACAGTGCGGGTGCAGAGGCCAGGAGCGCCCACTGGAAGTGTGAAGTGGTGGGGCAGAGGGAGGGGGAACACAAAAAAGACATTTAAAAAATAAAGAAAATTGCACTTACATTGCTCCGACAGCCGCCACCTTATTTATTTTATTTTATTTATTTATTTTATTTTGAAGGTTTTATATAGCGCGAACAAGACCCTTGCGGGTATCAGAGCGCTTTACATGTCAGATGAGGGAAACAAGAGTAGGCATAGCAAACACAGTTATAAGTGATTCAGATAAACGATATTCAGAAAGGTAAAAAACTAGCGATTAAATTATGGAGCTCAAAAAACAGAACTAGTAATTAAAATACAGTACTAAGTCAGTAAATTCAGTTGAATTTAGCCATGAGAATCGCTTTCACTTCTTTTTTGAAGGAGGCAGTGGAAGGGTTCAGTCTTGTTTCAGTGGGCAAAGCATTCCAGATCCTGGGAGCCATACCAGAGAAGGATCGGTTATAGGTTTTTTCTTGGCAAATCGTTGTGGTTTCAGTAGAAGAGTCTTGGCACTCCTGGAGGCTCTATTGCCCGCAGAGAGCACCAGTTTCTGAGCTATGTAGTGTGGAGAATTGTGGTGTAGGGCCTTGTGCGTCATACAAGCGATTTTCAGATGAATTCTAGCTTCAAACGGTAGCCAGTTGAGAGCTCTAAGGTCTGGAGAGATTTGAGAGGTTCTCTTTGAGCCTGTGATGAGTCTCGCCGCTGAGTTGATAGCGGCTCTTAGCGGGGCTGTCGACGACCTTGGGAGGCTGCATAAGGTTACAGCCCCATATTCCACTCTTGGGATTACTAGGGCTTGAACTGCTTGTTTGAAATCGTAAGCTGGCAGGAAGGTTTTCAGTTTTTGCAGGGTCTTCATGTGGAAGTTAGCTCCTTTTGTGGAAGCGCTGATATGCTTTTGCATCTTTAGGTTACTGTCCAGAGTCACACCTAGCGATTTCGCTGATTCAACAATGAGAGGTTGTCCTTTGAGAGCTGTTAAGTGCTTCATCCAGTCCAGGATAGTGGATGCTTTGTTAGGGGGAGCGATTAAGAGGAACTCCGTTTTGAGGGAGTTTAGTTTCAAATGGTTTTCGGCCAGCCATGTTTGGGTTTTTTGTAGAGTTGTGTTAAGTGATTTGATGTCTTCAAGTGAGTGGATCTTGATGTAGATTTGGGTGTCGTCTGCATACATATGGAAGTAAATCTTGGAGAGACTGAGAAGTTCGGTGAGTGGTTCCATGAAAAGGTTGAAAAGAGTGGGTGAGAGGGAGGAGCCTTGCGGAACTCCTAACGTGACTGGCATGGGGTTGGACAGGGATTGATCGACCTTGAATCTTTGAGATCTATTTTGGAGGAAAGAGGCGAACCAGTTAAATACAGCTCCAGACAATCCCATTCTGTGTTTCAGGAGCTCTAGCAAGTTGCCATGTTTGACGGTGTCAAATGCTGATGACAGGTCGAGTAAGATTAGTAAACAGGCTTCGTTTTGGTCCAGGATTTTTAGAGCGTCGTCAATTATGTGTGTCATGGCTGATTCGGTACTGTGACCTGCCCGGAAGCCTGATTGAAATTGGTTAAGCAGGTTGAATTGTTCAATGTGTCTGTTCAGCTGCATGTTAACACATTTTTCCAAGAGTTTGACTAGCATAGGTATGTTAGATATCGGACGATAGTTATTTGGGTCCGAAGGGTCCGCTGTTGGTTTCTTTAGGATAGGCGACACCTGACCTGTTTTCAGGATGTCTGGAATGGATCCTTGAAGGAGGGAGGTATTTATGATCTTGGTCCAGAGAGGTAGTAACAGAGGAATGAAGTCTTTTAAGTCGTTAGCCGGGAGTGGGTCTGTGAAGTGGTTGGAAGGTTTCAGGGTGGTTAGCGTCTTTAGTATGGTGTCTTCACTGTAAGTGTTGAAGTAGGACCAAATTGCGTTGTTTTTGAGGTTGAATTTTGTAGAGTAGTAAGCTTGGGCACCTGCAGGGGGCAGTGATGAGTTCTTTTGCATGTCCGGGAGGGATAAGAGGTCCTTGAGTAGGTCTGTTTTTATGGATTCTGTTTTTGAAGTGAAGAAGGAGGCGAATTCATCACAATTGGGTAGAGTGTCAGGGATAGCCTTGGGGAGAATGGGTGCGCTCTTGGTTTGAGCTTTGATAAGATCGAATAGCTTTTGGGACGGTTCTTGGCTTGGTCTAGTTGGATCCTGAAGAAGTCGGTTTTAGATTTTCTGATCTTTCTAAAGTAGGAGTTTCTGGTGGTTCTTAGTAGCTTGAGGTGGTCAGCTGAGGGTGTGGATCTCCAACGTCGTTCAATTATTCTAAGTGAGCGTCTGTCTTCATTTAGCCTACCGTCATACCAAGGTTTTGAGTCTTTTGTGGTAGTTCTTTTCAGTTGAAGAGGGGCTATTTTGTCTAGGAGGTTGTTCATGGAGTGAAAATAATGATTGGTCAGCCCTTGGACCTCGGCTAGGTCTTCCGGGGGACATAGTAAGTTTGAATTAGAGGATGCTAGAAGGTCGGAGCCGACGTTTTTCAGGTTTCTCTTCCAGATCTTTGTTCTCAGGGGTTGTGTTGGAAGTCGTTTAACCGATTCCATGACTTGGAATGTAATGACGTGATGGTCAGACCAATCGCAGGGGAGGATCGAGTCGAGCTGTGTGGAGTCCACTTAAATTACTAGGTCGAGGGTTGCGCCTTTGTCGTGTGTTGGGCTGTTACATATTTGGTTAAGATTAAGGTCTGAGAGGAAAGCTTTGAGGCTGTTTACCCCTGGGTCGTTCTGGTCATCCCAGTGCAGGTTGAAGTCCCCCAGGAATATTTGCTTATTTTGTTGGCTGTCATTTGACGCTAGAATATCCATGAGGTGTTCTATGAATGTGAGGTTATCACCAGGAGGGTGGTAGAATGTGTGTAAAGTACATATTTGTTTGTTGTTACTAGCGATGTTTAAGCAGAGGTATTCACAGGAGGATAAAGCGGTGGCATTGGAGTTGGTCGCTGTTAGATTGTTCTGATGTATGCAGGCTATCCCACCACCTGGCCTATCCGTTCTGTCTAGTCTGGTGATGTCATAGTTAGGGGGTAGCAGAATGTCCATGATGGGAGTAGATGCTTCCTTTAGCCAAGTTTCCGTCAGGATTAGAATGTCTGGTTCGTTAGTGAGTAGCAGGTCAGCTATATCGGCTGCATGTCTAGATGCGGACCTGCAGTTTAGGAGAATACATTTTAGCTGCGTCTTGTTAGATACTATGGTGGGTTCGATGGTGAGGGGGGTTCTTGTGAGGTTATTTTCAACTATGCCTCTGGAGTTGTGTCTAGTGGCTCTGTGTGTGTTGATCGGGATAGATTGGATTAGGGAATCTGTATGTAAGTTAACTGGGTGCACAGAGTTATGTGGGAGGTGAGATAGTTCGTAAGAGCGAAGTAGGTCCCCTAATTCTTTAGCAGATAAAGGGTTTTTCATCCTGATTGGGCGGGATAAGGCATTGGGGTAAGGCACTGTGCTCCAACGTGGGGAGACATGATCCTGGGAGCTTGCAAGTGGATGTTGGGTGCGACTAGAGTTCTTGATGTGTGGGAAAGATCTGTATTCCTGTTTAGTGAGTGTGAGCTTGGGTTGCTGTATAATCAGGTCGTGTAGGGTTTGGATGTCAGTTTTGACTTGCTGAAGGGCTGATAATATCATGTCAAGTCTGGGGTCTGGAGTGAGAATGTCCTTATTAGATGGATGGACTGAGGGTGCAGGAGGAGTAGTTGCATCTTTAGTGCCGTTTAAGGGGAGTCGTGGTCGGGATCGTTGCGTAGAGCTCTTTCTGTGTGTATGTCAATGGAGGGGGAGAGAAGAGGCAGGATGGGGAGGGGACTGAAAGTCGGCTATGTCAGGATCTGTAGTGGTGTAGGTGAGGATAGAGGGGGCAGTGGGACTGTCGGGCTGATGGGAGGTGGTGGTTATATGTGGGGTTAGGGCCGAATGATTAGTGTTGATGTTGGGGGAGGAGTAGGAATAGGGGAGATGAGTGGCGTTAAGAGGATGGTTGATGGCTAGGCTAAGGGGTGTGAGTGGGTGCTGGGAGTAAAGGTGCGGGGGGATGGTGGGTGTGGTAGTGCGGGGTGAGGGGGATAGAGTGTGTATTAGTGGTGTTAAGGTGCGAGACGGTTTTAGGGTGGGATGTGTTGTTAGCTAGGGTGTCGCTTAGGTCTAGAGTTAGTGTCAGTGCAGACGGGGACAGCTGGGTATCCTGACTTAATTGGGGATCAGGTTGGGAGTTGATAATTTCGGTGTGATTGGCTGGTGAGGAGGGGTGTGTTATAGTGACTCTTTCCTTGATGAGCGGAAAGATGTGATCTATCAGATTTAGGTTGCGGTCAGATGATTGGATGAGGATGATTCCATTATGATAGATAGTGATGGTGGCTGCTGCATTATAGAATAGGGATGGGAGGATAGCTAGCGTGAATCCGTGCGCTGTTTTCCTCATGTTAGTGACCTTAAAGAGAGCGAGAAAGGCTTTTCTCCATTGAGCTCTTCTTTTAGTATAGAAGATGATGTCGTTAGTAATGAGTCCTTTGTTCATTGAGAAGTATGGATCAGAGATTAGGGTTTCAGGGTGAGATTTTAAAAAGTTGTGTTTAAAACCTTTAGCTGCTTTTTTTGAGAGGTTGTGATGGAGTAAGTGTAGTTACCGGTGCGCTCCATAGTGCGGGGTAACACTTGATTAGTGGGGGACAGATGGGGTGGTGTATATGCGGTGTGATGCCCTTTTGGGGGAAGGTGTAGCTAGGTTTGAGGTGCGGGATGAGGTTGTGAGATGCGGCTGTTGCCTGTATTCTTGGTATGCCCACCCATTCCGGATGAATCAGTCCAAGATGGCCGCCCTGTTAACTGACTAGATCAGTGCTTGCAATGAAGTCCTCTGTCTATTTCCGTTAAAGGTCCTCTTGGGATGCAGTCCTTTTTCTTTGTTTATCTACTGATCTATTGCGGCCATTTTGTGAATTCTGTATAGGCAGTTGATGTTCTTCCCCTATCCAGGAATTAGAGTTTCTGGGAGGTATTCCTAGTTTTTAGCCGTCAGGCTGTGATGGATCTGTGTGCCTTCAGAGTGAGGAGTAGCTTAAGAGGCCTTGAGAGCGAATGATAGCAATGTGGCAAGAGTGCAAAGAATGAGGATAATGTCCGGGATGTGATGCAGACCTCAGCCGAAGTGAAGGGCATTGGGGGTCCAGCCTGGGCCCCTTAATCACATTCAGGCTGTATACGAATCATGTGGCAAGTTCGTAGACATAGCAAAACGATAGTTAATTAGAGCGGGCGCTGTGAACTGACCTGAGATGGCGTGTTCCGCTGTGTTCTGCTTTCGTCCCGGTATGCATTGGCTTTTGCTCGATGATAAAGAGGGGTGGTGTGGTGCCTGATTATGCCTGCCGAGCTCTTTGGCCGCGCCAGTCTCGAGCCCTTCAACGTGATAGGAGGCTCAGCGCCTCCCGGCCTCTGAGCAGAGCTGGAATATTTCCGTTGCCGAGTGGAGGCGTGATAGATCCAGTGACGTAGAAGACATGGGGGGGATCGCGGCAGGGCACCGGTCCGGGAGATCTCTGGTGCCTTCGTGCAGTCTCCCCTCTCAGCGTCTCATCCTCCTTATATTCTCCTCTGGGCTCCGCGATGATTCTGCTCCGTTGTTGAGCTCTTCACTCCTGCGGGGGGGGCGACCCGGTCTTCAGTGTGCTCCGGTGCCTGCAATTAGAGACCGCTCTGATTGTCGTGGTCTTCACTCCTGTGATTCTGCTCCGTTGTTGAGCTCTTCACTCCTGGGGGGGGGGGCGACCCGGTCTTCAGTGTGCTCCGGTGCCTGCAATTAGAGACCGCTCTGATTGTCGTGGTCTTCACTCCTGTGGGGGGGGGATCCGGTCTTCAGAGTGCTCCGGTGCCTGCAATCGATTCCCGCACAACGGGCGAATCAGCACCTGAACGTGGCTCACATTCAGCAGGCAGCGTTCTGCGATGGCGCTCTGGAGGGGACCGTCAGCAGCAGCACCGACAGCGAAGGTTCTGGGCTCCGAGTTCTGTGGTTATGCCAGATGGAGAGACGCACGCTGAATTCCAGACCTTGCAGACTGCCCCGCTGTAGTAGAGGTAAGCAGTGTATATATTCCTGTTACTCGTAATGTTATTTCCTCTTTTCTGTAGATCGGTAGGGTGTCTGATGGAGCTAAACAGGGATATCCAGCATAGTGATCCCAAGCTAGCGGAGCTCTCCTAGTGAGCTCCTCTCCCGTCGGCCATTTTCTCTTCAAGGTCCGATCCTCACGTCCCATGGGAACTGGTGCACATTGCGCAGGCTCCCAGATCCAAATCCCGGCACTGCTCACATGCTGAGAATTCCCAGCATGTGAGCAGTGCTGGGATTGGTCTGAGTGAGTTGGTTCGGCGCTCAGCCATAGACTGGGAGCCTGTGTTGGTTTCTCCACCCAGCTGTACAACACAGCTAGGTGGAGAAAGGCTAATGCGCATGACAGTTTGGCCGGCCTTCTGGGGCCGGCCAAACCATCATGTGCATTTAGCAGTGCCCACCACTCCCCCTTTCTCCCTGGTGCTGCAGCTGCAGCATCACTGTGGCTGTTCCCGCCCCGTGTTTAACTTTCTGAACATTTTGTAGGAATAAATAGTTTTTCTTTTTCCCCTTAAAAGGTGACTTCTCAGTGTAAACAAATTGCAGCATTGTTACTGAGAAGTAAGGATTAATTTAAGAAGTAAAAGTTAAGACCAATGATGTTTAGCCTTTTTCATACATAGAGTGAATCACTTGAAATCTGAATGCATGTGATATGGATGCAACAAAACATCATCTTTCACCAAAGATTGGTACAAAGAGTTTTGGCATCCTAGGTGAAGCAGCATTCTCTGACATTGCCTACTGGCAACTGGACCATATTTCCTACTTGTAGGTCCATCCTGGTGCCTCAGATGTTGCCACTATATGCAGTTTCCTAATATTGCCACACATTAGGTCCAGCCATGCCTGAAACAGTACACATACTTCAGACCCTGGAATGTCCTGATTTGACTTGCATTGTAGCCACTATACAACTTACTTGCTATTATTTTGACATGTGTTGATGTACTGCTGAAACCCTAGCTTTAGATAAAACGTCTGTAGAATGCTTCATATTATAATCATATTTTAAATGTCCCCAGCCTTGGCATTCTTGACAACATCCTAGAGAATAATGGTTCGTCATATATTAGTACAGCAACTATATTAGAGTGAACCTATGTAAGTGTAGTTAACATTTATTATGTCTTGGGTATCTGGTTTACATGGATGTGCAGGGAAATCTAGTTAAAAAAAACAAATTGTGAAAATAAATTGACAATAGATAGGACATCTGGACAAGTGATAAAGTTATCTTTGTAAATCTTTTGGTGAGGACACAGTGTGTGTAACTTGTGGCTAAAGTAAGGGTTTCAGGATACTTGGGCCCAGATTTTCAAAACTGTCACACAAAGCAGTGCAGCACCCAAAGATGTGCAGGATAGCATAATATCTAAAAAGATTTGCCACTATCCTGTTCTCTCCCTAGCACTGGCGTACAATTAGGCTGCCGAGCGCCTTGCACACACCTTTACTCCATAGTGTCTAGAATAGAATTTGTACTGGAAGGATATCCTTCCATTACAAAATACTATGCCTAGACTAACTTAAAAACTTTTCCCATGGTGGATGTGTGCTGTGCAGTGCAGCACAAATGCATAGTGGGAAAGGTTTGGAAAAATTAAAGCATTTCTCCTTTTTAACACCAGCTTTCGAGTGGTGTTATTTTTTTGGTCCAAACCATGTCTACTATTGCTGTAAGATAAGTTTTGGAATCATGGGTGATTGCACAAGAATGCTCTTATTTTACCCATGGAACACCCCCTAGATGCACAAGAAAGCAAAAGAGCGCCCGAGTTATGGGTTTTGGAAATTTCAGCCCCTTTTAACATGCCTGCAATCAGTGACAGGGTGCACAGGCTCTGCCACAATTCCAAGGATTTCTCCTGGGGAGGGCAATGTCCCAGGGAATGACACAAAGCATTTCCCTGGACTCCAAAGGAAGTGGATATGCAGGGGCCCCCTCCCCCTTATCAGGATCACTAACCAGGAGCCCCCATCTCCCTGCGGGAAACAGCGTTTATAACGCTGTCAACACCACGCGGGTAGGTAACAACGCGGACGTTACATCGTCCGTGTTGTTACCACGCATGGCATTACATCGCAAGTCGTTTCTACGACTTGCGCTAGATGGCGCGCAACACCAAGGAATGTGTTGGATTTTAAATCCAACACATTCCCTACTGTTGCGCTAACTGGAGTAGGAATAGTAATTTATACTATTCCTAAGTCCAGCGCGCCATCTAGTGCAAGTCGTAGAAACGACTTGCGATGTAAAACCATGCGTGGTAACAACGCGGACGATGTAACATCCGCGTTGTAACCTTCTGCGTGGGATTGTATGTCGTAGTAACGTCATACATTCCTCCCTGCAGGCTGATGCAGCCAATATGCAGCCTGGTGAGGGCCAAAATGATGATCCGAGACCCTCACGACCCGATCTCATGAGAGAAGAAGATTCATAAGGAGCTCCACTGCACCCCCCTCCATCACCCCCCGGAATGGCTTTCAGCACCCCATAATGCCCTGCAGGCTTATTTGCATACATTTGTCTTTCTTGTGGTGGCCCAAGGAGGACAGGGACTCTATTAACCGGACGTTTACGGTAAGTAGGGGGTTGAATGGAGTGCAGTAGCCCCCCTCCCTAAAAGAATTTATGTTTACATGGTCAAGAAAATTATGAACCCCAGGATTTTCATTATTTTTTAAAGCACTCCCAAAGCTGGAGCTTTTGCTCTTCATCTGTCAGTGCAGCTCCCTCTATGGGTTTGTTCAATGGCTGCATTTTATGTGCCCTGAAGGTGAATAAAAAGGCACAGGCACATGTTATGTTCATTTCAAATGCTTTATCAATGGTATAATGCAGACAGTAATTTTTTATCAATCTTGAAATGCTTGATTGACATTAGTGATTACATTTACATGATTATTGATTACAGTGAACTGCTGGTGGTATTTAATATATGGATTATATGTCTTTTAATGTGATGAACCCTTAACAAAGCCAACAGGCGTGCCTTATATGTTGTTGTGATGCCCCTTGACAAAGCCAATAGGCCTGTTTTATTTAAAGTCATACTCCCCATAGTGTGGTGTTTTATATGTGATAGGTGGGCACTGTAATTTTGGGAGCCTTGACCCATAAGGGCTTAAATGCGACTTCTGAGTGTCACCAAGGTATTTCTCTCTGGCCTATGTATTTATCTGTAGGTTAATGCTTAATAATTTGCAGTGTGTGTGTAATAAATTTACTTTTCCTTCTCTAAAGTAAAAGTACTGACTGGGCAATTATTTATTGAGTGTTATTATTGCGTGCCAGCAAATGGTGATCACTAGCCCACACAACCATCCCCCCCTGAGTAGGCCTTGGACTGCTCTGTTTTGCTACCTCAATGGGGTGGTTGGCTCCCCGTAAGTTGAAATTGTGAACCTGTTACTTGCAAAGGCCTCACATCCTGCTCAACTAATAACAGAATTTCTTATACTCCTTCCTAGCACATTGTGTCTTGTGCCAACTGTACAGAAACAGCAGCACTTCACCATCAGGTAATTTCTCATTACAGGCATCTGATACTGCAGGGCTCAAAGAAGCTGTTCCGTACAGTGCATGAGCTTAAGTAAGGCAGTTTCTGTGGATGCATTGCAGTCTATCGGCTCCTCAGGTCACATCAAATCAATCTTGTATCCTCAGTCCTAGAGTTGATCCCTTACTATTACAGGAGGGTAGACACACTGAATTCTGCTGTTGGTCCAATCAGTGCACAGAGAATTGTCACAGTCAAACGCTGAAGGGACATTCTAACTTGGAGGGCTACTTTATATACAAACTTAGGGTCAGCTGGTGCCAGGCCATCCTGTTGCACAGATCTTTTGTGGCACTGGATGATATGGAGGGAACCAGCTCAGTCCAAAAATTCCAAGCAAATGCTTCAGTTTATACAGTCCAGTTCCATTATAACTAGGCATCCCATAAAAAGCTAAGTTCCACAGAATCCATGTTGATATCATACAGCTAATAATTCTTCTAGAGGACCTATATTAGTTCCAGACAACCCTTAGCCAGTCAGTGGCTACTGCTGGGGTTACAATTCTCTTATCAGAACAAGCACAAGATGTAGGATATACGTGCAGAGCAGGTCATTGTTCCACAGGAGAAAACAGGTGGTCAACCCATTGGCTTTTTTTTTCCAAGAGTTGCTACTTGAAGACCTAATGATGTCACATATTGCTCAAACCAGGCCAACAAAAGAACCCCCCTCCTGCCCATTAAAGTTAGTGAATAGAAACCAGAAGCACACCAGCTTGAGCTACCTTGACCTCTGCACGAAGGAAGAAGTCCAATGAATAATGTAGGGACATGCAGCCAAACAATGTCACAAGGACACCACTCTCTTCTATTGCAACTTCTATGGCTCCCTTCAGAGCCTTTTAAAGTGTATTTAGGGACACCTTTAAGTTCAAGCATACTAATGTACATGTTGTTTGTTGTAATTGAGATAGGCTGTTTTTCAAGACTTTTGTTTTGTGTGTATGGTGTTGGATGTCCAAGTCCCCACCTAAGCCTATATAATTGAACTTGTCAGTTCCCTCCATCCTACTTCACTTTTGTTCATGATTTCTAATTGCTAATTCCTACCTGAGCATCCAGTCCACACATTGGGTGAAAGATGGAGAATATAAGGGTCTCTTCCTGTGGTCTGTTTTACATTTAGGGCCAGGTAAGCCTTAAGGCCAGAACATCTGCCTTAATCACAACTCTCCTAAACCTGTCCTTGAACCTTCTTCCTGCACCTTCTTCACTTTTTCTGTAATGTAGGTGTAGTACTTCCACAGAATCTTAGATGGGAGCACTCTCTCTTGATTTCATAATGTCATTAACAGCAATGGGTTGTGCTATTCAATCTGCTGGGTGGACCCAAACACTCATGTATTATGTGTAGAGTCTATTAATTCCTTACATTTCTTGCAACTCTGGGTTGGACTCCTTAGACCATACAGCTGGTAGTATAACACTCTTTCTATGGGTAGTTCTTATGCTGCCCCTGCCTGGAACCCTGCTGCAAAAGCAAATGAAGGACGGAATGCTGAACAAATCAAACATTCACCCCCATCAAGAGATTTGGGTTAGATCCATCTTTCTTTCTCTCACCATCCCACTCCAGTTTGGACCCAGTCATATGCAAATCTGTCTTGACTCTGCTCCTCATGGGAACAGTCCAGTCCGAACTGCCAAGCCAAGTCCTTACTGGACTGGAAACAAGCATCCACGGACTGGGTTTGGGGAATCAGCCCTCATCACCTCATAGCATGGCTAATTAGAAGGACCAGTCCCATGTGATGCTGCTTTGCCAATCCATTGTTGGATGATTAATGGCTACTACTTTTCTTTTCCTGGATAGACATCTCTGAACATATACTATGACTGATCGTATAATGCCAATTCCCAAGGTTTGCTCCTCTGTCGCTTGTAGGTAGATTCTGCAGAACATATAAAGTGAGTGGTTGTATAATGTCCATTCCCATAGGTTGCTCTTCTGCTGCTCCTGCAGGAATGACCCTGTCTACATAACATGGCTAGCCGTAAAATGTCAATTCTCATAGGTTGCTCTTCTGCCACTCCTGGAGGACTGCACTGCTGATATACCGCACATGATTGCTTTATGTTCATTCCTTTAGATGCTCTTCTGCCATCCTTGGGCACTCCACACCATAAGGTTTGTCTGGTTGTATAATGTCCATTGGTATGGGTTTGTTTATTGTATTGTATAGTAATTACATTTATATAGCGCTTACTACCTCTGATGAGGCGTAAAAAGCACTTTTTCGGTGAGTAGCATGCTACTCCGGCACCCATAAAGGATTAGTGGTGAATTAGCATAGTGAAAATATGAAAGTAATTTGAGTGATGGATATGTTAGTCAGTTATTTGGATTGAGAAGGATAGTGGAGGGATAGAAGAGGGAAAATGGTTTGTATTTATATAGCGCTTGCTACCCTTGATGGGGTGTTGAAGCACTTTTTTGGCAAGTAGCACACTACTTCAGAACCCATAAAGGATTCGTGGTGAATTAGTACAGTGAAAATATGAAAGTAATTTGAGGGGTGGATATGTTAGTCAGTCCTGGCATGACAGATCAGATCATATAACATGGCTGGTTAGAAATGTCATTGCCATTTTGTGGTAACGTTGATGCTACTGTGACTGTTTAAAGCTTTACAATGAGCTAATGCATAATGGCTATTCTTTTCCAGCTCATGAATAGACTCCTCAGAACATATATCATATCTGGTTGTTTATTGCCCATTCCCATACAGTTGTTCCTTGATGTTTCTGAGTGGATCCTTCAGAGCACATACCAAGGCTGACTGCAAGATACCCCTTCCACTGAGTTGCTGCAGGATTGCACCCCTATAGCAGCACCATTCACTTCTAGGCACCGAGTATAGTCGTGTTCAGTGTAGTTTAAGCTGTATGGCACAGTCCAATCAAAAACTGCTAGGTATCTGCTTGCATGCATGACTGCAACTTTTCTTAAACTTTTCCCCTGGACCCATGCATAGGTGCAGCTACAGACTTGCTGCAGTATGATTTGAGCAGTCTCTGCAAGGTACACAAGACACTGAGTTGCCCACATATAGGCTACAAGACATTAACACAGTTTCTGTGCATCCATCCACTAACATTTAATGCTCAAGCATTGTATTAATCAATTCTTTGCACTTCAAAATTATGCATAGGCCCTGTGACAAAATCTGCCACCACTTGCCACTCGTGTTGTGGCCTGAAAATAGGGATGGTAGTTTCCTGTGTTAAATACATTGGCTGGGGATGGGGCCCTAGCTCCACTGAATCCAATATTCTGATTTGGAGCAAAAAACCTAAATCACTGTGACTCCCTTCTCAGGAGGCTCATGGCACAAGCCACCTGACAGGACAATAAAGCAGGTTGACCAGAAATTATACAAATAGGAGCAAGGCAGAACAGGATTATTTTAAAATAGGCTTTGAACCCTACACAAGGCCTTATTAAAAGTAGAAGACAGTGTTGGATAGGTTTAATACAAGACTACTAATCATTTTTACACAATGCAAGCCACAAAGTTTCTCTTTATATTTTTATCATATGTGTTGCCATTCCCCATATCACTGGTACTCAATCTATCACAAATAAAACAATGTGAATTCACATCTTGAACCTGTGATGCGAAGATTAACCATGCATATATTCATAAGGAACTCAACCTACTGAGTTGCATTACAGAGGGACTGCAAGAAGATGCATGGTGTAAAATTAGCAAGGTAGACTCTGTTACAAGGTATAGAATTGTTTCTTCACAAAAAACATGGTTGTGTAGATTTGTAGAAGATGCATGGTGGAATAACTTCACAGATTAAAGGCCATTTGGCGGGTTTAGTGAAGTAGGACAGGTTAAGGGAAAATTGTTTCTTCACAGAACAAGTAGTTCTGTAGATAATCAGAGGTTGCAGTTTAGAATGTATTTACTTCATGAGGAATTAGAACCGCATTTAGAGGCTTGCAGGTAACCTAATTGGTCTGCTGGTCCACTCTGCCTGCTGGGCCAGAAGATGACCCACCTCCATATCTCTAGCACAGGAACACTCTTCATTTTAGAAATCCTGTCAGTGTAAGCAGTGATGTCTTTACTGAAAATGTGTCTATTGCTGTGGCAGATGCACTTTGACAAAAATGAATGGTAAAAGGGCATGATAATGGTTCTGTTATGTGTGTTTGTATATATCGCACAAATCACCCTGGACGGTATCCTAGTGCTGAAGCAGGGGCTGTATAGCCCAAGCAAGCGTCAGGCTAGGTGAAGAGCCAGATATTCATTCATTTGCGGAATTCAAGAACTGAGGTGGAGGCTGATGAGCACAGGCAGGCTGTTCCAGGTAGGGGAAGGCATGACCGTCGGATCTGGCTCTGCATATGCGGAGGGTGTGTGTGAGTAGGAGTCTGGCTGAGCAGCGGTGTCTGGGAGGTTTGTGGAAGTTTGTGCCGGTGTTGAGGTACATGGGGCCAATGTTGTGTAAGGCTTAGCATGTGCACGTAAGGAGTTTGAAGAGTGCTCCTGTGTGGGCTGAGAGCCAGTGGAGCTTTTTAATGTGTGGGGAGATGTGAGTGTGGGATGAGCAATGCCACTGAGTTTTCTATGGTCTGGAGTCTTCTAGTCTTTTGAGTGTTGATTCCAGCATAGAGCGCATTGCTGTAGTCCAGCTTGCTGGTGAGTGACGGTTCTGCAAGTGTTGATGGGGAGCCATTTGAAGATATTCTTGAGCATCTTCAGTGCGTGGTTGTCAATTACTATTCCGGGGCATCTAGTAAAGGGTTTTTGATGCTGGAGCCAGCTGAGGCTCCACCGTGGGTGATTCCACCTGTAAATAGGTTCGAAACAACATGAACAGTGGCGAAGATCACCAGCGATTTACACTGAGACTTCCATTGCATCAAACTCTAAATGAGGCCCTTAGTAAGATTTGATTTAGCTAAAAGATAAATATTTTTTTCTTTGCAGACAAGGAGATACCGTGGGCCTGATTCACAAAGGGCCTCCACACTCGTGGTGGAGGACCCGCAGACGTGGGGGACTCTCCGCACTCGGAGCAGAATCGCCACAATAGGAATTCTCTTTGCGGGGATTCTGCTCCAAGTGCGGAGGCTCCCAAACGACTTCAGGGCCTCCGCCACGAGTGCGAAGGCCCTTTGTGAATCAAGCCCAGTATATTCGTAGAGGATGCATGGTGGTATGGATTAACCAAGTTAAATCCGTTGATGTCTCTTTATGGAGATATTTTCAATTAAAAGGTTAAAATGTCTCTTTGCAGAAGAGATTGCACTGTAGAATCATACAACACTCCGGAAGAGTTGATGGTATCTGGGGGCAAACATCCTCTTGAAGAAAAGATGGCGTGGGACACCCCATCAAAGAATATTAAAACTCTATCAGAGGAAAATTGAATGAAGTGATCCTTTTACCAAGAAACAAGACGACGACAAGTGCCAGAGGTGTGAGACTAATGCCTGGTTTATTGAACCTCTTACTTAAAGCAGGCCTGAACTCGCCTGGCTATGCCTCATTAGGTGAAGATGTTTAATTGAACGGAGCCAGCATTTATGTCTGACCAGGCCGCGCGCTGATGAGGAGAAAATTGATAGGAGACGAGCAGTCACCAGCAGGAGGTGCCTGGGCGCAGGAATTAAAAGCACCACAGCGCAAGGGAAGGATATTGCTGCTGTATATTATATTTGACATTTAGTGCCGGGTGTAATAATGCCTCCTTCACGTCTCGCGCTGTAGTCCCGCAGGTCTTCTTTTATATTTTAGAAGCTTTTGTGTTGCAAGCTAATAAAAAATAAAAAAAAAATCTACGCGCCGCAGTACGGCCTGGAATGGTTGCGTTTTTTAAACACTCTTGTTTTTTTCCTTATTTGTTTTGAATACTGCCATTTCAGCACCAGGCTCGCCGGCACAGCTTGGGCGGCTTTGCCCTGCTTTCCTCAAAGCGCTAAGGATTCTGGGGCTGTTTGTGTGAGGCGCACACTGTGGGCTGTTTCTTTCAGGGATGGCGCAGGCCTCTCGTGGGGGCCTGCTGGACAGACTGCTTGAAATGATAACGCAATGAATGCGCCTCCTGCCACCCTGGGCCTTCGCCTTAAATCAGCTCCCGGAGACAGAAACTCAATACAGTGGAGCATGTTTTCAGATAAAGCTCAGAGCATGAGCTGTGCGGATTTGAAGGTATTTGTTTTGATGAATTCACCTCCCCCCGCTAGCTTTGTAGCTTTATCTCATATATTTTAATACAGTAAAGGCATATGCCCTCGGTGAGTTGAATTTAAGCAGTAATCTGAACCTCACATTGAATTGCTATCAGTTACAAGCATTTTCAATTGTTTGCTTATAGTGTTTTTTTTAAATCAAAATCTCTCGGTAAATAATTCATTTTTCAAACAGTAGGCATGCTGAGAGGTGATAAACAAAGGAACTTCACCCATTACCCCCTCATGGGTCCTCCCCGTCCCAGTCCTTACTACGTGAGGCAGTCCTGCCTCCACCCAGCCAATCACAACGCCAGTATTTTAATATTACATAAGCCCCGCCCACCTACCGCCATGCCTGTTTTTTTTCTGCTCCGACGGACGGTCGGAACGCTGGTGCTCCCGGTTCCTGTTTCCTGGTCTGGATTTTCTTCAGGACGGTGCCGTGAGTGTTTGAAGTTGCAGTTTTGTGTTCTGCATTGTTTTTCTTGTTGTCGGCGCGGCCGCTCCGGTATTCCGGTCGACCACGCTCCTGTTCTGGGGTCAGGGACGCTCCCCGTTCATGTGCTGGGCTGGGGCGGGGAGTTTTGTGGTTTCCTGGCCCCGGGTCGTTCCGGCGCTGGGGCTCTCGTGCAGCGTCCGGCCCCCGCGGCCATTGTCCTTTGATCTATGGCTGTGGGTGGAGACTACAGGGCTGCCCTTTTTTTTTTCACTCACCTTTTGCGTGATTGGGTGATTGGGGGCAGTATTTTTTGGGGGTTGCTGGGCACTTCCTTTGATTGTGTGGTGAGTTCCTGTTGGTTTGACACTGGATCTCTCGCCATGAGTGAAGGGGCTTCTTCACCTGTGCCTGCTAAGGCGATTTCGAAGCAGCATAATGTTCAGGATCTGCAGGAGGATGACGTCTTGCAGATTTCTAGGGCGTATTTACAGGACTTGATTGTATCTGCGGTCCAGTCTGCGCTGCTGGAGCCTGCAGCTAAGCGGGCTAAGGATGATGAGGACGACATGGACATTTCCCCTAAGGGAAAGTACGTCCGGGGCAAGGTTTTTTCTGACATGCTGGTCCATATTCGAGAGGTGCTTGGGTTTGACCCTAAATCCCTGGCTGAGGAGGGATTTTACGCTCAATATAGTTCCTCTGTGGTGGATGACCTCCCCTTCCATGATGTCCTGAAGGATATCCTCGCAAAGGAGTGGCTTGAGGTGGATAAGCAGGGTATTCCGCGATTCCTGGGGAAGCGGTATCGCTTGGCGGACTTTGATTCCCAGTTTCCTGCGATTCCAAAAGTTAATTCTCTTTTGTCCTCTATGGCTTCCGCCTCTTCTTCCTCTTTGTCCTCGGAGGAGGCTTCCCTTTCAGACCCGGTGGAGCGTAAGGTGGAGTCTGCTCTCAAGCGTTCTTACGCCGCTTCTCACTTTGGGATACGTGCTAGCACTTATGCGGCCTATGCTTCGCAGGTCCTGCTTAAGGATTTCGAGAAACTGTTTGACTGTCTTCAGGATCAGGGGGACCCTACTCCTGTGTTGGCTCAAATGGAGGTGTTGGCACAATTCCTCTCGGATGTCACTTTTGATTCTTTGTGGGCTTTCTCCTCGGCTGCTGGGGCAGCGGTGGCTGGAAGGAGGTCTCTGTGGACAAAACCTTGGCGTCTTGAGGCTGCACAGAAGGCCTTAGTCCATAAACTGCCTTTTGAGGGTCCCCGTCTTTTTGGGGATGCTTTGAATACGATGGTGCAGCGCTCAGCGGAGGAAAAGAAGTTGTTGAAGCCTTTTCAGCCTGCTCCTAAGAAAAGGTCTTTCTTTCAGAAGCAGGGGTTTCAAGGGGTTTTGTCTTCTCAGCCCTTTCGTGGTCGGGCCCGTGGTCGGGGGCCGCGTACCATTATAAATCCCGGCCTCAGCAACACACAGCAGCAGCAGCAACAACAGCCTCCCTCTGGTGCAGGACAGAAGTGACTATGCCGTTGTGGGGGCTCGTCTCCGTTTGTTTCTGGACCGTTGGTCAGCTCTGATTTCCGACCAGTGGGTCTTGTCTGTCATCGAGTGGGGTTACCAGATTCCCTTCCGGGGCCCTCCCCTCTGGATTGTTTCCTGGTTACCCCGTTGTCAAGAGACCCCGTGCGGCGCTCTGCCATGTTGTCCGGCGTCGCCATGTTGTTACGGAAAGGGGCTGTGGTGCCGGTTCCAGTGGAAGAAGTGGGCCTGGGGTTCTATTCCCATCTGTTTCTGGTTCCAAAGCCCGATGGTTCCTTCCGCCCCATATTGAATCTCCGTTCCCTGAACAAATTGGTGCGGTTGGATCATTTTCGGATGGTCACGTTGCAGTCCGTCATTCCCCTCATCCAGGAGGGCGATTTTTTGGCGTCTCTGGACTTAGAGGACGCTTATTTTCACGTTCCGGTCCATCCTGCCAGTCAGCGGTTCCTGAGGTTTGCTGTTCAAGGGAGGCATTTCCAGTTTCAGGTTCTGCTGTTCGGCCTCTCCACTGCTCCCAGGACTTTTACCAAGGTATTGGCTCCTGCTGTGGGGGTTTTGCAACGTCGGGGTTTCTCTGTGTTTCCCTATATTGATGATTGTTTGGTCTCTGCTTCCTCCTTTCCTAAGGCTCTTCTGGCGGTGGAGGCTACGCTGACCCTGTTCCAGGAGCTGGGTTTCAAGGTGAATCTGGCCAAGTCTCATCTGGATCCTGTTCAGAGGCTGCAGTTCATCGGGGGTCTGTTCGACACGTCTCTGGGGGCGGTGTTTCTCCCTCCTGTTCGGATCCTTTCCTTACAGACTCTGTTGCGGGATCTCTTAAGCCGTCCCTCTGCCCCGGCTCGTGTTTGGTTGCGGGTCCAGGGATTGATGGCTGCAACCACTGCTGTGGTTCCTTGGGCTCGCCTCCATCTCAAGCCCTTGGTGACTCATCTGTTGGCTCGGTGGGACCCCTCCCGGGCGGATTACGAGACTCTGGTTCCTCTTTCTCCTGCTCTGGTTCTGGACTTGGACTGGTGGCTTTGCACTCCCAATCTGGAGAAGGGGGTGCGGTTTTGTCTTCCCCCTCCCCTTCTGTTGACTACGGATGCCAGTCTTTGGGGTTGGGGGGCCACCTTGGGGTCCTTGGAAGCGAAGGGTCGGTGGTCTCGGGGGGACAGCGCCCGTTCCTCGAACTGGCGGGAGTTGGCGGCCGTCTGGGAGGCTGTGCAGTTCTTTCAGGTTCATCTCCACGGGTCGAATCTGTTGGTTCGTACCGACAATCAGGTGGCTCGTTGTTACTTGAACCGTCAGGGGGGGACGAGGTGCGCGTCTCTGAACCTGTTGGCCTCCTTGATTTGTGCTTGGGCGGAATCTCATCTGTTGGCCTTGAGGGCGGTGTACATTCTGGGACAGTTGAATTTTCATGCGAACGCTTTGAGCCGCAACCTTCCATCCTCTGTTCTGTACCATCTCTCTCTTCCTCTGTTTCAGTCCCTTTGTCTTCGGTTCGGGACTCCCTGGATCGATCTCTTTGCCTCTCCTCACAACGCTCTTCTACCCCGGTTTTGTTCGGAGGTGCTGTGTCCTCAGGCTTGGGCGGTGGATGCTCTATCAATTCCCTGGCCTTCGGGCCTTCTGTATGCGTTCCCTCCTATTCCCCTCCTCCCAAGGGTGCTGCAGAAGATTCGGGGGAGAGGGTTTCGGTCCTGTTGATTGCTCCTTTCTGGCCTCGCCGCATTTGGTTTCCTCTCCTGTGGCGGCTGGCGGAGGGTCGGTTTGTCCGGCTTCCTTTGTGCCCGGCTCCTCTTCAGTTTCCGCTCCTGTCTCTGTCTTGTCTTCGTCGTTTGCAGCTGACGGCTTGGCTCTTGAGCGGTTGACGTTGGAGTCTTTGGGCTGTTCCTCTGTGGTGGCTCGTGACATTCAGTTATCGCGGCGCCCTTCGACCCTTAAGTGCTATGGTCGACATTGGGGTTCTTTTGTCTCTTGGTGTTCTTCCCATGGGGTGGATCCTGTGCTGGGGGATCCTGCTTCTGTGTTGGATTTTCTCAGGGATGGTTTTTTGTTGGGCCTTTCCCCTTCCACTTTGTCTGCTCAGTGGGCGGCGGTCCGTGCTTGTAGGGGTCCTGGGGCCTCATTGGAGGTTCTTGCTCCATTGGTCAGTCGGCTTCTTCGGAGTTTTCGGCTTCGTCGGCCGGTCTCTCCTGTGCTCGTTCCTTCTTGGGATTTGCCTACTGTTTTGCGGGGTCTGCAGTTGCCCCCTTTTGAGCCTTTGCTGGAGGCGGATTTGTTGTGGCTGTCCGCTAAGGTGGCTTTTTGCTGGCCATAACCTCCGCTCGCAGGTTGGGTGAGTTGGGTGCCTTGCTCATTTCGTTTCCTTATTTGCAGTTCCTGCAGGATCGGGTCGTTTTGCGGCTTGATCCGGCTTTCCTGCCTAAGGTTTCTTCCAAATTTCATTTGCAACAGGAGGTGATTCTTCCTGATTTGCCTACTGTGGGGGATTCCCTTGTTCCCCCTTCCTTGGATGTTCGCAGGGCTCTCCAGATTTACCTCCAACGTTCCCTGGGGTTTCGGGTTTCTCCTTCCCTGTTTGTCTCCTGTGGGGGTGTGGCTAAGGGGAAGAAGGTTTCCACTTCCACGATCAGTCGGTGGGTGCGTTTGGCGGTCTGCCAATCTTATAGGTCTTTGGATCTGCCTCCTCCGTCTCAGGTGCAGGGCCGTTCGACGCGTTCTGTGTCTGCTTCCTGGGCTGAGGCGGCGGGGGTCTCTATCCAGGAGATTTGTAGGGCAGCCACCTGGCAGTCCCATCACACTTTTGTGCGGCATTATCGGCTTGATGTTTTACATGCCTCTGCTGACAGTTTTTCTGTTGGCGTCTTGAACGCTGCTGTTCGTTAATCATTTCTTGATTAAAGTTTTGTACTTTGCATGGATCCCTGGTGTCCTGCGTTTTTGTTGGTTCTCTGCTTGTGAGTTCCTCACGTAGTAAGGACTGGGACGGGGAGGACCCAAGAGGGGTAATGTCTTGTTACTTACCGGTAATCTTCATTACCCCGATTAGGGTCCTCCCCGTCCCAGTCCTCTTCCTCCCTCCCTCCCGCTGTGTTTGTGTCGGAGTCTTGTTGATAACAGGCATGGCGGTAGGTGGGCGGGGCTTATGTAATATTAAAATACTGGCGTTGTGATTGGCTGGGTGGAGGCAGGACTGCCTCACGTAGTAAGGACTGGGACGGGGAGGACCCTAATCGGGGTAATGAAGATTACCGGTAAGTAACAAGACATTACTGATGTAACATGCTAATCAAACAGAAAAGAATCCGTGTTCTCTTTGCTGGGATATTGTGAAATGGAGGCCATTTTAAAATCACTACTCACTTGTGACAAATTATTACAAGCAATTAAGAAATCCATTGTTCTTATTACATGCACGTTCTGATGTCAGTACATGCCTCCCTGAGAAAGTAAAGGAAAATGCCCTTGTTGGGAGACATAATGGACTTCCATATTTTCTATATTTTTTTCAAGGGCCATTTCTTAATTACAATGTTGATGTTAATGCCAGGTCACCACTGTTGATTAAATCACTACATGTTGTTCAGCCTTTCACAGGTCTTTTAACCCAGTGGGGAATGTCGCCCCCTGTCTTCATTTGGGTCAGTGCAGGCATTGACCAATGACATAGTAATTTAAAATAATTTAAACACGAGGCATGGGACCCACCAAACCAGTTAAGATAGTAAAGACAGCTATAACTAAAGTGCACTAGTCCCCTCACATACCTGATCCCCCGTGCGATTTCACATGCTGCACTAATGACTATGCCCCTGGCATTGACGCTGGTGAAAGACATGCACCATGCAGTTCACAATTTTTGAAGCTTCACATTTTCTTTCAACAACATAAATGCTAAATCCATTCTTTGTTTCACAGGTAATCCGGTTCAACCAGTTCCGGATTACCAAAGAGGCAAAGTAGGCACCGGCCTACGGGCCCCACACCTTTTAAGGTTCCCGCGAAAATGGACCAAAATGATATTGATTTGATCTTGAAAGAAAATTACAATCAAGCTTTCCTAAATATTGTTTTCAAAAGATTGGAAAAAATGAATCAACTCAAAGAAACTAAAACTTTACATTAAAGACTCTATAGAGAAAATATTGTATTAATGTAATGTACCCATTAACAACTTAAAGTACATAAACCAGAGACATCAGATTCCCATAACAGTTTGTCTCTTAAAAGCTCATCTTCTGGCAGTTGTTAGTTTGTGAAAAAATAGGGTGCATTGGGTATTAGGAGATAATTTGGGAGGAGGGGCCCGAAATTTCGACTTCCTAGGGGCCGCCACAGGGTTTAATGCAGCACTGAGCTCATCCAAACACTGCCAACATCTGCTAACAGTACCAAAGAGTCAGCATCTAAAATGTCATTTCCACTGAGGATTTGTTATTCTTTTGACAGTGCTTTCTGCTAAACGACAAGACTAGTAATCTCATTGTTTCTTCTAGGTAGACACTGTTTTTGCAAAGGCATTACAGGTGTCGTGTAGCTCCTATAAAAAGTATACAGGATCTGCGCGTTTAGACAACATACACTGTAGGATTGGTGTCAGACTGATTCCGGACACCCCCACCGGCTATGCTGGCTTTTGTACCAACTAGCTCACAGTGCCACTAGAATCTCCTCTTACAAAGGAGAGAATAGTTCTTGGCAACCATCGAACATGACAACCCTGATCCCGCAGGACCATGGAAACAATATACTACCTTTCGCTCAGTCACTCGTGCTTACTTAGTCTGTCTCAGAGTGATACACAGAATAAACAGGCAGGGCGTTTTCAATTAGCATTTATTGAACAGTTGTTATTCTGGTGTAGAATAGATGAGCTGCAACAACCGTTAGACAGTATAAGATATAAATGATTAGCAGTACTATAAAGGTGAATGGATGGTATAGCTCTACCATCTTACAATAGTCATGAATACACACAAGTATATAAAACACGTGATAAAAAGATGCGTACTCCTACGATGCTTCCCTAACTAGATGTTTCTACATGTACCTAGCATGTGTGTAGGTGTTAAGCCAAGAATCCCTCTAGGATCTAGTCAACCCCATTACCTGAAGTGAGAGACTGTGGGACCCTGTCCTGGTCTTGAGTGGGACACCCCGCGAGGGATGTTAGACCACTGCGAGCTGGAGTATCTGCATGCAGAAACCTCAGCTTCTCTGATCAGTGTGTCGGCCGGGAAGTCTCGGTCTCCTCTGTCTATCTTAGCGAGATGTGATGTATAAAGACCCATAGGTCTCCCCAGGGGTCCTACCTCGCTGTATTATTGTGTCAGCCTAAGGATGATGTTGGGCATGAACTTTGTACATAGATATTATACAGGAGATGGTAGTCCTGCTGTGCTTCCAAGAATCCTCATGCATAATGTATGAGATTTCGAACTATGGAAAACCCGCGTTCTGAATTCAGTGTCGTATCTAGGTAAAAGGTCAGTCCCTGTAAACCATGACAAGTGTAATGTAGGGAAGAATATAGGTGAAGGGTAATGAAGTTACCGGGGCCTATATTATGGTACCTATATTGAATATAACACAGGGAAGATGAATATGTTAGCCTCGTGAGGTTTACTCTGAGGTGTGGACACGTGTGCTTTGCTTGTGTCAAGATCTCAAATCACAGTACACGTTGCACAGTGCACAGTTCATAGTTTTGTGTCTGACTGGGAACTATTTTGTGTCACAATCATGAGTTAACCCACATTTCTGACCGGCACAAACAGTGAGACGTCATTCAAGCATGTTAATTGCCAATCGATTTCCTCCTGCCAAAAGGATAGATATTTGGTCCTGTCTGTAGGCGTGATTCCTGAGTCTAGTATAAATACAGGGGGCCTGATTCACAGAGGTAATTGTACACTGTTGTGTAACTTTACTATTTTTTTGGTATTCCCAAACTACAAGTTAATAGTGAGTTTATGACTGCGGAGACTCCGGAGTCGAGACAGAGAACTCAGCATAAAAAGATTGGCCTGGCCCAGAATGTGGGTCCAGTTTTATGAATGACTCCCAATAATGAATTCCCACACATGGATCCTTTTGTAGTAGGATGGTGTTAACAAGCTTTCACACTTACCAAACAGAGAACATCAGTCCCTCCCTGAAGGCTATCCTGTGGCAGAAATAACAAGAGACTTAAATTAACTCTCTGGGTGAGTCTGTAACACATGTCACACTCCTATGCTTTTCCTATAGCACTGTTCCGCTGATGAAAGCAGTTAATGGGGAAATCTTTTCTACTTTTTCTAAGCGCTGTAAATGACAGATGTTACTATTACTCAGTTCATGGTACTCAAATACTGACCTAGGGAATGATGAAAGCAAACACAAAGAGATGATGGACGGAGCACTGAAACTTTTCAGACATTCACTCCCAGCCACAGATCTGGATTGGATCCATCATCATTCTTTAGCTCACTTCACCACCCCAGTTCAGACCCAGCCAAATGCAAATCAGTCTTGACCCTGTTCCTCATGGGAACAGTCCAGCCCAAACTGCCAAGCCTTCCCTGGACCGGAAACAAGCATCCTGGGACCGATTTCGGGGTAACACCCATCATCAGTCAGGCTAGATTGAATCCAGTGGAAAAGTGAGCAAGGAACCCACGTCTGAGCATACCCTGCCAACTTAGGGTGAACAAAGCAAACACAAAGAGATGATGGACGGTGCACTGAAACTTTTCAGACACTCACCTCCAGTCACAGATCTAGGTTGGATCCATCATCATTCTTTAGCTCACTTAGCCTCCCCAGTTCAGACCCAGCCATATCCAAATCAGTCTTGACCCTGTTCCTCATGGGAACAGTCCAGCCCAAACTGCCAAGCCAGGTCTTCCCTGGACTGGAAACCAGCATCCCGGGACCGGTTTCGGGGTAACACCCCTCATTAGTCAGGCTAAATTGAATCCAGTTGAAACGAGAGCTAGGGAATGATGAAAGGCTGGGTCAGCCTTGATACCTGAACTTATAACTTGTGATTGCTGCTTGGTTCACTTGGCGTGAGTTCAAGTTGTTAAGCTATCCTTCTGCACAGCTGAGGAATAGAGATTTCAAGAGGACAATGGAATCTTTTTCTTGATATGGCAGGGAATTCAGTTAAAAATGAAAGTTAATTTTTAAATAAAAGATTTTATTTCGTAAGTAGATGCTTGGTTTCATACATTACATATTAATATACTTAATTCCATCATAGGCTAAAAGACAGCAATATAAACAGATACAGATGGGCCTGATAAAAAAAACAAACATACAACTTGGGTATGCCAATAAATGGATTTTTGTCAGCAAAATCACAATCCTGATTTACAGATTTAAGATTGGCGGGATTTTACCTATGCAAATACAGGATGTGACTGATTTGTGGGCATTACAAAGATGTTTGACCTGCAAAATTAGGTGAACACTCACAAACTTGTTTGTTTCCCACATATGAAATGCTCAAAAGTGTACTACTGTGAAGAAACACATTTGTTAGTAAGTGCTGTAAAAATAATCATGGAATTCAAATGTACTCATCAGGGAAATTGGGTGAAAAAGTGGATTAACTTAGCCCCAGATAAAATGACAGTTTGGCATTTGGACACTGAACTCGTTCCTGACCAAAAAGGACATTATTAAGGCCATTTAGTGCAATCTAGCATCCTTAAGCAGTCACACGGCAGCTGCCTACAGTTGCAATGTCCACGTAAAATGGCACATTTTTGTGTTAAAATCATTCAACAAAACTATTCAAGATTATGGGGCTGATTTATTTGTAAGCCGACAACCCATGGGTCCACCATGAGGACGGAATAAATTACTCCAATCCCTGTATTGGGAAGGCCGCCCACCTAATATTTAAATGACCATCAAGTAGGCGGTCATTTATAAAGGCATTGGCACGGCAGTTCTTGTCAATGCATTTTACTGTGTGTTACAGGGTTGCGTTGGAAGGACAGTCATGTTTTTATCTTTTCAAAAAGAAAATCCTGAAACTTTATTTTATTTTTGAAAAGGAAGAAAGTTATACTAAGCATTATAATTGTTTTACTGTTTCTTACTGTCAGGTTTTCCCTGGCGGTAAGAAAGAGTAAAAAGGACTACATGTCCTACCATTTAAATTGGGCCGGTTTTACTGTTGTATTACTGTTTCTTACTGTTAGGTTTTACCTGGTGGTAAGAAGCAGTAAAAAGACTTTATCAAGCCCAATTCCGCCGCTTTAGCGGCCGTTTTCGGCAGAAAAGCGGCGATGTAAATATCGCTCTATTATCAAGGACACGCTGACGCGTGTTTCCTTGAGGTAGCAGCCGTCTTTTCTCCACTTTGCATGTCAGCGATAAATATCGCTAATGACATGCAAAGTGGGCGTTCCTCCCTAAACCTACATGGAAACAGTCGCAGACACATCTACTCACTATTTACAATGCGGCCCGGACACGTGACGCGATAAAAAAAGTCGCGCTAAGCGGGGTTATCGCAGGATTTTAACACCTGCTTTATTCTTGACTTAACCATCATTTGCATGGGAGGTGGATTGAATGGTTAAGTGCACACTTGCCTATTAGCAAGCTGTTCAGTAGCGATGTGCAATTATCGCTGCATTTCCGACGTTATTGCCGGTTATCGCCGTCTATCGCAGGATTTTACATCGCCTGTGAGCTAAGCGTTGCTGATACGCCGCTAACACGGCGATGTATTCCAGCGATATACGGCGATAATGAAAAACGCGCTAAGTGCGTTTAGCGATAATTATCGCTTGTCCTTGTTAATATGCCCCCACATGTTCGCCCATCTGCATTGGGCGGGTGGACATGTAGCCATTTCTCTGGTGGGACTTACTCCCCTGGGCCGTCAGAGAAGTTTGGCCACGGTGGAGGCAGAGTAGTCTCTGCTGTTGCCAAACCGAATGTCTGCCTGCATTTAAATCGGGCAGGCGTATGGACTTTCAATTTGGTGGCATGTATACTCTGTCGCCATAACAACAGAGTATACATACCGCCAATATATAAATCGTGCCCTAAGTTGCATAATTAACATTGAATGGAAGGTCATTTTATTTTAACCTTCAAGGGTAATTAATGCTAAGCCATGCTAGTTCTTGGGGTGGAGCATCCAAGGAGAATTATTGTAATGCTTGCTACTCATGGAATCGTTGCAAATTGCTCAAATAAATGAACCAGGTAACAAGTGACATTTAGTAGTGTGGTGAAGCATCTTTCATACAGAAGGAGCTGTAATGTTAGAGAAGTGATGGCAATTGAGATTAATGAGAAGGGTTGTTTAAAGCGAGAGCACATGTTCTTCTGTGGGACATGTCGGTGGTCAGCTAGCATGCCTCAGAGAATGTGAATTAAGCAGTGATACCTACTGAATTTTCCTGAGAGAATTCCTGATTTTTGATGGTCATGGTTGACTTGTATGCCAATCTAAATGTTGCTCAATGACCAGTTTTCCTCCTCACAGGGGGAGATAAGAGACGCAGGAGGAGGCCTTCCATAACTGTTGTGATAATAAAATCCCTACCTCCAATCCCTCCCTGTAAAATAGTGGCTCCCAGAGTAGCGTTCCTTTATGCCCAGAACTGGCCAGAGGAAACTGTGATAGATTTTCCACTGATATTTTTAGCTCAAAACAAATAATCGTAATTTGTGTCGCCCAGAATTGTTTAAATTTTTTCTAAATAGAGAAGAGTATGACAACGGTTGTGAAATCATTGAATGCAGCCAGACACTCAGCATTGTCACATCGAAAATTCATTTAGCTAAATTACAAATCATGAATTTCGTTGTGGATTATTTGGATTTTTATGACTCTGACAATCAAATTTATATTTTTTGTACAGTGGGTTGCCAAGCCTATTTTTTTTTTATCTCAGCAGTCGTAATTGTAATCCTAGTAAATGTGAAATTCGAAATTGAGTGATAAAATAGAAACACACCCGTGTGTGGCATTAACAAATACTTGGAAACACCACAAGCGCAAGCAAACTGTATTACAAATCATGTGTTTTCATTAGTAGTCAAATTAGTGCAAAGTAAAACAAGTCGTTTTCAGAAAACATTTTAAAAATAGATTTAGGAGCACATATATATTTATAGAACGATGTCTAATGTTCACAACACAGACGCCTGTTAAAAACATGTTCACAGGTTGACAATATAATTAGAGCACAGTTGTATTTTAATTGCCCCCCCCCCCTCCATACTTTACTTACCAGTTAGGGTCTCCCATCAGAGGCGCTCAGTCTTGTGGGTGGTGTGGGGCTGAGGAATTAAAAGACGAATTGTAGTCAACAGATACACAAGTAAAAATACCTTCCAGACAAACAAACTTTGCCTTACGAGCAGAACCTATCAAGCATTGGCAAAGCCAATCAGTCTGGGCGGCTGCCAGACTTTTACCTTTCCCAATGCTTGAGTTGTTTTTTCTTTGTTTTTGTAAAATGTTATTTTTGGGGGTGTTGTGGGCCCCCAAAAATATATTTACAAAAAATGTCTAATAGCAAAAATATGTTTTAGTCTCAAAAAGCACAAATTGCGAATATAGCTTCTTCCATATAGCGCGCTACTTTGTGCGTGGAGGTTCTTCTTGTGAAGGAGCAGAATGCCATCACTTACAGGAAGTTAGCCAATGGTCGAAGTGCCCCATTGTCCCAGGCTGTATGCTTTAGTGGGTGTAGGAAACGTGAATGACACAACAACCGACCAATGGATGAAGAGGGGTGGCTGAAACCACTATATTAAGTATATTACATGGATACTTCAGTAAAATCAAAATGTTCTGGCTAACACCAGAACTAAAAAGACGTATCTGGTAATATATGACACCAGCATTATTTTCCAGGTGATATAAATGCATGTTATGTGTAAGGTTCAGTACATCTAATACTGCATCAAAAACATTGTAGGTGTCCAAAGCACAAGACCCTGTGGTTTCCCAACAGTACATAACGTTTGTTCGTCTCCCAGTGCAATTCTTGCCCTTGGGAGTTACATTGCCATCACTGTTCGTTCATGTAAAAGGTCAGCATTTATTCAATCTCTTGTGTCACAGAAGAACGTTTTTATGCATCACCTACCTAACAAGCATTGACAAAGTCAATAGATTCGGCAGAGGGCAGCTGCTGTGATGGTTATTTTTTTTAATGTTTACTGCAAGTATGTGCCACAAAATAAAAAGAAGGAAAAATGAATCTTGCTGCCTAAACGTGGAGGACATATGACTGCAATACAGATTTTAAAAATCAAAGTTAACTATCACATGTCATTTTATTATAACAGGATGGGTAATTCCTAACAGGTAAGTGTATTTAGAACAGTTATGCAAACCCTAACTCATCTGAATAAAAATATGATTATTATTCACACACGGCAAAGAGGCTTCTGGTTTTCCTAACCTGAGCACATAATTTAAACAAAAAAAGACGATTAAAAGATAAAATTATGATACTGATTTATGTTACTGAGCAATTTCATACCTACTGGTTTTCATCTGCATATGTGTTTACCTATCAGTATGCACGATCTGTTTGCGTGGTCTAAATATCATAGTTACATTTTCTAGACTTTCTGCACAACAGTCTCAACACTTAAATCCGAACACCACAAAAAATCACTGAACAACATGAACAATAACATTTCAGTGTTAAATACACATAATACTAAGGGCCTCATTACGATGTCGGTCGGATTTGCCTCCGACCGACATCGTCGCGGATGCGGAACCGACCAACCGACGGCCGGTGGTCCCTACACTGGAATTAGGTGCGGTCACAAACTTCCATTCTACAATGGGAGCTTGTGCGGCAGTCCGAAACTGCCCGCAGCACAAGCTCAAATTGCACAATGGAAGTTTTTGCACATCCCTGCACCGTGTGGCAGGCACCTCACAATCGGAGGGCCAGGGTATAAGGGGGCCCTGCTAGGGGCCCCCAAAGTCACTTTCCGACATCCTGTATATGTCAGAAAGGTAAACATGGAAAGGCTGTGGGAAACCAACATCATAATCCTGATGGTGGAAACACCATCTTTAAGAGATTATGAGCTTCTTCCGACTATACCATGAAGGAATGCCTGACTAGAAGGGTGGAGAATTGCAGTGTGGTGCATGTGGAAGGCATTTTTGTATTGTACGGACATGCTCTCTGCTCCGAGATCACAGAAAAAAAATTGAATTTCAACGTTTTATATGATTGGCTTTTAATATCTGTTTGGATAGATCTTTTAAATGCTTTTTATTAGCCACTCTCCCAGTACATGATTAGATAACAATCTGCTTCATAGCTTTTAGATCGCATGCGCTATAAGCATTGTTCTGCACACTTAAACTACCTTGCACAGGATTAAGCGGCTATTTATCCTCAGGTATTATTTATGACTCCAAAATTTTCATTGAACTTATTTAAAACTGATTTTATCGACGCTCGCAACTAACACAACATGCATTACATGTATAGTTTGCACAACCATGCCACTTTTGCACACCAATGATTTGGTTTTAGCCTCAGCTCTGTCCACGAACTTTTAATTTTTATGGCATCTATTTAAATGTGGCTTAGCATGTGCTATACTCCCTGAGCTTGTTTATGTCTGTGATGGCAACTTTCACAGTCTTCTCTCTCGATAAAACTAGATTTATATTTAAGCTTTCATACACACATTGTAGTGATTTTAACTAATTATGCACTAAAGAAATATTGACTGACTGACTGGCATGACTAGAGCAGTTTTCTTATCCTGTTCTGGGCTGCAGCGCCTAATTCTGTTTGGTGACAACAGAAGCATCCACCCAGTCCCGGTGCTAGATGCAGCATTCAAGACAATTCTCAGTATACTCCTGGTGAGGCAGTTGAGGGACCCGCAGGGGTGGACTATGTAGCCACTGAGGATAACGATTTTGTGAGCCACACCAGAAAAGGACAAGCTTCAATTGTGCTCACTAGCTGTGTGTGGAACAAAAGGTGGTGCACAAGAGAAGAGTAAGCTGGTGTTTATTGGAAGCACACTTGCAGCAGCCCACCCAAGCCATGAGACTGACCACCTAGAGTGAAAGGGGCTGGGATGCACACAAACAAAATTCGCAAGTGCAAGTGTCTCTCGTGTTAGAATGATGCACACTGAGACTTGGCAGCCAAAATAAGAGAAAGTGCAAGGATAGCGCATAGCTCTATAAGATCAAAAAAACTATGGGGCTCCCTTGCACCACCCGTACGCCACTTTTTCCCATGTTACAAATGAAGCAACAGCAGCTTGTAAATAAGCCCCTACATGTAAAGATTACAATACAGTGGACCCAGAATACGGTGCATAAGCACAATGCAGTGCTATATTAATTTGCTTTGCTCGAAATATCCAACTATGGTCCTAATTACAGATTGGATAAAGGGGGTAAAGTCCAACCCCAGCTCAAATGGAAGTTTGTCCCGGCTTCAGAACGCCCATTATTCTGATAAATTTCAGCAAGAAATCTTGGGTAAAAACATGCAGTAAATTCTGGTACCTGTAGAATTCAGTCCAGAAAAAAAAAAAATCCCACCGACAATTTCTCATTCTCCAGAGGAAAATTTGAATAGGAGATATTCATCAGGCCCAGTAGTCACCACACCCTATGATTCTGATATTTTCGGAATCCAGTGTATACTTTATCCTTTCAGGCCCACTAGTATCATTAACCTATCACTATTAAGAATTTCCTCAAAGCTTTCTTGCAGAGCAGAGATTTAGGCATAGCCATTCAAGGTCATAAAAGACATGAATGTCGCTTTCACTGAGCCTGAGATGAACCAGTGACTTCTTCTGGTTCCTTTAAAATGGTAATTCAACTAGGTCTAAAAGGGATGGATGCACGGCAGATTTTCAAGACTGACGCTGTGTCACGGTGTTCCATCTAGATTTGCTGCATGCACATTTATTTGAAATGGATATTGTGAGTCTCTGGTATGGAACCCTCCCTCCTGAGCCACTGTTGAACACCAGTGCTTTAGAAAAAGTCAACATCCATGTTGATTATTCGGATCCCTCTATGCGGGGTAGTGTCTGACTCTTCAACACAGGACCATTGCCTTCTCTCCACTCACAGTACCCTGCCCATAATGCTTTTATCCTCTTCTGTTATCAGGCTTGGCAATCCTTTCAGGCGCGTCCAGGACAGGTAAGAGCAGTGGCACGGGGCGGGGGGAAGTCGACATACGACGGGATAGGGAAAATTAAATAAATAAAACCACTTACCTTGCACTCCCTGAATGGCCAAGTCCGCCATGCGGTGAGCACAAGGTAAGTGGTTTTATTTATTTATTTTATTTTCCATATCCCATCGTATGTCGACAGTCCCCCCTCCCTGTCCCCACCCTGCCCCACCGCTCTTACCTGTACCGGCCACGCCTGGATCCTTACCGTCTTTTGAAGGCTCAATCTATCCCTATTCAGACGAAAGATCAATTATTTGATAAGATGTTAATAAGTGACATTAATGTACATAGAATCGAGTCTTTGATAATAAAACAGTACATACAGCTTAATTGAGGCTGTGTTCTTCTCAATCTGTGGCAAGTTGGCTGACTTCCTCCTTCTGAAGGGCAATTTACCTTGTTTCTACTACAAACCCATCTATTATTTAAAAAAAAAAAAATATATATATATATATATATATATATATATATATATATATATATATATATATATATATATATATATATAATCTACTGGCGGTCGCCAGTAGATGGTTATAGTTAGGACCTATTTTCCATAGGAAATCCACAACATTCTATTTGAAATAACTTTGGCGCCGGTTGAGGAATCTTCGCGAAATTTTCAAAATTTATGGCCCGCTCCGCTCCTATCCTGAAAGTTTCAGGGTGATTCGGCAAGCGGGGGCCGAGAAAAAAGGGGGGTCCCAAAACGTGTTTTCCCCATGCAATTTTCCATAGGAACCTTTCATCGCAGCTACAGCCCGAACTGCTGAACGGAATTACACCAAATTTGGCAAAAAGGTAGCCCTTGGCTCAGAGTCATGCCTTTTGCTTAAATGGTGTAAATCCGTCCAGTAGTTCCTGAGAAAATCAAAAGAAAAATCACATATATATCTATGGCCGCGTAGGGTCCGCGTACCCTCCCGATCACGAGCTGTATGCTAATTGGCTGTCAAGTGGCTGTCAACACTCCAAATCAGGAAGTGTTGGCAGCCATTTTGTGCCTCAGTATAACCGAGGCACAGAAACAAGTCGCAAAACGCAAAAAGGGGGCAGGGTAGAAACACCCTGACCCGCTAGGTCTGCTCAGGGGGTCCCACAAGGACCCCCTGGGCAGAAAAAAGCATTTTTTTTTTTTAAATCGGCGGGATGCCCGTAGGGTGCGCGGATCCCACCGTGATAAAAAAAAAATCGAAGCGCGGTCTCCCGCGCTTCGAGGCTATTTTGCCTCCGGGCAGGCCAAGTCCCGGGGGCCTGCGGGGGTTCGTTTATATTTAATGGGGGGGCCTCTAAGGCCCCCCAAGCCCCGGGGACTGCCACCCCCCGGGGCTTTATATAAATAATGCAGTCGGGGGGGCACACACCCCGGGGACCGCCACCCCCGGGGCTTATTTATTTATTTTTTTAAATGACCTGTGTGGGGGGTTCCAGCCCCCCACACGCCCCGGGGACCGCCACCTCCCCGGGGCACTAATTAAAGAAATGTGGGGGTCCGTTTTGGACCCCCGAAGCCCTGGGGACCACCACCTCCCCGGGGCTTGGTAGATGTTGGGAGGGGGGCCACGCGGCCCCCCTCCTGGAGCCTGTGGTGGCCCTGGGGACTGCCAGGGCCGGCTCCTGCAGTGTCCCGGGGTGCCTACCCCCGGGACACTGCTGTTTGCAATGGCAGGACGGGAGCCGCGCGGCTCCCGTCCTGTCATTACAAACTTGCTTTGCTTCATTGAAGAGAGAGCAGGGAAACCTGCTCTCGCTTCAATGAAGCAAAGCAGATTGCTTTTCCATAAGGGGAGCTGCATGTCAGCAGCTCCCCTTATGGAAAAGCAATGCCGGCTCCCGCAGGACGCGGGGAGCCGGCGGGACCGGGCGGGGATTGGGGACCCCCCATGGTCCCCAACGAGTGGCCAGGCCCCGGGGGATGGGGTCTCCGGGGCCATTAGTGGCCCGGGAGGGGGGCCACGCAGCCCACCTCCCCAAAAATAAAAGTTTAAAAAAACGTAAAGGCCGGCCCGCGGATGGGGTCCCCGGGGCCTTAAATGGCCTGAGGAGGGGGCCACGCAGCCCCCCTCCAAATATTTATGATTTAAAAAAAGAGGGCATGCCCCGGGGGATGGGGTCCCCGGGCCATTAGTGGCCCGGGAGGGGGCCACGCAGCCCCCTCCCCAAAAATAAAAGTTTTAAAAAAAAAACGTAAAGGCCGGCCCCGGGGGATGGGGTCCCCGGGGCCTTAAATGGCCTGAGGAGGGGGGCCACGCAGCCCCCCTCCAAATATTTATGATTTAAAAAAAAGAGGCCATGCCCCGGGGGATGGGGTCCCCGGGGCCAATAGAGGCCCAGGGAAGGGGGGCCACGCGGCCTCCTTCCCGTTAAAAAAAAAAACAAAATCCTCAGGCCCCGGGGATGGGGTCCCCAGGGCCAAAAGTGGCCGAGAGAAGGGGGGCCACGCAGCCCCCCTCCCATAGAAAAAAAAAAGACCCTGCCCCCTCCCTGCAGCAGTCTGCAAACGCGCCCCTGGTGCGTTGTAAGAAGGGAAGTAATTCCCCTTGAATACTGGGGGTCCCTGGGGCCAACTAGCCCACCAGGAACCTCCAGTATGTGCCAGGGAGCTGCGTTGCAGAGAGGTGTACAGAGGCCACGCCCTTTTTACACCTCTCTGCAACGCAGCTCTGTGGCGCTTTTGGAGGTACATGGTGGGCTAGTTGGACTCCAGGGACCCTCAGGATTCAAGGGGACTTAATCCCCCAACTTAAAACGCGCCACGGGGCGCGTTTGCACAGTGGTGAAGGGAGGGGTCGGGGCTTCAGGTGACATGTGTGCAAACAGGCCCGTGGCGTGTTTTAAGATGGGGAATTAAATCCCCTTCAATCCTGAGGGTCCCTGGGGGCCAACTAGCCCACCAGGTACGTCCAGAAAGTGCCACAGAGCTGCACTGCAGAGAGGTGTAAAAAGGGGCATGGACTCTGAACACCTCTCTGCAACGCAGCTCCCTGGCGCCTACTGGAGGTACAGGGTGGGCTAGTTGGACCCCAGGGACCCTCATGATTCAAGGGGACTTAATCCCCCAACTTAAAACGCGCCACGGGGCGCGTTTGCACAGTGGTGAAGGGAGGGGGCGGGTCTTGAGGTGACATGTGTGCAAACAGGCCCCGTGGCGTGTTTTAAGTTGGGGATTAAGTCCCCTTCAATCCTGAGGGTCCCTGGAGTCCAACTAGCCCACCAGGTACCTTCAGTAAGCACAACAGAGTTGCGTTGCAGAGAGGTGAAAAAAGGTGCGTGGCTTCGGAACACCTCTCTGCAACTCAGCTCTGTGGTCCTAACTGTAGGTACCTGGGGGGCTAGTTGGGCCCCAGGGACACTCAGGATTCAAGGGGCCTTAATCCCGCAAGTTAAAACGTGCCACGGGGCGCGTTTGCACACATGTCACCTCAGGCCCGCCATCCCTTCACCGCTGTGCAAACGCGCCGTGTAGCGCGTTTTAAGAGGTCGTTTTAATCCCCCTGCCCTATTATGTACTAGGGACTTACAGAGGAAGTCATGCTAATCACAGGGGTACCCCAACGCATAGTGTTCCCTAGTGTATGTAGGTGTTTTCATTGTATTCTAAGTGTGTTTTAGCATAGCACTGGCTCTGGTTAGTCAGTCAGTTACCACCAGTACACGTCGGAAAAAGTTGTGGGCACAGGATGATTTTGGAACAAGGCCTCTTTTTGCTCCTCTGTTGGTTCTTTCTGCACATCTTTTGCTTCTTCCTGCACTTTTCTTCGTCTTTGTGGACTTCTGTTGCTTCTTTCTGTATTTCTTTTGCTTCTTTCTGTGCGTTTTTTCTTCTTTCTTCACATGTCCTACCTCTGTAGGCATAGTTAGAAAATAGCATTTAAAAACCTTTGAAATTCACTGAAAAAACCATAGGTTTCAGGCACGATATAGTTAGAAATTAGCATTTAAAAAACCTTTGAAATTCACTGAAAAAACCATAGGTTTTAGGGAAAGTTATAGTTAGTTGGACATTGCACTCGTACAAAACCCGTGAAATTCCCCCGTTATAGTTAGTTCAGCTAACTATAACTCGCGCCCCCGCAATGCACTGCTGATGACGTCACATATTATATCACTCATGACATGGTCAGTGACATCACTGATGACATCACTGATGACATCTCAAATGACATCACTGATGACATCACTGATGACATCACTGATGACATCATCCATGTGATATTTTGATGCATCTTCTCACACCCTAATATAACCTTTGATACACCCACTCTAAATTACAGACTGCCATTCTCAAAACCATAGACACTCCAACACCAATAACTACATACACACTCACTGATTTTTAGGTCTACACACACATCCACTCACTCACTTGTAGAGTCACTCATACTTACAGTCACTCAGTACAGGACTATCATATGCACTCATACACCTATATGGACACTCACACACCACCACTCATCCATAGAGGTACTCACACACCTAGTCAGTCATGCAAAAAATTAATCACACTCCCATTTACTCAGATGTACAGTTATACACACACCCGCTCACTTACTCATACAAATACTAGCACATTCTTACGCTCTTATACAATCACTGATACAAGTACACACTCATCCATACAGCCACTCTCACAATCACACACTCTCACTTATAGCCATTTATATACTCCAACACACATATATACTGCCTTTCAAATATGTAGTTACTCACACATGTACCACTGAGATATACATTCACTCACTAATACACACATACACACACTCACCCACCCATACAGTCCATCACAGATGCACTCTTCAAACCATGCACCCAGTGAATCACCCACTCACACATCTATGCACAGAGTCACACACACCCCACCCACACAAACACTCAGGCACCCATACAGATACTCAGACTACCAATCAATAACCCATGTAGACACTCATGTAGCTATTCGCAAACCCATGCAGCCGCTTACACACCAACAGACAGACAGATACAGACATTCACACAGTTTAGTCACTAACCCATGCATTCAGTAAGATACGTATAATCACTCACTTATACAGTCAGTCACGCACCTACTAAATCATCCATTCAGACACTTATACACCCACTCATTCTTCAATACGCCTTTCTCTATCTATATTAAACATATTTAAACTTTACAGAAACACACAGTCACTGGATGATGTCATCAGTGATGTCATTTGAGATGTCATCAGTGATGTCATCAGTGATGTCACTGACCATGTCATGAGTGATGTAATATGTGACGTCATCAGCAGTGCATTGCGGGGGCACGAGTTGTAGTTAGCTGAACTAACTATAACGGGGGAATTTCACGGGTTTTGTACGAGTGCAATGTCCAACTAACTATAACTTTCCCTAAAACCTATGGTTTTTTCAGTGAATATATATATATATCAAAACGAAAATCCCAGAAATGTCCCAGCCGCGGCGGCACAACACAACAGGCACAGACTCCAAAAGCAAAGATGTAGGTTTGATGGTTTTATTGACACATCAATGTCCAAATGACGCGTTTCGGCCGCCAGACATGCGGCCTTGATCACACAACGCGCTGCTTGTGAATGGGTGCATTATATACAAGTGATAGTAGTAGTCTGTTTTCCATGCTAACCACATGAGTAGGCGTTTTACTACAGTTAGAACATTTTTACATTTTAAACAGAGCTCTGTTTTACTGCTGGAAGTAAGTCAGCAAGTGCTTTACATAATACTAGCCAAGTGCCACAGACATAATGAACAGACTTCCAGTATGAAGACAGACAGCGCTAAGGCATATATATATATATATATATATATATATATATATATATATATATATATATATATATATATATATATATATATATATATATATATATTATCTACTGGCGGTCGCCAGTAGATAGTTATAGTTAGGACCTATTTTCCATAGGAAATTCACAACATTCTATTTGAAATAACTTTGGCGCCGGTTGACGAATCTTTGCAAAAGTTTCAAAACTCGTAGCCCGCTCCGGTCCGCTCTTATTCTGAAAGTCTCGGGGTGATTCGTCAAGTGGGGGCCGAGAAAAAAGGGTGGTCCCAAAACGTGTTTTCCCCATGCAGTTTTCCATAGGAACCTTTCATCGCAGCTACAGCCCGAACTGCTGAACGGAATTACACCACATTTGGCAAAAAGGAAGCCCTTGGTTCAGAGTCGTGCCTTTTGCTTAAATGGTGTAAATCCGTTCAGTAGTTCCTGAGAAATTTGAAAAAGAAAACACATATATATCTGGGCGGAGCCTAACCACACGTCATCGTGAGATCTGATTGGCTGTCAGCACTTCATCCTGGAATTGCTGGCAGCCATCTTGGGACCAATATAAATGATAGTACCCCATTGAAATGCATTGTAGTAAATCGAAGATTTTGAGGGTTACCAAAAGGAGAACTATAAAGGGTGATAACAGACTTTAGTTACATTAGAATTCATTTGTTGATGGTACCATACTAATTTCAGGAATTGTGGTGTGTTCTAAGGTGATTTTCCCTGTGAAAAATCCTTCTGCTGGGATATCATGAATCATGTTTGAGAGAAAACTATTTTCTCATACTTTTCCCATTGAGGTTTGGAAGGTGATCTAGAAGCTAAAATGAGAGCATATTTTCTGTAAATTCACATTATCTTTCTCAGTCATGTGAGAATGAAGTCTGACATTCTCAGTAAAACATGTACATCCAACAAGGGCAGAGACTGTCAGTTGATTCCTTTGTGTTCTACTGCAGCTTACCCGAGTGTTCTAAAGAACAACTAGAGCGCTAATAGTCTTACTTATGACAAAATTATGGCACACCTGAAGCCATCTTGATTGGAATAAACTGGTAACTCTTAAAACATTTAATTTAAAAAGGAACAAAATGAGGGGGTTCATTTTGTCATAGAAATTATGGTTAGTGCTGTAGAAAGAAAAATTAGGACATGTTTTAAGTGAGATCTCAAATTTCTTCCTGTTATATTTCAACAGGAGCAGCCTGTCAGTTGATGCCTTTGTGTTCTACTGCAGCTTCCCAGAGTGTTCTAGAGAACAACTAGAGAGCTAACAGTCTTACTTATGACAAAAGTATTGCACACCTGAAGCCATCTTGATTGGAATAAACTGGTAACACTTAAAACATTTAATTTAAAAAGGAACAAAATGAGGGGGTTCATTTTGCCATAGAAATTATGGTTAGTGCTGTAGAAAGAAAAATTAGGACATGTTTTAAGTGAGATCTCAAATATCTTCCTGTTATATTTCAACAGGAGCAGCCTGTCAGTTGATGCCTTTGTGTTCTACTGCAGCTTCCCAGAGTGTTCTAAAGAACAACTAGAGTGCTAACAGCCTTACTTATGACAAAAGTATGGCACACCTGAAGCCATCTTGATTGGAATAAACTGGTAACACTTAAAACATTTAGGGGCATATTTACAAGCCCCTTGCGCCACTTTTGCGCCGCCGTTGCGTCACGCATGTGACGCAGCGGCGACGCAAACCATGCGCCGCGTTGCGCTATATTTACAACGTGACGCATCTAGGGAGATGCGTCACGTAGTAAACCCCTGTGCCACATGAAACCTGCGTCAGGTTTCATGTGGGCGTACCGGCGCATGGGGGGTGTTCCGGCGCAGGAACGCCTCGGAAAAGTGACGCAGTGAAATCTACAAGATTTCACGCAGTCACTTTTCCGACGCTGGTGCGTCAAATCCTTACGCCTGCTTCAAGCAGGCGTAAGGATTGACGCACCATGTTAGGGATAGGGAAGGTTGGAACAGTGCTGGAGTTGCGTCGCGCTTGCGACACAACTTCAGCACTGCGCCAACCTTCCGCCGGCAGATGCGTCACGCATCTGCTTATCCTTGCACCACGATGCGCCGCATTGTAAATGCGGCGCATCGGACGTGGCGCAAGGGTAAACTTGCGTGACGCATATTCCCTGGCGCATCCCTGCTGATATGCAGGGATGCGCCAGGGAACGTAAATATGCCCCTTAATTTAAAAAGGAACAAAATGATGGGGTTCATTTTGTCATAGAAATTATGGTTAGTGCTGTAGAAAGAAAAATTAGGACATGTTTCAAGTGTGATCTCAAATATCTTCCTGTTATATTTCAACAGGAGCAGCCTGTCAGTTGATGCCTTTGTGTTCTACTGCAGCTTCCCAGAGTGTTCTAAAGAACAACTAGAGCGCTAACAGTCTTACTTATGACAAAAGTATGGCACACCTGAAGCCATCTTGATTGGAATAAACTGGTAACACTTAAAACATTTAATTTAAAAAGGAACAAAATGAGGGGGTTCATTTTGACATAGAAATTATGGTTAGTGCTGCAGAAAGAAAATTTAGGGCATGTTTTAAATGAGATCTCAAATCCTCTTCTATTTCATTAGAAAATTCTAACATGCAGACTGAAACAATCACTTTCAATACCAGCAGTAGACTTCCCTGGTGAGCAGTAGCTTTACTACAGTGATCTAATGAACAACTAGAGTGCTAACATTCTGAATTTATGGCAAATGTGTGACACATCTGAATGCCTTCTTGATGGAATCAAAGTAAAAAACTGAAAGCATTTCCTACTGAGGAGACTGCAGTAAATGACGAAATTAGGAAACTTCATAACAAATAAGTCTCCCAAGATGGCCACCAGAGAAAAAAGAGCCCAAATGTAGCACAAATATCACCCAGATGTAGCCCACATATAGCCCAATGACAGAAGTGTGCAAAACACTTTTTATTTTTATTTTTCTGCAGTTTTATATAGTGCAAACTGGTCAGGTATTGGAGCGTTACATCTTACTTGGACCCCTTATTGCGTATTTTGCACGAAGTACATGAGATTGATCTTGCGAAACATTGAACCTTACGATTCTGTTAACCTGAAGTTGCTCTGAACCGGGCTTTGTAACACCCGTTTTTACCTACTGGTTTTAATTAATTCTCACTCTATTGTATTAGGATAGAGGATTTACTGTTTTTATGTACACTTTTATGATCTATGTTTCTAAATCAGATCAAATAAAGTTTAATGAATTCTATGGCAGGACGGGGGCGAGGATTACGCATATCTTTCCTCACTTTATTTGCATAGCAGTTCAAAGAAAACGTAACACAACAATCATTAAACAAAAGACTACACAACCCATGAACCATTAGGGGGGTAGTCTCCAAGGCAACTATAGTCCAATCATATCACAGTCCATCGTATATAATATTGTGATGTCCCTTCCGCTTCCTCTTTATTCAGTGCTCGTCAGTTAAGTGCATTCCTTACATTCTTGGCTTAATCTGACGTTGTTGCTGTTTGTATAGCGGTTTCTTGTGCACGTTATTAGCATTATTGCCTTGGTATTGTTTCATATTCCCTGCGCAGCAGGCTCTTGCCCGAGCGCGTTCTCCCCTCGCAGTTTCTCCCGCTGTGTGCTCTGCGCGCGGTGAGATCCTGTCAGGCGCGTCTGGTCCGAGCGAGGCAGCTCCGTCGAGCGCTCCCGCTGGTCTTTACGCGCGTTTGGGAATCCGGTCACTCCTTTAGTGTCCGCTTGATTCCCGACCAACCCTCGCCTAATTTTGACACCGCTAAGCGGTGATTTCCCCACACGGCCACGTTAGTGACCAGCGCCACCTGGTGGTGGTAATTGGTATTGCGCCTCAGTCTATTCTTATAACAGCTTCGGGGAAAGCCCAGCTGTTGGAGCACCGGCGAGGGGGCTGTCTTAAGGATTTTAAGGGCATTTGTTCTGTGCTCACACCCTCTGCTATCATGTCTTCTCCAGAAGACCATTTTTACTCCTCCTACCAGGAAGTGGAGGAGGAATGGCCCCCCAACTTCTCCCTCCAGCAGTGGACCAAGCCCTCTCTCTGGCTATTTCTAGGGCGCTGGCTCCTCTTAGGGATCAGGTTGATAAGCTGGCGAAAAGCATCGCTGGGGTGTTCAGTGACCCAGATCTGGTGGTGGCGGGTCCAAGTAGCTCCCAGATGGGTAATGAAAGGGCCGTTAAGCATAACGCGGGGCACTTGGAAGGATTTGATAAACTTACGGAGACCTTCCTCAAGAGTGCGCGAACGCTAAAACATGCACCCTGCCGGGAGGAGGAGGGGCCCGGAGAAAATTGCGACACTGTCACCACTATTGTAGACCCCGACGGCGGGTTTCCCTTAGAGGGAGAGGGTGTATCGGAGGACGATTTCTCCTCCGATGAGGATAAGGACTCGGGCGTCCCTGGCGTCCAGAGTCCCACTCCTCTCAGTCCCCGGTTGGGGACGGGGTCCACTCGGACATGTTCGAGCCTACCCAAATTTACCATCCTAGGTCGGCAGAGTGGACACCTGACGCCAAAGTGGCAGAGTATGTGGTGGGGAAAATCCATCAACCCCTTGAAAGGGAGGTCAGGAATAGGATGAGGGGAGAATGCCCCAGGCCCTCACTGAAGGGGAAGGTGGCACACATGCCTGAAATTGATGAGAAACTATGTACCTTTTTCTCCAAGTATATGAGGGATCCCAAGAAAGGAATTGATAGGTCTTGGACGTGGTAGGGCCCTTGACCCAAATTATTCAATTGACGGAGCGTTCCAAAGAGTCAGGATCCCCTTTGTCCACGGATATTGTGGCTGGTTGGGTGCACTACCCTAAACCCTAAAACACTACCCCCTCCACTACCCAAACACCACTGCACTACCCTAAACCCTAAAACACTACCCCCAGCACGACACCCTACACTATCCAAACATAACTGCACTACCCTAAACCCTAAAACACTACCCCAGCATGACTCCCTACACTACCCAAACACCACTGCACTACACTAAACCCTAAATATACCCCCAGCATGACCTCCCACACTACACAAACACCACTGCACTACCCTAAACCCTAAAACACTACCCCCAGCATGACCCCTACACTACCCAAACACCAGTGCACTACCCTAAACCCTAAAACACTAACCCCAGCATGAACCCCTACACTACACAAACACGACTGCACTACCCTATACCCTAAAACACGACCCCCTACACTACACAAACACGACTGCACTACCCTAAACCCTAAAACACTACCCACAGCATGACCCCCTTCACTACACAAACACCACTGCACTGCCCTAAACTCTAAAACACTACCCCAGCACTACCCAAACACCACTGCACTAACATAAACCCTAAAACACTACCCCCAGCACAACCCCCTACACTACACAAACACCACTGCACTACCCTAAACCCTAAAACACTACCCCCAGCACGACTCCCTACACTACCCAAACACCACTGCACTACCTTAAACCCTAAATCTACCGCCAGCACGACCCCTACACTACCCAAACACCACTGCACTACCCTAAACCATAAAACACTACCCCCAGCATGACCCCCTACACTACACAAACACCACTGCACTACCCTAAACCCTAAAACACTACCACCAGCATGACCCCCTACACTACTCAAACACCACTGCACTACGCTAAACCCTAAAACACTACCCCCAGCACGACCCCCTACACTACTGCACTACCCTAAACCCTAAAACACTACCCCCAGCATGACCCCTACACTACCCAAACACCACTGCACTACCCTAAACCATAAAACACTACCCCCAGCATGACCCCCTACACTACACAAACACCACTGCACTACCCTAAACCCTAAAACACTACCACCAGCATGACCCCCTACACTACCCATACACCACTGCACTACCCTAAACCCTAAAACACTACCACCAGCATGTCCCCCTACACTACCCATACACCACTGCACTACCCTAAACCCTAAAACACTACCCCCAGCACGACCCCCTACACTACTGCACTACCCTAAACCCTAAAACACTACCCCCAGCACGACCCCCTACACTACCCAAACACCACTGCACTACCCTAAACCCTAAAACACTACCCCCAGCACGACCCCCTACACCACCCAAACACCACTGCACTACCCTAAACCCTAGAAAAGAAACCCCCACCCCATGCCCAATCCCCCTTACCTCTCACTCCTCATGGTTCCTCTCTCCTCATGGTTCCTGCTTCACGTCATCTCTGAGGGGCGGTGCACGTCGTTGTGAGGAAACGGAACAGCCTCTGTTTCCTTACAACGACATGGATCGTCTACATGTTTTTTAGAACGCATGGTCATTTACCATACATACCTTTACAACAGAATTCGTTGTAAAGGCATGCGTGGTAAATGACCATGCGTTCTAAAAAAATGCGTAGTAATGACTTCGTGATGTACAACGCATGTGTGGTAATGCATGCGTTGTAATGGTATCGCAAAGTAAAAAAGTCCTTGTAACGGCTGTTTACCGATCAAAGCTGGCCCCTGTTCTTCAGTGAGATGTTTATTTGATTAATTAGGAGGAAGGAATGTGTTTTTTACCGAAAAGTGCATTCCCGGCTGTTGTATTGTGAAAGTGTCCGCGTGGCCTGGTTTCACTTCCGGTGAGAGAGTGGAAGAGTCTGTTTGGATCTAAAGGAGTTCTGTTGTTGGACGGGGCCGGCGCGACATGTCATCAGAAAACATAGCCAATGGAAAGCGTCCTCCCTGAAGTGTGGAGCAGTGCCATGAGAGGTCAACGAGTGTGCGTCCCCGCAGTATGACCGTGCCGCGTGACCCATGTGCCGCCTCCAGGGTACGGGAGGCAGAAGCGGCATCGCAGGTCCTCTTGAAGACCGTTGTAGCACTAATTCTACATTTTGGTACTAGGGCATTTTAACTTCGTTGTTCCTGCCAGATACAAAGAGAAGATCCTGTGTTATTCAGTGCCCTCGTTACCTTTTTTGTGGGTTGTGGTGCTTGTCACTTCGCTGCCCCGCCGGTGCACACGACTGGGCACCCCACCTCGTGTGCCATCTGCAGGGCCTCTGCCCTCGGATCACTGGTTTCGGTTTCTGGAGTGGCAACATAAACAGTTGCTCCCAAAGGACTAGCCTGAACATTTAGGTGAATATCCCCTGCACCAGCATTCCACGGAAATTCTTTCCTAGCTCTCCCACGACAACGAGCACGGCTCTGCTCGCGACACCGTATGATGTCATTGGAGCCATAAGAGGACCTCGTCGGCGTGCTGACGTCAGTTCCACCCATTTTTTCCATGCCACCGAGGCAAACAGGGGACCGAGACATTTTCACATGTATACATAGTATAATAAATATATATATATTCACTGAAAAAACCATAGGTTTCAGGCACGTTATAGTTAGAAATTAGCATTTAAAAAACCTTAGAAATTCACTGAAAAAACCATAGGTTTCAGGCACGTTATAGTTAGAAATTAACATTTAAAAAACCTTAGAAATTCACTGAAAAAACCATAGGTTTCAGGGGCGTTATAGTTAGTTGGACATTTCACTCGTACAAAACCATAGAAATTCCCCCGTTATAGTTAGTTCAGCTAACTATAACTCGCTCCCCCGCAATGCACTGCTGATGACGTCACATATTACATCACTCATGACATGGTCAGTGACATCACTCATGACATCACTGATGACATCTCAAATGACCTATGGTTTTTTCAGTGAATATATATATATATATATATATATATATATATATATAATAGCTGGTGTGAGAGGCCAGGTTATATATAGCCATAAGAGATTTCTTTATGTGGCAATAGAGTGGGTGCATGTTTCAGTTAAGATTAGATCTATTGTCCCCACTCGAACATGTCATAAGCATCTATAGGCAATAAAAATGCAATGTAGGCCGTTTATTTTTGATAAAATGTTTTGTGACTATCAATAATAATTGTATTTAGTACTAAGGAATTAATAATGTATTGAGGGGGAGTACGAGTGTTTAACAAGATTTGTAAACATATTTATTTGAAAACATGCACATTTGCACACTCCAAGATGGCGCTGGAGTTTCGTGAAATGAATTGTCCTTCTTTAGTTGTGTTTAATTTGAAACTTTATTTAGATGCTGACTTCAATGGCGCGCGTCAAACACTGACGAAGGCTGAGGCTGAAACGCGTTTATTTTACTTGCAGTGCACCAATAAATCTTTAAGCTTTAATTTAAGTTGATTTTCACCAACGAGAGTGCTGGTCCTTACTGTTGTAGGACAGTGGAGCGTGATATATATATATATTATCTACTGGCAGTCGCCAGTAGATAGTTATAGTTAGGACCTATTATCCATAGGAAATCCGCGACATTCTATTTGAAATAACGTTGGCGCCGGTTGACGAATCTTCGCGAAAGTTTCCAACTTGTTGGGGCGCTCCGCTCCTACCCTGAAAGTCTCGGGTTGATTCGCGAAGCGGGGCCGAGAAAATGGGGGTCCCAAAACGCGTTTTCCCCATTCATTTTTCCATAGGAACCTTTAGTCGCAGCTACAGCCCGAACTGCTGAACGGAATTACACCAAATTTGGCAAAGAGGTAGCCCTTGGTTCAGACTGGTGCCTTTTGCTTAAATGGTGTAAATCCGTTCAGTAGTTCCTGAGAAATTCACAAGTAAAGTCACATATATATCTATGGCCGAGTAGGGTCCGCGTACCCTCCCGATCACGAGCTGCATGCTAATTGGCTGTCAGCTGGCTGTCAACATTCCGATTCAGGAAGTGTTGGCAGCCATTTTGTCCCTCGGTAGAACCGAGGGACAGAAACAAGTGCGCAAAGCGCACAAAGGGGGCAGGGTAGAAACACCCTAACCCCTAGGCCTGCTCAGGGAATCCCACAAGGACCCCCTGGGCAAAAAAGCATTTTTTTTTAAATCGGCAGGATGCGCTCAGGGTGCGCGGATCCTGCCGAAAAAAAAAAAAGATGTTAATTTGCCCCGGGTGGGCCAAGTCCCGGGGGCATGGTGGGGGGTAAATTTATGTATGGGGGCCTCTAAGGGCCCCCAAGCCCCGGGGACCGCCACCCCCGGGGCTTTAACAAAAATGGTGCGGGAGGGCTCTTTGCCCTCCCGCTGCCCCGGGGACCGCCACCTCCCCGGGGCTTCTGTCTTTTTTTTTTAACCTGTGTGGGGGCTCCAGCCCCCCACACGCCCGGGACCGCCACCTCCCGGGGCACTAAAAATTAAAAATGGGGGTCCGTTTGGGACCCCGAAGCCCCGGGGACCACCACTTCCCCGGGGCTTTGAAAATGTGGGGAGGGGGGCAGCGCGGCCCCCTCCTGGAGCCAGTGATGGCCCTGGGGACCGCCACCCCCAGGGCTGGCTCCTGCAGTGTCCCGGGGTGCCTACCCCCGGGACACTGCTGTTTGCAATGACAGGACGGGAGCCGCGAGGCAATTCCAAACTTGCTTTGGATATTGGAAGAGAGAGCAGGAAACCTGCTCTCGCTTCCAATATCCAAAGCTGATTGCTTTCCACATGGGGAGCAGCATGTTAGCTGCTCCCCATGTGGAAAGCAATGCCGGCTCGCGCAGGAGGCGGGGAGCCGGCTGGGACTGTGGGGGATTGGGGACCCCCCACAGTCCCCAACCAGAGGCCAGGCCCCGGGGGATGGGGTCCCCGGGGCCATAAGTGGCCAGGGAGGGGGCCACGCAGCCCCCTCCCCAAATTTAAAAAAAGAAAAAAAAGTGCAAGGCCGGCCCCGGGGATGGGGTCCCCGGGGCCTTAAATGGCCTGAGGAGGGGGCCACGCCGCCCCCTCCTAATAAAAAAATTAAAAAATCGAGGCCATGCCCCGGGGATGGGGTCCCCGGGGCCAATACAGGCCCAGGGAAGGGGGCCACGCGGCCCCCTTCCCGTTTTTTTTTTTTAATTTAAAAAATAAAATAAAATGCTCAGGCCCCGGGGGATGGGGTCCCCGGGGCCAAAGTGGGCAAGGGAAGGGGGCCACGCAGCCCCCTCCCATTAAAAAAAAACTAGAAAAAAAAAACGACCAGCATCGTGCCGGAGGCCCCGCCCCCTCCCTGCAGTACTCTGCAAACGCGCCCCTGGTGCGTTTGCAGAGAGGGAACGAATTCCCCTTGAATACTGGGGGTCCCTGGGGCCAACGAGCCCACCAGGAACCTCCAGTATGCGCCAGGGGCTGCGTTGCAGAGACGTGTACAGAGGCCACGCCCCTTTTACACCTCTCTGCAACGCAGCTCTGTGGCGCTTTTGGAGGTATATGGTGGGCTAGTTGGACTCCAGGGACCCTCAGGATTCAAGGGGACTTAATCCCCCAACTTAAAACGCGCCACGGGGCGCGTTTGCACAGTGGTGAAGGGAGGGCGGGGCTTCAGGTGACATGTGTGCAAACAGGCCCCGTGGCGCGTTTTAAGATGGGGAATAAATTCCTTTTCAATCCTGAGGGTCCCTAGGGTCCAACTAGCCCACCAGGTACCTCCAGTAAGCGCCACGGAGCTGCGTTGCAGAGTGTTGTAAAAGGGGCGTGGCCTCTGAACACCTCTCTGCAACGCAGCCCCTGGCGCATACTGGAGGTACCTGGTGGGCTAGTTGGCCCCTAGGGACCTCGGGATTGAGGAGGAATTAATTGTCCAACTTAAAACGCGCCACAGGGCGTGTTTGCAGACATGTCACCTTAGGCCCCACCCCTTCCTTCACCATTGTGCAAATATTCCTCTAAAATCAGCCGAACTACGAATTCCGATTTACTCACCTGTTATCAGGAGAGACCTCAGTGCTGCATCTTTCAGCCCAGTACTGATCCTGAAAAGTAATTTTAACCGTACTTACCAGTAACTCTAATTTCCTTCCATAGGATATCATTGCCTGCTTTTTGCAGAAAAAGTTTCTAAGTGTCGATTTTTGAAACATACAAATATTCCTCTAAAATCAGACGAAATATGAATTCCGATTTACTCACCTGTTATCAGGAGAGAACCCAGTGCTGCATCTTTTAGCCCAGCACTGACCCTGAAAAGTAATTCTAACCGTACTTAACAGTAACTTGAATTTCCTTCCATAGGCTAACATTGACTGGTTTCACTTGGAAATTCTTCTAAGTGTGGAGTTTTGGAACTTTATAATATTTCTCTAAAATCAGCCGAACTATGAATTCCGATTTACTCACCTGTTATCAGGAGAGAACCTAGTGCTGCATCTTTTAGCCCAGCACTGACCCTGAAAAGTAATTCTAACAGTACTTACCAGTAACTTGAATTTCCTTCCATAGGAATCCATTGTCTGGTTTTCAGCAGAAAAGTTTCAAAGTGTCGATTTTCACAAACTACAAATATTCCTTAAAAATCGCATGTGTGACTTAAACGCATTCTTTCAACTGTTTACAGGAGATGCACCAGTGCTGGTTCCAGGATCCACCACTGAGTAAGAAAAAGTAACGATAACACTACTTACCTGCTAAGTGAATTTCCTCCCATAGGATAACATTGGTGATTCTATATGAAAAAGTGTCAACTTTTAAAATACAATAATATTCCTTAAAAATCACTACTGTAACCAAAACGCTTTTACTCAACTGTTTACAGGAGATGTCCCAGGACTGAATCTAGGATCCAGTCCTGTGGTTAGAAAAGTAATCCATAAAGTAACTAATTGCATTTAACTAGAAATTCACATTGAGCTCAATGTTTCTTTGTTTTTGAAATTGTGTTGCCCATTGCAACAACTGTAACTACTGTACTTAAAAGTCTATTGCCTATTTGCAAAGTATTTAAACTAAAGTAATTCATTCTGAGAAAGTATATTTTGTAATGTAATGTATAATGTAATTACAATGTAATTTAAAAAATAAAATATCTAAAAATAAATAGTTTAAAAAAATGTTGTAAATCAGTATCAAAAAAATAAATATAACAATTAATACATTTAAAAATTGTCATTTACAAAACCTTTGAAATTCACTGAAAAAACCATAGGTTTCAGACACGTTATAGTTAGGAATTAGCATTTAAAAAACCTTTGAAATTCACTGAAAAAACCATAGGTTTCAGACACGTTATAGTTAGGAATTAGCATTTAAAAAACCTTTGAAATTCACTGAAAAAACCATAGGTTTCAAGCACGTTATAGTTAGAAATTAGCATTTAAAAAACCTTAGAAATTCACTGAAAAAACCATAAGGTTTTAGGGACAGTTATAGTTAGTTGGACATTGCACTCGTACAAAACCCGTGAAATTCCCCCGTTATAGTTAGTTCAGGTAACTATAACTCGCGCCCCGCAATGCACTGCTGATGACGTCACATATTACATCACTCATGACATGGTCAGTGACATCACTGATGACATCACTGATGACATCTCAAATGACATCACTGATGACATCATCCATGTGAGAATTTAATGCACCTCCTCACACCCTAATATAACCTTTGATACACCCACTCTAAATTACAGACTGCCATTCTCAAAACCATAGACACTCCAACACCAATAACTACATACCCACTCACTGATTCTTAGGTCTACACACACACACATCCACTCACTCACCCGTACAGTCACTCATACTTATGGTCACTCAGTACAGGACTATCATATGCACTCATACTCCTATATAGACACTCAAACACCGCCACTCATCCATAGAGGTACTCACACACCTAGTCAGTCATGCAAATAATTAAACACACTGCCATTTACTCACCTATACAGTTATACACACACCAGCTCACTTACTCATACAAATACTAGCACATTCTTACGCTCTTATACAATCACTGATACAAGCACACACTCATCCATACAGTCACTCTCACAATCACACACTCTCGCTTATAGCTATTTATATACTCCAACAACAACTAAAGAGTGAACTCAAAAGAAACAAAAAAGGGGCAAAAAAGAGAACACAAGGAAAACCATTAGTGTTTAAAAGAACCCTCACTCACCAACCTAGTTGGTGACATGCTTCATCATTGGGTCCCCACCAGAGAGGCCGAGTGCCTCTCCGGTGTGCTACGACGCCTGATTACAGCGGAGCTGGTTTGCTGTGATTGGTGTAAGTGATAGTGAAAATTAAAAGATGCCTCGGTTTATTCCCAGAAAAATTTAATGGTGGAAAACCAGGCAACAGTAAAAACAACAAGTGTATTGGATGATCACTGCCCGGCTAATTTGTCCAAGCACATCCAATGTGTGAAATGTAAAAAGGTGGTCAACATGTTTCTGCTTCAAGGTGCGAATAGCGAAGCTTTCATCAGGACCAACCCACCACGGCGGTATGTGCACGCTAAGGCACACCTAACCTGTGGGGGTATAACAAATAAACTCACGGTTTACTTGTTCAGACCTTCAGAACTTCTGAAAGCCATTATAAATGGGAAGTTAGACTAAACTCCGCAACATGGGTCCCAGTGGGAGGCGCTTGACATCTGGGATCCACGGAGGGCTATGAGTAGGTGCTGAACGGGCGCTGGACTACATTTAAGGCTTGAACAGATGTCAAGCGCCTCCCACTGGGACCCATGTTGCGGAGTTTAGTCTAACTTCCCATTTATAATGGCTTTCAGAAGTTCTGAAGGTCTGAACAAGTAAACCGTGAGTTTATTTGTTATACCCCCACAGGTTAGGTTGTGCCTTAGCGTGCACATACCGCCGTGGTGGGTTGGTCCTGATGAAAGCTTCGCTATTCGCACCTTGAAGCAGAAACATGTTGACCACCTTTTTACATTTCACACATTGGATGTGCTTGGACAAATTAGCCGGGCAGTGATCATCCAATACACTTGTTGTTTTTACTGTTGCCTGGTTTTCCACCATTAAATTTTTCTGGGAATAAACCGAGGCATCTTTTAATTTTCACTATCACTTACACCAATCACAGCAAACCAGCTCCGCTGTAATCAGGCGTCGTAGCACACCGGAGAGGCACTGGCCTCTCTGGTGGGGACCCAATGATGAAGCATGTCACCAACTAGGTTGGTGAGTGAGGGTTCTTTTAAACACTAATGGTTTTCCTTGTGTTCTCTTTTGCCCCTTTTTGTTTCTTTTGAGTTCACTCTTTAGTTGTTGTTTGATATATACCTGGGGGATTAAGAGTGACTTCTTTGCCTTCCCTCGCTCTCCTGTTGTTTAATTCTTTCTATTTATATACTCCAACACACATATATACTGCCTTTCACATATGTAGTTACTCACACATGTACCACTGGGACATACATTCACTCACTAACACACTCTTACACACACTTACCCACCCATACAGTCTATCACAGATGCACTCTTGAAACCATCCACCCAGTGAATCACCCACTCACACATCTATGCACAGAGTCGCACACACCCCACCCACACAAACACTCAGGCACCCATACAGATACTCAGAGAACCAATCCATAACCCATATAGACACTCATTTAGCTAGTCAGAAACCCATGCAGCTGCTTACACAACAACAGACAGACGGATACAGACATTCACACAGTTTAGTCACTCACCCATGCATCCAGTAAGATACGTTTAATCACTCACTTATAGACTCAGTCACGCACCTACTAAATCATCCATTCAGGCGCTTCTACACCCACTCATTCTTCAATACGCCTTGCCCTATATATATTAAACATATTTAAACTTTACAGAAACACACAGTCACTGGATGATGTCATCAGTGATGTCATTTGAGATGTCATCAGTGATGTCATCAGTGATGTCACTGACCATGTCATGAGTGATGTAATATGTGACGTCATCAGCAGTGCATTGCGGGGCGCGAGTTATAGTTACCTGAACTAACTATAACGGGGGAATTTCACGGGTTTTGTACGAGTGCAATGTCCAACTAACTATAACTGTCCCTAAAACCTTATGGTTTTTTCAGTGAATTTCTAAGGTTTTTTAAATGCTAATTTCTAACTATAACGTGCCTGAAACCTATGGTTTTTTCAGTGAATTTCAAAGGTTTTTTAAATGCTAATTCCTAACTATAACGTGTCTGAAACCTATGGTTTTTTCAGTGAATATATATATATATATAAACAATATACACTGGCCAAAAGAAGCAAAATTCTGAAATACTCAGAAAAACCCTTGCTAATGAAACGAAACACCACGCAGTATGGAACAAGTGCCATATTTTCAATGAGGACGACTCACTGGCAATAAAGTGAAAAGCCATTAGCACCTGGACATGCCCTCTGACCTACCGTAATTGATCGTGTAATAAGCCTTCCTTGTTCCTTTCACATCATTTCATGGACATGAAAGAGTAGCAGAACACTTATAAAGCGAGTGATATAATGAAAATAATAGCCACAGAAGAAGCCAGCTGGCAGGTGGCGGGTGTGAAATGTCGGCCAAGCCAAGGGTAATTGTGAAACATTCAGATGTCAGCAGTGAATCGCTATGGAAATAAAAAAAAATGTCATAAGTGAAAAGCTGGCTTTCATGTACCAGTAATTGTTGCAGTAAAGAGTACGAGTTAATTACGGGTTTGTCGATTTTTTTGCAAAACGGAAATTCGACAGTTAGCTGTCTTAGTATGGATAGGTCATTATATATATTTTTTTAGCAAGCATTTGACACAAGCATTGACAAAGGTCTCACTTACATGCAGTGGCGTGCACACGGACTGTTATGGTGGTTATCATGGTAGTGGAGGCTTAATTGGTGGAAGTGGTGGTAGTAAATAGGTGTTAGCCATTGCACTCGGATACTGACGAAAGCCTTTTAAAAAGCCTATTAAAGAAAAAAAAAGGATAGTTTTCTGTATAAAATGTGTGTAGGAGAAAATAAATGAATGTGTTATGAACAAGTTTATTTTTCCCATGAAAAAATAGTTCCAAATGCATTGCAAATTAAGCACTCTTAAGGAAGTGGAATGATACACCGAATAGCTAATAGCCTTCAGTTAGAGAGTAATATTTCTAGGGGGTGCCAAAGGAGACACTGCATTTATTTTAAGGACTCGGGGCCTCATCTACAATATTTTGACGGACTGCAGCGCAGCAAGCCTACCTGCTGCGCTGCTGTGCTCAGTGGCATAGCAAGGTCAGGTGGTACCCGGTGCGGAAAATTTCTTGTTATCCCCGGCTTGACAAAATGGCAAAAATATGTGTTTAAAACACATATTTTTGCCATTTTGTCACCCCCTCAGTGATTTCTTGTCACCCCCGGCTTGACAAAATGGCAAAAGTATGTGTTTAAAACACATATTTTTGCCATTTTGTCACCCCCCCCTCAGTGATGACACCCGAGGCGGCCCGCACCCACCGCACCCCCCTTCCTATGCCACTGGCTGTGCGTCAAATTAACAGGGCAGGAATGTGACATATCTACAAGATACGGCGCATTCCTGTCCTTGTCCCCTGCCCCGGTGCACAAACAGCAGCCGTGCGCCAGCACAGACACCCTTGCGTCATTTTGCAAGGGTGCCTGTGTTGCGGGGATGATTGTTTTTGTGCAGGAAGAGACACCTTCCTGCACAAAAACAATCATCAAAGGCATTTTCCTCTTTCTATGCATACTACAGAATGCAGCATGATTAGAAAGAGGAGAAAAACGAGGAGACATAAAAGTATTTTTCCTCGTTGTGTCTCCTTACACCTCCCCTGGGGAGGCATAGAATTCTGACGCATTCCCAGGTTTACAAAATGTTTTAAATCTGGGAATGCGTCAAGTTCCATGGATGTAGCATGGGAACACCCACAGCAACACCCATGTAATGCACCTTTCACGCAGAGTTATGAGTGAAAGGAAAACATATTTACAAGGTCATGAAAAGTCAAGCAGGGTGACTTTACATGGCCTTGTAAATATGGGGAAGCCCATTGCGTCACCGGTACGTCAATAAAAGTGATGCAACGGCGGCGCAATGGGCTTGTAAATAAGCCCCTTGGTAGACAGTATGTCAGCAGATAACCGTGATGTCTGGCAAGATCTAAAAGTCCAAACACCTGATGGTCCTTTGTGTTTACTCATTCCCTGGTCGTGTCAACATTTTTTTTAAAGGATTGAGAAGGATCGGAGACTCTCAAAGAAGAATGGAAGTCGTTCCATAGTCCAGGTCCATCTTCCTCAGAGAGCTGCCTGTTTTTTCGATCTTAATTAACGGAGTGAGGTGTCAGAGTTTGGCACGTCATTTGACTGTTACATTCTGGGTATCTGTATTGTGCAAATTTAAATTCTGCAGGTATGCCGATTAGTGTCCGAGGACTTTCAGTTTATCTAGTGTTCCACTAAGAGCAAGTGGATTGTTTCCAAGGTGCTATCTGTGAGCTCTCCATAAATGAATGCACACTGTAAATGAACACGTTCCATATTTGGATCAATCAATGCCTTTTTCTATTTACTGGGGTGTCAGGGATTTGGCACTGATGAATAGCAGCATAAACCCCATTTTACAAGGTCTCTATGCATATATGTTATTGAGTAAGCCTTCCCTAGGACAATACCCAAAAGAGAGAAGCATCTAGTCTGACACAAGTATTAAAATCTGGGGGCAAGACTCACAAAGCCATTTAGATGTGCAATTTTGAAAAAGGTCTGAAAGCCCCTTTAGTAACATGTGATGGGGCTGGATTCCACGTTCTAGATTTACTCAGGAACCTCTGGCCGATGGTCTTTATTGCCTGCTGGAAAAGTGTGGAGGGGAGAAAAGAATTTCTAGCGGGTTATACATTCCCCTTCCCCATGCGTCTAACGGAGCACAGACTCTTGATTCAAGTTTACAAAATTTATTATAAGGCCAAAAAAAGCAGAACATAAGTACACCTCAATATAAGAGTATTTAGATACATGAACACCAATACAGAACCAAGCCTACGAATATAATTCATTCGGCACAGTAGGCACAGAATTATGAATTCCAAAACAAAGACACAACTGAGTATCGACGCTGCGTCCAAATATTTCTTCATTTATATTTCAGAATTAGAAGAGAAGTCTGTCCCGACTCTACTTCTAAAGTGACATCCCTACTTATCTTCCCAGTTGATTCCCCTCGAAGGTGTCAGCACGTGAAGACTTCCTAAGAAGCACACTCACGTTAAATGGATCAAGTAGCGTAAAGCTACGGAGCTCGTTCTAAGATGCTCCCTTTCCTCAGTCCAAAGCAGAAGTCCCCCGAATCTGTCCATGTTCCTAATACAAAAAGACAAAGTTACACCCCTAACAGGTCACATGGTAACCTGCTCCGTGGACACCTCCTTTAGGTAATTTTCCACAGAACTCCAATTAATTCAGGTTTCGTCCAACTACCTTGATTCCCAGGTTTCATCAAACACGCAAGGCGTCCTCCTTTCTATCTGTTCAGACTCTTCAAAGACATTCCTTCCTCCCTATGTCTCTTCTTGAATCTTAATAACTAGGTCGAAATCCTGCACCTGCAGTAGGGATGAGAAAGAAAAAAAACTCTCTACACGCACATAAATTCTAATTACTTTATAACTTGAGAGCAGACAAGGAGAAACAAAACCTTAAAGAAACGAAAGTTAGGCCTACAAGATTGGCTAACCTAAGAACATCCATTAATACACACACATTTCACGAGTCGTTAAATAAACCGCTTATTCAGAAATGAATACATTCTACTTTGCATAATATTCGTAATACGCAAGCATGACTACATTGTTTCTCTGAACATGTGCAAAATCCTAATCATTTTCATATAAAGCATTACAGATTTCATTCTAATGTCATTATATAGTGAAACAAGCTTCATTCTAATCACATGGATTGCAGCAAAACAACAGGATATATGTGAGTACAGATTATTCTCGAGTATAATGCACCCCTACAAATTTTAAGAGCGCCAAGCGCTCTATCACATGTAATATAAACCCACGGTTTTGCAATATTAAACAGGAGTCAATTCCGTGCGCATGCAGCAGAGTGGGCTTTTGAATTCATGATTAGCCTTGAAAATTTGTGAACTCCCACAAAGGTGAGTTTGTGGCTGTTGATTAATTCCCATCTGACCCTTTCTCACTATGGAAATGGCCAGGGAATTACTTCTCTCAAGGGCAAGAGGGTGGGAAGAGGGAGCGAACACCCCCAAACTTTGTGGGGCAGCTGCTGACATGTACATTGCATCTGTACTCACCTCTGTAATACTGTGCAGGCTCAATGGAAAGTGTTCCTTCATTTCTCTCACTTCCATTGTGCCGTACCCCTATGTAAATGAGGGAACTCCCCTTTGTGTTTGCTCTAGTACAAAATATGTGCCAGTTTAATCCCTTTCATAAAAGGGGCTACACAAGCATCTGCGGCTCCTTCTATATCACCAAAGTGCTGTGTGGATGCAAGAAGCTGGTGCTAAGGTCCTGTGCAGCCCCAGGACATTTTCTGTATTCTGCTCCGGAAAGTCATAAATTGAGGTCATAGACATGCAGATGTAGAGATGTGATTTTATTGTTGAATCAGGCTCTGGGCAACCATCTTGAAGCCTTGTAGCACAAGCCTTTTCTTAAGGGAAAATAGCCATAGTGAATGAAAATCACTCATCATCAGTGATCGCATTTCTCAGTAACTTCCATAGGATTGTGACCTCGTTAAATTTAAGGCAGGCTACTATGTCCCCTATGAAGTCCAATAATTCAAATAGAGATCTGTCCAAGACTACTTATCGAAATCCTTTGTCCTGGCAATCCCATGTTAAGAAAAAGTAAACAAATGCAAAATGCATCATCATTGTGCCAAATTATCCATAGACATAACATAGATTGAACTAGTTGCTGTGAAATTATGTGCAAACATATGAAGCAGCATTTCTGTGGAAAACAATTCATTTTTGCACTGGTCTGTTGGCATAAATGCAATTGTTCTACTAGTCAGGGAGTGTAAATGTTAGTGAAGATGTAACGGATTGGATGTAAGAAGTGTAATCCTGGCCTAGGCGGGTAAGAAGTCATCAAAAATCAGTTTACAAGTCATTGCATGCAATCGTCATAGGAGTGGCATCCTTGGAATACAGTGGATCACTTGATCATGAACTGCAAATTATCACATATTCTCCAATTGAAAAGTGTTTTAGAATAAGAAGAAAAAAAATTGTCATGAAGTGCTTGGGTTAGTTCAGGGTATTGTACACAAGAATGTCTATATGAAGTCTCCACGTTAATCATTAAATTACTTTGACATTCACTATTCAGAGGACCATGAAGTGAAAAGGCCCCAAATACTTCAGAAGCTGGTAATAAGCTGCATACTCCCCCAGCATTATATTTCCACTCCAAACCACAATGTAAGATCAAACAAATAGTTCAATGGTCACAAGATTTAGAATGGATCAGATCCCCACTGAAAAGCAGAAAACACCCCTTAGTTGAGGAAACATATTGATTCTCACTTTGTTTCAACATATCACTCCATATAATTATTTATCAAACTATTCTTTACCACAAAACACACCAATAGCCAAACCTCTGTCTTTATACCCATAGAGTAATGTTGGCATTCTGCAAAAAATATATAAATCAATACATTGAGTTCTCATCAAACGAAAGTATATGTTACGTTGCTTGTTGAAGAAGTCAAATTAAATGCCACAAAATCTTTAACATTTGCTAATATTCTCCATTGTCTAATAGATAATGGCAAGGATCATGAACCAGAGTGAATTGATACAAGTCACAGAGTAGTGCTGTTAGAGCAGGGTCATCGAAGTTTAACGAATGAGACATTTTTCATTAAAATAAAGCAAATCCTCCTCATGATTGCATTAATCTGTAAAGTTATATGAAGCAAATCACAATTTAATCTCATGCCTCCCAAATAGATGAATTTAAAAAGAAAAAGAAAATTAGTGTAGGCAAGTACCACAAGGTGGTGATTACCTAAGCAACAGATGTGCAATATCAAAGATGCTTTAAGTAACACATTGTCAGGGTTTCAGTTTCTGATCTTACATTCTCCTAAGGCCTGTAACATTTTTCCTGCAGGATAAAGATATAGATTGGTCTTATCAAGGGATCTGCCATTTAAGGAATTTGTGATTATTTAATCGATAACTCCAGTCTCAGTGTTGAGAGTGAAATACCGCGTTTTCTGTGTATAACAAAACATTTGTCGCCTTTAACCATGAAATGGTAACAATTCAGGCAAGGTTTCCAAAATTGAAAAATGACCATCAGTAGCAGTGCCAATGGTGAATACATGAAGTGGGGAACGATGAACATCTAGAACACATTTTGCAGGAAGCCTGCCATTCTTTTTCTGCATTTTAGACCATTCTTCAGGACAAGAAGACCTGTTATTTGTCTTGATCATACATGTATAGCCTCCTAAACTCCCTATAACCATTCACAATGAATGGATATTTAAGCGCGACATTGACTTGAGACTATTTTGACATGTGAAGCGATATCAATAATGGTAATCACAACATTATCAATCATGTTATATTTTATCTGAAGTGTTATCGCTTGGTTATATGTTATAGCTAGTCTATAGAGAACTCCATCCTTGGGTAACCACAAATATCATGTTGTGTTTACTCATACTTTGCAATGGAAAAGATTGACATGGTTAAACCAGTGCACAGCTTTATTCTTTTTCATTTACTTCAGGGGTGAACAAAGTAACGTTTTTGATTTGAGGTTTTGCAAAGAACTATCAAAGACCAATATTCGAGTATGGAAAACATTACAGAGAATATCCCATTTGTATTGATTTCACAGGTTTTTATTTACACAATGTAGAAGGGTTTGTAATTTCTATTGTTGAATATTAAACCAGGCTTTTTAACATTGGACACCAAAGGGGCATAAAGTATTCAATCCTTCATCATTCTCTTTTTAAAAAAAATCTTTTTATTGAGTGAGAAAACAGAAAATATTCAATAGCGGGTCCAGTTCCTTCTAGAAATCTCACACATATTTTTGACCATTTTTACCCCCATGCCCAGGCCACCCCCACCCCATCCTTAGAGCAACAAAAATAGGTTACCATATTACGTGATGGGTTTTTCAAACCTACATTTTTAACAAGTCCTTTATCCAAAATCTTTCCCTTATCCAGTCCTGTATTTTCCGAGCCAAGTCCCTTTCTTTTCACACTTCTATTGATCTTACTATATTTTTATAACAACCTTTTCACATTTTATCTGGTCCTTATCAGAGCACGTTAAAATCAAGAAGAGGAGGTGTCACTAGGCACAGATTCTTTATCTGGGCCGCTTATACAACCCCTCTTCTTGTTATAAAGTGCTAGTGCATACGTTTTATCTTATATGTTTATACTCATTATACATATTCAATCCACTGTCTTGAAAAGTAGCAGCTTAATTTACAAAGTGCAAAGTGCCAGGTTCAGAAAAAGTACATTAGCAGAAAAAAAGTTTTCAACACCTTTGCTTATCTAGCCCAGATATTATCCTCCTCTTCCTCCCATGTTCTTACATAAGCCATCTCCTAAAGTGCAAGTGCTACATTACATTGGTTTATAATAATCACATTATTAAGGAGCAATATTTCAATAAAGTGCATATATGCAAACTCAATCGGCATTATAACATTCTCAGCCATAATTCACTTATCCGAACCACCCACTCTCCTAAATTTATTTGGTAACAACTCCCAAAGTGCAAGTGCATCATTGCGCCAAATTCTAGCTGCCAAGTTGGTACAAAATTTCGATAAAGTGCGTATGTGAAATCTCTACAGGATTTATGTCTTAACGATAAATTATCCCGAAGACCTATTCCTCCACTTGATCCCTCCATGTAGTAAGGTATTGCCAGATTTTCCATTCTTTCCTTTTAGCCTTAATACCCCTTCAATCATATATAGCTTTCTCGAGGCTATAAGTTTTCATTAAGTGGGCTAGCCACTGATGAAAGGTAGGTGGATTAGGGTCAAGCCATACCGATGCTATGACAATTCTATAAACTGCCATAGCTATACAGATCAAGGCCTCATCTTCTTCTAAGCCCTGGTTATGTATTCCCAGCATTATTACCTGTGGGGTAATTTTCACCTGTATCTGTAGCTTCCCTTCCAAAAAAGTCTCTATTTCTCGTATGAGCGGTATAAGTTCCTGGCAAGTGGCAAACATGTGTATCAAATCTGCCTTATAAAGTGCACATCTTGGACAAAATGTGCCTTTCCCCTCTCCCCACTTAGCGCTCCGATATGGCGTGTAATACAACTCAAAACATGTTTTATGAAAATTGTGCCTGGAGATTAGCGGGCATTAAAATCCCTAAGGTGTTAAAAAATGTTTCTTGGAAATCACTATCTGTTATTCCCAGCATCTCTTGCCACTTTTCTGAACATTTTCCCAGATCGTCTTTCATATAATGATTTAATAATACTTATATTTGTCCAATTTTCGGTGCCTCAGGTTGGCTTATACTCTCCACTAAGTCACAGCTATCAAATTTCTGTATACCTCCTGCCTTTCTTAACAAAAAATCCCTCACCTGTAAGTATTAAAAAAAATCCCTATTAGATAGCGCAAATTCCTCTTTTATTTCTTCAAAAGATTTTAAACCTCCTGGTGTGAAAAGACATCCAACCTGAATTATGCCAGAGTTTATCCATTTCTGAAAATATTGGTCGTTAAAAATATCGGGCAACTCTGAGTTCTGTACAAGTGGTGTATAATAATTTATTTTAGCTAATCCTACTAGACGTCGTACCGCCGACCATACCCTAAAGGCCGTTAAGAGTGTCTTAAAGCGCACTCTTTTGTAGTACCCGTAATTAACCTGGCGCCATAGACATCCTCTTACGTCTAGAGAGTTTACTTGTACATATGCATTATTCCCATTTGTAATTTCCACCCCTGGAGTCACATTCAGCAAGGGTCTGTAATATATAATGGAAGTTGACCACCAGTATATTTTAAGATTTGGTAAAGCCAGACCTCCACGCTCCTTGGGTAGGTATAAGAATTTTATCGCCCTCCTAGGTCTTGTATAGGCCCAAATGAACAGTGAAAAAATACTTTCAAATTTTTTAAACCAAAAATTCCTAAAAATCAGGGGAATTACTCTTAAAAAATATAAAAACGGAAATAGATCATCTTGATTATATTTACTCGACCAATCAAGGTAAGATGTAAATTATCCATTCTCTTAAGTGCTTTTTTCATTTCAACAGCGCATGGTTCCAAGTTTTCCTTAACTATCTCATCGATCTCAGCGTTGATCACCACTCCCAGATATGTCGTTTTTTTTACGACTCTTTTATCAGTGCTTGGGGCGTATTTGTTAACAATTATTTGCGTTTTGGCCCTGTTCAAAGCATAACCGGATACTAAGCCAAACCTTTGGGCCTCATTTTCAATTGCATTCATAGCCATATCCGGTTGGGTAGTGACTAATGCGACATCGTCCACATACGCTAAAACCTTTTCTGCGGGCCCAGTATCAAATAGTGGAGGAATATTCGATGCATGTTCCAGATGTTTCAGAAAGGGATCAATATAGATGGCGAACAATAACGGGGAGCAGGGGCACCCCTGCCTTGTGCCTCTCGTTATTTTAAATGCCTCGGTCAATCCCCCGTTCACCAACATTCTTGCCTCCGGAACTTTATATAAGGCTTTCACTGCCCGAATAAACTGTTCCCCAATCCCTTTCCAGGACATAGTGGCCCACAGGAATTGCGAGGAGACCCTATCAAATGCCTTCTCAGCATCCAAGAAAATCGCGGCCATAGGGTCTCCTGCTACCTGCTTCACGTCAAAAAGTGTTATAATTTTCCGGACGTGCTCAATGGTGCTTCTACCTGGGACAAACCCATGTTGGCTCTGAGATACAATATTCTGGATCACTACTGCCAAGCGAGATGCCAGATTTTTAGAATATATCTTCACATCCCCATTAATGAGGGTAATTGGCCGGTAAGACCCTAACTATTCCATAGGTTTATTTTGTTTAGGAAAGATTACTATCTTTGCCTTCCCCAAGAGGCTGGTGGGTCCACCCCCTCTATAATTTGTACAAACAGAGCCTTCATAGTATCCCTCAGTTGCTCCTGGAAGACCTTGTAGAATTCGGTAGGGATCAGATCTGGTCCCGTCGCCTTCCCCTTTGGTAGACTAGCCAAAGCATTTGCTATTTCTTCCCATTCCAGAGGTCTATCTAGCTGGTCCCTTTCATCTCCCGTCAAAAGACCTTCGGCAGGTTGGGTCAGATATTGCTCTATCTGTTCTGTCCTCTGTGCACCCTCCCCCTGATCTTCTGTATAGAGAGTTCAATAAAAAGTACAAAAAGCAGTTCGTATTTCCCCTGCTTCAGTTCTCAATCCCGCCACAGGGTCCCTGATCGCCCTAATTTCATTTCGGGTAGCTTCCTGCCTTGATCTTACCGCAAGGAAATGTCCCACCCTTTCACTACATTCATACATCTCTTCACGGTACACTATTGCCTTATCCACTGCTTTCTTTAACAATTTCTCCCCTATTAGAGTTTTACTTATTGTTACCCCTAGGCTGACTGTTTCTATCTCTTCCTTCTGCTCTATAGCCTTAATTAGGTTGCATTCGGCTTGAGCCAACCCATTTTGTAGGTTCTGAAGATCACCTTTCTCGATTTTGTTTTTCCTCATTGCAAATTGCAACGTTTCGCCTCGTACCCCTGCTTTTAATGTATCCCATACTATGCCCAAGGAGGCCGATCCAAGGTTCATTTCTAGAAATTCTGGTATTCTCTTCCTCATATGCTCCACATATACCTCATCCACCAATAGTGCTCTTTCGAACATCCATGATGAACATTGCTTTGCTTGATCCCCCATTCCCTGTATCTCCAGCACTAATGGGCTGTGGTCTGACAGATATCTAGGAGCTTTTTCAATTACGCTTCTTTGTCTGATTGTATATGAGACAAAAAAATAATCCAATCTCACATGCTTCTGATGGGGCGCAGAGTAATATGTGTACCCTTGATCTTGCGGTCTTAATTCCCCCCACACATCACACAGCCCGTGCTCCTGACACATATTACATAGAGCCTGATAGACTTTAGGTTTTTTGCCGATATATGGTTCCCCCAGCTTCCAATCACTATAAAGATTGATATTAAAATCTCCACACACCACGATTGGTAATTCCCAATGCGCCAATTCGTTTGATACCCACTCCAGTAAAGCCGGATCGTCAATATTACTACCATAAAGAGAGCATAGTGTGAATTTAAAAGAGCCAGGGGCACTACAACTAGCAATGACCCACTGCCCTGCTGTATCTACCTTTACAGAGGAGAAATGAATAGCTTTGTTGCGGGCCAGTATTGCCACCCCCCGAATACGTACACCCTGCGATGTTGCTCCTAATACGCTATACCCCAGATATTTCAACAGTTCTTTCTGACTTCTTTCCACATGGGTCTCTTGGAGACAAACAATGTCAGCCTGTAATAATCTCAACCCTTGGGAAACCATTCGTCTTTTCTTAATATCATTCAGGCCACAAATATTTATCGATCCAATCCTCAATTTACTCATCTATAGATTGTATCAAAACCCCACAATAAGGACTTGTTTGAACAAAGTGCCCATTCCCCATCCATCTTACCTCCTCCCCTTTCCTCCCCCCACCCCCCTCCCCGGGACCACCCACCCTCCTCCCTCCCCCAAAACCTAGGCAATCAGGCAGAGCCTGAATGATGTGCATCTGATGAACTTCCCCCTACCCCCCCTGTGCTAACCGAAAAAGAAAAAAAAAACATAGAAGCGACATTTCATTTCTTCTTTCAATCATAACCTCAAAGAACTACTGGCTTCCTGTCTTCGGACTCTCCACCCCTTTTCCCAACTTTATCTCATTTAGATACCCCTGCGCCAAAATTTCTGATACAAACACACAAGTAGTACCCTTATACTTCACTTTCAATCTGGCCGGGTTCTGTAAAAACACCTCTGCCCCTGCTTTCTGAAAAGGTGTTATCAATTGTCTAAATCTCCAGCGTCGTTCCACCGTCGCATGGGCAAAGTCCACTTTGACAAAAAAGGAGACCCCATCGTACGACTTAGGTGAAATGGGTCGGGCTTGATCATACACAAGTTGACGCAGTAGGAAATTACCAAAAAACACTAAGAAGGCCCTTGGTCTACCTTGTGGCTGGTTCCTCATCATTAGGGGTACCCGGTGGGCTCTTTGTATCTCGTTGTTCCAGTCCAATTTTATTTGCTCCGGAAAAGCATTTTATCAACAAGTTCACAATGTACAGCCTCGGGTTACTTCCTTCCACCCCCTCTGGTACCCCCAAAAAGCGCAGGTTGTTTCTCCGCTGTCTATTTTCCTGCTCCTCCAGCTTGAACATGACATCTGTCCGGCGTTCTGTTCCTTCAGTGCCTCGACTTCCACTTCGAGGGCCTCTGTCCGTGTTTCCACCATCGTCAGCCTTTCTGCAAAGTCCCCGCATTTTTTATTGATTTTCCTGATCCCAGCTTGTACTTTCTTATTGGCAACTCTGGCCCTGCGTCCATCCGCCCTTACTTCCTCCTGCATCTGCTGAATAGAACATAGTATCATTGATAGTGACGGTTCTCTTGCTTGGACTCCCGGTTCTATCGTTTCATTTACACCCTCTGTCGCCTCTTCATCCAGGACAGACTGCGTGTCCGAGTAATCACATTTCAATTGTCTCCCCACTGGCCATCTCTGGTTCTCTTTCCTTTTACGGCCCCCTATACTCTTCTTCCTCTGGGTTACTTCCAGCGGATCACCGGATGAGGAGTCGTCTGTTTCCAGGCCCCCTTCACTACTACTCGAGGATATGTCATCTTTTCCAGAGGGATCTGATTCGTCAGTTAGTGAGAAAAATTTCTCCCCTATCCCGTCAGGCGAAAGTTCCCCTCTGGTCTGCTTCCCCACTCTCATCATGTCTTTTTTTGCCAGACTTTCCTTTATCTCCAGTTTATTCGCAGGCATTTGAAGCAATATTTCCCTCGTTGAAGTAGTTGTCTTGCCTTCCTTTTTATCCGTAATTTCTAAGGCAGCACACTCATCTGGGCCAGGGGGCAAGTTTCCTGTGGGAGCATCAGTTATTGCGTTCATTAAATCTGTTTCCTCAGTACCCACCTCCCCGCAATACACAGTCTCCTCTGTCCCTGGTGTTATTTTTATCTGAGTGAAAATGTGCCCCTTACTTTTGGCTTCTGATACAGACAGGTTGCTGAAAATAGCGGTGAGAGTGGGCTGTGCCGGGTCATCCACCGTCTGCCGGCCTGGTTTCTCCAGCACCTTCTTAGATCCAGGATCCTTATTTAATCCTCTGCCCGTAGCGACCCGTTGTTTGGCCTCTCCGGTGTTCCCGCTCCCACTTGCCTCATTTAAATTTGCTGGTGCCGCAGGTGTGGGGCCGCCTCCCATAGAGCTCCCAGCGCCGATACCGTCGCAAGCCTTATTTACTTTGCCGCCCCTTGCTGCCATAATTCCACAAACTTTTCTCCGTGTCCGGTGAATCAGCTCGGACCTCACACGGCGTGGACACGTCTCCGTAAGCCGCAAAACTATCAGTAGAAGCAGGAGAAGGGCATCCACAGTCTCGTGCGCTGTGTCCGACCTCAGGTTAGCCAGTCCAACCAGCCGCTGACCATCACATCGATCCATTCAGGGAGGATAGCGGGTTGCGAGCAGCTAATCATACGCCATCTTGCCCCTCGTCCTTCTACTCGAGCCAATCCTTCATCATTCTCATTGATCTCTTTGCATGACATTTGTTCCATCTTCAGAGTTTTCATCTCTGAAAAAAATTAGGATATTGATTAATAAATGGGGGTTATACTTAAGGTGGATGATATCATTTCGGCCCTTTGGATAAATTGCAAGTTTAAAACAAGCACTGTCATAGCCAATAGGTCTTGCCTTTGGGGCATTTTGGCTTTGCCAATTACTTTGAGGGGCTGTACAGCATTGGGACACTGTGCAGCATCATCAAAATGAAACAAAAAAGTATGATGGCAGTTACGCCATTTCAATCATGAAAAGGCTGTTGTTCAGCCGAAACGTGTCCTGTCCGGAGTGTTTTGATGGAATAAACTGTGGTGACATTCTTCCTTCCCAGAGTGCTGTTTCTTCCCTTTTCTGAAGGGGAAAGTCAGTGGTGGAATATATATATATTTTTTTTTTCAAACTCACAACTCTGCCACAGAGAACAGAGACGCACTCTCCTTCAAAGCGTCTTTAATTAAAATATAACAGCTATCCAGGTGCGATTCATGAATAAAGGCTCAACGTGTTTCAAACTTTTACAGTCCTTGTTCACTGAGCCATTTTGAGACACTGGTAACATGGGGGAGAGTAGCACATGGACGAGAGAGAGTAGGGTGGGGGAAGAGAATCACATGCAGGTGAGAGAGCGTCATGGAGCCTGAGGGGGGAGAGAAGCACACAAGGGAGACAGCTGAAAAACATGCACTCATGAAGTGCTCAAACAAAAAAATGAGAGACAGCAGCTAAGCGGGAGAAAAGCAGAACTATGTGAGAGAGCAACACAGAGAAGAGAGGAAAAGCACACAATGGAGGCAGCTGGAAAACACATACATTCTTGTGGAGTGCTTAAGCAAAAAGAAAAAAATAGTTTCCTATTTTTGAGCAGTGTAGGGATGCACGTAAAAAGGCTATGCTCCAGGGGAGGGAGAAATACAAGATGGACAAAGCAAACCATCAATTAAGAAGCAAGCAATGGCAGTAAAGCAAACCAGCGGCGAACAACGGGTGGGCTTTAAGACCACTGTAAGATCTTGGTAAACTGCCAATAGGTTTTTTGCACGTCTGTTAGTCTAGGCCTAAACAGTTTGATGGAAAAAATTAGGAGGAAAGGATATTACTGATCATTTTCTCAGAGTTGTAAACATTATGCAGTTCAAGAATATGCCAGGTTGACAAAGATCATTCCATGCAAAGATAAATGTGAACATTAAACGTGCATCCTTCCAATGGCCCAAATGAAACTCATATTAACACATTTCTAGAATTCAATCAAAAGTACTGATGATGTTCCACTTAGTACTTCATTGTTGAGCATTCAAGAACAGTGATTTAAGTGGGACTCTTGTTAAAATAAATATTTAGTGCCCTTTTAATTTTAACTGTTATGATCAGCAACACAGGAGATAATCAGTGACTGCTATGGAAGTATAAAGTGTTTAATGTATCTTGTACTGTGATACTACTGGCTGCTTATTGTTTCTATATTATCTTTATATATTATAAATGACGCTCTAGGAGAATGTCTTCCTTATCACATGTAAAAGAGGAGCGTTAGCTGTAAACTTGGTTCAGTCAAAAGATAGACCAGACCACTTAATAGCAAATCTTATGCAGTTTTATATTTCAGTGAGATAAGTGAAGTGCATTGGTCTGGTGAAAAGTGTGAACAGGGATTTTCAACTATGACAATGTAAACAATACATCTCACAAGACAATGAGAACCATAAACAATAAACACACATTTTCACCCAGTTACCACTATCACTGGGAAGGCAGGAAAGGGGAGGAAGCGGGATCAGTAACTTCAGTGCATTACGAGTAAAGGAAGGTGAGGTTGAAAGCCAGTAAAGGAAAGAAATACCAGTGGTGCCCCAGTTATCAATATTAACAAAACATGCTTAACTCTTACTTACAATATACCAAATTGAGAGATAAGTGAGATACATTGTCAGTCCTGAGATGTATAGGTATCCTGCAGGCCAAGTCAAGTCAAGTCAATAACCATTTATTCGACTTTAGATAAAAGTCATACAAGTGTACATGTCATAAAATAGCACTATGACAAAAAAACATACAAATGTTAAAATACATCAACTGTTGATTTGGATTTAAAAGCAAAGAAGAACACTTAAAACAATCAATTTCCAAATAAGGCTGTATATAAAATGACCACCATCATCATAAAATAGCTGAGACCTAGAGACACAATACTAATGACTTACATAAAAGACACCAGACAAAAAACGAGAAACAAAAAAGTACAGTTTAGGAGTGGCTAAAAGTTGTAGCTAGAGGTATGCAGGTCTAATCTGTCTAAATTTTCCAAGAATCAGAAGGGGCCTGAGGTATTTATGGCGAACCATGGAAAACTACGAGCATATCAGAACTATATGCATAGTGTCACAAGTTGAGGTGTTCTCACAACTACAGAGAGTTAGATTAGATGGTTTGAAACCAAACCCCTTTAGGGAACATGAGCTGATGGAATATATCCAGCCTCAAATATGTCGAGAGGTGGCGTTGCTGGCTAGGCATGTCCAAAAGAAGGTGAGGCTCTATCCCTTCAACAAATTTGACCATTATACACCTGCGCATAGACAGACTGCTTTAGTAAAGCAGTGTTCTCCCGCTCTGCTGCCACCCTCTAGGAGAAAACCTGCTTAATCCAAGTGAAATCCATTTTCACTATACCCCTGGGATTGGTAAATAAACCTGGTCTCCCTAATTCATTAAAGGATTCCAAATGTATTGGAGCCACAGGATCTGTGCTACATTATCTGATGACAGACAATCCTGCAGTATGAGTCTATTTAAATATAAGTCCTCTTTGTGCCATACAGAACACCACAGTAAAAAATGGGCAAATTCGTATAAAATCTGTAATAAAAGACATACCCAATTCATCATGGTTAATTTCAGTTGCAAGTCCCTGTCCCACTGTCAGTAAAATCCTCAGAAACCTTTTACCAATCACCTGCACATTATCATGACCCCAGATCTCACAGCCAAAGGTGGTAGGCAGAATGCATTAAGGGGAGATGTACGACCCTATTTTGCATGCGCAAACGGGTTTGCGACCCGTTTGCGCATGCAAAATACAGAAGGGCTATGTACTAACCCTATTTAGCGAGTCTCAATTTATTTGCAACTCGCTAAATAGGATTAGCGGCTCGCTATTAGGAAGGGGCATCCCGAGGGCGTCCCTTCCTAATAGCGAGTCTGAGCCCTATATATGACCACAATTGCGGTCGCAAAACAATTGCAGTTTACCACCCTTCTCAGAAGGGTGGTAAAGCACTCGCTAAAGGGAAGGGGTCCCCAGTGGACCCCTTCTCCTTTGTGAATGCAGGGGGAAATATTTTTTAGGGCCAGGCAGTGGTCCCAGGGACCACTACCTGCCCTTAAAAAATTAAACAAAAACGTTTCACTTTTCTTTTTTTAAATTCATCCCGTTTTCCTTTAAGGAAAACGGGCTGCATTTAAAAAAATAAAAACTGCTTTATTTAAAAGCAGTCCCAGACATGGAGGTCTGCTGAGCCCAGCAGGCCACCATTCCTGGGAGGGCCAGCCATTCCCAATGGGGTCGCAAATTGCGAGTGCCTCATGAATATTCATGAGGCATGCAATTTGCAACCCCATTGGGAATCGCAAACAGTCTCTCAGACACTGCTGTACATGGCATTTTGCGACCCGCAAATTGCAACTCGCAATCGAGCGCAATTTGCGAGTCGCAAATTGTCATGGTCGTACATCTGGCCCTTAGTCTTATATATATCTACCATGAGTTTTGGGGGCTTATGGCCCATACTGCTGGCAAAATCATGTAGCCAAGAAATGGCCATATGTAGAAACGCCCCATTCTTTTTGATTAGAGGTTTCCAGCTAAGACCCGAGCTGAGTAACGATCCCAAAAAAGAAAAAATTCCCACCCTCATTAAAACCTGCCCTTGTGCTGTCAAGATACAGGGTTTTGTGTTCTTGGGGCCTACCACCATAAAATATGATTTTTTTAAATGTATAGATAAATCCAAACTATTAATAAAAACAGTAAATTAATCTAAAAGTCGTTGAAGGCTCCTGGCTGTACAAGCAACTAAAACCGCATCATCAGCATATAGAAGCACTGGGATCGCTCTCCCACCAACTCTAGAGACATCAGGGCCAATATCAGATAGCATCCCCTCCAATCAATTTACATACATAATAAATAGAAAAGGCGCAAAAATGCAACCCTGGCGGACTCCTCTTTTTTAATCAAAAGGCTGAGTGCATTCTCTGTTGGGTCCATATCTGACCACCCATGTCAAGTTATTATGGAGGTATCTCATGCAAGTGACAAGTGCCTGGCCCACCCCAATGGACCCCAGTTCAGCCCAGAGCTTATCTCTAAAAACTTTGTCAAAGGCTGAGTTGAGGTCCATGAAGGCAAGATGAACAGAACCCCCTCTGGCCCGGGTGAATTTGGAAATTAGAAGATGTAAATGTAGGTTCTGCTCAACCGTGCCCCTGCTGAGCCTAAAGCCATTTGCCCAGGCAGGCAATCTCTCCAAGACCACTCTTCCTATAATCTTTACTTCGACATTAAATAGGGAGATTGGTCTATCACAGGCAGGGTCTGCTCTATCTCCCTTGTTATATATTGGCCTTATTACTGATTGTTTCCAGACCTCTGGAAACTACTCTCTCATGGCCGCATTTACATGAAGTGTAATGACAAGAGCCCAGAGGTCCACTAACGACTTAAACAAGTTGCCCGGGACCCCATTTGCACTCGGCACCTCCCATTGGAATGTAGACATATCAGTGTTGGAGGTGGAATAGAGCAAGGGCTCAGGACCCTCACAGTCATAGAGGGCTAAGAAGTGGGTCACGCAGGCCTTGTCAGATTGAATAACCGCCAAGTCCAACAAGTGATCTTCTTTTAAAAAAGGATGGTTTAAAACTCCCCAGAATTTGATGCTGTTCTTCAGTGTACTGGCTATCACCAGGTCGCTCCACAATTTCTTCTTTAGCTTTAACTTCCTGTTGGCAAGTGCAGCTTTATAGGTTGCTTTTAACCTCCTCCCTGTCTTGTGGTACGCTTTTTAGTTATCAGAATCTCCCTCTTGGCCTTGGCACAATTATTATCAAACCATATGCAGGGTTTAAGGGGACCTGCTAATCCTGGCTGAGTTTATATACTGTTTAACCACAAAAACCCAAGGTGAGACCTAGGGGTGGGAACTAGAGGCACGGGGTACTAGGAGCAGGCGGCCTCCAATCAATAATGTTTAACACAAAAAGAGCCGCTCCCAGTATGGTGACCTGGGTGCTACAGTGTTATTTTGTGAGTGCAGGCATCTCACAAAAAGTAAAAGACTGGTCTCACACACCACCTGGTGTCATGCTTCATCATTGACCAGTCCTCGCCCTCTAAAATCTTGGTTTGATAGAGGGCGGGCATACACCTGATGACAGGGATGCACTTCTAAAACTAAGTGGGGGCCCTTTACAAAAACAAAGTGAAGTTTAAAAAGCCATTACAGATATCAAACTTTTTAATGTGACTGGCAGCTGTATGGTAATTAAAATGAATGATCGGTGTCTTGGGGATTCTATTGTCCCCCCACCGTGACATAAGTGGTCATGATCTAAGTGGTCAACATGTTTCTGCCTATTGGCCCCGAAGGGTCCGCGGCATTCATCAGGACCTATGTTGTTCAATCGGGCTCCACCCTTACCGTGCTATGTTGGCAGGGTTCCACTGAGTGGGGTGATCACTATCACACTCCACCGATATGCAGCTAAAAAATTCAAGCCCTATCAAATGGGACCTACTAGCCCCATAGGAGGGTGAGGGAGAGAGACCCCTTTGGTCAAGCGTGTTAGAGGGAAATCTCCCGCCTCTGCACCTGCGTCCGTATACCTCACCTCCTCCTTCTGTGAGTTTATATACTCACAGAAGGAGTCAAAGGCTTTGAGAATGTAAGCATCTGTAGCCTAATCAAGACAGATCGTAATATCCTCCTGACACGACTGGAGCATGTCCGCATTAAATGCCTCAGGAATAAGTTTAGCCCATTGGACCGTTTGTCCCTTGTCTTTGGTGGTGACTACAGTTTTATAAAGGTCACTTATGCCCAGACCCTTTATTTCCCATAAAAAAGTAGTGATCAAAGGATTGTGATCGCTAAGATGATTCCATTCCAGTGAAAAACTTAACAGGGAGGAAAAGAAAGCCCTGGATACAAAAATGTAATAAAAAATAGACCTCAACCCGGGGCCTTTGAACATAGGAACACCCTTCATCTGGTCAAGTGCCCTCTGCAAGAACAGATTGACTAGATTTGCCTACCAAGTCGTTTAACATGTCCCCTTGAGCAGTGTGCTTAACATGGACCTGATCCATGGGAAGACCCTCTGAATCCTTGGGATCATATAGATAGTAATCCCTGCAAGGGTGAAGGTTAAAATCACCTGCTATGGTTAATATGACCTGGTGGGCAGGTCAGAAATTAATCTTGCTTGCGGTTATGGAGGGTCTAAAAAGAAGCATTATATTCTTCTGGTCCTCTAGGAAGTTTTGCTTTCCACTTCAACAAAAACTGCTGAATAGAGTTGCAGCAAAACTTAGCATGAAACTATAACTTTAGTTAAGCTATAACTCTGTTGGTTTTAATGTAAATCCCAGTCACGGCCGGCACAGGTAATATCGGTTGGGTGGTGGGGCGGGGCAGGGTAAGGGTCGGGGAAGTCGACATACGAAGGGATAAGTTAAATTAAATTTAAAAAATGGGAAAAAGGACAACAAACCAAGTGTGTTCTGGCGTGGAGTTAAAAAAATATGCAAAAGCCCACCACCCACCTGGGCAATGTGAACAAAGGGAGGCAGCAACAAACCTCCCAGTTCATGGGCACGACTTTTAGCATGTGGCCAGTGTTGCTGATGGGGGCTTGACAAAGCCAGTAGATGTCTCCAAAAATTAAAGCGACCATTAACCCCTTTCCCAGACATACATTTACAAATCAAGACGAAAATACAGTTGTTTGATTTTCTTAATCTCTCCCATTTTCACAAAGACTGGGAGAGAACACAATCTTATAGATGACAAAGTTGGCCACAACTATAAATGTGGGATAGTTCAGTGCTTGTTACTGTATTTGCTCATTGTCAAAATTTCACAGTGTTTGCTGACACTAGGAACGCTTTAAAAAATCAAAAGCCTTACATTTTCACTGCCCTTAAAAAGTGATAATGTTCCGTGGTGAGGGGAAACTCAACAGAGCATTAGGCAATTGCAATTTTCTAAATGTCTATATGAGAAGTCAAGCCCCCATAGATGTTTATGCTTATTACTCCTTGAGAACGTTGATCTTCTTTGGTTTAAAAGCAGATTAATACTCGTTACTGAATGGGGCCATTGATGCTCATTAACGCTTAGGCCTCTTTGTACTCATTACTCCCTGTAGAAATTCATGATTATTACTGCCAGCATCCATTACTGCTTTGTAATGCTCAATCGACTGATGCTCATTAGTACTAACGACATTCCCAGTCATTACTCTTTGTAAACATTGATTTTCGTTATTGAACTATGCCATTGATACTCACTAATGTTTGGAACCATTAACACTTGCTAATGTCTGGGAGTATTGAGCATTAATGGCCCAGTACTACCTTATCAGCTCTTTCGGCCATTAATGTTCCTTAGAAGCTGGGCCTATTAATGCTTACTGCCTTGGGTAACTCAGATTCATTGATGCTGGGGCTATTGATGCTCATTGGAATTCATTACTTCATCTGTAGAATAATGCTCATTATTCCCAACAGCAAAAAGAACAAATGATGGAAGGAATGCTGAACAATGCAAACATTCACCCCCTGTCACAAACATCTGGGTTTAATCCATCGTATTGTTGCTCACCACACCACCCCAGTTTGGACCCAGCCATTTGCAAATCAGTCTTGACCCTGCTCCTCACGGGACCAGTCCAGCCTGAACTGCCAAGCTAGGTCCTCCCTGGACCGGAAACAAGCATCCTGGGGCCTGTTTCGGGTCATTACTCCTCATCAGCCAGGCTAGCTTGAATCCAGTGGCGACGTGAGCACGGGACCCACATCTGGGCATACCCTTCCCACTTAGGGTGACAAAAGCAAAAAAACAAATGATGAACGGAATGCTAAACAATGCGAAAATTCACCCCCAATCACAAAGATCTTTTATTTCCAACATCCATTGTATTGGCCAATTAATGGCCCGGTACTGCCTTATCAGCACTTTCGGCCATTAATGTTCCTTAGAGGCTAGGCCTATTAATGCTTACTGTCTAGGGTAACTAAAATTCATGAATGCTGGGAACATTGCTGCTCATTGGAATTCATTACTTCATCTGTAGAGTAATGCTCATTATTCCCAACATCCATTTTATTGGCCCATTATTGGCCGGGTAGTAGCTAATCAGCACTTTCGGCCATTAATGTCCTTAGAGGCTGAGCCTAACAATACTTATTAATAACCTGGGCCAATCAGGTGCTGTACTTATGTGGCATATTAATACTGACAGCAAGGGTTTGCCAATGCCCATTGTGGACTGAGGTTTTAATGCTTAATAATGCATTGGTATATTAATGATGGGAAGTGCACAAAGACTACCAGTCAAACATTCAAAAGATGGCAAATGCACAGTTTGAGATTGTAAATTAAACTTAACTCCCACCCACGTCATGACAGCTTTATAGCCTCACACATTTTCTTAAACTATTAAAATATCACATTACACTAAACTAGTTTCAGTTTTCTGCTGCCAATACTGTGTTGCTTGCTCAATACATTTTGCACAATTACAGAGTTTGTTGTTCATTGATTTGAGGTGAAAAGGCATTGCCTACATGTGACTGGATGTATGTGGAGTGTACATTACCATCAGGCATTTGGTTTTTATTTTATCTACGATTTAGACTGAAATGTTGTTGTCCATTATTTTGACCTACATCTAAAATGTAAAATTATATCAAAGAGTTCTTCGCATTGTTTTTTAAACATTGTATTTTAATTTTAATTTTAATAAGAAGGAAACATAAAAACGATACAACAGAACAAAACAGACACATCAGAACGATGATTGCAGGTTCAAGATACCCATCTCATCTCCATTTTAGAGTTATCTATAGAGAGAGAAATAAATAATGAAGGTGAGACTAAGGCGTGATCTTCAGTTATATCATGTGATGACTTATTTAATTATTGTTTGGTAAGGGCAGAGTGGGTGGTCCGTTCTCAGCTAATCCACACTTTTTGTGCTTTTGATGGCAACCCCTGGCCTCATATATGGGTAACAGGAGTATATGGCATCTTTCAATGCTGCGTGTCTAGGGTCTCCTCCGCTAAGATGGAGGAGCATTGCCCCACTGCTCTTTGAGCTGGAAAAATAAAATGATAATAACATAGTTATTATTTTATTTTTTGCAGGTTTCGGGGCTGAGTTAGGGTGGAGTGGGGCTGGAGGCACAGGGGGAGGAGTGGTCTGAATACTCCAAGTGGGCATGACTGCTTGGCCGGCCGTCCTGGCCTGGCCAAACAGTCATGCGCACGTTGCATGTTCCCCCCTCAGGCTGCATTACACAGGCTGGTGGGGAACATGCCCAGGCCCCCAATCCCCATCTGAGCACTGATCCACGGCGCTCAGACCAATCACAACCCCGCATTGCAGCGTTGTGATTAGCTTAGGGGAAGCAATCACAATGCTGCATTTCAGCGTTGTGATTGGCTATGGGGAGCTTGGGTGCTTCCTGGTTCCGGAGAAACAGAGGAGAGATCCCCAACCATTTTGCTTCTTCCTCCTATTTTTGCCTGACCTGTGTTTGTTGGCTATAGGACTCTGGGCACTTTACCACTGCTGATCAGTGCTAAAGTGCATATGCTCTCTGTGTACATTGTTATTGTGATTGGTTATCCATGATTGGCATATTTGATTTACCAGTAGGTCCCTAGTGTGCCAGGGCTGGTAAATCAAATGCTAAAAGTGGACTTGCAGCACTGATTGTGCCACCCACATGAGTAGCCCTGAAAAGATGTCTCAGGCCTGCCACTGCGGTGCCTGTGCTCAGTTTGTTAACTGCCATGTTGCTTTGGCAAGTACACCAACTTGCCAGGCCCTAACCTTCCCTTTTCTTATATATAAGGCACCCCTATTGTAGGCCCAAGGTACCCCCGGGCAGGGTGCAGTGTATGTGAAAGGTAGGACATGTACTGGTGTGTGTAACATGTCCTGATAGTGAAATACTGCCAATTTCGTTTTTCACTATTGAAAGGCTATCTTGCCCCATAGGACAGAATGGGGAATGCTTTGTAACATTTTACAAGCATATCTTCCCATAGGGATAAGATGGAAAAACGGAGTTTGGTATCCCTGAAATCAGGTTTTAATAACACATCTTTTAGTAAAGATGGTTTATAAATTGTGTGTTTGAAAATAGCACTTTTAGAAAGTGGCTATTTTCTTGTTCAACCATCCTGTGGGCCTCTGCCTGTTTGTGGATTGACTGCCTGGCTTTGGAGTGACAGGGGCTGGGGAGGTGCAGTGGCTCCAGGAGTCTGGATAGGTCAGCACTAGGGTGAATAGGCCTGATCTGCATTTGGAGTGGTGAGAGGAGTATCACCTGTACCTGAATAGGGCTGTGCCTGCCGTCCACAATGCTGGCTCCGCCCCCCTGTGGTGTGTCTGGAGCCAAGGCTCACACTGACAATGGATGTTGTTGTGCACTTGCAGAGTGCCCCCCAGAACTGGTTTGAACTGGGCTCAGAGCCCCTTGCACAAAGAGAACAAAGACATTTTAGGGTATAAGTATCAGACCCAAAACCCCAGATTTTAGATCATTCCTGGAATTCAAGAGGAGCCTTTGCCAAGGAGAAGAGCTGGAGAGACTGAGGAGAAGTACTGCCCTTGCTGTGTGCCTGGAGTTGGCCTGCAGTTGCTGTTTCTGCCAAGGAAAGGAGAAAGACTTTGCTGTGCGCTGTGTTCCCTGCTTGAAGGAGATCTCCAAGGGCCTGAAGTGTTCTGGCCTCCAGTTCTAAAGTCTCAGGGACACAAAGACTTCACCCCCAGCTCCCCTGAACTCTGCTGCTGTGAGTTCTGACCTGCCAAGAGGTGCCTGTGCCAATTTTGGGCCTCTGGAGGTTGTTGCTGCTGTTTGTGAGCTGGAAGAAAGAAGAAACTCAAAGAACTACAGAAATTGACGCATTGCTCTTCTTGCGGCTGTTTTCCCGACGTATCTCCACGGTGCGAGAAGAATTTCCACGCATCGCTGCGCCGCTGCGGAAACCGCCGCAGCTCCTGTCGCCGCTGCAAGAATCAATGCATCGAGGGATCGTGGCTGAAGAGAACCGACGCAGCGCCGCTCGAAGCCGCAACATCGATCGCTGATGCATCCCAGATTTCCATGCATCGTGCCTGTGCGGCAAGTTCGTCCGATGCATCACCTGCGGACCGGAACCGTCACGAAGAATCGACGCATCACTCCCCATACAGACCAGATTCGATGCAACCCTTCCTCTGCGTGCAGCGGGACTGTCGCATCGCCTCCCCAAGGTCTCAGGAGTGTCGTATCTCTTTGTTTACTGACTCTGCGGCTGTTTGGCTTTTGGAACTTTCACGCATCTACAGGTACTCTGGGGAGAAGTCACGCATCCATAGTTTTCTATGGTACAAGTTCTTGAAACCTTTTGAAAGTCATATTTTTAACTGTGTATGTTGGATTTTGGTTGTTTTGGTCTTGTTTAGTTTAGATAAAGATACTTTATTTTTCTAAACTGGTGTGGTATCCTTTTGTGGTGTTTTCACTGTGTTACTGTGAGTGTGATACTGTGATACTTTACACATTGCCTTTGGGATAAGCCAAGCTACCAAGGGGGTGAGCAGGGGTTATCTGAAGTGTGTATCCCCCTTACCCTGACTAGAAGCAAGGGTCCCTATTTCTACAAAGGTACCTACCTCTGCCAACTAGAGACCGCCATTTCTAACACCAGGCCATCAGGAAATTGTAAGGAAGCATCAATTAAGCAAACACATAGACCACAATAGCCGTGTGAAGTACACAGGAAGAGCCCAGAAACTTTAGAGTGCAACTAATTATTATTCAGTGACACACCCATAAATGCACCACTCACAATACATTACAGAACAGACAGCCCCAAGTTCTGAAGCCCTAGAGAGGCAGATATAAACAGATAGAACTACTTCCCCAGGATACAACAGATAATGACAAAATAAATAGTTGTGATTACAAGAACACAGTGCTCATCTAAAGCATTACTGAAAATGATGTCCCCGTGAACTTGCTTCACTTCTAGGATAGAAAAACATACACTCTCTCACTCTCTCTCTCACGCTCTCTCTCTTTCTTTCTCACACACACAAACACTGTCTAATTATCTTTTACACACAGTTATACAAAATGTACTCAATGAAATAATCTAAGCTGAATGTGTGTAATAAACCACACATGGTTCGAGTACTGAAGAACATAATACAACTGTTTGACCCCAACATATGCACAGTAGTACAAAGGAAAATAGAAACTGAAAGGCATTGAAAATGTGTAAATTCCAAAACAGTGTATGGAACTTAGTGCATAGGGCACAGAAGGCCCAGGGACCATCAACGGTTAATAATAGTGTTAGTCACAAATACACATGGTTACAGCAGTTCAACAGCTGATTTGGAACCAACAAATAACTGACCCTTCTCTAGGGAAATAGACTAAAGTAGATGTTGTGCAAATGCCCATACAGCAGTTAACGTGGCTCCAATCAGAGTACGAACAAATAACAACAGTCTTTAACCAGCCCATCTTCACACCAATATTGAAAGTAAAAGGCAACATTACTACCAAGTTCAGTGAGCACCAACTATTTAATTGGAGCTGCAACCTGCCAAGGAAAAGTTCATGTGACACTGCACTTGCCAAACTGAAAAACATATCCACCCCTGCCCAGAATATACAATCTAGCATGGATGGTGGCTGTTGTGGGACAACCTAAATGGAAAACATGATTCATTATCATGCTGCATCGTTGAAGATGGTTGTAGAGGAACACTTGCCATTACAAGGTATCACTACAACATACACCATGTTAGCATGTTGCTGTACTTAAGGGGCAGACTCCAAATAATGCAGATGGGGAATGTAGCACTTTCACTATGCACAGACACTCATCGGTAGAGAAAAGACTTCCTTGGGCTCCATGGACTGACATGCAGGTGTAGGGATAAGGAAAATCTGGATGATGACGTGTATTTCCAAACATTGAGTGTGGATAATGCAAGACAGATGTTTAATGTGATATCTCAATCTGTGGATGAGACGTCACGCAGCTACACTGATCCTAGATGGTGATATACAGAGTTATTAAAGGCACGCAATGCATTGCACTGTAAACAGATCAACCCGCTCATTTTACATACATTTGAATGGTGACAACATAAGGAGACATTAAACCGAAGTATCTATTCATTGCAAGATCAACAAGTGTTTTGATTGATCTGCTCATCAAAGGGTCGTTGTTCTTCATGTGAATTTTATGTCCTGGAGATGGTCTTATAGATAGACAACATAAAAGACTGAAACGTCAACGCATCAACCCATTTTCTATTTTGCAGAAGAAATTTTGAGTGTAGGAAATCTATGTCCTATGCATAGGCTAGTTTCCAGTAAGGTCATTATCTGAAATGGGTTATAGTACATTGGTGATAAGGAAAAATTGTTTTATGTGATTGTGGATTTCTATCGCTTTGTACATGAAAAAAGCTTGTACCCTTAATCTTGTACTACTGTTTATAAATTTTTTTAAAAAGGAATACACCCGGCTTTGTTGAGATTTATTCACTGTTGATTTGATTGAATTTATGTTGAAAATATTTCATATTTGATGCCACGATTATGGTATTCATTAGTAATATGGTAATGGAATGAAATTGGCTGTTAAACTAAATCCCTTGTAGGCATCTTTACTCGATAATCATAATTGTGAGCAGCAGAAAAAACAGGAATGCAAGCTACATGAATGACAAGAGATGGCATGGGAAATGATTGACAAGCAGTTTTGTGTGATTAACAGCAAGGTAAGGAGAATGTAATCAGGGATAATCATGACACATTAAATGCTCACACATAGATGCTAGAAATGCAATGAAAACAGTATGAGAGATGTAGTGGAGGAATGGAGAGGTGTCTGTAGGCAGCACTCATCACCAGCAGATGTGTCCCTGAATAGTGATTGTGAGAGCACCGTCAGTGGTCAGGGTGTTTGTGAGAACCCCATGTTAGCCTCTGTGTCTCTACTGGCAAGCACATCTAGGCCCTTGCCTAATTCCACTGTGTGGGCTGTTGGGAATGCTTCAGTCATTTATGGGAAGGCTGCTTGTTTTCCTCAAATAACACTAGAGGGGAGAATAGAGGGAGTTTTTGCTATGCTATCCTCTAAAATCAATACCAAAAGCACAACAAGTGTAGCTTAATCATGAGATAAAATTGCCTATAGAAATATAGGTCTCTGCTCATTTCCCCCAAAATCTAGAGCAGTGTATGCTCCTTTTGGTCAGAAAAGTAATTTGACAACTTCCTCTGCCCTTGCCCCATGCCATATTTGTGCAGACTGAGTGACCTGCTATAGTGAGTCAGTTGTGTTGCCTACGATCTATGGCTCAGGGAGGAGAATATAGCCATGTGTTCAGTGGCTGTGGACAGGAGACTCTAAGGGTTCTTACTACACGATGCACTGCCACAAAAACTCTAAGGTGCCTTGCTGTCGTTACCTGTGTTTATATCAACAATGCAGCCCCCAGACTAGTGTTACTTTGCTGTGCCTGGCAGTTGATCCAACATAGTGGTTCAAAAGTGGTTGCCCTTACCAATGTATGTCTGAAGAATAGTTGTGTTGACAATACTAGTTTTGGCAATGGTCATTCAGGATTGGGAGTGAGTTTTGGTGGCCCTATTTTAGCACATGAGGCACACCTATAACAGGTTATCTGCCTACTATTGCCTCTACTTGGCTTTTTGACATGTGACGTCATACAATCACCTGAATTGTTGCTTGAGAATTCCAGCATACCAATCAGTTGTCCATTTTGTCCAGCCTTAGGTCCTACAGTATCTCCTCTGTCCCTTGGTTACCAGGTTGTCATGAGTGTTCATAAGGCATGTCATAAGGAGGTGCTGGGGTTAGAAGGGAGTCATACATTCTTTGAGTTTTATGTAGAGGTACTGTATGGTGTTTGCCTTTGTGGATCACTTACCTCATGTGACACAATTCAAGTATCTTTGCATACTTGTCAAGACTTAACTTCTATCCAGGGGCGCAGCATCATGTCATGAACCATAAGTATTTTGAGTGTGCATTGGAGCACTCATACAACATCCCAAAGGGATGCTGAGTCTGATTTATGTTTTACTGTTGAAGCAGGTGAAAAGGCCAATGTGGGGTTTTATGGTGGCTTATTGTCTGTAGCATATGGCCTTTTTGGATAAGTAAAAACTGTTGATGTAATAGTGGGCCTTCAGTGGTTAATGGGATTTCTGTGGTGTGTGTGGAGAGGTGACTTGTTGTGACCCACATAGTTTGAGTACATCAGTGGCTTTCCATAGAGCACCCAGAAGGATGCCAACGTTGTACAATGTGACTTTTGTGACTTTCTTCAGTGGCACAATTGCACAGATGTGTAGGATAACAAGGAGCTTTTTCTCTGCAGTCATGGCTTGAGACATATGATTCTTGTGTGGGACATGTGGCACAACCATGAGTATGATGGGTCCTTGATGGAGTCATTATTGAGTCTGAATCTATGGATATATTCCCAGTTGTTTATTATCATCACATGTATCTCAAGACTATTTCCGTAAAATTCCATTCAAAATTATTGTAGATCTGGATTCATGTTCTTTGCATAAACCCCCTTTATCTGTATGCTCTCTTGCGTCTTTAAAAGTGTTGTAGGACTATGCATTCCAGGCCAAGCCACATTTGCATGAGAGATTTTAGTATTCTCATAGGTCCTCTGAACAGCTCATATCTATGACATGAATAGCTGGAGTCCATAGTACACACTGTACATACGTGATTCAAATGTTAACCCATTGTATGTTAAATATACATTTGTTAGATAACATCGATCTTTCTTGGGTAGGCACAACAAAGCAAATGTGTTCCTAATCAAGAAACTTAGTTTACTGTTAGTTAAGGACATGTAACCTCTAGCTCATGACATACATTCTAGATGTGCATATTGCATTCAATATGCAAATATAGAGATTTATGATTAAATTCTTCAAGAACAACTTGCTACTCCGCCACACCTTTTTGATGGAATGCCACCCCTCGTGTGCTATAATGTTGGTTAAGGGTCAAAATTCGCATGTCAAAAGTCTAGTTTCTCCTACAGCATTCTACTCGTTGTAGTCACTTTGATTTTAACATTTTGATTTATTTTTCTATAATTATAGCCTTTTTAAAGTTTATCATAAACGTCGCTCCGTACATGTGTTTCGCTCATACTACAGATGATCTGGGGGATCCAGTGATCGCTTCTTTTGAACTTATATGCAGTTCTGCACATTCAATTGGAAGAGCCCAAATATCTGTAAGTTTTGCAGCTGAAGGTTGAACTAGAAACTGAACTGGGTTCAAAAATGTTTGTCACTCCATCTATGCCATTCTTAGTGATTTCACCTTGATGGATGGGGACAGCAGATTTTTTAAGCAAAAAGATTTTTCTTGTAATCTATACAGTCAGCCATTTACCAGAAATATAAAAAATGAGAATCACAGTGGTTAAAGCTTTTGGGGTAAATGTAGCAGACTTGTCACTGATGTAAAATTTGCATAGCGAGCAATTCACTTTTCTATATTGGTAAATGCTTTATTGTTAGGGATTCTAAAATGTTCAGACCTTTTAAATTAGCATTTGAAAGTAGCTCTAAAATATGTATTTCAGAGCAGCATATTAGCATAAACTCATTCAGCATTGTATGTGCTGCCGACACTACCAGGAAGAGTTCCAGAAATTTCCATCTGGCATCATCTTCCTGCACTGAACATTTGCATACATTTTTTTCAACAATGATGTAAAATTATGAAACATAAGCTCTTAGGTTACTGTAAGTTGTAAATTGATTAGATTTTAAACGTTGACTAAAGGGCAGGATGTATATGACTGAAAGGGTAATATCACTTCCAGGAAAAAAAGGACAGATATATATAAAAAAAATCCCCTTTGGGGAATATCTAAAGCTATATTTGTTCTGCTTGGAATTACTTAGAGAGCCTCTTTGGAATGGATTGGCACTTTGGCATTCTATTGACCAAAATAGCAAGCTTTGGGATAGGATCGTTCTAAAAGATGGTATGTGTTTTACTGAATCTCAACTATGCCAGCAAAATAGTAAACAAAGTACCAGATTACGTGAATCTTGCAATGACGCAAACAAGAAGAAAATGCACTTTTGCTGCTTGCGTAGAAGGCAATGATGCAGATAGATTTTGCACCGCCCCAAGTTTCCAGAAAAAATTACATCCAGTCTCATATATATCAAAGACCTTGTGAAAGAAAAGCAAAATAATTCACACAAAATTGCATTGTTTAAGACCCATTTCTATAACTGATGAAGCAAACTAATTTTGACTCAAAAATGTAACATTTTAAGAAAACTGGACAAAACTTTGTCCAAATTCTTTCTGTTTAAACAGCAAAAATACAGCGAATTCATGTTGCTTCATATTTTACTAACATTTTATATGACATTATGCTTGTTTGCTACATGTCATGTTTCGCAAGAAAAAATGCTGCACGCGAGAATTTGCTCAGTTTTGTTATCAATACAGATTTTAAGCTGGCTAATGTCCCACAGACAAGAGTTGGCAACCTCCACTTACCCCATACGGAATGTGGAAACACATTGATGGTGATAGGCGGTGCATTTCAATAAACAACATATTGAACCTACGTTATGGAGACACATCTATTTTCTGATTTAATATTTAGCCAAGTAAATCTGTTGACTGCATTTTTTTTGATGGATTCCTAAAGACCATTGTTGTGGCAGCCTAAATTTGCAAATGCCCTCTGTGAGAAGTTGGCCTGGTATATGCTGTTCACTAGTTAAAGTGGACACCTTGCACCAGTACAATTCGACTCTTATGGTAGATAGGTTTAAGACAACCTTTATAGAAAGCTATCCTAGTGGTAGCTGTGGAGAGCAGCCTTCAGGCTAAGTCTTAGAAGGAATGTAAAGCAGCTTGTTTTACCACACAATCTCTTGAATCACCAAATGAAAAGACACCACACAGGTATATATATCAAATATATATGTATTTATTACTAAACAACTCTCTACTAATCTCTTGTGAGATTAGAAGACAGGAACATATGCATAAATCAACGTTTCACAATAAATTAAGCACAAATATGGCTGGGGCCCTAGGGGCGTACCAGACCATATACTAAAAGAGACTTAAGAACAACGACTTGCAAAGAGACAAGGCCCAGGGCCTTCAGAAGTGCTGGGGCCTCACGAAACCACCCAAGGCAGGTAAGTAAAGGACCCACGGGGGACGCGTGCAGTGCGTGAACACAGGCGCGGATCGCCGTAGACTTCAATGGGGCAAGTCGCGGTTCGAAATTAAGAGTTTAAGGGCACTTCGGGAGTAGCTACAAGCAAGTCACTTACAGGGTAAGTAGTTCTAGGGCCAACACCCACAGGAGCACCGTAGTGCTGGAGTTACCTCACCCAGGGAAGCCGGGTGCATAGGTGTCCTTTGGTGTCGGGTCGCGGCGTCGTTTTCAATGGGAGCCAATGAAGACTTGCTGCTTGTGAGGCCAGAAGAAGTGCCCGGTGGAATCCAAGCCTGGATTCAGAAGAAGGGAGACCTGAAAGCAGAGGGGACAGTGTTCAAAGTCACTGGGCAGTGACCCGGGGCAAGGAAGATGAATGCCCACCGTCGTCGACAGATTCAGGTCGTTCACGGGTGTCTTGACTCTTCGGCCACGAGGTCCAGGAGGTGTCGAGGATGACCAGGAGCTGGATTCAGCGTGTCCCAGAAAGTCTGCAGCTGACTGCGGTGTCGGTGACCCGATTGGAGCTAACAAGCCTTGGTAGCAGCAAGTCTCGTGGAAAGAGCAAAAAGTCAATGGTGCAGACCAGCAAGGTCTGGGGAACTCACCCAGCGAGGGTAAATCAGGGCAGGCCTGGAGCAACTAGGGGAGCCCTTTGGATTTGTAGAAAAGTCTTCAGGGGACCCACAAGCCGGCTGGCAAGGGATCGCAAAGACACCTCGGGAGGGAGGAACAACCTTGCTCAGGTTCCTATGGTCTGGAATATATTCTCTGCCTCTAGGGACACTGTTGCTGCCACCAGGGGGTTCTAACCCCTCTTTTCTAGAAGCTCTCTGGAGCTCCAGGGCTTCTCTATCTAATGCCAACTGCTTGGTTTTGAGGGCAAATCTTGCTTCCTCATACTGCAGCAGTTTGTACATTCTGTCAGAGGAGGTCTCTCTTCTTGGGAAGTAGGAGTTCCTCTGGTAGACAGATTCTCTGCCAGAGTGATAGGAGTGGTCAGATTCCCTGAAAGGGACCTAGGCCTCTCCTCCACTATGTCAGTTCTCTTAGGGAGAATTCCTCTGTCCTGTTCAGACCCTTTGGGACCTGGCCCTACAACCACAGAGTCTTGGTCATCCTGATGTCCATCATCTGACCCAGACACTGTAATTGACCCACTCACTGATTCAGACCCATTAGCTCCTAGAGCTAATCTAAGATCATCTGCTGTCAGCAGATCTATCAAGTGTAGTGTGGAGGGACTCTGTCCTAGCTTCAGGTGCCTTGCAGCACACATGGCTTTCAAGTCAAAGAAAGTCATGTCCTTATACTGAGGCTGAGTGGATCCACTGGGTCCACCCCTTAAGGACATTCTAGTGTTGTGCAGTGTTGTACTACCTACACTAGTTTGTGGCCTACTGATACTAGCTTGAGCTGTAGAAAGGGTGTGCTATCCCTTGGCACACAGCTCTAAGTTCAGTAGAACTTATTGATACTAAGCTTGACTTTATATGTACCTTGAGTACCTATAGTGGTTTTCAGTTAGTAATTCAAATAGAGATTTTCTGGTAAAACAATAGCAAGCTGGAATCCCACACGCTGCCACCAATGTGAGAAGTTGGCCTGATATATGCTGTTCACTAGTTAAAGTCGACACCTTGCACCAGTACAATTCGACTCTTATGGTAGGTAGGTTTAAGACAACCTTTATAGAAAGCTATCCTAGTGGTAGCTGTGGAGAGCAGCCTTCAGGCTAAGTCTTGGAGGAATGTAAAGCAGCTTGTTTTACCACACAATCTCTTGAATCACCAAATGAAAAGACACCACACAGGTATATATATCAAATATATATGTATTTATTACTAAACAACTCTCTACTAATCTCTTGTGAGATTAGAAGACAGGAACATATGCATAAATCAACGTTTCACAATAAATTAAGCACAAATATGCCTGGGGCCCTAGGGCGTACCAGACCATATACTAAAAAGAGACTTAAGAACAACGACTTGCAAAGAGACAAGGCCCAGGGCCTTCAGAAGTGCTGGGGCCTCACGTAACCACCCAAGGCAGGTAAGTAAAGGACCCACGGGGGACGCGTGCAGTGCGTGAACACAGGCGCGGATCGCCGTAGACTTCAATGGGGCAAGTCGCAGTTGGAAATTAAGAGTTTAAGGGCACTTCGGGAGTAGCTACAAGCAAGTCACTTACAGGGTAAGTAGTTCTAGGGCCAACACCCACAGCAGCACCGTAGTGCTGGAGTTACCTCACCCAGGGAAGCCGGGTGCATAGGTGTCCTTTGGTGTCGGGTCGCGGCGTTGTTTTCAATGGGAGCCAATGAAGACTTGCTGCTTGTGAGGCCAGAAGAAGTGCCCGGTGGAATCCAAGCCTGGATTCAGAAGAAGGGAGACCTGAAAGCAGAGGGGACAGTGTTCAAAGTCACTGGGTAGTGACCCGGGGCAAGGAAGATGAATGCCCACCGTCATCGACAGATTCAGGTCGTTCACGGGTGTCTTGACTCTTCGGCCACGAGGTCCAGGAGGTGTCGAGGATGACCAGAAGCTGGATTCAGCGTGTCCCACAAAGTCTGCAGCTGACTGCGGTGTCGACGACCCGATTGGAGCCAACAAGCCTTGATAGCAGCAAGTCTTGTGGAAAGAGCAAAAAGTCAATGGTGCAGACCAGCAAGGTCTGGGGAACTCACCCAGCGAGGGTAAGTCAGGGCAGGCCTTTAGCAACTAGGGGAGCTCTTTGGATTTGTAGAAAAGTCTTCAGGGGACCCACAAGCCAGCTGGCAAGGGATCGCAAAGACGCCTCAGGAGGATTCCTTCAACAGGGACCCACGGTCACTCGGGATGGGGTAGGCCTCTGATCTTGGGAGGGATCTCTGCTAGAGGCTGGGACCACACGTGGTCCAAAGCACAGGTTCGTAGAACGTCGTGAAGGGGTTGCACTTGAAAATAGTGCACAGTACCCAGGGACTGCGGTTCCTCATCAATCATGGGGTCCACTTGCCTCAGCTTCGCTGGGGACTCACGATGGCCTTGGAGAAGTCAGGAAATCTTCTTTCTGGGCTGCAGGGACTTCGGACTCCGGTGGGAGCAGCATAGTTTGCGACCATCGTTGCAGTTTTTGGTGCCTGCCAAGCAGGGGAGTCACTCCTTGACTCCAAGGGAGATTCTTCAGTCTCCCAGAGGTAGTGGAACGTCAAAGGTCCGGGATTCTTCTTTAGAGCATCGTCCAGGGATATCTAGTTTGCAAGTTCAAGGGTTCCCTACCTTATACTAAAAAGGAAGGGAGGGACTAGCTCTAAGACCCCACCTATGGGAGGGTCAGGGGAGTGGGTGGCTACACCCACTTTCCTTTGTCCAGTTTCACGCCAGAGCAGGGGCAGGTAGCCCCTGAGCCGGTTTGAACTGGTGTATGCACAGAGGAGCCTTCTGCTCCCCCAGTGCAGGACTTCAAAGCACTCTAGGAGTGCACCCACCGAGCCCCAATACACTAAACACTGTCTGGGAGGTGGTCACAGGATACCTATTGTTGGGCTTCCTCCACTGCGAGTTTCGGTCATCAGCAGGAGGGCAGCCCAGTGTCTGTGACTGGTGGCATCCATTTTGTGATGCCAGGGCTCTTCAGGATTCTACCGCGTTTCCACAGTAGGTACATGTCTATCCATCTAGAAGCGTGGAATGCTACCCCCGCCGCCAGAACTGGCGGGGGGGGGTAGTATTCCAAGATGTTTGACACCAAACACGACATGTTTCCGTGCAGCCATCCCAAAGTTAGCATTTAACGCGGGTTATAATGCGCTTAAGAGTATATGGTCAGGCTGCACTACAAAGAGCATCAGAGAAGGGTCTCCGAATGCTGCAGAGGGGCTCTGCTCATGCAGGGGCACCCTCTCACATAGGAACCAAGCACTCTGCCTTCAGGATTGATAAGGCCTGCCATAGGAGTGACTTATAGGTTTATATGTGTGTATCTATGTAGTGATATAGGTAGCCTATATCACAGTAAGGGGTGCATGCACCACCTTACCCAGGCTGCAGTAGCAGACCTGTGGTGTCAGATTTAGTCTGCTTCCCAGGGGTGGCATAATACATGCTTCAGCCCCTGGTAGGCCTGTGAAGTATCTATGCCCTTGGCACCTAAGGTACTATATACTAGGGACTCATAAGGTACCACAGTATCCAATCACTAGTGCACCTAGAGTGCACTCCAAGTCGTTTAGAGAGAACAGAGAGGCTGGGGCCCTGATTGGCAGGGTCCCAGCCTAACTATAGCCAGAAACCAGTGTAAACATCAGAAAAAAAGTGGGGGCAACATAAGAGGCAGATCCTACTCTCCTACACCCTCTACATTTTCTTTTTTGTTGGTTCTCCATGTTTGCATTGCTAATTTTACTTATGCTCAAAACTTTGTGGCATGTGGATCATACAGTGTCAAAATTAACTTTCTCCCATCAGTCATTTTGTATTAAAATGGCGCCCTTTGATCTCCAAAATCATGTCAGCTGTTTTTTTACCACATACTGAGACCAGGAATACACAGGCAGGTAAAGTTCTTCATCTAGCATGTTTTAGGGAGTAAAACCGTAAGAGCACATGCAGTGCTTAATTTATGCCAGTGTTTTCCAGTGCTCAGCAGTAACATTCAATACACAGGGACTCTTTTGAATGATCAGTAGAGATCCTGGCTGATTACTGCTGCAACTCTGAGTCTGTGCTAATTTGCCACTGTGATGTTGCCAGGTGCAGAATTCCACCTGATGCTGCTCCTGAGCCCAGTTGCACCATGGTGTGCCCCCAAGTGGACTCTTTGGTCAACCCATTAGTTAATTTAAAACTGGGGTGGGCCTGGCAGCATGCACAAGAGTGAACCAGAGGAGGCTCTCTCCGTTCTGATCACTGTGTGAGATGGAGAACTCCACCATGAGAAACTGTGTGCACCCCTTCTTCCGGATTGACTGTGGTGCTTGGCTCCCCGCTGACTCACAAACCAATTTGAATGCCTGTGGCAATCATGTGAGTGTGACTCCTGTGTTATGGCTACACGTCATTCAATGTTACCACTGAGACTCATGCCTCTATCTCATAAGCAATGTCACTGATTGATTTTCTGAGCCTCCTTCTTCTCTTTCCTTTTGGCTATGGCTCTCTGCCCATCCAGGCTCAGCCTATGCATGATATCTCTATTTACATGTGATTCACATGTCCCTGACTGTTGAGAGTCATGACCAAGGCGAAAGTACTGGCCACTCGTTCAAAGAAATGTATCCTGTCATTAATTCATAGATCTCAAGTGGGGTTTGTACCTAAATGATCATCATCTAACTTCTGTTGCATATCATCTAGCAAGCTAATAAAGTCCTTAGTAATAAAGTGGCGATTTCTCTCGTCACCGAGAAGGCATTAAATAGGGTCAAATGGCCATATTTATTCCTGGTCCTCCAGAGAGCAGGGTTCCAAGACCATTTCATCCAGAAAGTAAGGCTTCTGTATCACTCCTCCACAGCGACCACCTGCTGCAGTGGATTTCAATCCAAACTTTGGTTGATCACACAAGCTACCGGGCAGGGCCGCCCCCTTTCTCAGCTTCTTTTTGCTGGCATTGGAACCTTTGGCGTCTAAATACCTTGCATCTACTACCATCTCGGACATATGTACGGTGGCAGAGAAAGTGAAAATTCTGCTCTATGCAGATAACATTCTAACTCTAGATAGCCCAGAACCTGCTCTCCCTTCCCTCCTAGGCATTCTTAATGAATTTGGGCACTTCTCCGGCGATTGCATTAACTGGGGAAAAAGTGAAGCTCTACCTCTAAATCTCACGACCCCTGCAGCTGACCTGGTGGGGCTCCCTTGCAAATGGCCCACTATGACAATCAGATACATCGGAGTCATGATAGGAAACAACTTATCGCAGACAGTACAGAATAACATGAAGGCTCTGCTCACTAGAACAGCCCTGAACTTCAAAAAATGGTCTATCAGTAGGTCCTCTCTTCCGCCCATTGTTGCTTACAAAATCAGCACCAAGACACCTCCGGGTATATGCTGGCTTTACAAATAGCTTAACATAAAATAACATAACATACCTTTGGGTTGTCAATGCGGGGTTGCATCCAAATGGTGAAGATGGTGACTGCACCTCGCTTTAATTATGTTTTTGGAATGACTCGATCGTCATCCCGACACACATGATTTGCAAACTTGATAACTTTATCAAACGTTACATGTGGGATGGATGGAAACCCAGGCTTAAAATTACCAAGCCTCAGGCTGATACAGGAGCAGGAGGTCTTTGTCTACTGGATTCTTCTTTTTTCACTTGCTTTTTTTTTCTCTTCCCCTTTTCTCTTTCCCTTTTTCCTTGATATGCTCTTTTTAATTCCTTCTTGTTAAAGACGCCATTCACTGATTGATACGAGCACAAGATTTGATTTGACTGCCTCTGAATTGCAGTCTTACAGATATCGATAAACAAAGAAGGGGGGGGGTCCAAGGGAAGTTTAAAGACCAGCAAGGATCTGATCCCAAAACAGTTACTAGCAAACACAAAAAAATCCTCGGGTCTAGAGTGCCAAACTGAACAAGAAAGAGACACTGAAGATTGTCTCCAGGTACTTGTGAGGGAGTCCCCTATTTAGGACAAAATCCCATCACCCACCAAAGGTGGCATGCTTCATCATCTGGAAGTGTAGTCTTGAACTGTAGTCCCACCCGAAAGTGCTTCGTGTGGGAAGTTGGGCATGCGCAGACCGGGGTACCGACGGAGAGGTGAGTGGCTCGATGAGTAGGAATAAAACATCCCTGAGCTACTCCCTCTCAGTGAGGGAGTTGTAGCCCTTGGCGGTGCTAGGTGTCCCCGTCAAGAGGAGATTCCCAGATGATGAAGCAGGCCACCTTTGGTGGGTGAAATGATTTTGTCCTATATAAGGGACTCCCCCACAAGTACCTGGAGACAATCTTCAGTGTCTCTTTCTTCTTCAGTTTGGCACTCTAGACCCGAGGATTGTTTTGTGTTTGCTGGTAACTGTTTGGGGATCTGATCCTTGCTGGTCTTTAAACTTCCCTTGGACCCCCCTCTCCTCTTCTGTGTTTATCGATTTTGAGCAGCCACGGCTGCGGGTCCGACATTCAGTCCTTTAACACAAGGACTTTGTTTTCTCCGCTCTTGATAGAAACCTGATCACATACACATTAGAATTAAGTTAGCATTCTTTGTCTTTTTCATCATGACAGAAATACAGGGTTTGGCCTTTGATGAAGCCACAGTCCAGGCAATTCTGACGACACCCAGTATTATTGACACCATCCAGAGTGGGTCTTCCTCACAGGGAGACGACTGGGGAAAACTCCTCACTCTTAAGAGATCACTTTCGCGCACATGGCGCGATTATGACGGAGTACCTGCGGGGGACTTGCACCCCTACGGGTCTGATAGTAACAAACACACCTAGACTGTTTCTAGACGATAAAACATTTACAAAGAAGTGGTCTCTTATCGCATGGCGGTGCACAAGAGACTGGCTGATTTTAATAATCGCAAAAACAACAGTTGATGGACAGAATGCAGAACAATGTCATACATTCACCCCAGTACAGAGATCTGGGCCTAAATCCATCGTTTTTTTGCTCACCATGCCATTCCAGTTTGAACCCAGCCATATGCAAATCAGTCTTGACCCTGTGCCTCATGGGAACAGTCCAGCCCGAACTGCCAAGCCAGGTCCTCCCTGGACTGGAAACAAGCATCCTAGGACCGGTTTCGGGGTTTCACCCCTCTTCAGCCAGGATAGCTTGATTCCAGTGGCATGGAGAGCACGGGACCCACGTCTGGGCATACCCGTCCCACTCGGGGTGACAAATGCAAAAACAACAGTTGATGGACAGAATGCAGAACAATGTAATACATTCACCCCAGTACAGAGATCTGGGCCTAAATCCATCGTTTTTTTGCTCACCATGCCATTCCAGTTTGAACCCAGCCATATGCAAATCAGTCTTGACCCTGTGCCTTGACGGGACGGAAGTACAACCGGCAGAGTGATCGATCCATTTCAGTTCATTTGCCACAGAGCCCTGAAGAAGTTGTGGGTTCATACCCTGACGAAACACGTGTTGGCTGGGCAATCAATCCTCATTAAACAATATGAACACGAGACATCCAGAGTGTTCTGCTGTCATCTTACTCATTTGATGTGTGAATAGTAGAGTGTTTTCTGAACTTTCATGAATGTGATGCAGTATTGTTTCTGCAATTTACACTAACGTGTGCACATGCATTTGTAACATATATTTGTGGGCCTTGTGTCTGGTCGAGGGGTTCAGGGTTATCCCTTCGCCTGTAGCACCGTACGACACTAATATCACATACACACAGAAGCGCACACGAGTAGGCGCCATCGTATACCGCACAAATCCAAACCCTTCCCTTGCATCAAGACCAACAAGGAGTTCAAAAACTCCATTCTCACGGCCAAAATCAACAAATTTAAAAAAGATCTGGCACGGTTCTGCTTTGAAAAAGTCTACCCCTACACAAGTGACAATTATAGTCCACCGCAATTTAGCCATAAAGGCAAGAAATATGGATCAAATTACTAGACCTCCGGAAGTGAAGATTGGTCAAGCGAATCTGACTCTGCTAACAACACAGAACCTCAAAGGAGAGGTAGAGGGAGAAGAAACAGAAGCAACTGGAGGGGCGGCCAACAAGGTCCCAACCAGGCACAATGGTGGCCTCCCACACCCTGGGGTTATCCGAAGCCGCCTTTCCAGCCACCTATGCTTCCATACCAGCCTCATCCCCAATTCTTTTCCAACCAGCCTTTTTTAGGGTCTGGTCTGGCTGAGGACGATCGAGAGGCAGAAGAAGACAGCAACAAGCACAAGTAAACTGGAGCCCTCCGCCTTCCCAGAGGACTACTCGGAGCATGACGAAACTAACTCCACAACCAGGGAGTAGTCACGAAGCGACCTAGTGGTCAACTTGAGCGACCAGCTATTTTCCTTAGAAGAACAGGCAGCACTTAATAGAGGATTGGGATATGTTCCCACCTACAAAGGAGATACCTTCCAAATTCAACAAGAATTGGCCCAATTCTTTCGGAAAATCCTCCTGCATTTCTTTTTCAAAGACAAGACCACAGACGTTATGGAAGAAGGACCTTCCAACACTGGTTTGAAAGACCGATCAACCTTCAATCCATCTTCTCACATGATTCCCGCTCCGGTGCTCACCTTCAATAAAGCGGTCTCAGAGGAAGTCACAAATTTGTGCAACACCAACAGACGACATTTCCAGAACCTTCCAAACAGAGAACAAAAGGCTCTACAAATGCTGGCTAATGACGAAACCATCACTATTAAGCCAGCAGACAAGGGAGGTGCGATTGTCATCATGAATACATTTTCTTATCGCACAGAATGCCTACGACAACTAGAAAACAGTCGGTTCTACCGACCATTGAAAGCAGACCCCACTAAGAGATTGACCCTAGAGATAGCCAGACTGGTGGAAGAGGCCAAAGACAATGGGTGGATTACACCTAAAGAGGAAACATTTCTTACTACATCCCACCCGGTGATTCCCTATTTTTATGTATTACCCAAAATACATAAGGAACAAAGGCCCCCTCCTGGGTGACCCATTATTTCTGGCATTGGGTCCCTCCTCAAGCCATTGTCAACCTTTGTGGATCATTTTCTTCGACCACTTGTTCATTAGATGCCAACTTATCTTCAGGATACTAAAGATAACCTGAGATCATTAATGGACACTCTGTTTGATGCCACCAGAGACTACCTTGTCTCATTTGACGTTGAGTCTCTTTACACCTGCATCCCTCAAGATGAGACTCTGGCTGAAATACAAACCTTACTAAAGAACAGGGACTTGGATACCATCTCTCCAGTGCATTTCATCATGGAAGGTGCCCGATTAGCCATGAAAGAGAACTTTTTCCGTTTCGAGGACACATTATACCTACAAACATCGGGCACTTCTAGGGCAGCGTTTTCGGGCCCAGCCTAGCTAATTTGTACGTGCACCTGATCAAACAAGAGCACATCTTGACAGAAAAGAACCCTCACAGGACCCATATTCTCCTGTGGAAGCGCTATATCGATGACATTTTCGTCATCTGGCGGGGAGAACCAGATACCATCACTGACTTCCACCAATGGCTCAACACAAGGAACAAATTTTTGAAATTCTCATTTGAGTTCAGTAGCACCAGCTTACCATTCCTGGATATACATATTTTTGCCTCAGGCGATGGACTCGAGACAGAGCTTTACAGGAAACCTATGGCTCGGAACTCTCTCCTGTCCTATATTAGCTACCACCTTAAATCGCTTCGCGATAATCTGCCTTAAGGCAATTTTTGTGAATCAGAAGGAACTGTTCCTCTAAAGAGAAATTTGATGAACATGCCAGGATACTCTCTACTCAACTCAGAAAAAGGCATTACCTGGCCAGATTGATCCGACGTTCTCTGAAAAGGGGAGTGAATAATAACAGAGAAGCGTTGATTAAAATCGCCACACCCAAAGAAGAGCCATCCAGGATCACTTGTGTCAACACATTCTGTACATTCTCCAACCAAATACAGATGAGTATTCGTAAGAATTGGAAGATTCTGAGCATAGGAAATACTCCTATTCCCGAACCCATGTTTGCCTTCAAAAGAAGCGCCAACCTAAGGGACCAGCTGGTTCACACGAGACCGAAGAATAAAAGACCCTTGAATCAAGACACACTTTGGGGTCTGCCAGTGATTAAAGGCCATTTTCCATGTGGTGCCTGTGCTGCATGCCCACAGACTAAACATATCATCTCCATTGACATTGGAACAGACAGACCCTGGATGCTAGCTCGCCACACCAACTACAACAGCGAAAGGCTTATCTATCTGGTGACCTGCCCTTGTGGACTTCGGTATGTGGGCATGACCACACGGAAGATAAAAACGAGAATAATGGAACACAAGAGCACCATCCGATGTAAGAAACAGTCAACTAAACTTACAAATCATTTTCTTGAAAAAAATCACTCAGCAGAAGAATTGAGTTGGACAGTGTTGGAACAACCTTACATCCCGCCCACATATCCGACATAGCTAAAACCTCTTCCGTAGAGAACAAAGATGGGTCCACAAGCTACATAGTGACAGTAGGGGGTTGAATGACGATATTCCTTGGACTGCATTGTAATTACAGCTGTCCTTATAGGACTCCTCAGTGAATAGTGTGCCGCACCCTCTAGCTTAAGAAGGTCCTGGCTGAGTTCCACCCTTAACTGAACATAACTGACAACATACATTGAATTGACATCTACAGCATTACCACTCTTATTAATGCATGGCGTGACTACGGTACAGGTTCAGTTAGTAGTAATATCCAGTACTCCACATAGAATACACGCTGCCTACCGCCTCTGGTATGCACCAAGGTTATGACCTTAAACTTTTCTGATCCCTAAGCTTTACGACGGGAAGATAATGTGAAGTATATTGATTTAGGTACTCGAAAACAGTATACAATTAACTACCATATTGTACTTCATTTACCTATTAGCACGACGAAGCACAAGCAGTATGGACTACATGTCCCACCATGCTCTGCCATTCTGGGGTGCCGGTTTTCCCATTTTTTCCACTTATTTTTACAGTTTTTAATCTCCAAATTCAGAACTTGGATACGTACTCCAAGCAAGATTAATTGTGCCGCTTGTTAAAAACTGCGCGCCCAACTTCCCACACGAAGCACTTTCAGACGGGACTACAGTTCAAGACTACACTTCCCAATATGTTCGTCCGTCGCGTGATGACGCTTACGCGTTACGAACGAACAACTGAGTTCAAGAATACAATAAAAGCTCCATGTGAGCGACTGCCGGGCACCTCCGGTTCCAGCTCCCGTACCGACCGGGGTACCGACGGAGAGGTGAGTGGCTCGATGGAACCTGGCAGCGTTAACGTTTTTTCCATTTACTGAGGTTGTTTGAACCTAGGCTCACTATGGGTGTCTTGTCCGTTTAGCGGTACGTTGAGATTGGCTATTTCGCTTTGAGGCTCTGCCACATTTCACCCTGTCAACAAGTTTTCTGGAGTCAATTATCGTAAGGGGTTACACCTGTTTTCAGCTCCTGCAGGCTAAAGAGTATCACCTGTCTTTACGCGTAGTAGCGGGGTGACAATATTTAACCAAGCATCTCAGAGTTTTTCCCTCACAGACACCGGGCTTATGTGGTCCTGCGGGCTCAGGAGTATCGCCTGTCTTTGCGTGTAGTAGCGGGGTGACATTATTTAACTGAGCATCTCCGAGGCTTTCCCTCACAGACACCGGGCTTATGTGATTCAGGGTATCCAAGAAACCTTCGAAGCCACTTCATTTAAGTTGCCCATATGTAAATCTTCATTATGTCACTAGCTAAGAGACATTGTTTGATTCACCGTCCAGTCTTATGACTTTTTCCTACACATGCATTGAACCGGCAGTGTTATAAAGACCGGGGGCTTTTTTCCATCTTACTCGCGTAGTCCCCCAGAGGTATTAGCTCACACGTCAGGTCAATACCAGCTTTCGGGGTGACTGAAGTAGGATGCAGTCTATGTTTCATATATTGACATAGACTTATCTAGCATCGCTTGACAGCTACCCCCTATGTTTCCTTTCTGTTGGATGCAACATGTCCTTTCACGACTCATCAGGTTTAGTTTTTTTGACAGCATTAGATATCTAACTTACTGGCACAGATGTGCCCTGGGTTAGTATGTGATCAGTTCCTTTCTATAGAAATTGCAATAAAGGAGATGTGCCGAAATTATTTTTACAGTGTTTTGACACGTTTAACATCCTTTTTTTCAGAGCGGTGCCCCTTCCCTGAGCTGTTGCCAGGTTGAGGTGAGGCTTGTTATCCGTACAAAACGGGTAAGCAACTCTTTTACTTCACTTACGGTTCAAAACAGCAGGCCAGTGACGAGAATAGTATCTCACACGGTCCTTAAACTGTTCCTACTAACTTGTTTAGAGCCACATGCATTTTGATTTCTCCTGTTGCTTATGTTTCCTACAGGTACGACCAGTAAATCAACTACACAAACAGTGGGATTACTGGTGTTGTATTTCACTTTCATTATTTATCACTTAACACTTGCTTCTTCGCAGTAGCACTTTTTTGAGGGCCTGACGAAAGCTGAGACACCTTTTTGGGTCTATAAGGCTGAAACATGTAGACCTGGTTTTGTCTGGCACATGCAGTTATTATTTCACACTGCAGGTGCACTGTTTTTAATTCTGGCACCAGGAACGAGTCAATAAAGTGATATTTGTCACTCTTGGTAGCTAGTTTTAGCATCACTACCCCCACATTTTGTATTTTGTTGCGCTGCGCCCTCGACCCAACCAGTTTATTGTCTTCTCATCTGCTGGATTTAGTATATCCTAAACAGAGTAGGAATAAAACATCCCTGAGCTCCTCCCTCTCAGTGAGGGAGTTGTAGCCCTTGGCGGGGCTAGGTGTCCCCGTCAAGAGGAGAATCCCAGATGATGAAGCATGCCACCTTTGGTGGGTGATGGGATTTCGTCCTAAATAAGTGACTCCCCCACAAGTACCTGGAGACAATCTTCAGTGTCTCTTTCTTGTTCAGTTTGGCACTCTAGACCCGAAGATTTTTTGTGTTTGCTAATCTTACAGATATACCACAACTTAATTCGTATTTTGTTTTCCTTCTTCTTCTTTATTCTTGCTGTTTATGTATGATTGTTGCACACTGGAATATGGCTTATATGTGATGCTGTCTAAACAACTCAATAAAGAAATTATATTAAAAAAAGAGAGTCATGCCCAAGTCTCAGAAGACAGCAGGGCCCAGAGTCAGATTGCCAATGAATGTCTTACCCCTTGTTCCGCTGCTCTTCTCACCAGTGCCCTGCCCACGCTTGACATCCATGCACTGGCTGTTGGTGATTTTCAACTGATTGCCCTAGACCATTCACGACTGACTCCTGCCACTCAGTCCTCATCAGTTTGTGAGTTTGTCAGCACCAGTAGGAAACAGCAGCCCACCAGGAGCACAGTGGTGAAACGAAAGTTGAAGGGACCCCCCCTGCAAGGTACACAGAGGGGCCCCTGCTCCGGATTTAATCCGGAGCTATCAGACCTGAGTACTGTCCTGAGGGGGCCCCTTGCAGCTCGGGGCCCCCCCGCACCGCGGGGGCCTGTGTTACACCCCTGCAGGAGCATAATAACACCCCGGAAGCCCATCTCAATATCTGCCAACCTTGGAACAATTTCGACAGCGAGCTTTACTAATGTCAAAGACATTCATTGATGTGCTTTACGACACTGTGCAAGGCAGCAAAACCATATTCTACAAAAGAAAGGGAAGATGTTCTAATTTGGCTTGTTCATAAAGCTACACTTAACGTAGTACCCAGCAGTGATGTTAAAATGCAGCATGCTCTTGGGGCAGTAGAGCATTCACAGTGCAACCCAGGCAGAGTGGCCTTTCAGGAATGGCAATGAGAGTAAGAGTGAGTCAGCTGAGCTACTGTAGAACAGGAAGCACGTGGGCTCAGTCTATTGGAAGCTGTGGGAGGGGCTTCAACTAACTAATTTCAGCTCCAGGATGCATCACTTGTGAGAATTTGCATGATCCCTATGGCTGAGGAGAGTTATGACGATGACTTGCAGCTCCCTAACCAAAGATATGTGGATGCTGACTGTATTATACTATGCTTTTCACTTTGAGGTGCACACAGGCCCACACTGAAAAGACACATGGGGGGGCGGGGCAAATGCTGACGTAGGGCTATAATACACTGCAGTGCAAGCTTTATCTCCTGTACTGCTCATGGGATGTAAGAAATATGTCTCTCCAGTGTTGTACTAGGTATTTGTGGTTTAAGGTGAACTCCATCTTGAAATTTCTACGTATATGAGGTACAGTTTGCCCCCTACCGAGCACACGCCCATAATAGTGGTGGTATGCTAATACAGCGTAGGTAGCGCTGCTGCCACCTGAATAACGCTGAATGTGGCTCAGTTGTCCTGAGGGTGCCGACTTACTCCGCATGGACCTTGGGTAATTAGACTTTGGCTCTTCCATGATTGAGGGAGTTTAGAGAGGACTAAGGGAGGCTCCAGAAATATGGTGGATGGCTCTGAGTTTGGCAAATTGCCTCTTGTCTGTTCCATTCCATCCTGAGGAAGCCATGAATGTAACTAGGCCGTAACGCGTCAATTGTATTTAGAGGAGTCTATTACAGATGAAATTATTCGACCAAGTGGTGGAAAAGAAAGGAGAAACAAATAGAGGGCACTGGTTTCTGATTCTCCAGATTGACTACCTCTGTGGTGGATTTTTACATGGACTTATCATTTGGACATCCAAATTATGAACCTCTGAGAGGAGACAAGAGAATAAGGACTTGTCTTTGAATCACGTATATAGAATATGTTTTTTGTAATGTTGAGTTGGACTTAGGGATTGCGGAGTCCTTCTGGATAAAATGGATGATGGCACCACTAAACTTTGTGTATTTAATGCTCTTGCCTGAATAATTCATGTCTCAATAACGATTGGTTGTCTTATTGGAGTGAAGTTGATTGTGTTACAATCTATCCCCATTTTGTCACTATTTTCTTATTTGGCCACCTGAATAAGGGCTGCACCTCGCGTGAAGCTTAGAGTACATTACCTGCAATGCCACGGAATGTACTGTGCACCTGAGCTGGGGGGGGGGGGCGTGATGCTATCACCAGCGCAGTGACATAATGGCAGTGGAGGGTGCTGGTGACGGATATGGGTGATTGCCTCCTAGAAAACACTTAGGCCAAAACACTTATTTACTGACAGGACCTCAAATGTGGGCAGTGGTACACATGAGAGTAGGGTGCCCAAGAAACATCGCACCTACGGTACCGGTGCATTGATTTTATATTTGGTTCTGCACAGTCGTACTGCGCTAGTTAAGAAAGGTAACTCTATCCTTTTAAATGCATAGGGCCTCATTTATGAAAAGTGTTGCATCGCCGCATGAAAACAGCGATGTAACACTTTTCAGTGTGCCATACTTGCAACACCATGGATGCGTCATATTTACTGTACGGCGCACCATTTGCAAGGATTTCATGACACATCAGTATTCCTGACGTATCTGTAGGCACAAAATTGACGCATTGCTGGGGTGTGTCTGAAAACAGATGCAACTCCAGCAATGTGTCCTTTCACATGGGGCAAGCCCCATGTGAAAAGGGCCTGTGTCAGTCTTACGCCTGCTCTGAGGCAGACATAAGATTTTGACGCAGTGGCGTCCTAGAAATGTCTTAGTGAAATCTCATAGATTTCATTGCACCACTTCTACGAGCCTTTTTGTGTGGGAACGCCCACAGTGCATACATTATACCTAACGCAGGTATAATGTAGTGCAGGGCTTTACAAAGTGATGCATCTGCCTAGATGCCTCAATTTGTAAATATGGTGCAAAGTGGCGCATTTTTTACACCACTGCAGAGTCACAAAAAGTGACACAACGGCGGCGCAAAGGGCTCATAAATAATCCCCATTGTATTCAAAATGCATTATCTAAATTATTAGTCGTACAGAAAATCATTTTATTTTACTAAGGAAACTGGACACATTAAAGAAACAATCAAATAAAATAAGACAGGTTCTAAATATAAAGGTTACATGTAAAGCGTTAATTACGTAGGGGCAGATTTACAAGGCCCTTGCTACACTTTTGCGCCACCGTTGCGGCGTAAGAAATGCAGCCAATTTACAACGTGACGCATCTAGGGAGATGCGTCACGTTGTAAAGCCCTGCGTCACATTATACCTGCGTCAGGTATAATGTATGCAGGGTGGGCGTTCCCATGCAGGAAAGCCTCGTAAAAAAGTGACGCAGTGAAATCTACAAGATTTCACTGTGTCACTTCTAGGATGCCACTGCGTCAAAACCTTACGCCTGCTTGAAGCAGGCATAAGGAGTGACTCAGTGTAGTGGAAATAGGTCTCAAAATGCATTGCTGGAGTTGCGTCGTGCTTGCGACACGACTCCAGCAATGCATGACTTTTGCCCCAACAGATGCATCAGAATTTCTGACGCATCTGTCAATCCTTGCACCATGGTGCGCTGTGTTGTAAATACGGCGCATCCATGGTGGCGCAAGGGTTTCCCAGGGTGGCGCAGGGAAAGTGACGCATCTCTACAGATGCGTCACTTTCTTGTAAATCTGCTCCGCAGTATTTAAATAGGCTGAGTGGTGTGTGTTTTTCCATACGTAGCCCTTTGGGGGAGCACAGCTGTGTTATGTCGCTTGAGCATTCATTCCTTTCATGTTGCATGGCTTTAATAGTTGCTCGCTTTCTGTGTCCTAGTCCGTGTTTCCCGACTTTCGGCCCTTTTCCTTCCTCGGAAAAGTTGTTGCATAAAATCCTCTGCTTTCTATTTCCAGTAAAAACATATTAATTACACAACTGATGGCACACAACCGCTTCATGTCGGCACACAGCATTCAACGGGGAGAGGCAATAAAACTCATAAACCCTTCCTAGAGATGGTTTATGCGTTTCTAATGGCGGCTGTGGCCCTCCGTGATAGCAAAAGCCGTAAACAAAGCGGAATTTGAGTGCCATTTCTACTGTCCCATGATTTTCATACTGCCTAATGTCATTCGGCTATAATCAAATGTTAATAGCAATTACACAAGTACTTCGGCTAATTTTCAATTACTGCAAATACATTTTTTCAGGGTGCTGAGGTAAATTCAGATTTGTTATTATACCAACAGCGTCTCCGAGCTTCAGTGTTTATTTTCTGCTGGTTAGTTGGGTGGGGAAACATTTTTATTATCGACGCCTTACCTGTTTACCACTTTTACACGCCTGATGGTTTTGAGATCGGCGCAGTGAACAGATGTTGTTTTGCAGGTAGATAAAACGGAAGATCACATTAACAAACAAAAGTTTTGAAAAAAAATCAAGCACAATTAGGAAAATGCATCCTATCTCACAGAAGAAATCAAGCTGCTCTGAAAGTGGAGTTGGTTAAAATGTTGCAGACACTAGCTGCTAATAGCAACATGTTTTTATATAGTGCTTCATATGCACATCTGCAGCTTCTAAGTGCTGCAAAACAGATGTTTCTATATATACACTTCCAAGGGATTATTAGAACATTGGAATGTGGAGCACTCCATTGAAGACAATGGAGTGCTCCGGGCTTCTAATGGCCGGTAGAAGCCCAGACAGCAACATTCCAATGTTTTTTTAATTTCACAGCTGTTGCTGTGAACAAAGGCCTCTCAGAGCCAGAGGGGATTTAGACCACTGTGGGCTCCAAGAGGCCTTTGATTTTACAAATTAGAACATTCTGTCCTCTAGGGGCGGAATGTTCTAATAGCCTTAGAGCCCTCCGTAGCAGGCTCTACCGGTCATTAAAGGCCCGCTCCCTTGTTAAGGGCCCTTGCCTTCGGCTCGTGTGTTTAACACAGGAGCAGGCCTTTAATGGCCGGTAGAGTGAAAGTTCAACTCACTGAGCCATCCGGCTGCTGGTAAGAATGTCTTATGCGCATAGTCCACCGGGGATGCAGACTGGTATTCCTCATGGTGTATGGACAGTTCCCCTTCATATGTAAGATCCATCATTGGGCTTGAGTGGGACAATGAAAAAGGACAAGTCAAGAATGAGAAAACATACAAATTTGACTAAATGCTGACGCTGCACAAAAATGCTGTTAGCAACATGATAAGGAACATGGCAAACACAACCCTAAAAAAAAATCTTCATGTATAGCCATAGAAATTTATACTTGAGAGGGAAAATATATGCAAAGTTAGCAATGACCTTAGGTATTAGTGCAGTAATAAGTTAGTAATGTGAACATCATGAGGAAGTTTAAGATCCCAGATGGTCAGAAGATAAGTAGAATGCCTCGCAATGCAGGGGCTTATATACCAGCTGATTGTGCTGCTGGTGCATCACTTTTTTTGACGCATCGGCGGCGCAGTGGTCCTACCAACATTTACAAGTCCACGTAAATTCACCCAGCGTGGCTTTTCATGGCCTTGTAAATATAGACCCCTTTCATGCATTATTGTGCGTGAAAGGGGCATTCCATGGGTGTGGCTGTGGGTGCTCCCACACAACATCGATGGAACCCGGCACATTCTCTAATCTGCAAGGTTTCAAGTCAGTAAGGGTTTGACGGAAACCAAACAGAGCAAACTGCTCACTCGTGACTCGTTTGCGGCTTTATGTGCACCTCCTCACTTACCCCGGCTCTCGGGACACAGAACCTTACTGACTCGAAAACGGGTCAGTTCGCAAACTAAGGTAGAATCATGCTTTGTGATTTATGGTGTGACTGATTACTGGGATTCCCATGACACATTGATGAATCAGTCACTCAGTAGTGTAGGTTGTTTTTTCCGGTTTTGCCGAATTGCCAATAGACCCATTGTGGGCTAGAGAAGGCAAGAAACATGTTGACCTCACATTTTATAAATTAATCACGACTTCTCTTTAGGACCATAGTATCCCATACGAGCACCACTGTTTTTAATTAGGTTAGTGAGCTTCATTAGTAAAGTTTACTCAAACCCAGCAGCACTGGACCTATTTTAAATCACCTTTTTCACCACACTACACACTCTTCACACCCCACATACCCACACTTCATCAAACGGCAAAATCAAAAGATCTCTGGCAAAGAGCCCCTTCGTTGGTGCCCGTCGGGCATTACAGCACCAGTCCGACGAGGAGCATGCCCAGATGATGAAGCATGACACCTTACGGGGTGTGTGAGGGCACTTGCTCCTATTGGAGAGTATTCTACTGACCTGACATACTACTAGTACTCAACCTTTGTCTAAGGAACTGCAGACTCCTGTATTCAAGTAATACATTTCTTCACATAAGCTGCAGACCAATCTTCATTCCAACGGGATAAGCAAAAGTACACCCTTTTATTGAATTAAGTTCACAATTAGCTCCAGTTAGCAATTTAAAGTTAAAGAGTTTGAGGGTGAATTTGGAAGGGGTAAATAAAAATACAAATGTCTCAGGTTGTCAAAATACTGTTTGGTCATCAAATGTCCACAGCCAAAATTGGGGCCTCCTGAGGGGGGAGAAATCTAAGTACTTGTTTCTCACTCATTATTATAATAGCCTGCACAAATGAGCTTGAGCAAAGATTAGGAAGAAGGCAGATTACCTGTGACTACTGTATAATAAATACTACTAGCTCTGTATACTGTGGAGAAAATTGTAAGCAAGAGTCTTTCTCACACGTACTGCTTCTTCTTCAAGTACTAACTCACACTATTACCTAGTAGCCATATGGCATTGACTCCTGTGTTATCAATTTCAAGTACGTCTTCGATTTCTAATGTTGGCTACATTTTGTGGCCTTATTGGCCCTTATCAGGTGCACTCCTCACTGCTTGAATTGTGTTTTGGCTAGTAGCTGGAAAAAGCACAGGCCAAAAAGGAAGTGTACTGATGTGATATGGTGACATATATTTTAGTTACACAAGCAGACACTCTCTTTAGATACTTTGACGTATTTGATTAACACAATAAGGATTGAAACAGTGATGTTAAATTATCAGTCAGGTCAGAGATTTAAACCTCTTTAGACTGGAATGATTCATGCACAGATTCTAGGTATTCATGAGGTTGGGGCTTTAAGGCAAGAAAGCAATGGTCAGAGCACTTATACTGGGCATACATGGGGGGTCTAAGTACTTGCCTCCTGGTCCCTTCTGATTAGTAATAGCACTCCCTAGCACTAAGACGCCTTGGCATTCACGTGCTTTATAAAAACTGTACGTACTTACTTACTTACTTACTTAAACCTGCTTACATGAACTGAATTGGCGACTTTGCAGTATCCCCTCTGAATCACTTAGTGGTCCTATGCTTCCTGAAGTTTGCAATGGCCTCATAATCTACTTGTGTGATCTCCACCCCACCACATTTTTGACGTATACAAATTAAATTCTCCTTCTATCATTTCTCTGGCCCTCCACAAGATACATTAAAGAGTGCAAACTCCACCACATTTTTGACGTATACAAATTAAATTCTCCTTCTATCATTTCTCTGGCCCTCCACAAGATACATTAAAGAGTGCAAACTCTGTTAACAATAGACACAGCTACATTTTGAGTCTGCTGTGCAAAGAGTGACTTTATTCCCCAAACAGAATCTAACTTCTGCAACACATAAAAAATCTAGAGCACTCTAGTTTCAAAGAGGTAGGCAGACCTCGTGCAGTTTCACTCAGCAGAATTCTGCGGAGTTACATAAAAAATCTGGGAAATTCTGTGGAGTTCAGTGAGCGGGCGGAATTGGGCATGCAACACTGCTTGCGCTGATTTTTAGCGCCTGGAGCTTGTACGCAGAGTAAAATCAGAGAAAACAGTACCACGTATCATGCCAGAGGGTGCTGCTTCTTTCTGCCACTCAAGTAGATTTTCTACTCAAGCAGCAGCTTTCTCAACACGATTGATCGCCACCTGTCATGACCGCTCAGGTTGAGAAATCTTGCCGGGAGGCATTCTAGCACCCGGAAATTGCCCTAGCGTATGCAAATTCTGGCACACGCTTGGCAACTTAAGTGGCGGTTGGAAGAGTTTTGCCAAATCTCCACGATCCAAGGGGAACGGGGCCGGGGCAAAACTCTGCATACTCCACTGGCGGAGCAGAATTATTTGCCCACCCCTAGTTACAATACGTGGTGTATCTACTTCCACACTCAAGTTCTCTTATGCTATCTTTTAAAGAAGGTGTAAAGGTTTCAAATCTACAAGAAATTCACAGGTACTAATGAAATGGCTTTTTGCCAATACTTTATGCTCTTTGATCCTTGACAATTGTTTTGATATAATGTTTGTCTTACATTACCAAAACTCAATATATATTAATATTATCCATTCAACCTACACAGACAATAGATATCTATTGTTGGTAGTGATTTGTTTCCTCATTGTATAAAATAAGATGAATGAAATGAAATTTGTACTTGTAAAGCGCACTGTTACCCTAGGGTGCCCTGGCGCTGTACGCATACCGCTGTGGAACCCTTCCTGTCTTTTCCCTGTGAAATGTCCACTCCTGGGCACCCCCAAGGTGAAGCCAGGCATCCCAGCGCTGGTGGGGCCGTTGTGGAGATTAAGCAAGCTATTGCCCAGAGTTGCAGAGTGGGACCCATGATTAGAATAGGCACCAAGGCGAGAATTATCAGGTCCGAGGAAATTGAGCCCAAGACCCGCCGAGGCGGGAATTGAACCCTGGTCCTGGGCCAGATCTCTGCATCAGGGTCTGCCGCTCTAACCATTGAGCCACACTTCTCCACTATATATATATGACTAGATAACTATATCTATGTCATTTGTAGGAATTGCTAATTTGGATACCTATGCATTATATAACAAACAATTTATTAAAGGATTCTAAATTATGATGAGGAGACACATTTTAGGTAATACTTGAAATGAGAAGAGGGAAGGGGCATAGTTCCCTATTAAACCAACATTTAGGATTTAATTAACAAATGTTCTTTCACTTTGGGATTCATTACTCATGCGCAAGCCAAAACAAAGCCAAAATTAAAGTGTGGCGTACACAAGCCAAGTTCACAAAGAACATCAGTGTGTGAACTTGTGCTCAACTGTCACAAATGCTCCAAAGGTAGGGCTTGTATAATGGATTAGCTGAAGACTAGACAATGAGTATGCATTTGTATGTGCGCCCCTAATACACCCCCTCGTGTCTGTGCATCTTCATCCCTTCTTTCCATGCTCATCATTTGACCATGCAGACCATGCACAGGAAAATGCACAAGGCAGAGAAGGAGAACCTTGATTTCCTTGTAGAGCCCTTTATATCCATGCTCGAACACTGAAAGATAGTTGTTGTACCTGTTAAGGTTTGCCTTGAAGACATCTTTAGCAGCCTCACCAGTCTCATGTCTTCCACCACAGCAGACTGCATGAAGCACCATGTCAGCCCACTTCCTACATTGGCTCTCTTGCACTGAATCCCAACATTTTGCCTGATCATGTGTTCAGAGCCACATGAAATGGAGTGTATATATGTGCCTGGGCTACTGGCCAATGACTTTATTTTTATAATGTTAGTCTTTTTGGCAATTTGTTTTGCATATGTACATGCTTGCAAATAGCAAATAAAAATAAATAAAAGAATATTGCATGCTTGTCAAGGCCAGATCTAATGACTTTATCATTGCTTGTGTCAATATATTGCTATGGTTGGGCCCTTTAAGGCTTGTCTACTGTACTGTGTTCGTCTCACCTATATTGTAGTGTGTCTGTACGCACAATATATTATAACTGTTCGTACTGTGGTAATTTCCATCCCTTGCTAAGAGGAACAATCTTTAATAGATTTTTGGAGAATTTGATAATGTTGTAACTGGCTAATTTTATGAAGATATTAGTGTAGAAAGGTCTGTGTTTATCTGGAGTAGATATTCTCAAATTAGCTGTTTGAAGGCATCGTTTTTGCTAAAGGATACATATTTCTATGCCCAGTTCATTGTTTTTATTGATCATGGGCGATATCATGGCTCTGGACAGCTCTATTGCTTGGCTAAGGCCTTTGCACACACATTGAGATGTTACCAGCACATTCAACTAACACGAAATTCACCCTGTCTGCAACACAGGTACTGACACAGACCTGCCAACTCAGACGGCCCACCCTGTGTCACACGATATTGGCTCCTTTCACACAGTCACCCGATAAGGAGCCGATATCACAGGGTGGCAGACAATGTGAGTTGGAAAAACCTGCAGAGATTGTTTTCAACTCCCATTGTCTGGGGGTGAACACAGCTAATATCTCCCTTGGACATCAGCAGCAGCCTTTGTACCTCATTTGTGGGGTTTCTTTTTGGTGGTGGGGTTACAGTGGGCCATGGAGAGTGACCTTCAAAAAGCCCTCCCCCTTTCAAAGACCCGCCCCCTGTGAAGCTCTTTCATGGCTGTGGAGACAATGAGCTCAAGATCCCGCCCGCTCCCCAGGCCCGCCCCCTTTTGGTCCCTTCCTCTCACAGTGAGATTTTGTTGAAGGTTGGCCGGTCTGCTAACATGCTACCAGGGATGCAGCAATCAATATTGCAGCAGATACATTGGCACTAAGATCTGGGGTTTGAGGGACCACTTCCCCCCACCAGTGGAATTTTTACTATGAAACCACGAGATTATGATCTGAGTTTCTTGCCTGCATTATAACCATTGATGCCTTTGCTAAGCCACTCATGCTAGCCCGTGGGTTAGGACATGGGTTGAAAATAGCAGACGCAAGGCGGGGGTGGTTGCATGCTAGCACATATGCAGCAGTTGTGGCAATTTCTTTGTGAAATAGACTCAAGGCTTCCTTTTGAGACTGTGGTAATGGAAATTAAGTCATTTATTTCCTATAATTTTAATCGCTAGTCCTCATTCTAAAAAGCTGAATGTCTGAGGACTTCTATTTGGAAGACAAAACTGGCTTCTTTTATTATTCTACACAATGTTCAAGGAAGAATACTTTTTTGGAATTTTGAGAATGTTAGTGTTTATGTACACAGACCACAATGCTCTCCACCATACGACGGCCTCCGATGGGTAATTTTTTTCTTCTGTGCAGATTCCCGGTATTTGTATTAATGTTTGAGGCAATATAGCAAATTCTTGGCATAACTTGATCAATGTTGCAGAATGCAAATTGTAATAGCTAAAATTTAAATCACATGTTCATTATTGTTTATATCTAATCTTCCTAACATATGTTGGACAATCAAAGTTGGAATTTACCCAATTGATAGTTTAATTTACCATAAAAAATTTCTACTATTATTTTTCTTAAAAATATATTTCGGACAAGTGAGGTGATAAAGTATTTTTTTATCAGATCAACTGTAACACTGCAAGAAGGCGCTGTTTACATGTTATATCTTGAGGTGGCAAAAATGACAGCATGGACTGCTAGACATATATACCTACAATGGATTGTCTGGTAATATGACATCTGAGAGCCAGTGCGATGCAGAAGAAGAGGCTTGGCAGGATAGCGAGACAAGCAGCACCCCTCAGTCTCTTCTCACCTCATCCCTCCATTCATCCCAGACTCTCAGGACCCGATTCACAAAGGTAAACTTCATTGTTTGGTCTAAACTTAGACCAAACATCTAAGTTTACGACTTTGGGAATTCCCATTGGGCATTTACAAATACTATCTTTATGTCCCCACTCGTGCCTTGCAAATTGACCCATTTTGACGATGTGGGTAGATGCAGAATCTGGGCCCAGGCTTGGCCACCCCCAAGGGAAACGTATCAAACCTATACATTTCTGAAAACTAGATACCCAGGAGAATCTGGGGTGGTGTGACTTGTTTTGATACCAAGGTGTTTTCATGCACAGAATGCCCTACAAACCTCAGCATTTGACTAAAATCATGTTCACCCTTTACTCACATGTCTATAAAAGGAAAATTCTGGAATCTGTTGGAATCCACAAATTTCCATTAAACCCAGTAATCTTACACTTCTCCTGATAAAAACAATATCCCACTTGTGTGGATGTGACAATCATCCACCACAGTCTAGGCCCCAAAATGCAACTCATTTTAGTGATGTGGGTAGCTCCTGAATTTGAGCCAGTGCTCAGTCGTCACCCAGGGAAGTCTACCAAACACAGGCATTTCTAAAAACTAACCACTCAGGCATGTCAGGAGTAGTGTGACTTGCATGGCTGTCACAGAGTTTCTAATTTCTTTGAGGGAAAGTTCATGAATCTGTGATGACCTGTATTCCCACACTTCTTACAATAAAAATGGTACATTGCTTGTGTGGCTGAGCCTATTCTCCTGGACACCATAGGCCCCAAAGAGCAATGAGAAGACATCAAATTTTCACCATGAAAATTGACCTAAAATTGATGATGTGGGTAGCTATGGTATTTAAGTCTTGGCTCAAACATTGGTGAAAATCATGTCTTTTCCTCACATTTCTGAGTGGAAAGTTCCAGGATATTCAGTGGTCAACCAAATGCCTACCACACTGCAGTCCCATATTCCTCCCAATAAAAACAGTTCCATGCCCTCACTCTATAATGAGCCCAACGGCCTAATGACGCCAAGTTTTTGCGCATCACAGTAATTGAAAAATAATGTTATGCATACAGGAAACCTATGTGCACATAAAAATAGGCTATATTATAACTATATTCTTTTTTTTTTTGCTGACTTTTGATCACAGAAGGTGTAATAAGACTAAGAGCTATTCCAGTTTTCAGCAGAACTGATATTATCCTCTAAAAACACACTTGCAATTCTGCAGTACTTACCCCATCGTACATGATGCTGTGTGGATTCAAGTTCAAAGAGATTTTCAACAGCTTACGATTCGCCTCTAATCGGTTAAAATCAATAATAAACGTGCTTTTCTGTTCCATATTTAGCAAACCTTTAGGATATCCTTATTTGCCCTTTATTGCAAAATATGAAATACATTTATTGTGGACATTAAGTTTGTGAATTCCATTCATGGTAAGATTTTTCAATAATTTCTAATGTCACCTAGTGTCAAATTTGACAAAAAAAATAATATTTTTTAAATTCTGAAAGTTCTGTAGGAATTATGGATTACCACATGAAAAAGTATGAGAACTTCAGCATGACAATCATATCCATCTTATTTTATGTTTGCACCATTATACACAGAGCCATTCAATTGTGAGCAAATATTAGATGTGTAGATGTAAACAATTAACATTTCCATTTAACCCCTTAACTGCTGGGCCTTTTCACCCCTAGTGCTGGGCCCATTTTTGGTTATTTCTAGTAGCTCATGCTTAGGGCTGCATAACGTTTGTTCCACATGAGACATCCATGCCAGATTTGCATCCTTTTGGATTCTAAAGGTACCCAGAGTTTGTCGATTTCCCTGGAGGGGGCGACAAAATTGGCAAAATAGAGCTAAATGTTGAGTTTTTGGGGCTAAATCGGAAAAAAGTGCTTGGGATAAAAACGGTTTACTGTGCTAAAGTCACCATCTTCCCAGGTTTCAGGAACACACAGAGCTGAAGAAAAACTAAATTCTTTTAGCAGAGTTTTGGCATTTTTCATAGAGGTAGCCCATGTTTCCTTTTTTTTGTCCTCTCAACCTACTTCCAGTTTGTGGTGAAAACTAGTGTGAAACCCATGGTGGAGCCAGGAAGACTATAGATTTCTAAAAAGTAGACAACATTCTGAATTCAGCATGTGGGTCATATGTGTAGGTCCCTCAAGATTTTCCCAAATAAAGTAACTGTTGAAATAAAAATATTGAAAATGGTTAGGAAATAAAATGGCCATTTGGGACGTTTTTATCTGTAACTTTTTGTCACGATCTCTGATGTTCAAAAGCAATATACCATTACATCTGTTAGACCCTTTTGGTTGTGGGGATATATAGGGTTTGTAGGTTCTCCAAGAACCCAAGTTACCCAGAGACAACACCTGAACTGCACCGTACAATGGTTTTTATTTGTGTACTGAGTATAGGCCAATTCATATGGTGAAATATTATGAGTGAAAAATGGGTATAAAGGAAGCCTATGTATTTCTGAAATGCGCTCAAGATATGGAGTTTTGGAGCAGCAATTATTTGTACAACTCTGAATATGTTGGTACCCATACTAGCATATAATGTATAGGGTATTTTTCAAAATGCCTTCTTTCTTACACACTGACTCACATTTGGGAGGCACAAATGCTGTGAAATCCAATTAGTATAACAAATGTTCTACTATTCTATGCTCCCAGATGTCTTGCGATAAAAATGGTACCTCATTTGTGTGGGTAGGCCTAGTGCCCTTGACAGGAAACAGCCCAAAATTCAACATGGATACATCACATTTTTCCACTCAAAACTGACCCTTTTTTGACAAAGTGGGTAGCTGTGGATTTTGGGCCCTAGCTCAGCCGGCATTTAGGAAAACCTAGCAAACGTGCACATTTTATAAAACCAGATACCTGGGAGATTCCAGGGTGGGGTGACTTGCGTGGCTCTCACCAGGTTTCTTTTACCCACAATTGCTCGCAAACCTCAAACTTTCACTACAAAAACACATTTTCCTGACATTTGTGTGATAGAAAGTTCTGGAATCTGAGGGCAGCCACAAACAACCTTGCACCCAGCATTTCCACAAGTCTCCCTATAAACACGGTACCTCAACTGTGTGGGTAGGCTTGGTGCCCCTACAGGAAACGGCCCAAAACACAACATGGATACATCACATTTTTTCACTCAAAACTGACACTCATTTTGCAAAGTGGGTAGCTGTGAATTTTAGGCCAGAGTGCAGCTGCCACCTAGGGAAACGTAGCAAACTTGCACATTTTTTAAAACTAGACACCTGGGGGAAACCAGGGTGGGGTGACTTGTGCGTATCTCAGCAGGTTTTTCTTACCTAAAAGCCCTTCAAACCTCACACTTTGACTAATAAAGCACATTTTCTTCACATTTCTTTAATGGAAAGTTCTGGAATCTGCGGGGAGCCACAAACTTCCTTCCACTCAGCATTTCCCCAAGTCTCCCCATAAAAATGGTACCTCAATTGTGTGGATAGGCCTTCTGCTCTCAACAGGAAATGGCTTAAAACACAACACGGATACATCACATTTTTCCACTCAAAACTGTTCCTTGTTTTGCAAAATGGATAGCTGTGGATTTTAGGCCCTATCTCAGCCAGCACTTAGCGAAACCTAGCAAACATGCACATTTCTGAAAACTAGACACCTTGGGCAAATGGGGTGGGGTGACTTGTGTGGCTTACACCAGGTTTTTTATTCCAGAATCCTTTGCCAATCTCAAACTTACATTTTCCTCATATTTCTGTGATGGAAAGTTCTGGAATCTGCAGGGAGCCACGTATTTCCTACCACCCTGCATTACAATATGTCCCCTAATAAAAAGGTACCACACTTCGGTGGTTGGCAAAGAGACCATGACACAAAAGGCGCTAAAGTGCTACATTGATAGGTAAGCAATAGGGGTAGCCGCTGTATTTATGGCTGTGCTGTGGTGCCACCCATGCAAACCTATAAACCATAGATATTTTTTACAACTATACAACCAGAGAATTGCAGGTTGGTGTGCCTTGCATGGGTCCCCTGAGGTTTTCATACCCACAGTGCCCTGCATACCTCAAACTTTGCCTCAAATTAAGCATTTTCCTTATATTTCTATGATGGCACCTTCCAGAATCCACAGAAATCCTTAAAATTGCTAGCACCCAGCGTCACCTCACCCGCAACAAGAATTGATCAAACCAAGGTCAAAGAGAGCCCTAGGGGATTCCCATTGACCTTAGTTTGATCCATTTATGCCATGGGCAAAATGCCCAGCCACACAAATGATGCAGCATTTTTATCGGCAGAGTAAGGTAATGCCGGGTGGTAAATATTTTGTGGATTCCTCCTGATTACGTAAGTTTCCATCACAAAAATGCAAGGAGAATTTATGATTTTAGGCAAAGTTTGAGGTTTGCAAGGCATAGTGGGTAAGAACACCTCATGGGATTTGTGTGTAGCACACCTCTCAGAACTTCTACTTTGCAGAAATGTGTGGGTTTGTTAGGTTTCCGTAGGTGGTGCCCGAGACACGCCCCAGTTAACACAGCTACCCCTTTTGACAAATCGGGTTCATTTTTTGACAGGAAATATTGATGTTTCTACAATATGTTTTGGGGCTTTTTCCTGTTGTGGATACTAGTACTTTTTTATCGGAGCAAGTGGGGTAATGCAGGGCAGTAGGAATTTTGTGGATCTCTGTGTATTCCGGAAGTTTATATCACAGAAACGCAAGGAAAATTTGTGATTTGAGGCCGAAGTTGAGTTATGCAAAGCATTGTGGGTATGAAAATGTAATTGAATCCATGCAAGGCATTTCACCCTAGACTCCGCTCGATGTCTACTTTTCTGAAATGTCTGGGTTCGGTAGTTTTCTCCAGGTGATGGCCTACCCAAGCCCAAAAAGTGCAGCCATTCACCATGGCAAGTGGAAAGATTTTGGGAATTAGCCCTACTCCCCTGACCTATATGGAAAAACAATACCCAAAAGAATCAAAAGTCCTCTCTCTTGCCTGTGGGATGGGATGTTATAGTCCCCAGGAGAGCAGAGAGGGGGCAAACTTCTTCTCTGCCCTCCGTGGAGGCCACAATGCTGGTTTGTCCCCTTTCAGGTGGGGGTGTGGCCAATGCCAGAGTGCAACGCCCGCACCCCTTTCTTTTGCTCCAAATGTTGGCTAGTGGGCTGCTCCCCGGGGGGAAGATTTGTAGCAACCTCCCCAAATGGCAAAAAAATCCCAATCTGCCCCAATGGTGGGGGGGGGAACGCTATTACCCCTTCTGAATCATGGTATGGCTCGATGCCAGTGTAAGCCTTCATCTCCTTTTGTATGTTTAACTACCATTATGAAATCCCTGATGTTTACTGTGCTTTCCACCCCCCTTGGGAGAGGGCAGATTGGGTAAATACCCCTATCCACCACCTATGTGGCAGAAATTCTATTGGGCCCTGGTGTGGGAGAGCACATGCCATTGCCGAAGGAGTCCGCTGCTCTGCCAAAACAATACTGTGTAAATTCAGTCGCTTGTGTCTAGTTGGCTTTCTGCCCCCTGGGGGAAGCAAAATTGGAGATAATTTCCCTATCTACCTCCTGAGGGGGGCAGAAAGACTGTTGAGCCCTTTTTTCGGGTGCAGGGCATCGCCTTGCCTATGGTGGGCAGCCCCCACACCTATGTTTTTCCCCTGGTGTCTAGTGGGCTTTCTGCCCTGGGGGGCAGATCAGGGGTAATTGCCCCATATGCCCTCTGGAGGGGCAGAAATATTGTTGCATGTACATTAGGGTGGGGACTAGTGTGCAGTCCCTACCCGTATATTTTTAAATATATTAACAAAATCCCTGGTGTCTAGTGGGCTTTCTGCTTCCCTGAGGGGGGGACATTGAAGTAATCACCCCTTTCCCCCCTGGGGGGCAGAAAGGCTATTGCCTTTATATTGGGGTGGGGGCATGGCCATGCTCTTGTGGGCAACCCCCACCACTATATTTTTCCACGTAAAAAAAAAATATCAGGTGTCTAGTGAGCTTTCTGCCCCCGGCCGACAGATTGGGGGTAATTGCCCCTACCTGACCACAAGGAGGGCAGAAAGACAGTTATAATCAAATGCGCTGGGGTGAGCATAAGCCCTTGCCTAAGGGGCCACTTCCTCCATCCCTGATGTCTAGCGGGTGGGCCCCTGCTTGGGGCATCGGTCTCCTGTGGTGATCCCCAAGCAGGGATACACTGGGCATAGGTACTAATGGAAAGGGGAGATTCTCTTCTTTCTAATGATACCTCTCCCATAAGAATCAGTACTCGGGGCTGACATATCCCTGATCACTGATTCAGTGAAGGTGAAACAAGCCCTCAGACGAATTTTACTTTCACTTTTGTAATGTAATGACATCAGCGCTCCCTGCATGCTGATCCTCATTACAAACAAAAAGAAAAAAGCTCTGGAAGCTCTTCCTGAGCAGCCCAAGCCTTGGGAGAGAAAAGAGCAAACCCTCTGGTGCAAAGGACCAGAGGGGCCTTTCTAACCCTCCTCAGTTTCAGCCAATGGCCAACAGACGCACCTGGACGGGAGTGCAGCTGACGGCCGTACTTAAGGGTTCAAGTTTTCTCAGAGCTAGGAAATAAACAGGCAATACAATACTGAAACATGCCAAATATGTTCCTCACTAATACTTTAGCATTCTGCCTCAAGATAGCTTGGGTTCACTGTGCCATAGATGAAAAAACAAGTATTGGCTAACATCATTTAAAGGTTTTTATTTATGTTTGTTGAGTTATTGTTAAGACTATTTTGCCAACAATATAAATTGCCATTAAATAAAGTACATATAGCTCAAACTTCTGCAACAAAGTATTAAAAATGCAGTAGTGTTTTATAACACCTTTCAAGATTCAATGACATTTATGAATACATGTGATACATTTGATCTTTTTTCTCCATAACACATAGACACATTTACACCTGCTAAGATAATATGGAATGAGTTCCAACATGATGACTAATGTGGCTACCTGAGACATGCTAAACAATGATATATATTCAGTCATCCATGACTTATTTATTAATCTGGTCACCAAAGGTGACCAAACAAATTAATTTTCCCCTGCTCTGCTGAACCCTAGAGCTCTCCTTGTTTCCTTCATCTATGTAAAGACCTCATCAAGGATTCTTGCATTGTGTATCACACATACATTCCTATGTATTTTGTTGTAGAAATGAAGCGTGATGTATTTCCTATAGTGTCTGGTACAATGTTGGTGTGTTGACAGGCATGCTAAAGGATTTAAATGAAATATTTTATTTCCATGTGAAGAAGATGCATTTGCACTGGCAAATCAACCTGGTGATTTGAGATGGAGCCACCTGCCTCATCACAGTAAATTATTTGTGGTAATAGTTTATCTATACACCTGAATTGATCCATCTTTTCTCATCCTTATGAAACCACATATGAATTTCAAATATTTTGGTGAGTATTTCAAAATTACATCACTTTATATATTTTCCTGACCCAAGCAGGACTGTTTGGGTATTGCTGTCAAGATTTCTGCTAGACAAAATCTAAACTTACTCACAGTATGTATGGAGAGGTCAGTCATAGTATTTCAAGTACTCTAGAAAAAAATCTCTGATTTACAATAATGTATTCTTTATTTCATTGGAGAGGATATCTCACAATGTCACTTAATTCTGGAAATCATTGCCCAAGGAGAGGTGTGACTAATGCAGTTGGCCTTCATATCACAACTGTCTTTAATTCAAGGAAGCAGTAAGGAGCTTTCCTCTTTTACAAACCCTATGATATAGTTCAGATTGCTAAATTCTTTGCTCAAGAGGCTAGGGTGGAAGTACCAGCACTTTTGAAAAGACATTTTTTAATTTATATATGTAACTCGTTGCATTTGGAGTGCCTTAGGATTGGCCATGTTATTGTCTTAGGTTAACCCACAGTCAAATAGTATTTTTCACTTCTAGAATTCCAGCAGTGAACAATTGGCCAGCTGTACAAAGCATTTTTGGCCGCAAATGGCCTGATTCATAGAAATGGGCCATTTGCACTCAGAAAAATACTTTTTCAAATGTAGAAAATGCAAAATGCAATTCGGTAACTTGTTACCGAATCGCATTTTGCATTTGTGAGTCTGTATTTGGAAGGGTGTGTTTAGCACATCCCTTCCAAATACAGAATCGATACGGTATGTATTCCTGTTTTGCGACAGAATTCCGGTCACAAAACTGTAATACTTTATCATCAGTTTAAAACTTGTGCTAACCCATTCACAAAGGGAAAAAGACCCCTTCCCTTTGAGAATATAACTAAAAATATTTTTTAAGAGCAGGAAGTGGTCCCACAGACCACTGCCTGATCTTAAAAAATGAAACTTCAAGGCTTCATTTATTTGTTTTTAAACACATTCTGTTTTTCTTTAAGGTAAATGGGATGCATTAAAAAAAGTATTGCTTTATTAAAAAGCAATTCCAGTTGTCTGCTGAACTCAGAAGGCCACTATACTTGTGATATGTGTGATTTCTAATGGGTTGCAAACTGCGACCTACCTCATAAATATTCATGAGGTAGGTTGATTTGTGACCCACTAGGAATCTCTAAATGAAACTCAATGAGTTTCATACTTTAGGAATAGCAATTTCCTAATCGCAATTAGGAAATCGGTATTCCTAATGTTTGTACATCTGGTCCCTAAATCTTTCAAAATTCCTTGGTACACAGTCTCCCAAAATACAGAGCTTGCTGACCAGTGAGTTCTGCTTCAGGCTATGTAGATATTTCAGAATATAGGTGAACATTTCCTGGCTGCTTTTTAGGAAAATGGGATCCTTCAATCTTGCTGTAGGAGCCATGGAATTGATCAATGCCCTGGAGATCCTGTGCAGAGAAACACTAAGGGGCTGATTACAATGTCATTAGGAAAGCATTCCCACCAAATCGGGTTAGGAATACTTTCCGAACAATTCGTATTTGGGGAGTCCTACCAACCGATTACGATGTGTTCGGATTCTTACGGACTCAGTTCGGTCGGACTTCCCTTGACTTCAATGGGAGCCTGTGTCCCGAACGAGAACACAGGCTCCCATTGGAAAAAGGGGTGGTAGGGGAAAACCTTGCACCCTGTGGTGGGCACCCCATGGTGCCTGCCACATTGTGCATGGTTGGGAAGAGGGGTCCCTTGGGTACCCCCACGGGCCACATTCGGTCACCTCCAGGGTAAATGGAGGCCCGCAACGGGCCCCCAAAGACCTATTCCGAAAGCCGTTTTGTCTCGGTCAAACCGATTCGGAACGGCTATCCGAATCGGTCATCGTACTGGCTCGTTCAGAAACTGTCTACATTGGGCTGCACGATTCGGATACGAATGACTTGGCCTGCCTGAATCCCATTCAGAACCGATTCAGACAGCCCGGACAGCTTCCTTGCATCGTACTCGGCCGTCCAGAAAGGTGACCGATTCGGTAGGAAACAAGGGTTCTGAATCGGATTCAACAATGCCGAATCCCATCCAGAGCCCTTCCTAACGACATTGTAGTCGGTCCCTAAGAAGCAGTGCCATGTAGCTATGGTGTGTAATCCCACCTGTTTGTGAGAGTGTGCAGGTTTGACAGCCGCATTGATGTGTCTTATGGAGACCTGCTGCACCACTCTTCAGTCAATCACATATATTAAGAGGTGGATGGGATGAAGGTCCTTTTATTTGGGGAATCAAAAGTTAGAATTTGTGAATCTTCTAAGTGTGAAAATGAATCTCTGCATCCAATGTAAACACCAACAAAGAAAACCTTATGTTGCCTAATTTAGAGACAAAGTGACTCTTTGCGCAGGACCATTAGTGATTACATTAAAACTATTGCTGTGAATACTCTATGGACAATATGTTCTTTATCTTTTAACTGTTTTGAATTGTGCTTGCCTTTCTCTGCAACATCAGCACCTTTCATCGGGTTAAGCCTTAACCGTGGCAAAGCTGCTTTAAGAAACATCATGGTTACTTAAGAGACCCTTTTGTTCAAATCCAGTGGGCAAGATGGCGGCAGTCAGAAGCTGCTTTAATTTGTGTCTTATACTGATATGTGTATATATGCAGGGTATTCATTTATGGGGAAATACTTGGTGAAGGAATGCAGCAACATTACCAATACTGAAGTTGCACATATGTTATATGACTTGTAGTGATTACCTTCTAACCCTGTCTGAGAGTAATGTAAATGCTTTGGCTTTGCTATTTGACCAGGGAAATGTTACAAACAAGTCCCCAGCTGGCAGAGACTCTCTCTGATTCCTGGGGCTTAAGAGGGCTTCACTTCATAAGAATCAGCATGGTTGAAATAGATAATAAATTCAGTAGAGCATGCCTCACTCCCCTTTAAAGTAGCAAAACTTTCTCTTCAAAATTCTACTCGTAGAAATGGTATGAGAAATTGCAACTACTGGACAAATGCCACCTACCTGGTTGCTATTTGTGTTTTGTCTAAAAAAGGATGCATTTTCATTGGATTCTGGATCTTACAAACCTCTCAATTTATTAATTTATTGAATGCTGATTTAATTTGTTCCCAGATATTATGCAAATATGGCTCACCAGTAATCAACACATTAACATTTCTCTTCAACTTGGATTTGTGCCTTGGGCAGAGATCACCTTCTACTCAGATCAAGGCATTAGAATCATCAACTATGTGCAAACATTTCTGTTGTAATGATATTACTTGATGTAAGGAAGGCATTGATTGGGTCACATGACAATTCTTGTAGAAGGTGGTTGAAGAAATGTATATGAATTCCTCCTTTATACATTGGACACAAGCCTTATACTGTGGTCCAAAAGGCAATAATTACAAAAACAATAATTCATCTCTCTCTATTTCTATTCAATGGGGAACAAGGCAGGATCCCTTAATGCAATCTATAAGAAATTAATATGGAGCCACTCCTCAAACGCTTACTAGGCAATGTGGGAATTTCACCAGTTATATGACCCAGATGTGGCAATTTACTCCAATAATGCAGAAGCAGAACCGATGACAGTCATACCAAATGCAAAAGATTGTTTGATAATAGCTGGGTATAAATGTAAGCGGGCTAAAAGCTAAACAAGTCTTACAGATGGTTTGCAGGCGTCTGGCCATCAGATTCCTTCTTGAGCCCAATACTTAAGTGTTATCTGTCAAGAAATTTGTCAATTGTTTTTAGGCTAAATTATGAATCTTAGCTTTTCAAATGTATCAGACTTCTTAATCTAAAGAATTTGTTGCTTGAAAACATCAGCATTATCATAATGATATTATTAACCTCATTTATTATATTTATTTTTGATAATACCATTGCATTCTTCAAAAAAGTTCACTAGTGGTATTTTCATTTGTTGTCTGTGGACATAAGTCTAGGAAGGTGTATAAATACTTACAATTACTATGTTTAGGAGTGGGCTGGATATTCCTGGTGTGGAGATTTTACTTTTCGGCCACATAGAAAATTTGATGCTCCTGAATCAGTCTTTTTTCCCCCTGGATTTCCTTTTTATGTGTTTTTGAGCCCGGGTGCCATGATATACTTAGATTGAAGCACTATTATAGAAGGTGGAGGGTACTCCATATAGTTTTTGACTGAGCTGAAGACAGAGGAAGGACAGTGACATTGTCAATAACTACCTGGGACTTACCTCTTCCGTTGATAATATTGTTATTGTAAATCAAAACTATAGCATTTGGGGAGAAATTGACTGCATTGTTTGTCTTTTTCAGGGTACTCTCTAGGTAGAAGGAGAAGCATGCCTGTTCAATTTTGTTTTTGGTAATAAAGCTCCTCCATTTTCTCCTACTGATATCCACTGTACTGAATGACTGGTTGTGAGGGGCCCAAAAAGAAACACATAAGAAATAGTGATAAAAGAGTTTAAACATAGTATGAATTATTTATTGGTGCTACGGTCTTAATTGTAGGAATTATCGTTTCCTTTAAAGTTATTCAACCTGTTAAAATGTTCATCCTTTGCTGGGGCTTTAATGAACAATCCCTGAGAGAAAACAGTTTTCTCGTGATTTTTTCTTGGACATTATGATTTTTGATCAGTAGCTAACATAACGGACTCAAAACCACTTCGGACACTCACCACACTTCCATAGCTGGAGAAAACATCATTGCTTGATTCTACCACCATGAAGCAGAGGCTCATGGGTAATGTTACAGCAAAGCAAAGTGCTTCTAAAGAAGGTTGCAATGGAAGGACTGCGAGAAAATAGGATTGGGTGGTAGAGTTCCTCCAGTCACTGGCTAGGGCACAGGATACATTTGGTACCATGAACACGTCCACCTTAGAACATTCCTGGACCTTGGAAGATTCAATGTGAAAAAGAATGTCATGCTGGAAGAAGACTCTTGATTTCTGCTGGGAGAAATGAACTCATTCAATGACTGAAGGACTACTGGCTCCTGGTAACACTTATGGACTGGGAATGCTCTTCAAAGGTCAATTGGTTGGCCTCCTGTTTGCTTGCTTCCAGGGCAGATAAGCAGCGGTACTCCTGACTCCAAGATGGCCCAGCTCTCCAAAGAGGTAGGGACATCACATAAGATCTGGCTGGAGAGAGATGTCATACCTTGACAGTCTTATGCTTTCTTGCACAATATTTGCACAGATTTGTTGTATGAACTAGTGTAAGATCTTCTCTTCCTGCATAAAAGTAAGCTCATCCATAATCTGCTCACTGCCTTTGTCACCTTATATTTCTTGTAGTCTGTCTCCCAGTTGCCTTGGCCATCTATGAGGGGCCTTCAAATTTCAGTATTCCTCATTAGTTTGTTCAGATTGTCTAATTTATGTTGTATTCAAATTATTTAATAAAATATTCCTAAAACCATGGATGAAATATTGTGGTACATCTAGTGCAGTGACATGGGGGCCCAGCCTGCCATGCACACTTGAAGGTGCCCAGCACTGGATTTGTTATCATGAAGGCTGCTTTGGCCGAGCTCTGTGTTTACTCTGTCTGGAGAGTGTAAGGGGCGTAAGGGGTAAGGCAAGACTTGAGAGGGACAAGAAGTAAAGATAGGTAGAATGGGGAGCTTGGAGACGTTTAATCAGGGGTTCAGCTATTCTTTGTGCAGCAGATGCAATGACATTACTGTCCAAGGATCTGATGTACTCACTGCATTACAGTAATGTCTCCCAAGGGAGCATGGGCCAGTCTCCTTGCTTGCATTAGGGCCCATGACACGCAGGCTACATCACTGCTAAAAAAAGGAAATGAAGCAGATTATAGCAAATGTTAGCTTGATGCAAATTATACTACCTCTTTGTATAAACAAACAAGTATTATAATTGAAATTCATGAACAGAACATATTGTACTTGGAATAAAAATTAGGTTTGTTGGATCCAATCTCTTCACTCTGGTTTTTACCATCCATTTTGATTTCCAAGTGGCAGTCTGTCATTTCAGTAAATATTTAAAATCCGTTTTTTGGATTTCTGAGCCATGGATTTCAATAAAAGTAACATCAACCAGAGTCAAACACAGTATAAACTCGGTGGAAAACCTATTATGTTGATGTCAGGAACTGGAGTTCAGTAAAAAGGGCAGTGTGTTCAGAAGCCTAGATTTATGTTTTTTTGGCACACAGCCGAGAACCAGCACAAAATGTTTTTTACCAACTTACTTTCCAAGTGCAAAACTTGTTTTGTGTTGGAAAGTACCCTACAAGTAATGCAAAGCAGCGTGAAGAATTGTTTTGCGTTACTTAGCGCCAAGGAGGCGTTACATGGGTTGTCCATGGGCATTCCCATGCAACATCCCTGCCTTTTGACGCTAAACCCTATCTACATACACTTGTAGACAGGGTTTAGCACCAAAAGTTAACGCCATCTGAAAGGAGGCTTTAAGAGGAGAAATGTTTTCATTTCTCCTTTCTTTTCCGACTTTGCACTGGGCAGCATACATGCAAAGTAGGAAAAGTGTTTGAACTTGTCTAGGCATAGTATTTTGACAGGAAGGGTAACCTTCCTGTATAAAAAATATACTAGACTCAGGCATGCACACTAGCGCTATGGCACTAAGGTGTGTGCCTGGCGCACGGCAGTTGAAATCAGCGCTGGCGCGAGGGAGAGAGCCATATCTCTGTAGATATGGCGCTCTCCTGCTCCCTCCCTGTTACGCAAGGCAGTGCAGCATTTTTGCTGCTGCGCTGCGTTGCGTGACATCTTTGAAAATCTGCTCCTAAAAATGCTACATTGCATGGCACACAGCCTTGTCCCAAGGTACAGAGGTGAGTGTACGCTGTCTAGAATAGGATTGTACTAGAAGCACATTTGAAATTCCTATTCCTAGTCAAACTCTGATACAGTAAACAATAATAGTCCTTCTAGGTCTCTTGTAACCCTAGATAATTCATCAATTATTGATTGTCCGCCTGATCCAATCAAAAATTACAAGTAAAGTCAGACTAGTTAAGCTCTGAAGCATCCCCCACATATGCTGGGTGCTGTGGACTGCAGCACCCATTGAATGTGGGGCTTGTTTAAAGAAATGAAAAAATCTCCTACTTTTTATGCCTCTTTGAAGCAGGTGTTATTTTCTGCTGCAAAGGCGAGTCTGGCTATCTCGGTAGATCTTTCTTTGCTTCAACAGCTATGGGTGTTTCCCCTGATCTGTGAAAATGACACTCCAGTGTGCCCCCATGATGTAAAGTAGGGCCCACTTCCAGCATAAAATGAATTCCCTTGTGAGACTTTGCGTTGCTTTGAGCTGGCGCAAAACTTTCATGAATCTGAACCACAAAGTGATCATTTTAAAAGCAGATGCACATTCAGGATTACACTTCCACTAATAAAGTATTAAAAAATAACGCAAAAACAATATTAGATTGTCATTTTCGAAGATATTGTTGGTGACTGTCGACCACTTTGATTTCAAAGATCAAAATTAGAACTGTTTAACTGTAAACGATCTGCATCATAAAAATCTCAAAAATGACATTCACTCAATACATTTTTGCTCATTTATAGCAGCTCAAAACAAAGCGCCTAGCTTCGGATAATAGCGCACACTGTCAGAATAATGAAATCAGAACATTCGTCATACTATCATAACCCTCAATACTCACCACTGATTTAGAGCAGCATCAACGTCCATGTGGGTGGGACTTATTCATAAATCTTCCAAATACAAAATATCCTTCCAAAAACTGCTTGTTGTCGAAGAAGCTTATAGTAAGATGGGTTCTGTTGTGCTATAACCAGTTACCAATTCGACTGCGTCATTCAAAACAATATGAGGTAACGTTCCCCTCTGAAAACTTTAGGGACCAGATATACTCATTTTTAATGCAGCATCCAAATTTGCTGTACATGGGAGAAAACAGCTTGCAACGTGATATCTGCAAACATTGGCCTGCTGCTGTTGTCCGCCCTTGCACTGGTGTAAAAAAAGGCTGCCTTGCACGAGGCACAGCATTGCAACATAGCTCAAATGTAGGGTGCACTATCTAGTATTAGGTTTGTACTAGGGCCACAAACCATAGTAAAAGTATTCCTAAAATTAATTTCAAAATCTAACTCATCCATAAAAAATATCATTCTACCTACCTCTAATTTACTCTTTCCACCCTCTGTCTATCTGCCTACCTCTGTCTATCTGCCTACCTCTGTCTATTTGCCTACCTCTGTCTATTTGCCTACCTCTGTCTATTTGCCTCTCTGTCTACTTCTCCTGGCTCAACCTGGAGATTAATCCACCACCCCTTGCAGTGTGTCACTTCAAGGAGACCAGGGCACCCTCATTACTGATTGACCAGTGTATTTAATGTACCTACTATTCGATGCTAGGTGCTGTAGAGAGGGTTATTGGGAAGGTTACAGTGAGCCAAATACACTGTAAGATTTTTGCCACCAAATAGAACTTGGGCAAACGTGCGCTTTCAGGGGGCACGTGTTATAAACACTTGCTTTTGCACTTTCATCTACTGTGAGCTCTCGTTTCTAAAAAGTTAACACATAAATCTATATTGTTTCGAATCATGAGGGCTTCAATTAATTAATTGGGAATTGATTTAAAGTTCATTCTCCAAAATATGTATTGCCTGGAGCCCCAAAAAACCTTAAGATGATATATATATATATATTACCTACTGGCGGTCGCCAGTAGGTAGTTATAGTTAGGACCTATTTTCCATAGGAAATTCACAACATTCTATTTCCAATAACTTTGGCGCCGGTTGATGAATCTTCGCAAAATTTTCAAAACTCGTGGGGCGCTCCGGTCCGCTCCTATCCTGAAAGTCTCGGGGTGATTCGTCAAGTGAAGGCCGAGAAAAAAGGGGGGTCCCAAAACGTGTTTTCCCCATGCAATTTTCCATAGGAACCTTTAATCGCAGCTACAGCCCGAACTGCTGAACGGAATTACACCAAATTTGGCAAAAAGGTAGCCCTTGGTTCAGAGTCGTGCCTTTTGGTTAAATGGTGTAAATCCGTTCAGTAGTTCCTGAGAAATTTGAAAAAGAAAACACATATATATCTGGGCGGAGCCTAACCACACATGTCATCGTGAGATCAGATTGGCTGTCAGCACTTCATCCTGGAATTGCTGGCAGCCATCTTGGGACCAATATAAATGCTAGTACCCCATTGAAATGCATTGTAGTGAAACGAAGATTTTGAGGGTTACCAAAAAGAGAACTATAAAGGGTGATAACAGACTTTAGTTGCATTAGAATTCATTTGTTGATGGTACCATACTAATTTCAGGAATTGTGGTGTGTTCTAAGGTGATTTTACCCTGTGAAAAACCTTCTGCTGGGATATCATGAATCATGTTTGAGAGAAAACTATTTTCACATGCTTGTCCCATACAGTTTTGGAAGGTGCTCCAGAAGCTAAAATGAGAGCATATTTTCTGTAAATTCACATTATCTTTCTCAGTCATGTGAGAATAAAGTCTGACATTCTCAGTAAAACATGTACATCCAACAAGGGCAGAGACTGTCAGTTGATTCCTTTGTGTGCTACTGCAGCTTCCCAGAGTGTTCTAAAGAACAACTAGAGTGCTAACAGTCTTACTTATGACAAAAGTATGGCACACCTGAAGTCATCTTGATTGGAATAAACTGGTAACACTTAAAACATTTAATTTAAAAAGGAACAAAATGATGGGGTTCATTTTGTCATAGAAATTATGGTTAGTGCTGTAGAAAGAAAAATTAGGACATGTTTCAAGTGTGATCTCAAATATCTTCCTGTTATATTTCAACAGGAGCAGCCTGTCAGTTGATGCCTTTGTGTTCTACTGCAGCTTCCCAGAGTGTTCTAAAGAACAACTAGAGCACTAACAGTCTTACTTATGACAACATTATGGCACACCTGAAGCCATCTTGATTGGAATAAACTGGTAACTCTTAAAACATTTAATTTAAAAAGGAACAAAATGAGGGGGTTCATTTTGTCATAGAAATTATGGTTAGTGCTGTAGAAAGAAAAATTAGGACATGTTTTAAGTGAGATCTCAAATATCTTCCTGTTATATTTCAACAGGAGCAGCCTGTCAGTTGATGGCTTTGTGTTCTACTGCAGCTTCCCAGAGTGTTCTAAAGAACAACTAGAGCGCTAACAGTCTTACTTATGACAAAAGTATGGCACACCTGAAGCCATCTTGATTGGAATAAACTGGTAACACTTAAAACATTTAATTTAAAAAGGAACAAAATGAGGGGGTTCATTTTGCCATAGAAATTATGGTTAGTGCTGCAGAAAGAAAATTTAGGGCATGTTTTAAGTGAGATCTCAAATCCTCTTCTATTTCATTAGAAAATTCTGACATGCAGATTGAAACAATCACTTTCAATACCAGCAGTAGACTTCCAGTTAACTCCCTGGTGAGCAGTAGCTTTACTACAGTGATCTAATGAACAACTAGAGTGCTAACATTCTGAATTTATGGCAAATGTGTGACACATCTGAATGCCTTCTTGATGGAATCAAAGTATAAAACTGAAAACATTTCCTACTGAGGAGACTGCAGTAAATGACAAAATTAGGAAACTTCATAACAAATAAGTCTCCCAAGATGGCCACCAGAGCAAAAAGAGCCCAAATGTAGCACAAATATCACCCAGATGTAGCCCACATATAGCCCAATGACAGAAGTGTGCAAAACACTTTTTATTTTTAGTTTTTCTGCAGTTTTATGTAGTGCAAACTGGTCAGGTATTGGAGCGTTACATCTTACTTGGACCCCTTATTGCGTATTTTGCACGAAGTACATGAGATTGATCTTGCGAAACATTGAACTTTACGATTCTGTTAACATGAAGTTGCTCTGAACCGGGCTTTGTAACACCCGTTTTACCTACTGGTTTTAATTAATTCTCACTGTATTGTATTAGGAAAGAGGATTTACTGTTTTTATGTACACTTTTATGATCTATGTTTCTAAATCAGATCAAATAAAGTTTAATGAATTCTATGGCAGGACGGAGGCGAGGATTATGCATATCTTTCCTCACTTTATTTGCATAGCAGTTCAAAGAAAACGTAACACAACAATCATTAAACAAAAGACCACACAACCCATGAACCATTAGGGGGTAGTCTCCAAGGCAACTATAGTCCAATCATATCACAGTCCATCGTATATAATATCGTGACATCCCTTCCGCTTCCTCTTTCTTCACTGCTCGTCAGTTAAGTGCATTCCTTACATTCTTGGCTTAATCTGACGTTGTTGCTGTTTGTATAGCGGTTTCTTGTGCACGTTATTAGCATTATTGCCTTGGTATTGTTTCATATTCCCTGCACAGCAGGCTCTTGCCCGAGCACGTTCTCCCCCTCGCAGTTTCTCCCGCTGTGCTCTGCGCGCGGTGAGATCCTGTCAGGCGCGTCTGGTCCGAGCGAGGCAGCTCCGTTGAGCGCTCCCGCTGGTCTTTACGCGCGTTTGGGAATCCGGTCAATCCTTTAGTGTCCGCTTGATTCCCGACCAACCCTCGCCTAATTTTGACACCGCTACGCGGTGATTTCCCCACACGACCACGTTAGTGACCAGCGCCACCTGGTGGTGGTAATTGGTATTGCGCCTCAGTCTATTCTTATAACAGCTTCGGGGAAAGCCCAGCTGTTGGAGCACCGACGAGGGGGCTGGCTTAAGGATTTTAAGGGCATTTGTTCTGTGCTCACACCCTCTGCTATCATGTCTTCTCCAGAAGACCATTTTTACTACTCCTACCAGGAAGTGGAGGAGGAATGGCCCCCAACTTCTCCCTCCAGCAGTGGACCAAGCCCTCTCTCTGGCTATTTCTAGGGCGCTGGCTCCTCTTAGGGATCAGGTTGATAAGCTGGCGAAAAGCATCCCTGGGGTGTTCAGTGACCCAGATCTGGTGGTGGCGGGTCCAAGTAGCTCCCAGATGGGGAATAAAAGGGCCGTTAAGCATAACGCGGGGCATTTGGAAGGATTTGATAAACTTACGGAGACCTTCCTCGAGAGTGCGCGAACGCTAAAACATGCACCCTGCCGGGAGGAGGAGGGGCCCGGAGAAAATTGCGACACTGTCACCACTATTGTAGACCCCGACGGCGGGTTTCCCTTAGAGGGAGAGGGTGTATCGGAGGACCATTTCTCCTCCGATGAGGATAAGGACTCGGGGTGTCCCTGGCGTCTAGAGTCCCACTCCTCTCAGTCCCCGGTTGGGGACGGGGTCCACTCGGACATGTTCGAGCCTACCCAAATTTACCATCCTAGGTCGGCAGAGTGGACACCTGACGCCAAAGTGGCAGTGTATGTGGTGGGGAAAATCCATCAACCCCTTAAAAGGGGGGTCAGGAATAGGATGAGGGGAGAATGCCCCAGGCCCTCACTGAAGGGGAAGGTGGCACACACGCCTGAAATTGATGAGAAACTATGTACCTTTTTCTCCAAGTATATGAGGGATCCCAAGAAAGGAATTGATAGGTCTTGGACGTGGTAGGGCCCTTGACCCAAATTATTCAATTGACGGAGCGTTCCAAAGAGTCAGGATCCCCTTTGTCCATGGATATTGTGGCTGGTTGGGCGCACTACCCTAAACCCTAAAACACTACCCCCTCCACTACCCAAACACCACTGCACTACCCTAAACCCTAAAACACTACCCCCAGCACGACACCCTACACTACCCAAACATAACTGCACTACCCTAAACCCTAAAACACTACCACCAGCACGACTCCCTACACTACCCAAACACCACTGCACTACCCTAAACCCTAAAACACTACCCCCAGCACGACACCCTACACTACCCAAACACCACTGCACTACCCTAAACCCTAAAACACTAACCCCAGCATGACCCCCTACACTACCCAAACACCACTGCACTACCCTATACCCTAAAACACTACCCCCTACACTACACAAACACGACTGCACTACCCTAAACCACAACCCACAGCATGACCCCCTTCACTACACAAACACCACTGCACTGCCCTAAACCCTAAAACACTACCCCAGCACTACCCCCTACACTACCCAAACACCACTGCACTAACATAACCCTAAAACACTACCCCCAGCACAACCCCTACACTACACAAACACCACTGCACTACCCTAAACCCTAAAACACTACCCCCAGCACGACTCCCTATACTACCCAAACACCACTGCACTACCCTAAACCCTAAATCTACCCCCAGCACGACCCCCTACACTACCCAAACACCACTGCACTACCTAAACCATAAAACACTACCCCAGCATGACCCCCTACACTACACAAACACCACTGCACTACCCTAAACCCTAAAACACTACCACGAGCATGACCCCCTACACTACTCAAACACCACTGCACTACCCTAAACCCTAAAACACTACCCCAGCACGACCCCCAACACTACCCATACACCACTGCACTACCCTAAACCCTAAAACACTACTTCCAGCACGACCCCCTACACTACTCCACTACCCTAAACCCTAAAACACTACCCCCAGCACGACCCCCTACACCACCCAAACACCACTGCACTACCCTAAACCCTAGAAAAGAAACCCCCACCCCATGCCCAATCCCCCTTACCTCTCACTCCTCATGGTTCCTCTTTCCTCGTGGTTCCTGCTTCACGTCATCTCTGAGGGGCGGTGCACGTCGTTGTGAGGAAATGGAACAGCCTCTGTTTCCTTACAACGACATGGATCGTCTACATGTTTTTAGAACGCATGGTCATTTACCATACATACCTTTACAACAAAATTCGTTGTAAAGGCATGCATGGTAAATGACCATGCGTTCTAAAAAATGCGTAGTAATGACTTCGTGATGTACAACGCATGCGTGGTAATGCATGCGTTGTAATGGTATCGCAAAGTAAAAAGTCGTTGTAACGGCTGTTTACCGATCGAAGCTGGCCCCTGTTCTTCAGTGAGACGTTTATTTGATTAATTAGGAGGAAGGAATGTGGTTTTTTACCGAAAAGTGCATTCCCGGCTGTTGTATTGTGAAAGTGTCCGCGTGGCCTGGTTTCACTTCCGGTGAGAGAGTGGAAGAGTCTGTTTGGATCTAAAGGAGTTCTGTTGTTGGACGGGGCCGGCGCGACATGTCATCAGAAAACATAGCTAATGGAAAGCGTCCTCCCTGAAGTGTGGAGCAGTGCCATGAGAGGTCAACGAGTGTGCGTCCCACCGCAGTATGACCGTACCGCATGACCCATGTGCCGCCTCCAGGGTACGGGAGGCAGAAGCGGCATCGCAGGTCCTCTTGAAGACCGTTGTAGCACTAATTCTACATTTTGGTACTAGGGCATTTTAACTTTGTTGTTCCTGCCAGATACAAAGAGAAGATCCTGTGTTATTCAGTGCCCTCATTACCTTTTTTGTGGGTTGTGGTGCTTGTCACTTCGCTGCCCCGCCGGTGCACACGACTGGGCACCCCACCTCGTGTGCCATCTGCAGGGCCTCTGCCCTCGGATCACTGGTTTCGGTTTCTGGAGTGGCAACATAAACAGTTGCTCCCAAAGGACTAGCCTGAACACTTAGGTGAATATCCCCTGCACCAGCATTCCACGGAAATTCTTTCCTAGCTCTCCCACGACAACGAGCATGGCTCCGCTCGCGACACCGTATGACGTCATCGGAGCCATAAGAGGACCTCGTCGGCGTGCTGACGTCAGTTCCACCCATTTTTTCCGTGCCACCGAGGCAAACAGGGGACCGAGACATTTTCACATGTATACATAGTATAATAAATATATATATATTCACTGAAAAAACCATAGGTTTCAGGCACGTTATAGTTAGAAATTAGCATTTCAAAAACCTTAGAAATTCACTGAAAAAACCATAGGTTTCAGGCACGTTATAGTTAGAAATTAGCATTTAAAAAACATTAGAAATTCACTGAAAAAACCATAGGTTTCAGGGGCGTTATAGTTAGTTGGACATTTCACTCGTACAAAACCATAGAAATTCCCCCGTTATAGTTAGTTCAGCTAACTATAACTCGCTCGCCCGCAATGCACTGCTGATGATGTCACATATTACATCACTCATGACATGGTCAGTGACATCACTCATGACATCACTGATGACATCTCAAATGACATCACTGATGACATCATCCAGTGAATGTGTGTTTTTCTGAAAATTAAATATGTTTTATATATGTATATCTCAAGGTCGATGGAAGAATAAATGGGTATATAAGTGTCTAAATGGATGTTTTTTTTGTAAAATTGATTGTATAACTGACTAAGTGTATCTTAGTGAATACATGGGTTAGTGAGTAATGTTTAAATATGAAAATATCTGTATCAGTCTCTCACTTTGTGTATAAGTGGCTGCATGGGTTGGTGAGTAGCTACATGAGTGTCTATATGGGTTATTAGTTGGTTTTTTGAGTATCAGTATGAGTGTCTGAGTGTCTGTATGGTTCGGTGGGGGTATTACTTAGTGCATAGATGCATGAATGAGTGACTCACTGTTTGTATGTGTTGAAGACAGCATGTGGGCAGGACTGTATAGGTGGATGAGTATGTGTATGGGTGTGTTAGTGAGTGAATGACTGTCTCAATAGTGTCTTTATGAGTAACTACATATGTTTTAAACTAGTATATGTGAGCATTGGTGTATATAAGTGAGTATATGTGAGAGTGAGAGATTGGAAGAGTTCCTGTACAAATAAGTAGGTGTTTCTATAAGTGATTGTTTAAGAGAGTAAGTATGTGTAAGTTTCTGTAGAAGTAAGTGTGGTAGTGTGTGTATAACTGTATATGCAAGTAAATGGATGTTTGATACTTTGTTTGCATGTGTGACTATGTGTGTGAGTAACTCTATGGATGAGTGGCGGTGTGTAACAGGATGTATAGGTGTATGAGTACATATGATGAGTGAGTACATGTATGAGTGACTGTATAGGGACTGTTGGTGAATGTGTGGATGTGTGGGTAGATCTTGGAATTACTGAATAGGTGTGTTGTAACTGGTATTGGTATGTCCATTGTTTTGAAAATGTCAGTTTGTATTTTTGAGTGTGTGTATCAAAGGTTATATTAGGGTGAGAGGAGGTCTGCCACTCTATCACAAGGATGATGTCATCAGTGATGTCATCAGTGATGTCATTTGAGATGTCATCAGTGATGTCATGAGTGATGTCACTGACCATGTCATGAGTGATGTAATATGTGACGTCATCAGCAGTGCATTGCGAGCGCGCGAGTTATAGTTAGCTGAACTAACTATAAAGGGGGAATTTCTATGGTTTTGTACGAGTGAAATGTCCAACTATCTATAACGCCCCTGAAACCTATGGTTTTTTCAGTGAATATATATATATATATATATATATATATCATACACAAAGAGTTGCCCCAATGAAGACGGCATCAAACTTGTGGATTTCCTCATTGGGTGCTGGCGTCTTCATTGGGGAAACTCTTTGTGTATGATATGAAGCGGCTCGTCCGGGCGCAAAGGCGCCCCGCTGCTGCGGCAGATCTGCGGCGCTTGTAAACACGGGCGCTGATCGGAACAATGAGCCTGGGATGCCGGTACATATGGGCAGCAGGCCCGCCTTTCCAGCATTGTTTTTAACCCACTTGGGCAAGATTTAATATTCAAAGCAGCGGTCCCACTGGGGATGTTATCAAATTAAAACTACAATATCCAGAAGACATCTGTGTCGAAACGCCCATTGGGGCGGGACTTTGGACTATAAAAATTGTGTCCTACAGAGCCAGCTGCTTCCATAGTACAGCCAGTGATCAAGGACTAATAGATTGTCCGAAACGCGTATGGCGCACCAAGGTGAACAGTATGGGAATGTGGACACTGTTGCTGCCGGCATCAAACTTGTGGATTTCCTCATTGGGTGCTGGCGTCTTCATTGGGGCAAATCTTTGTGTATGAGATATATATATATATACATATATAGGAATAATACTAACCTGCTAAATACTTACATTTTCGTTGCAAAGTCATGTGTCATAAAGGCATATACGTGGTAAAGGCATACGTTGTAAAGGCATACGTGGAAAAGACGCGCCCGTGGTAATGCCCACATTGCAAAAGCATGCGTTGTAATTGCATGTGTGGTTCTGTCATACAACCATTCTCTGCTGCGGCCATGAGTAAAAAGAATTGAAAATGTAGCGCTGAACCCTGTACTGGTGGAGTCCAGGGTGGGCAGGGCAGAGGTCTGGTAGCAAGATTTACTGTCATACATGGGAATCTTGAAAGCTGCAATAGATAAGATTAAGGAACCAACCTATGAATATTCAAAAAGTTAAGACTGATATAAATTGCAGGATGTTTATGACCCTGTAGAGAGCTTTAAATTCCACTACCAAGCAAGAGATGTACTGCAACATAAAATTAAAGTCAGAGCGGCAAACAAGGGGGGTTTAACAGTTTAATTTACCAGTAATTCAATATAGAATATAAAAAATGCCTTCCAATGAAGGAAAGGTGTTAGTGGTATATTAACTGAGAGTGTTTTATGTCTCTATTTGTTTCATCAACGATTCTTCTAGCCACAAACCAAGGCTGAAAAGTGAGTACAATACATAAAGAAGAAGACAAGCAGACCTATTTTGCATTTATAAAATTCACAAGACAAGCTCAGATTTACTGGCAAAGTAAGTGCAAGTCCCACGAACAAAGGAATAATGGCTCACATCAGATGTATTTAGGGGGTCCAAAGATAACTACTAGTATTTAAAGGGGAAATGAAAGGTTGAACAGTAAAAGAGCAAAGGCTGTAGATCGGTAGGCTCAGAAATGTAAGAAAGTGCTGGCCTGGCACGATAGATCTCAACGGGTATATATTTAATTCTTCCAGTTGGACAGTAAAAGCACTGGAACTGTGCTCCATATGGCAAGTAATTTCCTTCTCCAGATTGAAGAGTTAAGCGTGGGAGATTCACATGTGTATGCAAAGAGAGGTGTTACATTCTATATAGAGCTAAAAATTCACAGAAACACAATAAAAATAAAAGGTAAACTTCTGTAGATTCCATAATAGCAACTAGGTATTACTCTCAAATTAATGTTACCCGTGCCTGCATTTTGTAAATTCACAAACGTGTGCAATAACTATTCCCTGTTGAACACCTTGTGCCTTTCTGCTGTACAGCTCTTACTGTTCATCATGTTATGTTCATTTGAGTGAAGTTGTCGTAGAGATGATAAGTGAAACATCTACTCATTAAAGTAGCATATAATTGGTAACTTGTTGGGTCCAATCAGGCAGGCCAGACGTATATAAGCCCAGCCATAGATTGCAAGAATTATCTTCGAGAATCAGAATCCCAAGTCCATAAGTGGCTGTGCAGCAATCGAGCAGAGAGCAAGATGGCCTTTCAAAGTACACCGGGAAAGCATTAAAATGCAACACTGTGATTACCGATCAACGACAGCCATAATCACACCACCCACAACGCATTACCAACCAGCACAACACTCCGCACCACACTACAAATGTACAATGTTGCAGCAACGTGACCAGAAATTAATTAGAACAATGATTACCAACGGAGGCCAAAAGGTATGTGTATGGTAAGGTATGTACAAAAACAGATGCACAAAAACCAAAACACTGCAGGGACCAAGGTTTACCCCCCTGCTCAGCAGTCGTGCCATCCAACCGTTTTCCCTTTGTATTTCCTGTGACTTTAGGGGTGTCAATAATCATTAAAGACCCCTAAAACTACAGATCTGGTGCTTCTGAGATACCCTTGGGTGAACCTTTGGGAGAACCTCCATTCTTATCCCACTTCCAATCTCGATGAAACAACATCCGTTGACCAAATCTCTAAAAGCCATTGCTGGTGGATGCTGATCCATGGTAGTTTTGCAAACTTCAGATTTTCACAGTCTATAGATTTTATGAGCTTGGGCCCTGAAATCATGGCTGTAAAGTGTGATTACCACCTGCCTTGTAGGATGTTTTATTTCTTCATGATATCATTGTTCTTATTTGAAATGACCAGTTCCATCGTGTCATTACTATATTACTATATTAAATTTGTGTATTGTTTTGAGCATGTTTTTTCATGATCACTCTATATTGCTTGCATATATTTCATACATCATTATATATTATTAGAAGTGGTGTGTAACACACAATATTGTCTTGATAATCCTACTTTATTTCAACTGCGCTAACTCTATTGTTCTGTACCTGGAATTCCCTCATTTCTCCTCCATGGAGTTTATCCTTGACTGCTCATCCACATCTGTCTGGAAACTGAAGGAGGATTAGTGAGATTGCTTTCCAGAACTGAGCTTAAATTCAGAGCACTGGTTCCTAAGTACCCGCATCCTCCCCCTTTTAGGGTGGTAGGTGCCCCTGCATCCATGTGTCCCAGAGACTGATTGTAACATACACTAACAAGCACTCTGCCCTGGCCGATTTGCTCGATTATCCAATCTGACCAGGCTGGCTTTATGAAGGGTATATTGTCTGATCATCTTCTAATCAAGGGAGGGAGGGAGAAGCTGAGATTAATTCGGCTTCCGTCAGGTATACTTAATATGAAAGGAGAATGAATCACATGTCCTGTGTATTTCCAGGGTCTTGGGTTCTCATTGTTTAAAAATGCTCATTCACAATCAACCTTCGGTGTGGTATATCTTGGTTCTCCGCCTTGAAGGTTACGTGAAAATCATCATCATTGGGTCTTTTTATGCTTTCTTCCACCTGGAGGAAGACCAACTGTTTTTACAGCACTTGTGATTAGAAAAAGTGAGGGTGTGATTGAAGCTTGATTAAGATTACCTCCATTTCTTAATGTGGTTTTTAATTTCTTGAGGATGGGGTAAGGTTAAAAGAGTAGGCGGTGCTAGGTAAGAGAGTTACTGTTCTATAGCACCTAGTGAAGGTCGTGACTGGTCGACATGTTTCGGCCCTTTGGTGCCCCAACGGTTCTGCGGGCCTTCTTTAGGACCAAGTAGTGACACACTACTTTGCTGTGGCGAGTGGGAGTAAGTTGTGCACTTACCTTTCTTCAGACATGAGCCCACTCGCTCATCTTCTTACTCGAGTTATAGATGCCCCTTTTGTCTATAACTTGGAAAGAAAAAGACAGTATAGACAAAACAACAATAGATCCATTGTAATCTATATATTGGTGTCATATCGAGATGCTGTTTATAGATATATAAAACTATAAAATCTCTGATTGCGGCTGAATATGGGGTAACATTACATTAATTGTGGGACTTAATAAACCATTCGTGAACTGTGGTTATTCATGGCTAGTATAGGGTTAATAACATGTACTACATGCCATACTTGCGGCGGTGTTACCCAATTGAATAGTGTGGTTGGGTCATCTAGTGCAGGTGGCTGGGTTGTACATGCTAGGGACAATTTGACTCTTCGAATGGTATAGTCACCGTGCTTATCGCTTTTTTAGCGTGGAGGTGAATTAGGCCCACATCTGGGCTATCTCAATCAGTTTTAACGAATGCGGTCATGAAGGAAGGAGGGCCATCGTTATTATAAGCTCTTGTTTCAGGGGCTGCTCATGCGAGCGCATGGTGTGCGGTATTGATAGATGTAGACCAAATTGAGACGCAATGTGAACTACCATCCTGCGCGCGTGGATGCCGGTAAAATAAAGTTGCGTATACAAATTGCTTTTTGTGCTCATTTAAAGAAATACCTCGGTTTGGAGATGATATTACTCCGTCGGGGGACGGGCGGCAGGACTCGCTCTGTTAAGGGGGAGCAAAGGTTAGAAAACTTAAGTGGTTGGAACGTGAGCACGTATTGGGAACCACGGTCTCTTGTGAAGAATCTACCTTTGTGAGGTCCTGTCTGCAACTTGTGCTGACTGTCTTCCGTGCCCCGGTGATGCGAGCAGGAAGAGGATACTATTTGTAGACAATTGATAATGACCAAAATGGTTGGCATAGTTGAAAGACTTTGTAGTTTTTCTGCAGTCATACGGAATGTTGATGACATTGAGGTTTTGTGAAAATTATTATATTTTGGCTGCAATATTGAGTTGAGGGACAGCAATAAAAAACTAACAATAAAAAATAAAAATAATTTTTTAAATTTTTTTTTATTTTTGGAGGAACCTTGATAGTAAAAATGTACTTGTTTGATGTCACGCAAATGCAAGAGCATTGTGTCTGTGCGATCTGGGTCGATTACAGGCCCAGAATAGTGAAGGATCGTGGCGATGATGACCACTAGAATGATTACGATCGGTAAGGTAGTTCTCAGCTGCCAGTCTTAATTATGTTCATACTTTTGTGATTCCCACTTAGTTAGAGGTTGTGATACAGCCCTTGATGTACTTTGGCATCAGTAGTGTGGCAGCTAGCGGTCATTCTTCGTTTTCAGCGCATGATTAAGAGCCACAGTATATATTGTCGTTCAGACCGTGGTCATAAGTCCTCAAACGGTATACCCACCCTTGTTCCTTCTCAAAGAGAATGCGTTCTGCATTGTCGTTCTTTATTGTAAGTGTTTCCAGGATGACCCAACTGATGTCTTCAATGGTGTGGTTTTGGTTGATGAAGTGTGTACTCAGTTTGTTGGTGATTTTGCCGCACTTTATATTTCTCCGATGTTCACAAATTCTCTGTTTGGCCTTCCGGCATGTCATCTAAATGTATTTTAGATGACATGGGCAGGTGATCATATAGATGACATTAGTGGTGCTACAATTGGTGTGTTGTCTGAGTGTCCATTTGAAATTGGTGCTCAGTTGTAGGTTCTTGGTGATTTTCGTGAGTTTGCACATGGAGCAAGACCCACATGGGTAATGTCCAGTTACAGGTGTAAGGTTCCACGTGTTGGTTATGGATTCTGTTTTAGGCTTTATGGGCGGTGGTCTGGTATGACTAGTAGATCACGGATGTTCTTTGTCCTCTTGTTAGCAAATCTTGGTTTAGGCCATTTGAGGGTTCCTGATGTTAGGATGTGCCAATATTTGTTTATCATCTTTTTAACTGTATTCATGGCTGTGCTGTAGGTTGTTATGCACGTGAGGATGCCCTTGTTTGGCTCATTGATTGTAGTTTCTAGGAGGTTGTCCCTGTGTTGATGTCTTGGTCTTTTCTGACATTTCTGTATTATTTTAACAGGGTAGTCTCCCGATTTCATTTTTGGCCCAGTTCTTGTGCTTGTATTTTGTAATCTCGTATATTGCTACAATTACGTCTAATGCGTAAGAATTGGCTGTATGGGAGGTTTTCTCTCAGTGGACGGGGATGATAAGAGACTGTTCTTGGCGGTTGGTTTGTAGAATGCTTTGGTATTAATATTGTTGTTTTCTACATAGATGGTGATATCAAGGAAATCTAGTTTGTACTCATTTGCTGTGTAGGTACATTTTAGGAATTAATCTTGGGTATTGATCCATTCATGAAATTCTGGTAAGGTGCCTGGGGTGCCTTTCCAAATCATTAGTACGTCATCTATGTAACATTTCCAAATTAGGATCTTGGTCCTAAAGGGGTTGGTATCACTGAAGATGTGTTTAGTTTCAAAAGTGCTGACATAGAGACCTGCTAAGCTGGGGGGCAAATGTACTGCCCATCGAAGTCCCGTGGGTCTGTAGATATAACATGATGAAATGTCTCGCATGTTGTGTCCCCATTGTTGTGTGAATAAGATGTCCTCAATGGTTTGTAGAGTGTCTTGTTGTGGTAGGCTCGTATAGAGACTTTCTATGTCGAGTCCTACCATACATGTTGTTCCTTCTTGGTATGTTAATTCTTTACGTTGATTGAGCAGGTCACGGGTGTCTTGCAGATATGTAGGGGTGTTTTGGACCAGTGGTCTACGGTAGTGGTCGACGATTTGGGACAGTGGTTCCAGGACGGAGCCTATACCCGATACGATAGGATGTCCTGGTGGTATATTGTCAGCTCATAATACTCGTCTACTATGCTACGTTCTTTCTTTTGCTAAGGATGTTAATTATCCAGTTGGCATGCTGGCCTTAGATGCAGAGAAAGCATTTGATAAAGTAAATTGGCAATTTTTATTTAACACATTGGAAGTTTTTCGTTTTGGCCCCACATTCCTCTACATGGTTAAAGCACTATATTCAGCACCTTCTGCTTCTATTTATGCTAACAGTGAGTGTTCTACTCCATTCCATTTATGTAGAGGTACACGTCAAGGCTGCCCACTGACCCCTTTGTTATTCTTATTGCCATTGAACCCCTCTTGTGCTATCTCCGCATTAGTGATCAATATACAGGTGTTGTTTTTAAAAATACTATTATAAAAGTTTCTGCATATGCTGATGATGTTTTGTTATATGTTAATGATCCTCTTGTTTCTTTACCTATTATTCTCAATATTATTCATAAGTATGCTACAGTTTCTGGTTACTCTTTGAATATCAATAAAACAGAGTTTTTTCCCTAAATATTCTCTGTAATTTCACAATGTTGGCAAATACCAACATATTATGGTCCCCTAAGACACTAAAATATTTGGGCATAACATTTGCTGATTCTATTAAAAGTACTATTGAAATCAATTGTTCTACAGTATTAGACAACACCAATTAGAAACTTGATAAATGGTCCACCCTTCATTTAAATTGGTGGGGGTGTATCGAGGCACTTAAAATGACTATTACCCCACAAATCCTTTATTTGTTGTCCATGTTACCCTTATATTTTCCTTCTACTTTCTTTGTGAATCTTTACAAATTGTTTACTACGTTTATTTGGAACAATAAGCCTGCACGCCTTAGTCTTGAATCGTTACAAATTCCCAAATGAGAGGGAGGGGTTGGCCTTCCTGATTTTAAGAGAAACCATGCATTATTTCTTATGGCACAATGCTCATTATGGTTCCACAATATTTCTCCTTCTAACTCACCCCAGAGGTTTACCTTAGAGAAAAATATACTAGCACCATATCCACTACCTGCATTCCTTGCCATGGCTAATAGTACATTTGGCAAACCGTCACCCATTATTGCGGCCTCTAAGCTTGCCCTTTTATCCTTTGATGAAAAATGTTCTATTACTGTTACGTCTACTAAAAAGTTTCTCTTTGGTTAAACCCCAAACTCCAATTTCATAAACATATTTCCTTTTGGAATTCTTGGATTACTGCTAGTATTTTTTATATTGCTGATCTATGTCAAGGAAATATGTTTTATTCATTTGATGAACTTGAAGCCAAATATAATTTGCCTGTATCTGAATTTCCTAAATATGCATTACTCTCCAACACCACTCTCAATACATATCCTGAATTTGTTACCGGCTACTCAGTTATCTAATATGGAGTTTTGTATCAGCATCTTTAGTCACACAGGACACATAGCCTCTAAAGTGTATAAAAAACTTTCTACTTCTACTTCCTCTTTAAAGATTCTCACTCAAAAATGGTCCTCATATATAAATACACTGCTCTCACCTATATCCAATACTGCTAGCTATCTCGTGGCTACTCTCATACAAACTAATATTTATTTGTTATACCAATGCTTTTGGTTTCTGGATAAATTATTTAAAGCTGAAACTTTTAGATACACTGAACTGTTGGCATTGTAATACGGTGACTGGAGATTTACAACATATATTATATAAATGTACTGTTATTTTTAAATTTTTGACTGATGTATGGAAATTAATTGCCCAGATCTTTAAAATCTGAACATCTTTATCCTTTTCTATATTAATCTTTAAATCCTTTTCTCGTAAAACTGTATTATCTTCTGCTGACTTTTTGATTACCTTATTTCTACTGTGCTTAAAAATTGCTTCGAATTGGAAAGACGCTAAACTATTTTCGGTTACTGCTTGGTGGGAATGGATTATTTTTTGAGACGTGGACAATCCTCATTTCTACATATTCGTAATGACTCTTCTACTTTTAGGCCTAACATGTGGTCTAGCTTAGATTCATATATTACAGCATGTACTTCAATATAAAGATAACGCAGCTCTATTCCTCTTTTCCCCCGGCTTCTGAACCCAAAGTAACGGGAGACAACCACATCCCCATTAATTACCAGCCTGTCTTCCCATCCTTCCTCCAGATTCACGCAGAAGTATCTTTGGCTGAACAGCAGAAATGCAAATCAGGGTCTCCAGGGGATCCCTGCCCGGCGCGGCAGTTCAGGCTACTGGCTGAGTGGATAAACCCGGCCCTAAACCACATCTGGAATACTTATTTTAGGATGGGAATCTACCCTGCCATGTGGAAACATGCTTACCTATTACCTCTCCTAAAGGAGGTCAGTGCCGACACAGAAGTACCCAGCAACTTCAGGCCTATTTGCCTACTGTCGGCACCTGCCAAGGTGCTAGAGAAGCAAGCCCAGTTACAGTTAGCCAACTATGTGGAAGCCAATGAGCTGTTACATGACTCACAATCTGCCTTCCGCACAGGGTACTGCCCAAAGACAGCACTACTTGAAGTTGCAGACTCCATTCGGCTGTCTGTGGACCAAGGCTCATCAGCTGTGCTGGTGCTTTTAGACCTCTCTACAGCATTCGATACTGTGTCGCACACGATCCTGCTAGATAGACTTAAGCAGATAGGTGTGCAGGGGACGGCACTTGAGTGGGCTGCCTCCTATCTCCCGGGCCAAGCCCAGCAAGTCCTTCTCCGCCCGTTCATTTCCTCAGTGAAACCACTCAAATGCGGGGTGCCCCAGGGCTCAGCCTTAATATCTACATGACTCCTCTGGTGGCCCTCATTGCTAGGAGAGGGGTCAAGGTGATCTCCTAAGCGGATGACACTCTGCTGGTGTTCTCCTTCAATGATCACTCTGTTGCAGCGTTCAACTCATTTAAAGACATAGCAGGCTGGATGAACAAAAACTACTTAAAACTGAATGCCGATAAGACGGAGGTTTTATTTTTTACTCAAGCTTTTCCCCCTCCTTCGGGCCTATTTTGGCCGGGGAACTCGGCTCCCCACCAGTACAGAAAGACTCAGTCAAAAACCTTGGAGCCAGGTGGGACAAGGACTTAACCTTCTGGGCTCAAGTCTGGAAAGTTTCGGCAGCCTGCTTCGGAAATATGAGAGCCATCAGAAAATGTCTAGGCTTCCTGCCGGAAGAAAGCCGAAGGACCATGGTTCATGCCCTAGTGACCTCTCACCTCCGTTACCTGGGTTCTTGTTTAAATGGCTCCAAATGGTGCAGAACACAGCAGCTAGGCTAATCGGTAAGGTCCCACCACACCAGCACATCTCCCCGCACCTCAAACAACTTCATTGGCTCCCAGTAGCTAGGAGGATTGAATATAAGGCCCTGACTATTGCGTTCCACGCCTACCATGGCAGGGGCCCCGGCTACCTGAGGAAGAGACTTCACCCGTACCGCCAAGAGCAGACCTTAAGATCCAACCTCCGACGTTACCTTACTGTCTGCTGCTTCTCCAAAGCCAGGCAGGGGGGTAGGTCTTTCTGAGTGGGAACTGCAAAACTATGGAATGACTTGCCTTCCCACTTACGCATGTTGAACTCGGAGCAGGAGTTCATAAAGACGCTGAAAACCTGGCTCTTTAAACAATGGGAATAGCTGCTCGGGTTCCTCTACTCTGCTGTCCGCCGCACTAGCGCTGGGACACCTCGCTGGAGGTAGCCGTGCACTTTATAAACACTCTTTATTATTATCGTTATTATTAATATGAAATAAATACTATAATATTTGTTCTCTGTTATACTTTCATTGTAGCCCTTTTTTGTTTTTGTTTTCTTTGTTCTGATACTTATTCTTATAGTCTCATATCTGGATGTAAGTTGATGCTCTATATTTTTCTTGTACTTGACATCCTATTTCATACGGTACGGTGTTATTTTTTGTACTGTGTTTATTGTATGATGAACTTATATTTAATACACATTTCTGAACATAAAAACAAACAAAAAAAATAACAAGTTGTCCATAACAGGAGACAGAAATATCGGAAAAAAATATTGTGATACATAAATATCGTGATGCAAGAATATTGTTGACAAAAATAACTTTTTTGACGTAAGTAATGTCGTTTTAAATAATATCGATGTTTTTAATAGCATTTTCAGTAATACAGTTATTAAAATATTGTTTTGTAATTATTTTAATGTGCTTTAGTTGATATATTAATTGTATGTGTTAGCATTGTTTAAGTAAATATTATTATTTTTATTTAACCTCTTCCATGCGTCGGACGGCCCCCGGCCGTCCGACGTCACGGTGGGCGTGTCCGGAGGATGGCCGGGGGCCGTCCGTTCCGCGCACGCGTGGAATTCTCCCGCACAGCGGGGGAATTCCAGCCACGTCGAAGCGGTTAATATAGGATGTAATTGTAGGTGATTTAGAATTTTTTATTGAATTTTTAATAGTAAATTATAGTGTTGTAGCGGGTTGTTGGGTTTGTAGGGGAATAAGGTGAGAAGTAATTTAGTTAATAATTCATTATGAATTATTTAATAACATTTTATTTAATTATATGATTTGATATTCATTATTTAGATTATGTAATACTGATTTATTTTTGTAATGAGTTATTAGCATGATGCTAGGTTTGTAGAAGTTATTTAAGTAATAATTAATTAATAATTATTATAAATTGTTAATTATTTCATTGATTTTAAATTAGTAAATCCTGGAATACTTATTTTTGTAATTATATTCTAGCTGCGAGCTGGTAGGTTTGTAGGGTTATAGGGTGGGAAGTTAATTAATAATTGAATAACAATGATTTATTAATTGATAATTATTGATAGTAATTATGTAATTTAATTCATTGTTTTTAGTTTTTATAATATACGTGTGTATTATCTACTGGCGGTCGCCAGTAGATAGTTATAGTTAGGACCTATTTTCCATAGGAAATCCGCGACATTCTATTTGAAATAGCTCTTGCGTCGGTTGACGAATCTTCGCGAAATTTTCAAACTTTATGGCCCGCTCCGGTCCGCTCCTACCCTGAAAGTTTCGGGGTGATTCGTCAAGCGGGGGCCGAGAAAAAGGGGGTCCCAAAACGTGTTTTCCCCATTCATTTTCCCATAGGAAACTTTATGCAAGGCTACAGCTCGAACTGCTGAACGGAATTACACAAAATTTGGCAAAGAGGTAGTTCTTGGTTCAGAAAGAACCCTTTTGTTAAATGGTGTAAATCCGTTCAGTAGTTGTGGAGAAAATCAAAAGTAAAAACACATATATATCTGGGCGGAGCCTAACCACACATGTCATCGTGAGATCTGATTGGCTGTCAGCACTTCATCCTGGAATTGCTGGCAGCCATCTTGGGACCAATATAAATGATAGTACCTCATTGAAATGCATTGTAGTGAATCAAAGATTTTGAGGGTTACCAAAAGGAGAACTATAAAGGGTGATAACAGACTTTAGTTACATTAGAATTCATTTGTTGATGGTACCATACTAATTTCAGGAATTGTGGTGTGTTCTAAGGTGATTTTACCCTGTGAAAAACCTTCTGCTGGGATATCATGAATCATGTTTGAGAGAAAACTATTTTCACATGCTTGTCCCATACAGTTTTGGAAGGTGCTCCAGAAGCTAAAATGAGAGCATATTTTCTGTAAATTCACATTATCTTTCTCAGTCATGTGAGAATGAAGTCTGACATTCTCAGTAAAACATGTACATCCAACAAGGGCAGAGACTGTCAGTTGATTCCTTTGTATTCTACTGCAGCTTCCCAGAGTGTTCTAAAGAACAACTAGAGTGCTAACAGCCTTACTTATGACAAAAGTATGGCACACCTGAAGCCATCTTGATTGGAATAAACTGGTAACACTTAAAACATTTAATTTAAAAAGGAACAAAACGATGGGGTTCATCTTGTCATAGAAATTATGGTTAGTGCTCTGGAAAGAAAAATTAGGACATGTTTCAAGTGTGATCTCAAATATCTTCCTGTTATATTTCAACAGGAGCAGCCTGTCAGTTGATGCCTTTGTGTTCTACTGCAGCTTCCCAGAGTGTTCTAAAGAACAACTAGAGTGCTAACAGTCTTACTTATATATATAAAGTACAAGGGAACCCAATTTGATCAGTCAGGGACCTTGGGAACTAGCTTATTTTAAGAGACAGAGGTCCCTGTAAAGAAAATTGATTGAAAACAAATAAATATAGCCCCAATCAGTACTATATTGTAACCATTGTTCCATCCGGAACAAGGCAATTTTAATATGCAATTATAAAAATACGCAACATAAAATTAAATAACAGTAGGACACAAGCCTGTATCCAAAAACTCACATCACAAAGGAAACAAAAGAAGGCTCAGGCAGCATGTACTTGTCTGCGTCAATTCAATATAATGGAGCAAACAATAATAGGAGAAAATCACCTTTACACATAATATAACTAATAGATAACAGTGTATAAGGTTAACAATTATGTCGACGGCGTTTCGATCCATAACACAATTAACGGATCATCATCAGGACTTGCAAATTAGTGCCTGAAAACATTTTGCCTGCAATTAACTAAATATGAAAACAACACGAAATTACAGATATGGAAAGAAAAGGGAAACCAAGATAGGGAACAAGAGTTAGTATGAGCTATGTTAGAAGGAAGCGCACATAAGCTGACAACTAAAACTCGTAAAAGATTTTGGTTCTATAAGTGAAGAGCAAGCAGTGAGCATCACAGATATCATACAGTCAACGTTGATGTGCTTAAAAAACAGTGTGTTGCACACTCATTGAAGTGCGACACTATTACACTGTATGTGCCAATGAAGTGAAGTATCCACGGAACTAGAAGTGACTAAGGGTTTCTATATGCAACAAGCAACCGTGATCGGCGCAAAAAATAGATAGAGACAGTTACCGGCGATGCGTAGCATTAGTGCACATTCCAGAAATTGATACGGTATAGATCAAAGTATGTGCAAGTCGAGTGAGCTGACCAGTTAATATAGAGGCTGTGAAAGTGCCTTATGTGAAAGCTTAAGGAGGGCAAGGATAGGGATTACCTGGAAGTGAGAGCTGAGAACAGAGCCAGGCGGGATGGGGGATGAGCTTCCATGAATGGCCGGGAGCGGTCTGCAGCCTAGCAAGAAGGGAGGGAGAATCAGCAACTAAACGGGTCGGGGAGCGCATTTGGAGGAAAGTATGTGCGTGCGCTACCACGTTGTAGAATGGTTGTTCACAAGGATTTAGATTAGCGGTCCGTATGGTAAAGTGCCGATGGCATCTAATTAGGCTTCACTTGAGACCTGGGAACATAAATGGGAATTATTAAAGTTATGTAGGCGCGCTAGTGCTGGCGAGGGAAGGAGAGGGAAGGAGGGATACCAAGGACTCACCAATCACAATGGATTCGAAGTCCGTTAGGAAGGCGCTGCAGACATCAATTAAGGCGGCAATTATACCTAGAAATATGTAAAGGGGGAATTACAAGGAGTCGCACTAATAATGGCGAGGGAAGATGTGAGGACCTTCCCAGGCAACTTACCAGTCACACGAAGGAAGGTATCTTGGAGGCAACTGCTATCAAAAATATCGTGGGAAGCTGGATGGGGAGGTGCTTATGGGCTATACAGCGTGGTCATGTGATCGCAAATCCATGGCGGCCATCATGGAGTGGGAAACCTGCCAGGGTTGGTGAAGTCAGGTGACCGCAATTGCGAGGCAGCCATCTTGGAGAGGGAAAGATTCCCAGGAGTTGCGAAGGCTGGCTTGATTAAATCAAGTGGCGCGACGGCATTGGGAGGGAAAGAATGGCAAAATCAGAATCTAGTGGTTAGCTATTAAACCAGGAATGAAAATTCAGTCACAGAGTTGCATAGAGTTATGGAGGGATATTTCAAAATGGAAAATCATGTGTAACATATTGTATATTAAAACCATAAACCACATAATATGGGTAAAAAATGACCATACATATAGTGAAAGGTCCAAATAAACAGGTTACAGAATTTACATTGAAAAATTCAGAGAGGTGCAGTCTGTATTTGGCCATAAGGCTATGGTTATCTTGACAGCTGAGGGAAAAAGTTGGTAATATCTCCGGATTACAGTAGAGTTGTCCAGTCCTCCATGCGGTTCAGGCCAGTGTGGATACTGCCAGTACGCAGAATCCATTTCAATTCTTCCTTGTTCATTAATTGTGCAAGATTGGCACCTCGTGGAGGCAATTTAACAATACTTAATACTTAATATGTTGAGTTTTTACATTGGCTCAATAACAACTGTGGCGGTCTTAAATTTACACTATCACAGAGTAGAACTACCATTCCTTTTCTTGATCTCAATATTTTACATAAAGAGGGCTCGCTGATCACTAGTTTGTATAGGAAGCCAACAGAGCGTAATACACTGCTCCAATATCACAGTAATCACCCACGAGCACTTAGGGACTCACTTCCCTATTCGCAGTTCTTGCGGATTAGGCGGAACTGTTCATTGAAGGAAGATTATTTTACCGAGGCAAAGATCCTCAGTACCAAACTAACCTCAAGGGGGTACCCTCGCAGGCTTGTACGGAATGCCTTAAAAGGGCATGGTATTGCCCCAGGGACTGTTTACTTGTACCAAAAATTAAACAGCCTCAAAACCGTATTGCATGTGTCACCACTTTCTCACCTGCCTCTAACAAATTACGCAAAAGCATACTTAAACACTGGAATGTCATTAATGCTGGCATCTTAAACTTGGATCGCCCCCTTTTGCTTTTAAAAAAGCAAAAATATAAAAGACCATCTAATCAGGGCCGCCCTACCCAGCACTACAAGTACAGGGACACTGCATGACCATTGGGGTCTCCCTCCACTTACAGGGCATGCTAAATGTGGAAATTGTACAGTTTGCAGATTTACCATTGAATGTAAAGAATTTGTGTTTGGCACCATTAAATGTGTACTGAAAGACTTCTCAAACTGCAATACTTGTAACGTGATTTATGCCATCCTATGCCCCTGCAATTTGATATATATTGGACAAACGACACAAAAGGTCCGGATAAGGATTTGTCAACACAGAAGCAGGCTGCGGTGTAACACGCCTAATGCCCCTTTAGTTGAACATTTTAAAAGCAAGGGTCACAGCGAGGACGACATACGTTGGACAGTATTAAGTATTGTTAAATTGCCTCCACGAGGTGCCAATCTTGCACAATTAATGAACAAGGAAGAATTGAAATGGATTCTGCGTACTGGCAGTATCCACACTGGCCTGAACCGCATGGAGGACTGGACAACTCTACTGTAATCCGGAGATATTACCAACTTTTTCCCTCAGCTGTCAAGATAACCATAGCCTTATGGCCAAATACAGACTGCACCTCTCTGAATTTTTCAATGTAAATTCTGTAACCTGTTTATTTGGACCTTTCACTATATGTATGGTCATTTTTTACCCATATTATGTGGTTTATGGTTTTAATATACAATATGTTACACATGATTTTCCATTTTGAAATATCCCTCCATAACTCTATGCAACTCTGTGACTGAATTTTCATTCCTGGTTTAATAGCTAACCACTAGATTCTGATTTTGCCATTCTTTCCCTCCCAATGCCGTCGCGCCACTTGATTTAATCAAGCCAGCCTTCGCAACTCCTGGGAATCTTTCCCTCTCCAAGATGGCTGCCTCGCAATTGCGGTCACCTGACTTCACCAACCCTGGCAGGTTTCCCACTCCATGATGGCCGCCATGGATTTGCGATCACATGACCACGCTGTATAGCCCATAAGCACCTCCCCATCCAGCTTCCCACGATATTTTTTGATAGCAGTTGCCTCCAAGATACCTTCCTTCGTGTGACTGGTAAGTTGCCTGGGAAGGTCCTCACATCTTCCCTCGCCATTATTAGTGCGACTCCCTTGTAATTCCCCCTTTACATATTTCTAGGTATAATTGCCGCCTTAATTGATGTCTGCAGCGCCTTCCTAACGGACTTCGAATCCATTGTGATTGGTGAGTCCTTGGTATCCCTCCTTCCCTCTCCTTCCCTCGCCAGCACTAGCGCGCCTACATAACTTTAATAATTCCCATTTATGTTCCCAGGTCTCAAGTGAAGCCTAATTAGATGCCATCGGCACTTTACCATACGGACCGCTAATCTAAATCCTTGTGAACAACCATTCTACAACGTGGTAAGCGCACGCACATACTTTCCTCCAAATGCGCTCCCCGACCCGTTTAGTTGCTGATTCTCCCTCCCTTCTTGCTAGGCTGCAGACCACTCCCGGCCATTCATGGAAGCTCATCCCCCATCCCGCCTGGCTCTGTTCTCAGCTCTCACTTCCAGGTAATCCCAATCCTTGCCCTCCTTAAGCTTTCACATAAGGCACTTTCACAGCCTCTATATTAACTGGTCAGCTCACTCGACTTGCACATACTTTGATCTATACCGTATCAATTTCTGGAATGTGCACTAATGCTACGCATCGCCGGTAACTGTCTCTATCTATTTTTTGCGCCGATCACGGTTGCTTGTTGCATATAGAAACCCTTAGTCACTTCTAGTTCCGTGGATACTTCACTTCATTGGCACATACAGTGTAATAGTGTCGCACTTCAATGAGTGTGCAACACACTGTTTTTTAAGCACATCAACGTTGACTGTATGATATCTGTGATGCTCACTGCTTGCTCTTCACTTATAGAACCAAAATCTTTTACGAGTTTTAGTTGTCGCTTATGTGCGCTTCCTTCTAACATAGCTCATACTAACTCTTGTTCCCTATCTTGGTTTCCCTTTTCTTTCCATATCTGTAATTTCGTGTTGTTTTCATATTTAGTTAATTGCAGGCAAAATGTTTTCAGGCACTAATTTGCAAGTCCTGATGATGATCCGTTAATTGTGTTATGGATCGAAACGCCGTCGACATAATTGTTAACCTTATACACTGTTATCTATTAGTTATATTATGTGTAAAGGTGATTTTCTCCTATTATTGTTTGCTCCATTATATTGAATTGACGCAGACAAGTACATGCTGCCTGAGCCTTCTTTTGTTTCCTTTGTGATGTGAGTTTTTTGGATACAGGCTTGTGTCCTACTGTTATTTAATTTTATGTTGCGTATTTTTATAATTGCATATTAAAATTGCCTTGTTCCGGATGGAACAATGGTTACAATATAGTACTGATTGGGGCTATATTTATTTGTTTTCAATCAACAGTCTTACTTATGACAAAAGTATGGCACACCTGAAGCCATCTTGATTGGAATAAACTGGTAACACTTAAAACATTTAATTTAAAAAGGAACAAAATGAGGGGGTTCATTTTGCCATAGAAATTATGGTTAGTGCTGTAGAAAGAAAAATTAGGACATGTTTTAAGTGAGATCTCAAATATCTTCCTGTTATATTTCAACAGGAGCAGCCTGTCAGTTGATGCCTTTGTGTTCTACTGCAGCTTCCCAGAGTGTTCTAAAGATCAACTAGAGTGCTAACAGCCTTACTTATGACAAAAGTATGGCACACCTGAAGCCATCTTGATTGGAATAAACTGGTAACACTTAAAACATTTAATTTAAAAAGGAACAAAATGAGGGGTTCATTTTGCCATAGAAATTATGGTTAGTGCTGAAAAAGAAAATTTAGTGCATGTTTTAAGTGAGATCTCAAATCCTCTTCTATTTCATTAGAAAATTCTGACATGCAGACTGAAACAATTACTTTCAATACCAGCAGTAGACTTCCAGTTAACTCCTTGGTGAGCAGTAGCTTTACTACAGTGATCTAATGAACAACTAGAGTGCTAACATTCTGAATTTATGGCAAATGTGTGACACATCTGAATGCCTTCTTGATGGAATCAAAGTAAAAACTGAAAGCATTTCCTACTGAGGAGACTGCAGTAAATGAGGAAATTTGGAAACTTCATAACAAAGAAGTCTTCCAAGATGGCCACCAGTGAAAAAGAGCCCAAATGTAGCACAAATATTACCCAGATGTAGCCCACATATAGCCCAATGACAAAAGTGTGAAAAACACTTTTTATTTTTAGTTTTTTGCAGTTTTATGTAGTGCAGACTGGTCAGGTATTGGAGCGTTGCATCTTAAAACATGACCCCTACACTACAAAAACACCACTGCACTACCCTAAACCCTAAAACACTACCCCCAGCATGACCCCCTACACTACACAAGCACCACTGCACTATCCTAAACCATAAAACACTACCCCCAGCATGACCCCCTACACTACACAAACACCACTGCACTACCCTAAACCCTAAAACACTACCCCAACACCACTGCACTAACCTAAATCCTAAAACACTACCCCCAGCACGACCCCCTACACTACCCAAACACCACTGCACTACCCTAAAACATGACCCCCTACACTACACAAACACCACTGCACTACCCTAAACCCTAAAACACTACCCCCAGCATGACCCCCTACACTACACAAGCACCACTGCACTACCCTAAACCCTAAAACACTACCCCCAGCACGACCCCCTACACTACACAAACACCACTGCACTACCTTAAAGCCTAAAACACTACCCCCAGCACGACCCCCTACACTACCCAAACACCACTGCACTAACCTAAATCCTAAAACACTACCCCCAGCACGACCCCCTACACTACCCAAACACCACGGCACTACCCTAAAACATGACCCCTACACTACACAAACACCACTGCACTACCCTAAACCCTAAAACACTACCCCCAGCACGACCCCCTACACTGCCGAACACCACTGCACTGCCCTAAACCCTGAAACACCAGCCCCTGCACGACCCCCTACACTACCTGAACACCACTGCACTGCCCTAAACCCTGAAACACCAACCCTAGCATGACCCCCTACACTGCCCGAACACCACTGCACTCCCCTAAACCCTGAAACACCACCCCTTCACGACCCCCTACACTGCCCGAACACCACTGCACTGCCCTAAACCCTGAAACACCACCCCCAGCACGCCCCCTACACTGCCCGAACACCACTGCACTGCCCTAAACCCTGAAACACTACCCCCAGCAAGACCTCCTACACTGCCCGAACACCACTGCACTGCCCTAAACCCTGAAACATCACCCCCAGCAAGACCCCCTACACTGCCCGAACACCACTGCCCTAAACCCTGAAACACCACCCCCAGCATGACCCCCTACACTGCCCGAACACCACTGCAATGCACTGCCCTAAACCCTGAAACACCACCCCCAGCACGACCCCCTACACTGCCCGAACACCACTGCACTGCCCTAAACCCTGAAACACCACCCCCTGCACGACCCCCTACACTGCCCGAACACTACTGCACTGCCCTAAACCCTGAAACACCATCCCCAGCACGACCCCCTACACTGCCCGAACACCACTGCACTGCCCTAAACCCTGAAACACTACCCCCAGCAAGACCCCCTACACTGCCCGAACACCACTGCACTGCCCTAAACCCTGAAACATCACCCCCAGCAAGACCCCCTACACTGCCCGAACACCACTGCCCTAAACCCTGAAACACCACCTCCAGCAAGACCCCTACACTGCACGAACACCACTGCACTGCCCTAAACCCTCAAACACCAGCCCCAGCACGACCCCCTACACTGCCTAAACACCACTCCACTGCCCTAAACCCTGAAACACCAGCCCCAGCACGACCCCTACACTGCCCGAACACCACTGCACTGCCCTAAACCCTGAAACACCACCCCCTGCACGACCCCCTACACTGCCCGAACACCACTGCACTGCCCTAAACCCTGAAACACCACCCCCAGCACGACCCCCTACACTGCCCGAACACCACTGCACTGCCCTAAACCCTGAAACACCACCCCCTGCACGATCCCCTACACTGCCCGAACACTACTGCACTCCCTAAACCCTGAAACACCACCCCCAGCACGACCCCCTACACTGCACGAACACCACTGCACTGCCCTAAACCCCTAAACACTACCCCCAGCAAGACCCCCTACACTGCCCGAACACCACTGCACTGCCCTAAACCCTGAAACATCACCCCCAGCAAGACCCCTACACTGCCCGAACACCACTGCCCTAAACCCTGAAACACTACCCCCAGCAAGACCTTCTACACTGCCCGAACACCACTGCACTGCCCTAAACCCTGAAACACCACCCCCAGCAAGACCCCCTACACTGCCCGAACACCACTGCACTGCCCTAAACCCTGAAACACCACCCCCAGCACGACCCCCTACACTGCCCGAACACCACTGCACTGCCCTAAACCATGAAACACCAGCCCCAGCACGACCCCCTACACTGCCCGAACACCACTGCACTGCCCTAAACCCTGAAACACCACCCCCAGCACGACCCCCTACACTGCCCGAACACCACTGCACTGCCCTAAACCCTGAAACACCAGCCCCAGCACAACCCCGTACACTGCCCGAACACCACTGCACTGCCCTAAACCCTGAAACAGCAGCCCCAGCACGACCCCCTACACTGCCCGAACACCACTGCACTACCCTAAACCCTCAAACACCAGCCCCAGCACGACCCCCTACACTGCCAAAACACCACTGCACTGCCCTAAACCCTGAAACGCCAGCCCCAGCAAGACCCCTACACTGCCCGAACACCACTGCACTGCCCTAAACCCTGAAACACCACCCCCAGCAAGACCCCTACACTGCCCGAACACCACTGCACTAAAGCCTGAAACACCACCCCCAGCAAGACCACCTACACTGGCCGAACACCACTGCACTGCCCTAAACCTAGAAACACTACCCCCTGCACGACCCCCTACACTGCCCGAACACCACTGCACTGCCCTAAACCCTGAAACACCACCCCCTGCACGACCCCCTACACTGCCCAAACACCACTGCACTGCCCTAAACCCTGAAACACCACCCCTCAGCACGACACCCTACACTGCCCGAACACCACTGCACTGCCCTAAACCCTGAAACACCACGCCCAGCACGACCCCCTACACTGCCCGAACACCACTGCACTGCCCTAAACCCTGAAACATCAACCCCAGCAAGACACCCTACACTGCCTGAACACCACTGCCCTAAACCCTGAAACACCACCCCTACACTGCATGAACACCACTGCACTGCCCTAAACCCTGAAACACCACCTCCAGCAAAACCCCTACACTGCCTGAACACCATTGCTCTGCCCTAAATCCTGAAACACTAGCCCCAGCACGACCCCCTACACTGCCCGAACACCACTGCACTGCCCTAAACCCTGAAACACCACCCCCAGCACGACCCCCTACACTGCCCGAACACCACTGCACTGCCCTAAACCCTGAAACACCAGCCCCAGCAACACCCCCTACACTGCCCGAACACCACTGCACTGCCCTAAACCCTGAAACACCAGCCCCAGCATGACCCCCTACACTACCCAAACACCACTGCACTGCCCTAAACCCTGAAACACCAACCCCAGCACGACCCCCTACACTGCCTGAACACCACTGCACTGCCCTAAACCCTGAAACACCACCCCCTGCATGACCCCCTACACTGCCCGAACATCACTGCACTGCCCTAAACCCTGAAACACCACCCCTGCACCACCCCCTACACTGCCCGAACACCACTGCACTGCCCTAAACCCTGAAACACCACCCCGTGCACCACCCCCTACACTGCCCGAACACCACTGCACTGCCCTAAACCCTGAAACACCACCCCCAGCACGACCCCCTTTACTGCTCGAACTCCACTGCACTGCCCCAAACCCTGAAACACCACCCCCAGCACAACCCCTACACTGCCCAAACACCACTGCCCTAAACTCTGAAACACCACCCCCTGCACGACCCCCTACACTGCCCGAACACCACTGCACTGCCCTAATCCCTGAAACACCACCCCCTACACTGCCCGAACACCACTGCACTGCCCTAGACCCTGAAACACCACCCCCAGCACGACCCCCTACACTGCCCGAACACCACTGCACTGCCCTAAACCCTAAAACACCACCCCCAGCATTACCCCCTATACTGCCCAAACACCACTGCACTGCCCTAAACCCTAGAACACTACCCCCAGCATGACCCCTACACTACCCGAACACCACTGCACTACCCTAAACCCTAAAAGACTACCCCCAGCACAACCCCCTACACTACCCGAACACGACTGCACTGCCCTAAACCCTCAAACACTCCCCCAGCACGACCCCCTACACTACCCGAACACCACTGCACTGCCCTAAACCCTAAAACACTCCCCCAGCACGACCCCCTACACTACCCGAACACCACTGCACTGCCCTAAACCCCAAAACACTCCCCCAGCACGACCCCCTACACTACCCAAACACCACTGCACTGCCCTAAACCCTGAAACACTACCCCCGCATGACCCCCTACACTACACAAACACCAATGCACTACCCTAATCCCTAAAACACTACCCCGCATGACCCCTACACTACCCTAAACCCTAAAACACTACCCCCGCACGACTCCCTACACTACCCAAAGACCACTGCACTACCCTAAACCCTAAAACACGACCTCCTACACTACACAAACACCACTGCACTACCCTAAACCCTAAAACACTGCCCCCTACACTACACAAACACCACTGCACTACCCTAAACCCTAAAAACTACCCCCAGCACGAACCACTACACTGCCCAAACACCACTGCACTACCCTAAACCCTAAAACACTACCCCCAGCAGTACCCCCTACATTACCCAAACACCACTGCACTACCCTAAATCACTACCCCCAGCACGACCCCCTACACTACCCAAACACCACTGCACTACCCTAAACCCTAAAACACTCCCCCAGCACGACTCCCTACACTACCCAAACACCACTGCACTACCCTAAACCCTAAATCTACCCCCAGCATGACCCCCTACACTACACAAACACCACTGCACTACCCTAAACCCTATAACACTACCCCCAGCATGACCCTCTTCACTACCTAAACACAACTGCACAATTTGTTACAGGCGTTGCAACGCAGGCCTGTGGTGCTTACTGGAAGTACCTAGTGGGCTAGTTGGGCCCCAGGGACCCTCAGGATTCAAGGTGACCTAATCCCCCAACTTAAAACGCACCACGGGGCGCGTTTGCACAGTGGTGAAGGGAGGGGCGGGGCCTCAGGTGACATGTGCGCAAACACGCCCTGTGGTGCGTTTTAAGTTGGGGAATTAATTCCCTTTGAATCCTGAGGGACCCTGGGGCCAACTAGCCCACCAGGTACCTTCAGTAAGCACAACAGAGTTGCGTTGCAGAGAGGTGAAAAAAGGTGCGTGGCCTCGGAACGCCTCTCTGCAACTCAGCTCTGTGGTCCTAACTGTAGGTACCTGGGGGCTAGTTGGGCCCCAGGGACCCTCAGAATTCAAGGGGCCTTAATCTCGCAACTTAAAACGCACCACGGGGTGCGTTGCACACATGTCACCTCAGGCCCCCTCCTTCACCACTGTGCAAACGCGCCCTGTAGCTGCGTTTTAAGAGGTAGTTTTAATCCCCTGCCCTATTATGTACTAGGGACTTGCAGAGGAGGTCATGCTAATCACAGGGGTACCCCAACGCATAGTGTTCCCTAGTGTATGTAGGTGTTTTCACTGTATTCTAAGTGTTTTTTAGCATAGCACTGGCTCTGGTTAGTCAGAGTCAGTTACCACCAGTACCCGTCTGAAAAAGTTGTGGGCACAGGATGATTTTGCAACAAGGCCTCTTTCTGCTCCTCTGTTGGTTCTTTCTGCACATCTTTTGCTTCTTTCTGTGCGTTTTTCTTCTTTCTTCACATGTCCTACCTCTGTAGGCATAGTTAGAAACTAGCATTTAAAAAACCTTTGAAATTCACTTAAAAATCATAGGTTTCAGGCACGTTATAGTTAGAAATTAGCATTTAAAAACCTTTGAAATTCACTGAAAAAACCATAGGTTTCAGACACGTTATAGTTAGAAATTAGCATTTAAAAAACCTTTGAAATTCACTGAAAAACCATAGGTTTTAGGGACAGTTATAGTTAGTTGGACATTTCACTCGTACAAAACCATAGAAATTCCCCCGTTATAGTTAGTTCAGCTAACTATAACTCGCGCCCGCAATGCACTGCTGATGACGTCACATATTACATCACTCATGACATGGTCAGTGACATCACTGATGACATCACTGATGACATCTCAAATGACATCACTGATGACATCATCCATGTGATAATTTCATGCATCTACTCACACCCTAATATAACTTTTGATACACCCACTCTAAATTACAGACTGCCATTCTCAAAACCATAGACACTCCAACACCAAAAACTACATACCCACTCACTGATTCTTAGGTCTACACACACATCCACTCACTCACCTGTACAGTCACTCATACTTAGTCACTCAGTACAGGACTATCATATGCACTTATACACCTATATAAACACTCACACACCGCCACTCATCCATAGAGGTACTCACACACCTAGTCAGTCATGCAAAAACTTAATCACACACCCATTTACTCACCTATACAGTTATACACACACCAGCTCACTTACTCATACAAATACTAGCACATTCTTACGCTCTTATACAATCACTGATACAAGTACACACTCATCCATACAGCCACTCTCACAATCACACACTCTCACTTATAGCCATTTATATACTCCAACACACATATATACTGCCTTGCACATATGTAGTTAATCACACATGTACCACTGAGATATACATTCAATCACTAACACACCCATACACACACTCACCCACCCATACAGTCCATCACAGATGCACTCTTGAAACCATGCACCCAGTGAATCACCAACTCACACATCTATGCACAGAGTCACACACACCCCACCCACACAAACACTCAGGCACCCATACAGATACTCAGACAATCAATCAATAACCCATGTAGACACTCATGTAGCTATTCAGAAAGCCATGCAGCCGCTTACAAACCAACAGACAGACGGATACAGACATTCACACAGTTTAGTCACTAACCCATGCATTCAGTAAGATACATTTAATCACTCACTTGTAGAGTCAGTCACTCACGTACTAAATCATCCATTCAGACACTTATACACCCACTCATTCTTCAATACGCCTTTCCCTAAATATATTAAACATATTTAAACTTTACAGTAACACACAGTCACTGGATGATGTCATCAGTGATGTCATCAGTGATGTCATTTGAGATGTCATCAGTGATGTCATCAGTGATGTCACTGACCATGTCATGAGTGATGTAATATGTGACGTCATCAGCAGTGCATTGCGGGCGCGAGTTATAGTTAGCTGAACTAACTATAACGGGGGAATTTCTATGGTTTTGTACGAGTGAAATGTCCAACTAACTATAACTGTCCCTAAAACCTATGGTTTTTTCAGTGAATATATATATATATATATTTCATTTAAATGAATAATTTTTATATTAAGAGTTTGACTGTTTTTTACATTCATGGGGTTACTCATATAAGATATAATGTGTTTGAAGTGAAGTACTTTCCCTACTCTTGCTTAGACTGCAGTAGGACTAGGAAAATTAACCCCTCCGAAGTCCAACACTTTCCCTACTGTTGCTCTGCTTGGAATGGGAATAGTAAATTTCACCCTTCTGAAATCCAATGCTGTCCATACTGTTCCACAGACTGGAGTGGGAATAGTAAATTTTACCCCTCAGAAGTCCAACACTTTTCCTATTGATGCACTGTTTGTAGTTGAAATAATAAATGTAACCCATCCGAGGTCCAATGTTTTCCCTACTGTTGCACATACTGGAGTGGGAATAGTAAATCGTACCCCTCTGAAGTTCAACACTTTTCCTACTGTTGAGCAGAGTTTGGAGTAGGAAAAGTAAAGTTAACCCCTCTGAAATTCAACTCTTTCCCTGCTGTTGCACAGACTGGAGTGCGAATAGTAAATTGTACCCCTCTGTAGTCCAACACTTTCCCTACTATTGCGTGGTTGAGGTGGGAATAGTACATTTTACCTCTCCAAAATCCAATGCTTTCCCTACTGTTGTGCTTTTTGGAGTTGGAATAGTAAATCTACCTCCTCTGAAGTCCAACATTTTCCATACTGTTGCAAAAATTAGAGTGGGAACAATATGTTTAATATTCTTAGACTTCAATAATTTTTATTATATTGGTTACATATATGTTATAGAATGAATTGCTTGTTATGTTTATATATTATTTTATTTTATTTTTAAATGTATTTTAATGTTTACAACATTTTCATAAATTGTTTTTAAAGGTTTGAAACTTTACTGACAACATTAATCAATATATTATTTTTATTAACTTGCTTATATATTTCATGGTTTTATTGTGTATGTATCTCTCTCTCTCCTATGTGTGTGTGTATACATATATGTATACACACACATATAAATTTATATATACACACAAATATATATATTTTAAATTAATTACTATGAATATGTATATCTATATATAGATATAGATCTTTCGCTCTTGCTATAAATATATATATGTTTACTGAAAAAAACAAAGGTCATAGAGACGTTATAGTTAAGTTCAGATTTCATACGCACAAAATCAAAGAAATTCAGCAGATATAGTTACCTCTAGCTTATGACCACATATTACATCACCCGCAACATGGTCAGTGACATCACTAAATTAGATCACTGATGACACCTCCGGTCCAGGGAGGACCCGGCGGAGGACCCGGCTTGGCAGTTCAGGCTGGACTGTTACAATGAGGAGCAGAGCAAAGACTGATTTGCACATGGCTGGCTCTAAAATAGGGTGGCATAGTGAGCAAAATAATGATGGATTTAACCCAGCTCTCTTGACTGGGGGAGAATGTTTGATTCATTCAGCATTCCGTCCATCATTTGTTGCCGCAGCATATTTCTCCATAAGTGAGATGGGTATGCCCAGATGAGGGTCCCTTGCTCCCTGAGCCACTGAATTCAAGCTAACCTGTCTGATGAAGGGTGATACCCCGAAACTAGTCCCAGGGTGCTTATTTCCGGTCCAGGGAGGTCCCAACTTGGTGGTTTGGGCTGGACTGTTCCCATGAGGAGCAGGGTCAAGACTGATTTGCATATGGCTGGGTCCAAAATGAACTGGGGTGGCATAGTGAGCAAAAGAGCAATGGATTTAACCCAGATCTCTTGACGGGGGAATAATGTTTGAATCAGTCAGCATTCTGTCCACCGTTTGTTGCTGCATCTTTCTAAAAGTGGCAATTTAAAAGGGCAGTCATAAATTCAACTTTACCAGTAAACAGGATTTATCATTACCATTCCAGTGATATGAAACATGACAGATCTACTCCTTCTCAATCAGGAATTACAGCCTTCAAGTGTAATAGGGAATTCCCAATGTTAATCTATGAGTGAAGGGTAGGTCTTATAGTAGTGAAAAATGAATTTGGGTGTTTTTCACTACCAGGACCTGCAAAACATAAAGATACATGTCCTACCTTTGGATAACAGAGCACCCTGCCCTATGGGCCACGTAGTCCCTACCTTAGGGGTGACTTATATGCAATAAAAGGGGATTTTAAGGCTTGGCAATGGATTTTACATGCCAAGTCAACATGCAGTGTCAGACCTGAGACATGTTCAAAGTGCTACTTCTGTTGGTTGCTCAATCAGTGCTGCAGGCCTACTTGTAGCATTTAGGGTACAGGCCCTGTACACATATAGTCCACTCTACTAGGAACTTACAGATACATTAAATATGCCAATTGTGGATGAGTCAATCAATTGATCTATTAGGGGAGAAGCACGTGCACTTTATTACTGGTTGACAGTGGTGAAGTGCTCAGAGTCCTAAGGCCAACACAAAGAATTCAGCAAAATTGAAAGCAAGCAGGCTGTCTGTAAAGTTTTGAGGTGATCCATCAAGCGGGGGCCAAGAAAAAGGGGGTTGTTACGTACCTAGCATTCAGAATGCCTTAGGTCATAGCATTGTGAATGACATATGGGAAAGGTTCGAATGTACAGGCAGGAGCTGGAGGAGGAGCAGTTGGTGAGCAGCAGTGTTTCTTTGCTCTCCACCAGTGGGCGTTGTATGACACTTAAATTGAACCATCTTAAACCTACATCTGGCTTCGAGCAGTTCACGAACCCCATCTTTACAATGGTGACGAGTAATGGTTTAAGTGTCTGCCCACTGTGAAGACATGAGGAAAAATGAGAAGAATTATCCTGTGAGGAGGACTTCTGCTTTTAGAATTTAATTTCAAGGACATTTTTTAGAGAAATTGCCACAGGTATCTGGTACAACGCCTTTCAGCACATAAAAGAAACTTAATTCTTCTGGTACAGTAAATTTTGGAAATTTACTTGCGTATGTTTTATTTGAACACCGCTACTGGTAATCACATTTATGTTCCATTTTTGATGCACTGAAAATGGCCGTGTGAAGAGCATTGTTCTCTCTATGGTTAGTGGAGAGAGTCGCCTTCCAGGAACGACGTCATAATACAACAGGAAAGAAAATGTATCGGCCATCTTGGAGCAGGAAGGTTGCGGAAGAGCGACGTGTAGGACAGTGCACAGCGTGTCAGCGATGCACCCAGTGTTATTTTTTCCAGCTTTGAAGCGTATCGCTTTGCACCGCTTCTGAAAATCACATTCATGGTCCATTTTTGATGCACTGAAGATGGCCGTGTGAAGAGCATTCTTCTCTCTATCGTTAGTGGAGAGAGTCACCTTCCAGGAACGACGTCATCATACAACAGGAAGGAAAATGTATCGGCCATTTTGGAGCAGGAAGGTTGCAGAAGAGCGACGTGTAGGAAGGTGCACAGCGTGTCAGTGCCACGCACAGTGCTGTTTGTTGCGGAAGAGCAGCATGTAGGATGGTGCACAGTGTGGCAGCGATGCACACAGTGTTATTTTTTCCTGTTTTGAAGCGTACCGCTTTGATCAGTGATGTGCACACTCTTAAATCCAGTGTAGCTCAGTGTGCGCAGTGAATCAGTGACGCGCACACTTTAGTTTTTGAAATTTGGTGTGTGCCACACACACTTGCACGGTTGTAGTGCACTATTTGCCAGTGAAGGTGATACCCTATTTGCAGGTGATACCCTCTTTGAAGCTAAGATCGTGTACATCTTTTGTTCACATTGGGTAACACACCCTCTACTCAGCAATACAGGAAGCATTTGTTGTTAGGTGTGCACACAACTTCTGAGGTCAGTGAGGCGCACACTGTAAGCAGCATTAAATAATTAGTATCTACACTATCTTTTGCATAGGAGGAAGTTGTTTCCCTGTAAATATTTCTAGATATTTTTCATCTTTGTCTACAGGTTGCCATGGCTAATTCACAAATGCCTATCCAGCCATCCATATTTCTACAAGTGCATGGTAAACCACCGTTGATGTGAAAAAAGTGGTTTAAAACTTTTGAAAATTACTTGATTGCTATTGATGGCAAATCATTTTTACTAGAAAGAAAATTAGCTTTATTGTTTGCTTTTTTAGGTACCGCAGCTATAGAAATTTTTGAAAATTTACATCTTATTCCGGTTCCTGGTGGTGAAGGAGTGCCTTGGAATGTGTTTATAGAGGCAGTTTAAAGACTTGAGAAACAATTTGTAGAAGAACTTAATGTCATGATAGAGCGACAAGATTTCTCTAAAAGGTAGCAATTTGCGGATGAGTCGGTGGAGAAAGAGATAGCAGCATTAAGGGTTCTTGCTGCAAATTGTGAGTGTAGATACTTGCATTAGAGATCAACTTGCAGGGTGTCCAGCGTGTGCAACAAGGGGGGGCATTTTAGGAGTGCATGTGGGAGTATGAGAACTGGTACAGGGGTAAGTGTAAATGCAGTAGATGATGATAAGATGCTTTGCAGAACATGATTCCTACACTATTTGAACATTATGATTTCAATGTTAATGCCAATAAAGCAGGTTTAAAGCACCACTGGGAGAGGTACACATTGGTGAAGTGGCCTTAGATGTCATGGCTGATTCGGGATCCCCTATCTCCATACTGTCTGAAGATAGATTTAAAAATAGGTGGAGTAATGTAAGGTTAAAGAAGTCCGTTCTGAATCCCAAAGCATTTGAAAATTTTGAAATTGATATGTTAGGATATTTTGAGGACAAACTTGAGTTTCAAGGACGTGATTATTTTATGAAATATGCGGCAGTCAATGGGAAGGACATTGTTGGATGGTACGATTTAGGAAATTTGGGAATGATGATGTGCCCAGGTACTGATTGTCCCATAGAGTTAAGGAACATTTCACTAAAGCATGTTGAGGTGCAACGTTCAAATGTTGAGGAGGTAATTGCCAAGTATGGTGCAGTTTTTGAAAATAAGGTTGGGCAAGTGAAAGGTTTCACTCATTGAATTAAACTTAAAAAGGGGCTGTTCCAGTGCAGCACAAAGTGCGCATGGTGCTTTGGGAGTGCATGCTCAGCTCAAGCAACACCTTGACAATTTGTGTGCTGAGGGTATCATTGAACCCACTGACATTTCAGAGTGGATTTTAGCTGTTGTGATAGCTTTGAAGAAAAATGGGGATTTATGTTTAACATTGACTTGAGATCAGTAAATAGTAATATTGTGCAGGACAGTCACCCACTGCCTAGAATTCAAGAGTTGCTAGTGTCAGTCAATGGAGCTAAGTATTTTTCTATGATTGATCTTCAAGTCAGCGTATCACCTGATAACTTTGGAGGAGGAGTCCACAGACCTTACAGCGTTTGTAACTCCATTTGGGGTTTTTAGATTTTTAAGGTTGCCATTTGGCTTAGCCTCACCGTCCACTGCTATCCAAAGATTAATTGGCATGTCGTTTCAAGATTTGAGAAGGGTTCAAGCCTTCCAGGATGACATTCTTATTTTCATGAAAACTAATGAAGAACACAAAACATTGATGGACTCTGTTCTTGGTACTTTGAGAGGCAGAGGAAGGACTGTAAGTAAGGATAAGTGCTGATTTTAGTGAAAGAAATTGATTATTTGGGACACAGGATTAGCAGTGAGAGCATCTTTCCGAAGGCAGATTTGGTTAGTGCTATTAAGAATGCCATTAGACTCTATGACAAAGATTCCTTGACATCCTTTCTGGGACTAGGAGAGTATTATGCAAGATCAGTACTTTTGAAAAAAGGGATACCGTTTGTATGGACAGCAAAACAGGATGAGGCTTTTGGAAAGGTCAAAACTTTAATTGCTCAAGCTCCAGCGCTTACTACTTTTGATCCCAAAGGGGGGTGCTATGTGACTGTTGATGCTAGTTCCATTGGCATGGGAGTGATATTTAGTCAAGTGGTTAATAGCAAGGTGAATGTAGTTTCTTTTATCTCTAAAGAGTTGAGAGGTACTGAGCTACAGTATAGCACTACAGAGAAGGAAGCTTTGGCCTGTGTGTGGGCTGTTGAGAAGCTTAAGAACGTTTTGTGGGGTAAACCATTTGTGTTGCTCACAGCGTCAATGCGTCAGTTTGCAAAGCCCTGCGTCACATTATACCTGTGCCAGGTATAATGTATGCATGCTAAGCGTTCTCATGTAAAAAGCCACGTAGAAGTTGTGCAGTGAAATCTACAACATTTCCATGCATCACTCTATGACTTGACTGCTTCAAAATCCTGACCCCTGCTCAGACCAGACGTAACGATTGACGCAGGGCTTTAACAATGGTACTCGCTTATGTGTCCTGACGCATTGCTGGAGTTGCGTCAGTTTTACGATCAACTCCAGCAATCCGCCACTATTTTGCCAACAAATGCATCAGAAGTTCTGAAACATCTGTTAGTCCTTGCACCATGGAGCCCTGTATTATAAATACAGCGCATCCATGGTGTCGCAAGGGCATTTGACGCAGGTGCAAGGAAACTGACGCATCGATGCCAATGCATCAGTTTCTTGCAAATGAGGCCCAAGCTGCTTATGATGGACAGGGTGAGATCTGGCAAAGCATCTTCGAGATTGGTAAGAATAATCGCTTGGTTGCAGGAGTTTAACTTTGAGATATGGTGTATTCCTTGTGGAAAAGACATTCCTGCGGAATGTTTGTCAAGGATTGCCACAACAGATGGAGGTGGATAAACCTATCTTGGATCAACACGAATGTGTGGTTGCTGCGGTGGATGTGCTGGACAAATGTGAGGACATTGTATCAGAATCAGAATGGGAAAGAATGTCAGAGGAAGATGAGCAGTTGTTGAGAGTTAAGCAGTATGGGATGAAAGGTAGGCCACATGACAGGAATTTGGATTCAGTGTTACAAAGTTTTGCTCCGGCTTCCAGTGAATTAAGTTTTGAGAACAATATATTGTTAAGACATGATTTATTTGTACCACCGGTGGGGATTAGACACAGGCTGATAAAACTGGCTCACTGTGAGCATTTGAGTCTCTCTGGAACCAAGGAAGTGCTGAAACAACATTATTGATGGCCAGGCATGGACGCCACTGTTGAGAACTTCATTGATGCTTGTCAGGTTTGTGTGAATTCTGACAAACATTGGAAGGTGTCTTGTGAGCCTGTAAAACTTCAGAGCATCCTACAAAATCCTTGCAAAAAGATTTCTATTGATTTTTCAGACCTTTATAATATGTTAGGTCAAGAAAAGAGGTCTTAGAGGTACTCATTGATAATTTTTCAAAGTAGATTAACCATTCCTTTCTCGAAAATCCACCTACGGATGTGGTGATTACATTTTTAGAGCGGGTGTTCCAAATTGAAGGATTTTTCAAAAGTTTAATATCAGATAAGGGAGTACTGTTTGTATCATATCTCATTTCAAATTACTTTATTTCGGCCTCCAGGGCCATAAACGTGCAAGTTCAAGTAAAAGAGTACATGGTGAATAAATAATAAATAATAATACAGTGCAATACACTACAATCTGACTTGTGGCAATCATAGACGCCAAAATGGTGCAAAAGCTAATTAAAATGTTGACTTGCATGTACGGAATAAAAGGCCAAAAAGCCTCTGACAAAAGCAGAGTTAGTAGAGCCCACAAATCAAGGTAATTGAAATGGGTCTCTAGACAAATGGAAACATAGTATCCCTCAGTTAAGGCTTTTGAATGAGGACATAACTGCCACATGCATTGATTATTTCTACGCAACACTACATTGAAGTTGGATCTCTTAAAACATTGATTCCTGGACTAGGAGACTTTGGGCCCTTAAATGGGTGTACCACTTGCAAATTCCGAATCAAATCCTGACATTGCACCATTGAAGGTTGCCCCCTTTCTTTCTCTTTTCCAGATGAAGACCCGTATTTAAGGTCTAAATTTACCTCATCTGTTATTCAGGTCTAAACGTCGACATACTTTTACAAGCCTAGATTGAATATTCTGATCCTTATGGAGGACGTGCATTGATTCATCGGCCACCTGTTTCTAGCATGGCTATATCTTGAATATTAGAAATTGTTCTGAGACAGGCTTATCACAGTGGCCTGCTAAGGCTGCTACTTTTGTTAGTTTTTATATTTTTGATATTTAGTACTCTTTCCTCTCTGGTGTCACTTTACACACGAGAACCTCTGAGCAGCTTCCATGCACTATTCGGAGCAACCGTTATAGCATTCAATAAATGTATGCATTACTGATTTAAAAAATATAAATTGAATTTGTTTATCAGATTCTATGTGCTGTTGGTTTATTTTCTCTCTCTCTCATCAATCAATTTGTGTTAAGATACGTTAATTAACCCATTGCGTGCGCCCGTCGGCCAACGGCCGTCGCGAGCACTACCTCTGTAGTGCTGCGAACGTCCGTTGGCCGACGCGGCCCTGCCCACTCCGCTAAACCGCCGCACCGCGGCGGAATTGCCGACGCGGTTAAGCGGTTAATATTGTATAATTCTTTTCATTCCCTCCATTATGCTTTTCTGCTAAGGTTGTTGGCCTCTGTGGCTCCTCAATAAAGCTCCTTCAGTGAGTTTTTTGACAGGAAACAAGTAGTGGCGGCGTGGTCCCAAAGGTCGGCTAGCCCAAGGGTGTAAAGTGACTCTTGAAAGTTGAGGAGTTTGTATCACATAAAATGTTACAATTCCTGGAGAAGTGTGGCTTTAGGGCAGAACGGGCACCCCTGTATTGCCCAAAAGCCTTTGGTCAAGTGGAAAGGGACAATAGATTCCTAAATGAGGGCATACAAGAGGCTTTGGCTAATAAAGAGGAAGTTGTAGCATTCGTAAAAAAAAGAATTGCTATGGAGCTGCCATAATACGCCTAACTCAACCACTGGTGTTACTTCCTATCATCTGATGAGGGGGAGGGAAGGACGCACCTTTCTGACTCCCAGTGATGGCAAGCATACTGGAGAAAGGCATGACTTTGGTGAAGTCATAGAGAGAGTCAGAAAAAAATTTGAGTGATGTGAAAATACGAAGCAAGGCGCATCATGACAAGATTCCCTGTCTGAAACCCAAACTTGCTCAAGAGGGGGATTAGGTGCATATTACCAAACCAGATTTGGATCGCAAGGGGACTTCAAAGTTTTCTCATCCTGTGAGGGTGAAAAAAGTATCTGGTAGCGCAGTGTGTTTGCATAACAAAGGGTGGTGAAACAAGAGTTCTGTTGCGGTTCTTAAAACGAGACGAGGTTTTTTCCAAAGAAGCAAATACAGATAGTACACATTTGATTGATGTTTCTGAGTCCTACTTCTATTAGTAAAAGTGGAAAGATGGCACAGTTCTATTATTTGTACTAATTGTATAAGATTATTCCCTTAATATTTCTATTTTTTTTTTTCCAAACACCTTTATTGAAAATGTAGCACAGCTACATTACAAGATTGCACCGTGTCAAACCAGCATGCACCGTTATGCAATAAGATATAGCAAAGGTTATCTCGTACATGTACCACCAAAAATCAATACAAAGGAAAAGAAGCGTGGGCGCACTAAAACAGTAAAGGGAAGCCACAGAGAGAGGCACCATGAGTGCTTAAGGAACAGGGGGGAATGTCTTTGTGAATAGGCCCAAAAGTATTTTGGCCATAAATCTATGTTTACAGCCTAAAATAAATTTGTGAATAAGTCCCATAGTTTATATATCTAATCCAGTTATCAGCTGCAACATAGGCTGGTCAGTTTAATCTAATAATAATATAATATAATAATATCTAGGATCTCAAAAATGCACCCCATGCTCTACAGAGTTAGATTACATCACATCCACACTTTCATTCCATTCCATCGCCCTATTGCTTCCTTTGACAGCAATGAGTATGTTTCCATACGGCAACATTTTACTTTGGAACTGGCAGGATGGAGCCATTGAGTGAAATAGAAGCAAATGATCATTAATAAAACCCTGAATCTGTACAGATATATTTGTACAAAATGGGAGTGCGAATGCTTCATGAGCCGCAGTTAATGTACAAAGGCATACCTAATTTAACTTGGCTAGCTTATGAATTCTGTAGTATATATCAAATGATCTGCAGCCATCCCGCAGCTCGTGCCACTTGCTACTGACATGAATGATTATAGACCAATTTGAGTCTCATCACGTGACCTGACATGATCTGGAGCTCTCCATGCTCAGAATGCAATTATTTGCATTTTGAAGGTTTTGGCAGCCCATCTGATCCTTTCATTTAGCTTTGTTACAGATTTGAGGCAAGTCAAATGTGACTTTTTGAAAGGATTTCCTTCAATGCATGTTCTACAAAAGTGCGCCCTTTTTATGCAGTAGGAACTTATTTTATAATGTGAAAAATAACCCAATTTAGTCACGTTGATATATAACGGCATAATCAAAATGTAAATGTGCTTGAAGGAACAAAACTGTGAATTTGAGAAGTAGTTGTATAACGCTCAACTACCACTGAATGTGCTCTGTGAATTAAGAATGTTGCCACTTTATTTCCAATACTTAATAATTCGTACGGTTATTAAATGAGGTCCCATATGGGACGAGGTGAGACATTTCAATAGGATTTTTTGTAGCACCAAATTTCTCTAAAGCAGTTTGTTCGCCAGTTGGCAGAGGTTTGCACCCTGTGCAAGTAGGGGCCACAATCCTAGTCAGGGTAAGCTAGATACACACTTTAAATTACCTTGTGCTCACCCTCTGGTAGTTTGGCACAGAGCAGGCAGGCTTAATTTAAGAGACAATGCGTAAAGTAATTGGTGCAACACACAAACAGTAACACAATGAAAAAAAACACAAACAGGTTTAGAGAATATGGATTTCAGTAAAATAAGACCAAAGGGACAAAAATCCAATTAATGGAAGTTGAGAAATGAATTGTAATAGCATAAATGCAAAAACAGTGCTTAAATGGCACCCCGCATTGATTGACAGAGGTGCATCGGTCCAAGCTGTCCCCAACCCTAAGGGCCCCAGCTATACCTCGATCAAGTTAAACTTCCTGAAGAAAGGAAGGCCAAAGCGGTCATAGACGAGATCCATTACCCCCCATATCATGCCTCAATGAGCTGTATCCCCGACAACCAGGGTAATGCTGAGTCTCCTCCAGTAAAATCCTCTTGGCTCACGACTCTGTCTCCCTCCGATTTGCCAGCGGAGCACAACCAGCTAGGAAACAGAAGTTTCTCTTTCAAAGGATCAGCTCCCACACTTTACGATGCATCTCCCCAACTCCAAGCCATGTGCCAGGCAGCGTTAAGTTTGAAGAGACTCTCAGTAGAATCACATTTATCTTCTAGCCCCATCCTTGATGAGCCAAGGTTTTTCCCAGAGGACAGCCCAATGCAATGGCAAAAAGACGGGCCAAGTAACACCTGGGTCGCCCTGCTTTGGTCCTTCCAATCAATTGTTAACGCCTTAACATACCATTCCAACAAATTAGACTTGCAGGTTGACCTTCTTAACGCCATAGCAATCTACGTCATGATAACTTGTCTCAAAAATTGGTGCTCTAAATTTGATGGTCCAACGTGTCCAATCCGAAGCCGCCCAAATGCTCCTGCAGCCCGGTGCTCGACAAGCTGGTTGGTCTCCCTGAACTTTTAACCTCTGTGTTTACAGAAATTAACATTAAAATTAAAATTCAATTAAACCAAATCCTGATGCCACTAAATGGAGCAATGCCAACACAAAGCCCACAGCTGCCCGCCAGGCAGCTCCCTTAAGCGATCACGTCAGAGCTCCTACCAGGCCACAACACACAGGGGCCACAAATAAATCCACCCAACAGTCCACCACAACACCCCAGATCTCCACTCAATTGACAGCTCATAGCCTTGTCTTTACCCCAGGACCCCTAGCTGGAACCACACTACAGACAAAAAGACCCATAACAAACAACATGCAAAAGGAGACCCTCCTATGCAGTTTGACCAACTTTTCTCCATCTTCATTCCTAAACCAAAGAGCTCAACTGCTATCAATAAATTATCAGTGGAAGAGGCCCCTCCAAGAACCTCAGCTTCAATCTTCACCAACCCTGTCCTCTCAAAAGTATTTCCCTTAGTGCAGACAAACTTCTCTGCCACTCGCAATAATCCATCTTCTGAGCACCCATCTAGTGCATCATGCCCTGGCAAGGTAGCCAGCTCTGGGGCACCTGATCTTAACATGCATGGAGCACAAGATGAGCAGCAGACAGACTCTCAGCCCCCGCGGACTTCACCATTAACAACAACCAGCTCCAGCTCAACCTGCCGCACAACTCTTCCTTGCAAGACTCCTCCCTCACCTCAAACCTTGATAAAAGGATCAACCGTTCGGCCTCTTTGAAGCTTCAGTCTTTAACAGTCATCAGTATTTCCACCAGCAAGCAATTAGTCATGAAGACCAGCAGCACCTCTGTTAGTCTCTGCAAGTTAACCATCACCCCCCGAAAGCAAATCGCGGGACAATTCAAAATCATCAACAGATGCTCTATTTTCTGGATGCCTCGAGAAATCCCTTCTTGAAGGCATATCTAGTCAATGGATATACACTCAGTCACCTTTTTAAGAACATCAAGCTCCGGTATGGAGGATACTATGGCTCTTTACTGGGTCAGCCTGCAGGTGTGGGCAAAAAAATTAGCTTTTGCTCAATGGGCATTGCTATCTCATGCCATGGGGCCGAAGCTTACCCGCAATTTCTAACTACTCCTAGTCTTGTTCACACAGCCTTCCCAACGAGCCAGACAAGACACTGGGGTAAGAAGGAAACATCTGCTCATGGTAACACACAAACACAGCCCATGTCACTACTCAGAGGGGCTCGGAGCCACTTGGTATCCATTTCAGACTGCCCCGACTCCCATTCAAACAGCAGTGATTAGGCCAAACACCTGCAAGGTCAAACACAGCAAGCCCCTGCTGAATGGGCATGGCTCCCAGGTGCACTGCAATTAAACACTAACAGGCACATGAATCATTGACAATATGTTTACCCCGCTGACGGCCCATTTAAAAATCGCTTTGCACTTTCCTCATGGAACATCGAGGACCTCCAATACAAAACCGAAGACACACACTTTTTTAGAATACATTAAGCTCCATCATTTGGTAATTTTCCAGGAAACCTGGACCCTTGAGTCTTCAGATCTACCAAGATTTCTCTGTTTTAGTAAACTGGCTCATAAAACACACTTCCTAGGCCGACCCGCCAGGGGTCTTGCCATCTACATAGCGACTGAACTGGACATCAAAAGTGAAGAGATCCTCGTCAACCACCCAAATTTGAAAGCTGTCAAACTCTTGTGATGTTTCTTAGACAACGCCCAACCTCTGCTGATTATTAATGTCTACATTCACCCTGTGCCGCCTAAGAAACAATTGGCATTATATTGGCCTTCATCTCCGCCTAAACATCTTTAAACCCTACTCCACTTATCCTGATGACAGATGACTTCAATATGAACCTGCTACAGTCAGTATCACACCACCAAATTCAGTAAATTCATGACCAATCTGGCATGTTCCCTCGTTTCAGACGTGCACACAGAAGAAAGATAGCAGGGGCCGATCCTTTGCCAATGAGATTGAGAATCTTGAGTTGAGATCTTTAAATGGTCACATACATCCCGACATTCCAGTGCAGCCTTTATTCCACACGGCAATGACAAGCTCTATCATTGACTTCACCTATGTTTCTCTGGCCTTGTTCTCTAAAGTCAACCTCTATGAAATTGGAGCTCATCTGGAAAGTGACCGCCAACTCCAGAAGATTTTGCTAAATCTACTCTGCCAGGCTCACGATCAGGTTCAGCTGCTCAGTGGCTCAGTCTCTACAACCAATTACAGGAGGCTGCACTGGTCAATAGGAACTATCGTGCAGATTGAGGTCAATGAAAGGTGCAAATGGGAGTTAGTTCGTAAACAGAATGCAGACCCTCTGCCACAATGGGTCCAGTTTCCATCACTTCCTTAGGCCAAATATTGCCTTCCTCGTGGGAAGCTAAAGGCATTAGTAGCGACCCATTACAGGTGGCCCTATTCCCTACTTCTCACAGCTAAAAAAAAGTTGAATCAAGCATGCCGCTGCCCTGAAGCTGCTCAAACCTGACCTTGCGGAAGGCAGCCTTGCCTAAATTGAGTACTTTATACAGAAAGCCATGTGGGAGTCCGCTAAAGTCGAATCAGACCAGTACTGGCAAAAAATACTTGTGGCCACCAGAAGAAAAGATACTCAGGAGTTTTAGATGCTAGTGAGCCTTGCCTCAGGACCTCGGCCGTCTCCCTATCCTCCAACAACTTGGAAGCCTGTTGGTCATCACACATACAGAAGATGTACGGGGTCCCAACGAGAAGACTGGGGTCTCAAAAAATAAAGACATCAACTTTCCTGGCTGTTCCTCCTCGCGATCCAATGCTCCCGGAAGACGTGGAAAAAATAATCAATGGGTGACAGGATGGCACTCCAGGCTCTAATGGGCTCCAGCAAGCCATCTTTAAAGAGAATTCCCAATATTGGGCCACTCATCTGTCCTCACTGTATAACCTTGTCGTTCTCAACCAAGTTATACTTAAAAGTTGGCAGGGTCAATTATAGCCCCGATCTACAAAGCTGAGAATAATTCTGGACCCTCAAATTACCGGCTGATCGCCCTCCTAGATGGGAGGCAAAGTATTTTGCCAGGCTCCTACTGGCTGAACTAACACCTTGGGCCGAAGTTGCCCCACTGATTCTGTTAAACCCAACTGGGTTCATCAAGAACACATGTACAACAACCAATATTCTAATGCTCAATCTGCTAATAGATCAAGCCAGATGCCTTTCTGTGAACATACACTTGGGCTTTGTGGACTTCTGCGCCGCTTTAGATGCAGTCCAGCGTAACATCTTGTGGACCAAACTACTAAATTGGGGAATCTCCCCAATACTCCTCAGTTGTATTGAACTACTCTTTACTAACACCTGTACCAGAGTGAGGTTGGGACCTGGTGCATCAGTTTCAAGGAAAATCTTCACATAGAATGGCCTCAAACGAGGATGTGTCCTAGCACTGTGCTTGTTTAATTTGTACTTGGCGGAGCTGTCTTCAACACTCAACAACGTCAACTCACATCCCCCCAAACTATCTGGGTTTAGAGCCTCTCACATTTTGTACGGCGATGATGTCGTCTTGATCAGCCACACAAAGGTAGGCCTAAATGACTCATTGGCAGCCAAACATGTCCCTTTCATATCATATGTGCGGAGGCTTTCAGAGGGAGAGGTGATAAATTAATAGACAGTGCCATATTTTACACTTACCGGAGAGTGTTCAACCTCCCACGTCATACCTCTCTTGCTCAATTACGCTTAGAGTTTTGCCTCCAGAGACAGAAAGTAAACAGCCTTGGTGCATTCTTGAAAACTTGCTATAAGTTGAAAAAGGAGCAGAGTACCACACTCAGCTGCATTGTGTGGAAAGCCATCTCCAACCCAGGTAACACCAAGACACACAACTATTTTAATCAAGCTTTGACAATGTTTCAGGCAGTGGCTCTTTGGTCCTTAACTCTTACTCAGCCAACCTTCAATAGAGCTATAAACTCAACAGTGAAGAAGCTCTCCTCTCGCGATAGCAAATCGCTGTTATCAAAAATGTTACATGCCTGCATGCCCATAGGGTCTTACGGTCTCCTAAAGCCTCATCCATACCTTGGGGAACTGTATGGTCTAAAGGCAAAACTCAGACTGTTAAATAATCAGTTTGGCAGCTTCTTCGCATGTAGCAATCTCTCGGCCTGGAGAAGGAATGCCAGCAAAACCGCTTGCTGGCTCTGCCACCACCCAAAGGAAGACATTTGCCATATCGTGTGCACTTGCCCTGTCTTCATGTACGAACGGAGAGGGTTGTTGATACAGCAATTCATAATGGCCGGATACTGCACATGCAGGCAGGCAATTGTGGCCTGCCTACAAGGAAAAGATTCTATGCTCTGTGGTACTGTGTCAGCACCACAGAGCACAGGTGCCAAATAATTGCCCACTCTTGCCGTATTCCATTTGCAAAACAGTTCATGGGCAGTCATGCCAGTGGCTCAGTTTTTTCTTCTTTTTCTCATACCTTTCCTCTAACATGTACTCAGTTAACTAGCAATTTCCATTTTCTGTTCCTGTCCAACTAAGTACCTGTTGCCACGGTCTAACAACTTCCATATGTTTAACCTCTGGTTTTATAAAATATAACATTTATTTTTCATCCTCTTTGAGCCCCATCTAATGCCCACTGCCGTGCTCCTGCCCTAGCACCTTTCTGCTCATTTTAATGTATGCACCACGCAGTTTTTGTGCATTCTGATTCCTGTTCTTATTTGTATGGTATAACGCGCTCAGCACCTAGAACTTTTCTCCTGATTTAGCATAGTTTCAGCAACAATACTGCCCAACTAATCTGGGTTTTAAACGAGGAACAATGTTTGCTATGTGATATTAATGTATGACCGAATGGCTTTTTAGCTGTGTTTCTATTGCACCGTGCATTTCTAATTGAAGTTTTAATTAACTGATCAATAAAGATTCATTCACTGCTTAGAAGTCAATAGTACTAAAAGACTACTTGAGGTCGCTAGGTACCAGGGTAAATCCAAAGTTGAGGCCAACCACGATGGAGGGCAGGCCAGCTGTGAGACTCATGCAGGTCCTTCTGAAAAAGCACCTTGGAAGGAGCAAAGCATTGACGTCGAGAGCACAATGCGTAGTTTACGATTCATGCAGTGGGTTCCTGTGTCATTGTTGAGCTTCATAGAGATGCAGGCAATGCATTAGTGTAGGCGGTAAACTCTGCTTGGCCAGCAGAGTTGTGCCAACTCTGTGCTCCGCTGTGAGCGTGGAGTTCGTAAAAAAACTCCGATTCCGCAGAGTGGTGGAGTTTGCCCCCGCTGCCTACCCCTAGTCAAGATAGGCTATTTCCGGGTGTGCGTGGATAGACATCAAGTGCTGTCAGAATCCGTCACCTGAGCACAGTGGTTACTACTATTTAGTTGCTATGTCTGCCCAGATTGACGCTTTGCTACAGGAGAGAGATTTTGATGCTTTGCTGCAGGAGAGAGCAGAGCATCTTGAGAAGAGATGGAAGAGTCTGGAGAGAGTAACGAGTCAAGAGATATGGGCGACATCTGTCAGAGAAAAGCGGGACTTATCTTCAAAAGCTACGGGATTGGGAGCTAAACTGTGGGCGTTGTCTCATCAGGTGGTGGAACTGGGGCAGGGTCTATTAGGATGGGAGCGGTGCTGATATTCACATGATGTTCTGGGCTGCTACTGTACTGCATCTCTCTAGCACAGTTTTACAGCAACCAATGTATATTCTGTTAGTTCATGCTTGTACTGGCAATATGTTACTTGTATTAGGTTAACCCCGCTAAATGTTCTTTAATTCTATTTCTGATCTCAATCCTCGTTCCAATCTTAAAGCCTTAATTTTTTAAAGTGGAACGTGTATTGCAACACAGTGTCATCAAAGATGCAATGTGCCAGGGTCTTTTCTTTGTTTACAAATCCAGAACTCTGAAGTTTTCAACATTCTTTAAGAGTGATAACTAATTTGTGTATGGTTGACATCTCAGGAAAATAATATTACGGCGGAGCGGAACTCCGTGGAATTCCACAAAGTTTTTATACAACTCTGTGAACTCTGCCCACCCCTGTGTCATCGTCAAACCGCGCAGAGCATCGCCAGCAGACCGCGCAGGCTGTAGAACTGCTGTCATCGAATAGTCTTTGTATCAGTGTCAAAAGGTGATTCGTCAGTTCCGATCTGCGCAAAGGTGATGATGTATTGGTTTTCTAGGAAAACAGCTGCAGAACTCACTTCTGAGGCCCAGGACTGGAGGGGGCACCTCAGGCATGGGTAGGACTCACAGATGTCAGAGTCCAGCAGCATTGCAGGTAGTCTTTGGTGTCCCTGATACTTCAGAAAACATGAGGCAAGCCAGCAATCCCTTGCAGTCACTCTGAGTTCAAGTGAGATGAGTCCAATCCTTGTCCTCAGCAGGGCAGAGATCAGCAGATAAGCAGTTCCTCAGAACAGTCAGCCAAGGCAAAGGGACAATTCTTACAGCATAGCAGTCTTTACTCCAGCAGAGTTCTTCCCATGACCAGTAGTGTACTGATTTGGTAGGGTCAGAGCCCCGTACTTAGACCCAAACGTGCCTTTGAAGTGGGGGTGACATCAAAGCAGCTCCTTGAAGTGCATAGGTCCACTTTCATCCCAGCCCTTTCTGCCAGGCTATCTGGGGGGTAATCATTCCCTTGTGAGGGTACAGGACACAGACTATTCAGATGTAAGCGTGAGCTCCCTCTCCCCCTTCCAGCCCAGGAAGGCTACCAGAATGCTGATGAGTCCTCTGTTACACTCACCCTTCCTGTATTTGTGGCTGTCTAGAGGGAATACACAAAGTGTATCTGTCACCCAGGCCAGACGTGTATTGGAGACAGGCTGCAGGCACACAGAGCAAAGTTAAGAACAGAGAAATGTCCACTTTCTAAAAGTGGCATTTCTAAAATAGTAAGGTCAAATCCAACTTTACCACTAAAGAGGATTTATCATTACCATTCTAAAGATATGAAACATGATTCAGCAACTCCTTTCTAATCAGGAATTATGGCTTAAATGTGTTTTAAGGAATTCCCAATGCTAGCCTAAGATAGGAGTAGACCTCAAAGTGAAAAATAAATGTAGCTGTTTGTCACTACCAGGACATGTAAAACGTAAAAGTATGTGTTCTACCTTTTACTTACATAGCATCCTGCCCTTAGGGCTACCCAGGGCCTACATTAGGGGTGACCTATGTGTGATAAAAGGGAGGTTTAAGTCTTGGCATGTGGTTTTAATTGCCATGCCGAAGTGGCAGTAAACTGCTTACACAGACCTTGCAATGGCAGGCCTGAGACAGGTTTCAAAGGCTACTTGTGTGGGTGGCATAATCAGTGCTGCAGGCCCACTAGTAGCATTTAGATTACAGCCCCTGAGTATATGATATATCACTTTACAAGGGACTTTTAAGTAAACAAAATTTGCCAATCAGGTATACACCAATGTCACCATGTTCAGGGAAGAAGCACATGTACGTTCACACTGGTCAGCAGTGGTAAAGTGCTCAGAGTTCTAAGGCCAACAAAAAGATACAGCAAAATGTGTAGGTAAGGAGGCAAAAGTTGGGAGAAGACCACCCTAAGGATGAAAGGTCTAACACAGTCCAATAAGCAATTTATAATGTTCGTCGGGAAATCTAAACATATTTATTTTAAGCCTTTGACTGTAAAGTAAAGGAGGTGTATTGACCTTGAGCAGCAATGTAGAATATGTGATGGAGATCAGCCCGTCTCTCCCATCAGGTGGCAAGCCCCCCCACCAACCTCAGCCTGATCTAATCTCAGTCTGATAGTTATATTGGTCTTTGAATTCTTTCAGATGATTTTCTGATTGGCTATTAATTAGTATTGTCCATCTCAAGGGCTATGTGGCTCATGCATCACTGCAGTAGTAGAACACACAATATTGTGAAAGTGGAATAAATGCTTTGCTAGTAGGAGTGTTGGCTTTTTAGTACCCCTGGTTAATTGTCAAATGACGCTGGACACTGTCCACTTCGCTGTGCCAGGTTCACAGAGAATACTAGTGATTGACATTAAAAATAAGGCTCTTGATGACTGTCCTTTTACCAGTCATCTCACCACCTACCTATGCCAGTACCGCTCATGCCACCCTATTAGTGTGCGTAGTGAGCTTCACTTCTCAGGGATCAACCCTCTCTTGAATTGTGCCTATGTTCACCCATCAAACATTCTCAAATCTCCAGCCCTATGAGCACTGACACCCCTAACTTTCTCCTCCCCTCACCCATCTCCATGCATCTGCACCTTCCTCAAGAATCCCCATCGAGGCCCTCAGATGCAATCATTAAACCTAAGATTTGTGGTGATCTATGCACCCTTCATTAATGACTTAATGACATACTTTGACTTCGACATCCTCTTTTTTGGCCACAATCTTGCTCACCTATAGTGGCAACCAGTCTTCATCCAACTTGCACCACCCTACTACGCCACATCAAACCAAACACTAGCAACCATTTTAAGGCTTAATCAGACATTTACAATGCCTCATGCAGTAGCAACACCTGTGCCTCCCATCCACATTTATAAATGCAGAAAAACTCTTTTTCAAAATGAACACCTTCCAAGTCACTTGCACATAAACTATGCTGTTATCCTTCCTGCATGTGCCTGGTGAGTATTTCTCACAACATTCTCTGAGGTTCCAGGCTGACACTTTATCAATACTTACCAAAGCCTGATGGAGTCTGGCTTCTGCTTAGACTAACAACCAACCTGCCTCTGAATTTTAAAATTCCCAAACATCCTGTGTCTTTTGCTCACTTTCCTCACATTCCCAGATTCACTGCTTACACTGAGTAATATGCTGAGACATGTCAATAACTCTTCTGGATTCACCCCATCCTGGAAGCGCTCGCGTTTCCCTTTGTCACCCGCTTCTGCTAATCACACCCACAACTAAAAAGAATGTGAAGTAACCCATTTTCTGGCCTTCTACACAAAAGTCATGGTGTTTTCTGACTACTTCACATCATACCTCCAGTACCATCCTCTCTGCCTCCTGCAGTCTTACCTTCAACATCCTGTCTTTCCTTCTGAACGAGGCAGCTGATAAAGTAGACCTGTAATCTATTACTGAATGCACCATTTATAACCCAAGTTGGTTTTTGACTGAGCTCAGTAAACAGATCTGTCAATACCTCAAGGTTACGTTAGGAAAAAACATTGAATCACATTACCAAAGAAACTGTCAAATCTACCTACCACAAAATACTATATAAGGAAAAAAAGACCCTCAGTAGTAAAAGTAACTCTTTACTAGTCTTATGCAACAAAATTCAGCAGCTCTGCACCCAATCTAGATCCTCTCTGACTTTCTGAACTAATTCTCGATCAAAAGTCCTCAGCATCAGAAAGACATCATCATCAAATTGATCTCTTCCATCTTTCAGAATCTTTAGTTACTCTCCACTTGCTACGTTTTACTTCACCCGAGGCACACAGGACAAGAGCCGAATAATCTTCAATGCCCCTGAAGAGTCATGCATAGCTTCTTTTGATAATGAATAAAGGACATTCACACTGCCACACCATCAACTCTAAAACTGTGTCAAATTATTACAACAGTCTTTCAACTGTTGATTTTGACCCAAAGGCTCTCCAGCGAAACCTTGAAATCCACTTGTCCTTTGGTGAAATTTTAGGAGATCCCTGTACCAGATTCATCTGCAACTGTTCAAGGCTCTGAGAATAACTGAGGTACAGGAGACATTTCTTGACAAAGGAAAATATTAAATTAAATATGTATGCAAGCGATATCTCTTTATGCACATACAAGTGTCTGAATGCACTCTACAACAATATCATGGTCATGGTCAGTGATGTCAACTTCTTCCAGCAAGTCCTACCAGGCTGAGACAGTGGCGCTGCATTGTCATCCACAAAATGCAGATGCTAAATATGGTATGTTATACTGTTTCTAGAGTGCGAAAAATACCTATGTAGCGGTCCTGACACTAACAGGGCCTCAGAAACCAGATAAGTGTAAAAGGAAGACTTTGTGCCTTATTATGACTTCGGCCATCCATAGGACCACCATAATCACGGTGACAGTCCGTGGATCGCCAGTGTGGCGGTCCACCCGCCCTATTACAACTTGGGCGGTTGGACCGCCACAGGACCGCAGCAACCGCCGGGGATCCGTGATCCTGTAGTGGCTGCACAGCAGTCTGGGGCCACAATATGAAGGCAATGCTGCAGCAGCACCGTCAAGCATATTTCGAGTTTTCTTACCACCACAGTTTTCATGGTGGTGAGCCCGCCATGAAAAGTGCAGCGGTGAGGAAACTAAGGCGACCCTACAGGGTACCCTGTTGCCTCAGGGCCTGGGGATGGATGCAGGGGGGCACATGTTGTGCCCCCCTGTCAGTATGCACTGCCTGTTCCTGCACGGCATGGACTGCACAGTCCATGCTGTGCAGGAACGTGTTTTGGGGCTCCACTGGTGGTGCCTTTCCAAGACTCAGATATGAGCCTTTGAAAGGCACCAATGTGGGACCGCCAAAGCACTGCCCGCCAGACCACAAATTAACTCATAATCTGGTGGGTGGTGTGCGGACATGTTTGGTGGTGTGGCAGCGGGGCACTAGCATGGGGGTCCACTGCCACACCACCAAACTCGTAATAAGGCCCTTAGCCACTAAAAACCAGGTCTGCAAGACTTTCTTGAAAGGTATCATAAAGGAATTTTGGTATGGTAAGGAAAAAAGCTTCTAAAGATCAAAGCCGACGTGCATGTACATTGTTGGTAAATGTCTTCCTCATATAATGATGCCCCATATGATGAAGGGCTTTGAAACCATGTCACAAGGATTTAACAACAATTCTTACTCCCACTCGAAGCCATTGAAGCAAATTCAAAGCAGAAGCAGAATATCATATAGGATAGTCACAATGACCTATAGAGTATACCAATAGCTGGAACACAGGAACCCATCTAGATATTTGTAAACTTTTTTTTTTACTTTGCACCAATTACAAGAGAGGCTTAAATACTGTCAATTATCACATTTTTGTAGCCAGTTTCCTACCTCAATGAAACTCAGTATGCTACACAGTGCAGTACCAGCAATACTATGCAAACACCTGCTTGCATGTTATTTCCTACTGTGCTCCACAACAGTAATAATTAGGTTAAAAACTGAGCTACTAGTGATAAAACTGTGTTTGTACCATGGTGTTTTTGCTCCTGTTACTACCACATAACTTCTATTGAGGCCAATAGATTAACTGGTACATGTAAGCACTTGATCCGCAGAAGAGAGCACCAACAATTAGAATGAAGGTTGGAGAACAAGAAGGAGAAAAGCCAATTGTAATTACTACCTGATCATAAATACTTCAGGTAAGAGATTTTAATAAGGAGAAGTGTTAGAAATGGGGGTCTCTAGTCAGCAGAGATATTGTCCAAATAGGGTCCCTTGTTTCTAGTCAGGGTAAGGGGGATACACACTTTAGACAACCCCTGCTCACCCCCTGGGTGCTTGGCACGAGCAGACAGACTGATCCCAAAGGCAATGTGTAAAGTATTTGTACTCAAAACACACAGTAATACAGTGATAACACCACAAACGGACACCACACCAGTTTAGAAAAATACAGTATCTTTATCTAAACTCAACTAGACCAAAACAACAAAAATCCAACATACCTGTAATAAGAATACGACTTTTCAAAGGTTTCAAGCAACTGGGTCCATAGAAAACTATGGATGCGTAATTCTACACAAAGTACCTGTAGATGAGTCAAAATTCACAAGGCCAAACAGCCGCAGAGAAGGGAAGCATCAAGAAACAAAGAGATTCGTCAGTTCCTGAGTCCTTGGGGAGGCAATGCAACAGTTCTGCTGCACGCAGGAGAAGTGATGCTTCGAATCTGGACTGTAGGGGTAAGTGATGCGTCGACTCCAAGATGGTTCTGGTCTGCGGGTGATGCATTGGTAAAACTTACCGCACAGTTGCAATGCATGGAAATCTGGGATGCGTTGACGATCGATGCAGCAAGCGGCGCTGCGTCAGTTTCTTCGGCTGCAATCCCACGATGCACCGGTTTTTGCAGCCGTCACAGGCGCTGCATCAAGTCTGGAGTGGCGCTGCGGTGGATGGAGATTCTTCTCGCACTGCGGTGCAGCGTCGGGAAAGCAGCCGCAAGAAGGAAGATGAGTCGATTTCTTTAGTTCCTCAGGTTTCTTCCAGGTCCCAACAACAGGAACAACCTCCAGAGGCCCAGAACTGAAATAGGCACCTCCTGGCAGGTCAGAACTCTCACCAGCAGAGTTCAGGGGAGCTAGGGGTGAAGTATTTGTGTCCCTGAGGCTTCAGAACAGGAGCAGCACACACAGGCCCTTGGAGATTCTTCTTCAAGCTGGTTCACAGCAAAGTTCCAGTCATTTGTCCTTTCCTTGGCAGAAACAGCAACTGCAGGCCAACCCCACACAGCACAAAGCACACAGCAAAGGGGCAGTACTCCTCCTCACAGCTCTCCAGCTCTTCTCCTTGACAAAGGTTCCTCTTGAGTCCAGAAGTGATCTAAAGTTCTGGGATTTAAGGTCTACTACTTATACCCCATTGTGTCTTTGTTCTCTTTGTGCACAGGTCTCGAAGCCCAGTCCAAACCAGTTCTGTCCTCACTGGTGCAGTATGACTGCAAGGGGTGGAGACAGCATTGTGCAAGGGAGACAGGATCTATTCAGGTGCAAGGAAATCTCCTCCCACTACTCTAAATGTAGCCAAGCCCCATTCAGCTCAGCTCTGAGTCATCCAGGAAGAGCCAGGCACACCTCAACCCCCCCAGTGGCTGTCTACAGTGAATGCACATCCCCAGCCCCTGTCACTCCAAAACCAGACAGTCAATCCACAACAAAGCAGAGGCACAGAGATTGGTTAAACAAGAAAATGCCTACTTTCTAAAAGTGGCATTTTCAAACACACAGTTTAAAAAACGTCTTTACTAAAAGATGTTTCATTAAATTCTGAGTTCAGACAGCCTAAACTTGATTTCTCCATCTTGTCCCAATGGGAAGTTATACTTGTACAGTGTCACAAAGTATCTCCCATTCCATCCTAAGGGGCAGATACCCTTTCAATAGCGAAAACCAAAATTAGCAGTATTTCACTATCAGGACATGTCACACACACCAGTACATGTCCTACCTTTCACATACACCGCACCCTGGCCATGGGGGTACCCTGGGCCTACCATAGGGATGCCTTACATGTAAGAAAAGAGAAGGTTAGGCCCTGGCAAGCGGGTGCACTTGCCAGGTCGACATGGCAGTTTAAAACTGTGTATTTAAAGAAGGTATGCAGTTCCTATGTGATGGGATGAGGGTTAGGAGGAAAGGCAGTGAAGGGAGAAAGACAGGTCTATCATCGTGTTGCCCTCACACACCCCTGGAGGTGTCATACTTCATCATAGGGCGATTGCCCCTCGTCAGGCCGACGCTGCAATGCCTGACGGGCTCTCGAAACCGGGGCTCTTTATCGGGGATCTTTTAAAGAGGAAGCCGTTGGGTGCGTCGGGTGTGGGGCGGGTAGTGCACAATAAGAAGTGAAATAAAATAGGTAAAGAGCAGTCCTCTAAAGTCACATTTTTTAATAAAAAGGTTGCTCTAGCCTAAATAAAAACAAAAGTGAGCCCCTATAATGATAGGATTATAGCAAGTTGCTTCCTTGAATCCATTACCGTGAGTAACTACGTGCTCTGCCTATCCCCGTCGGCCCAGTACGTTTGCCTAGGGGTCTACCTAGCCCCTAGTTAACGTCAACTAGGGTCTCTACCGTCCCTGGTGATTTACATCCACTAATTGAATACCAGGCGGTAGTGCACGCATCCATCTTTAGCACGGTCCTGAAGAAGTGCCAATTGACCCGTTAGGGGCAAATATAGGCACGAAACATGTCGACCTTATACACTTAGATCGCCCCTTAGGAACATTAATATCCTTATAGGGGCTCACTTTTGTTTTTATTTAGGCTAGAGCAACCTTTTTATTAAAAAATTTGACTTTAGAGGACTGCTCTTTACCTATTTTATTTCACTTCTTATTGTGCACTACCCCGCCCCCACACCCGCACGCACCCAACGGCTTCCTCTTTAAAAGATCCCCGATAAAGAGCCCCGGTTTCGGGAGCCCGTCAGGCATTGCAGCGCCGGCCTGACGAGGGGCAATCGCCCTATGATGAAGCATGACACCTCCAGGGGTGTGTGAGGGCAACACGATGATAGACCTGTCTTTCTCCCTTCACTGCCTTTCCTCCTAACCCTCATCCCATCACATAGGAACTGCATACCTTCTTTAAATACTAGTCTCTTTTGGGAGCAAGTGTGCAGGACCTCATAACCCAGCTCTCAGTCCCTCCTTTGGATATAAGTTTAAAACTGTGCACAGACACTGCAGTGGCACGTCTGATAAACCTTTTCAGGGCTACTCATGTGGGTGGCACAATCAGTGCTGCAGGCCCACTAGTAGCATTTGATTTACAGGCCCTGGCACACTAAGTGCACTTTACTAGGGACTTATCAGTAAATCAAATATGCCAATCAGGGAGAACCAATTGTAATAACAATTTACACAGGCAGCACTTACACTTTGAGACTGATCACCAGTGGCAAAGTGCCAAAAGCATCTAAGCCAGCAAAAACGAAACCCGGCACAGCATCAAAAATACAGGAGGCAGAGGCAAAAAGTCAGGGGAAACCAAGCCAAAGATTCCAAGTCTGACAGGAAGCACAAGTCTAACAGGAAGCATTGCATCAATGATAGAGGAGTATTGCACTAAGAAAAGCAAGGTCAGAAAGTTTGCATGTTTTTTCCAAGGCTGGCTTTTGCTTCTTGCTGTGTGCAGGTGAGATTTGTACGCCTTGATACTCATAAAATTCTCATAAACACGTATCTTTTTATGTGGCAGTATTTCAAGCTTGTGAAGTCAGAGCTGTATGATTGCAGCTGATTTTTTATGACTACTTGGCAAGGTGTCATATTAATTGAAAATACCTGGAGCAACAGTGGCTTGTAACAGCCTCAACCCAGACATGAGTGTAGTAGGGGCGGGCAAAGTTGCAAAGATTGTTTTTTCTTGTGGCTCTATCGTATTCCTCACATGAACTATGAAAATGTGCAAAGTTGATGAATTTATATGTGACTGGACTATCAAATTTAAATGATGACTTTCAAGATTTCTTTAATGCTGCATACTTGGCATTTTCACAATTTTGTACATGAGTGTAATTTGTCAAACTTTAACTTCAGCAAGGAAAAATTTATACTAGGGGTGCACTGGTACACAAAATGCTAACCTTCAAGCTACCATGTTCATCTTTTCAGAGCTGGAGCACAGAAACAGTGACAACCTAAGTTATTTTGTTATTTGGTGCTTTGGTGCAAGTCAGTGGCGTAGCTGGGGGGGGGCGGTGGGGGCGGACTCCCCAGGCGGCATGAGTTTTGGGGGCGGCCCCCCTCTCCCGCTCTTGCCTGCAGCCGTAAGAATCTGCAGCACCCTCCCCAACCCCCCCCCTGCTCTTTCCTGCGGCCGTCGCGGTCGCATGAATCGGCAGCACGACCCCCGCTCTTCGATCAGGCCGCCACGGGCGGCAAACGCAGGGGCCTCCACGGGCGGTCTAAGGCCTAGCTACGTCACTGGTGCAAGTTTTATTGATTGAGTTGAAGTGCAGGGGCATAGCTATCAATACGGTAGCAGGTGCAGTGGCACCGTGGCCCAGAGGTGAAAGGGGTCCACTGCACCCCAAAAATGGTATTTTCTTTGTACTGCGAAACCAGGGGCTGGGGTTCCATTTTCTTCATTTGCATTAGGGCCCATGGCGCCTTTGCTACTCCATTGTTTAAATTATGCCCATATGGGAAGAAAAACATTAAAATCTACAAACTACACAAAGGCCGCTAATCGCAAACCTACACACATATAATAAAATATTTGCACAGCTCTAAAGTGTTGCTGAGTGTGAACCAAACAGAAACGCAGCGAGCTGTGAATTAAGATATTGACTTGATATTTTACTGCAGGCATACTTCGAAAAAATTGTGCTATGTCTCACAATGCGTCCCCTGATGATATGAAATTCTATCTGAACCCAGCTGTGCATATGCAATGGAAAATATTAATTCATAATCATGCATTATTTATTCGCCATGGAATCACTGGGCAATTTATATATTTCGTTGGAGAACATAAGTATGGCTCCATGATGTGATGATTGAATTAATGAGATGTGAGAGACAATAGGAAAATATGACATTGTGCATGGAAATGAACTTTTCATTACTCACTGCTTATCATTCCAAACATTAGGTGCCGATGCGTCCACCCTGATGCATAAAACAGAAGGGCTGAGATGACTTTTCTGTGTTCTGTCATTATTAAATGTGCCTACTAAGGAAGAATTATTATGATTGTAAACTATTGTGGAAGAAAAAATGAGGAATATTTGCATAAAGCCCATTAGCAGTATGTAATCAAGAAAGCACCAGATGAGATATTTTAGGTCTGAAGGCTAAAATGAGGAATTCAAGAGATGGCAAGCCATGCATGCAGAAAGCTATTGTTTTATTCCGATGTGAGGATTTATATTAAAAAAAATCTAACCCATATTATGTTAAAAAGGAAAATGGAATGAAAAAAACCACTGTTGCAGTTTTTGATGCTGTTTCAAGTGCTTCACACAGATGAAATAATCAATTGGCAAGAAAAAGTGAAATTGAAATGTGCAATGTAATGCAACTGTGTTAGGAAAATTATAGAATTTGTGGACATCGCAAGTAACCCAAAACAATTTCAGAAATCATGAAACACTGAGGGCCCGATTACTAGTTTCGGTGGTGCGAGGGCAGGCGGTGCTCCACCCACACCGCCAAGACTCGACCCCGCCCACCTGTCCGCCAGATTACAAGTTACTTGTAGTCTGGTGGGCGGGTGGGCAGTGTGGCGTTCTCAGGGCGGTGCCTCTTTCAAAGGCCACAGTGCCTTTGAAAAAGCCACCGCAATGGGAACGCCTCACAAGGTTCCTGCATGGCATGGACTTAAAAGTCCATGCCATGCAGGAACACTTGTGTATGCACACTTGGGGGCATCTGTTATGTTGAGTAGAGTAGGCATGGGGGGCCCTCTAGGGCCCCCTTTGTTTCCTCTCCACCTGGGTTGACACGTCACCACCGGCGGAGAGGAAACTCGTAATATGCTTGTCGGGACTGCAGCGGTAGTAATATTGTGGCCTCCTGATCACCATGCCACCTCCCTGTTGCCTGGTGGCATCCGTGGTCCCAGGGCGGTCCGACCACCAAACTCGTAATGCGCCGGTCAGACTGCTGGTGCAGCGGTGGCTGGACTGCCACCACAACGCCACCAAGAGTCTGGTAGTCCTCGGACTGCCAGACTCATAAATTATTAGGCCTTAAGTGGGAGGATTCACTGTTAAAAGAGAAAAATAACAGTGAACAGAGAGACATAATAAAATAAAACCACAGTTGAATGGGTAATTTTCCATGCACCACACGCACTTATATATTTTAATTATTCCGGAAAGCAAGAGAGCGGGATCCAGAAATTATATATGGCATTCTAGATGAACTCTTATGGCTGATTCTTAAGTGTGGATTACATTCACTGAATTCCGGATTTAAATAGACTATTAACTTCTTTTGCTGACTATTAAAGCCTAAATAGGAAAATTCTTGCATTGACAGTTACAAGGGACAGTTAGATCAAAAAGCAAACAGACATCAATTCTTGCTTTGTAGCAGTACTGTAGGTGATCCAGGGCTGTGCCCTGGGAAAGCCAAAAACACTGGACCAGGGCCCTGTGGGCCCTCTATTTCCTTCTTTCACGGCTGAAGAAAAGAAGCCTATCTTCCTGCTTGTCACATGATAATGCAGCAATGCAATCGAACCAGGGACTGCGTGCCAGGTGTCTACTGTTGTCTGCCATTTAGGGTCTACGGCCTAAACCATTATTTCATCTCAACTGAAAAACGAATGTATTGCCACTTACTTTAAAACTTACCTTGTCAAATATTTTTTATTGTTCCTAGGGCCTGGATGAAGGCACAGTATAAATGGTTGAGTAAAATATAATGCTGATTTTGATTATGCTTTGTCCAGTGAGATCCCATTTATAATTTGTCAAACACGGATGCTATTTTACAGGTATTAATTACATAGTCCATGCCCCGTGAAAAGGCTTCTCAAGCCACACCCATTTTAGGGCCCCACTACATTTTTCATCCAGCTAAAAGCATGCTTCGTAGTGAAACATGTGACTACAGAACAATGGCGGCTCGCACAGGTATCGCTGCGGGCAGTGAGGCGGGGGCGGGGCTGGGTGGGGGGGTAGTGGAGTGTGACATACGACGGGAACGTTTAGAGTAAATAAATAAATAAACAAAAGCACTTACTTTGCGCTCGCAGCATCGCCGAGTTGAAACCTTTGCCTGCTTGGTAGGGACCCCCTCTAGATTGCCTGCAGTACTTGGACATGATAGACACAGACGTGAAAAGACAGAAAAACTCACAGTAAACTAAAATTGCCTTTCCTTGATTGTTCTTCACGTGCCAAAAAAGTCAACCTTTGTGTGAACAATTTCTCCTTTTATGTGAGTCTTTTGCATTTGTCTGACCTTTAAGGACCAAAAGGGCCTTGAGGGAAATTTTTATAGATGCTCATAAAAAGGTAAAACATTGTATTTCAAGTGGTTTTATTTGGCAGTTCTGTACCAGACCAGCCATCACTCTCACATTCAACAGATGTCTGAATTTATACCAGGGAAATGTCTGAGACAAGATTTGCTATAATGAGTGTCTTCAGTGACAATGCCCTTTTCCATTTCTTATTTCTTTTTCACACTTTTGAATACAGTACTTTTATAGACCAATTGTGAAGCAACCCATTCATTTGTCCTACTTGAATAGTCTCCTGTTCAGCCGCACAGTGGTTTATGAAAGTTTGATGCCCTGCTAGTCGAAGTGATGAATGATAAGATATGCAGGAAATAGTTTAAGCAGTTTATGTTGCAGCAGTTATGCATTTAAATGGTTCAATTATGTTGGACGTGTCTTCCTGGTCCACCAATAAAATTTGGAAATATAAAAGTCTGTGCTATTCAGTCTCAAAGGTGCTATGTTGAGCACTTTTTCGGTAAATACTTACATAAGATGAATTACTGAAGTACTGCAGTTTCTTGCATTTGGAAGTATTTCTTCATTATATAGTTCTGAATATACCGAGGCACTAACTGAAATAATTAAAGTGGCAGACCAAGAACACAATGGCCCTCATTACAGCCTGGTAATTGATGTGTTATTTATCGCACCTGATAAAATCAGACTCTGCCCAGTCGAAATTTGTTGGTGCCATGAATATTACCCAATCAGTAGTTTTTGGTGGCTAGCATGTGAGTATAGATAATTACCAGGGCCGGACTGGCCATAGCGGGCACCGGGCCTTTCCCCGGTAGTCCGGAAGGGTGGGGGCCAGTTTTGGACCGGTGGGGGCAGTTTTTGTTGCTGGGTGTCAGTCTTGCAGCAGTGCTGAAATATCGGCCCCCTGTATCAAAAGCAGCAGCAGTGTTTCCCACCAGCACCCCTCCCTCCAGGCCGGTCCTACTTAATTGCAAGCGCTGGTTTGCGTTCCCAGTCCGGCCCTGATGCATACCGCAATAAAAATCTGCATCATCCGGCAAATGCAGGACATTTCTTCTCAGTTAAATATTGGCTGGTTTGACCTGCTGGTATTCATCTCAAAACTCATAATGCTGCCATGTGCTGTAATAGCAATTACTACGGGTATCACAATTACCCGGGCTGTTCGTAATTATCGTCATAGAGAACTACGGAAGTATTCACACTCAATAGCAAAATGAGCATCTAGGAGAAGGAATCTACAAATAATTGTAATCCAACGGGGCTGGTGACTCCCTTTACAGACAGAAAGAGGCCCCAAGTGCTCGGGTTTTTGATCGCTGTGGGCATTTGCCTCAAAGTTATCATTGGGGTTTCTACTACAAATCCCTGAGCAGCTTCGAAGGGTCTGAAGCCCTTGATCACAAACCATTCAACACACATAAATGCATCTACTGTGTCAGTGAGTGAAAGTAAGTCCTAACTCAACCCTTATGCCAGTTGGAAGCAATGAAGGAGTCTTTCACTTATTGATGGCGATTAGGGTATTTTCCCCCTCTTCTCATTTAGGTAGCATAGTTGTTAATGCTGCCACCCTTTAGTAGTCTCTATGTATACTCCTAATTTTGACATTTTTATCCAATGTTTAGCAGTTTCATCTACCAAGCAACTAGCCGCTGCAGTCCACCTTTTCCTCATGAAAATATTTGATGCACAGGGGCGGCTCCTCCGTTGGAGCGGAGGAGCATCGCCCTACTTAAAACCGCCCCAAAACTCCATGAAAAATAAAAAGGCAATTTATTACCATTTTATTTTTCATCCCTGTCCTGAGCCAAGCATCAGGACGGAGCGGGGTCACTGCTGAGAGACAGCAGCAGGGAGGAGGGTGGGCTGTCTATGCACTTATGTTTAAAGTGCCCGGGTCTTTTTGGCTGACCGTCTTGAGACGGCCAGCCACACATGCGCACTTTAAACATCTCTAACCCAGCTGTCTTAAGACATTTCGAGTCAGTGCAGGCCTCCAGGGCACTGGGAAGTGCCGAGTGAGGGTGCTTCCTCCAATCACAGCATGAGAGCAGCGCCCTGATAGGTCAAGGGAGTTCTAGACTCCAGCTTCCAGTTCCTGTGGAGGTCCAGAGCGGAGGACGTTGGGTTCGCCTGGTAAGTTTTTTTATTTATTGATTTATTTATGTATTTTGCATGCATGCCAGCCCCCCTCTCCCTGTAGATGCCAGCCGCTACTGTAGTTGCATTAACCACTGCACTCACTAACAGACTCCATGGATTGTGTTCCTCCCAAAATAAGTTCCTGACTAATTACTAGTATCCATGTGGACCCTTGTCAGCTTCTCATAAATGCAATTATTTGGGAAGTATAATATCAAATAGTGTATGTCCTGAAAGAGGGACAACATTATTTGGAAACCCAATGCTGGCCCTACTATGGTGACTGAAATACATTCATATTAAGAATGCTGACTCATGTCTGGTCAATTATCATCTTTTTCTTGATTGGTGACATACTGTCAGAGTTCACCAGCGTGCTCCATTTCCTGGGGCAATGATTGGTGGACTCACTCACGTTACCAGGTCTACCTTCTTACCAGCTGTTGGAAATGGCCTTTTTTTTGCAGGGTTATCCCCAAACTTTTTGCTTCTTCCTCCTATTTTTCCCTGATCTGTGTTTGTTGGCTATAGGACTCTGGGCACTTTACCACTGCTGATCAGTGCTAAAGTGCATATGCTCTCTGTGTAAATTGTTTTTGTGATTGGTTATCCATGATTGGCATATTTGATTTACCAGTAGGTCCCTAGTAAAGTGCACTGAGTGTGCCATGGCTGGTCAATCAAATGCTACTAGTTGGCTTGCAGCACTGATTGTGCCACCCACATGAGTAGCCCTGAAAAGATGTCTCAGGCCTGCCACCGTGGTGCCTGGTGCGCAGTAGTTAACTGCCATGTCGACTTGGCAAGTGCACCCACTTGCCAGGCCCTAACCTTCCCTTTTCTTACATATAGGGCACCCCTATTGTCAGCCCAAGGCACCCCCCTGGGCAGGGTGCAGTGCATGTGAAAGGTAGGACATGTACTGGTGTGTGTTACATGTCCTGATAGTGAAATACTAGCAATTTCGTTTTTCACTATTGAAAGGCTATCTTGCCCCAGTAGGACAGAAATGGGAATGCTTTGTAACCTTTTACAAGCATATCTTCCCATAGGGATAAGATAGAAACATTGAGTTTGGTATCCCATCCTGTGTGCCTCTGCCTGTTTGTGGATTCACTGTCTGGCTTTGGAGTGACAGGGGCTGGGGAGGTGCAGTGGCTCCAGGAGTCTGGATGAGTCAGCACTAGGCTGAATAGGTCTGATCTGCATTTGGAGTGGTAGGAGGAGTAGTACCTGTATCTGAATAGGGCTGTGCCTGCCTTCCACAATGCTGGCTCCGCCCCCCTGTGGTGTGTCTGGAGCCATAGCCCACACTGACAATGGATGTTGTTGTGCACTTTCAGAGTGCCCCCCAGAACTGGTTTGAACTGGGCTCAGAGCCCCTTGCACAACGAGAACAAAGACATTTTGGGGTATAAGTATTAGTCCTAAAACACCTGAACTTTAGATCATTCCTGGAATTCAAGAGGAACCTTTGCCAAGGAGAAGAGCTGGAGAAACTGAGGAAAAGTACTGCCCTTGCTGTGTGTCTGGGGTTGGCCTGCAGTTGCTGTTTCTGCCAAGGAAAGGAGAAGGACTTTGCTGTGTGCTGCGTCCCCTGCTTGAAGGAGATCTCCAAAGGCCTGAAGTGAGCTGGCCTCCTGTTCTGAAGTCTCGGGGACACAAAGACTTCACCCCCAGCTCCCCTGAGCTCTGCTGCTGTGAGTTCTAGCCTGCCAAGAGGTGCCTGTGCCAATTTTGGGCCTCTGGAGGTTGTTGCTGTTGTTTGGGAGCTGGAAGAAAGAAGAGACTCAAAGAACTACAGAATCAACGCATCGAGGGATCGCGGCAGAAGAGGACCGATGCAGTGTTGCTTGCCGCCGCCGCATCGATCGCCGATGCATCCCGGATTTCCACGCATCGTGCCTGTGCGGCAAGTTCGTCCGACGCATCACCTGCGGACCGGAACCGTCACGAAGAATTGACGCATCACTCCCCATACAGACCGGATTCGACGCAACCCTTCCTCTGCGTGCAGCGGGACTGTTGCATCGCCTCCCCAAGGTCTCAGGAGTGTCACATCTCTTTGTTTTCCGACACTGCGGCTGTTTGGCTTGTGAACTTTGACGCATCTTCAGGTACTTTTGTGAAAAGTCACGCATCCATAGTTTTCTATGGTACAAGTTCTTGAAACCTTTTGAAAGTCATATTTTTAACTGTGTATGTTGGATTTTTGTCGTTGTGGTCTTGTTTAGTTTAGATAAAGATATTTTATTTTTCTAAACTGGTGTGGTGTCCTTTTGTAGTGTTTTCACTGTGTTACTGTGAGTGTTGGGATAAGCCTGTCTGCTCGTGCCAAGCTACCAAGGGGGTGAGCAGGGGTTATCTAAAGTGTGTATTCCCCTTACCCTGACTAGAAGCAAGGGTCCCTATTTGGACAAAGGTACCTACCTCTGCCAACTAGAAACCCCCATTTCTAACACCACCCTTTTGTGTAAATGTGTTTAATTCAGGTTGCTTGAGAGAAGGGTGAGAATGTAATACGTATCTTTCTTGCCTTTTTAATCTTTTTAGGTCTGGGCCTGGTGGAATTTTGTTTTGTCAAATGGCTTTGGGCGTGATTATGATGTGGTCTGTGTATTCCGACTCGTGCATATACCCCTGTTTACGCATGGTTTCAAATGGCAAGTTAAAAGATATTTAACTTATCCGATAATTATCAGATGCATTAAAAACCTCAAGGCTTGCTAAATTTCAGTAGGAGCTTCCAAAATTTAATAGTGGAAAAGCCTACGGTAGTTACCGTATCATGTGGATTTTGGTGCGTTGAAAAACTAAATATGCATGGTATTGCTTTTAAACTCATGATAGATGTTGTTTATCGGACCTGATAAATAACGTACCCTGTGGTATTGTTATTTATCAGGGGCGCTAAATAGCGCCTACAATCATAATCAGGGCTTTTGAGTCTAATTCCTGCTGTAGTTATCTGTTTGGGGCAGTGCTTTTTACTGTTCATTAACTGCCTGGGTCAATGCTGTTCCATTCCAGGTATCATCACACGAAGCCGTCCTGCCAGGCCATAATCTGTTGTCTCAGTTGGATGTGTTCCTGACAAAATCAATTCTGCTCTACTCTGTTCCTACAGGTAGCACTATGTGTAATAGAAACACCCAAAACCATACCGGAAAACCTAAATTTACCACTGCTGCTCTGGGCGATGAGGTCTGATTTACACTCTAAAGCATGACATAGCAATGGTACATATTTTGTGAAATGTGTGCATTTTCACTTGAATATTTGTGGTTATCATTGTGTGTGTAGAAAATTGCATATTATAATATTGGGAGTTGTTGAACATCATTGCTAATTGTCACCTTGGCCATAGTGTGGCATAGACATCTGTCTGTTGCCTGTACTTATGGGATTGTTCCATCGTACTCCTGCTTGGTATAGTTTTGTTTTTTCATTCATTTTTAGTCACTATTTAATTGTATGTGTGAAGCAATGTCTGTATTGTACTTGATGGATGTTAGAATGAACTATCCTGCCATCAGGCAATGCAGAAATGGGCTTCTGATTTCTGGGTTTATCCAAATAGGGGTTCAATCTCCTCGAAGTGATCATCCTCACCTAATGGAGTTAATATTTTGATTCTTGTAGGAGCTTGTTTGATTTGGATGTATTCATGGGGTGGTGTGTCTGAGGATTCACCTCTGTGTCATTATCGCGAGTACGTTGCGGCTCAGGACCTGTTTTTGCCAGGGCTCATGTGTGCTGCGTCTTGGTCGCTATTAGGCCCCTTACCTGATCAAGGCAAATTTACTGGGGAGCCACAAGAACCTCCAAGTCATTTTAAACACTGTTCAACAAGGCAAGTGGAAGGTGAATTTAGCATGCTAAATGTATCCTAACATGAACCTGGCTGTTACTAGCTAGTGACTCAAACACCCATAATCCAAAGGGGATGGATGGATGGATATATGGATAGATAGATAGATAGATAGATAGATAGATAGATAGATAGATAGATAGATAGATAGATAGACAAGCATACAGTGAAAACACAGGAAAATAGACAGCTATTTTGGTGATGGACCAATAGATGAGTTGTTCAGTCGATTGATAGGTTATTACTAAAGTATGACTGTTCGCCACTTTCTCAGTAACGTGAAGTGTATCTGCAAGCTCATTGCCCTAGGGACAAGCAGAAGACATGAATCACATTAACAGAATTTTATAGATGAACACAGTTTCTTGGAGATAAAGAATATCTACTGGTACTGTTTAACCGTTTGTGAACTCACAAACCCATTATTTTAGGAATGTAAAAAGTGTGCAAATGAATAAGGAATCAGTGTCCTGGTGCTTGAGATCCTAAAAACCAAAATTAGGCAATCCAATTGACCGTATTTCTGAAATAAATGTGAATGTGTAAAAGATAGATTCATTTGATAGTGTTCAGTGCTTGCCACCTGGAGGCAATGAACGCTTTTTAAAATGCAGTGAAAGGCTTAGATATATGAATATTTGTGTTCCACAAAGAAGTTACACAGTTGAACATTATTTACCCTCTAAGCACAAAATCTGCCAGACTAAAAGAAGACATATATTAGGGGAGAAAACAGAAAGCAGATGCAGGTTTTGTTGCAGTAAATTATTCAGGTGAGTTGAAACATAGTACTTAAGCTACATTCAGTGAAGCAGTAGCAATGACAAAAGAAGTTGTAATCCAGTGAACAATGTCATAATGGATATAATGTAAGGAGAGGAGAAGTGGAGATGCAGTGGTGAGAAGGAAAACACAAATATTTTTGTTGAAAATATGTCAGCATCCCAGTAGAATATTTCAACAGTAGGCCTGGGCGAACTTTTTATTACTCCTGTTAAATTCAAGGAATTTATTTGAATTATGCCAAATTCTGTGAATGTTGTTGCAGCGGAAGACATTTTCTGCCCGACCAATCACGTTGTCTGTATCTATCATAACTGTGGAGGGCAAGTTTCATACTTGACACTGAAAAGTGAATTTTGCACCACCCTTCACAAAAGTCCCCAAATTTGTTATCAAACATTAATCGTCCAACTGTGTTGTGCCATACTGCTTTCAAATTTACATTGTACAACCTATAGCCGACAATTCTTCGCCATATTTTACTTGCTCAATACAGCATCAACAGTTTGAACTGGTGGAGGATGGGCTACGGTGATTTCAGCTAACGTTTAGCCACAGGTGATCGCTTGCCCATCCCCCTGTAATGGAGTTGAATTGACCTGTGCGTTGAGCGGACCGGAGGAGATTACAGCAGGAGATTACAGCTGAGACTGGTGCGGTTTCTCCCCCACGTTCTGGAGTGCAGCAGCGAGTTAGGTGGCGGACACGACCGCAGTCGAGTTGGTTTGCGCGGCTCCGGTGTGTCAGGAGGCTGGTCGTGGGGCCGCATTTCCAGTGTGTTCGGCGTCTGGAGGAGGCTTTGCTGACTGCCGGAGTTTGATTTTGCTGTCGTCGCGGATTGGAGGCTGCGGCTGGAAGTTGGGGCTGAGTGCTGGGAGTCGGGCAGATTGATGGCTTGGTGAGAGAAAGGAGCAGAGGGAGGCCACGGACCAGCAGCTTCTTGGAAAATCTTACGCCTGCATTTGACTGGAAAAAGATCGTCTCGCTGCAAAGGTGAGCCAGCTGATCCCTGTTTTTGCAGGGGGCAGGAGAGGCACTGTCAATAGGGAAGTGCTGGCATCTGCTTGACTTTGCTGGGGAGCTGCGGTCTGGTTTTTGTTTTTCTATCTTTTTCCCCTGGATTTTTGTTTACTCAGGATAAACTGGGTGGGCACACTTTGATCTCAGGAAGCAGCTTGTTATTGGGATCAATTAAGTCACTCGAGCTTGGGTAAAGAATGAACTGCATTTGGTGCTTGTGTGCAAATCTGCCAGGCCTCTACTGATCACCACGCACCTTATTGGACTAAGTGCCAGTCGGGCTGTCCCCGCTTGCCAGGTCCCACGTCTCAGTGAGAGCTTGGCACCTGTTCTTGGTTTTAAAATCCATCTTGGCTCTGGGCCTTAGGAAAAAACTCTAGTCATTTTAATGATGAATCGCAATCTGAATATAAGGCTGGGCTTGGAGGGCTGCTAAAAGCACGATAGCCAGGAGAGGTTCCCAGATACAGAGGAAAAAATAAAGATGGGAAAACATTTAAAACAATTAAGCCTAACGGCTAAAGTGGACTCTGCAGCAGGACTTAAAGCCAAAACACGATTGGCTCAATCAAAAGTTCTATCAGCTGCAGCTAAAACCAAGTATAATTTAAAGCGATCCAGCATAAATTCTAGCTTTGAAAGCTCGGAAGAAGATCTGCCAGAACTCCAGCAGGATTTGAGAGTGAAAGATCTAGGTGCAGAAAAGGCATGGGGGGAAGGCCCGGAAGAGCAAATATGATCTGAGGCTGAGCAGGTTTTTAATGCAATTCCCGACGCAAGTGAGGAAGGTTTAAAAAAGTCAAAGATTTCCCGTTATTTGTGAATGGAAAAGCATCTCAATCTATACCGGCAAAAGTGCCAGTAAAGCCGCAAGAACTTCTGGAGGCGTCAAAGGAGGATCCATTAGCCAGTCCTATTTTAAATCCGCAATTACCTCCATGTCATCCAATTATTCCAGAAGAAAAGGTGTTAAAGGCTTCCCTTCTTAAGGTAAAGAGTAACCTGTTGGATTCTCAGCCCCAGCTCCAGGTAGCATTACAAGACTTAAGTCTACCACAACAAGCAATATAGTGTCAGTCAGTCGCAGGCCCAGCCTCAGTCGCCAGTAAAAGGAGGATCAGAAATTCTAGGACCGCAAGTCGACAACCGGAAGGAAAAGGAGAAAACTCAATATAATTCACAGGAACAACTTCCAGGAAAAGATAGTATTCGTCAAATGGATATAAAGGACATGTTGAATCTCATCTTAGAAGAGATAAGAGAGATGAAGATATCTCAAATGAACGAAATAGCCTTCTTGCATCAGCGCCTCAGAAAAATTGAGGAAGCAGTGGCCGGGTTTCCAGTTAGAATACAAGAAGCAGAGTCTAGGATTGCACATTTGGAAGATCAAATAACCATGATGCAGCAGAGAGCGAGCGAAGCCAAAAAGGAAAAAGTCGCCCTAGAGAATAAGCTTGAGGAACTCGAAAATCATTCCCGGCGTGCAAATTTACGTATAGTTGGGGTGCCAGAGGGGATGGAAGGGTCTCAAACACTTCAATGGATCGAGTCTTTTATCAAGAAAAATGTTTTGCCTGGACCTCACCATAATAAGGGCTCATCGAGTCCCCGCTCACCCGTTACCAAATTCAAAGTTTGCACGCACAATTTTGATTAACTTTGCAGACTTTCGTATCAAAGAAAAGATTCTAACCAAGGCAATCCAGCAGAGGCAATTTGTGATTAACGATCTCTCTAGCTGTCGGATTTTTGCTGATATGTCAGTAGCAGCTGCACGCAGGCGTAAAGAGTTTGTCAAAATGCTCTATCTTTTTAAGGCTCAGGGCGCGCAGGCCTCAATAGCTCAGCAATCAAGCTTTGAGTATTAGTAAAAGGCAAATCTCACATGTTCACTAACAAAGAGGACGCTCAGGATCTGTTGAGCGAAATCTCATCTGTAAGGTAGAATAGAATAGAAGGTCAGATTGCTATGCAGGTTATGTAAGACAGGGGGAGGGGGTGGGCGGGTCACCTAGGGTGCAGTACCAGGGCACCCCACAGAGCACTAGTGGTGGTTGTGATGTGGCTTGCGGGCTCTGCCACATCTTCTGGGAAGGGGTGGATGGGTCTAAGGGAGGGTGTTGGGGGGTGTATCCTATGAAAAAAAAGCAGAAGCACAGTGGTAAGGTAGAAGGAAAACAGGGTCCTGAATTAAGTATTACGATTTTAAGGGTTAAATCATAGAGATGGGTAGTAAATGTCGAATTATCTCGGTCAATGTCAATGGAATTTTGAACAAACAAAAATATGGAGGGTTAATAAGATGGTTGGCCTCATTTGCACCACAGGTTCTTTTTCTACAGGAAACGCATTTCAAATCAAATTCACCAAAACTATTTGTTCCAAGAGCTTTTTCGAAAGTGTTCTTTGCGTCGGCAGGGTTGGCAATGAGAAGGGTGGTTATATATTTCGGCAGGGGTTTAGACTGGGAGTTTCTTCAAGTTCAGAGGGATCCTCACGGACGATGTTTATGGGTCATGGTTAATTTGAATGGGGCTACGCTAAATTTTGTTAACTATTATGGCCCAATTGGGGAAGATCCCTCATCCATGATAAAGATTAATGAATTATTTCGAGGGTCTTCAGGGCAGATTATTTTGGGGGAGATTTAATTTTATTCAAGATTTGATGAAGGATACTTCCAATAAAAATAAGAAACAATTAAAACCTAAGACTAAAAAAATTCTAGATACGATAATACAAAACTATCAGCTAATCGATCCGTGGAGAAAAGTCCATCAGGAAGTATTTGAATATATTTGTTATTCCCGTCAATTTCGAATGGCTTCTCGCACTGATTTCTTTCTAATTTCTCGTTCCCTGAAACATACTGGCGCAGAAATAGGGTCCAACTCTTTTTTAGACCATTCCTTGGTTAAATTAGATGTAGAAATCGAAGGGGAGAGAATGACAAGATCCAGGTGGCAGATGGATCGACTCCTCCTCTCAAATCAACAATTTGTTGCAGATACAAGGGAATGGATACAGGAGTTTTTTAGGGTCAATGAGGGAACAGCTGGAGTTTCTTCAGTATGGGGAGGCTTTAAGGCGTCAGTCCGTGGGCAAATGATTGCTTTTATAGCCCATCAATCTAGTAAACGAAGAAATCATGTAGCCCAACTCCAACGGGCAGTTGATATTGCCCTTATGCAGAAGAATGCCTCTCTGCGGGGTGAGGGGCAAGTTGTAAGTCAGCTTGAAAAAGCAAAAAAATAATTAAGAGACTTCCTTTGTGCTGGAAGAAATCAATAGCTCTAGGACATTCTTACAGCGAACATATGAAGAAAGCCAAATGGTTGGCAAATTGCTAGACTGGTCAACCAAGGTTAAACAGGAAGCAGCCTTAATCACCGAGGTTATAGACCCCAGAACTAGAGCTACGGTGACGGATAAGGAAAGGATTGCCCAAGTATTTGTGGAGCATTATGACCAGCTTTATGCTACTAAGTACGGGGTTAGTCAAGAGGCAATACAGCACTATTTTGAGGGTGTGAATCTCCCGCTCCCGTCAATTACCCAGGTCGAGAAACTTCAACATGATATATCAGGAGTAGAAATCATGGCAGTCCTGGATACAATGGCGGGTGCAAAAGCTTGCGGGAATGATGGGGTACCAACTGAATTTTATAAGGTTTTTTCTAAGGAATTAACAGCCTTTTTGATAAAGCTCTTTAATTATGTAAAGGCAGGGGGCTGTATTCTCTCTACTTTTAAAGAATCCATTATTGTGAGCTTCGTGAAAAAAGGGAAAAATCTGAAGGATATAAATTCTTACAGGCCGATTAGTCTACTTAACACAGACTATAAAATGTTAATGAAAATCTGGGCACAGCGTTTTATTCCTTTAGCACAAGAAGTGATCCATAGAGACCAGACAGGGTTTATTGCAGGGAGGTTAATGTCGACCAATCACAGGGTTTTTAGTTCAGGCTCTCGATTTTTTAATAGTAACCAAACCCTGCCCTTGTCATGATGGTAGACGCAGAAAAAGCGTTTGATCTGGTTAATTGGAATGCACTTTTTTACAGGCTGGGTAGGTATGGGGTTCCCCCCCAGGTCATTAAAATGCTGTGGAATATTTATCAGGGGGCACAGGCTCAGGTTTATATTAATACTAACTTAGCAGGGACTATAAATGTGAACCGGGGGACCAGACAAGGGTGCCCGTTATCACCTGTCTTGTTCACCTTTTTTATTGAACCCTTGGCCACCAAAATTCGAAACAATTTGATAATTAAAACTCCAATAGTGGGTATGGCAAAATTAAAGTTGTTTGCGGACGACATCATTCTTTATCTTAAACCTGAGAGCCAGAACATTGAGCAGGTATTAGCAGAATTTGCACAGTTTCCACACATTGGGGGCTACAAAATCAACCAAAATAAGACTGAGATCCTAATTATGAATACGGAGAGTGATTTCCTTCCTGAAACCCTTAGACAACAAGCCCGCAATGCCGATCCAATTCTTTATCTTGGGATTTATGTCTCCAATCAATATGAGGACTTATATAAATTAATTTATGAAGCCATGCGGAATAAGGTAAAAAAAACTGCTAGATGATTGGTCATTATTACCCCTCACTTTGATAGGCCATGTCGCCCTTATAAAAATTTCAATCCTGCCTCTGTTGGTTTTCCTCTTTACAAATATACCTATAAAGATTAACAACATCTATTTTAAAGAATTAGAAACAATCTTCAGAAAATTTATCTGAAGTAAGAGGGCACCCAGGGTCAAACTTTCGGTGCTTCAATTGGATATTAACCAGGGGGGGCTTGCACTCCCTCAAATTAAGACCTACTATGAAGCTGCTATTTTAGGCTTGACAGTTTGTTTAATCGATTTGAAAGGATCAGTAGATAATTATTTTGGGGATAAAATGCTGCAAGAAATTGGCTCACAGATCCCAATATTTTAAAGAACAGCAAAACTCCCTAAAAAAACTAGGTATAAGACTCTCCAGGAATATTCATATAGATTACAGATTTTTTATAAGCAAGCAGGTGTTACAGGGATTCACTATTTAAAATTAGGTGAAAGCAAAAGTCTGGGGGGCCGATTCCGATTCGGGCCGGAAATCTCTCCGACCGAGCCGGACCCGGAGAGATTTCCGACCGAATCGGACCCGTGCAGCCCGACCGAACGAGTACGATGCGCACGTATGCCATCGGACTCGATTCAGTCGGACTCCCATTGAAGTCAATGGGAGCCTGTCGTACTAACGCGTACGCGGCTCCCATTGACTCAATGGGTGCGAGGCGGACAAGGGCGCCCCTACAGCGTGTACGCGGCGAGCGACTCGCGCCGTACACGCACAGGTAGGGGGACCCATGGGTCCCCCTGTGTGTGACTCGCACGGCTACACGTACAGGGGTCCGACACGGACCCCCAAAGTATGGCTCCGACTGCTCTTCGAGCCGGACGGCGCGTGTCGGTCGGACTCGCTCGCGGCGCGCATCGTACTCTACCCGGCCGGGGAACGTCTCCATTGCGCGGTGCGAGTCGTGTCCGAGCGAGTCGGTCGGTGCGGTTAGACCCGGGAACGAGTCGGTCGGAGCGGTCGGGACGCCCGGACGAGTCGGTCGGCGATTTCGCATCATTCTCGCTCGCCCGGACGCGCGTACGAATCGTTTGGGAAATAGGGCTCCGAATCGGATCCGGTTAAGCCGAATCCGATTCGGAGCCCTACCGGCCGAGATCGGAATCGGCCCCTGGGTCTACAAATTTTGATTAGCCATCTGAATAGTTGGAATAAGTGTGGCCTTAAAGAGTTGGGGCATTTTATTATAGGAAATAGAGTGATTACCTGGCAAAAGGTTCTAAATAGAAGTGGTGATAGCTGCAAGCCTCGCTTTTTTGAATATATACAGATTGTTTATTTTTTAAATAGATTTAATCTCCCTTCAAGTATCAGTCCCACTAAATTTGTGACTGCCTTACTGAGAGCAAAGTTAAGAGGGGTGGGAAATTGGTACTGTCTTTTATGCTCCCAGCAAGATTCAATGTTGGTTAAAAAACTTCTGGGAAAAGTCACTCAGGAGACTCAATGTACGCTTTCAGATCGGGATTGGCAGGCCATTTCACAGTTGGGCAGCAATGCCTTAAGAGCTGCTAGTTTTAAAAGAATGGCCTTTTTGTCTCGATGGATGGCTTAGTATACTCCGAAAGCACTCCATGAAATCTATCCAGAAGTGGAAAATAGATGCTTCTGTTGCCAGGCAGAAGGGAGGGCTAGGCTAGTACAATTTTGGGAAAGGATCTTCTTAGCCGTTAGCCAGGGGATCCAGAAGAGGCTTGTTCCCGAAGTCGACGTAGCCCTCTTTGGAATTATTAGACAAAGGGGGATCTTAGCAATGTCAAAAGGTGAGGAGACATTTATAGCTATCACTTCCCTTGTAGCACGTTCCTTGATACTACAGAATTGGAGATCTGCAAAAATACCTACTTATGCGGGGTGGTTGAATAAGATGAAACGCATAAGGAAGTTCGAAGAAGCATATGCAAATAGAGTAGGTGCTATTAAAAAGTTTAATGCTGTTTGGAAACACATGGCAAAGATAGAAAATACGGTGGAAGAAGAACCCTATACTTAACTACAACCATTGCGTAAGATGCAAGGGGGGTTCTAACACAGAAAAACTTTAAAAAGGGGAAAGGAGATTAAATACATTTTTAAAAAAAAGATTTCTGCGAAAAAGAATGCACTTTCATAGAGTACATTAGGATGAGTAACTAAGGTTGATGAAGGAAATTTGCACTGGATGCACTTAAGTACTTTAGCACTGCACTTTTATACTAAGCTGGGGTATGCATTTTGGAATTTTATACAATTTGTATTTAATCTCGTCTTTGTTGGAATATGCCATTATGCATTTTATAGTAGCTATTTTATCCAATTGTTTCTGAATTCCGATCAAACTGTGTCTTAATATGCCCTGTTTTTATCGATTGTTGTTTTCTCTCTTAATGCTTCTGCTAATAAAAATGTATTTTTTTTTTTTAAAAGGATATAATGTAAGGAGAGGAGAAGTGGAGATGTAGTGGTTAGAAGGAAAACACAAATATTTTTGTTGAAAATATGTCAGCATCACATTAGAATATTTCAACAGTAGGCCTGGGCGAACTTTTTATTACTCCTGTTAAATTCAAGGAATTTATTTGAATTATGCCAAATTCTGTGAATGTTGTTGCAGCGGGAGACATTTTCTGCCCGACCAATCACGTTGCCTGTATCTATCATAACTGTGGAGGGCAAGTTTTATACTTGACACTGAAAAGTGAATTTTGCACCACTCTTCACAAAAGTCCCCAAATTTGTTATCAAACATTAATCGTCCAACTGTTTTGTGCCATACTGCTTTCAAATATACATTGTACAACCTATAGCCGACAATTCTTCGCCATATTTTACTTGCTCAATACAGCATCAACAGTTTGTAACGGAATTTCTAGGATTTGGCGCACCAAATATGGATTAGCCATCTAATAACGTGAGAAACAGACGGTGCAGAGCCAAAATATCGATGTAAAAATATCGATTTGCACAAATATCGAGGTAAAAATATCGTGGGTCAGAAATATCGACAGAAAAAATATCGTGGTCAAGAAGATCGATTTTTAGGTAAGTAATACCGATTGAAAAAATATCGAAGTGTTAAATATCATTTGTAAAAATATAGGGGGCCATTAGGATGGCGGGCGGATCGCTCAAGCCGGGCCGGCGGTAGCCACCGCTGGCCCGGCGGGGGCGATCCGCCCGCCATCCATGCCAGATTGACCCCCCGCCATATTAGTATGGCTGGGGGATCCGCGGCGGACGGAAAGACCGTCCGCCGCTTTTCCGCCGGTCGACTCGTCGACCGGGCGGAAAAGGGGCATAATATGGTGGCGGTGTCTGCAAGACACCACCATCCATATTATGATGCTGGCAGTGATCAGCCTTTCCATGGCGGTGTTGCCGCCGTGGAAAGGCATGCAGTTTTTGCTGTTGGGGGCCCGTTGCGGCCCCCCAGAGTGTTGGGAGGGTGGGGGATGCACATGGGGGTCATTGCAATGAACTACGTGGCAGGCACCACGTGGTGCCTGTAGTGCATGGCAATGCTGTGCACAGTCCTTTTACATTGCGAGTGGGTCTGCAGCCAGCAGATCCACCCGCAATGTAAAAGGCCCAGGATGCGCCTGCCAGTGTGGCGGGCGCTATCCAACATTTTCCCTACTGTTGTATTTATTGTGTTGCAAAAGTATGTTTTATTTTTGTTTTGATAGTTTAAAGTTTTAATTAATTATAGAATGTTTTATTTTATTTTAAAAAATTGATATATGTATATATTTTATTTTTATATAATTTAAAAAGTTTATAAATTAAATAAAGATAATAGTTAATAAATTATATTTAAGTAAATATATGTATACATTTTTATGTTCGTGCGTTTATATTTTTTTAATTAAGTTTATTTGTTATATTTAGTTAAAATATATATTAAATGTAATTTTTTTATTTATTTTTTAGTTTAGAAAGCTTTATTGAAATTAATAAACATAGTAAAACATCATTACAGAGTCATATGTCAATAAATGGAGACAAGATGATATTAAATATAACATAAATGCAAATTATTCCCAAAGGGAAATAAAAACTATACATTGAAAAATATGAGCCTTTTTAAAAAAAAATTCAAAAGGGATTGGGAAAAGAAAGAAGAGAGAGAGGAGGGGGAGGAAGGAGGGGGAGGCATGAAATGCATATTTAATGATGTATACTTCTATAAATAGTTAGAACTAGAAAAGTACTAAAGATAACATTGGGTACTTTAAAAAGGGGGAAGGGTAACTCAGGGCGTATGTCTAGAAAGGAAATCGGTTAGAGGTGACCATAACAAATCCTTTTTAATTAATAAAGGCATTGAGGTGGCATAGGAACGATCAAGGGGCCGATTCCGATCTCGGCCGGAAATCTCTCCGACCGAGCCGGACCCGGAGAGAATTCCGACCGAATCGGACCCTAGCAGTCCGACCGGACGAGTACGATGCATTTGCATGCTATCGGACTCGATTCGGTCGTACTCCCATTGAAGTCAATGGGAGCCGGTCGTACAACGCGTACGCGGGCTCCCATTGACTCAATGGGTGCGAGGCGGACAAGGGTGCCCCCTACAGCATGTATGCGGTGAAGCGACTCGCGCCGTACACGCACAGGTAAGGGGGACCCATGGGTCCCCCCTGTGTGCGACTCACGCGGCTACGCGTACAGGGGGGTCTGATGCGGACCCCCAAAGTCCGGCTCCGACAGCTTTTTCGAGCCAGACGGCGCGAGTCGGTCGGACTGCTCGCGGCGCGCATCGTACTTACCCGGCCGGGAAACGTCTCCATAGCGCTGTGCGAGTCGTGTCCATGCGAGTCGGTCGGAGCGGGTTGAAGCCGCGTACGAGTCGGTCGGCGATTTCGCGGGTGCTTGCATCGTACTCGCTCGGCCGGACCCGCGTACGATTCGGTCGGGAAACAGGGCTCCGAATCGGATCCGGTAAATCCGAATCCGATTCAGAGCACTACCGGCCGAGATCGGAATCGGCCCCCAAGTCTATGATGATGACAAAGCAAGTTCCACCAGGCTTGATACGAAATTTTTGAGGTATCCTTCCAGTTGGAGGTGATAATCTGAAAAGAAATTGCTATATAGAGGTCTATAAAATTACGCACATAACATGTAACATTCCATAAAGGTGAGGACCCTCCCAAAATATATGTACAATCTCAAAAGGAAAATTTGTGGATAGGATGTCATTAAGTTTAGACCATATACAAGACATAAGGATTTAACCATCTGGCAATGAAAAAACATATGGAAAAAGTCACTATTCTCACAAGAACAAGACCAGCATTTTTTGGACTCTAGTAACCTGAATTTATGCAAATCAGAGGGAGTGAAAAAAAGTCTGTTGTAAAAAAAGTATAGAGTCTGCATGGTGCTGGCGGATCTTGAAGAGGTGTGTATTTTGGACCAGATAGTATCCCAAGTCTGAAAAGAAAACACTTGAGCTAAATCTTTCTCTCATAGGAGTTCTAATTTAGACTTAGATCTTTCTACAGAAGGACGGGAAAGTAATTTGTAAATGGTAGCAGCTTTGAGTGTGGTAGAGAGGTCAAGTATGGGGTGGGGTGCTTGAGTAGGAGGGCAACCTTGAGAAAGAATATGAATCAGAGAGGCCTTCAGTAAGGGATATTGAATAGAATGTGTGTTGGAAATGTCAAATGAATCACGAATGTCTAAAACATCTCTTGGGATCTTATCCTTCAATAAGTGATCAAAAGTGAGAATACCTTTATCAATCCATTCCTTCCAAAAAGCGCTCTATTGTTAATCTTTAAGAATTTGTTATACCAGATTGGAGTTTGGGAAAAATAATCTTCAGAGGAGAGGTGGGAACGAAGTAAGGAAAGGGCTAGGGCTTTGGAATGATTAAATATTGGGGTGGAGAAGCGTTTCGGGGGTTGAGACAAGCGAATAGCTGTGAAAAATGAGAAAGGTAAGAGTTGCGTGTGTTCTACTGAACTCCAGGCCGTTAAGGGAGAAGAAGAGGAGTCCGTTAAAAAGGGCCATATTTGTTTCAACGTAAAGGCACAGTGATAACGGTTAATATTAGGAAAGTTGACTCCACCTAAATCTTTAGATTGTTGTAAGCGAGAGAGAGAAATCCTAGCTTTGCGCTTATTCCATAAGAATTTTGTTAGAGAACGATTAATGGAACTAAAAAAGGAGAGCGGAAGGGAAACTGGTAGCATTGAAAGATAAAAATTAATAGTAGGAAGAAGCATCATTTTAATAGTGGCTAGTCTCCCCCACCAGGATAACAAAAGAGGGGACCAACCCTCAATGAGAATGGAGATTTTTTAAAGTATTTCCGCATGATTGATTTTAATAGTTTCCTGATAGTATTGGCGTAGAGGACCTCTAAACATTTGATATATCTGGGATTCCATTCAAAAGCCTGAACCATGAAACATATGAGGAAGACAGGAATTTGTTTAAAGGTAAAACTTCAGATTTGTCAATATTCAATTTGTAACCTGAGACTAAGGAGTATTCTTGTAATAAAGAGAAAAGAGAAGGTAAAGAAATGGACGGATAGAGATGTAAAGTAAAATATCGTCTGCATAAGCAGTAAACTTAATGTCAATATTTTGAAATTGGAAGCCTGTGTAGAGTGGCGAACGTCTAATTTTTTCCAAGAAGGGCTCTAAAGCAAGAATAAAAAGAAGTGGAGAAAGGGGACATCCTTGTCTAGTGCCTCTACGTAGAGGAAAGTATTTAGATTGGCAGCCATTTACCCAAATAGAAGTAGAGGGAGCTGAATATAATAATTGAATATATCAGATAATAGGGGGGCTAAAACGGTGCCAACTTAACGCACCAAACATAAAATCCCAGCTTACCCTATCAAATGCTTTTTCAGCGTCCAGTGTGATGGCAGCCACCGGTGAATCCATTTTAGAAGCAAGATGAATAATGTTAAGTAAAGTTCTTGAATTGTCTGTAATTGATCTACCTTTGACAAACCCAGATTGATAAATGTTAATGAGGTCAGGTATAATTTTGTTAATGCGGAGGGCGAGTATTTTAGCAAAGATTTTGCAGTCGGTATTGATTAGGGAGATGGGCCTGTCATTTTTGCAAAAGGAGGGATCTTTGTCCTTTTTAGGGATTAAGCATAACATTGCTTGAGTGAAGGATCCCTTTGACTCCCCGTTGCTAAAAAAATGATTGATCAATGAGAATAACTGGGGTATTAAAAGTTTTTTAAAGTGAAGGAAGAATCGAACAGTGAAGCCGTCCGGACCGGGTGTTTTATCTTTGGGTAGGAGATTAATAGCATTAATGATTTCGTTTTCTAGGATAGGAACATCAAGGGATGTAAGATCTACAAAATTATCAGGGGGTTTAGGGATGGTTTGAAAAAAGAGTCAATTTGTGCAGAGGAGGGGGTAGATTCTGGAGTATAGAGGGAAGTGTAATATTGGACAAAACAATCTAGAATTTTAACATCTGTGGTGTGCCGAATTCCTGAATTGTCTGGTGATAGCTACAATCTTGGATTTCTGTTTTTTGATTTTAAGGTAGTTGGCGAGAGATTTGCCTGCTTTATTCCGCCCACCATACATTTTTGCGTTAAATTTAAGGAGATTATTGCAAGCGGAATCCCAGGAGTGTTTGTTATATTGCATTTTTGCTTTGCTAAGGGAGGATAGGGTATCCATGGAATTAGTGGTGAAATATAGATGTTCAAGAGTTTTGATTTGCTTGAGGATGAGGGAAGAATCTAGGATAGCCTTCTTTTTCTTCCGAGATACGAAATCAATAATGAAACCTCTAGCAGTGGCCTTGAAGGCATCCCAAATAAAATGAAATTGAGAGGTAGAGGGAAGATTGTTGCGCAAAGAATTCTTCTATAAAAGCGTAAACTGCTCAATAAACTGGGAATCTAAGAGAAGAGTTATTAAAGCGCCAGCGACAAGATGTAGGGGAAGGTGAAGGGAAGTCCATATCTAAAATGACAGGGGCGTGATCTGAGATAAGAATAAAGCCAATTTCTGAGTTTGTCATAAATTGTAGGGCATGTTGAGGAGAAAAATGTAGTCAATAATGGGAATGAGATTTGTGAACGGGGAAAAAAAGGAAAATTCCAATGTGTCAGGATGGGAGGTTCTCCATGTGTCTATTAGACCTCTAGAAGTAATGGCTTTATGAAAAGTTTTCTGCATCTTATTGGGGATATATTTGGCTTGTGATTTCCGATCAAGAAAGGGGTCCATGAGTTGAATACAGTCTCCGCCCACAATCAAATCATCTACAGCATGCGAGGAGAGAAGAGTGGAAAAATCGTTCCAAAAATGTAAATCAATGCCAGTTGGACCATAAATGTTGCAAAAGGAAAGCTGGGTATTGTTAACAATAGTATTTAAAAACAACCATCTACCATTATCATCATGAAACTCATTTTGTAACTGAACATTTAGAGACTTGTGAAACAAAATAACAACACCATTTTTGTTATTCACTGCCGGAGAACAAAACACATCTCCTACCCATTGTTTACGCAGTGAAGACAAGTCCTGCGCTTTAAGGTGTGTTTCTTGAAGCAATGCAACATGACATTTTAATCTCGCTAAATGAGATAAAACTCGCTGCTTTTTGACAGGATTGCGAATACCTTTAACATTCCATGAGATGACACGAAAACCAATCATCAGTAAATATTAAATAATGATAAGCATGAAAATACAACAAAGGCAAGAGAAGGTAGAGGGAGAGGATATAAATACCATAAGAAGATGAGAGAAGGGAAATAATAGAGGACATGAAAAAGAAGAAAACATTTTTTTTTTTTTGCAATGTAGCCATAACAAGATAGGAATGAGTGAGCAGTAAAGTACCATAAACAGAAGTTGGAAAAATAAAGATATAGACAAAAATGGAGTAGGAAGAAGTGGAAGGGAAGAGGGATAAATGGAAAAAGGAAGGGGAAGAGAAGAAAGGGAAGAGGGGAGAACAGTCGCCTGAAAGGAGATAGGAAGGAAGAGATGACAGAAAGCCGAATGGCTTTAGCCATGTTGATCAAAAAAACAAAGAACATTAATGAGGGAGGGGGGACGGCAAAAAACAAAACAGCCACCTCCACAAGGAGAAACACCGAGAGGGAACAAGCCTATTATACATTAGCAAGAGAAAGAGGAGGGAGAAAAGAAAAACTCCAAGAACATAATAGTAGACGAATGAAACAAAGAGGAAGGGAACTTACCAGACATTAGGGAACAAAGCAACGGAGTGAGTCAAACATTAGAAACAAATAAGTGATGCAGACTGGAATCTTCAACAATAAATCAGCACAGGGTGGACCTAAAAGACATAAGTGAAAACCAGACAAGAGAACTATTAACGTTGACGTACAACATTAGCAAATCTTAAGGAATACTAAAAAGCAAAAAGGAGAACAAGTAACAAGACAATCAATGTTTACTAAGTTCCATAAGCTCTCCTCTATGAATATGAATGAACTTTCGAAGGTCAGCTGGTCTTCAAAAGAAAATGTTCTGTCCTTATAAGTCACTTTGAAAAAGCAGAGATGTATAAGGCCATAACGAGCATTCATGGATTTCAAGGCTGGTCTAAGATCGAGGAATTCCTTGCGTCTGTTGGCTGTTGGTTTGGATACATCCTGACTGGAAAAAACTTTATGACCAGACCAGAGCATCTGCTTGTGTTGCTTGGCAGCATTGAGGATTGCCATAAGGTCGGAATATAGCAGGAAGTAGGCGATGATACCTCTTGGTTTGGTGGGAGAAGAGGCACTCTGAGGTCCTAATCTATGCGCTCTTTGGATATTAAAATCCATTGATTTTGGGAGACCAACGATCTGCAGAACTTGAGTTTTTAAGAAGGAGATCATGTCCGAACCTTCCGAACCTTCTGGAACTCCATAAATGCGTAAATTATTACGGCGATTACGATTTTCTAAATCCTCTGTAGTCTTTTTAAGCTGGGCAACTTCTTTGGTGAGGCTGTCAACTTTGGCTATAACATCCTGTGCGTCGCTTATCCTTTGCTCGACATCAGAGAGTCTCAAATCAAGGCCGGACCATTTCTCCTCAATTCTTTGGAGAGTAGCGGAGGTATCTGACATAAAAGGGCGAATGAGGCGTAGTTCATCCATAATGTCCTCTAACGTGAGGGGAAGAGGTGATTTGGATGGGGAGGAAGGATCTTTCTTAAGTCGTTTACTGGTGATGGCTACTGAGTCTTTACGACCTCCAGAAGAAATTCCTGCAGCTCCCTGAGATTTGCCAGAGTACATGTGATCCATGATGGAGAAAAAAATTAAGGCGGAGCCAAAAATACCACTAGTGAAGGCGAGGAGGAGACCGCAAAGTCGCAATAAATATAGTCAATGAGAGACAAAGCAATAGAGCGCAGATCCAACAACCTGAACAAATGTTGTAAAAAGGAGGACCTCTAAATAGAGATGAAAGCCACTGCGTGACGGATATAAGCGAGTAAAGCAGCCAACAAGCGCGTCACCAATTTGTCTTGTAGCAGGAAGCCTCAAAAGAAGTTCGTCAGCTGACAGAAATGGTAGCCAAAAAAAAAGAAAAAATACTACTGCCTTAATATTGAAGAGTAATAGTTCCAGTCATTAGCAAAGACATCTGTGGAACATTAGTAGGCTGGTCCTTGTAGTGCTAATGATAAATGCTGGGAATAAGGCAGTAACAGGTAATTCAGAAAAGAATGCGGTGAGAAAAGCTTCATTTCGGCCGTTTGCGATCTCACTACGAGATTACACAAAATGGCAGCCGTTAGTAATGAGGCACTGAGGCGCGCACGGAAAAGAAGAGAAAAGAGGGTCTAACCGGTCATTTTTTTTCCTCGGGAAACGTGCCACAGCGATCCCAGCAGTTTCCGACGCACGGACACCCCTCTGTGGATGACAGCGTTGCGGGAGGGATATCCCTTTGATTTGAAGAGTAGCTCGGCACTGCAGAGCTCCTTAGGTAGCGGCCATCTTGCCGCCGCCGCCGTGCGCTCGATTTCAATGTAATTTGTTTTGTTAAAAATAATAATATTTAATATATTTTATTTAAGTTATATATATTTTTAAGTCGATATTTTTTACATCTATATTTTTTACTTCGATATTTTTGATTCGATATTATTGTACTTACCTGTTTAAGTATAGGGAGTCGATATTTTTGTATTCTATATTTTTGAGTCGATATTTGTGTATGTCTATATTTATTACATCGATATTTAATCAGGAAACCACACCACTGGCCCACTCCAACGAATGATCGCTGCTCTCAGTCCCACCATTTATTTAACCAAAAAACTACATCACTATTTTCCAAAATGTTTCTATTTTCCTTGTGTATATTGACAATAAATAAATAAATGCTGTGGCTTGTTTGAATTCAGTGAATAGCCCGGAATTGTCTCAAACGATCAGGCATCAGACTCTACAGTACATCTCTATTCGGATCTGAGAAGTAAATAAATCTGTCTCATCCCTTATATGCACAATTCTTTCTCTGGCATTTATTAAGAATTACAAGGGTAATATTCTTCGACTTTTCCAGACGACACAAAAAGGGTTCCAGATGAAATTCAAATAATAATGGACGAAGGAGACACCCTGCTTTTGCTCAAAGAAATCGTAAACTCTCCAGATCTTTATTCCATCCAACTATTCTAGCCGGCCTGTAAAATAGAATGTGAATCTGATTCACAAGGTTGAGATCCCATTTTAACCAATGAAAACAATTTAGGGCCCAAAGACGCTGCCACACATTTTCTCAGCTTCGAACACGATCATCTCACCCTAGATCCCACCCTGTCCTTGCTGTTCTGTCAACAATGTTATTGCATATTAGCAAGGGCAGTGGTATCTCGACCCTGGATAAAACCGGTTAGCCAATATTTGGTGTGTTTTTTTTACCAACTTTATTGGGTTTTTATACAATACAGTACAGTGGGTGTAACCTACAGCACAGATATTTCTGACAATCACATTACAGGAATTTTGCGACGTGACCCAGTACTTACAAACGTAGGTGCATTTTGCCAACGCAATACGAATTTCAATAATACAACAACCAAAAAACAAACTGTGAGCCTGAGAAAAAAAGTGGGTGCCATGTGTTTTGCTGTAGTAATATGTAGTTTGCCTGCGAACTGTCCATGGCATAGATTGCTTGCAGTGGTACAGAAAGTGCAATGCTGTGATGCTGCCTTTGGTCATAGCCATGGGATGGGGGAATTGGCGAGGAGAAGAAGGGGGCCGGGGGTGCGGGCATGGGTTGATGGAGGTATACTCTAGGAACCCAATCGATATGGCCATGTGTGTGGTGTACTTTGTTAGTCTGGGGCAGAGTTGCTGTCTCCCGTGCCCTGGAAGGTGGGCAGCAGGTCGTCCCATGTGGGCGCAATGGGGTGTTTCTGCAACTCATACTTTTCCTTGTGGCGAAGTTCAGTGACTTCAACTGTGCCCCATTTAATGGTGACCGCCTGCCAACTTCCTGTACTGGGGAGCGCACTCACCTTCCAATACATTGTGATTATTGATTTTGCCATAAGCAACACCAAATCAATGAATCGAGTAGTGTAGTACCACCTGCTTCACAATACTTGTACAGGCCAAGGAGGCTGCTGGCTATGCCATCTATGTCCATTCAGCCGGTGACTCTGGCGTGGGCACTGGCGAACACCACTCAGAGGGTGCGCGTGGCAGAGCAACTTCAAAACATGTGTAACATTCCCGCCTCAGGAGCACCGCAGGGCGGGCAGCTGGGAGTTGTCACTGGGTAGGTTTTTTGTAGCTTAGCCGGGGTGAGGTATGTCCTGTGTAGAATGTTATGTTGTATGTATCGGAAGCGGGCATTATGGGAAGATTTTCACTGAGGCACTAGTATCTATGCTCATTCCTTGTGAGTCAATTCTCTGCCGATGTTGTTCTCCCAAACCCATCAGAGGCGTTTTAGTAGGTCCTCGGTTGTGTGAGCAAGGGACCTGGTAAGTCAGGTGATCAACCAATGGCCAGTACCCAGTGTGCAGCGTATGTGTCAGTGGGTGTCTACTATGCCCCAGAGCTGCTCCAGTTCTCTCCCAAGCTGTCAGTATGCCAGGAAGTAGCTCAACGGGAGTTCTGTGTGCTCTACCAGTTGGTCAAAGGACATGAGGGCCCCATCATGGAACAGGACACTTATGGTTCCCACCCCCTGCTGTTTCCCAGAGCTCCACTCCCTCCCAACCTTATTTTGGAGTGTTCTTTTACACCTGCATTGATGAGGCATGTTGGCCTATAGGAGCCTCATAATATGGGCCCTTATTCTTTTTGGAAGATAAGGATATCGGTCTCCCCCATGAAGGAGGAATTTTATTCTCATTTTGAAAGCCATTTATTATCTCCTGGGTAAAGTAAACAAGCTCTTTTGAACAAGTTGCATAGAAAAAAATCAATAATCAGAGCCCAGCCCCATCCATTGATACCCTCAAGCCTTTAGCAGATTTTGAAGCTCTAAAAATAACTGTTTGTGATCTAAAGGTAACATCACATGTTCCCAAAATTGCTATAAATAACCCACAAAACAAGTGACAAGCACAACAATAAGTTGACAATGCAAGTAAATGGATCAACTGAAACCAAGGGAGGCATCAGTCCCAAAATCATATCCAGTTAGTCTATGTCAGATGTATTCCACCTTTACAGGACTCCTAAAGTACCCCCTTTCCAAGGCTCCAGTAGTTTTGGGGTTTTAGTTTCAGAAGAGCAAAAAAGTTTGTTTCTGATAGATAATTTGCAACAGCATCTTGGAAATGGAATATCATTTGCCATAGGGGGCATTTAAGTTATATGGTGGCATGGCAGATATCTACATCCACTACAAAAAGAAATACTATCTACCAACCACAGTTTTATAGGGCATGCTTAAACATAGTTCAGCTGCCTTAATAGCAAATTGCCAACATAAGTCATAAAGACACATGGTTTACTCGTAGATTGAGCATCTCAAATTTTATGGAATGGAAGCCAGTATACCCTCTGAATTTTGTCATCCAGATCCCAGTCAGAGAGTCTTGAAAATGTGGACAATAAAGTCCCAGACATCACTGACTACAGTGGACTCTTGTATGGGTGAGAACTGGATATTGTTCCATTGAAACCGGTTTTCCAGATCCTCTAATTTTCAAATCACTACATTTGTTTCCTTGCTCCATCAGGCACTTATTATTCTAAGTAGAGATGTTCTCTATTGAACCAGATGAATGCTCCAACTCCACAATTGATCTAGCCAACGTATCCACCTGTTTCACCATATTATGGACTGTAGCTTGTCATTTTAAGTCTGCTGCCTTATCAGCCAACGGATTATTTCTCTTTTCCTTACTGCTATAAATTTCAGTGACTATGGGTTCTGATGCCAGTGTACCTTCCACCTCCTGTTTGGAACCATCAGATGCCAATACCTTATTGCATTTTGGTTACAGATAACCGTAAAACAATATGTAGGATTATCCCAATGAAAAGTGACCTCACCTTCCTCATCACCCTCTGTTCCTTTAGCATCGCCTTGTCTACATTGGTACTCCACATAGAAAGAGCCTGCTCCTCTGGCACACCGATGTCAGAATCCCTCTTGATGTGTCCTTAAAAAAAACAGTCATCTGTCTCTGTCACCGGTGCTTTTGACACAGTGGCCCCATTGATTTGTACCTTTTGAATAGTAACCTCAAGCCTATTGGCTTTTCTGTCCAGAGCGCAAGTCTGACCATCCTGATGATCAATGCACAAATTAATGTCTTCTGCTTCCATGAAGGGTCTATCCTTTGGGTATGTCCAATGCCCTTCATAGTCTCTAAAAGCTGGAGGTCATCAATCAATTAAGCCACAGGACTTGCATGTTTATTAAAGGTCAAAGGACAAAGGACGTCTGCCTCCCTGTAATGCTAGTGTACAGTCCCCTAGAAGCAACATCAACTAGAATACCCACCATTATCTTGATTGATGTCAGGACCTGCTGTTGACAGCCATCTTTGGAGGATTCGTAATCAGTCTTCAAATTTCCTTTTTTTTTTTTTTTCTATTGTCAAATTGGTCAGAAAACAAACAAGGAAAAAAAGGGATTTCAAAATACAGATAAGTTGAGTATAATAAATACATAGATCACAAAGCTATTCAATCATACAAGCACTTATCTATCACCAATACTATAAGCAATAGCAAAAGCCATGAGATAATTGATAAGGACAAATTATAACTCACGGTACATCATAATTATTATTATTTCGTTTGAGGCTAAATGAATTAAATCAAGTTACTTCGTATAAAGACCCCCAGTTGGATCCCAATTAAACCTACCCCATATTCGGTCAAATGTTTTAATAGAACATGGTCCCATGACTCTAGCTAAAGCATATTCCCTCTCATATACTTCCCGAAAGATTACCCACCATTCTGCTGCTCTGGGGGGTGTTGTCAAGACCCATGCCCTGGCTATACACAACCTGGCGGAAACAATTATGACACAGAGAAGACTTTTTAGGCCTATATCTTCCATCATCATCAGTACTTCAAAATACATGCCTTATTACATTTATTAGTGTACATTTATTAGTGTGCAAAGAATACATGTCATCTTATGTATAATTAGCAACAGCTGTGGAGGAAATTGGGAAGAAGAAAAGGGGCAAGATAAAGAAAGCAGAAATCAGATGTATGTACCACTTTGAGCAAGAGAATGCACATATATCTGTTTGATTAAAAGTCTACTACATATCCATTTTTGATTACTCTTGGACATTATTCTTGTCTCTAGAACACTGTATAGGCAAATGCTGAAGCATTCCCCCACATAATCTGTGCTGTGCGCTGTAGCATGTGTGAAGTGTTTGGAGAATTAAAATCATTTCTTCTTAGAGCTTGCTACGAAAGGCATTTTTGACTTCAAGTCCTGTCTGGATATATTTAAAGATCAAGCTTGCATCAAAAACTATTGGTGTTAGCGCAGATCCGTCCAAGTAACTCCCCTGCTCCTTCCCCCCTTGGTGCAAAGTGCTGCAAAGCTAAGTACTATTCCCTGGATCTTAAAGTGAATTATAACAAATCGTATGTTATGGTGTGTGACCCGAAAAGAATGAAGTCCAAAGTGTTTGTGGTCCAAGGGAATGAGATTGATAAAGTTGATAGCTTTTCCAATTTGGGAATTGTTTTGAACTCTCAGCTTTCTTGGGACTCCTCCCCCTAAGAGCGCTGCAAACCTCAAGAGTAGTGGAGGTACTTTTTAGATTTGCAGCCTAATTGGGTCAGAAGCCAGGGAAAGAGTTGTTGATTCTTTACAGAGCGAAGTGTCTTTTGATCGCCTCTTATGGGGCAGGAGTCTGGGGATACAGTAATTGTTCTAAGCTCCAGGTGATAGAGAATAACTTTACCAGAAGACTTCTGATTGTTCCCAAAAGTGTGTCAACTCTTTTCTGTCACTTTGAACTGGTTCTGGAGTTATTGGAGGACCAAGTTGGTCTTGCTTTCCTATTGTTATGGGATAATATTTGGAATACTCCCAAACTGGAATTTACTAGATCTATCATACTGGATTGTCTTTCTCTCAGCAATGTAGTAGCCATTCCATGGTTTAATTATCTTACGTGTGCGTTCCAGGATTTGGGTTTAATGGAATTTTTTAATAACCCACAAATATGCCCCATCAACCAAAAACTGCGATTAGAATCGCTTTTGTAAAGAGGGCTAATCTATTATACTCCAGGTATTGAATCAGCAGAAATCAGTAAATGATTTAGATGTAACTGCTGTGACTAATCAACCTCGTTTTAATCTTGTTTACCTGATGAATTCTCAATATAGATTTTATTTCACTAGATTTCGTTTGTCGCTGGTTTTACTTTTTGGTGGCTTTTCCACAGCAACGTAGTTGGTCTAAATCTTTGCCAAAGTCCATGTGATAACTTGTCAAAGCAGAGCACTTTGCACTTTACTCTCCTTTTGCCCTTTGTATAAGTCAGTAAGAGCCAGGTTCTTACTCCCAATACTTAAGACTCTCCGGCCCTGTTCTTATACAGAAGGTTATAGGTTTCTCCTCTCCTTGGACTCAATGGACACTTGTTGCGCAGTTTTAAATTTGATCAGAGAAGCGATTGCAATAAGAAAGAAATATGAATAAGGGAGGGTCGGTGTACTATGTATGGCCGGTTTAAAAATTTTAATATTGCTGATTTACTATAGATACCTAAAGTTGTATTGAACCAATGGTGGTGCTTTTTAAAAAATATTCTCTGTGATGTACTCTGTCACTTTTCTTTTTATAAGTATTTTTAATATGTTTTTATGATGAATTGTTTGTATTGTGCTTTTATGATTTATTTGAAATCGAATAAAGCTTGTTTGACTGACTGACTGAAGTTCTCTTTACACTGAGAAAAGGGCACCTTTCCAGCGCGAAATACTTTTTGCACTGGAAAATACTCCTGCAAGACTTTGCATCACTTTGTATGATCTTGTACTAGAGCAACCTCTTTGTAAATCTGAGGCCACTTGTAGAATACTTTTTTCACATCCAGTCATTCCTCAATAGACTCTTCTTCTTTGACTGGGCCTTTATTTACTCGTATGAGTAGTTTATCTGCAGAGATTTTTGTTATGTATCAGGACTTTCATTTTTACAACATTGGCTTCCAATTAAAATGTAACTTACTTTAAAGAATTTTGAATCAAATCACGTATTTGCTATTTAAATTAAAAAAACAAAAAACAGGGTGTCTGGCGTATTGTGTGAAAATTTTAACAGCATGAAATGAAATCAATTTAATTACACTGTCAATTACATACAATAGTGTTAAAAAAAGAATGAAATGAGGTTTCAAGTAAATACAATAAGTCTTTGCTTAACAATAACTTGGGATCAGAGCTGCTTTTGTATTTTTTTCTTGGAGGGTAAAAAGCTAATTTGTTTAATACTAAGATACGCTGAAAATATTAACTATATTAAATATAAGATTAATTTGTATCGCATTCCGTCATGCAGGTACTGTTTTAGAGATGATGTGTTCCACTGCTTAGTATTGGTGGCATGTAATGCAACCCTGGGTTTTTGGGGCTTTAATTAGCTTAAAGTCATGGTTCATCAGATTAGCTAATGGAAGAATGAATAGCACACAGTAACAGTGACAGACCTAAAGTCTAGGCTGTCATTTACCAGAAGGTATACATTCTCAGTGACAGCTATGAGATGGTTTGTGGTTAGTCATTACTTTGGAGATTAAATTGTTTTCAGTCATCTTGATCACATCTGTCAACTTTAGTTCCTGTTGCTAAAGAAAACAGGATAGACACCTATTATCTTGGATCCACAATGTCCCAATCTATTTATGATTTGATGGATTGTTATTTTAGTTGAACCCGATATACACTTGCTGTCAGATGAGGATACAGTCAATACTCAAACACACTGAACCCTGCACAGCACATTGGTTTTCTGATTAACTTAAATCAGCCTAGCACACAATACAAGGCCTTTGTAAGAAGAAAAAGTGTCTTATCTTATAAAAGACGCAGCACCAAAACTATTTATGGATGCTCAGTGAGAACCATTACTTACTTCTGTGCTTATGTCCTGCTGTGTGAGTGAGATTTTTTTTTTATGTTGGCTGTAAAAGTGACATACAAACATACTGTGCATTAATGTACTATTTATTTTTAATTACTAGATTGTAAGAATTCATTTTTCGTCCCTAGCTTACATTATTTTGCTTCATGACAAAAAGTAGTTCATTTTGGCAGTGGGTTTGCTAATTATTGGCAGTGGGCTGCCTGTTTGTGGTTTGTCGTTTATTGTTCAGTTTGGGATTGTTAGCACAGCCTGACTTATCCGTTGTAAAAGTACTGTCTATAACGCCAGGGGGATTCAACCACAATAGGCAGGCAACCGATGAGACAATTCAACAAGCAGAGAAAACAGATTCCCCGCGTTTGTGATGTTGCTGTGGAATAATCAACTTTGCACACCATGACACACAAGATAAAATCTCTCTCGTTGGTCCCTCGAATAAATTTGCCGTGTCCTCGTTTAGACAAAATAGAGCAATTCTACGTTAAAGTGGTAGCAGTGATTCATTTTCGCTCTGAAACGCGCTTTGGGGGTAACCAAATGCCCTTCTTCAGTTGTCATAGCCACCACTGGCGCAATGTCTGTGAAGAACTGTGAACGTTGCACAATTGGTCTACATCACCAGGTTTCACTGTTTTTGGTCGTACCTCATTATTTGCAAAAAAAATCTCAAAGGCACTCTATGCTCAAAATGTATTTGTACTCTGGGGTAACCCTGTCTTAAAAATTGGGCCCTTTCAGTCTCAGCACAATTGAGCCTGGTCTTTAACTAACATATGCTTTACAATAGCTGGGAAAGCAAACATACTAAACGGAAGTGACGCAGTGGTAACTATTGTATGTGCTTGTCTCCTGAATAGGTTTCCCTATGTCCCGGTCTTGGCAGTTCATGCCTTGTTCGTCACAGTATCCTTCCAGGAAGGTTACACATTTCTTTGTCTAAACCCAGAGTTATTTAGAATATGAAATTTACACCTTTAGACAATCTTATTGCTAGATATATTATTCTCAAACCACTATCAGTACTGTCAGGTTTCAATGAAGAAAAGGTTGAAAGTAACAAAACAGCTTCTGGGACTTGGGTAATTACTTAAAGATGCAGAGACTGTGATTATCGTCATGATTGTTGTATTTTTGAATCACACACATTGGTCCAGGGGCTTGAGTCTAATTTTGGACAGAATCTTATCTTAGAGAGTCCAAGTGTTGTCCATATCATCAGGGCCGGGTTGGCCTTTTATTCCATCAGGCATTTCTCCTGTGTGTTTGGGTTATTGAAGGCCCAGGAACACCACAGGTACCTGTTACATTCCCGAGTTCACCCAAGTTAATTTAGGCAGGCAAGGGGAACTTTTAAAGAGAGAGGTGGAGGGAGGCAGAGATGAAGAGATGAGAGAGATTTAGAGAGGGGAGAGGAGAAGAAGAGAGAGAGGGAGAATAGGAGGTTTGAAAGAAAGACAGAGAAGACAGGAAGGTAGCAGGGCTGGTTTGAACATTGTTATCTGGTGCTTTTGGTTCCCAAGTCCGGACCTGCATGTCATTGATACACAATCTGAGCTCAATCTGCTGAACTGTGAACCATGCACTTATTAAAGTTCCTTATTCTGTATCATTTACCTACAAGTCAGATTTTGGGGATTAAACACTTGTTGCTAATCATTTCCCCTCTGCAATTCCCACCCTTTTTTTGACACTTGGATTAGGTCCTGCTGAAGCCTTTGCAACCTTCTTTCCATAAAAGAAATTGCAGCCAATTTTGCGGCTTTTCTTCTCACGTTTGATTCGTGGGTTCCATTGGAGGGAACCGAAAAAAGAGCCAAAATGCAGCACATATTTGGGTTTTATTTATAAAAGTGCGTCAAGTTATAAGGCAAAATCTAATCAATGAAAAATGTGTCTGGAGAAAAGCTATGCATTTTTGCAATGTACCTAAAAATCTAAGTTTAGAAATAGTGGCTATTCATACAATCCAGGATATGAGCTTAACAACATTATCATGTCATTCAGAAGATGTTTTGCAAAATGTGTTCTTTCCTGCATACTGACTTTGATTTAGAAGCCAAAATTGGAGAGAGATCCAATAGATGATAACAAATGTTCTACTATTCTGCACCCCCCACACTACACACAATAACATCCATACCATCCTGTGTGGTTGGGCCTATCACCTGCGACAGGAGAGACCCCAAAATGCAATGTGGAGACATCAAGATTTTTCCTTGGAATCTTTCTTGGGATGTTGGTAGCTGCAGTATTTGAAGCCAGGGTCCAGGATGGTGTAGTTTGCATGGATCCAACTTCTTTGTCTGAACCAGAATGCATTGTGAACAATAAACTTTGGTTAAAATCATTTCCTCACATTTCTAGGAGGGAAAGGTCCAAAATCTGCAGGGATCTACAAAAGTCCAGCATTTCCACACTACTTTCAGTAACAAGCATTGGCATAGACAATAGGTCTCACCGTTTGGATCTTATAAGTTTTTATGATTGCCCTTTTAAGTAAGTATATTAAAAGTACACTAAAGTTAACATTGGTAAGTTTGCATTTTTATTTAAAAATTTGCTATTTGTATAATTTTTTAAAAGGGAAAAGCGCAGTGCACCTCACTCCCAAACCATTCATAATTAATACATTTGTTCTTAATGACACAAAAACAAAAATGTCATTTGAAGGAATGCATGCATATATTACAGAATATTGGGTGTGTGCATGTTCCAAACTTAATTGTGGCTTTACATGTGACTGCGATTTTAACTTAAGCGATGGAATTGCTATAGCATGAGAAAATTAACTGTACTTTTAATGTTAGTAGTCCAATTGATATAAATTAAATAGAGGTGTTTTCCGGAAGCATACTCAAAATTAATTACCTCAACTTCTTGACTGGACTACGCTAACATCCTGTAACTAGGTTTGCCTGGATACCTCCTCCAGCGCCTCCAGGTGGTTCAAAATGCTGCAGCCAGGTTGATCCTGAGACTCAAGCCCAGGACGCACTTGGCCCCTCATCTCAAAGCACTACACTGGCTTCCAGTGAAAGAAAGCATTACGTTTAAGGTCTTGGTTATATTTTTCAAAGCCCTCCATGGCAAGGGGGCGGGCTATCTCAAAAGGCGAGTTAGCCACTACGTACTGGCCAGATCCCTAAGATCCTCCTCTTCAGACCTCGCCTGCATACCCAGAGTACGCCTGGCCCGTATGGGGGGTAGATCGTTCGGGTTTTTGGGTGCCCAGACATGGAACCAAATACCACATGCTCTGAGAGCCACATCTGATTTGACAGCCTTTAAGAAACACCTTAAAACCTGGCTTTTTCAGGACTAGACATTGCTTTGGGTCCTGTTATGCGTGAACCTCCAGCGCCAGGACACTCTTGAGTAGCTGTGCGCTTTACAAGTACGCTCATTCATTCATTCAAATGAAACATCTTTTTAACTGAATGTGTTAAAGTTAGCACAATGTATTTTTTTTTTCTCCAACATTCTACTCTTTCATCTAGTGCGGGTTGTGAACTTTGAGATTGGGAGACTTAGAATAGGGACCCCTAATTCATGGCTGCTGTTTTGATGCAGTGAATCATCTACTGCACTGAGTTTAAAGTGCTCATTCTGAATGCAAACCAAGAAAAGCCTCGTTTTAAATTAAATGCAGCAGCCATGAAGCGTCTGCACAATTAACATTGTAAACTTATGTGGGATAGAGTTGGTATGGGGAGAGAACAGTGGCCCTACTACTTAATCTCCACTGTCCAATTTAAAGGAGTTACATTTTTGTGTTTTCAGTAAACAAATTCAAAATAGTATTTTCTTTAAAAAAAATATGTAATTCTTTCTTCCGAGTGCAACTCCACCTCTGTACTGGTTTTCTGTCGCTGAAGAGTCAAAATGCGTGAACTGAAAAAAAATATACATCCGCATAAATAATAACAGGTGAAAACTTCCACTTAATTTTTTTACTCTGTCAAAAACGGGTGTCTTCATCTGTAACGGTTTTCTGTTTTTCACATACACGTTAGAGGACGCTTATTGTTGCCAACATACAGAACTAAATTTTAAAAAAAGCGCACAGTATCATAAGCCGGCTGCAATAATGGAAGTTCAACTGCAGCAGCTGTGAAGTGAGATCCACGCTGATCAAATCAAGCAAAACTTTTTCAGTTGAGAGAAGAGCTTAAAATACACAGCCAACCAAAAAAACAAAAAGATGAAAACAAAAGAGAGGCGCACATCCTCCCAATGTGGTCGAAATGATGGAATAAAATTAAGCTTGGCTTCCGTGAAGAGTGTGCAGTGATGAGTTTAAAGCGCTTGTTCCCAATTTCAAACCCAACAAGCAGTCCGATTTCCCAGGGAGGCATTTAGAAAGAAAGCCAGCAATTCTTGTTATTGTTAATTGGGATTTATAAAGCGCATAATCACAGGCAGGTCTCTTAGCGCTAAGAGAGAGTAGCTATATACTCCACCAATGGCTTGACTGTTAGTACCCCGGTCAAAGCGTGTGTCAGGCCTCTATGAATAAGAGGGTCTTCAGTTTTTTCCTAAATGGGAGAAGGGCGGTTTCCTTGCGTAGGCTCACTGGTAGCTTGTTCCACAACTGTGGGATCAAGATCGAGAAGGCTCGCCCACCTTTAATCGTTGTGTTGAACCATGGACAGGCCAACCGACCTGCTTCGGACGACCGAAGGGTCCGTCCTGGGACATACCTCCCCAGGCGCTCCTTAATGTATACTGGAGCATGTCCATGAAGGGTTTTGTGGGCGATGAGAGGCCCTTGAACTTGGCTCGCTGTTTAACGGGGAGCCAGTGCAGCTGCTGCAACAGAGGTGTGGCACGTGCGCGTCTTGGAAGCTTGAAGATCAGCCTAGCTGCATCATTCATATTCACTTGCAGCTTGCCTAACAGCTTTTCCGGAAGTCCAATGTACAGAGCATTGCCGTAGTCCAGACGGGACACAATCATTGCAGTCACCACCATCCGCAGAGTGGAAAATGAAAGGAGAGGTGACAGTTTCCTCAGTTGTCTCAGCAGGCCCACGCAAGTCCCGACCACAGTGGACACGTGTTTAGACAGGGTGAGCTTGGCATCTATTTTGATGCCTAGGCTCTTTACGACTGGGACTGGTGTGGGCGTGGTGACCAGCTCTTGTGGCCAAAAGCGGTCAGTCCAAGGGTTGCTTCCCGTAGTGATGGTTAGAACCTCTGTTTTGTCAGGATTGACTTTGAGTGAGTTGGCTGTCATCCATTTGACAATGTATCTGAGGATGTTTTGCACGGCTGAGTGGGCTTGGGAGGAGTTGTCAATTTGAAGGATTAATTGTGTGTCACCTGCGTAGTTGAACACCTGGCAATCCATGCGGGCCAGAGCCGCCACCAGTGGCCAGAGATAGATGTTGAAGAGTAGCGGAGATAGTGCCGAGCCTTGTGGGACTCTGCAGGTTAGTGCCCCTTTATTGGACACGCAGCCACCCAGTTGGATCCTTTGAGTCCAAGCTGTCAGGAAGGAGGAGATCCAATGATGTACCACCCCACTGATGCCCATGTCCAAGATGCGGGCCAGGTGTTGCTCGTGATTGACCATATCAAACGCAGCTGTGAGGTCTAGCAGAACTAAGGCACACGGCTTCCTGCTGTCGGCCGTGAGCCTGAGCTCATCCAACACTGGAGAGCTCTTGGAGAGAAGTCTTGGAGAGAGGATGTGGCATAATATGTAGAGCTTCTGACTTTGGAATTGGGGAACCAGGTTCGAGTCTCTCATTGGTTCTCCTGTGCCTACCAAAACAAGCTGGAGGGAGGAGGAGGCAGCTGCAGCCTGAAGAGAGGGAGCAAAGAACAGCTGTTCAGAATAAAAATAAGCTGCAAGGGGCGGGAGGTGTTGTTGTGGGAAAGGCACAGGAGATTTAGTGAACTGGGAGCAGAGGAGAGAGTGGAAAGACAAATTAGTGCACTGAAGCAAAACATATAGCCCATAGTGAAAGGATCCATGTAGCAGGGGCAGTCTCCAGGGCGGAACAAAACAGCCCAAAGGTGGGACAAACATGTTATTGACCAACGAAAACAAAGGAATTTGTAAAGGAAGACGAAAGAACCAATGGAATGTGCTGGGTGTTTAAAGCCCATAGACTGAGGACCACATATCTCGAAGACAGCGTTTGCGCTGCCTAGGCAAGACCTGAAAATGGTATCCCACTTGTCTTTTATTCAAAAAGATCTCAAACACACTGTGGAAACATCAAGATTTTCCTTTTTCATTTCAATCACTTTGCAGATGGGAGTAGATGGGTCTTTGTGCCCCCGGTTGGCCTGTACCCAGGGAAACCTACTAACCGCAGACATTTCTAAACACTAAGCATCAAGGGACAGCCAAAGTGGTTTTGGCTTGTGGGGGTTCTGCTAATTTTTTTAACCCACAATGCCCTGCAAACACAAACTTTGGATAAAATTAGATTTTCCTCAGATTTATGTAATGCAGAGTTTCAGAATCTTTCTGAATTGACAAAAGTCCTACACAACATTTCCACACTTCTCCCAGTGAAAATGGCACCCAACTTGTGTGGGTAGACCTTTTGTCCATGACAGAAACAGCCCTAAAGCCCACCATGGAAACAAAGATTTTCCTTTTGAATTTCAATCATTTTAGGGTTGGGCTGGTAAAGGACAGTGCCCAGGGAGACCTGCCAAACCCAGATATTTTTGAAAACTAGGCACCCAGCAGAATAAAGCGGCATGGTTTGCATGGTTCCCACTACATTCTTCTACCAAGTATGCCCTTCAAATAGGTGCAAAAACTAAAATTTCTCTCATTTAGTAGACAGAGACATATGGAACCTTCAAGCAACAATAAATGTCCAACCAGTCTTGGTTTGCATACTACTCCCAACAGAAATGTGGGAGTAAGTGCCCATTCAGAACTCTTACGTTGAATGTCAGCCATTACCCACAATATTTTTTTCAGTGTCAATTGAAGTATGACAATTTTAGCCAGATATATGTCCTTACCTGCCACAAGCAAACAAAGTTCACATTAGCATACTGCTTCTACCAACACACAAACAACCAAAAAACCATGTGGAACAGCAGAGAGAGTAAATAATAGACACTGTCAAACTTTCCTTGAGACAAATCATAAAAGTCACAGCATGAAGTTGAGTAAAAAAACATTGGCAAGTTTACTTTACTGGGTCAAAAAATAACAGAAAATCCCAACAATGTGCCCTTAAAGGAGTTAAACAGAAAGAATTTAGCAAAAAGAGGCCCTCCATTCAGATAGAAGTGAGACCATGTGACGAGGCTCGCCTCCTATCTGACACTAACAAAGACAATAATGGGCATTTAACATGTGTAATGGCAAGGCATATGTTCGCCCACAAGGGCAACTTGGTACTGAACAAAAGGTGTTTACTGTTGCTCAATTGTATGCATTTTATCATACTCCAAAGGATGAAATGCAGAGTTGACCCACCACGATTTGTATCAGTGACCATGAGATCGAACAGAGATTCCTTGTGTGGTTGCATTAGCCTGCTGACAAGCCAGACCTGACTATATCCAATTGCAAAATCACTGCTATCTAATAGCGTATTTGAATCCCACACTAGCTGATTATGGACAATCTGTCTCCAAGAAAGACCCATAGAAAGTAAGAATAACATTTACAACAAACATGGCAGGTGAGAGTAAGGCTGTGTGATCATAGTCCCCTCCCACCAGCCATTAACAAAAGAGGTATGTAGAAACTATAATTCTCTTGTATCTAGTGGATATTTCCACTTACATGGGGGACATATCAGGACAAAAACCTGGAAATTAGCCCAAAGGGGCGTAGAAATAGCAGCTATTGTGCTTCCACTCCATGTAATAAAAAGGCACATGACAGGGAACATTCCCGCCTGCCACACACAAATAACATCAGTAGGAGAAAAACATTGCAATGGTTTCTTGGCTATATTCACTCCCTGGGAGACAGTTTGAGAGAAACCATACCAATTTGCCCATGGGAAGCTGAGATACTGCAATGAGAAGACACGGGACCGGTGGCATGAATGTATGTGATTAAAAGACTCCACTCATCTGCCACAAACAGCTATAAAATTGACGCAAAATCAATCCATTTGTTCAGTGCTTTATTTTAACTCTCAGGGGGGAAATATCAGGTGTGGCAGGCTCACTGGACAGTATTTGTATTCTGGTGGGCTGGAGCCATTTGAGGCTGGTTTTGAAAGCACAGGGCCATTGCTGGTATCTTAGTCACTTTTCCCTGTTCCTGAGGTTAGTTGCAGCAGGCACAGCGGGACATCTAAAGCGAGAGAGAGAGGCCCCGGGCAGCCTCTGGCGGTGAGTACTCTTCCGCCCGTATCCCATACAGTACTCACGGTACGGGCCAAGCGCAACGCTCTCCCATAATTTCGATGTTTAAATATATCACTAATTAGGATGCCACAATATCGACTCCCTAAGTGTATAGGTGCACCTCCCCGTGTATGTGCACCAAGGGAATGTATGTAGTCGACATGTGTGCAGGTTGCTATTCCTGACCTGCACATATGTAACCTGTACTCTTGGCAAGCTGCGCTGCTGGGTACCAAAGTGCATCCGAGGTGCCCTGTGCCACTGCATATCCCCTGCACTTGGAAGGGCACTGATTGCCCCATCAAAGACCACACATTTGTAACACAGGTCAGCATGACCTGGGAAGTGTCTGGCACCGGGTACCGGTGTGCACGGATTCGTGCAGTACCGCGGTGTGCACTAATACATCCCTCGCCTCAAGCCTTAGGCACATAGGCACAAACTCTGGCAGTGAGTACTAGCAGTGAGTATTCTGTGCACCGCTGAGTACCGTCAACATCTTGTGCGCATTCTAGCTCACCTCGCATCGCGTGTGCACAACGCAGCGCAGCAAGTCTCTGGCGGCGAGTACGCGTGCACTGCTGGATTCCGTCCATAATGTACCCCGAGGGATATACTATACATCTTATGCGCATTTTAGTTCACTTCGCACTGCGTGTGCACAACGCCCGGCCCAGCGAGCCTATGGTAAACTGTGGTGGTGAGTACGTACGTCGTGCAGCGCCCAGTACTATGCCCACAAAGTATACTGTACCGCGAGGGATACTGTTGGCATCCTAGGCTATTCTAGCTCACTCCGCATCACTCTGGCGGTGAGTATTGTGTGCACTAAAATGGTCTGATACCGTCAAACATAGGAGAACACAGCTGTACATTTTCTGTTACTTATATACAGTCTTTTGCTCCAGTGTATACAAAGTGTGTCATCTACGTGTCCACCACATGTGCACAGCTTTGGCAAAGCCCCGTTGCTCTATAGCAGTGAGTACCCCTTGTGTACCCAAAATTCTGCACACCAGAATGACTGTACATATGGCCAACAACACCACGTGTGTGCGTAATGCAGAACATGCACTGTACGTACATGTTCTGTGCGTAACAGGCGTCTTTATGGGCCTGCGCCAGCAGTGAGCGCCAGACCTGAACCCCAAAATCGCTCAGATTAACACGGCGCCAGTCAAACCGATTGTGATCAAGTCAGGCCGCAGTCACATCCATACCGCGACTCACTTACCCTCCAGTACACACTACAGTCCTCACTGCATCGCCCTCTCACTCCAGCACTCACTAACCCACTCCAGCACTCAATAACCCCCTCACTGAAACCCACTCCAGACCTCACTACAACCCTCACCCCCAGCACTCACTAAAACCCTCACAGAATCCCACTCCCACTCCAGAACTCACTACAACCCTCACTGCAATACACTCACCCTCCAACACTCACTAAATCCCTCACTAGAACACACTCCTACTCCAGAACTCACTACAACCCTCACCCCCAGCACTCACTAAAACCCTCACAGAATCCCACTCCAGAACTCACTACAACCCTCACTGCAATACACTCACCCTCCAACACTCACTAAATCCCTCACTGGAACACACTCCCACTTCAGACCTCACTACAACCCTCACTGCAACCCACTCACCGTCCAGCACTCCCCTCTACACTGGCGCACCTCAGCTCTTAGCGCACTCGCTTCAGCCCTCTCTGTCCCTCCCCGACCCTCACTGCACCCTCCGAGCTCTCACTCTGTCTCCTTCTCGCACTCAAGCTCACTACACACACCTTCCTCCACATTAAACCTTTGAATCTCTATAATTAAAATAACTAGGCACCCACCACCCTCTCCGACCCTCGTTGCATCAATACAGCCCTCAGTGAACCCTTCCCCGCCCTCACTCTCTGTCCCTCTCACCCCCCGTAACCCTATCTCTCTCACATGGGCATTTGTTGGGGACGTTGAGGGTCGCAGGAGGGAGCTGCCCACTCCATTTTACCCAATGAGGCCTCTACCGCCCCCTCTATCTGGTGAAACAGCTGCCTCCACCCCTGCCCTGGTGCACTTGTTTTATACGATGAGTTCTCTAATAACACCAATGGAATCAGAACAGAAGAGCATAAAAACAACAGATTAAACAACCAAGTACAATTGCAAGAGTTCAATCCTCTAACACAGGATAGAGTCGAAAAAATCATTATGGCAACTAAGTCAGGTTCTCCTCTGGACCCCTGTCCGGCCATGGTCTTTCACATGGTCCCCAATACTGTCGCATTTTACCTGACACCTCTTCTGAATAACATCCTCAAATTAGGACATTTCCCTGTTAGGTGGAAAAAGTCCCTGGTAAGACCTATTTTAAAAAAGCCGACTCTCGACCCCTCGGAAGTTGCTAATTATCGTCCCATTACCTGCCTACAATTTCCGTCAAAAGTTTTAGAAAAAGCACTAAATGAGGAATTGCTGTCTTTCATAGAAACAAACGACAAACTTGATCCACCACAACATGGATTTAGGCCGCAGCACAGTACTGAATCTGCATTGATCGCAGCTACTGAAAATCTACGTGTCCAATTAGATCAGGGAGGGAAGGCCATACTAATTTTGCTCGACTTATCAGCCGCGTTTGATACGGTTGACCACCGTATACTTCTTCAGCGGTTGGCCTGGAAATAGAGTATCGTTGACAAAGCAGCAGATATACTTCGGTCATATCTAATTAACAGAGAACAATCTGTAATACTGGACGAGCATAAATCACTCCCCTATGCTATGCCATGTGGGGTACCTCAGGGATCATCACTTTCCCCGACCTTGTTTAACGTATATGTTACCCCATTGGCTAAACTTATACGCTCCCTCGGTTTCTCTGCCATCTGCTATGCGGACGACACGCAAATTGTTGTCTCCCTAGCGTCAAAACCAGAGACTGTGGCAGCACGTTTTAACCTTTGCTTGAGCCATATCATTAGCTGGATGCAGGATAACTGCTTGAAATTGAATACCAGGAAGACTGAAGTAGTTATGTTTGGAAGGGACACCTCCCTCTGGAATTCCGTTTGGTGGCCAGGGACAGCAGGGCCATGCCCCCAGCCCGTAAAGAAGGTAAAAAACCTTGGAGTCCTGATTGACGACCATCTATCACTGTCTGACCAGGTCAACAGTATCACTTCCTCGTGTTTTTACACTTTAAAAATCCTTTGGAAGACCCTTCCTTTTATTCCTATGCCCCTCAGGAAAACGGTTGTCACTGCCTTAATTTTGTCAAAAATCGATTACTGCAATTCGCTCTACCTTGGAGCCAAAAAGACTGTGATACATAAGCTGCAGACTCTGCAAAATGCTGCCGCTAGGCTACTATTAAAACGCCCTAAATTCAGTCCTATAAGTCAAGTAATCCGGGAACAGCTGCATTGGCTGCCCATTCTGGCGAGAATTCAGTTTAAATCTATGTGTATAGTACACAAGACCCTGTATGAGGCTGGACCTGCCCAGATCAGTCAATACATTAAGCGCTACACCCCACAGAGAAGCCTCCGCTCGGCATCGGCGTCACTGCTTGTAGTGCCGAGAGTAAAGACGCCGAAGTGGGGTGGTAGAAGTTTCAGATATTTAGCCCCTAGGCTATGGAATTCCCTGCCCCTGCATTTTAGAAATCAAAACAATCTGCTACAGTTCAGGAAGGAACTTAAAACCTGGTTATTTCTTTCGCACTAAACTGGCTGGTTGATTTTCTGGTATACCCTCTTTTGGTAGCAAGCGCTAAGACGCCACGGCATACATGCGCTCTATAAAAAACCTTCATTTCATGGCTATCACTGGTGGCATCTGACCGGGGCGCAGACCTGTCCAGCCCGATGGCCCAGTTGGACCGGGGGTTTTACTTGATTTCTCAGTTGCACCCCATGTCCCTCTCACATATTGCATTTACTTTCGGTGCACAGTGCGATTGTGTCGCGCATGTGGAAAGGTTTTATTGCGACTGAAAGCGCCACGAGGCTATTAGCGTCATTACGGGCACTAAAGGAGCGGTTCCGCTGCCTGGCCATAGCAGTGCCAGTCCCCGAAATACTAAAATCGTTTGGGCTGAAGTAACCGTCATTATAGAAAGAAAATAGAAAACAGTTCATCCATCTAGCACGAGACACCAGTGAAAACGGGGTGAGCGCTCTTTCACCAGAGCACGAGACGCCAAGACCTGGAGACCCGCACAGCTGTTTGCTCACTGAGAATGTATTTAAAGGGTGAAACTGGCTATACAGTCTTTCTCAACTCCCCACTCGGTCACCTTCTCACTCACCCAATGGCCTACTTGCTCACTCACCCAGAACCTACAAGTGCTCAAACAAGGATCCTCTCACCTACCCACTCGCAACACTCGCTTACAAACTCCCAAACTAATTCCATGGACTCACTCTCATCCACTCAAACACCCACTTAATCACTCTCTCATTTACTCATTCTACAATGCATTGTCTCATGCAGGGCCGGACTGGCCGTAGCGGGCACCGGCGATTTCCCCGGAGGTGTGGGGGCCGTTTTTTTGGACGTGGGGGCCGGTTTTGTCACTGGGGGACGGTTTTGCAGCAATGCTGCAATATCGGCCCCCCTGTAACAAAAGCAGGACAGGTGCTTCTTACTAGCACCCCCTCTCCCACCCCCCCCTGCTCCCAGGCTGGTCTAGCAGCAATTTGCCAAGGCTGGTTGCTGTTCCCAGTCGGCCCTGGTCTCATGCGTCTCACTCTCTCAACCATTCACTCTCTCATACACTCAGCCACCCACTCAATTCCCACAGAGCCACCCACTCAATTCCCACAGAGTTACTCACTCAGTTAATTTATCCGTTAAATCACACTCAGTCACTCGCTCGCGGCGTTTGTGCACACTAGCAGACCCCAGCGCCTTTCCCCACGCTGTTCACTGCGAGCAGAAGAGGCGCTGTGGTGTGGCGCTAGCTGTCTGGCAGATCTACGGGAATGGGCCAATAATCCCAGGGCGGCTCTGAGATATGTTTTCATGAGTGAACGACAGACACCCTTCAACCAATATTCAGGGGCTCCCCAACAATCAACGGATGTCACTAAAGAACTAAATCACTAGCTTGTGTTCGTTGTTAAAATAAAAAATCGCAACCTCAAGGGGCTGAGCTATAATTCATAGCGCCTGAATTTATTTCTGCAATTAAAGCAACTGGAGAGAGGATGTGGTCTAACGGCCATAGCCTCGACTTCGAAGCTGGGGACCCGGGTTCGAGTCTCGGCAGGGATGCTCAACATCCTGTGATTCTGGGCAAATAGTTTAATCTCCCATGCTAAATGTGCCCATCTGTAAGGAAACGGGTGCTCATGTAAAGCCTCTGATACCTTCGGGTCGAAGTTGCGCTATATAACGCCCCCCACACACACATACACACACAAATACGCACTCCCTCACTCTTTCGAGTTTAAAGAGGCCCAAGGAAGCTCGAGAAGTGTCTGAGCATGCGTGGCAGCTGTAGGATATTTTTCAAAATAAAATCCTGTTTAAACTTCCGGTAAGAGGCCATGTTTAGCCATCTGCTGAGCAAAGTCGTTCAGGCATGTCTAATATTAAATATACAAGTTCGCCTCGGACATTTATTTTTATTGAAAACATAAGTAGGCAATTTCAGAATTCTTCACACATATTTAATGTGCCTTAAAGCCGCAGGGCTGTCATGACCCTGGGGTATTAGAGCGGCTCACCAGCATATGATGCGCCATTGGTGCATTCTGAAGTCTATCATTGGGTGCCCCCTTTAATCAAATGCTGACTGTTAACCTGCCTGTGAACTGTAAACATCCTATTTTAAAGGTAAAACTAGCGCTTAGAAGGCCCCACAGTGTGGCACAACATGCGCCATACTTAGAACTCTCAAAAACAAGCTGCGTGCCATCTACGGAGTAAAATACAGTGCTGAGCAGATGTATATTATTGTCCACAGAAATCGAACCATTATTGAAAGCACTTTGACGCCTCGTCTGGGGTAGTAAGCACTGTATAAATGAAATGACAGTTACAATAGAGCAAGCCATCGAGGTGCGTAAAAGGGGTAGGTAAATTGGACCTCACGGTGACACAAGTCCTTTGGGTAATAAAACAGACTTTGCGTATAGGAAACTGTAAGCCGTAGGACGATAAAAACAGAAACCGCTTGAGACTGGCCCATGTCTGCAAAGCATGGAGTATGTTAATGTATCCTGAAAGCACTGAGGCCCTGACCGACCCAAAATGTAAATAAAGCTCTGGAGGAGTCATTGTTCGTTTTAAAGTAGGTGAATTTGGAACAAAAAAGACCAGAGGTCAGGGCTTAGAAATCTTCCTCAAAGGATCGGCTATAAGCCCCATCCTTTTTAGGTCTCGCCCTGGCGTTTGGAGCGCGCATGCGCTCCTCGCCTGCGAGAGCTATAGTAAAGAGTATGAAGAAGGGGACTTTAATCCACGCCCCTGTGTCTCGACCGTTTGCAATTGGCTTAGGTCATGATTAATGTTTTTCCGTGCTTTTGGTTTGCTGGCTGTCACTTTTGTTGACGCCCTTGCAGTTTTGTGATGCCGCCCATCGTGACAAGCAGATCTGTTTTCACTCAGCCCATGTGACAGCCTGCAAATCAAAAGCACGGAAAAACATTAATCACGACCTAAGCCAATTCTAACAAGTGGCTGAATGAAAACATATCGCGGCGTTTTTTCTCTTTGTGCTTCACAGCCCTCGTGAAGAATTTTCTTATCTGCTTGTTAAATAAACAAGCAGATAAGAAAAGTCTTCACAACAGCCATGAAGCAGACGAGCCATGGCGCACAGGCATTCCAAGGGCGCCTGTTCCCAGCACTTCCCCCTCAAAACAAGCATTTGCAATGCAATAGGTCTCGCATTTGCGAAGTTTAAGCTATTGGCATTGTAAATGACAATGCCTTTATTTATGTTTTAAAAACCAACACGTAAATAAAGGCATTTGCCATTTACAATGCCAATAGCTCAAACTCTCACAACTGCGAGACCTATTGTATTGCAAATGCTTGTTAATTTCTATCTGCGCCCACTCATCTCCCTTATAAAATCCTTTGGTATTGAAGTCATAAATTATGCAGATGACACTCAACTCATCTTCACCTTTGAAGGTAACAATGCAGTCTCATTGGAGAAATTTCATAGCTGCATGCAGGAAACAGCAGAGTGGCTTAGAGACAACTCTCTGCAGTTCAACGGCGATAAGACGGAAGTCTTATGCTGTGATGCAAGTAAAGTGTCCCGCCCCTTCCCTGCGGATTTCTGGCCTGGCCCTCTTGACAACCCTCCTCTACCTGTTAAAACAGTGCACAATTTGGGAGTGCTTCTAGACAGTAATCTTCAACTGGACTCCCAAGTGAATAAAATGGTTAACACTTGTCTATCTCTGCTCCGTGCTTTTCTACCAGCATTAACTAGACCTCAAGTGGTAAGGAGTATCATTATGAGCAGACTAGACTATTGCAATGCACTTCTCTTGGGAGCCCCAGTGTCTCTGTTAAGAAAGTTACAGAGGATACAAGTAATGGCAGCTAAACTTGCCTTAAATAGACAACGCAGAGCCTCTGCATCATTGGCTCTAATAGATCTTCACTGGCTTCCCATTGCCCAGAGGGTTCAGTTTAAGGCCCTCTGTATTGTCTATAGGGCAGTGCACAAAACAGGGCCTGTGCCCCTACAGAGGAAATTTCTCTGGTACTCTCCAGCAAGAAGCCTCCGCTCCTCCTCGGCCAATTTGGTCTGTATTCCACACTATAACAAAGCTAGACTGGGGGGGAGATCATTAAGCCTTGTAGCCTCCAAACTCTGGAATGCGCTACCAACTGAACTCAGACAAATTAACACTCTATTACGGTTCAGGAAGGAACTGAAAACTAGACTCTTTCCTAGAAAGTAAATGTCTTGCTCTGTTCTTGGATTCAGTTATGCACAGTGTTTTCTGGTATTCACAGCGCCAGGATACCCTTTGGGTGACAGCAGCGCTTTAGAAATACTATTTACAATTTACAATTTACAATATGCAAAAATACTACTGTACTGTAAACCTGTCTCAGCTGGTCCAGTCCCTAAGCTCCTACAGATACAGCGCCTACTTTTCAGTGGGCATTTTTCGGCGCTATATCAACCACCGAAATAAGCGTTGATTTGGCATTCCTGAACATGCTGGTTGAAAAGTTGTCAAAAGTTTCCAAAACAGTTTATAAAATATGAATTAAAAGCTCAGATTCATTCTTACAGCTTTAATTTTTCCTTTCTGCATTATCCTTTTCTTTCTTTTTCTTTCGTTCCTTCTCTTTTTTCTTTCTTTCCATCTGTTTTTATCTTTCTTTCCCTCTCGTTCTTATTGTCAACATTTCCCCCACTCTTCCTTTCGTTAACCGACTTCGAATAAAGCCTCTATCAGGAAGTGAGCCATAAAATTTACGGCCTTCAACAACGATCCTCAGAAGTAAAAACCTTTTGCTGATTCTTTTCCCTCCTTTGTGGCTGTCTCCCTAGCCTTCTCTGGAAGGCTTGTGACACTTTCTGAAGCGTGACACTGTACAGGTCAGCACCGTGCACGTGCCTCGGGATCAGAGAACCTTGAGATGGACAGGTGGGAGGTGGAAGCCCATTCTCTTAATAGGGCTGCCCAGGGTCATCTTAAGGACTTTTGAGGCCCCTAGCAAGACATATTTTGGGGCACCCATGTTTATAACGTCTTTAATTTGATTGTTTACTTTTTTTGCTAGTAGCCTGCAGGATGCCAAACAAACCTTCGGAAAAGGTTTCACACATATATAGTAGAAATATGTGTTTCTGAGGACCCACAAAATTCTTACAATGACACTGGCCAAAGAGAGGTAGGGAGAGAGAAAAAAAGAGCCTTAGATATAAAAATAAACAGAAGTGAGACACACAGCAAAAGTGAAAGTTTACCTTCCAAGGGGGGCCCTGGACAGTTGCCCACCTTGCCCTTGCCTTAAAACGCCTCTGGCAGTCTGCCCTAAGCAGGGGCACCGCCTGTCAATCACTGTATTCCAAAACTATATTTACACCTTTTACGGCCCTGGGTTCTTTCCCAGCCTACTTTGTCATTTTTGTCAACTGTAGGTCCATTATGTGCATACATTTCTTTTGAAAAGGTGGACACATATTATTCTCGTCTTTCTAGCATTATATCGACCCCCCTGAATATGTTGGTTACGGTCACGTGTTTCTGATGTGTCGGGCTTGTGTAAATAATCCTCTGGCCGCCTGTAGGTCATTAGACAGTTAGACATGTAAATATCACCGCTGCTGGCTTAGAGGAGTTTCAAATATTGTTATTGATATATATATTTGGTGGAGTAAGGATGGCTTACTAAAATAAAAGAAATAAAAACCCTTTGGAGAGTGCTGCGTGATATCTTTGGTGGTAAATATATATTCAAGGGACAGTCCAACCTTGCCGCAAGCACCACCTAATCTGTGCGCCCTTCGTCACCTGGACTATATTGTTGGCAATATATATATTTATATATATCACTGAAAAAACCATAGGTTTCAGGGACGTTATAGTTAGAAATTAGCATTTAAAAAACCTTTGAAATTCACTGAAAAAAACCATAGGTTTCAGGGACGTTATAGTTGGAAATTAGCATTTAAAAAACCATAGAAATTCACTGAAAAAACCATAGGTTTCAGGGACGTTATAGTTAGTTGGACATTTCACTCGTGCAAAACCTGAGAAATTCAGCCGTTATAGTTAGTTCAGCTAACTATAACTCGCGCCCCCGCAATGCACTGCTGATGACGTCACATATTACATCATTCATGACATGGTCAGTGACATCACTGATGACATCACTGATGACATCTCAAATGACATCACTGATGACATCATTCAGTGAATGTGTGTTTCTGTAAAGTTTAAATATGTTTTATATATATATATGCCAAGGTGTATTGAAGAATGAGTGGGTGTATAAGTGCCTGAATAGATGATTTAGTAGGTGCGTGACTGACTGTATAAGTGAGTCATTAAACGTGTCTTACTGAATGCATGGGTTAGTGACTAAACTGTGTAAATGTCGGTATCAGTCTGTCAGTTGGTGTGTAAGTGGCTGCATCGGTTGGTGAGTAGCTACATGGGTATGGATATGGGTTATTGATTGGTTATCTGAGTATCTAGATGGGTGCCTGAGTGTCTGTGTGGATGGGTGGGAGGTGTGTGACTCTGTGCATAGATATGTGAGTGGTTGATTCACTGGGTGTATGGGTTCAAGAATGCATGTGGAAACAGCTGTATAGGGTGGGTGAGTGTGTGTATGGGTGTGTTGGTGAGTGAATAGATGTCTCAGTGGTACATGTCTGAGTAACTACATATGTAAAAGGCAGTGTATGTGAGAGTTGGAGTATATAAATGACTATCAGTGAGAGCGAGTGATTGTGAGAGTGGCTGTATGGATGAGTGTGTACTTGTATCAGTGATTGTATAACAGAGTAAGTATGTGTTGGTATCTGTATGAATAAGTGAGGTGGTGTGTATATAACTGTATAGGTGAGTAAATGGAAGTGTGATTGATTCTTTGCATGACTGACTAGGTGTGTGAGTAACTCTGGATGAGTGGCAGTGTGTGAGTGTCTGTATAGGTGTATGAGTGCATATGATAGTGTTGTATTGATGAGTGACTGCATGTATGAGTGACTGTATGGGTGAATGAGTGGATGTGTGTGTAGACCTAGGAATCAGTGAGTGGGTATGTAGTAACTGGTATTGGTGTGTCTATGGTTTCGAAATGGTAGTCTGTATTTTAGAGTGGGTGTATCAAAGGTTATATTAGGGTGTGAGGAGGTGCATCAGATTTTCACATGGATGATGTCATCAGTGATGTCATTTGAGATGTCATCAGTGATGTCATCAGTGATGTCACTGACCATGTCATGAATGAAGTAATATGTGATGTCATCAGCAGTGAATGCGGGGGCGCGAGTTATAGTTAGCTGAACTAAGTATAACGGCCGAATTTCTCAGGTTTTGTACGAGTGAAATGTCCAACTAACTATAACATCCCTGAAACCTATGGTGTTTTCTGTGAATATATATATATTCACTGAAAAAACCATAGGTTTTAGGGAAAGTTATAGTTAGTTGGGCATTTCACTCGTACAAAACCAGAGAAATTCCCGTTATAGTTAGTTCAGCTAACTATAACTCGCAGCCCCACACATGCACTACTGATGATGTCACATATTACATCACTCATGACATGGTCAGTGACATCACTGATAACATCACTGATGACATCTCAAATGACATCACTGATGACATCATCCAGTGACTGTGTGTTTCTGTAAAGTTTAAATATGTTTAATATATATAGGGAAAGGCGTATTGAAGAGATGAGTGGGTGTATAAGTGTCTGAATGGATGATTTAGTAGGTGCATGACTGACTATAAGTGAGTGATTAAACGTACCTTACTGAATGCATGGATTAGTGACTAAACTGTGTGAATGTCTGTATCTGTCTGTCTGTTGGTGTGTAAGCGGCTGCATGGGTTTGTGAATAGCTACATGAGTGTCTATATGGGTTATTGATTGGTTGTCTGAGTATCTGTATGGGTGCCTGAGTGTTTGTGTGGGTGGGGTGTGTGTGACTCTGTGCATAGATGTGTGAGTGGGTGATTCACTGGGTGCATGGTTTCAAGAGTGCATCTGTGATGGACTGTATGGGTGGGTGAGTGTGTGTATGGGTGTGTTAGTGAGTGAATGTATATCTCAGTGGTACATGTGTGAGTAACTACATATGTGAAAGGCAGTATATATGTGTGTTGGAGTATATAAATGGCTATAAGTGAGAGTGTGTGATTGTGAGAGTGGCTGTATGGATGAGTGTGTGCTTGTATCAGTGATTGTATAAGAGCGTAAGAATGTGCTAGTATTTGTATGAGTAAGTGAGCTGGTGTGTGTATAACTGTATAGGTGAGTAAATGGCAGTGTGATTAATTATTTGCATGACTGACTAGGTGTGTGAGTACCTCTATGGATGAGTGGCGATGTGTGAGTGTCTATATAGGTGTATGAGTGCATATGATAGTCCTGTACTGAGTGACCGTAAGTATGAGTGACTGTACGGGTCAGTGAGTGGATGTGTGTGTAGACCTAAGAATCAGTGAGTGGGTATGTAGTTATTGGTGTTGGAGTGTCTATGGTTTTGAGAATGGCAGTCTGTAATTTAGAGTGGGTGTATCAAAGGTTATATTAGGGTGTGAGAAGATGCATCAAATTATCACATGGATGATGTCATCAGTGATGTCATCAGTGATGTCATCAGTGATGTCATTTGAGATGTCATCAGTGATGTCATATGTGATGTCACTGACCATGTCATGAGTGATGTAATATGTGACGTTATCAGCAGTGCATTGCGGGGGCGCGAGTTATAGTTAGCTGAACTAACTATAACGGGGGAATTTCTGTGGTTTTGTACGAGTGAAATGTCCAACTAACTAAACTTTCCCTAAAACCTATGGTTTTTTCAGTGAATTTCTAAGGTTTTTTAAATGCTAATTTCTAACTATAACGTGCCTGAAATCTATGGTTTTTTCAGTGAATTTCAAAGGTTTTTTAAATGCTAATTTCTAACTATAATGTGCCTGAAACCTATGGTTTTTTCAGCTAATTTCAAAGGTTTTTTAAATGCTAATTTCTAACTATAACGTGTCTGAAACCTATGGTTTTTTCAGTGAATTTCAAAGGTTTTTTAAATGCTAATTTCTAACTATAACGTGCCTGAAATCTATGGTTTTTTAAGTGAATTTCAAAGGTTTTTTAAATACTAGTTTCTAACTATGCCTACAGAGGTAGGACATGTGAAGAAAGAAGAAAAACGCACAGAAAGAAGCAAAAGAAATGCAGAAAGAAGCAACAGAAGTCCACAAAGACGAACAAAAGTGCAGGAAGAAGCAAGACATGTGCAGAAAGAACCAACAGAGGAGCAGAAAGAGGCCTTGTTGCAAAATCATCCTGTGCCCATAACTTTTTCAGACGGGTACTGGTGGTAACTGACTCTGACTAACCAGGCCTAGAGCCAGAATACCAGAAGCCAGAGCTTAGAATACAGTATAAACACCTACATACACTAGGGAACACTACGCGTTGGGGTACCCCTGTGATTAGCATGACCTCCTCTGTAAGGCCCTAGTACATAATAGGGCAGGGGGATTAAAACTACCTCTAAGTCAGAGGTGCAGAAATATGCTACTTTAACTAGTAGTCACGTTTGCAGAGTGGTGGAGAAAGGGTGCTGGGCGTCCAACCAACGCTCAGGAATTCCGCTGCATAGGACTTACAGGAGGTCCCAGGAGGGATTCTTGGCCCCCAAACTCCCTCAGGACTAAATTGGACTTCATCCCCCATCCTCGTGGTTGCCACTGAGGCACGTTTGCAGAGTGGTAGAGAAAGGGGGCTATGGCCTCCGAAGACGTCTTAGGAATCCCACTGTGTGGGACTTACTGAGGTAACAAGAGGAGTAGTTGGCCCCAAGGACATCCTTGGGGGCCAACTTCCCAAACTATTACCTCCAGTTAGTCCAACACAGCAGCACTAGTGAAGTACTCGTGCCAGGCCACGCCCACTTTGCCCACCACTCTACAAACGCGCTCCCTGGCACGCTCTTGGATGGGGATTGAAGTCCCCTTCACTGCTGGGGTCCTTTAGGGGCCAACTAGCCTACCTTTTACCTCCAGTAAGCCCTAGCAGTGTGATTGGTGAAAGAGGTAGACAAGGCCATGCCCCTTTCTCCACCACTCTGCAAACACGCCCCTGGTGCGTTGTAAGTTGGCGGATTAAGTCCCTTTGAATCCTGAGGGTCCCTGAGGTCCAACTAGCCCACCAGGTACCTCCAGTAAATGCCACAGAGCTGCGTTGCAGAGAGGGTGTAAAAGGGGCGTGGCCTGGACCACCTCTCTGCAACGCAGGCCTGTGGCGCTTACTGGAGGCACCTGGTGGGCTAGTTCGCCCCCAGGGACCCTCAGGATTGAAGGAATTAATTCCCCAACTTTAAGCGCGCCACAGGGCGTGTTTGCACACATGTCACCTCAGGCCCCGCCCCTCCCCTTCACCACTGTGCAAACGCGCCCCATGGCGCGTTTTAAGTTGGGGGATAAAGTCCCCTTGAATCCTGAGGGTCCCTAGGGTCCAACGAACCCACCAGGTACCTCCAGTAAGCGCCACAGAGCTGCGTTGGAGAGAGGTGGAAAATGGGGCGTGGCCTGGACCACCTCTCTGCAACGCAGCCCTGTGGCACTTACTGGAGGTACCTGGTGGGCTAGTTGGCCCCCAGGGACCCCCAGTATTGAAGGGGAATTAATTCCCCATTTTAAAACGCGCCACAGTGTACGTTTGCAGAGTGTTGCTGGGCGGGGCGTCCGGCACGATTTTTTTTTAGAAGGGGGGCTGTGTGGCCCCCCTTCTTTTTCCTTTTTTTGGGCCCTGGGGACCCCATCCCCCAGGGCCTGACCCTATCAAAAAAAAAAAAAAAAAAATCTGAGCGGGAAGGGGGCCGCGTGGCCCCCCTCCCGTGGCCAATTCCGGCCCGGGGACCCCATCCCCCAGGGCATCGCCACATATATTTATGTTTTTAAGGAGGGGGCTGCGTGGCCCCCTCACAGAGCCTCTATTGGCCCGGGGGACCCCATCCCCCGGGGCTGGCCTTTTTAAAAAAAAAAAGCTTTCCTATTTTTAGCCAGTTTACTGGCAGTTCATATTCAAAATAATCATGCAGTTTCACAACGAACAGGTAGATTTGAAAACCTTTGAGGATGATAGGAGACACCACATCAAATAAATGACATCATCTGATATTTGCGATATCCTGTCTAATAAAAAAAAATGAACAAAAACGCCTCTTGATGAAGGCGAATAATGTAATAGCCACACTAATTAAAAGATTTTCATCTGATCATCTAGCTAGAAGACAATGCCATATGGCTGATATGAGAAGAACCCCTGTTGTGAGCTAATGCATGCAGATATTTTAAGATTAATTTAATTTTAAGGCAGTAAAATCTCTTGTTTTTTTAAACTGAAATAATATGCCTGTCACACTCAAGAAGTAGCTTGAAAAATAAGAGTCATGATGGCTTGAAAGTAATTATCTCAGCCTGTTCACATTGAAATAGCTGACAGTAGTCACACAAATTCATACAATACAAAGTGAGAAATTAAATCAAGGGAATATCATTCTAGCATTTGGGCTAGCCCAATTCTAGGCTACTGACATAATTGGCAAAGGAGTTCCATACTGCTGGCAGAAGACTCTAATGTCACAAGACTTGGCATGGGCAATAAAAAATATTCTAAAATGTCTTCCACAAAACCCAACAATGTATTCTGCAGTTGACTCTGATCAAGCCCGGGTAGAATCTAGAGGCCGTAGAGCTTCACCTGGGATGGCAGAGTCAGAGCGGTGCAGGGACTGGGTTTAATAAAAAGTATGTCAGTTTAATCTGAAAAGAAGGCCAATTGGCCAGTGCGTAGAGGTACAATGATTGTGTTCACAATATGGTGCATGTTCTCATATCATGATGTTGATAGGAATGATGAAAAATCAAAAGATTTGTCAAACATCTATGGATAGGGTTGTTAAAAAAAATGTAAATTCAGGTCCTGCTGCTCATGTGTGCACATGGGCTTTTCACAGGTGGTGGCATTCTTGACATGAGTAACACAAGCTTTACAAGATGAAAAGCCGCCAATCGGGCACCAGTCTTTAAAAAGTTTACAATAATCAAAATTAAGTGGAAGAGGGTGGGGAAAGGGGCGCCAAGAGGGGGTCATCAGATGAGTGGGTTTTGGGGAGTGAAATAAAAGAAGTAAAGGAAGTTGGGGAGGAGTCAGAGAAGCAATGGACAAGCAGGGCAAAGGGGAAAACAGCACAAATAGCAATGGGGTCAAGGAAGGTAACTAATGATTATAAAATCTGTGATAATTAGTTGGATTTGTGGGGATCTGTCATGGTTTTCCTACGTTTTTGGGTTGCTTGGAATGTTGGGAACTTATAGACACAAATTGTCTCACAGTTATGGCAACAGTGGGCTATATAACAACAATTCGTAAGCTAGCAGGACAGACACATCAAGTCTGCTGTACAATGACTTAATCATGAATATAATTTTTTTATATCTATGTTCTGGATGATAAAATTTTGAAAATGATAAATTTGTGCAGCATTGTCTAAATTAGACACAAAACAAAAATATAGAATCCTGAGCATATCGGGTTTAACTCTTAAAGATGTTTGCACACCCAAGTTGAACTTAAGTGAGCAGACAATTTCATTTAAGATTACAAACTCTTCTTTGTTTATTAAAAAACATGAATTTTATGGCACAACACGGAGGCCATATTATGCAAATCTCCTTTATTGCCACAGCTCAGCAGCAACAATTGAAGAACATAGAACTTCAATGAACATTCCAATGTGTTATAAAGTCCCCCCATGACCAGCCATCTTCCTTCTTTGTTGCTGCTGCTCAGAAAGATAAGTACCACCTTTACAGCTTAGCCCTTTTAGACTTTGATTGTCTGATATTTTTGACTATGTATATTTAATTAGTTGATATTTGTCGACCATATGGTTAACTTGCTAAGCATGTTTCTTCATATGTATTATATTCATGCCCTTTTGAATCTTTCACCTTCTCTCTTTACAAAGGTGTTCAAATTATACTCTTCCTCTTTCATACGCCTTAATTCCCTTCTCCTTAACCCTGTCGCTCTTTTTCCGGTTTTATTCTGAACCGGAATAGTCTTTCACTGTCTTTTTATTTTTTATGTGTACTTTCAAACTCTTACCTGCTCATACACATACGCGCGCCCAAACGCGTCCCTCCGAGCAACGTGCTACCTCTTCAGCGGCGTACCTCCGCCTCCTTCGCCGTATCTTCATCGGACATGTTGCGGAGACGCTCTTAGCGAGTGACCCGCTGCGGAGACCGTCTCGCTCCGGCCCCCCTCGACGCGATTGTACGCGTCGAGGAGGGCCGGGTTAAGCCAAAGAAAATGGAAAGTACCCTGGCAGGCAGCCACGCACGTTGCTACGTGCGTGGCGGCCATTTTAGGACTTTGGGCTGAATTCATTGCACACAAGGCCTGCACCATTTTTCTTAGTCGGGACAAAATCATCTGTCCCTGACGCGCTACCGGCAGTTTCAAATAACTGCCTTTATCTCTTCGATCAGCTGTTTGGGACGCATTCTCCTCGGTAGGAACTGCTAATGAGAGGCTACCCTTACCTATAGGGGACTGTTATATAAAAGCTTTTTACCCTCACTAAACTTATTTAAACCTATAACATTCTACTTACTTGCCCAACTTAATAATTTAATTGCCAGCTTCATAAAAGCTTTACTAAAATCCCTCATTAATCCCATAAGAATGTCTGCACCCCCACCTCAAATAAACATTGAGGAAAAATTGGAGGAGCTAGTCAACAAGGCTCTGGAAAAGGTTTTGGGCTCAATTGATGACACGATAAATAAATAAATAGAGTCCATATCTCATGCATCACCACACCCCTCTACGAGTAAACAAAGCGGAGCAACCAAGGCTACCAAGAAGAGGGCTTCTGGAGGAAACCGAACAAAGGGCGCCAAGAAACCTAAAACCTCCATCCCCTCATCACGCTCTCTAGGTGGTGACAAGACTGGTGCCTCGGGCACCCCAGATGGGCAAGAAAAAGGCCCAGAGCTCCCTATCCACATAGATAGCGACGATAGCTATGAACCAGAAATCGAGCTATCCTGCTCCTCTGGTTCAATACTGATGTAGAAGACGTTCAGTTGAGGGGAATGGGAAGCTCCGAAGAGGCATGTAAGGCCTCGGGATCCAACAGGGCACTTGTGGACCCATTTGGCGAGGAAATGTTTGATCCTCTACTAATTAAACACCCCTGTCTCCGGAGTGGACCCCATCCCAACACATCGCGGACTACCTCTCCTTTTGGTTGAGGAAAGAGATTCCCAAAGAAGTTAGATCCAAACTCCGATCTGAATGTCCACGCCCCTCCCTACCAAATAAAGTGGCTATGACTCCGGAACTAGATCCCAAAGTAGTAGCTTTCATAGCTAAGAACACCAAAGACCCCAGAAAAGGCATGGACAAAGGATTAAAATCCTGTCAAGACCACCTCCTCGACACCATAGGCCCACTCACCAAAATATTTGAGATGGCTGAATCAGCCTACCTGGGAAATAGTCAAATTGACCCTAAAGAACTTAGAGAATGGGTACAGAGGGCTATATGCCTTATAGGCAATGCCAATACCGCCATTTCCACGGAGAGAAGAAAAGGGGTGCTATTGAAGATCGATCCTAAGCTGATCGAATTAGCCAAAAAAGACAGAGGTCCTAACTCCCAAGGCCTTCTTTTTGGGGAAGATTTCATCAAAGAAATGGCGAAGTACGTTGGTGCCTTTAGTTCCATCCAAAAGTCCCAGAAAGAAATTTAAAAAAGTTTTTCAAGATAGAGTTTTTACCAGGGTCGGGAGAATGCGGGGTCGTTTTCCCGGCCGTGGAATAGCCCCCTCAAGACCCTTCATGGGCCGTGGCGGCAGATTTAACAACAACTACGGCACCCAGCAATTCTACCCACAGAGGCAGAGAAACCGCGGACGACCCTTCAGAGGCGAGCGGAGACAACGTTCCTTTTCATCAGGTAGGAACCTCGAAATACCTTTCAGATACCCCTCCAAGGGAGGGAGGGAGACTACGCCAATTCGCTGGAAATTGGAATTTAGTAATTCAAGACACTTGGGTCTTGAATACAGTGAAGGGTTACAAGATAGACTTCACCGATATCCCCTTCCAAACAAGACGCCCACGAGAGATTACCTTCTCTTCCAAAGACAAAGATCTGGTCTCTCAAGAGGTAAAAGACTTACTAAAGAAAGGGGCAATTATCGAGGGCACACAATTAGGCTTCCTCAGCAACATCTTCCTGGTAGAGAAGAAAAACAAAGAAAAGAGACCTGTCATAAACCTAAAAGACTTAAACCACTGGGTAGTCTACCATCACTTCAAGATGGAGGGAATACACCTTTTAAGGGACATCTTAAGAAAGGGGGACTGGCTGACGAGACTGGACTTAAAAGACGCCTACCTGACAATCCCGATCTGGAAACCCCATCAGAAATTTCTCCAATTCACATGGGAGGGAAAACTATACCAATTTTGCAGTCTCCCTTTCGGACTGTCATCCGCCCCTTGGTGTTTCACCAAGGTACTCCGGCCCGTGACTGCTTGGCTCAGAGAGAGGGGACTGAGAATAATTATATACCTCAACGATATTCTCATAATGGCACAATCAAAACAGACCATTTCACTTCACACAGACCTCACAATACGACTGCTAGAACACCTAGGCTTCGTCATAAACAAGAAAAAATCCTGTACAATACGAAGTCAACAAACACAGTTTTTGGGCTTCCTTGTAGATACCGTGAAAGCAGAACTGAAACTACCAGGGGAAAAGGTAAGGAAGGTGAGGAAAGAACTGAGGAAGACACTCGCCAAAAAGACCTTCCCCCTAAGAATCCTAGCAAGGATCTTGGGCCTTCTATCCTCCACAATTCAAGCTATCTTTCCAGGACCCCTGCACTATCGAGCACTACAGAGGCTAAAATCCGGAGCTCTAAGATCAACTCAATCGTACTCCCAGACGATCTCCTTAGACCAAGAATCAAGCAACGAACTCCTTTGGTGGTTAAAGAATGCGGAGGCATGGAATGGCAGAGCCATTTTTGGGGAGGAACCGGACCTAATAATAGAGTCAGATGCGAGTTTGGAAGGATGGGGAGCGAGATGTGGGAGCTCCTCAACAGGGGGACGCTGGACAACTCAAGAGAAGAAGTTGCATATCAGCTGCTTAGAATTACTGGCAGGTTCATTTCAAATTCGCTGCTTCACCCAGAAGTCAGTGAAATGCTGTGAAATGTTACGCATGGACAATGTGTCAGCAGTCCGATATGTCAACAAACTAGGCGGACCCCACTCCAAAGGCCTAACAGACCTAGCGAAGGGCTTCTGGGAATATTGTTTGAGCAAAGGAATATCAGTTATAGCGGAACACATTCCTGGGTTGAATAATGGTGTAGCAGACTGGTTCTCCAGGAATTTCAAGGACTCCAGCAACTGGCGACTAGACAGACAAGTATTCTTAACTATCCAATCCAGATGGGGTCCCTTCAGGACGGACCTATTTGCAGACCGACTGAACACTCACCTGAAGGAATTCTTCAGTTGGAGACCGGATCCTCAAGCTCAGAAGGTAGACGCCTTCCTCCAAGATTGGAGGGGCTTAGCTCCCTATGCTTTCCCGCCATTTGCAATGCTACCTCGCCTTCTCCTTCACGCTCGACGTTACACAGAGAGCATAGTTGTGATAACTCCTCTCTGGAGATCTCAGGCCTGGTTTCCAATCATCTTGGAAATGAGCATAGACTTCCCAATTTTGATTCCTTCGTTCAGAGAGATACTCCTGGGTCCAGAAGGAGACATTCACCCTCTCGTAGAGCAGGGTCTTCTGGTCCTGACGGCATGGAAGATTTCAGGAGACAGTGGCGAATCCCAGGGCTTTCGTCAGATGCTTTCAGACTCATTTCTGAGTCATGGGCCTCTGGAACAAGGAAAGCATATCGACTGGCATGGAACAAATGGGTTCGCTGGTGTTTTCAACGAGGTTATGATCCCGTTTCAGCTGATTTAGTACATGTTGTTAACTATCTGTCAGAACTCTTTACTTCAGGCCTGTCTTACAGAACCGTGAATGTCTATAGATCTGCTATTTCTGCAGGTCACTCCTTAGTTAATGGTGTCTCTGTCGGCCAAAACTTGCTAACTAAAAAGATAATGAGAAGTATGAGAGTTCTTAATCCTCCAACTGCTAAATATACCGCCCTGTGGGACATTACTCTTGTACTTCGTACCCTATCCTCCTGGGGAGACAACTCCACTCTCTCTTTAAAGCGCATCTCTTTTAAACTTACTCTTTTGTTATGTCTTCAGATGTCATAGCATTACACATTTCCAGCAGAACCAAAACTATGTCCTCTTCTATCTTCTACCCCTTCTTTCCTCAGAATGAAAGACTCTGTGTGGTTAAATGTTTGAAAGAGTACGAGAGAAGAACTCAATCTCTGAGACTAAATGAGACCCAATTATTAATTTCTCACAGATCTCCTCTTAAGGGAGTTTCATCACCAACCTTGGCAAGATGGGTGAGGGAAGTCATGCATGAAAGCGGTGTAGACACCTCTATTTTTGGAGCACACTCTCTCAGAGGTGCATCGGCTTCCAAGCCTACTTTCTTGGTGGGGGGCTGCAAGAAATACTTAGGGCAGCAGACTGGTCAAATGATAGTATGTTTAAGAATTGTTATTTTAGACCAATCTCTAATGTGATTGATAATGTTCTAAATGCACTTTGAACTTGCATAATATGGCCTCCGTGTCGTGCCATAAAATTTAGATTTTTCACAGCCTGCTGGGCAGAAAATCTGGATTTTATTAAGGACACGGAGGCTAATATTATCCCACCACTTTGAATTGAAACCCACCCTATTGTATTCTGATGTTTTGGGAAGATATTACGGAATTCTATTCCTCTTCTTTCAGAATAAGAATCCTTTTCCCTCTGGACCACGAGTTGGAAAGCTGTCTTCAATTGGACTAATGATTTCTACACGTTGAACTTTTCTCTTCGCAGTCTAACAAAGAAGGAAGATGGCTGGTCATGGGGGGACTTTATAACACATTGGAATGTTCATTGAAGTTCTATGTTCTTCAATTGTTGTTGCTGAGCTGTGGCAATAAAGGAGATTTGCATAATATTAGCCTCCGTGTCCTTAATAAAATGCAGATTTTCTGCCCAGCAGGCTGTGAAAAATATAAATTTACCATTAGTAAATGGATGTACTAACATTTAAAATGACACCAGTACAGTGAATGTTTTTTTTATGCATGACCATATCTGCTCGCAGAAATGGAGAACGAGTCATCTAGGAAACATGAAGAAAGTTGCATGATTGTGGGCGACACAAATATTTTAAAGGAATCTTGCCTCCCTAGATATGGTTGGAGATTTACTCCTGTTGAATGCAAAAAGAACTTTGCACAAATGAGAATGGAATGGGGACACCCATACATTGTCAGGGGTGTAGCAGAATGGGTTTAGGTATGAGGACCCTCCGGGGCACCCATAGTAAAAATAAAATGGCTGGCTCCCGTCAGCACCCAGAATTGGTGCTGACTCGGGAGCCAGCAGGGACCACAATGGCCTTGGGGCTCCCCCCACCTGGCCTTCAACATTAAAAACAGCGTTGGTGCTCCGGGTGGGTACCCACGGTAAAATACAATTGGGCTGCTCCTTCCTGCATCCAGAATGGATGCTGGCTGACGAGACAGCAGGGGCCGTGGAGGCCAAGGCCTCCCCTTGTTGCCACAAAGTGTGCATTAAATGTGGGTGCTTCGGTTAGGACCAGGACACAAACAAACAAAAAAATAAATGATGAAAGAGTGACAGGTGCTCAATATTTATGGCTCCAGGCAAGGAGTGCCTCATATTGCCTTGTGAGGGCTTTTAAATTATATTTTTTGATACTGGTGATGTCCTTTGAAGCGGCGGGGACACCACCAAGCGTTTTTTAATGTGGTGGTGGACTGCAGGACGCACAGTAGCCACCAGCACCCTTTGAAAAACACAGTAAGTCTCTTGGGTCATTGAATCCATTATCCCAGATGGGCTTTCAATTATATTTAAAGCACTCCCATTTGGAACTGTATGCTCTTCAGCTGGAGTTCAGAGAACCCTTGTTGTTGGTTTTATAACTACATTTTGCGTCCGGATTTTTTTTTTTAAAAACTACTCAAAGACATGTTTATGCTTATTTCAAATGTTTTATTTAAAATACTTTGTGAAATATGTATTATTAAACATTGCAATGTGTGTATTTGTAAACTAATTGGTGATTTTCTGACAAATTAATAAGATCCTCGACCAGCCTGTAGCCCATCATTTTAACCTAGCGTGTGGGCCATTCACTATCACATTTGAAGATTTCTCCTGTGGAACATGCCTTAAAGGAAGAACTACTGAACTCCAGAGAAAACCTCTGAATGTACTTTTTAAAATCACTGCATCCGGATGAGCTGAACATCACCAACAATACCACATGATTACTGCATATCTCAAGAGATCTCAGGACTGCATTGGCTCCATATTCCAAATACAATCATCACTCATGGTGCTTTTTTGAAAATCCAGCAGTGTCAGCTGTGCAGCAACTGAGCAAACAATCTTCTACTACGTGAGGAAGGTGGTAGCTGAAACATTGTAGTGGAAATATATTTTTGCTCTTTGGTGATTCCATCTGTTTGAGTCACTTCTATGATTGTGGGATCCAGATGTTTGCCCAGGCTGGCTGCTGTTTTCTTGTGATCCTTCGTGTGTGTGTGTGTGTGTGTGTGTGTGTGTGTGTGTGTGTGTGTGTGTGCTTTGCTTGCTATTTACGTGGCTTTGACAAAGAATACGACATTGGGATTACCCAGTTTAAAGCACAGAGAAAGAATTCCATTGAAATGTCCTTTTCCAGAAGCATACAATTTGTGAAGCACCAGAAGGGGTTTCTGAAATGCATTGACATCCATCAAAACCTGAATGTTTCTTGAAATATTGATAGGAGGAAGTTGTCAAAACAGAAACTTAGCTAATTAGTTTAACTAGCATTTTAAAAATATGTTGATTACTGTACTGTGGATTGAACTAAAAGAAATGCTGTACATATGAAAATAAATATGTAATGGCTAAAAGGTGGCGAGCAAAGATTTTTCAAAATAGTTAAATAAATGCATGAATAAGAAATTAGAAAAATCTTGTAGGGTAGATTCATAAAAAAAAGAAAAGTATGGAAGGAGATTTTTAGCACCACATGAATGCACTCATCATTTTTTCAGGTCTCACAAGGACACCTGAAACAATTTCTTCAGGTGCAACTTTTTATTCCAGGCATTCTTCTGGACATGCCATTCGTCATCTCCTGCAGGCTCCTATTCTTACCTAGAGGACTAGAGGAAATCTACATAGCATAGATTGCCCATTGTGCAAATGTTTGTATATATTTTTCTTTCTTGTTCCTCTTTAGGGAAAGCGTTTTCCTTGTACAGAAAGCCCCTCCGATGCACCCTCACCAAACGTGGTAAAGATCTGTTCCACATTTTATCCCATTTTAGGGCTGCATTACACGTAGTGCCCTGGGGGTGAAATAGGCATTTGCGTCCGCTTCGTCATGGACATTATTTAGGGGTCACCAGGGGTTGCAACTGCAACCCCTGCCACTGTCTTTGCTATCCCTGGCCCCTGTAGTCACAAAGGCAGTGAAAAAAAAGTGGATCTGGTTGTCATTTTCCTTTCAGCTCTTTTAAAACGAAACTGCCTATGGCTGGGCCCCGTATAAACACGTGCACTTGGAAACTGCTGCAATTTATCTGATCACCTACCAGCAGTAGCGTCTCCTGGAGGGAGTGCTGCGGGGTGGTGGGGCGGGGCGGGGGATGAGCAGGGTGGGGGTAGTAAACTGCGGCATACGGCCGAACAGAGGTAAGTAAACAAATAAATAAATAAAACGAATTTCATTGCGCGCTGCATTGCCAAATGCGATGCAGCGCGCGCAGCGAAATTCGTTTTATTTATTTATTTGTGTACTTACCTCTGTTAGGCCGTATGCCGTAGTTTACTACCCTCCCCCGCTCACCGCCCCGCAGCACTCCCTCCAGGAGCCGCTACTGCCTATCAGCCCATTTCCATAGCCCCCTCGGGTCCCCAGCATGACCAGGCTGCCCTTGGGCTGTTACAGTGTTTTCTACGCGCATCATTTGACACAGTCTGTCATGTCCAGACCATAGAGAATTATAGGCATGGCTGGCCGTGTTTGAAGGTTTGTTTCTAACACTGCAAGGGACTCTGTTTGAGTCATTGCAGCCTTTTACCTTTCTTCTACTAATTAACTGCATAAATTATGATAATTCATTGCAGTAACTCACTTCACAGTTTATGTCCCTGTGAAACTAAAAAGAGAATTGAAGTCAAGTTGCACTTCAAATACTGGAACAGATATAAGCCTCCCAGTTTGCAGCACCTGGTGAGGGGGGAGGGTGTAACCAAAAGATGCAATGGTGTGCGAGAGGGCTGGACTTACTTCAGTTTCTGTACATGGTGTTTACAATAACCCCAGGATGGTCTGAGGTGTTCAGTGGGGGCAGAGTGATGCCAGCTGCTGCTGCCTGTAGCTCAAAGGAGCCAGGGGCACAGGCGTGAGATGATTCAGAGTAGCTGCAGTCAACGACGTCTGTAGCTGTTCATCTATGTGTGAGGTAGGGTTGGGGAGGGCAGTATTGGGGCAAAAGATTTGTCGCAAACCTGGGAGGCCTGCAGAGGGCATGCAGCTCTTTCTGTGCAGAGTATGCACAGGAAAGAAAGGGGTCTGCTCATTTTTCACAGCCGAATACAGGGATGATTTTGCATAGCCGATAAATGGGCTGCATAGGGTTTACAGCCTAGTATAGCAATAGCATGTGGAGCTCAGTAAGGAATGCAAATAGTAGAAAGTCTGTTGTGGGGAGTGAACATAGAGGAAGATGGTAGCCTTTGTAAAAATCCACCCCCAGTGGAACATGGATTTATGAGAACAATGCAGAACCTCATTCATGATTCCCTCAGCAACCGCATTGGGGTGGAAAAGGGGTGTAGCGGGCAAGGAATAATAATGGTTTTCCTCCCACCTCTATGTAGTTTTTTATGCTACGTGTATAGTTGTAGTGTCCAGTTTCTCAGAATGCTCCCGCTAACCAAAAGGAGTTTGAAGATGTGTCCTCATTGGAATGTCATGGCCATAATCTGGTAGTTTTCATTCATTTTCCCTTTTTCGCCTGGGACAATCTGGTGCTTTTCCTTCTTCTAGCCTTTATTACCTGGCACCTTGCGACGTTAAAAAATGCCTCGGGCTTGCCAAATCATTTCAAGATGGCAGTCCTGGGCCTTGATATAACTAATAAGTGTACTATGGGAGTTGTAGTCTTGGCTTACTTCAGTTGGGCCAATTGCACCAGCATACCAGGTCAAACGTTCAGGACTGGAGACAGTGTTCATAATGATTTTGAGTGACATAGACATCCTAGAACCTGCACATGGCATATGCAGCTACACTTCATTATTATGAGGCTAAAATTCAGGATATGTTGGGTGTGGCTGGCTATACGATGTTTATGTATGACTATTTAAGGGTTGTATGGGCATTTGGGGCATGTGTGTGTATTTTAGACTCTAATTGCCTATGACTATGTTAAGTCTACGATGATTGTATGTGTGTAGATTACAGCTTAGCCTTGGCATATCAAGAATCTGCTTCTAGCATATCATTGGAGTACACTAGCTAATATGTAGTTTATAACAAATGTAGACAGAAATCAGCTTTAGTAGTGGTTTTGTGTTTTTATTAGTCCCGTACCTGTTAGTTTTACTTCAATCATGTCACTTCCTGTGACATATTTTTTTATCCTAAGGTCATCGGGGACAAAGGTCATGTGATGTCACTTACTGTCATATGATGCACAAGTGATGAAACTTCTGCTTCCCCAGGCATTTTGTTGAATCGATGTCTATGCACTTTGTGTGCCCCTGGTGCACTTTGGTATTACAGAAGGGGCCACAGACTCTTGTACGGCCCCTTTTATAATACTAATAGTGTCGACACAGATGTAGTGCCAGTGCTATCTTAAAAGGGACTTCCCTCATTTGCATGAGGGGGTGGCCCCATGGAAATGAGGGATTCACTGTGCCTCTGCGCCCAAGCAATATTACAGACAAAGGTACAGTGTCAAATAAAACTTTAAGAGGCGGATTGAAAGTCAGTGCGCTCCCTGAGGGCAGCCTTCTGGGGAGAAGAAAGGGGGTTCCATGGACTACCCCCAGACATCCACCTGCAGGCAGGTTCAGTCACTCACTTCACCCACCTGCAGGTGAATTTCTGTCTTTTCTTTAAAGTGCAGGTGGGTTGCCACTTGTACTGCGAAACATGGAGACTCTTTAAAGCAGCCACTCATTATTTCAATGAATGCGCTGCCCAGAGGACAGTTGCAAGTTTGCGGCCGCTTTAGGGGCAGCGCATGCATTGTGATAAGGTTGCGGTCCGTGTTCGCTCCTGAAACACCTGTTTAAAGGTGTGCTGTGGTGCAAACAAGGAAAGTGTGCACTATCTGTAATACGGGCCCTGAAAAAGAATTACTCCAACCACTGACTCAAATACATTTGCAACCTTTTCCATGGTGCGAAGATGTCAGATTTAAGTTTGTGAAGGCCCACAAATGTTCACAAACTTACAAGTCAAACCAAGCCTTGCATCAATCAAGCCCTCCTCCGAGATGTACCACTGCTCACTGCTGATTTCTCTGCATGTGTCCTGGAGGGAATCCATTTATACCTGCCATGAATCATTTTGCAAATTCCAGTCAGACGTAAATGGGTATTTTTTTGGGCCCTAAACACACACTTATGCCCAAAAACACCTTCGTGAAAGTGACACATAATGTTTTTATCACAGCCGACAGCGTGCCTATATCTCTTTTAATGGTATTTTATATTGTTGTAAATCAATGCAGACAAAACAACTTGGAGGTGATGATAAATATGAAAGGATATGAAAGTTAATCTCATGGCCCATATTTCTGACATGGAAATTCAAACTTGGTTTCAGATTTGCATTTAAGTGATTCTATTTTCTGAAGGGTAAAATGTAGGCTTACTACATATGCATGAACGAGAAAAGAGGCTGCTTTTAGTGCACTGAAAATAATTAGTGCAGCAACACATTTGAAAGCAAATTGATATATCAATCACAGCTCTATGTTGCTATCTCTGTTGCATATTGTACACATTTAGATAACTATACCCCCTGGTGTAGTAGAAAGATGTGTTTCAGAAGTAAAACGGATCCCAGTTAAGGTACAAACAGATGCCAGCAATGCTTTTCATTATGTAACAAGTTTTCAAAACATAAAAATATTTCTCAGATTAAAATTGTTAACATTGATGTCCAGGATATTTCCAGAGATGTAGATATAAAGCACCAACATTGTCTGTAAATAGACCCAATTTCTCATTATATACAATATAGAAAAAATACTAGTGGCTGGCGTTTTCATATTTTCATAAATACAGCAATTGCAAAGGAGTTATCTTTCATAAACAGTTGGCATATCCCTAATACTTTTGTTTTTTATTTGAAAACTGTCTTATCGTGTTTTGCTAAAAAGGAAAATGTACCCTATTCAAAAAGTGTGTAATAGCGTGAAAGATGGCATAATGCCACTTTTTTTGGCATAGTACCACTCGAGAAAGTAACTTCTTAGCGATAATGCAACAACAGATAATATAATTGCTCACAAAATATGTTAATCGTCCAGTAGATAGAGCTTTTACTTATTAATGCTTATTAGACTGTAATAAGCTAATTTGAAAAGCTTGTTTAAAGGTAATGCCTTAAATTTGGACTTAAGGAAGCTCTTTAGCTTTCCATTATGGTATGTCTCCTTCCAACATGTAATAATATTAATAAATGGTAGTGTATATCCAAATGGAATCAGAAAAGTGTCTGTCGGGACGGCTGTAAATATTCATGATAGCATTATGCAACATTCACGGCCTTCTTTAGAGTTGGATAGTAATGGGACTTCCCTAAAAAATTGATGGATGGCCCTTCTGCATAGCTCTTAGCTCCCCAGTCTTAGTTAGAAGGCAGGCAAGGTTTCCAAAGGCAGTTTTTGTGAATGGCATGCCTCAGTCAGCCCCCTAGATAGAAACACCTTCCAGCATGTCAGTCACTGTAGGACAACTGGCCTCAAAGCACTGAAAGGGAGGCCATGTTTAGGGCAAGACATATAAAGCAGTTTTTTTCATTCCTGGATCTGCCATGTGAGGCATGGCTTCACTGGTGAGGAAACTAATATCAGTGGCCCCCAGCCATAGGGAGAAAACTACCAGCACATCAGGAAAATAGAATTTTTTGTTAAACCTATATTTGGGTGTTTGTCTTTGGAAAAAAAAATGTCAGCTTGTCTGGCATGCCGTCATTGTCACCTAAAGTGTTCCCACTGCGTCAATAGAAACATTTTAGATTAAAAATCCCTACTCATGGGGCAATCATCACTAGATATGGCAGAGGAGTTACAGAAGATCAGCAGAGGTGGGTCTTAGGGTTTGCTAGTTAAACACCAGCTTCCTTTCAGTCTTCTTCCATACACTTCAATATTAGTATATGTGAACTGGTGTATAGAGACAGAATTATCTAGTTACCCAAAATGTGGTGCCCAGCAAAACTACATGATTTCTAGGGTGGTGAGTCTTTGCAAGAGGGAGATGAAAGGGAGCTGCCACCCGTCTATGTCATGCTGTAAGGTGAGAAGGTGATTCGGGGATGTTCACCAGCTGAATCTTGGTGTTTGAAAGAGGGGTACACAAATGCATGAATGGGCCAACAAGAAGCTTGCTCTTCACCTACCATGACACATAACCAGAGATGCAAGCCCATTTCCAAATGATGATTTGCATACCCTTGTTTTAAGTGGTCCTGTGATGAAATCTGCTAACCTCCATGTGGAATCTAAACAAACAAAATAGGGTGTACCATTTTTAGTTAGCTACCAGTGGCCGATGTAGCCTGTGGCACAAAGAGACATTCAGTTGCGACTCGGTCATTCATAATGATTATCATCCATTAGTGCAACACAGTAAGTAGGTTCAACTGATCCTACAGGGAACACAGAATATTTTGAGACAATTTATGAGAAGAAAAACATTTTTGAAGAACGTAAGAATATGGAACCAAAAAACAAAGTTCATTTATTTTTGTCTTTTAGTTAAAAATACCAAATCTCTGCCAAAACCCTATCCATCAACACGTATATAGAGAAAACAACAATCAATATGTACAAATTAATTCATAAGACTTAAAAATATTAAAATAAATAAAAAAGGGAAGACAGATCATCGCAGGGCACAAAGAACAACTAGTAGACACATTGCTCCCCGCCCATTTAGGAGACTACCGTTTAGGTCATTTCCATCACTGAATCCACACCTACAATGATAGGATCCATTGACGCTTTGGTCCCACTTGGATGCTTATCAGGACCCTCATCAAAATTAGGTGAGGGTTGCAAATAATTAAACAGATAGGGTATAAATTATGTACTTGCACCTCCTGGAATCTAAGTCTTCACATAGATTCACGCTCATGTGAACAAATCTATTCACTCATTATAAAGTTTTGTTGTATTTCTACTCCATCAATCCAATTAATCCAATCACCGAGTGGAAATATTGTGTCAAACTGCCCACCTCTGAATGTTAGATCTGCTCATCATTTCCATTGCTGAGTTTGCAAAACACATCCCCTAGTGTGGCGTTTAAACATCAGTTTATGAAGACCCGCTATCACACATTTCCTCCCTGTTTCAAAAGGAGCCGTATCTTGCTCCGGCGGACAAACTAACTCGTTCAGTGCTGGTAGATAAATGGTCCATTTACCGACTTACACCGACCAGCACCAAATTCCACCAAATGGGTGAGGAAATGTGTGATGATAGCAGGTTTTTGTGGGGAACGCTACATACTTGCTCAAGCAGGAAAGAGTGCAAGACAATCTTGGCAAATGGACGCCCTCATAAACTCTCTAAGTCAATATTTACCAAGAAGACTTATAACCATCATGGTCAGTAGATTAACACACAGCAAAGATCCCATTATGGTTGGTCTTGTATTAATACAAAATTACAAAATTTATCACACATGATGAATAGCAATACTATGGGGTTTGTTATTTATCGGGTACTATAAGTAGCATCTACTTCAAACTTTTCCCCTGAGATATGGACTACAATTTGGGTTTTGGTGTTTACCTCACTAAAATCCACATGGCTCAGTACTTACTTGACATTTTTCCTCTGATAAATATCTGCAGGATTGACCTGCCGAATGTTTCCATGGGATGCAATTTTTAATCACACCCGCTGTTTACCTAATATAACAAAATCCTCAAACTCATAATTCTGAATTTATTTGCCACTCATAACGAAGATCCAATTGTAATTAGTCCAGAAGTAAAACCACATTTATAGTCCCATGGCCAAAGTCACAAAAATGTTCCTCTGACTTACTCTTGTAGTACTCCTGAATTCGAGGAGTAAAGCAAAAGTCAGCCAGGAGCATTCCTGAAAGTCATGAGTAAGCTAGAACTACCACAAGAGTAAGTTACACCTACTCATACACTAGCCTTTGTAAACCAGGCCCATAATGTTTAGCTTGTGATAGAGGTTCTATTGCTGTACAGTGTATTACTATCTGCTTTAGCTGTTTAATGTTTTCTCCATGAGGTTAACAGTCTCAATGTAATATTATTAATTCTACTGTGTGATTACCACATCATATTTGTATATTATGTGTATCCTATTTTCTGACTATTACTTATACTGTAAATACATTAATTGACAAGCTATAGTATTACAATTTTTAGCACACTTCCTTGGCTGGACATTGATATTTTATTTCACATATGATAATTGTATTGTTCTGCACCTAAACTCGCCTCACACACTACCAGAGAGTCTCCCCAGAGAGTTAATGGGGCTTAGATGAGACCCACTCTCTGTTGTGGACTTGGTTTGTATCTTGAGTACTGCTTACAAGGCACCCTTTAGCTTTCTCCCTTAGGAGAGCTCAGTGGTCCCTGTGACTGCATGCTTCGTAGAATCCAGACTAACACAGGACTTTAATGAGTCAAGAATCAATTGAAATGGCGTTGTCTTAACCTAAATGACGTAACTACATAACACTGGCATTGAAAGCCTGTAATAGGTCATAGTGGAGACCAGTGGCGGCTGCTAGCAGGGAAAAGTGATGGGGCAGCGTGGTAGACTGTAATAAAAAAAGAAAACCTACCTGCCACCTTGCCGCCTCAGTGCTCTTCCCGATGCACAAGCTCCGCGACTCCCCTGCACTAATCCAGACAATGCTCGTATGCTGGTATTACCCAGCATGAGAGAAGTGCCGGGATTGGGCACAGCAGCCTAGTTTTACACTCCAACAAGGACTGGGAGCCTGTGCCTGCTGCTTTCATGCAACAGCATGGACATAGTTAAGTGCGCATGTTGGTTTGGCTGTCCTTAGACAGCCGGCCAAACCGTCATGCGCACTTGCAATGCACTGTGCTCACCACTCCTCCTGTTGCTATCAGAGGATGGTCCCGCCCTGAAGATTCAGCTCCTGCTCCATATTGTAAAATAAAGTGATAATAAAGCAGTTTTATTAAGTGCTTTATTATCATTTTATTTTACCTGTTTTCATGCAGTGGGGCGACGCACCTCCGCTGTAACGGAGGAGCCACTGCGGGTGGAGACAAGGATTACATTCAAGATCTTATTTACAATGCACAACGTGTATTGGAACAAAAACCTGTGCTCTCTTTAGAAACTAGTAACTCACTTCACACCAGTCAGATCGCAGAGATCATCAAAACACACGAAAACCTAAATTAGATTTAAAATTCAGAAACATGCAGATCACTTAAAATGAGATTCTGGAAAATCCTAGATCCATCTGTATTAGCCGAAACTCCTATCCTTAAACTTGTGAAACTCTTTAAGAAAACATTATTTAAATAGCCATTAAATAGCCGAAGGTATTCTCACTGCAGGCTAATACCACCTCACCTACATGACAAATGCACAATAATAGGGAAGAGTATGTAAATGCACAAACTTCCTTCTGTGACTTGATGTTTGACCTTCTTCTATTGGGCACATCTCCATGAACATTCATGAAGAAGAACCGCCACCACCCCTCCATGAACAATCATGGAGAAGAACCACGCCTCACATTGACTTGGCAAAAGACACACAGATGATGGACGGAATGCAGAGCATATCAAACATTCACCCCACGTCAATAGATCTGGGTTAAATCCATCGTACGTTTGCTCACCATGCCACCCAAGTTTAGATCCAGCCATATGTAAATCAGTCTTGACCCTGTGCCTCATGGGAACGGGAAACAGCGTTTACAACTCTGGTAATACCACGCGGGTAGGTTACGACGCGGATGTTACATCGTCCACGTTGTTACCACGCATGGCATTACATCGCAAGTCGTTTCTACGACTTGCGCTAGATGGCGCGCAACACCAGGGAATGTGTTGGATTTTAAATCCAACACATTCCCTGCTGGTGCGCTAACTGGAGTAGGAATAGTAATTTATACTATTCCTAAGTCCAGCGCGCCATCTAGTGCAAGTCGTAGAAACGACTTGCGATGTAAAGCCATGCGTGGTAACAACGCGGACGATGTAACGTCCGCGTTGTAACCTACTGCGGGGTAATGGATGGCGTAGTAACGTCATACATTCCATGGGAACAGTCCAGACCGAACTGCCAAGCCAGGTCCTCCCCGAACTCGAAACAAACATCCTGGGACCCGTTTCTGGGGTGAATGTATGACATTGTTCTGCATTCTGTCCATCAATTGTTGTTTTTGCATTTGTCACATTGACATGGATCTCAGTGACTGAACATTCAAGCTTCTGACTCAACTCCATCAGATTGCATCTTCCAAAGGAGACCCTATCCTGCCTTCTGCCATTTGCCTCCACTTTCTTCTCACCCTGCTCCTCACCCCGCCCATTTCCAACCGAATCCTAAAGATATTATATAAGTATCATAGCCTTTACTAACCTTTATCAGGTGCCTTTCATGTGCAATACATTATCCTTCTGCACGTGGGTAGATCTTTCTTGTACTGGCATGGTTTGAAATGACTGCAAGGCAACACAACAGTGCTTTACGAAATGTCTTTAAATATATGAAATCTATCACAATGCGGATTTATTAAGCCTGCATCAATCCTTCCCCTCTTTCTGCCCATGTGAACCAACATTAGGAATAAATCACCCCGCCCTAGAAGGTTTTCCATAATGTGAACTGCAAATCAGAGATGCTACCCTAAAGATGGTGCTGCATAGACATGACATGACTTTTTAAAACAATATTGCTTTTACCAGGATAAACAATTTGTGTTGCTGCACTCTCAGTCTATGAGTAAGGACATTAGCCAGCAGTCAAAGTCTAGCCACTTCTAAATTCCCTTTTTAATATTGGCCCTAGTATGAATCTCAATAAGATAGAGAAATGGGTTATTGCAATGAGAGACAGCATCAGGGGGATAGGGGTGGATGTAATGCGCGAGTTTGAGAGGACGGGCAAACGTGAAATGTAGATCAATGATAATGAGGGAGACTGAAGGAATAGTGTTGAATGCAGCATGATTAAGAATGTATTATGGGAGATAGAATGTCAATGTAGGAAGGATTTTGAACGATAGGAGTTGAGTGCAGAACGTGTGAATGTGGGAAGAATGGTGTAAGCATTAGATGAAAATTGGGTGTGTAAGAATGAGCGGAAGGTTCATGTTGGTGCGAGTTGAAATAGTGTTACAAAAGAGTGGGAGGAGATAGGTTTTATTTGATATCATGGGGAGAAAAGGGTGAGATCAAAGTGTAAGTTAACAGCGGGTTGCAATGGGAGGGTGTAATTTAAGACAATGATGACATTAATGATGAATAATATTAAAACTGCAGAGCACATTATTTTATTTTTTACTTGGGTTAAAATTAGATTATATGGTGAGCACTGTTTATTGAATATGTAGCAGAGGGACGAAATGATAATAGTGTATGTCTGATTGTTCAATTACAGTTACCCCTGAAGAAGGGCCTGGGAAGCCCGAAATGCATTGGGTTTAATAAAAAGAACACTGCTTTGAACAGACCATGCGTTTCCTTCGTGTTCTTGAACGAGGTCCGGAGGGACACATCCAGAGCATTTGAAGCTAGTGAAATGACATAGCACCATACACGTGGATTAAACATAAGAATGACAAAAAGTTGTGGAAATAATGGAGTAAATATGTCGAAAACATGGTTGAAATAACAGGAGAATTTTTGGTAGTATACCCTTTCGCTGTGCCACTGGTTGGGGTGAAATGTCACCCCACACTGCACGAAGTGTAGGAGTACCGCCATAAATGGGTGAGGCTTCTGCCCCACCAAACGCATAGTCCAACCAGCACAATTAAAGTTAGGTTAAATACAGGTTTTTGACGGCAGACCCTCTGCTGGCTGTCTTCAGAAACTGGTGGTCTGTCCACCACAGGGCCATTGGTCAATTGCATTAGTTTTCCCTTACATATTGCAACTTCAGGTGTACCTTTTCCCTGTTCCAGACTGTCGGAAAAAAGCCAGTACAGTCCACACAGGAAACAACACAGATGAATCTCACTTCAGTAACTCAACAAAACTTGAGGGGACTCCCTGCAAAGTACATGCAGGGGCCCCCCATGCTCCTGACCCAGTCTGGAACTCTCGGGCCAGGGACATGCCAGTGCCGGAGGGGGACCCCAGAGCCTGCCCCCCCCGCACTCTGGGGCCTGTGGGGGCTTTTGCTACGCCACTGACTCACATTCTGGAATAACTCCTAGGACATCATGGCATTGTTTTTACTTTTCAGAAACAAGACCCCGTGCACGAAATTGTTTGTGAAAGACAAATAAAGTTGACAAGAAGGGCTGAAACAACATGGTGTCCACTCAGCAATCTTATCTGCCTTTTGTAGAGTAGCCACACAACAGAGTCTCAGAAGCCAATGAGATCCTCACCTGGAAGGTGGGCATTTCTTTTGCTATTGCTGCAGTGCAGTGTTGCAGAGGCAATGGCCATCACAGATCTCTAAGTAGCCTCCTAATTGTAGATTACTTATTATATCTCACACGCGTGCTCGCTTGACTTTCTTCTGAGCACTGGCCCCCTAGCACTGCTCCCCTGTAACTTGAAACATTTCACACTGAGGCCCTTGTTCTGGGTTCCTTATTTTTGAAGAAACCAGAGTGCTGAGTGATATGTAACTTTTGCATTAGGTGTTGACACTTGGAGAATGACAGCAGGTGTTTTCCACTACACATGTGCGTGGTCAAATGTTGCAAAATGTGGCCCTGGAAAATACCATGGTTATGGGGCATCGCCCACGGTGATCAATAGGGTAACACTGATTTACCTGATTGTTCCCCATTCCTTGGGATAAAATCTGAAATTCCTTTTACTATGCATCCCAAAATGACTGATCCTCACGTTATAGGTAATTTCAGGTATGAAGTTACCACTTCGGGAATTCCATTGACATTGGATTGAGGGCCTAAATCCGTTTTATTTGGTGTCTGAGGAATGATTACATTTTTCCTGCTGTCTACATGTTCTGCACTGATATATTATCTATCTGTGAACGTGTATTTACAATAATCAGTGTATTGCCAGTGACTGATAATCTTGACTGTCTTATCTCAGAAACAAAAGATTTGTTTAAAAAGGTATGTAGGAGTTGCACTGGACAGGCCTAATACTGCTTCTTAACTGCAAACATATTTTCAAAGGAGCTCAGAAAAACCATTGCAGGCAGGATTTTTTTTTATAAATCCGGTGGCTCAATTTTCTGTAAAACACCTTCAATCCGTGCATTTGTCTAGCAGTATAAAAGCAAATTTTGAGTTATTCAGGAATAAGAAGGTACGGATGATGTGAACCACATCTAAAGCTTCTGAATGGAAGAGGCTTACTATCACAGACGGATTTCTATATGTCTTCTTTACATTTAATGAGCTATGGCGTAAGGCGAGAATATTGTATATGCGACTTGGCAATGACTACCGGCTAAACAGCTTCCCCATGGATTTGGAGCGAGCTCTCTATAATACATAATTTGTAGTCATAAATAATTTCATCACGGTAAGTAAAGCTCTACCTTTTAACATTGTCAGGTGGCTCCTTCCGTGAAGGATGGGAACACAGGGTTATGAACTTTAAACAATGACACACCTTTTCAGAATTAATATTTTTTCATGAATACCTTCAGATGGGTGGGCCCTTGAGGTGCAGGGAACATTGCTTAGTTTAAAGAGAAAATACAGCCAGTCCTTTAGTATGAGCTGCTATCAAGTCTGTTCCAGCCTTCCTTTTCCAGAAAACAGGTTACAGGCTAAAGAAGAGACTGGGTGTGAATGAAGACAAAGGGAGAGAAAAATTGAGGGAACACCGAGAAAATAAGAGAAATGTGTTACGGCTGAATGAGTTAAGTGCTGGCTACTAACGTGTGGTACTTGCACCTCTTGTGTTCTGGGAAGACCAGCTCAACCTTTCACCTTTTGTCGGTGATAAATTCCTTAACCTTCCAAAGGCTTTTATTAATGCCATCTTATGGAGTCGTGTCTCATGAACTGTGCCATCCTAGAGTAAACAGCTTGAGCCCTCACTAAAAAGTCATACAGAGATACTGGAATCAGGCAAAAACTGTGTTGGTGCCCTTTCCCGTTACTGTGGGTTGGTTTAAATTATTGCACATCCGAGTTTTCCCACATGCGCATTTTACCAGGTAACTTCTGGTGAAGGTTGCATGGGAGAAATAGGGAAAATATGTAGTTAGGGAGTGTGCAAACATTGATACTGCAGGCTATCCCTCACTCCAAATTCTGAAATTCTAAATCAGCCAAGAATTTTGCCCTATGACAAAATCACAAAGGGGCTCATTACGCAGAGGCACGGCGGTGGCGGCCTTACAACCGCCTATTGGTACCAGGGGTTCTGGCCACCCTGGTACCACCGCAACCTGGTCGTGGTGCAGCAGTCTTCAGGCCGCAAAATGCTTGGCAGGCCACTGCGGCGCCCCCCCCCCCAAGTGTATTACGTGTTTCCTCACCGCCAAACCTTTTTAACCTATAGGGCCCCCTGGTGCCTCAACTCATGTGGAAACACACAGCGGACACAACATGTGCTCCCCTGTGTGTATGCACTCCAGTACCTTCACGGCATGGACTCCAGCAGTCCATGCTGTGCAGGTACTGCCTTTACGTTCCCATTGTGGTGCCTATTTCATAGACACCGCCTTGGGAATGCCAAAGAACCTCCCGCCAGACAGGAAAAAACTCCTAATCTGGCAGGCGGTTCTAACTCAGGTTTGGCAGTGCCAGAGCGGGGCAGTCTCGCTCCTGCACCGCCAACCTCATAATAACCCCCACAGTGTGGTATCAAATTAACTACAGGGTAAGAAACTGTATTTTTTGTTGTTGCTGTTTTAATATAGCACAAACTCGACCCAAAGGTATTGGAGCGCTTTACATGAGCACCAGTTACATTACACGAGGACACATCAAAAAAATGTTTGGTAGGCATGGGGACATTAAGTGATTTGCCCAGAATCACAGGATGTTGAGCCGATGTTGAAACTGGAACCTGGTTCCCCAGTTCCCAACTTTGCAGCTCTGGTTGTTATGCCACATCCTCTCCCCTGAACGGTATATCAATCTTCTTTGAACCTTCCATTTTATTCTATTCAAAAAGACATGTTTCAGTATGTGAAAGTGTACAGGGCGCACTCCCCTGGCCTGCTTTGTGATGCAATTTTAAAGGATGGCCTATTACAGATATTACCCTGCCCCAGCCCAGCGGTGAACTCCCGTCTTCCCTGGGTGCAGCACATTCGAAACAGGTGGACCAGTTGTTTGAAACAACCTTTCCTTTGCAGACAGCAATGTGGCCTGCATTACAAAAGGGGACAGAGATGTCTCTGCCAATGGGTGCATGATAGATTGCACCCACCTGCAAGGGGGAAGCTTGCATGGGTCCACTTTCCACGGGTCACCCTTAGGGCACTAACTTTGAGCCACCTCTTTGTTGCCCACCGTCAGCGAGCCTCCTGATGTCTCCTTTGTCTCTGCATCCGTGTTTATATCACAAAGCAGGAGAAGAGGAAAAGAGTTCCGTCACGTGCATGAGGCCACACCCCCATGCAAATGAGGAAATGCCCCTTGAGTCTGCACACATGATGCACCACCACAATCTGTAATACTGAAGGGGCTGCACAAGCATCTGTGGCCCATTCTGTACTGCCAATGCAGAAAGCAATGAAGATAACAAAAAGGTGATGGGTAGAATTTTTCAATAAATCTTAGGTACTAGTAATTACTCTGGGCCACATTTCAGGCCATCATTTTTTTGCCTATTACACTATTCCAAATAGAGAACAACAATATGTTAATTAGCTGTGGTCCAATAGAAACAGTCCAGCCCAAACAGTCAGGCCTGGCATCCTTCATATTTGAACACAAGCAACTCTGTACTAGTTTCAGCTTATTTAGACCTCATCAGCGAGGTATAGCCTTATTTCTGTACCACAGTACGCATGGGCATATCCACCACACTTATGGCATCACACTGAAGCAAACACAAAGTGATTGGCGGAATGCTTGAATTAATCTCAGCCACTGGTAATTTGTCTGCGTCATATTCCAGTCCATCCAGTAGAACAAGGCATATGATTGTGAACTAGCATTGTGCATTTTAACACAGGTGCTTCTGAGCCACAGAATACACTCAGGTGTTACAGAAAGATATGGAAACAATAACAGCCAGCCCATTGGCCATTTTAGTGTTGTAAATTCAATTAGGGCTGGTGTCTCACATCTATCTATGGCATTACTTATCAGTTGCATCCCTGTATGTTCACATTCATCCTAGCTCCTAAACTAGGTCATTGACAAGATGCAGCCAACACACTATATTCAGATTAAGAGAGGAATGCACGCTGGGCAAGCCTAAGACCAAATTCCTCTTTCTTCTCCATGCAGCGGGTGCCACAGCCTGCCAATCATAAACAAATGTCAAAGCCTGCTTTGTTTATGAATTTAGGTTGCAATTACTGCATCAAATCATTTATATTAATACAGGGATTTTGCATTTCCAGTGCTTCAAGGGTTGCATGGCAAGATGATGCAATGAGTGTAATGGATGATGCCTTCCAAACACATTTAACATCTGAGTGACCCACTTACAGCATATTAAATGATATACTTGGGGCCATATTTACAATGCCCCAGCGGCACTTTTACGCTGCTGGAGTGTCCCTTTTGTGACTCCTTGAAGGCGCAGTGTGCAGGCCCATATTTACAAGGCCACGCAAAACCACCCTGCTTGGCTTTTCATGGCCTTATAAATTTAGAGTAAGGCAATGCCTTACTCTGCATGGAAGTGGCGTTCCATGGGTGTTGCTGTGGGTGTTCCCACGCAATACTAATGTTTTTTTACACTGCCCCAGATTTACAACATAGTGTAAATCTGGGGCAGCACCAAAACTAATTCCTTCCAAAGCAGGTGTAACGAGGAGAAATGTTTACATTTCTCCTTGTGTTTTCCTCTTTTCAAGTGTGTTGCATTCCGCAGCACACATAGAACAAGGGAAACGCCTCCTTTGAAAATAATCATGCCAACAACACAGACACCCTTGCACCGTGGTGCTTGCATTGGCGCTTGGCTGCAGTTTGTGCTCCGATGCTGCCAGAAAGAACAGGAATGTGCCTTATCTTGTAGATACGGCACATTCCTGCCCTTTTCTTTTTTTTGACGTATGGCAGCACAGCAAGAAGGCTTGCGGAGCTGCCCTATGCCAAAACATTGTAAATATGCCTTTTGGTTTCAATGATACACTTGCATCATTGATGGATGCCTATGTCTTTAAAGAAGAAGACAAGCCACAATCATGTGACCCTTTGGGGCGACTCACTAATATAAACAGAAACAGACAAGGGTGCATGGGTGATGCTGAACATGTTAATGCCTCGTTTGTGATGCACTCATGTATATCCTGTGGTAAAAGGCAAATACCAAAGAAGTTTAATTGATTTTATTTAGAAATTTTTATCTATATATCTCAGGAACCTTTTCTCTATGAATCAATTAACCAATAGCGACAGAAGCACATTTGCTAATATTGGAATTTATACTGCATTTCCATATACACTTATAGAATATGCTCTTGCTCACAATTCACAGTTGTCCATGAGCTATTTAAATTTAGAACAACATACACATTTCAGATCTCCTACTACTGCCATACTGTGCACCTTCCTCCCCTGCAGAATGTTCAGTTTATACATTTACACCTTGTAAATTATTAATTTGCTGCATTTTGAAACTGATGTATACAAAAAATAAATGCACTCCGTGCTCGAATCAATCTCAGCCAATGGTAAATACTCAGGGCCGCATCCCTGTCCACTGTTATTTTGATCCCAATGCCACCTGAGTTTAGACCCAGTCATGTGCAAAAGGGTCTTGACCCTGCTCTTCCTGGGAACAGTCCAGCCCAAACTGCCAGGCCAGGTCCTCTCTTAACCGACATGGCCCAGCAGTTCGGGCTGGACTGTTCCTATTGGAACTGGGTCAAGACTGATTTGCATATGGCTGAGTCCAAACTGAGGTGGCACGATGGGCAAAAAAAAGATGGGTTGGAATTCTCCCCCGAGCGATTGCCAGTGGTCAGACTTAATGCAGCAGCCTCCCATCACCTTTTGTGTATTTTGCATTCAGAAAATGCTTTTTATAGAATATAGAGTGATCCCTAGGCAAATCAAGGCTGTTCGTACACCCTGGACCTCTTCCTCCAACAAACAAATTCTTTTTTTAGGAACCAAATCTATAAACTAGAGTGATCATGCTCTTTCCAAAGCAGAGGAAATCATCCATATGAATAAATAATCACATGCGTTAATAAAATCACCTTCTTAAATGTCCATTTCAAACATCAAAGGAAGTTCTCCAGGTAGGTGCAGAAGGTGCATTAGCAAACTGGAATATTTGTTTTGAAAGTGAGACTACCGCCAATCTGACATTTCAGAAGGTAAAAGGACTGTGGGTGGTCCATCCTTGAAGTAAATGCTAATTCTATTTCAAATTGTATCATTAACCCCACTCCTTAATCTACAAGGGCATTTTTACCACAGATTAAGCAAACTATATTCAATGGAGCTGGGAAAAAGGAGGTATTTTTTTATTTTTATATAGCGCAAACTCGACCTGAAGGTATCAGGTATCAGAGCGCTTTACATGAGCACCAGTTGCGTCACAGACAGACACATTAATTTTTAGGCACGGGGAGATTAAGTGATTTGCCCAGAATCACAGGATGTTGAGCGTCGTTGCAGAGAATCGAACCCGGTACCCATCTAAGAGGGTGACTGCTCTAGTCGTTACGAAGAAGAAATCATATGTACAAGATAAAAAGGGAACTCCAATTTTCCACTCTGTACTGCTGGCTTTAGGCTGATATTATTCCTTCCTATTGTAAACACTATGGTGCATCTTTGTGTTCAGAAAAAGGCAGTAGTGCCACCTCCTCTAATGCAAAGGAGCGTCGCCCCACTGCTTGTGGAGCAGTGTAAAAGAAAAAAGACAATTATAATAACATAAGTTATTATGATTTTATTTTTAGTATCCGCCAGGTTCGGACTGGGACGGGCTCCTGTGATGAGGGAGTAGGAGTGGTTGCTGCACTCTAAAGTGCGCATGATGGTTTGGCCGGCCGTCTTGGCCTATCCAAAACGTCATGCGCACTTTGCTTGTTCTCCACCCAGGCTGCATTACAGCCTGGGTGAAGAACATGCGCAGTCTCCTATTCCCCGTCTCAGCTCCGAACTGCAGTTCTCAGATCAATCACAACTCTGCATTGCAGCATTGTGATTGACTCAGGGGAGCCTGGGTGCTTCCTTCTTCCAGCCAGAGTGGAGGGACGACGTGGGAGAGAGGGAGGAGAGACACGGCGATCAGGTAAGTGAGTTTTTTTTTTTTTTTTAAACCTACCACCGCCCTCCCCACCAACCCCTTCCCACCACGCCACCCCCGTACCATGACACCGCCACTGGAAAACGGGTGAGTGCAGCTCAACAGAAGAAATAAGCAGCAAATTAGAGGGAAACCCAGGTGAGCATTGCACCGTTCTCAGATAACTCAAGAGAATTTCAAATTCGCCTTTAGCTAGACAAAAATAAAAAACACAAAATGTCTCCCAGTACCATCAACTAACAGCTTCACTCAACCCGTACGAAAAAAAAGGGATAGTAGGCATAAGGCAGTATCTCTTTGTCTTGGTCGGCATTGATTTATTTGTTCAAGATTTACAGCATACCTGACCAGAAGCTGTCCACCCCTTCACTGCTTATTATGTACCTTGTACAAGATCATCTTGGACCAATCAAATCCTGTGAGGTTCCTTCTTCTGATGTCATCAGTAGCAGGTAGGCAAGGCCTGGGCACGTCATAGCTACTACTGCAGTGCAAAAGCAATATTTACAAAAAATACTACTTCTGCATTACCAAAGTATAATTTACAAAAATACTATTTCTGCATCACCAAACAAAATTTACAAAAACACTACTTCTGCACTACCAAAGTAATATACACAAAAAAGTGAAGTGACTCCCTACGGTAAAGCTTGTTATATGCTCCACAAATTTCTGTCCATGACATACATTTCTGCAATGTATTTTTAATATTTAGTTAAAAGGGTTCTGCTGTGCATACATTTCACATTATTAATTCTTCATGATTATGAAAGTACATCCTCACATCTTTGTGAAATGCATGCTCTCGAAAAATAGGGGTGCCTGCACTACACACCCAAACAATAACATACAGTAATAAATTGACACTAACCAAGCAATTCCACATATCTGAAGCATTTAGTTGTTGGTACTGAAGGAACATCATTATTTGTATGTACAATAAGTGAGTTATTGAAAACATCTGCTCTCTCTCATGTCAACTAAGCTGTATTTTTTCCCTCTTGAATTCGTAATTGATTGAGCCACTTTTAGAGCTGGGCTTTATGCACATTCCCAGATCTGATGAATAAATGATCATTTTTCATACAGTAATATGACTCAATTTTCGAGAGAAGTAAAATAACTGAAGCAAACTCTCCGCCCGCCAACAGAGCAAGGCAGCAGAAGAGCTGATCATTCCTGTTTGCATGATAAAGACATCATAAGTGTGTGTCTTTGCTGATATGATCAGACAGCAAAGGCAAAAAAAAGCTTCAGCTGAACACATAATGGAAAGCCACAGGGAAGACGAGCGTTTTTAATGTGATATCTTTTTTAGGATTGCTGCATTATATTATAACACTGGTTCAAAGGAGTGACACTGTGATGGATATTAAAGCATAAGGTAGGAGTCTGAAATGCTAATATCTGGATTCACATTTTGAAGGAGCTCGGTTTTGTTCGCTCAAACAATATAATGACTTTGGTGTTAAAAATAAAAAAGTGAATTAATGTTAAGGTTTTCATTGGGCTCAGAATTTTCATCCTTTGGAAATGAAAGGGAGACAGAGAAACACGTTTAATGCGTAAATTGCTGAATTATAAATCCGGTGCATTGTCCTGGTCTACACAACAGGGCACCCTTCTTTGGTAGAATTACTTTGTGCTGAACCCTCAGGTAGCTTGATTCAAAACAGTCAGGCTTAACTTAGAGGCAATGTGCAAAAGATGCAGCACGTTAAACCGTAACAAAGTGAAAACACAACAGAAGGAAAAATCCCACACCAATGTAGAAATATAGAGGAAATTAATAAATTATTTGTCACCAAAATGACAAAAATCCAATCAGTAGAACTGGAGATATTGAATTTTAAGGGATTGGATAGAAGTAGCATCAAAAAGCGCAAATCGCCGACTGTGGTTATCTGGTTGCTTCAGACCAGGTCTAAGTCCCAAGTTCAGGCCGACCACGATGGAACGCAGGCTGGATACAAGGACCAGGCTAATCCCACTGAGAATTGTACATTATGTCCTTGATGCAGCGTGTTGCGTCGCGCTGTTTCAGTTCCGATGAGAAGTTGCAAGGGTTATTACACGAAGTTCTACATTGAGTTGCATCACCGCTGAGTCGGTTGCGATGAGGCCACCGATCAAGGGCTGCTAGGTGTTGTGATGTGAGGTGCAGCATCACGTTGTGTCGAGTTATGTCACGCTGCATCAGTTCGACCAGGAGGACTACACTCTGATGCCAGCCAAGGGTTTCAGGCCTGGTGGGGCACCTCTTGGGGATCAGGACTCACTTCAGCACAGACCAGCAGCAGAGCACAGGCAGGTACAGTTGAATCTGGGCAGCTGGGCAGATGCAGGGCGGGTCTCTGGAGCATGTTATGTCCCTGTAGCTCAGAACAGGAGGCCAGCTAGCTAGCCCTTGGAGTCACTCTGGTGGTACTGGGTTCAAAGAGCAGGTCCGGTCTTCATACCTCAGGCAGCAGAGCAGCAGGCAAGTCCTTCTTGTAGCAGGACAGCAGAGCAGTACTTCTTCAGAGTCTTCCAAAGGTCCAGAAGTGATCTGAAGAGTGGGTCTGAGGGTCTCTTTTTTATACCAGGTGTTGGCTTTGAAATGGGAGAGGCTTCTAGAGTCCCCCAAATACATTTCTGAACTTTCCTGCCTCCCTGTTCTGCCTCCAATCTGTTTGCAGTCACAATTAGCTAGTAAGAAGTTCTTTGTGAGTGAGCTGAAGCAGTGTCATTGAAGTGAAATGTGACAGGTGACAGCTCCACCACGCCCATCAAATCTTAGATGGCCCATCCTGCAAATACACAGGCCCTCTATTGTGAGGCTTTCTGGGAAGAATACACAAAGGTCAACTGTCAACTACACCTAGTCATGTTACCCAGGAAACAGGCTGCAGGCACCAAATATTTTGGACAAGAAAATGCCAACTTTCTAAAAGTGTCATTTTCAGAATTGTAACTTAAAATCTGACTTTATTATTACAGAGGGTTTTAAATAACAACTCCTCAGACACCAAACATTACATTCCCACCTGCTTGCAAGCAAAAGTTATCATTTAATAAATGTAATAAGGTAATACAATGTTATCCTATGGGAGAAGTAGGCCTAACAGTAGTGTAAAATGAATTTGTGAGTCTTCTCGACAAGGACATGTGAAACTTAAACATACATGTTCAACTTTTTAAATACACTGCACCCTGCCCTCAGGATTTTTAGGGCCTACCCTAGGGGTGACTTGTATGTATTGAAAAGGGTTAAGCCAGACAAAAGGCTTATTTTGCCTGATTGAAATGGCAGTTTAATACAGCACACACACTGCAATGGCAGACCTGAGACATGTTTCAAAGGGCTACTTAACTGGTTGGCACAATAAGTGCTGCAGGCCCCCTAGTAGCATTTAATATACAGGTCCTGGGTACATGTAGTACCACTTTACTAGGGACTTAGAAGTAAATTAAATGTGCCATTTTGGTGTAAGCCAATCTTCCATGTGTAAAGGAGAGAGCACAAGCACGTTAGCACTGGTAAGCAGTAGTAAAGTGCACAGAGTATTGAAAGTCATCAAACAAATGGTTTCAGAAAGAGGAGGGGTGCAGGCAAAAGGTTTGGGGGTGACCCTGGAGAGAGGGCTAAGCTCAACAAAGACCAAGGAGAATACAGAGAGAAGGAAAGAATAGAGGAGGTTGAGGGAAGACGATGATCTCCTGTGAGGCAGCAGCAATTGATGAGGACAGTCGCCACATCAGTAGCAGCTTAAGAAGTATAACGAGCACCGCCAGAGACATAAGCAGTAGGAGGCAAATACCTAGATCACTATTCCGCTCCCACTATATTTCTGGAGAAACATGGCTTGCCCAGGTATGAGCGAGTACAAGAGTGGTCACGCTGGATAGCGCATGCCAGACTAATGGAAGAAGGGGTGGCTGGGTGACAAACGAGCCCTGTAAGGAGAACAGGAAGACTCTTCGAGCACTGGGGAGAGGGGGATAATGGAACATCTTTAAAGGAAGGCTAAGGTGGAAACATTAAAGGTAGAGACATTTCAAACCTCAAGAGGGAACTGAAAGGGCCATAACATTTTGGCTCATGAAGCACTAGAAAAGGAGGAAATGTTCTGAGAATCCAAAAGTGAGATAGATATATAAAGAGAAGGGAAGAAAGAATAAAGCCTACTTACTTGCAAGTTCCCTCTTGTTTCTCTATGGGTGAAGGCCACCAGTGACCTGTCCGCTTGCCGTAGCCTGAAAGAAAAGAAGAGATGAAACTGAATAGACACCAGACTCTTATGAAATGGAAGAACCACCATCAGTTGGGAAAACCAGACTGGAAAAGGATTTTTCAATTGAACCATTTGTCAAACCTTCCCTAGTGAGTGTTCCTAGTTCTAACAATAATAAAATCAAAACTGATCACCAAGTTCTGACTCCTTTGTGCACTCAGCCAAACTTTCAACAGTGTATTCAGCAATATTGTTCAGTTCCACCACCCACAGTTGTCCTCAAAGATACTGAACAGAGGAAAAGGTTTGCAGGTTGCCAATAGATAAAATGTGAATGCTGAATTTGCAATGAAAGTTAACATGCCCTCATGCAACTAAATGAAGAATAAATGCTGATTTCCTACTGATAGTCAATTGATGTCCTAATATATACAGATACAGATATTTTAAATGGAACAAAGTTTGTAGTTACTCTGACAGCCAAGGATGTGCTCAGGTTCGTTATATTGGGAACAAAACCTACACTTCCACTGGCAGCCACTAGATGTCCCCTTACTCATAACAGAGAAATTAAATATTATAATGATATATACAGTAAGTTTTATGGTCCCATTTGTCATAGTAAATGCTGTCCATATGGGTAGTAAAGATACCTTCCAGCTTGTAAGGTTTTAGATAAAATGCTTTATTTAAGACATGAAGGGTCAGATGTACTTGGATGTGATTTGCAAAATGTGGTTGCAATTTGTGCACTGACTTTTTATGAATCCTGTTGAATTTTGCAGACCGACTTATGTACTAATAGGTCGGTTCACAAAATATCAAATCGCAATTGGTTGCAATTCGACTTACTTTATGAATTTTAATGAGTTAGGTTGCAAATTGCAACCCACTACGATTCGCTGCCATCGCATGGATGGTGGCTGAGGTCAGCAGACAACCATGTCTCTGATTGCTTTTAAATAATATATATATTACCTACTGGCGGTCGCCAGTAGGTAGTTATAGTTAGGACCTCGTCTCTATTCAAAAAGCGTTTATTCTTTTGCCAATATCTTTGGCGCTGTTTGACGAATATTCACGATGTTTTCAAAACTAATTTTTCACTCAGGTCAGCTCCTGTCTTGAAAGTTTCAAGGTGATTCGTCAAGCAGGGGCCGAGAAAAAAGGGTGGTCCCAAAACATGTTTTCCCCATGTTAATTTCCATAGGAATTTTGAAACAGGTTACAGCCCGAACTGCTGAACGGAATTACACCAAATTTGGCAAAAAGGTGTCCCTTTGTTCGGAAAGAGACCTTTTTTTTAAATGTTGTAAATCTGTTCAGTAGTTGCTGAGAAATTCAAGAAATAAAAATATCGATATCTGAGCACCGAGGAGGGTTCGCGAACCCTCCCGGGCACGAGCTTCACTCTGATTGAATATATTTTTACAAACACAAGGGAACCCGAAAAGTAGAAAAGGACCTTGGGTAACAGTTTAGTATTAGAACAGTGGTCCTTATACGAGACAGTAATGTATTTAGGATAAATATAGACTTGAATCGGTACTATATTACGAGTGTCCAGCCGGACAATCAATTTAATAAATCAAAAAAAAGTTCAAGGACCAAAAATACAAAATGCAGCAATAACGTGAGACACAATCCTGCATCCTACATGAACACATGACAAATACATTTAGGACAGAAACATATCAGGCAAGACGGGGTAGCTTGTGGAATATTGAGCACAATTTCTGACAAGCTTAGAAAAACAGTAACTGCACCTCTTTTATCAAGTGCGATTAACGTGCAAACTGTTTACATTAGTCAACGACGTTTCGATCCATTAAGGAATAATAGGATCATCATCAGGACAATTAAATTGCAAGCCTGAATCAAATGAGAATGGCCTGTTGGAAATGAGGAGAAGGGGAGGCAATTAGAAAACGTCCAATACATAACCGTACAACATAAAGCCAGTTAAGGGGCAGTCAAGGACCACCCTATTGTGAAGACGGCGCACCATGCACGTGGTTGAGTGCAAACTGACCAGAAAGGTGACAACCGCGAGGTGATGTCTGGTGTCACTGAACGGAGTGCTTATAAATTTACGGCAAAAAATTTGCAACGAGGAAATGGTCCATGATAGGACGTGATGGAACATGCGCATGATCCGTGTGGGCAATGCGTAGGGATGTAAACGAGTGAGAAGTGCCACACGAGGACTGTGGCACAGGGTTATATCAGCCGATCATGGTTAAGGATTGGGAATAGTCCCCAGAGGTCCATGCGGCAAAAGACATAAGCTTGGTTGTTAATGCGAGAGTAGCGACAACCGTGATAGGGTTGCGGATGTGAATGTGCAAGCCTAGAATTTATGGTTGTTTGTTGGGAGTGATTGGAGAGTGTGCAATCAGGGGTGTACAGGTGAGCATTAATTCCCCTTGAATACTGAGGGTCCCTGGGGGCCAACTAGCCCACCAGGTACCTCCAGTAAGCGCCACAGAGCTGGAAAACAGAGAGGTGGTTCGAGGCCATGCCCCTTTTTACACCACTCTGCAAACTCGCCTCTTGGCACACTGCTGGTGGGGCGATGAGGTCCTCTTGTGTCCTGAGGACCTCAGGACACAAGTGGACGTCATCCTCTGAGCAGCAGTGTGCCAGGAGCCGCCATACTAAAGGACGGAAATTCTCTCCAGGCGGTGGTTCAGGCACTTTGAATTAACACTCCGTTAATCATTGTTAAAGTGAAAACACAGAGACTGCCACTTGGAAAATAAACTGTTTACACCATGTTGTCATGGCTCCCGTAGGTAACAACAATAAATGGGAGATTGCTGTAGTCCTTCGCCGCTATTCATGAAATGTGATCCTCCAATGGGAGTGAAGATTGAATGCTTTTAAAATCGGGACTATTCTGTGCCACGTGTTTTTTAATCAACAAGCACTGAGGAAGGCAATGTATCTGAAACGCGTATGCTGTGATTAAAGGCATTTTTAACTGACCCCGTGAGTGCGCTGCAATCTCTCTGTCTAATGCATATATATATATATATATATATATATATATATATATTATCTACTGGCGGTCGCCAGTAGATAGTTATAGTTAGGACCTAGTTTCCATAGGAAAAGCGTTTTTTGTTTTCCCAATAACTTTGGCGCCGGATGACGAATCATCGCGAAATTTTCAAAACTAGTGGGGCGCTCCGGTCAGCTCCTGTCTTGAAAGTTTCGGGGTGATTTGGCAAGCGGGGGCCGAGAAAAAAGGGGGGTCCCAAAACATGTTTTCTCCATGTTAATTCCCATAGGAAACTTTAGCCACGGCTACAGCCCGAACTGCTGAACGGAATTACACCAAATTTGGCAAAAAGGTAGTGCTTGGTTCAGAAAGCGCCCTTTTTTTTAAATGGTGTAAATCCGTTCAGTAGTTGCGGAGAATATAAAAAAATAGAGGTCAAAAAATCAATTTCCCATAGGAAACTTTAGACACGGTTACAGCCAAAACTGCTGAACGGAATTACACCAAATTTAGCAAAAAGGTAGCCCTTTGTTCAGAAAGAGACCTTTTTTTTAAATGGTGTAAATCCGTTCAGTAGTTGCTGAGAAAATCAAAAAATAAAAGTTTCGATATCTATGGCCGCGGTGGATCCGCGCACCCTGCCGATCACGAGCTGCATTATAATTGGCTGTCAACACCTCAAACCAGGAAGTGTTGTCAGCCATCTTGTGTCTGAACTGGGGTGGTGGAGTGAGCTAAAGAATGATGATGGGTTAAACCCAGATCAGTTCACTGGGGGTGAGTGTTTGATTTGCTCTAGCGCTCCGTCCATCATTCCCTTTGGTATCGCTCGGTAGAACCGAGGCACAAGAAAAGAGAAAAAGAAACGCGCAAAACAAGAAAAGGGGGCAGGGTAGAAACACCCTGACCCCCTAGGCCTGCTCAGAGGTCCCACAAGGACCCCCAGGGCCAAAAAAAGCATTTTTTTAAAAAATCAGCGAGATTCGCGCACCCAGCGCTAATTTCGGCCGAAAATTTAAAAAAAAACGAAGCGCGGGCTCCCGCACTTCATTTAATTAAGCCCTTGGGTGGGCCACGTCCCGGGGGCATGCAGAAATAAAATTGCAGGGGCCCAGGTGGACCCCCGCAGCCCCGGGGACCGCCACCCCTCGGGGTTTTGATAAAATATTTGTGGGGCACACGGCCCCCCGCAGCCCCGGGGATCGCCACCCCCCGGGGCTTTTTTTTTAATGTTTGGGGGGCCTCCAAGGCCCCCCCAAGCCCCGGGGACCGCCACCCCAGGGGCTTCTTTTTTTAAAATAAAATATATCTGGGTGGGGGGTGCTCAAGCCCCCCCACATGCCCCGGGGACAGCCACCTCCCTGGGGCACTATAATGCAAATTTGGGGGTCCGTTACGGACCCCGAGCTCCTGGGACCACCACCTCCCCGGGGCTGTGCATTTGTTGGGAGGGGGGCCGCGCGGCCCCCCTCCTGGAGCCTGTGATGGCCCTGGGGACCGCCACCCCCCAGGGCCGGCTCCTGCAGTGTCCCGGGGTGCCCACCCCCGGGACACTGCTGTTTGCTATGGCAGGACGGGAGCCCCGCGGCTCCCGTCCTGCCATAGCAAACTTGCTTTGGATTTTGGAAGAGAGAGCAGGAAACCTGCTCTCTCTTCCAAAATCTAAAGCAGATTGCTTTTCCACACGGGGAGCTGCATGTTAGCAGCTCCCCATGTGGAAAAGCAATGCCGGCTCCCGCAGGACGCGGGGAGCGGGCGGGACCGTGGGGGCATTGGGGCTCCCCCCACGGTCCCCAATGAGAGGCCAGGCCCCGGGGGATGGGGTCCCCGGGGCCGAATATGGCCTCTGGAGAGGGGCCACGCGGCCCCCTTCCTTTTTTTAAAAAAATTAAAAAATAGGGGTCAGGCCCTGGGGGATGGGGTCCCCAGGGCCCATAAAATAGAAAAGGAAGGGGGGCCACACAGCTCCCCTTCTTAAAAAAAAAAAAAAAAAAAAAAAGACCGGCATCGCCGAGGCCCCGCCCCCTCCCAGCAACCCTCTGCAAATGCGCCCTGTGGCGCGTTTTAAGTTTGGGAATTAATTCCCCTTCAATACTGGGGGTCCCTGGGGGCCAACTAGCCCACCAGGTACCTCCAGTAAGCGCCACAGGGCTGCGTTGCAGAGAAGTGGTCCAGGCCATGCCCCTTTTTACACCTCTCTGCAACGCAGCTCTGTGGCGCTTACTGGAGGTACCTGGTGGGCTAGTTGGACCCCAGAGACCCTCAGGATTCAAGGAGACTTAATCCCCCAACTTAAAAAGCGCCACGGGGCGCGTTTGCACAGTGGTGAAGGGAGGGGGCGGGGCGTGAGGTGACATGTGTGCAAACACGCCCTGTGGCGGGTTTTAAGTTGGGGAATTAAGTCCCCTTCGATCCTGAGGGACCCTGGGGGCCAACTAGCCCACCAGGTATCTCCAGTAAGCGCCACAGGCCTGCGTTGCAGAGAGGTGGTCCAGGCCACGCCCCTTTTTACACCTCTCTGCAACGCAGTTCTGTGGCGCTTACTGGAGGTACCTCGTGGGCTAGTTGGACCCCAGGGACCCTCAGGATTCAAGGGGACTTTATCCCCCAACTTAAAACGCGCCACAGGGCGCGTTTGCACAGTGGTGAAGGGAGGGGCCGGGGCCTGAGGTGACATGTGTGGAAACACGCCCTGTGGGGCGTTTTAAGTTGGGGAATTAATTCCTCTTCAATCCTGAGGGCCCCTGGGGGCCAACTAGGCCACCAGGTACCTCCAGTAAGCGCCACAGGCCTGTGTTGCAGAGAGGTAGTCCAGGCCACGCCCCTTTTTACACCTCTCTGCAACGCAGCTCTGTGGCGCTTACTGGAGGTACCTAGTGGGCTAGTTGGACCCCAGGGACCCTCAGATTCAAGGGGACTTAATCTCCCAACTTAAAACGGCCACAGGGCGTGTTTGCACACGTCACCTCAGGCCCCCCCTTCCCTTCACCACTGTGCAAACGCGCCCGTGGCGTGTTTTAAGAGGTAGTTTTAATCCCCTGCCCTATTATGTACTAGGGCCTTACAGAGGAGGTCATGCTAATCACAGGGGTACCCCAACGCATAGTGTTCCCTAGTGTATGTAGGTGTTTTCACTGTATTCTAAGTGTCTTTTAGCATAGCACTGGCTCTAGGCCTGGTTAGTCCGAGTCAGTTACCACCAGTACCCGTCTGAAAAAGTTGTGGGCACAGGATGATTTTGCAACAAGGCCTCTTTCTGCTCCTCTGTTGGTTCTTTCTGCACATGTCTTGCTTCTTCCTGCTCTTTTCTTCGTCTTTGTGGACTTCTGTTGCTTCTTCCTGCATTTCTTTTGCTTCTTTCTGTGCGTTTTTTCTTCTTTCTTCACATGTCCTACCTCTGTAGGCATAGTTAGAAACTAGCATTTAAAAAACCTTTGAAATTCACTTAAAAAACCATAGGTTTCAAGCATGTTATAGTTAGAAATTAGCTTTTAAAATACCTTTGAAATTCACTGAAAAAACCATAGGTTTCAGACACGTTATAGTTAGAAATTAGCATTTAAAAAACCTTTGAAATTCACTGAAAAAACCATAGGTTTCAGGCACGTTATAGTTAGAAATTAGCATTTAAAAAATCTTAGAAATTCACTGAAAAAACCATAGGTTTTAGGGACAGTTCTAGTTAGTTGGACATTTCACTCGTACAAAACCATAGAACCCGTTATAGTTAGTTCAGCTAACTATAACTCGCGCCCCCGCAATGCACTGCTAATGACGTCACATATTACATCACTCATGACATGGTCAGTGACATCACTGATGACATCACTGATGACATCTCAAATGACATAACTGATGACATCACTGATGACATCATCCATGTGATAATTTCATGCATCTTCTCACACCCTAATATAACTTTTGATACACCCACTCTAAATTACAGACTGCCATTCTCAAAACCATAGACACTCCAACACCAATAACTACATACCCACTCACTGATTCTTAGGTCTACACACACATCCACTCACTCACCCGTACAGTCACTCATACTTACGGTCACTCAATACAACACTGTTAGACTTGGCTTTTTCAGCGGGTTTACCCCCAGACTTTTTGCTTTTTGGCCTCCTGTTTTTGACCCTGTGTGTGTTGGTTTTAGGACCCTGGGCACTTTACCACTGCTAATCAGTGCTAAAGTGCATATGCTCTCTGTGTAAATTGTGTTATGGATTGGTGTTTCCATGATTGGTCTATTTGATTTATGTGTCAGACCCTAGTAAAGTGCACTGCGAGTGCCAGGGCCTATAAATCAAATGCTGTTGGTGGGCTGCAGCACTGGATTGTGCCACCCATGCAAACAACCCGTAAAGTGGAACTCTGGCCTGCCATTGCAGAGCCTGTGCGCAGCCTGGAACTGCCATGTCGACTTGGCCAGTGCACACACTGGCCAGTCCCTAACCTTCCCTTTTCTTGTATATCAGACACCCCTCAGGTAGGCCCAAGGTACCCCTGTGGGCAGGGTACAGTGTAAGTGAAAGGTGGGACATGCCCTGGTGTGTGTCGCATGTCCTGATAGTGAATTACAGCCAATTTCGTTTTTCACTATTGCAAGGCTACCAGTTCCCCATAGGATAGAATGGGAGGTTTGTTTATAACATCTTATAAACATAACTGGCCCAGGGAATTCGGTAAGAAAATAGAATTTAGTATGCCTGAACTCGGAATCTAAAGATGCATCTTTTAGTGAAGGTGATTTTTACATTCTGTGTTTGAAAATACCACTTTTAGAAAGTGGGTATTTTCTTGCTCAGTCATCCCGTGTGCCTCTGCTGGAATGTGGATTGCTTGTCTGGGTTTTGGATGACAGAAGGCTGGGGGAGCAGGAGGGGCGCCAGATGGTCTAGGTAGGTCAGGAAAGGGCTGAAGAGACCTGGGTTACGATGGGGGAAGGGGGAGGAGATTTCCTTGCACCTCAAAGGGCCTGCTCTGCCTCTGACAAATGCTGATAAGGCAGAACTGGTCCTGACGGGCACAGGCCCTCTCTGCCTAAGAGAGCAAAGGATTTTTGGACATAAATGCTGGGTCCCAGACCCCTGAACTTTAGAACTCATCTGGACAAGAAGACTGCCAAGAAGAAGAGCCGGAGAAGCTGCAAAAAGGAACGACTGCTTTGCTGGGCTGACCTGCAGTGGCTGCTTTTGTCTTGGGTAGTGAAAGGCCTGGACTGGACTTTCTGCAACCTAAATTTGTGAGTATCTCCAAGGGCTTGAGGTAGAGCTTGCCCCCTGTTCATGAAGTCTCAGGCACAGCAAAGACTTCAAGTTCTTCGACCCGCAGCACTGGGGACTGTGTGTTTTGTGCTGCAACCCGAAGAACACCAACTCGACGACGTCTACGACGCCACTGCCGACTCTGTGTCCTGAAGGCAACGCAGAGGGCACCGCCGCAATGCCGCACCGCAACCCTGGTCTCACCGACAACGCCTGTTGACGCCGCCACCGAGCCGCTGCTTGCACCGTGACCTGTGGGCACCGCACTCCGCACCGCCTCACGCCTCGCTTTGGCACCGCAGAGGGCACCGCCGCACCGCGACCCTGGTCTCACCGACGACGCCTGTTGACGTCGCCACCGAGCCGCTGCTCGCACCACGACCTGTGGGCACCGCACTCCGCACCGCCTGGCTTCACGAGGACGCCTTGGCCTGCCTGATGCCGCCACTTCCCGCCGAGATCGACGCCGCTGCTTGCACCGTGGTTCGGGGGCACCGCTCGTAAGTTACATGACGCACTGCCCTCATCCCACCCCGCAGCCTTGGCCTACCGACGCCGGCGCCATCGACTCCAGTTCGTCAGCCGACGACAGCACTTCAGCAACGACGACGCCGCTGCTTGCACCGTGATCTGCCAGCACCGTGACGAGCACCGCCTTCATCTCGCACCGCGACCCGGGTCTCACCGACGACACCATCTGACGCTGCCACCGAGCCGCTGCTCGCACCACGACCTGAGGGCGCCGCACCGCTGCACTTCGTACCGCAGCACCCGATGCCTGCCGATGCCAGCGCTCCTGACTCCATCAGAGAGGAGATCGACCTGCAACGCGTGTGACTTCGAGGGCCCCATTGCCCTGCATCTCTGAAATCAATCAATCAGTCAGGAGTTTGTTAAAGCACGACTACTTACCCGTAAGGGTCTCAAGGCGCTAGGGGTGGGGGGGGTGCAGGTACTGTTTGCGGGTCTTCCCGACACCGTAGCTGGCCTGCAACCCCGCGGTCATCCAGAACTGTTTTGGATTTGTGTGTTCACGACGCCGTGGTATGCACAGAGTCACACACACCCCACCCACACAAACACTCAGGCACCCATACAGATACTCAGACAACCAATCAATAACCCATATAGACACTCATCTAGCTATTCACAAACCCATGCAGCCGCTTACACACCAACAGACAGACGGATACAGACATTCACACAGTTTAGTCACTAACCCATGCATTCAGTAAGATACGTTTAATCACTCACTTATAGAGTCAGTCACGCACCTACTAAATCATCCATTCAGACACTTATACACCCACTCATTCTTCAATACGCCTTTCCCTATATATATTAAACATATTTAAACTTTACAGAAACACACAGTCACTGGATGATGTCATCAGTGATGTCATCAGTGATGTCACTGACCATGTCATGAGTGATGTAATATGTGACGTCATCAGCAGTGCATTGCGGGGCGCGAGTTATAGTTAGCTGACCTAACTATAACGGGGGAATTTCTATGGTTTTGTATGAGTGAAATGTCCAACTAACTATAACTGTCCCTAAAACCTATGGTTTTTTCAGTGAATATATATATATATATATTCACTGAAAAAACCATAGGTTTCAGGGACGTTCTAGTTAGTTGGAGCCCCAATGCCCCCACGGTCCCTGCCGGCTCCCCGCCTCCTGCGGGAGCCGGCATCGCTTTTCCACATGGGGAGCTGCTAACATGCAGCTCCCCATGTGGATAAGCAATCTGCTTTGGATTGTGGAAGCGAGAGAAGGTTTCCTGCTCTCGCTTCCAAAATCCAAAGCAAGTTTGCTATGGCAGGGCGGGAGCCGCGAGGCTCCCGCCCTGCCATAGCAAACAGCAGTGTCCCGGGGGTGGGCACCCCGGGACACTGCAGGAGCCGGCCCTGGGGGGTGGCGGTCCCCAGGGCCATCACTGGCTCCAGGAGGGGGGCCGCCCGGCCCCCCTCCCAACATCTGCACAGCCCCGGGGCGGTGGTGATCCCCGGGGCTCGGGGGTCCGTAATGGACCCCCAAATTAGCATTTTAGTGCCCCGGGGAGGTGGCGGTCCCTCAGGCGTGTGGGGATGCTCGAGCCCCCCCACACAGGTATATATATATTTTTTTAAAAGAAGCCCCGGGGGGTGGCGGTCCCCGGGGCTGCGGGGGGGCCGTGTGCCCCCGCAATTTTATTTTAGCATGCCCCCGGGACTTCGCCCACCCGGGCGCTTCGTTTTTTTTAATTTTTGGCCGGATTCACGCACCCTGTGCGAATTCGACCGATTTAAAAAAAAAAAATGCTTTTTTGGGCCCTGGGGGTCCTTGTGGGACCCCCTGAGCAGGCCTAGGGGGTCTGGGTGTTTCTACCCTGCCCCCTTTTCTTGTTTTTCGCGTTTCTTTTTCTCTTTTCTTGTGCCTCAGTTACCGAGGCACAAGATGGCTGCCAACACTTCCTGGTTTGGAGTGTTGACAGCCAATTAGAATGAAGCTCGTGGTCGGGAGGGTGCGCGGATCCACCGTGCCTCTATATATCGAAACTTTTATTTTTTGATTTTCTCAGCAACTACTGAACGGATTTACACCATTTAAAAAAAAGTTCTCTTTCTGAACCAAGGGCTACCTTATTGCCAAATTTGGTGTAATTCCGTTCAGCAGTTTCAGCTGTAACCGTGTCTAAAGTTTCCTATGGGAATTAACATGGAGAAAACACGTTTTGGGACCCCCCTTTTTTCTCGGCCCCCGCTTGGCGAATCACCCCGAAACTTTCAGGATAGGAGCTGACCGGAGCAGGCCACAAGTTTTGAAACTTTCGCGAAGATTCGTCAACCGGCGCCAAAGTTATTGGGAAAACAAAAAATGCTTTTCCTATGGAAAATAGGTCCTAACTATAACTATCTACTGGCGCCCGCCAGTAGATAATATTGCTTTTAAATAATATATATATGTATATATATATATTTATATATATATATATATATATATTATATATATATAAAAATTATTATATATAGCCTTTCAGGATTTCAGCTTAGAAACCTCCGACTCCCTGTTGGTGAAGTGTAAAGCAGGTACAGTGGTTTCTTTTGGTATTAACTGTACATGAATGTAATCTGGACATTTCCATTTTATTCCCATTTCCACTCTTACATACCCCAGTAGCTTTGAACACATCACTTACATGTGTCTCCCTTGTTCCTTTTTTCCACAACTCCTTCTTAAATTGCCACACGAATAATTTACATTATTTTTTGCTCTGCTATTCACAGCAGAACCTCTACCACCTTCTTAAAAATACGTCACCACCAGAAAAATAAATGTTAGCGATTATTCCAAATTAATTGTTGAGCATAATATTACAAGATGTAGTCATTAGTGATACCAAAGGCTACCAAAGGAGGCAATGGCATAGGTGAGGCAGAGTAATTGAACTGCATGTTGTCATGATTATCACACACTACATTGTATGCCTTTATCATTCATGCCTTTACCACGGGTTGATTTTTACAAATTGTTGCATTACATCATAGACTTTTACAGGTTGCAGATCATTTCAGTGATTTATATATATATATATTCACTGAAAAAACAAAAGTTAAAGGGCAAACTAACGTTATTGTTAGGTGAAATGTTCAGGAACAACATAACATTTTACACTCAAAACACCACTGAAGTTCACCAGTTATAGTTATCTCAAGTAACTATAACTTGTGCCTTAAGGTAACTTTAACTCGCGCCCTTCCATGCACAGGTTTCTCATCAATAATTTCGCTGCAAATGTTGCAGTGATATTAGCAATGATGTTATAGAAGATGTCATGAGTGATTTATTATGTGGCACAATTAGCAGTGCATGGCGAGGGCGCGAGTTATAGCTACTTTAGGGCACAAGTTATAGTTACTCGAGATAACTATAACTGGTGAATTTCAGTGGTTTATAGAGTTTAAAACGTAATGTTGTTACTGAACATTTCACTTAACTATAATGTTACTTTAACCTTTGTTTTTTCAGTGAATTTCTACGGTTTCTTAACGTAAAGTGATATTTAATTGCCATACGTAAAACCAGCCGCCCCCATGCAGTAGCTAATACTCACATTTGTGGCAAATGACTGCAATGCTGCTATTTGTTACCGGTTAACTGGGAATCTAAGCAAGAATGCAGTGCTGTTTTTCATTCCTGCACTGTCACATCTGATGAGTTGTGCTCCTTTCTGGGGTGACCATGTACAATTAAAAGGTGCAGACAGAATGTGTGTCTTGCAAATGTTTCCAGGGAGAGTTCAAATCTTCCATGTGGTACCAAGTACATGTAACTCATGTATAGCATGGGGATGCTCACAGGGAGTGCTTTGTTTTTCATTTCTATCATGTAGTATATAGTAGAAGGGACTCCTCCCCTTCCTTGATCCCCTTGAACCTATATTGGTAATGTCACCATTCTCTGACGTTAAAAGTCCTCAAAATATCACATTGAACAAGATGAAATAACAAATCAAAAAAAGTGCATGCCGTTATTGTTATGCTATTTTATGTAGTGAACTTATATAGAGTGACAAATGTGCTATGGAAAAAAGTAGCACCAGAGAAATTGAATTAAGATAAAAAAAATAGGGTTTTAGTTGGTTCCTGAACAGCTGATGAGATTTCAGATTACACTACTCCAAGTTTTAAATGGCAGTACAGAAAAACAGTAGTCACCTACACAGACATTTTTAAAGCAAGGTATCATATGAGTTTTTGCAGAAAAAGATCATAGTGTGCAAGGAGGTTTATGTTTAATAACATTAGCACATAGAAAGCATGAATAACAGCCGTACAAGCATTTCTGGACAAGGCAGCAAGTTTTAGAAATAACTCTTTTATGGATAGACAGCCAATGGAGTTTATTTAAAAGAGTTTACTCCTGAGGCATATCATGGTGCTAATGTAACTAGCCTGGCCACTTACTTTTGAATTATCTGAAGGCTGTGCAACTGTTTTTGTGCTAACTAAATAAAAGGCATTATAATTGTCAAAGTGGGAACTGACAATTGCAGAGATGATGAGTCTTCTGGAAGTCTCAGGAAAGAGAGAGAGAATGTGATTGAGCTCACATAACATATGAGAGCAAGACGATGCAACTGAGGATATCTGAGAGTGCATCTTTAATTTTTATCCAATTTAATATCTAAAAATTTCACATTAGACTTTGGCTCTGGACGGTTGCAAAGAGACAGTTGGCCAATTGATCGAGTGTTAGCAAGAAATATCCTTTCCGATAATTAGGATTTTTTTGTTGTTTATGTTTGTTGTTAGCCAGTTGGTGTTCATCCAATTATTTACATAAATAAAATGTTTAGTAAGATTACTTCAAAGCAAGAGACACCGGAAAAACTAAAGATGAGTTGTGTATTGTCTACATATGACAAGTTCTAGCCCTGCACTACTACCATTTCCATTGACGAAGACAAAGAAAAATTGAGCATGACCTTTTGAGACTGGTCTAATCAAGTCTGGGCTGTACCTCTAATACTACCTTCAATTCATCTGGAGAATCAAGATTATGGTCAACTGTATCAATGGCTGCTGACCAAGCCAAGACATTAAAAATACTAGTAGAGTTGAAGTCAGCAGCAAAGCGAAGATGATCCAGAGCAGATGATGCGCTGTGTTTAGGACAACAACCAACATGAGAATAGTATAATAGACCATTACCTTCATGATAGGAGTAGAAGCTGTATAGCCACCATGCTTTCTGAGATTTTGGCAATGGCAGGTAGAAGGGTAATAGGACAGGAGTTGAAGGTTATGTCAAGGTCATGAGTGGGCTTCTTGGAAAGAGGTTTGACAATCCCCTGTTAGAGCTCTGTAGGAAGCATTCAGAATGAAGAGAGAGAGATAATATGTATAACCAAAATAATCTGAGGGATATCCTTGTCACTAAAATTGACTGATATCGATCCAACTGGTGGTCGCGACATGCATGTTCTGGCAAGTTATGGAAAACCGCAATGTTGGTGGTGGTCAGTTAAATTGTGAAAGTCTGGGTTTGGAGTATGCTGAAAAAGTGGATTCAGTCAGAGAATTACATGGGTCAGAAGTAGTATTTGAAGATTTATTGAGTGAGTTACTAATAGGAGAATAAAAATTATCTTTCGAAAAAAAATTGAATGTGCTTTAGAGAAATATGTTTTTCTGACTAAAACAAACCTAGGTGCACATTTTGCTGCTCTGGAAAATTAGAATTCCCTGCTAAGAGCTCCTGCACTGACAAGGTGGGTGTCCGTCAATTAATATTTACATACTCATTTGTGCGCCTTTGTGTTAAGGTAAATTTATAGTAGACTGCAGAACAGAGAGTGATTTATGATCATCTTGTGAAATTTTTTGTTATAACTTCTAATGTGTAGTATTCAGTGTGTATGTTTTCCCAGCGTTTTAATCGACACATTTTGATGTTTGGGCTAAGACCTAATAATCACAAGAGCATTCGGCAAAGCTGCCTTCAGTCGCCGTTGAACATCAATCCCGCATTGCTGCAGGCACACAGTCAGCCAAGAGATGTCAATACAAAAGCCTTAAGCTTCCTTGAATCTATGCCACACAAAACCCCCTAGGAAAGGCTCATCTGAAACCTATTCATCAAACCGAACATCACACACAGTGTTAATTCTGCTATAAATCAACCACAGATAAAACTGCTCATCCAACCTTCTAATCAAAGAACCATTGTGCAAACACTCTTGCTCTCTTGAAGTAAGTGTAGAAATTCACACTACTTTCACTGGAAGCCCCTCCACCTGCTCCCGCACACGTCATCAAAGGAACCAGCTGCATTAAAGACATAACCCCAAGCCCCTGCTTTTCAAATAATATTTTAGTTAGCATGCCCCTGCCAAAAACAAGCAACCACAAATCACATACCCACCAGAAAATACTCTTGGATCCATGGGAATGGGGTAAACAAGAAGCGAGGGAGCGCTTTCCTTAGAAATTGACGCTGTCCACAAGCACAATGCTCTAACCCTGCACTCGTGTGGAAAATAGCTCACATGACTGCTAAATTCTCCTCACACTAATTTGCACCATAGTTGGTTAGCTTCAATTTTGTCGAAAACGGAAGACCTATGCAGGTAACTGGTTTGGGCCAAGGATCTCTACATATAAGTAAAGGTATATGATCCCTGTATCTGAAGAGAGGACAGAGGGCAGAGGATGTCTCAGGCATTTCTGAGGATTCAAAAGATTGTGGACATCTGTGTGCTGCACAGAGCAAGAAGAGGAAACAGTGCATCATGTCCACGCACAAATGCCATGACTGGGTCACAATGAAAATAAAACATTTTGAAAACATGGCAAGCCTTACCTTGTAAAAAAAGTATTTGGAATAGGCCAGGGTTCGTTGTAAAGAAGAAGAGAGAACAGAGGGGGATAAATAAAAAAATAAATGCCAGAGCGCAGTGTTACGCCAAATAACGGCGCTTAGAGGTTTTCAGCGATGCGGCAACAGCTAGGTAAGTGATTTTATTTATTTTTGTATTTTAGTTTTCCTATTCCGTCGTCTGTCAACTCCCTCCCACCCTGCCCCACCGCTCCTACCTGTACCGGCTGCACCTGCAGAACCCGTACAGTGCTGGCAAGGCCCATCCCTGGACCATCACAGTGATGTCAGAAAGTATCCAATGCCATCTGTGTGCATGCCCTTCCCAGGTGCTGTCTATTACCCTTACGAGGTAACTGGACCAACCTCAAATGCTACTTGCTTGAGCAGTAGAAACTATCACTTGCACAAGAGTAACTGAAGTGACAGTGATGGAGGCAGGTGTGGTTGGTAGTGAGGTTCAGTTACACATGCCTTGTCCCAAATTGACACCTTGCACTGTAGTCCACCCGCTGAAGTGTGCACACACACACACACACACATTCCTCATGTGTCACACACATGAAGGTACTCAAAGGACATCAGTTTGAGGGAGACAAGATAACCTCTATTGGGAAGCTCTTGTAGACAGGTACTTCACAATGGGGCAAGTAAGAGGCTTTTAACTCTAGTCTATAATGCTCTCCTCTTAACTTCTGAGCCCGTGCAAGAGTGCATAAAACAGTCTCTGTAGAAAACGTTGACATTGCCCTGTGAACAAAGTTTATCTCTGCTGATGATGGACAACAATTGTGAGTGCACTGAAGTATGCATACAAGATGTTTGGTTGCTTTAGAGTACGTTTGTGCAAAACATGTTTTCAACATCAACATGAGCAATGGTGGCCAAGTCCAACAATACAGAGAAGCAATCTTTGCACTGGTTGGTGAGTGCAGTTGTCATTTTTGTACTAACTGATTAGGCGTTTTGGGTGGGTAAAATAGTAAGTATAATAACACGTATGAGCCAATACATGTTATACTGTATCACTGTGCCTTCACTTACCCAGTGCATACACCGCATAACATAACATAAATGTGAGGATTTTGGGTTTATTATATGATGTAGCTGTGGGGCCTTATCATGGAATACACTCACAGAAAAACTGTCTTGGGTCCAGTCAGGCTCGTTTGTACAACCTTTAGCTCAACCCCTGGTAGCGATGGCTTCGAGAAGCAAAACTTAACAAAGAAACTTAGTGATGAGCATTCAACAGTACAAAACTACGAAATAGGAAAGTCACACAACACGAAAGAAATTGGACACCAATGTATAAAAATAGATTATTGATTATATTTTAATTAATTTTTAGAGACTTTGATGAGCAAATTCCACTGGAAGGTTCCAGGGATGCAGATTTCAGAAGCTTTAATCAAGCAAGCATTGGTGAACAAAAAAGTTTGTAAACTTTTGAAAAGTTTGAAAGCGTTAGTTTGACTACTCTTGGGTGACTAAATTTGACAGGATGGAGGTCTAGGGGGCCCCTAACGATACTTTGAACAGTTACCTGGCCACCAGAGTCCTTTTCAGTCGAGTTACAGCTTTTAGAGAATGACTGCCATTATCTATAACTGAGTGGTCCTGATGCTGGGGCTGCAGGCAGAAAAGGTGCTTACAGATGCTCCTGATGCTGTGCGGTCGACGGGGATGAGTTGTGGGTGACTCCTCAGTCCACGGGTGACGTCCTTTTTGTGACAGTAGAATGCCAGCTGCTGCTGGGCTACCATTCTCACAGTGCAGTGGTCAGAAGGAGATTTTTGGTTTGGCTAGTGTCCCTCTTGTGCGACAAATCCAGATTTTGGTAGCACCCCCGGGTTCAGCAGAATCAGGTACAACTTTTGGCTAGCTCAGATTTGTCTCCGGGTGCACCCAGCGGCGATTCCTTTGAAGTGACTACTACTTTGCCGGCCTGGGCTTCTTCTTCAGCTCTTGGGTCCCTGGAGCTGGTTCCAGGGGATCAGCCAACTGATCCTTGGAGTCACTCGTTTGATTTGAGCCTGGGAACCAACTTTTACCTGAGCCAGGACCTACAGGCACAATCCAAACTTCACTAGCCCAAAGTGCAGCTGGCGCAGTCCTCCCGACAGTGCAGCCTCTCTTCGTGCAGTTTCAAGGGCAGCAGGGCAGTCCTTTTTTGGTCCTTTTTCCAAGTCCAATGTGATCTAATGGTCAGAGGCGCCATATTTATCCCAGGAAGGTGCCATGAAGGGGCCACATGGCCACTAACCAATGGGCTACCAGGTCACCTGCCTTCTGGGGATGTGTTTCCTGCAATGAGTGGCATCTGGATATCCCAGAGTGCAACATTCTTGTCACTCTCAAGATGTTTGAAACCCTCTTCGGTCGCCAGGAGCTTGGAAGCCCACCCTAGAGGTGTGGCTGCCTGAGGGCTACACGCCCACGGGAAAAACAGTTTGGGCACTGGATTTCCCTCTCTGTCCTCTGTCTCCAAATTGTCTACCTAAAAAAAAAAAGCAACCTGCTCAGGAGTGTTATCGCCTTTTGCCCGTCAAAGATGGCTTCCCCTTTAAAGCTTGCCTTTTGGTCTAACACCCAGTGTGGCTTTCCTGAGAGAGGAGGTAACACCTCGTTTTGCAGCAACTGCCTTTGTTCCTAAGCCTGGGAGTCATTCACATGTCTCCCCAGGTGGGTAGAAATTTGTTTGTGTGTAAGGGCCTTTGTGGGGCCACTGGAATTGATGGAACACAGTATGGCATCTTTCTAGCAGTTGCAGAACTTTAATTGTGACATTAAATTCGACCTGGGTATCAGGTCGGGTTCAGTGCCATGATTAATTTGATACCTTACAATACAACGTTAAGTAGTCCCATTCAGAAATTAGCCAGGCTTGGGTGCCAGCCTGTAACCCTGTGTTAGGCGATGGTGCTACTAACATTTCCACAGCAAAATGACAATTTCGAAGTGTTGCTGTTAACACCCATGAAACATATATGCCTTACTTTATAATATACCAGTTCCCTGCCATAGGGCTCTATAGACTTTCCTTAGGGGAGACTTATATATACTATTAAGGGAAGTGGTAACCATTAGTTGTGCTGGCAAAGTCGAACTGGCAATGTAACAAGTACCTTTCCCATTTGCAGTGTCAGGCTGGCAGTCATTCTGTACCGTGTCACTAACATAGTGGCACAAACAGTTCTGCAAACCTGCGTGGACACTCTGCCTTACATGCCCGTGGTACCCTAGGTACCATATACTAGGTGCTTATAAGTAAGTCAGTACTTGACAATTGGGGACATCGAGTTCAACATACATTTTGTAAGGGATTAGAACATTGGCACTGAGGTCTGGTTAGCAGGCCTCTGTGCACTTTCAGAGTCGAAAAACCAGCAGCATCAGTCCAAAAATGGGGGTGAATATGCAAAAAGAGGAATTTCCTAACATAACATAACATTCAGACATTATTGTTGTGGTCCTGATGTCTTAGTTGTTTCCTTAATGAGATCACTATGAACAACAACTCTAGAATATTAAGCACCACATTGTGAACTGAGTACATCAGATTCTTTTTTTTATTAAACCTGTATCTGAAATTCTTTGACTGAAATTATGTGCTACTAATTTTAGCAATGAAGTAACATCACTGTGGGGGATTATTCTTTGGGAGCGCTTTCATGTAAAAACAAAAGACAATCTCTCGAGAATGTAGCTGTGTTATAAACATTTAATATGAAAATTGGACACAATTAGAGCTGCAAATTTAGGCCCTCCATAAATAATGCAAGTCGAAGAAAATTGGACGGGTTTCAAATGCATTTTGAATCATATTCCAAACATCTGTCACATCTAGTTAAAATAAAATCTATAAGTGGTTGATAATAAAGGACGGTGTAGGAACAATAGTCATTTGTGCAGGTGTTCCCCAACGTTTTCAATTACAGGGCCACAGCACTAAACACTGCAGTGTACAGAGAATGGGCTCCGAAATATTTCAGAGCAGTAATAATGAAAGGACATGCCTTCAGATTATGAAAAGAATAAGTGTTTTAAAATAGCACAGAGTGTGGAAACATTTGTATGCCATATTGGGAAGAACAGTGAATTCCAGCAAGTGTGCATGTTGAATGTGTCGCACCTGATCTAGCTGAAATCATTAATTGTCTATTGAGGAGAACAAACACACACACACACAACCATTGCTCAAAGTTTTCAAAATTTACAGTCATCAAATTATCATTTTTTTCTCTCCTTTATGATTTTTTATAATTAAACGAGGATATTTTGGGGAAAACCTGGACCTATCCTTAAAATGTATTGACACTCCTCTGTGGAGTCTGCGGTTTTGGTCCAAATCACAGACCACAAGAGAAGACCACAACTGGGTCTGCCTTGCCTTGCTGGCCTCTGCTGGAGTAAATTTGTGATCCTCAAGTGGTGCCTCCTTGGTCCTGGGCACTTGGTGTGGCATCATTTGAGCCTCTCCTGGAAGAAAAAGAGACATCCTAAAGCTTTAGACTCTTTGGAACTGCGAACGGGCCAGTTCACACCAAGACCTTGTCCCCCACGCCGACTGTCATCGTGAGCCTCGGGCGAACCCTACACTTTGTGCTACAGCGGCCACCAGTGACGACCGGCAACGCAAAATCTGCACTTCACGCTACAGCATCGACAACCCGCGGTGACCGCCAACGACAGCCCGAAATGCCCGACAGAATCTTTGCACTACAGTGAAAACCGTGTGCAAAGTGCGCCTGATCTACACGAAACAGCAATGACCAGCCGTGACGCAATCCCTGCTCCTCGCAGCCTCCTCCACCGCCCTGGTCTCTTCAAGCCGGACGTTGAGAAGGCAACTTTTCCAGCAGGATTAACCTGGCCCCTGTATCCAGGCCATGCTCCATCGTGGTCAGACTGAACCTGTGACTGGCACCTGGTGCCACACAACCAGATAACTGCGAGTGGCACTTTGTGCTTTTAGGCGCTATACTTACCTTAAGTCTTTGAAAATGAATATCTCCAGTTCTACTGATTGCAAGTTTGTCATTTTGCTGTCAAATAATTAATTACATTTTACTCTAGTTTTCTAAAGTGGTTTGTGATTTTTATTGTGTTGCATTTTAACTGTATTAGTGTTTAAGTGCTGTATAAATACTTACACATTAAGTGTGACTGCTTTAGTGCCAGTCTACCAGAGAGTTAAGCACAGGTTAATTTAGTGATTGTTGTGGTTAACCCTGACAAGGATTGTGGCTGTTACTTGAGAACGGCCCACACCCTCTCAACCAACAACCCAATTACTCGCATTGAGAGACACTTACTTTCCATAGCTACTGCAAAAGTTTATTTCACTCATCAGTGAAGAGAAGGGTCCCAATGTACAGCACATGCGCCAGTGTAGAAAGCCAGTCCAATTTGTACTGTTCTGTACTTATGGGCCTGATTACTATGTCGGGCTGACCGCCACCGACAGGCCAGTCATCGGTCCGATTAGTCGGACAGCAGAGGTTGGGGGAAAGACCGCCGCCTCTGATAAGTTCCAAGATTCCGTCAGTGCACAGGTCAGGATCCTATCCCTTCCATGGAGGTGGTGTCTGAGCAGGCACCGCAGTAGGCATTAGGATGTCCCTTTCCGACTGCCTTTTCATGGCAGTCTGACCGCCATGAAAAGGCAGTCAGAAACAGACTTTGGAGGCCCCAAGCAGAGACCCTGTAGTAGCTGGACTACTGTTAAGTGGCCCTGGGTGCACATGTAGTGCCCCCACCCACATCCATGCACTGTGCCTGGAACACGGTGCATAGATGTGCACAAAATGCCCTTTTATACTGCAGCATGTGCTGCAGCCCTTTTCCTGGGCCGCAGCACACGTCGCAATGTAAAAGTGCACTTTTACGACCACCACAAAGGCGGTTGCATCATGATTCGGCGGTCAGACCCACCGACTGCTTGTCGGGCTTTCTCCTGACCATCGTAACAGCGGTCAGCAGACCTACCGTTGAATATCGTAATCGGCCCCTATTTTCCCAAGTGTACAATCACCCACCAATTTAGAAACATGCATGCATTGTGCAGCCATTTCTATGAGGGATACTCCATGTACAATAATAGGGTCTTGGTGTACTCAATGACCCTTGGTAACAACTGTCATTTCACTAAGGACAGTAAGATATAGGATTGACACTTTACACGAAAACACATTTAGACGCTTTGCCCAGTACCAATTTTGCCTTGTGTCAAAGTGTTATATCTGTCTTGCCTTTGCATTGTATTTTGAGGTATTGACTAAGACCTGCCATAATCAGGCCAACTTTTGTCACCTGTCGGGTTCCCAACAACATTTGAAACATCTACTGTGAGAATTTGGATTATTCCAGGGCGTACAGGCTTAATTTAGGAGAAATGTGTAATCTTTTATCAGTACCAAGACAGGTAAAAAGTAGAAATCATGTCACAATAAAAAGATCCCTCTCCAATTTCCAAAAATAGAGTAAAATGTAATGAGCAAATAGACACTAAAACCAACAAAAATGATGGGAACCGGGGATATGATTTTTAAATGTTTAAAGTCAAAATAGTACTAAAAGCACAAAGCGCCAATCACGGTTATCTGGTCACATTGGACTGAGTGCAAACAAAAGTTAAGGCCTGCCCGAGCTACTGCCAGTTGGATACAGGGATGCTTGTGTTTTTTTGTACTTCATATACACCTATTTGGGGCGTAGTCTCTCTTCTATCATATCTCTTCCTTCTTTGGGTGAGCTACAAGGTTCTCCTTGTCCCACGAATGAGGTCGACAAAGGAAGGTAGATTTGGACCATCACATAGACTATGCAAGACAGAAACCATGCCATGCAAAGATATATACAAATCTCTGCAGCAAGTGAGTCAACAACGCTCTTCATCACTCTAAACTAACACAAGAAAATAATAACCACTTAACTGCGGATGCCTTTTATCAGAGTGTTTAGAAATAGCATGTGGCTTATATGACACTATTTGAAACGACTCAGTAATTATCAGGAAGTGGGGGGCGTGGCTTGGCGCGCGGCAAAATGGCCGCACGTTAGTGTAGCTCTGCCGGCTGCCGATACTATCCTTGCAACTATCCTGTTCTCCTTTGGACATCCGTGGTGATCTGGAGGCTGGAACGGCTGCGGATGAGCTGGCCCCCCTCCGTCTGAGCTACCGACGTGAGGTTCGGCCCTGGGAGTGCCGAACGAGGACTGCTGTGGTGGACACGGGATTCTAAGATGGCGACGGCGCGGCTGTATGCAGGGCGGTGAGTCGAGCTGCTGCCTAGCATAGAGACGCTGGGGAGCGGCGGAGGCACTGCGCTGTAGCCTGTAGCTGTGACGCTGTAGTGGGTGAGAGGCGCCTTCACTGCCAGCTGTATTTCTGGACGTGGCGATTGCAGTGGTACACTGAGGACTGTGGGTGCTGGATCCGGCCCGGCCTGGGGGCGGCGTGAGCGCCCGGCTTCAAGAAGCAGGTTGGGCCTCGCTGTGCCTGCGAGCTGGGGCTGAGTGTCTTGGTCCTCCGCTTCTCCACATAGGACCAACAGCGCTAAGGGCAGAGACAACCTGAAACAAGTAAAGCGGTGCAAAACCCCATTTTGCCTTTACTGCCTGGCGGTTGGGTGTGCGACACTAGCGCTGGGCGGGGGCTGCTCCTGCTGGCTGCTTGGAACCTTGGAAGTGCAGGCCTTAATTAAGGGATATTTATATACAGTGGCCCACGAACTGGCACCATGGGCAAACCCGAAAAAAATCAACCTCGCCTTAACTTCGAACTGCGAAAAAGCGGCAAATCGACGCAGAACGCTGCGTCTGATTCTGAGCTGGACTCAGCCGCACAGGCTCCCACTGCCCTGGAAAAGTCGCTAGCGGCGATTCAAGTCAGCCTACAATCAATTGATGGTAAAATAGAGGTGTTGACCGGCCGCATAGACCACATCTCTTCTAAATTAGACAAACAGGCGGCCAGGCTAGGAGAGGCGGAGCAGAGGATATCCGACGCCGAAGATGGGCTGCAACAGGTAGCCGCAAAAACTACTGATATTGAAAAGATTCTGGCGGTCATTAGAGACAAAAATGAGGACATTGAAGCGCGCTCACGGCGCAATAACGTGCGCATTTTGGGCCTACCGGAATCAACGAACGTTGGCCGTCTGGAGGAATATGTTGAGGCCCTGCTTATTGAAATCTGTGGTGCTGAAAATCTCTCAAAAATGCTGGTTGTCGAACGGGCCCACCGGTCTTTGGCGATGCGACCGCCTCCGGGCGCCCCTCCTAGGCCCATCATAGCACGCCTTCTCAATTTCAGAGACCGGGACACGGTACTGCGTGTTGCACGACAGAAGGGTACTATCAATCATCAGGGGAATGTGCTGTCGTTTTACCCTGATTTTACGGCCACTGTCCAGGCGGCGAGGAAGGAATTTCAAAGCGTCAAGAAGCTGCTGGCAAAGGAACAAGTACCCTACGCGATGCTGTACCCTGCTCGCCTTCGTATAGGCACGGAAGACAAAACAAAGATTTTTGCTAATCCGAAACTGGCCATGGATTTTGCTAAAACTTTGAGACGCCAAAAGCAGTCCTCGGGAGCCACGTCGGATACTGATGAGTAGTCTGCTACTATACATCGGTTCACCAGATACAGCTGGGGGGCCCTGTGGTCCTGCAAGTACGGGACTAGATATTCAATCCTTAATGCAGTATAGGTGGTTGTAAGAGATAGGCTTAACACCTGGGTTCCTTTGAAATGTACTTGTTCACTGTTTGACTTGATTTGATTACAGGTGGCTGTTCATGCGGGACATTCAGGTCCTGGCTGTACTAGGTACATACTGGTTTGCTATGATGCTGTTTCCTTTCTCAGGCATTAGTATGTACGCGGGCTCTGATCTACCGCATAGGCCAGATATCTGCTGCATGGGCGTGCTTTAGCTTTAGCGTCTTGCCTCTATGGACTCTGGAATCCCCCCTTCTTTTATTGTCTAGGTCCCCGGGAGGGCTGAAGGAGAAAATCTCCATTTGCTGAGGTGGCCCCTCTCCCTTCTACAACTGGGAGTGGTAGGTGCCGCTACGCCCCCCCTATGGGTATGCCCCACCATGCAAGTGTAGGATTTTGTTCTTTGTTGGGGTTGTTTGTAATCAAGGGGTATGGCTTTGGCGAATTGGGGTTGCCAAAGTGGGTGGGGGGTGGGGGAACTGTACTGTATAGAGCTGATTTCAATACTGTGATCATTAACGTGGCTAAGGTTGTGGATCTTGATATGATATTGACGGATTGTATATTGGTATATATTCAGAAGGTGTTCATGCTCCATATTGAAAATGTCGGGTGAAAGATATAATTGCATAACATGGAATGTCCGCGGACTTAACACTCCCAAAAAGGTCCGTCAAGTACTGGCTTATTTAGAACGGCACAAGGTCCAAATTGCTTTATTGCAGGAATCGCACCTGAACAAACAGAAGGAATTAACGGTTGCTCAGAAATGGGCGGGCTATAAACTAGCATCGTCATACTCTACATATGCGAGGGGGGTCCTTATTCTGATCAAAAAGGGAATAACCTTCCTCCCGATACACTCACACACTGATACTGAAGGTCGCTGGGCCATGGTGCAGGGCAAATTGGGTATCACATTAATCACGATAATTAATATATATGGCCCAGTGGTGGACGACCCGCAGGTTTTCACACAACTGCTGGCTGTGCTGCGAACTTGGCCGGAGACGGCTGTCATTTGGGGGCGACTTCAACACCCATCTTGATCCGAGCCTGGATAAATCCAATCCGCAGGGTGCACGAACTGTCAAGATCTCTCAGTGTGTTCGGGAGGCCATGTCAGAGCTGGGTCTAGTGGATGCATGGCGTCTTCGCAATGCTACAGACAAAGTTGGCACGCACGTCACCCCGGCTTATAACAGCTGGTCACGGTTGGACTATTGGTTGTTGAATGAGGAGTCTAATGGGTGGGTAACGCACGTACACAATTTGCCACGCACCCTATCAGATCATAATCCAGTTCTCCTTGGCATTCACATCCCTGCAAATGCGCACCATCCCTTTACGTGGCGCTTTCGCTCGGAGGCACTACTTGACCCTGTATATGAGAACACTATAAGACAGGCCATAGAGCAGTACTTTGAACTGAATGTGGGGTCGGTGGAGAGCCCGGCCATGTTGTGGGAGGCCTTCAAGGTCACGATACGGGGGTATGCATAGGTACGACATCGGGCATTTTAAAAGATATTAGAGGTCAGCTTTTCAAGACTGAGAAACTATTAACTGAGCTAGAATCGCAATACCTGGCGAATCCGGAGGTAGGGTATCTTGTAAAGATTCAAGACTTACTAAAAGAATACAACAGATTGGCTGAATCGGAGGCACGTTACCTGTCACGTCGGCATGTGGCACGAGCCTATGGTGAGGCGGGCCGGCCGGGCAGGAGGCTCGCCTCCACATTACGCTTTCGGTCAGAACATCATCATGTCACTAAGATAGTGGATGCACAGGGGGTGGATCACTACACGCCGCAAGCCATAGTAGAGCAGTTCAGAGGCTTTTATAGGGACTTATACACCTCACGGGGGGTGGGGATGATGAAGCCCTACATGACTATCTCTCTGACATCACATGTGTGTGGTTATCGGACGGACATCGTGAATATCTTAGTCAACCTATTGAGGAGACAGATGTCAAAGAGGCGATTTTGTCTTTACCCAATAATAAGGCTCCTGGACCCGATGGGCTCACAGCAGAATTTTATAAACGCTATGCAGACCTTCTCACCCCTTATCTCTTAGAGATGTACGCGGAGGCTCATGATTCCGGTATCTTACCTTCCTCACTTAGACAAGCCCTCATTATTACTCTGCTTAAAAGGACAAATCACCCACACTCTGTGAATCATACCGGCCTCTTTCACTGATAAATATAGATGCAAAAATATTAGCAAAAATCATCGCTACTAAACTGCAACCTCTACTACCCACATTGGTGTTGCCTGATCAGTCAGGTTTTGTGCCGGAGCGCTCCACATCCCATAATCTTCGTACTATATTCGCCATGTTCCATGTTTTAAATCCTGAACTGTCCGCTGCGGCGGTTATGCTTGATGCAGCTAAAGCATTCGACTCGGTGGAGTGGAGTTATATGTTTCACGTGCTGAAGAGGATAGGGTTTCCTAATGTTCTATTACGATGGCTGCAGGTGTTCTATAATGACGCGTCGGCGAGAGTGCGGGTGGGAGGCCTCACATCTGAGCCATTCCGTATAGATCGAGGCACACGGCAGGGATGCCCCCTGTCGCCCCTGCTATTTGCTCTAATGATGGAACCACTGGCGTGTATAATTCGCCAACGCCATAGACATACTGCACTCCAATTCAATCAGCGACCTGTCGGCATTTCAATGTATGCTGACGACATGGTTCTTTTTATCCGTGACCCACAGATTCATCTCTCCTCAGTGCTGCGTGAATATATTAGATTTGGATTGTTTTCCGGACTTACGATCAATTGGGAGAAATCGGTGATAATCCCTTTGACGATCTGCACGTCCCCTCCCCAGATGGACTACCCTCTCATCTGGACAACGGACCCTGTCAAATACCTCGGTATTTGGGTACATCGGGATCCGGAGATTACAATTAGAGAAAATTACGGAAGAGCGTACGACACCTTGGTGAGCCAGGTGGACAGGTGGTCCCGCCTGCCGCTGTCTCTGGCAGACCGCGTCGCGGTGATCAAGATAGTCGTTCTCCCTCGCTTTTTGTATCTCTTCAGCAATATCCCCATTGGCCTGACTAAACAATTCTTCGCTACCGTCAAAACTCAACTCCTGCACCTGGTGTGGGGTGGCAAACAGGCTAGGATTAGATGGGCAACGCTGACACTATCATATTCCCGTGGGGGATTTAACGCACCAGATTTTTATATCTATTATTTATGTGCACAAGCCCAGCACGCCTACTACTGGTTTAAACCACATGCATTCACTCCGCATTTAGCGGTGGAGGAAGGGGACGCACATCCTACACCATTGACGGGGGTACTCACACACACTCAAAGAGGCACACCCAGAGTGGAGATTAACACCATTGATGCCACGGTCGCGGCCTGGCAGGCAATCGGAAAACTAGCAGGTAAACTACCACTCTATGCTCCAGCTATGCCCTTGGCTGGCCATGCGGCTCTGTCCGTTACACAGGAGGCTGGCCCCCTGAAGTCCCTTAGGGAATTGGGTATTACGCATATGCGGGATCTCTATCATGACGGTATGTACATCGAAGAGAGAGATATGGGTTTCATTGCCAATCCCACTCCACTTTTTTGTACACTGGGTATCGCCTAAAGCAAGCCATAAGACATCACTATCCTTCCTTTCCTGCCGAGCCCCCATCTCTTAACTCACTACAGCTGCTGATAGTGGCTCCAACCAGAAGAAAGCTAATTACTAAGTTATACAAGGCGGTACAGGAGGAGTCAGGGTGCGTGGCTGATAAAAGCTTGGCACGCTGGAATTCCATTTTAGACCCCCCAATCACTATGAAAGAATGGGAACAAATATGCACATTGACTAGCCAGCTCTCCTCCAATGGAAATCTACGTATTATTCATTTTAAATTTCTTCATCAAACATATCACACTCCTATCAAATTGTATAAAATGGGGCTTAGGGAGACAGCACAATGTAAAAGGTGCGGACAAAGGGAGGCAGATTTTTATCATCTTGCGTGGGGGTGCAGCTCAATCTTTAAATTCTGGGAAGAGGTGATACAACGCTTGCAGACCATGACGGGGACATCCCTTCAATGCACGCCACTTACTTGTTTGCTGGGTTGTGTCACTTTGCCAAAGGGAGTGCTGGGCAGATACGTTCGTATTGCCCTCTTGCTAGCCAAGAGACGAGTAGCGATAACCTGGGAGAGTAAACTTAGTCCTCAGGTGGACGGATGGGTGAAGGATTTAGTGTACTGTCAAGAGACTTTGAATATATATGCTGAGGAGCTGCCAGCAGCGTCTAGGCCCAAGGACATCTGGGAACCGCTAAGGCAATACTTGTTAAATCGGGCGTTAACAGATGTCACATCACCCTAAAGAGTTCTGGTATTGTTGCAATTATCATATTATTCTAAGTATCTCTGTGTCGACTTATGCCAAGATCTGCAATGTCATGTTTACTGTGTAATTTATGATCACAAGAAGCAAGTACAAGTCAACTGTTAGGGGGTTTTTCTTTTCTTCTCTCGTCCTGCGTGGCGACGTTTATATGTTTCTTTATGAAATCCAATAAAGAAAGTTTCAAAAAAAAAAAAAAAAAGAAAATAATAATTATCAGGAAGTACTGACTCTGTCAATACTAGAAACTGAATCAAGAATCTTGAAATATATTGACATTTGCCAAGTCATAAAAACCATGCAGTCACAAGTCAGCAATCATGGACCGGTCAACCAGCATGCAGCCATGATGAAAACTGCACTTGCCACATGATTCTATACAGGCAGAGGAAGCATTTATGCTAGCTGGGACCATATTATACTTAGGGCACTGTCTCTGTTTGTACCACAGCTCACAGTTAACAAAGTGTGCAGGTGCAACAAGTGGCAGTGTGCTCCATTACATGTAATGCCCTGGGGAGAGAACATTAGTGAATGGCAGAGTGGCTGTCTGAAGTAGCCACTCTCTCTTTCACAGTGTAGGAGGCATCTGGCCTGCACTTCAAAGGTGGGGGCATAGATGTCCTAGCAGGTGGGTGCTTTGAATGACTGCACCGGTCTGCAGGAGGATATCTGGGGATCCATAGTATTTCTTTACCCCCTTTCAGAGGGTACCCTGAGGGGTGCACTGACTGTGAGCCATCTCTTTGTGGCACACAGTCAGTGCATCACCTCATTGCCTCCCTGCTTCTGCACGTGCATCCATAATACAGCGCTGACACAGAGGCAAAGTGTTTCCCTCATTTGCATGGGCCACCCACATGCAAATGAGGTAATGTCCCCTTCAGTTAGCACCCGAGCTATATATGTGCTAGCTAATATGGAAATTAAGTAAGGGTCTGCACAAGCACCTTCGGCCCTTTTTGAAATACCACAGTGCCCTGGGGACACAAAAAATGGGTGCACCCACTCTTTGTTTCCATGGGCGCTTTATGTAAAACAGTCCCTGTTTTCTTTTTCTATACTTCGTTTCTGAACACTCAAAGGCAATACACAATCATAAATCGGGAATCGTATAAGAAACCTACTTATTATCTTCTTGATATCTGATAATTTTGGGATTGGACAAATCCCAGAAAAGCGAAGGACAAGAACCTGTTCAATAAGGTGGCTCGGTCAGTACCCAGACCCAGTATATTTTGTGCCAGGCTTGATCTAATAATAGAGGACCCTAAATAATTAAACTGTCACACTCCAAAACAAGGTGAAATTGCACTTTCCAATCACCTTGTGCAGATGACCTAGTTCTAGTCAGCAGGACCAAGGAGGGGTTGCAGCAGCTTTTAGCCGCCACTTTGGCTTACTCTGAAAATAACGGGCTGACAATAAACATGGAAAAGACTAAAACTAAAAATAATTCAGAGAATTGTTTTTAACAACTATACTTGGTTTCTTGGCAGGGATAAGATTGAGCCTGTTAATTCTTACAGGTATCTTGCAGTATTAGAACATTGGAATGTGGAGCACTCCATTGAAGACAATGGAGTGCTCTGTGCTTCTACGGGCCGTAAAAGGCCCGCAAAGCAACATTCCAATGTTGTTTTCACAAAGGCCTCTCGGAGCCCGAGGGGATTTAAACCCCCTCGAACTCCGAGAGGCCTTTGTTTTATTTGTTAGAACATTCTGCCCTCTAGTGGCAGAATGTTCTAATAGCCTTAAAGCCCTTCGTAGCTGGGCTATACCGGCTTTTAAAGTCCCGCTCCCTTGTTAAAGGCCCTCACCTTCGGCTCGGGCCTTTAACTCTTGAGCGGGTCTTTAATAGCCGGTATAGCCCGCTTAGCGGGCTATAAGGCTATATTATATAACTCCAGTGGCAAGTTTACTTCTCATCTGGAAGAAATCAAAAGGAAAGGCAATGCTTTGGCTGTTGGCCTAGGGTCTCTGCACAGGAAGCTAAATTGTCCATCATTGACCTCACTATTACAAGTTTCCCAAGCCAAGGTTCTGGGAGCGTGGCCTTGAGGGGCCAGGATTGCATCACACTGGACAAGAAAGTAGCGAAAATCTACAGGTCCAGTTTTCATCTGCCAGTGTACACATCCCCTGCACAAATCAGGTTAGAGTTCGGCTTAGTAAATCAAACTTTGGCTTGACCGGTGGCTTTCGTAAATTGTTGACACGGCCTCAAACTTGCAAAGAAAAGGCTCTCTAGGTCACTACCTTTGGCTGGAAATGAAAGGTAGGGTCTGCTTACCCATGAGAAACTTAGTTTCTAACTACCCTAGGCCTCATGTATGCTTGGACTTTACCACTGAGCCGAGGCAAGCTCTGAAGGCTAACAAAATCCAACACTAAAACGTTATCTCTTCTGGAGGATAAACAATCCCTGACAAGGCACGGTCATGGACGGCTAACACTTAGTAGCTTCAAGACGTTGTTACCTCAGAGCTACTTAGCTGTAACCTTTAATGCCCAGAGAAAGGAAGAGTTTCTAAAATGCAGAGTGGGTGTATTGTCTGTTTTAAATCACAATCCTCCATGGGGAAGAATGGAAGGCCAGGGACTTTGCAGGTTATGTGTTCAAAGCTCCGAGGATATCATCTATGTGCTGTGTTTGTGCAAAACTACCTTAGAAGATCGCCAAACACTCTTACGTATGAAATTCAATGCAAGAGGAATAAGGATGCAGAGAGGCAGTGGTAGCTTGCTTTATTCCAACTGATCTCTGATTGAACTGTGCATTGGTAAAATTTCTCCAGAGGGTGGAAAAAAGGGTGTTGGTCAGAGAATGAGATGAAGATGCTAAAGACCCATGAACTTGGTGCGACCCACCTAGGATGACTTAATGGCGCAGCTGGGGGGCTGGCAAGCTGGAACTAAAGTACGAAGTGCAGGCCTGAGCAAGGCAGGGAGGGTAATTAGTGTTTATTCTTTCCAGGATGTGCTTCCAGGTTGGGCATCACAGCGGGCCTGGGTTCTCCTCGGCTCCGGAAACTAAAAAGCCAACTTAATCTGTCAAGGAGCTTATAGGATATTGTAAATATAATATTGTATATACAGTATTAGGAGTCTATAAGGCTCATTAGTTTATGGTAGGCATCTGTTTATGAATAGTAGGTCTCAGATTAGCACTTTATATAGAGCCTGATTTAGATCTCGGCGGACGGGTTACTCCATCACAACAGTGATGGATATCTCGTCTGCCGAAACATAAATCCCATAGGATATAATAGGATTTATATTTCGGCAGATGGGATATCCGTCACCTTGGCGATGGAGTAACCTGTCTGCCGAGATCTAAATCAGGCCCATAGTCTTTTATCTCCCCAGCGGTTAGGCAGAGCTGCACTTTATCCTTGAGATTCTCCAAATAGAATGGCTTCCACCACCTTGTATAGACTGAATTTTAATGGAAATAATAGGGAGACACTCAGGCACAACTGCACTTCACACTAGGGGCCCTTCTAACTGCATGTTTTTACTGCACCAGTTACTTTTGCTACAACCTCAGCCCGCTTACCTCGGTTAGAGGACAGGCAAGCTGTCATTTAATTAAGAAGAGCATGTCCGAGGATGGCAGGGAGGGAAATTAGAGCTCATTCTGTCCAGGCTGTGCAACCTGGGTTGGCATCACAACTTGCCCTGGGATCCCTCGGGACCAGGAATTCTGAAAGCCAACTTAAGTAGTCAAGGAACTTTTGGGAACTATTGTTTTTACTGTATCTGGAGTGTATAATGGCTCATTAGTTACCTGTAGGCATTTGCTTCGGAACAGTTATCTCACCTTAAGTCTAATACTAGCACTTTACATAGCATTTTATCTTCCCAGCATTTAGGCACAATTGCACTTTATCCCTGGAGCATTTCCAATAGCATGGCTTCTGATATCTTTTTTAGGTTTAACTTTAATCGAAATGAATCAGGGCACCAAAGCACAACTGTATTTTACTCTCTGGGTTTTTCTAACTGTATGCAGGGAATTGGTCGCCCATGTATTGTTTTATTTTTTATTTTTTTTATTGAGCAGAATTAAAACTTACAATGAATAACTTTAACAATACAAGCAGTTATTATTAGTTTATACAAATAAAATTCAATCTATCCACTAACTTATAACTGAAATCCATTTCCCTTCTTTCTCATCACCTACAGATTTTTCTCATATACCTATCAAAGAGGGTACGATGTGCAAATAATGAATAATCAAGTGCTGTGCAGATCCATTTTACCATAATCCAATTATTAAATTAATTTACCCAGAGGGGGGGAGCTAATCCCTCACATTCGAGAAGCATAGAATAAAGTGAAGTGCATAATAACATTTACATAGTAAAACACAAAAAATTTCACTAACACACTTAACTCATCCCACTTTGATCTAAAACACTGAATAATAAAGTGCTGTGCAGAGCCATTTTACCATGATCAAATTATTCAATTCAACTTTTCCCCAAAGGGGGGGGAGCTACTCCCTCACATTCTAGATGCATAGAATAAAGTGCAGTGCATAATAACATTTAAATAATACAACCCAATTTCTTATTTTCGCTAGCACACTTAACTCATCCCACTTTGATCTAAAACACTGAATAATATAGTGCTGTGGAGAGCCATTTTACCATAATCAAATTATTAAATTCAACTCTTCCCCAGAGGGGGGGAGCTACTCCCTCGCATTCTAGATACATAGAATAAAGTGCAGTGCATAATAACATTTAGATTTCACTAACACGCTAAACTCATCCCACTTTGATCTAAAACACTAAGGGGCCGATTCCGATCTCGGCCGGTAGGGCACCGAATCGGATTCGGCTTAACCGGATCCGATTCGGAGCCCTATTTCGCGACCGAGTCGTACGTGCGTCCGGGCGAGCGAGTACGATGCGTGCGGTCTCGAAATCCCCGACCGACTCGTTCGCAGGACCCGACCGCTCCGACCGACTCGCACGGGGACGACGCGCACCGCGCAATGGAGACATTCCCCGGCCGGGTAAGTACGATGCGCACCTCGACCGCTCTGACCGACTCGCCCAGTCCGGCTCCAAGGAGCTGTCGGAGCCGCACTTTGGGGGTCCGTGTCGGAGCCCCCTGGAAGCGTAGGTGCGTGAGTCGCACACAGGGGGGACCCATGGGTCCCCCCTACACGTACATGTACAGTGCGACCCGCAACAACGCGAACACGCTGTAGGGGGCGCCCTTGTTCGCGTCGTGCCCATTGAGTCAATGGGAGCCCGTGTACGCGTCGTACGACTGGCTCCCATTGACTTCAATGGGAGTCCGACCGAATCGAGTCCGATAGCATACGTGCGCATCGTACTCATTCGGTCGGACTGCTAGGGTCCGATTCGTTCGGAAATCTCTCCGGGTCCGGCTCGGTCGGGGAGATTTCCGGCCTGAATCGGAATCGGCCCCTAAGCCTTTTACTTCCCATTTTAGTCCATAAATTTCCAGACTGCTAAGAATTTCCTAGTGGCCCCTACCCTTTTTGCATAAATTTCCTCAAAGGTTTTAGTACGTTGCATTTTTCTATACCAATCAAGTTGGGTTGGGATTTTCGCTGTCTTCCAGTTCTGGAGAATCAAGAAACAAGCCACCAAAGCAGAAATCACTATAAATGCTTTCTCTCCTCTGGGGATTGGGGTATTCGATCTTTGCCTTACAAACCCAAATAATGCGATCTCTGGTTCTGGTTTAAGTTTTCTCTGTAAACTTTTATTAACAGCGGAGAACACTTCTTCCCAAAACTGGGTTAAGGACGGGCAGGTAAAAAAAATATTAAGCCAGCCCCCCAGCCCCCTTTGTTGACAACGAAAACACTTGTCTTCTACCTCTGGATACATCTTATGTAGGGTACTCGGTGTGTAATAGGACATCCAGCAGGATAGAAATGCCATTCTTTTAAAATTAGCAGCTCTTAATAATTTATTGCCATGCAGCGAAATCTCCTGCCACTCTAGTTCTGAAAACGTACATTGAGTTTCTTGGGAGATTTTATCTAGAAACCTTGTTACTACATGGTTACCCCTTTGGTCCCACAGTAATCTATACCAATTTCCGACACCCCTTAAGTTAGCTCTAAAAAGAGCTGGCAATAAAGAGGCCGAAGCACTCAACGGAGAACAAAATTATTTCACCAATTGATTAATCTGGAGAAAGCCAAAAAAATACAAATTACAGCTGGTTCCACATCTAGCCTGAATCTCCTGCCATTTTATACATCTCCCCGCAACCACAAAATTACCTAGCTCCTTAAAGCCTTTACTTTCCCAAAATCTTATCTGACTATTTATGATATAAAGGCCCAGTGTTTTACACTCCATAAGTTTCAAAAACTGATGGACCCCTGTATTCGCCTTTGTATGATAAAATGCACAAATTCTTTCTCCGACCCCCTGCAGTGTCTTGTAACGAGTCTTTTTCGGAAGTTTGGCCGTTTTAATAAAACCTGAAGTATACGATTCTGCTTCCTGCACCATCTTATCCATAAAAAAGCTATCCAGCGAGTCCTTACCATCTAACATTCTAACCATTATATCCACCAGAGTTGCCTCATAGTGAGTTCATATCTCTGGAAGTGCCAAACCCACTTGTCTGATATCCAGTTGGAGGACTGAAAGTCTTACTCGTGATGCTTTTTTATTCCAAATAAATTGTTAATCATAACTTCCAACTGTTTAAAATATGCAATGTTAATTTTTATGGGAACATTCGAGAATAGAAATATTAATAATGGTAAGATGGACATTTTTATAAGTGCTACCCTACCGATTATTGTGAGTGGTAGAAGAGTCCATCTATCTAATACGTTTCTAATCTTTGTAGCCATTGCTAAATAATTCAGTTTAAAAAATTCCTCATAACTTTTTGTCACGTAAATCCCTAAATAACAAATAGGCGCTGAAGATTGGGCTTGCCGTTGCAAAAACTCAGGCAAAGTTTGACTACTTGCATTAAGTAATAAAATTTCCGTTTTATTATGGTTCATTTTATACCCTCCAATAGCTTCGAACTGCTTAAATTCAGTCAAGGTTGTACTGATATTCTGTTCCTCTGGCCTAAAGTAAAGGATAATGTCATCAGCGAATAATTTTAATTTTGTCATTCCTTCCAAGGGCGCTTGAATCTGCAAGTTAGCCCTGATTTTTGTAGCAAGAGGTTCTATAAAAAATGCGAATAAAGCGGGTGATAAAGGACTTCCCTGACGGGTTCCTTGCCTTATAGCCACTCTTCCTGCTAGCTGCGAATTTATAATAACTTGAGCCTGAGCCCCTTGATATAGATTTGCCAACACTTGTGTTATTTGCATTGGGAAACCGACCTTTGTGAGGACTAAGAAAAGAGTTTCCCAATTAACTAGGTCGAATGCTTTTTCGGCATCGACCATCATTATAAGAACAGGTCGTTTATTTGAATTAAAAAAATCAAGCGCTTGTACTAGGAACCCAGTGTTGGATGACATATATCTACCAGAGACAAACCCCGTCTGATCTTTATGAATAATCTTCTGAGCTATTGGAGAAAAACGATTTGCCCAAATCTTCATTAAAATTTTATAGTCAACATTCAGCAAACTAATTGGTCTGTATGAATTAACGTTTTTTAGGGCACTTATCTTTTTTAACAAAACTTATTATCGTTGACTCCTTAAAGATAGAAGGAACTTCTCCTCCCGCTCTTACGAAATTAAATAACTCCAATAAGAAAGGTGTTAATTTATCTGAAAATACCATATAAAACTCTGTGGGTAAGCCATCATTTCCTGAAGCCTTTCCCCCCGGCATTGAAGCTAGGGCACCCCTAATTTCGCTTGAGGCAATTTCAGTACATACCTCAGCTGCCTGATCAGTTGTCATACACGGAAGATCAATGTCTCTCAAATAATGGGTTATCGCCTCATTAGATACCATAAACTCAGTTGCATAGAGCTTGTGATAATGACTCAGAAATGCTTGTGCAATTGTTTCCTTATCAATAATCAATGCCCCTGTTTCCGGTTCTATCAGTTCTGAAATTATCATAGACTCCTGTTTAGTTTTACTTGACCAGGCGAGGAGTTTTCCCACTAACTGACTCTCCTCGTATACGCGTTGCTGGTATGTCCTGGAGCTGGCTATTTCCTCAAGAATAAAAAATTCCCTTAGCTCCTGTTTTGTTCTTGTTAGTTGTTGCTCCAATTCGAAATGCTCCCCCCTGTAACTATCTCTCTGCATTAAGGCTAAATCTACAGCTTGTTGTAGTTTAATTATTTGGTTCCTCCGCATCTTGGATTGTAATGCCGAAAAGGCTATCATCTGGCCCCTTACTGTAACCTTAAACGCCCCCCATATTGAGAAAAGAGTCGCCGTACCCTTATTTTCCTGAAAAAATACCTTAATCCATTCCTTCATCTCTTCTACCCATTTAGGGTTCGAAAGGAGGAGCCGATCCATCTGCCACCTGGATTTCTCCCACCTCTCCCCCTCTATTCTTATCTCAATAATAAGCAAAGAGTGATCTGAAAAGGAGTTGGCTCTAATTTCAGCATTAACACAATTGAGATAACGAGGGATCAAAAAAAAATCTATACGGGAAGCTGTCTTATACCGCTGGGAGTAGCAAGTAAACTGTATATCGCTTGGATGTAACTCCCGCCATGGATCCATAAAAAGATAATCCTGTTTCATAGAGCATAAAATCCCTTTCGTCCTCGGTTTTAGCTGTTTTTTTCCCTTTATTGGAGGTATCCTTTTTTAGGTCTTGAATGAAATTAAAAATCTCCTCCTAGCACTATCGGGCCCTCTTTGCCTTTAACCAGCTCATTGATCTTTATAAGGGCTGTTAGATCATCGTTAATTGGTGCATAATAGTTTACGAAATTAAACAGTGCCCCATTTACCCTAGCAGTAACCCACATCCACCTCCCTGAGGGTCTCTCGTTACTTAATGTATCTCACAGTTAGTTCCTTGAGCAAAATAAATGGCTACCCCCCTAACTGCAAGCCCTGCTGAGGCAAAGAAGGCTCGAGAATAGTATTTAGGTATATACAGTTTGGGAGTATTAGTTTTCAAATGGGTCTCCTGAAGATGCAAAATCTGAGGAGAAAAAGAAGTAAACCATCTAATCAGCCCACCATATTTTTTCGTATTAGATATCCCATTAACGTTTATCGATATCATCATTAGATTAGAATCCATATTGCATCAAAGAAAAACTAAAAGCGTACCATTTGTATCTAATATCTACCTTGATAAGTAAGATTACTTCTTTAATTCTGCTCTCTTTTTTTCCAATTACCTCCCACCCCCCTCCCCGTGCCCTACCTCCCCCCCCCTCCCCCATCCCTCACCACTTTCCCGTGACCCTTCCTACTCCTGGCAGATGGGGGCCCATGCATTGTTTTAATCGCTTGCACTTGATTTGCTCGGCTCTTGGTCCCGTAACGTATATATATATATTGTAACGGTTTATATTATGTTTAAGGGTACGAAACCTACTGTTTTAATGTCTTGTATTTGATTTGTGTAATGTATTTTTTTGCTGCAGCAAGATATATGTATTGCAATGGTTTTAATTAATCACGCAATAATGAATAAAATTGAATTGAACTAATAATAGGGGACAGATGTTTAAAGTGTCTCCCTTTGATACTTTCTCTAGTGATCTGTGCAGTAAATAAAACCCATATAAATGACCGAGAACAGATGTGTCTTAATGTTCACTGTTCTGTAACGCAGCCTGGTGTCATGGCTGACACTAGAGCAGATGTTCTCAGAACCATCACATCATCCAGCAACAAAACACTGTTTTGAATGCTGTCAAACCCTAAGCTCATTTATTTCTTAATTGCATTTGTTTATAATCATGTACTTCTTAATTCAATTACTTTATTAATTTTGTTTCACGGTTTGCTGATTGTTTATTTTAATGTTGGCGTTACTATATGTGCTGTATACATCAGACATGATAATTATTGCTCTGCTATTTTAGTTTGATCAAATTCGAGTAGCACAGCATTTTATATGTTAGTAAAATACCCAGAGGGGCATATTTATGAGTTTTGTGGGGCAGGGCAGTGCAGCAAGTCACCTTGAAATGTGCCTTATTTATCCAAATCGGCGCATTCCTGTTCTTTTCTCTTTCGTTGGTGCCGTTTTAGCAGCCTAGAGCCAATGCAGGCACCCTTGCACCATGGTGCAAAGACTCCTATGCTGTAGGCAGGATTGTTTTTGTACAGGAAGGGGCACTTTCCTGCACAAAAACAATCCTGAGAGGCTTTTTCCTCTTAAGAGGAAAAAACAGGGACAAATAAAGATATTTCTGCTCGTTTCGCCTCCCCTATGGATGAGAATCTTTTTGGCGCATTCCCAGGTTTACAAGGTGGTGTAAATCTGGGAATGCATCAAAACCCTGGGAGTTGTGTGGAAACACCCACGCAACACCCATGGAACACATACCCAGGGCAGAGTAACGCAACACAACGATTGGAACTGCGTTGCATTACTCCATATTTTTGGAACCACTCAAAGCCAAGCAAAGTGGCTTCACGCAGTTTCAAAAATATGGCTTAAGGTTTGTGTCGCTCTTGCACCACGTTGCATGGTGCAAGAGCAATGCAAACCGGGTCATAAATATGGTCCTCATATTCTAAGTACTAATGATGCAGCATCGTTTTTTTCTAAAAAAAACTAGCACTTTTGCATAAGTGTAAATGTTGCCACCACCATAATAAATGGTGCTGCTGCCCAGATATGTTTGCCTTCATACCATTGTGATTGGCAGTGGGATTTGGGCAATAGCGCAAAATGAGTAAACTCCCACTGACTTAGGCATGTGCACACAATATGGAACGATGCTTTAATTCTGGGATTATCCAAACTAACTGCTTATGCCAATTATTATCGACAGCAGAGTGTGTCAGAATGGCAATTGTGCCGCACTTTTTAAGTTCTTCTTCATATGCAAAATATGTTTCCATGTAACAAAACCTCATTCCCTATAAGATACAGGGCCCCTGGCATGCAGCAGAGAAGAACCAAATTATGCAGCAGGGTTGACTAAATTATGCGGCAAGGAAAGGAAAAGTATGCAGCATAATGCGGCACATTTTATGATAGTATTATCTCATTATTTTGTCATTTTAACACTATCTGGGCAAAGGTTTAATCTAATTAATACCAATTTAACACCCAGATAGAGCAATAAGCAACACAGATTTAACCAGTCATCCTCAGGGAACGGCCTTCTGTTGTGTGGCAATACGAGTTGTTGTGTTTTAGTAACGTTTGATCCATTTGAGCTAGAAACAATTTTTTTATTAAAATTTGCAGATTATGCAGCCCATGATAGATTATGTGGCAAATGAGGCAAAACCATAAATATACGGGCAATGTAGCAGCGGAAAAACCACATAATTCCAGTGGCTCAGCCTATATCCCACAAAATGGACAATGATGGCGATTACCATTATAAAGCATACTTCGTGGATCACATAATTCCAGTGGCTCAGTCTATATCCCACAAAATGGACAATGATGGCGATTTCTATTATAAAGCATACTCCGTGGAATCATAAGGGCCCCTGATTGCATTACTAATTCGTTCTTAAACTAGTTATGAGATTAGAAGAGCAGCAAGTGGGAGTAAATGCATCGACTTTGATTGTCAGTACCCATTATGTTTCGTGTCTACGTTTTTGATTAAGTGTTCAATACATTGGCAACTCAACCAGGGGCCATATTAGAGAGAGTGCCTCGGGGGCGCTACGAGCTTTTGCACCCGCTTTGCGCGCCCCCGGAGCCCTTTGGTATTACAGATGGTACCACAGACACTTGTGCGGCCCCTTCTGTAATATCGATAGCACTGGCGCTTATCTGCAGGGGATGTTCCCACCTTTGCATGGGGGCGTGCCCCATTCAAATGAGGGAATCCCTTTGCCTCTGTGCCCGTGCCGTATTACAGACACAGGTGCAGAGTCAAAAAAGCTGTCAGGAGGCGCACTGACAGTACCTTGAGAGAAGCCCTCTGCAGGGGGTAAAGGGGGTCCTAAGGACCCCCCAGACATCCCCTTGCAGGCGGGTGCAGCCACTGACTGCACCCTCCTGCAAGGGGATCTCTAATCCCCCTTCAGAGTGCAGGCGGGTTGCTACCTTTGAAATCTCTCAAAAACTCATAAAACACTTTGATGTTGATGTGTTGTACCACTGTTAGCCAATGGGGTTAAAGAGGGATATACATGTTGGTAAAAATAGCGAATACAACATTATGGCCATGATTTCTGTAGGGCCAAGAGTGTCATTGGTATGAGACTCATAAGGTATGCAAAGGGAATTGACTTTCTACCATTGTTTGATCAGAGAAAGCATAGATAGAATCTCTCATTTAGAGTTCAGGGCAGAAACATTGGCAGAGCGATTAGAGGAAATTGACCAATGATTCAACTTAGAGAACATTTTCAAAGAGGCATGCCAATAATTGTAAACTCTGTTTTTAAAAAGGGTTGCTTTTCTGATTTAACCCAATTTATGATTTAAAATTGTTGTGAGGAAATTTACACTTCAAAGTAAAGGCAAGTAATTTACAGTTGTGAATATTGGACCTCTTGTACAATGGCATTTTGAGGTTGCAAACCCTATTATTCAAAAAATCCCAGGGTTGACTACCACAAAAATGTATTTTCGATAAGCACAAAGCACAAAACCACTCTTGTGATTTAGAAATTCTTTCTGAATCGGAGCAGGGGTTTTGTGACTCATTCCAAATTTTAATTAGGAGGTGGTGAAAGGGAAATCCTTCCTAAGAATGGTTTTTGGCCACAATTCTGGTAACTCATTGGCAAAGGGAAAGCTCTCCCCATTGGACAGTTTACCCTTTGGAGATTGTATCATACAGTGGTCCCTGGACCAGGTTCTCTTTGCAGGCCCCCCAGGAACCTATATGTAAGAAAAAAAGCAATTTAGCACATGCATACACCCTCCACAGCCTAGGACCACACTTGTCACCTTCTGCTATTTCAGTACTATACTCATAAATATACAAACAGCCACTTCAATAATCATGTATATAGTCCAAGGTTCTCTGTCTAGGGGACAGAATCAATACTGGCATGTCCTCAGATAGTCTTTCTTCACTTGCTCACTATAACCAGCTTTGCCAAAGCAATGCCATATATGGTGTGTCATGCCCTGTGGTCTTTTGACCAATGTTACTATTCCCAGGTCCTCCCAGGTCCTAGGAGACATGCAGTGCATCACCTAGTTGACCATATCCCCTCCAGAATTTAGAGCACACTTTTGATCATGCAATGTAATTTTGTGGGGGCATTATACCAGTTGTTCAGTTGCTTATAATGGACCTTTTTATTCTGAACATTAATCATGTTCATTGCCATGTCATTGTCTACAGTCTCCGATTTCCTTGTGTTGGTCCAGATAGGTTCTATGACGTTTGATATAGTCTTGAGGTCACCACTTAGTGCCTGAGAAGGAAGAGAACAGCTTTACAACCCTGCTGTTCTCCCTAGTTGCTGACGCTTTGATGTCAGGATGTTGAAACTAATGTCTTAACCGATAGTATTGAACTCTTTCTTCTTCCCCTAAGTTAAAGTTGTGTTTACAGAAATTGAAGAATTTCATCGCATCAATGAAACATCTCTGTTAATAATCTACATCCTTGCAGTCTCCATTTCTTAAAGGGTCTCAAGTTTGTCCATGGCTGGATGGCCGGGTTGAAATGGATCGTTGTATGCGGTGAGGTAAAGGAATTAATTCCCATCTGAATGCTATGGGCTCCCAGACACCAATGAGTGGTTCTTGATGTCAGGGTAACTATGCTACCTTCTAAACTGTCCTCATCTCTATTGCTCTCTCCACATGGACCCATATTCTATCTGCTTCAATTAGTGATATAACATGCAGGTGGATATCCTGGTAGTCCAGCTAAGGATTCAGGAATGCTTGGCTTTCCTCAGATTTAGGTTTAGTGGAACCCTAGGTCAGGATCCTTCCCATTTAAAGCATGAGAATGATTTTTGGATGGCCTAGAAGTAAGCTGTTTCCACAAGTATTAGGAGGCTTTATAAAAGTGTAGTGTTCTAAGGCAGACACTAATTTTTATTTCATCCTTTGTACCACACCAAGTGATAATGAGAGGGGACCACCTATATAGATCTCTGCAGATTTACACAAATAGAGGTGGTTAGTTAGCCTCATAAAGATCCTCTGCACATGGTATGATGTTGGCGCAAGACATTTAGCATAAGTAGAAGCCCAACAAAAGTCTGTCTGGGCTCTGTAGAGTCTTTCCCCCTTCTTATCTGAAATCAATATTTAAAGCCGTTGACTTCACCATATTTTTTTTAAATCGTGGTACTTACCCGTATGAATGTAGTTGGCATGAAAATATAGGTAAAGAAGTTGATGTGGAAGGGAGAGTAAGAAGGACATCATACCCAAAGAGTGTGATTTTATGTTCCCCACAAACCGAATGTCAACTACATCCAGTGACCGGCAGGTGTGTTTGGCCAAAGGTTTTCTACTGAAAGGGATCCGCAGGAGAAAAAGGGGGAAAATGGGTCAGCCCTGTACAGCGAGGGCCTCTGAAATTTGTCTATTGAGTGTTATGCACACCTCAGGGCTCCACGTAGTTAGCCATATCCATTGCTATATATTTCAGACCCAGTCCCTTGTGTTTCAATATAATTTGAGGAATGCCAATTCAACTCAGCCAAACATGTTTTCAGTGACTAAGGAGACCAGGACCTCTGGAATCTATTTTCGAAAAACATTTTCCACTACAAGTATAATTTGTCCTACATTGGCTTTACCGTCTGCCTTGTTTAAATACATACTGGTCTGGGTCAATAATATCTCGAAGGATGCATTGTATCCCAAAGGCTAAGATATTTTTGCACATTTTCACGTTGATGCTAAGAAGTGTAATTGACCTGCAGGAGGAGCAAAATGTAGTGTCTTTCCTTTGTTTTATAGATTAATAAAATAACTGCTTTAGTCATGGAAGAAGTCATTCTTCCAGTGACGGCAACATGATTGTAGAGTTTCATAATTCTTAGGGATCTACTGGGAAATAAACTGTTTTATACAAGGTTCCTGAGTACTCATCAGGGCCTGGAGATACTGACAGGTTGATCATGTCAATGCCCTGTTTAATTTCATCCTCTGATACTGGGACATATAGTAAGTCTGCTTGGTTTTTCCTTTTAATTTTGGCAGCTGCCAAATTCCCCATTTGTGTACAATTTTCTTTAGATTGTTCAAAATTCCTGCATATTTTCAGATTCACCCTTTAGTGAAATTTCTTCCTTAGATTGAACCTCTTTGAAGATTGCACATTTCTTTTTTCAATTAATTGAAACGCCAATTGAGTTCTCATTTTGTTATTATTTTTCATGGAAAATGGAGATGGAGAAGGGTAATCTCGACTTTGTTTGTACAAAATCCACTAAATTTGGCCCCTGGGACCCATTATTTGTCTCAGGTTCTTATTTGATTGCACTTCTGAGTAAGTACTCTCAGTTCTTCTCAAGCCATTGTGCTTTCAATATTCTGGCAAAGAGGTTATTAATAGACCCTCAGAACTGCCCTAAGGGTTCCTTAATTTCCAAATTGTCAGAAGTGAGACTTCTCCATTGTCATTTAATTCAAAAAAACTTTTTTGTTGGAATCTATTTCTTTCCTCAGGAATGGGTCCCTAAGAAGTAGGCTGAAGTTGCCCAGAATTTGAAGACTATATCAACCTAAGTTCAGGGATATGGATTCAGGGGCCTGATCCAATAATGTGTTAGAGTCTACCCAGGTGGAACTAACCAAAAGATGTGCGAGTAAGACCTTTGAGCATGTGAGAAGTAGGTATAAGTCTTATCGCCTGGGTTACAATTTTCCTCCATCTATCCTTAAGACCCATGTTTTACAGTGTAGCTTTCAACTTTTTCGAAAATACTGTGGTCAACCGAGTGCAATTTCCTGATCTGTCAACTGATACATCTCAAACTGTGTTGAAGTCACCTGTCTTAAAGATATCTCAAATAATTTTAGTTTTTAAAGCAGGTTGCTTTCAAATCCAAGCATTTCCCATTTGGGACTGAGAGCCCAGGGATCTTGGCCTGCTGTTCATACTAACTACCTATCCAGTACTCATTAGATTGGTCATTATGCAACCTCCTGCAACTGGACATTATGTGACAAAGTATACTGATTGTATCACAAAATGAAAAGCATGATGTAAAACGTCAGTGCATAATCTCAGAGCCTGCTGTAGCGCTGGTTGGCGCCCAGTGCGAAAATCATTTTTGGGCACCCTCACACCCCATGGCTGCCTCCTCAGACTCTCTCACTACCACCGGACAAAAGTGCCCCTCATCTCTCCAATAATAAGTTATTTCTAAACACAGGGCCCCCGCTCTGAAGTCAGCGCGCCCTCCACAGGTCAGCACCCAGTGCGGCTGCACTGGTCGCACTGCCCTAAAGCCAGCCCTGCATAATCTGAACCCACTGTTTGCGACCTTCCTTTTCGAACATCAGGTCCATGTTCCTACTTCAGTTCATAATTATGCCAACTTTTACTTGGCAATGCTATGAACTTTAATGCTGCCTACGCTACATTCCTTATCATTGCAACACTGGAAAAGGTGATGAGAAATGCACCAGTTTAATAGATTGCCTTTTACTTCTTGTAACAGTCACAATTCGTGCCAAAGGCTTGATTTAGAGTTTGTTGTGACCCTAAGTTATGCAGGAAGTGGCCCGCGAGATCTCCGAGAGGCGATTGTCGAATCTGTTGAGTTAATTTCTTGGTAGAAGCTTTTATGGGACCTCCAAGTCTCCGTCCAGGGAATTTGCTTTGCATAATGCGAAGAACACAGTCAATGCCCTCATAGAGGACGAAGACTGAGAGACGTTTTGGTAGACGAAAAATGGCTCAACAAAATAAACGTAAGCGGCACCACTATTCCAGCTGCAAGTTTCAGGCTTCATATACTGAGAAGAAAAAAAGTTCTTTCTGTACAGCTCAGGTATATTTAAAAAAAAATCTAGATCTGAAAATTGCTTTTTGTACTAACCTGGTATACATGTAATAATGAAATGTGAGCAAAAATCATTTTACCTTCAGCTTGCTATGATAGATGGCAGAGAAATGACTTCTTTTCATCTTGGTGCTGAGTCACTGGTTCAGCATCAATCATTTGTCCTTATAGGATCTGGCTTTACAGAATGCTTCACTCCCTCTTCGAGAGTCATCCATATATGCATGCGGTGTCAGTCTGATTTCGTGTGTTTTAATCACCCATCGCACATTGAACAGGAGAGATCTTTAATGATCTCTTAATGCTGCATGTGGTCTTTCATAAATCTAATGGAGTGTCAAGAACCACTAAGGAGATTTTGGGGGACCGACTGTCAACACAAACGATTTCTGTCTCATGAAGTGCAACCACATGTCCTGAAATGTAGTAACCATTGCGGAGATGGGGATCTACACGCATTGTGGAAGCACACATTTCAGGTTGTGGTGTGTACATGCTTCAAGTTTTGATCAGAGATCTTGTACATCAAACTCTTCATTAATTGGTGATATGCATTTATCTTGGTTTAATCACCTTAAGATACAAAAATGGGCTAATAAAATTGAGAATCTATAAATAAGGGAAAAGGGACAGCAAACAAGTAAAGTTAAGGGAGAATAACCTAAGGTGGTACAGGGAGTTTAAACTTGGAATGGTACAAAGAAAAAGAATTTAAAAGGTTTCTAAAAAAGAGAAAACAATATTTAAAATTGGGAGAATGTGAAAGTTTCACTCATTAAAAAGGAATAAAATAAAGGAAAACAAGAGATTACCATCAGATACGAGTCTTTCATATAAACAGTGAAAAGATAGTACCTTGCTATTAATTACTTATAGATTAACCACCTGAAATTAATTGTGATGTGATTAATAATCACAAAATAATCAATGGGAACGTATTACTTGCAATGACATTTCAATATTATAAGTCAACACAGCCATATGAATATCAAATGAAGTGGACATAGCTGATCTTTTTTGTTGGTCCAGGACACCTAAACACATAATGCTGGCACTGGCATTACACCAGCAGTGGCCAGGGACGGCTTCTCCGTTTGAGCGAAGGAGCGTCGCCCCACATAAATGCCCCCAGAGAGAAAAATAAAATGGTAATCAAGTTAATTCATTACCATTTTATTTTTCTTCACCCCATCCTGAATGGAGCGTCGGGGCGGGGTTGCTGCTAAATGACAGCAGCAGAGAGAGCACGGTACTTTTAGTTTAAAGTGCGCATATCTTTTTGACCGGTCATCTTGTGATGACCAGTCACACATGCATACTTTAAACCTCTTGTTGGAAATGGCCCTTTTTGCAGGGTTATCCCCAAACCTTTTGCTTCTTCCCCCTATTTTTTCCTGACCTGTGTTTGTTGGATATAGGACTCTGGGCACTTTACCACTGCTGATCAGTGCTAAAGTAAATATGCTCTGTGTAAATTGTTATTGTGATTGGTTATCCATGATTGGCATATTTAATTTACCAGTAGGTCCCTAGTAAAGTGCACTGAGTGTGCCAGGGCTGGTAAATCAAATGCTACTAGTGGGCTTGCAGCACTGATTGTGCCACCCACATGAGTAGCCCTGTAGAGATGTCTCAGGCCTGCCACTGCGGTGCCTGCGTGCAGTTTGTTAACTGCCATGTTGACTTGGCAAGTGCACCCACTTGCCAGGTCCTAACCTTCCCTTTTCTTATATATAGGGCACCCCTATGGTAGGCCCAAAGTACCCCCCTGGGCAGGGGGCAGTGTATGTGAAAGGTAGGACATGTACTGGTGTGTGTAACATGCCCTGATAGTGAAATACTGCCAATTTTTCGTTTCTCACTATTGAAAGGCTATCTTGCCACATAGGACAGAACGGGGAATGCTTTGTAACATTTTACAAGCATATCTTCCCATAGGGATGAGATTGAAAAATTGAGTTTGGTATCCCTGAACTCAGAATTTGATAACACTTCTTTTTTAGTAAAGATGGTTTTTAAATTGCGTGTTTGAAAATACCACTTTTAGAAAGTAGCTATTTTCTTGTTCAACCATCCTGTGTGCCTCTGCCTGTTTGTGGATTGACTGTCTGGCTTTGGAGTGACAGGGGCTGGAGAGGTGCAGTGGCTCCAGGAGTCTGGATGAGTCAGCACTAGGCTGAATAGGCCTGATTGCATTTGGAGTGGTGGGAGGAGTAGCACCTGTACCTGAATAGGGCTGTGCCTGCCTTCCACAATGCTGGCTCCGCCCCCCTGTGGTGTGTCTGGAGCCAATGCTCACACTGACAATGGATGTCGTTGTGCACTTGCAGAGTGCCCCCCAGAACTGGTTTGAACTGGGCTCAGAGCCCCTTGCACAAAGAGAACAAAGACATTTTGGGGTATAAGTATCAGACCCAAAACCCCAGACTTTTAGATCATTCCTGGAATTCAAGAGGAACCTTTGCCAAGGAGAACACCTGGAGAGACTGAGGAGAAGTTCTGCCCTTGCTGTGTGTCTGGGGTTGGCCTGCAGTTGCTGTTTCTGCCAATGAAAGGAGAAGGACTTTGCTGCGTGCTGTGTCCCATGCTTGAAGGAGATCTCCAAGGGCCTGAAGTGAGCTGGCGTCCTGTTCTGAAGTCTCAGGGACACAAAGACTTCACCACCAGCTCCCCTGAACTCTGCTGCCGTGCGTTATAGCCTGCCAAGAGGTGCCTGTGCCAGTTTTGGGCCTCTGGAGGTTGTTGCTGCTGTTTGGGAGCTGGAAGAAAGAAGAAACATGAAGAACTGCTAAAATCGACGCATCGCTCTTCTTGCTGCTGTTTTCTCGACGCATCTCTACGGCGCGAGAAGTATTTCCACGCAGCGCCGTGCCGCTGCAAAAACCGTTGCAGCGCCTGCCGCCGCTGCAAGAATCAACGCATCGAGGGATCGTGGCTGAAAAGGACTGACGCAGCGCCGCTCGACGCCGCCGTATCGATCGCCGACACATCCCGGATTTCCACGCATCGTACCTGTGCGGCACGCTTTCCTGACGCATCCCCTGCGAACCGGAACCGTCACGAACAATCGACGCATCACTCCCCATATAGACCGGATTCGACGCAACTCGTCCTCTGCGTGTCGCAGAACTGTCGCGTCGCCTCCCCAAGGTCTCAGGAGTGACGCATCTCTTTGTTTTCCGACTCTGCGGCTGTTTGGCTTTTGGAACTTTGACACATCTACAGGTACTTTGGTGAAAAGTCACGCATCCATAGTTTTCTATGGTACAAGTTCTTGAAACCTTTTTAAAGTCATATTTTTAACTGTGTATGTTGCATTTTTGTTTAGTTTAGATAAAGATACTTTATTTTTCTAAACTGGTGTGGTGTCGTTTTGTGGTGTTTTCACTGTGTTACTGTGAGTGTTGGTACAAATACTTTACACATTGCCATTGGGATAAGCCTGTCTGCTCATGCCAAGCTACCAAGGGGGTGAGCAGGGGTTATCTAAAGTGTGTATCCCCCTTACCCTGACTATAAGCAAGGGTCCCTATTTGGACAAAGGTGCCTACCTCTGCCAACTATAGACTCCCATTTCTAACACCTCTCTAACACAGGTGTCTTAAGACAGCTAGGTTAGAGAAAGCTAAAGCCTCCAGAGTGCTGTGGAGTGCTGAGTAAGTCCGCCCCCACCAATCCTAGCACTAATCTCCTGCTGGTGAAAGCAGTGCTAGGATTGGCAGTTTGGAGCCTGCCTCAAGGAGAGAAGACCGAGGAGGAGGACGTCACTTCACACTCGTAGGTAAGTTATTTTAATTGCATTTTTTTTTATTGTTTTATTGTCCCACTCGCCCTACCACCCTCGGGACATGCCAGCCGCCACTGGTTGTGGTGTGTGTACTTCAAATCCATCAGCTTTCTTGACCAGTCGCCCCACAAACGTGCACTGCCATCTGGTGTGTTGCACAAATGTTAAACCCCTTTTTGGTTCTCAATGGATATTTTCAACGTCCATGCAGATTTCTAAAAGACACTAAAGTTGCTTTGTGCTGAATCGAGCGGCACTGCACATCTTACAGTAGTGGACATGTTTGCACTTACCCAAGCAAGGTGCTAGGAGAGTAACCCAAAAGATGCATAGGAAGAGAGAAAAATGGAAAGAGTGCACCCACAGTTTTGTGAAATGAGTGGTACATTGATGTGCCATTTAACATTCTTATCCTTACCAAAATAAAGAGCTGGGAGGAGGGTAAGAGATTAGGGTGCTGAATGGTTTTAAAAGAAGGCAACCAATCAATCTAGGGTTAGATCCTGGAGGGAGGGGGGTGTATTTTGACAACCTTCTTTTTGATTCTTTCAAAAAACTTGACACAACAACTAGGTTATACAAGTCGCACATCCCAAACTGTCACATAGCATTGAATTTAGTGCACACCCCCCACGTATAAGCTGCTTATTGATACTTCTGCTCAGCAGACAAACATATAATTAGAAACATAGTGGTACACCCAAAACGATGAAGCAAAAATATCCTATAGGATTACTGAAAGTTCTTGTGTCTTCTTTATTTTACTTACCTAAAAAATTCTCTCTTTTTGATATGTTAAATCAATTACGGCCACAGGAAATGAGTTTTGTTTAAAAGATAACTTATTTGGGCTGCAATACAATATACAAAACATATTATAAATAACAATACCATGTCCATACGGTATTGTTGCTTATAATATGTATGCAATTATGTATCAATGGTTATTATATATGTTTTATATTCTCTATTGCAGCTTGAAGAAGTTCTCTTTTGAACAAAAATTGTGACAATTGCCACTATGGGTTGACTTAAGGAGGTGTTGATTCATTATACTTTAGGCTAAATTTAAAATGATGGGGCCTGCTGGTATTATCTCCTATTTCTAATTCCAACTACTAAATATCTGGAAAACAATTCTCTTTGTGCATAGAGTTTGTTCCACTTTAGAATGATATACTTAATATAGGTAAAATAAACAGATTCAACCTCAACACAAGATCAAAATGTGCACAGCTTTCATTTTTAGTTTTTTGTGACGGGACATATTATGAATAGAGCACTAATTCCAATTTTAATGATGGCTCACATAGTAATTGGTTAGAGTCTAGTGGCACAACTTATAAATGTTCCTGTTTTAAATGTTGCATTTGTTGTTGTTATTATTGACCTTGATGTTAATACGCATTGATACATTACATAATATTGATGATAACACTATCTATTCACAAAAATATCAGAATATAAATATTGTTCTAAAAAATATCACCTTTCCATACTTAACTAATAAAAACACAAATATAAATAACCAAAAATATTGCGGCCAAAAATATCAAGTTTTATTTATATCAATAACACAAATACTGTAAACAAAAATATTGTTACCTTTAAATACAAATATAAATTGTCAAGAATATAGCAACACACAATATTGAGTACATTAATACCACAAAAAGTAAAGGCATTTGATTGCAAAAAAATATAATAACAGTATTTTCTGTTAACCAAAAAATAAAAATAAACTCTAAAAACTATTTTATATAACTAGAATAAACCTAAAACCCCCAGAAATTATGCACTTTAGTACATCAAATTATAAATAAAAAAATGTTTACAACAACTAATAAAATATAAACATTAAACAAAAATAAATATTATAAATACATAAATAATTCACCCAAAAAAACACTAAAACCAGAAACTGATATATAACAGTATAAAATCAACACTAATTTGTCCCCACCACAAAAGGCAATAACTGAAAGAAGAATTCAAACTAAACGAACACTGACCAATAAAAACATTTGTGAAGCAAACTAACCAATAAAGCAATATAATTAATTAAACTAACAATATAAAATGAACATAAAATGTGATTACTTACTACACCAAAAACTACATAAGCTGCACGGTGACAATTCTCTGGCAGATTTACAACAGAAAATCAGAAAACAAATGTGGAAGAATACATACAACATCCAAGTAAGTAAAACATTTATGTAAGTAAACTTAAAAATAACTGAATTAAAATACAAACTTTAAATTATAAATAACTAACTAAACATGAAAAAAATTGTAGCATAAACTCCAGCAATCAAATACCTGGAAAAAGACACATAAAAAGTAAGTAAATTAAAAATACTTCTAAATGTTAAAGGCTAAAAATAAAAATAAAATCCTCCCACCCCTAATAGCTACCAACAGACAAACATTAAAAATAAAACTATAACAACTTTTTTGCCTCAACAGAAAAGAAGCCACCTAATCCCCATTATAACATCCCCAATGGAAAATAGAAAAAAAGGACTTCATTTATCATCATAAACACATACGTAAATATAAAATAGAAAGCAATCACCATAATTTTATATCTACACTATAAATGTAAGTAAAAGAATTACCATTGAATTAATCATATAATTAAACTATTTTCAAACATAATGACAGAAAGAACAAGATACATCACATCACAGAAAGTGAACCAATTACTCTCTCTACACTTACAGCCAAGAAAGTACAAGCACCAAAAATGTTAATTGAAAATGCACAAAATATTACACTAATGTTTGTTATTGGAGGGCTACTACAAAAGATGTTGTTATTAATGTGAGAGAACACAGCCAGCCCACAAATGTCACTGAAATCAAAGTAAGGTGTGTACTACAAGATTCAGGAAAGGCAAGCACTAGTTCCTAAGAGTCCACTATTAAAATCTAGAGGGCCAGATTCACAATGTAAATGTACACGTTTGTGTAAGTTTACGTTTGTTTTGGAATTCAGAAAACTGCATTTTAATAGTAAGTTTACGAGTATAGAGACTCTGCAGTCGGCTGGAGAACTTTGCAAAAAGATAGGCATATTCTATATTCTGATGTGCAGAGTTCTCCGTCCCGAATGTGGAGTCTCAGCACTTGTTCTTTATTATTAAAATACAGTTTTGTGAATTCCAAAACAAATGTAAACTTACACAAAAGTGTGAGTTTACCTTTGTGAATCAGGCCCCAACTCCCTAAAGTACCTGAACACATCACAGTTCTTCTACTAGCTATGCCCACCTTGAAGCATTTAATAGCCTGAACTAAAAAAAGCCACCAGTGATACCTCTCCTTCCCATGGAAGATACCAAGATATCCACATTCCCTAACACTGAACCACCATACATAATAAAGAACCCTTCCTCCTACATGACAACCTAAAAATTTAGAAATGCATCATTATATTTCCTACAGTAGATAACATATTAAAACTAAGCCAATATCTAATGTGGATAATGGATGGGACATTCAAAATGTGCCCCAAACCATCCACTCAGATATACACCATACATGGTGAAAATCAAAACAGTAATATACCATTCATATATACCTTGCTACCCAATAAACAAAATAGCACTTATTACGAACTACTAAACTAAACAAACAACTACTCTCTACATAAAATAATAATTGACTTTGAACAAGCCATGATACAAACAATACTTAAACTATGTCCACACACTGTCATATAAGGCTGTTACTTCCATTCTAACCAAAGCATTTAGAATATTCAACAAACACCCAATTTTTGCACAAGCCCACATCTCTGTTACAGAGGGAGCTAGTCACAATTTACTTATACAAAATCTGTTCAACCAGCAAAACGAGCATAAACTGAGGGCTTGATTACGACCCTGGTGGTCTGTGATTCCTCGTCGCTTTCTGGCGGTCTGATTGCCATTATACCTGGCAGTCTGAGCGGTGGATTACGAGCAGGGGTGGGGGGCAGCCTCAGGACTGCCACCTCTGCCACCATTCCTGCTGCCGCAGCGGCGGTAGGAGAGTCAGAAAATGGAGGCAGTCCCTGCTCCTGCACCACCGACCACATTACGACCTGCCTTTCCGCCAACATTTTCATGGCAGTGACACTGCCATGAAAAACTTGGCGGAAAGGCAGGTGTAAGGAGCCCACAAAATGGCTCTCGGATGAAAAAAGCCTGTGTGTAATGCGGCTGGTGCGTTGTTGTGCCCTCCAATGCCAACAATTATCATGCGCGCACTGTTTTCCATTCACAACATGGTGCATGGAAACAGTGTGCCCAACTGGCTGGAGGTACCAGTATGGCCGGCATTGGCTTCTGGCTCTTTCTCAGAGCCACAGCTTGCCGCCGCCATGACTGTGCCGCCCACACACTGTCAGCCACATGGGAACCTCGTAGTGTGGCGGTTGGGATGACGCCAGCTTGTGGGCATTTTCTCGAGTGCAGCTGCAGCAGGCTGACTGTGTGACCACCAAACTCGTAATCGGCCACCAAGTCCCCTAAAGAACTACTACGAAGAGACCTGGGTGTTAGGATTGTACCGCTCTGGACACAGACACCAACCAAACTTCCAAATACAATGCTAGAAAGTCTATGGACAGCACCATGGCCGAAGAAGCCAAAATCAACAATGCACATCTTCCACCTGACACAAAGATCACAATTGTGGATGATTGTCAAACATTTATCTAGACAAAAGTGATCCATCTTTTGACTGCCTTGTCAATCATGGGGTTGAAGAAACTAGGATGTGTAATGCTGTCATGAACTTGGAAAGGATCAGCTGGTCAGACAAGCCATTTCTGTATATTTTTCTGATATTTGCATAGTGCAAACCTAGCCAAAAGGCAGTGGAGCCTTGTACAGATTCAAAGGCAAATACACAGCAAAAAAGTGATTGGAGAGGTGCCAGGGTTCTGAAAGCGGATGTGTGATGTCATATCATTGCGATGTATCGTTCTTTAAAGGGGCGTGTCTTTTGCTCTTTGCAAAATTGGAGCAGGGCTGGGGGGGTCCTAGCATATGGAGATGTCGTTCCAGATCCTGGGTGCAAGCTGCCTTGTTTTTATTCTCGTTTGTCTTAATTTGTGATGGTGGCCTGGCTGTGGGTGTGCTGGGAGTCACCGAAGAAGGTGGTCTTTCCAGCCAAATAGTCTTTGAACCAGTGCTCTTGCCATTAGCAAAATAATCATAAAATCAGATGCCGCCAATCTCCAGCCATACGGTGTTATCTCTTACCCATTTATAAACCACGTATATTTTGAGGGGAATATTCTTGGAAAATATCACATCACTTGAGATATTTAATCACTCTGGGGAATCGTAGTGATTGCCGAATAGGACATTAATTAAGCAATAAACCATAATCACAGATGGGGTACATTCAGGCATGGGAGGGATTTACTGGCAGCAAATCAACCCGTGTTTCTAATTACTATTGTACTAATTTTGACATTCCGAGCGCCATAGATTTAAATTTGCTGATGGATTGCAACGAGTTTTCAATTAGAGCATATAGTCTGAGGCAATTTGGAACCATCTGCAAGATTTAGGATGCTCGGGAATTATGAGGTACCAGGAGGCAGGTTTTCAACCCTTATAAAACCCGGAATAGGACATCACAGGCGACTCTGCATTGATATTCAGGGGCACGTAACTTCCTCTCAGCAGCCGAGCAGCTGTGCGCTATGTACAGCAGGCCAGCCGTAAACCACCTTTCACCCAGGATGCTGCAAAGGACGGAAAATGCGGCAGTTCAATTATTTGAATGAATTGGCAGAATTAACAACTGAGCCCCTGGGCGTTTAATATGAAATTAATGACTGGTTGGGTTAATCGAACGATCCTCTTTTCCAAGGGGGGAATTATCCCTTGAAATGGTTGGAGGCGTGATGGTTATCTGGTAATTTGTATGCAAGAAATATAGGTATTGGAGTCAAGGTAATGACTAAACAGATTCACTTTTTAATTTCAAAGTGCCTTATGCTTACAGAATGAACAAATACATTTTTAGTTTTTTCTCAAATCTTGAGTGATATTGTGTTTTATTACCATACGTCGGCCATCAACATTCATTTTACACTTTTTCTCTAATGGTTTGAACATGATATCGAATAAAAATTCACTTTAACATAAAAAAATAGTCTTAACATGTTTGTAAAAATATGTTCTCAGCGCATGTAGGAAAGGCTAATGCAGTGATGAATTTCAGCTGCTTTCAAAGAGAAATATTTTGCATCGCAGTAATATAATTAATGTGACTATGGAAACAACAGCATAAAAGCTTTGATGCCGTCTTTCACAGTCGAGCGAGAATACAAACTCACAAATCATCTAGATAGGGAAAGAATATTGATTAACTCTCATCAAGGCTTATAAAGTACTAGATACATTATCTAATTTTCAGTGAAGCTCAATTATGTTGCATAATTTTCTAAATGACCTGTCCGCATTGTTTATCTTAAAATGACTGAGTATTTGTGACACTAGCTCAACCGACATTATTACAAGCTAACAAGATTATCTTGTGTAGGTTTGTTCACGTTTTTCCTTTCAGAGGTAAGTTGACAAGCTTGCTGCTGACGTAGGCTTACAGCAGATGAGTTTGACAACTGGTAAGGCCAACTCAGCCTTCCATCCTTCCCAGGTCGGTAAAATGAGCACCAGTAAATTGGGTTAAACTGACGCCCACTGTTCAAACAGTGCTTAGAATTTTTTCAAGCTGAAGTAAAGAAGCAGTATCTTCAAACGAATTTACTTAAATTTTCAGCTTAATAAATTGTTTGCTTGGTGCTAAAGCAGGAGCTGTTTTTGGACCATTCAGAAGAAATAATTCAAATGATAATGCACTTCAAGGAGTATTAGAATATTTGAATATTGAGAGCTCCAATGAAGACAATGAGGTGGCTCAGGCCCAACAATGCCTGGTATAGCCATTTTGTTTACAGATTTCATCTTTGTCAGTTTAGAACATTCTATCTTTAGTGGGTGGACTGTTCTAATACCATTATAGCCCTTCTGACTTGGGCTATACCTGATTTTAAAGGGCCTCCCCCTCGTCACAAGCTCAGCACCTTATTTCAGGTTCATATATCCCTTAACGGCCAGTATAGTTTTCAGCAACAAACTATAATGTTATAGTATATTTCTTCCTTCTTTTCGATAAAGACAATCAGATAGGTAAAAATTAAAGATCTTAGCACTACTTTCTAATAGTGATGCATAATGTTATAGCTTCTTCTTGGCTGAGGGGCACCATTTACAGAAGGTTATTTCCCATTACGAATGAATTCTATCTCTCTGTGGTCTAAATTAGCATTTTTGCCTAGTGCGGCCTACAGATTGTTAAAGGAGCTGTGCCAGAGTTATAACGAAGAAGAGAGCTTGTAACAACAAATATTGTCTGAGCTAGAAGGGCTATAATGCTATTACCAATTGAGGGCAGAATTGTCTGAATTCAACAGGGAGAAACAGAAAGAAAAACATTGAATCAGGAGGGCCCTACAAACCACAGTAAATAACAGCTGAACACGTTCAAGATACTCCATTTTGATTGACTCCTAGCGGCCGAGAGCTACTCAGGAGATTCATAGCTGCTCAATTCAACAAGATGGGTACTGTTCCTATAGATAAAGAGAACTAGGGTGTGGACAGGATGCAGAGGGGAGCACCCACTCAATGATGAAGCATGACATCCCTAGGGGTGTGTGAGGGCAACTAAAGACAGTCCTGAGGATTGCCCTCTGCGTCCTGTCCGCAACTTGGTTCTCTTTACTATAGGAACAGTACCCCCCCTGTTGAATTGATCGTAAGTTCTGGAGCATGGGTATTGGACCCTTCCCTGCTCCTACTTCCCCACTTCTTCTCTTTATTACACGATTCATAGCTGCTACCTGAGACAAGACTCCTTACAGTATCAACCCAGTAGAAACAAAGGGCCTTGTTACGAATTGACTGTCCCATGTACCGCTGTATCAGCGGTGGCAGTCCGAGTGAGGTGAGCTCTGTGGTCAGACTGCCGTATTACGAGTTGGGCATATCGGCCTAGCAAACACTGCTGGTGGACCGCCATCAGATCGCCGACTGCCGGGTTAGCGATCGGGGAAAGGCAGCTGCCACAGTGCGGTACAGGGAAGCTGCACCGCCGTGCATAGTACGAGTTGCCTGATCCACGAGTGGACTGCAGTGGTCCAGCCACCTGCTTCATTCTGGTAGTGATGAAGTATTTGAGGTGCACACTCACCCCTTTCTTCTACTTCCAGTCAGATATTGACGTGGATCCCATTTTCCAGGTCCCCCCTTCACAGCAGGATCTTCACTCCGAGGATTACAACCCTGTTTGCAGTGATCTTCAGGTGACTACGTTTTTAACCATATACCCGTTGCCAGGTCTGCCTACATATGGGCTGAAAATCGAAAATAGATACATGGTATTTTCCCACACATATCATGCATATGTGTGCATTCGACACATCTGCAGTAGAAATGCAAAGACAGGCATCGATATATTTGTATAATAAAGCTCACCACCACTGCAAGATCCCCACCTCCACACTGCCGGCCCCATGCTCAACTTGTAATACGGCGGTCTATGGACCACCAGTGCCATGGGTTGCTGGCGGGGTGGATGCAGTCCTCCGGCGGTCAGACAGGCAAACGCGTAATAAGGCCCACAGCCTTCTTCCTCTAACAAAAATAGTTGCCTCATTGTACTTTCTAATTCAGGAATCTTATATTAAAATGTGTATTACTAAATTATGCTTAAATATATTTGTTTATAAGGTCACTTTTTATCAACAATAAATATGCATTTTAAATGATTTGTATTATTTCTTTATGATTTTAAAGCAGTGCACATTCATGCAGAGAGTTGCAACTACTGATAAAAGGAAGTGGGGTAAGTTATAAGAAAAAAGAGATATCAACTCATTTGGAGGGTCTCACTGCTCAGAAAAGCACTGACCGTTTCATTATCAAAATGAGATCTGTATGCAAATAACTTCCTCCATGTCTAAAATATGCAATCCAATGCTTTTAAATGAAAAACCCTCTATGTCTATCAAAATATTAATTAGGGAGATATTAAGCAACAGAGAGGATGCATAGTGTGAGGAATCTGATTTGGAATGGGGCTGCTGGACTGGGTTAGGGGTCTTTCTCATTAGCCTTTTTTTTCCCCTTTAACTATATTATGCCATAAATTAATAAAAACCTATACTTTCCATCAGTTTTTGAAAGGGCTGATTTCATATTTGCATTGACCGCTCAATGCTCATGTACTTCAGCCTGCTTCATAGGAAAGGCTTTAAAATCTACAGCTTCTATTTCAGCTACATGGTGTTCAATGAGTACCTCATATTTATCATGTATATAGAATGTTAGAATTCTAGTTATTCATTAAGTCTCTATGGTGAAGCTTCGGTGGAACAATAAAAAATAAAGTGACAGCCTGGTCCTGCTGTTGGATGTACATGCTGGACATTGCAGCTCACAGACATAGTGTGGCAACCACTCCTCAATCTTTCTAAGCTCTGCTGTCTGTATAGCACCCACTAACTTGCAGACTTACTGACTTAGGGGTCTATTCCCAAAGGTATTTTGCAGCATGTAAAGTAGTACTCCTGTAGTACTCTTTTAAATACGCTTACATGCATAGGTGAATTGGCCCCAAAACATTTAAAATAGGAATAAAATGGGACTATTCAGGCAATATTCATATGCAATTAGTACAAATACATTGACATATGCAATGTTTGCACTTTTACTAATAGGCAGTTGAACATTTTGGGGCTGATTTTCAAAAACATAGAAGAGTACATTAACTGCTGTCAACTACGTTCCATGTTTGTAACAAAGGGGGGACAAGGAGCCGAGTTTAGAGGTCCTGCACACGGGCTCCAAAGGAAGCTCAAGTCTAAAGGGAGTGTGCAGTTCCTGCCTGGATGTGGGGGAAAGACAGGTCTTTCTTCATGATGCCCTCACACACCCCGAGGGGTGTCATGCTTCATCATTGGGCTGTTTGCCCCTCGTCAGGCCGGCGCTGCAATGCCTGACGGGTTCCCGGAATCGGGGCTTTTTATCGAGGATCTTTTGAAGAAGCCGTTAGGTGCGTGCGGGTGTGGGGGCTGGGTAGTGCACGGGGGTGAAATAAGTAAAATAGGTCAGGAGCAGTCCTAGTAAGATAAAGTTTTAATGTATTAGGTAGCTCTAGCCTAGTTAAAAACTGTGCGTGTGCCCCTATGTGGGAATAATGTTCCTAAACAATAAAAATGTGAGTGGTCAACATGTTTCGTGCCCAGTCTGCCCCTAACGGGTCAAATGGCACTTCATCAAGACCGAGAAGGTTAAGTATAAAAAGTGCACTACCGTCTGGTATTGAGGTTCTGTGACGAAAATTACCAGATACGGTAGGAATTCCCTAGTAGACTTGTACTGGGGAGTGCTGTAGACCTGTGGGAGAAGGGGAAAAGAAGGGAAAGGTACAACCAAGGAAAATTGAATAAAAAGTAAAAGTCAAGGCATAAGCCAGCAGTGTGGCAACATGGTTATGAAAAAACAGTAAATTGTACTGACAAACAGCCTGGCAATTACATAATTACATGTTAATTGGCTGTGGTTCAAGCATAGCCAGTACCTAAACTCATGTGCCTGGCTAGTGGTGAAAAAATTAATTAAAACGAACGCAAGGTTGCGTGAGCATTCATACTCGAGCGAATTAAAGGAGATCTGGTGGATATCTCCTGGTTGCAGTGCGATAGAGTTTATGGTAAAAAGTGTGTGGAACATCGGATGCCAATGGAAACCCAACTGTGGAACAGCACTAGGTGCGGGACATACGTAGCCAGGCGAAAACATCGTCATAATGTTAGGATGCGATTAAAGTGGTCCGAAATGTATCGCAATTGCGGGTAGAAGACATGAGCTAATCAAGGTTATATGGAAAATTGCCGAACACATGATGCCAAACAAGTGGTAGACGTAATGGACAGGGGCGCTTATGTTAAACAAATGTGCGCGGTTATAGCCGAGCGTGATCTGGACTGTCAGCGCGGGGCGATCGTATTTAGCTGATGTTGCTAAGACAAAGCCCGAATTGGCAATGGCACCATGCGGCAAAGTACGTGACAAACACCAAACTTCCAGAACACACATGCAAACACACAGAGGTGGCAAACTCACCCCTAGTTAAATAGTCTAAGGATGACGGGAATAACCAGAGCACGTCGTTGCTCCGATTACCCTAGTTAAATAGTCTAAGGATGACGGGAATAACCAGAGCACGTCGTTGCTCCGATTGAGGTGTAGGCAGTCAACTAACAATCGTCCTACCCTTGCTCCGGGCCCCGTGAGGACAACTTCCGGTACTCTGCTATTTATAGTAGGGTCTAGAGTGTGGAAGTGTGGTGGCCATCTTGGAAGGGGGTTGTTTAAAAACTTTATTAAGAGGACAACCGCTAGTGTGTGCAACTAAAAAATAGAAAGAAGGGTAAATTTGAGCACTGGGAAGGTGTGGAAGTACTATTGTAGGTACCAAAATGTGGTTGGTAAGTTGCACCATGCGTCAGTGTGTTATCGCTAACTAATGGATAAGTAAAATCCATTGGTAGAGTATACATGCTAGTAAGAGCTGCTGAATGAGGGGTGAGGTAAAAACTAAAATGTCTGAGTTTATGGCTAGCGGTGCAAAATGGAATTGTTAAGGGAGGGATTTCATCGCGGACCAGAAGGTCAAATGTCAAAGATAGTAAAGGAGACATTTGGCCTTCTGGTCCGCGATGAAATCCCTCCCTTAACAATTCCATTTTGCACCGCTAGCCATAAACTATCCATTAGTTAGCGAAGTTTGGTGTTTGTCACGTACTTTGCCGCATGGTGCCATTGCCAATTCGGCCTTTGTCTTAGCAACATCAGCTAAATACTATCGCCCCGCGCTGACAGTCCAGATCACGCTCGGCTATAACCGCGCACATTTGTTTAACATAAGCGCCCCTGTCCATTACGTCTACCACTTGTTTGGCATCATGTGTTCGGCAATTTTCCATATAACCTTGATTAGCTCATATCTTCTACCCGCAATTGCGATACATTTCGGACCACTTTAATCGCATCCTAACATTATGACGATGTTTTCGCCTGGCTACGTATGTCCCCCATCTAGTGCTGTTCCACAGTTGGGTTTCCATTGGCATCCGATGTTCCACACACTTTTTACCGTAAACTCTATCGCACTGCAACCAGGAGATATCCACCAGATCTCCTTTAATTCGCTCAAGTATGAATGCTCACGCAACCTTGCGTTCGTTTTAATTAATTTTTTCACCACTAGCCAGGCACATGAGTTTAGGCACTGGCTATGTTTGAACCACAGCCAATTAACATGTAATTATGTAATTGCCAGGTTGTTTGTCAGTACAATTTACTGTTTTTTCATAACCATGTTGCCACACTGCTGGCTTATGCCTTGACTTTTATTTTTTATTCAATTTTCCTTGGTTGTACCTTTCCCTTCTTTTCCCCTTCTCCCACAGGTCTACAGCACTCCCCAGTACAAGTCTACTAGGGAATTCCTACCGTATCTGGTAATTTTCGTCACAGAACCTCAATACCAGACGGTAGTGCACTTTTTATACTTAACCTTCTCGGTCTTGATGAAGTGCCATTTGACCCGTTAGGGGCAGACTGGGCACGAAACATGTTGACCACTCACATTTTTATAGCCCTTTAGGAACATTATTCCACATAGAGGCACACACCAGTTTTTAACTAGGCTAGAGCTACCTAATACATTAAAACTTTATCTTACTAGGACTGCTCCTCACCTATTTTACTTATTTCACCCCCATGCACTACCCAGCCCCCACACCGCACGCACCTAACGGCTTCTTCAAAGATCCTCGATAAAGAGCCCCGATTCCGGAGCCCGTCAGGCATTGCAGCGCCGGCCTGACGAGGGCAAACAGCCCAATGATGAGCATGACACCCTCGGGGTGTGTGAGGAGCATCATGAAGAAGACCTGTCTTTCCCCCACATCCAGACAGGAACTGCACACTCCCTTTAGACTTGAACTACGTTCCATGCTCATAAATTCTTTTGTGAATCAACCCCATAGTGTGTGTGCTGTAGGCACTACAGACCAAATTCACAAAAAATGATGTTATGAGTTGGTGTGACTTACTCTTGTAGCACTCCTGGTTTGCTCTTGAATTCCAGCAGTGGCTTCCACTTGGCTTACTCCTCTAAGCAACAAGGAACAAGGTAATCACTACCCCCTTCATGCTTGTACAGCTGCATGATGGGGTCTAGGTACAGGGCTACATAATGAACATGTGAGCTGCTTCACAACATAGCTGTGTCTAAAACGTATAAACCTAACTCAGAAATTCTACTGAATTAGTGCATGAGCTGCAGACAGCATAGAGCAGAAACAGAGAGCAGCAACTAATGTTGCCTATTTCTGAGATCTGCTGTCTAAAGTCACTAACTCATAAATGTCTGAGTGTATTTTCTTTATACGGTGCACCGTCTTAAAAACAGGCGCACTGCTATGCTTAGCGCGAGGGGACTCATTCATGACTCAGCCCCTTGAGTCATTGTTTTCTTTTGCTTGATACTAAAATCATTACACAAATCTTGCAATATGAAGTCATACTGCATATCAGCTTCTTTCTGAAAGTGGAACAGCCACTAGAAAGCTGGAGAGGGTCACTGTTTAATTGGCGGAGAGATGCTTCTATCCCTGTGCAACTGCAAAATACTTGAGTGAATGCGCTCTTGTTCCCTTCAATTATTCAGCGAGAAGTCTTTTTACTGTAGTCTCCATAGCCATTCTCTTTTCCTTCGTACCAAGGTTTATTTTATAAGAGAAGAAATGTGCATGTAACCATACACGCATTTCAATTTCCATGATTTATGCACCAGCATCTTTTATTCATTCAGGCCCCATGCTACATTACTGTTTTTATTGAACATTCTGCTATATGACAGGAAAGTAGTCAGGGCTGTTTCAAGGTATTTCTCCAAAAAAGAACATAAAAACTATACTGCAGTGCTTTTTGAATAAGATATGTGAAGAGCGTGAATACCTGATGCATCAAAGAGTGTTGCAGTTGCAAAGCCTGTGATTCGCTAAATTACAAGATTGGCAACCACAAAACACAAAAGGCCTGATTATGAGTCAGGCATAGCGCAATTACTTCATGTGATTCTGCTCCACCTGCTTCCGAGTAGTTAGGGTTTTCCAAACACAGTTTTTCTGGGTGTGGGAGAACCTGGCTCAATATTTCTAGCCAGAAATTGCATGAGTCTTTGGCTGAAGCAGCAGTCAAGTCCCAGTCCATATTTTGTGACATTGGAATCATGCAATGCTGCCCTCTGCCACAAAAGTTCCCCTCACAAAATTTCCCTTTTCTCCTCTAATTCTGCCATCCCTCCCCTCCCCCTCACCCCTCCCTACCTTGCCCATGGATCTTAAAATACATTTACTACCTGCTCAGAGCAGGTATTAAGTGTATGAGGTAAAAACCCCCGCAGCGCCGCCGGCACCCCTGCTTGCACCCATAGTGGGTGCAGGGAGAGCAGGCATTGCTTCAGCCCAGCGGGTACAGTTATCTTTTGTTCCTGCTAGGTGGGAGCAATTCAGTCCATTTCCCTGCCCAAGGGCACGGGCAGGAAAATGTGTTGTTCTCCCAATGGGCGGGAGCACAGTTGCACTTTCCCTGCATGCAGGCAGGAAAACAGACGGTATCCCTGCGGTTGGGGACACCATGACTAAGCAGGCCCCAGGGGATGGGGTCCCCAGGTACTTTGTAATTCTCAGGGAGAGGAGCCGTGCTTCCCTTTATTTAAAATATATATATATTTCGCTCAAAACCTGTGAAATTCATCAGTTATAGTTAGTTGAGCTAACTATCACTTATGCCCCAGCAATGCACTGCTTATGACCTCACATATTACATCATTCATGACATGGCCAGTGACATCACTGATGGCATCACTGATGACATTTCAAATGACACCACTGATGACAGCTCTGATGACATCATCCAGTGAGTGTAAGTGTTTTCTACAGGTTTATGAATGCTAAACATGTATGCTAAGCTACTGCAAAAGTTACATTTGTATACTTTGTAAACTACTAATGAGTGATACTATTTCTAACATATATTATGTGAGTGGCTGTGTGACCGTGTGTATCCATGTGTGAGTGGGTGTCTGAGTGACTGTGTGTGTGTGTGATTGGCTGTATGGGTGTATAAATAGGTGTGTGAGTAGTGGTGTGGGTGAGTGATTGGCTGTGTGTGTGACTGTATTAGTGAGTGAGTGGGAGTGTCAGTGGCTGTATGGGTAGGTGACTGGGTATGTAAGTTACTGTATTGGTGAGTGAGTGAGTGTCTGAATGGCTGTATGAGTGAGTGACTGGCTGTGTATGTGGCTGTATGGGTGAGTGAGTGGTTGTTTGAGTGGGTGTTTAGTTAAGTGAGTTGGCATGTGAGTGGCTGTATTATAGAGTAAGCGTCTGTGTGAATGGTTGTATGGGGGGGTGAGAAGATGTGTGAGTTCATGCATGGATGTTTGAATGGGTATGTAAGTGGTTGTGTGAGTACTTTTATGGGTGGGTGAGTGAGTGACTGTGTTGAGAGGCTGTATGGGTGAGTGAGAGGGTGTGTGACTGGCTTTATAGGTGAATGAGTTGGTGTGTGAGTAGCTGTATGGGTGAGTGTTTGGCTGTGTGAGTGGCGGTATGGGTGAGTGAGTGGTTGTGTGAAAGGCTGTATAAGTGTGTTAGTGGGTATATGAGGGGCTCTGCAGATAAGTGAGTTGTTGTGTGAGTACTTGTATGGGTCTGTCAATGGGTATGTGAGTGGTTGTGTGGGTGTATGAGAGGTTGTATAGGGGTGTTAGTGGGTGTGTGAGTGCTTTTGTGGATGATGTCATCAGTGATATCATCAGTGATGTCATTTGAGATGTCATCAGTGATGTCACTGACAATGTCATGAGTGATGTAATATGTGAGGTCATAAGCAGTGCATTGCGGGGCTGTAAGTTACAGCTAGCTAAGCTGAATATAACTCCTGAATGTCACTGTTTTTGTATGAGTGAAATGTGAGCCTAACTATAATGTCCCTGTAACCTTTGCTTTTTTAGTGACTTTCTAAGGTTTTTTTAATGCTGTTTCCTAACTATAACATCCTTGTAACCTTCGGTTTTTTAAGTGAATTCCTAAGGTTTTTTACATTTTATTTCCTAACTGTAACCTGTAACCTTTGAGAGTGAGTGTGTAAGTGAATGCATGAGTTTCTCAATGGGTGTGTGAAGGAGTGTGTGAGTGTATAAATGGGTATGTGAGTGGGTGTGTGAGTGTCTTTATGGGTCTAGGAGTGGCTGCATAAGTGTCTCACTGGTTCTGTGAGTTGGTGTGTGAGTGTCTGAGTGGGTCTGTTAGTGGGTGTGTGAGTGTCTGAGTGGGTCTGTGAGTGGGTATGAGAGTTTCTGAGTAGGTTTGTGAGTGCCTCCATGAGTGTGAATTAGTCTGTGAGTGAGTGCATAAGTGTCTGAGTGGGTCTGTGAGTGGGTGTGTGAGTCTTAGAGTGGGTCTATAAGTGGATGCATAAGACTCTGAGTGGGTCTGTGAGTGGGTGCATGAGTGCCTCATTGGGTATGTGAGTGACATCCATGGAGCATGCTGCCTGCACTTTCAAGTGGGGACAGAGATCCCCTTGCAGGCAGATGCAATGAGTTACTACACCCTCCTGCATGGGGATGTCTGGGAGAGTCCATAGGACCCCCGGGGCTGCCTTTAGGAAGTGCACTGAAAGTGTGACTTTAGAGGTCTGGCTCCTCAAGTGGGTGTTTGAGTCCATACACAATCCAGAACTAGTTCTTTTCATGTACTTTATGTTAGTTTAAGAAGCCTTGTTTTAGTCACAAGGACTATGGTGGGGGAGTTTCAGAGTTTAGGGTCGTTCATGTGCAAGGGCCTCCACTAAAATGTGCATGCTTTCCATCATTATGAAAAAATTGCTGTGGGATGCAGAATGTCTAGTGGGCTTAGAGGAATGGGACAGTTTGGAGAAGTAGCCAGAGACCGTGCCATGCCTTGTCCTCTGCACCAAACAGGATACATTGAGGTAAAAATATTGCTAGGTGGAAGGTCAAAGCATTTTCTTTAACGAGAGAATGTGGCATGTATTTTGCCACAGGCTGAAACACAACTGGGTGATGGAATTGGGTTCAGAGTCTTAAAATGGAACTGTAGGTAAATACGATCAGACATTGACAACTGTGAAAAAAATGTGATTGAATGAATTCGCTTTCAATTGAATGAGGGTGTCCTATTAGAAGGAGATGTTTGTAAAAGGAATATTTGACAGCTGTTTTCCACTGAAGTTCAAAGGAGTGGGTTAAGTCAAATGTGCTTTCTAGGTTTCTAGCTTTCTAGCTTTCTGAATCGAAGGGGGCCTGGATGCTGATCATTCAGTGGGGAGATGTATTATAGCTGAGCATTCCACTGTTCTGGACACCCATCTAAGAGATAAATGGATTCTGCTAGCTCCCATCCTGAAGGGATGCAAATTCGCCAAATTTCGAAATTGCTAAAAGTATTTTCATTGGCAGCTCTAAATACTACAGGCTGGACCTATAAAGTGCTGTTTCAGCATACGTCTCTGACACTGTCTCCGAGCAGAAGTGGCATCTTGAAAGCCCACAACAGAAGAACTGGCCAAGAAAGGGCATGTGCTGTGCTTGAAATATTGTTCTATATTCAAGAGTTTTATTAGTAAATTAAACTGATTCCATAAATGACACTTCTTGGACATGTCTGAGACAAAGTACAAAAATATTTATTGATTTGTGTGAGGTAAAGGTCTTAGCTGTGTAATATATGGACATATAGCTTGAGAGTGTATTGTAGACCTGGATGAATATTACAACACTCCAGAGTGCTTTGCAGTTACTTTTGGCCTTATTATCAAGAACGGCGCAAACTTTATCACCGCTTTAGCGGCAGGAAACTACCGCTAAAGCGGCAATAAGGGCTTGATAATATGCCTATAGAATTCCAATAGAAGCCCAGGTTTGATGTCCTTGACACCAGAACCTGGGCTTCTATTGGAATTCTCTAGGGCATATTATCAAGCCCCTTATCGCCGCTTTAGCGGCAGTTTCCTGCCGCTAAAACGGCGATAATGTTTGCGCCGTTCTTGATAATGTGGCCCTTTGTCGCTTGGCCAAAGAAGAGTACAACTGTTGCTTCATTTGCTGTGGCACCTAATTTTCACTTCATAAAACCACAAAAATTAACAATGAAACAGAATTAACTTCATTTAGTGCATGGAGTTTGGTGATTTGTTTTACATACTTCCCTATCTCCAATTTTGTTATTTTCATGGAATTTTGTGGTAGTCACAGAATTTTTAACATCCCCTGTAGGCCTGCATTGTTATTTCAGATGTAATCACTGATCTGTTTATTATGAAAAGATATGGAAAAGGCAATAGGCCTAACATATTTATTGTGACCAGCATATTTAAGGGCAATAGGCATTTAATGGTGGATTGTTATTACATTATGTTAAAGCCTATAGACCAGTATTTTGCTACATGGAATCTCATACACTACTGTACAAAACAAGTTTCCTATTGGTAGATTGTTGTATTCTGTTTTGCTATGTCCCTGCCAGTCCCTCCTGCTCCTGGTAGTTCTCCCTAGGAAGTGATGACTATGGTCACATACAGCAAAAGAACCTGGAGGGCCTGACCCAGAATCACTAATTTTATATGTATTTTTACTGCACGCACTCTTCTTCACCTCTGCTGTAGAGCTGTCAAATTGGTGCATGTAGGCAGAGTACCATGTTTCCAGTCCTTACCTTTTACAAATAATTTTATAAAATGACTGACGGCCCCAAGTACTAAGCCTTAGTCACAAATAGAGGTGGGTCTTCCAGCAAATGAATAAGGCAAGCCAAGCAGAGCCGAGCCAAGGGTCTTTCTTGTGTCTAAGATTCCATGAATGAGCCAAACCATGAAAATGTTTGCCATGTAGCATGCAACAAACATAATGTAAAAATATGATACAATCTGTCAAACTTCAAAAGTGTATTTCTTTAGCACGCGGAAGCGTTTTACCTTAGTTCATCAGATTATATCACTGCATGGACAGACATTTATTAAAAGTGATAGTTTTTAAACATGAACCTAGAAACATTAATGTCTGTCCCCCAACGATAATGCTATTAGTGAACTAAGAGACAAGTCAGTAATCATGTAAACACTCCTAGGGCCAGATGCATCAAAGGGTTTTGCCCATTCTGTGTCTATGGGAAAATGTGTTCATGCATATGGCCCTAAATGCAGCCTAGATTCTTATTATAGATGGAGCAACATAAAAGTCTATTAAATCAAACATAAGAGGTGCTGGTACAGTGCACATCCTAAATGTAAGTATTTAAAAGTGCTATCATGTGTAATATTAAAGAAAGAAGAGGCTCTGTGAAATAAAATGTTTGTCTAGGATCACACCATTTAGACAAGCAGAGAAGCTGATTTTGATTCCAGGATTTCTGGTTTCACATTTTGAAATTCAGCCACCAGATGTATGTCTCTCTCTCTCTCTCTCTCCTGTTTTATACCAAAGGACACTGTTTTGTCTTTTATTGTTTGTGCACCACGAGACATCCGATACAAACACACCGGAGCTGACTCAAGGCCCCCATGCCCCACTACCAAGCCAATAATGCATTTATTTTGGGGGTGTTACATCCAAAACAACCCCCTGAAGCTACACCCAGCATACATTACAGATCAATCTTTCTGCCACTGAGGTACAATTGCATCTTAATAATAATTTGACCGTTTAAAAGAAACTGTGCTATTCAATTCAAGAGGAAATGCAATTTTATTAAACAACATTTCCAGACGTTTTTAAACTATGAATGGCACTGCACTAAACTAGTTAAACATTTTCTACTTTGTAGAAAATAATACGCAGGCGTTAATTCGATCTGTTAAATTTTTAAATAAAATAATGAAAACAGACAAACCTGCCCTTACTAGAGAGGAATGAATAACATTGTGATGAAATATATTAAGTTCCTGAGGCAAAAAAACAGGGATAGGTCACTGACAGAGGCTACCACAGAAGAACAGACTGTCAGAATCTTCACTGGATGATATGATACCCAAAGACAAGATCAAACTCGGATATGGCTCTGCATAGAAATAGGGTCAGATGCCAGGTCCTCAGAGAGGGCTAGACGCAAGAAGGGCTGCTGTGAGCTGCATCCTGGTGTAGGGACAGCCATGCGAACATTCAATTTTATGTGCTTTCTTTGGGAGGGAGTAGATGCTTATCAATTCAAGGTATTTCGGTTAGATAATAAAGTATAGCAGAATGAAAATGTGAATAATGGGCAAATATCTCCACTGCGTTTCTTGAATAGAATTGGAGCGCATCTCACAATTAGTGGCCTCAAACACACCAAATACAGGAGTTTATTTATGAGAGGCTTGCACCACCGAAGTGTCACTTTTTCTGATGCTCTGGCAGCGTAAACCCCTCAACCATATCTATGAGGCCATGCAAAGCTACTTTGCATGTCCTCATAGATATGGAGTAAGACAAAGCAGCGCAAGTCGCTGCTTTGCCTTACTCTGCGCCAGGGAGGCGTTCCATGGGAGATGCGTGGGTTTTCCCACGCAACACCCATAGGTTTTGACGCTGCCCCAGATTTACTTAATCACATAAACCTGGGGCAGCGCCAAAGCATTATGCCTCCCCAGAGCAGGCGTAACAAGAAGAAATATTTGTGTTTCTCCATGTTTTTTCCTCTTTCCATGTGTGCTGCATTCTGCAGCACACATAGAAAGAGGAAACCACCTCTCGGGACTGTTTTTGTGCAGGAAGGTGCACATTCCAGCATAAAAACAATCCAGCATGCAACCCAGACACACTTCACCATGGTGCCTGTGTTGGCGCTAGGCAGCAAAATGTTCCCCAGCGCAGGGGGAAAGGACAGAAATGCACCGTATTTCATAAATAGGGTACATTCCTGCGCTTTCACATTGGTGCAGGGCAGCACCACAAGAAGGTTTGCGGTGCTGCCCAATGCCAATTACCCATAAATTAGGTCCACAATGTTCATTAACACTGTTTGTGACTTACTCTTGAAATATTGCTGCCTAATCACTGAATTCTTGGGTAAGCCAGAAGTAAGTTTGTTTTTTTATGCACAATTCACATACAAGCAGTAAATCTGGTAGCATAAAACTTTGCCTACGTATGAGTGAAGATTTACTACTCTTGGGTCCGATTATGATGTTGTTCCGAGTTGCCTGACATCACTGCGGTTTCGGATCCGACAGACCTCGGATCCACGGTAAGAAACCGCAATTACGATGCGACCGCACATGGTGCGGTAGCAAACTCCCATTCCCCTATGGGAGCTTGTGCTGCAGCCGGAAACCGCCCGCAGCACAAGCTCCCATAGAGAAATGGGAGTTGGTGCAAATCCCTGCATCCTATGGCAGGCACCTCACGGTGAAAGCCACAGGGTGCAGGGGTTTTCAAGGGGACCCCAACTGGAGGCCGCGGAAGAAGGGGTACCCTGATAGAGGCCCCCAAAGCAGTTTTCCAACAGGCTTTCCATGTCGGAAAGCCAGGCATGGAAAGCCTGTCAGAAACAGACCTCATAATCCAGACGGTGGAAACGCCATCTTTACGGGATTATGTGGTGGTTCCAACTGGCCGTCGGGCTCCTTGAGCCAATCGGAAGTCAGTCAGATTGACAGGCCAGTTTCAAATCCGACCACTATGATTGTAATATGACGGTCGGATTTGAAACCTTGGATGCCTGTCGGAAAGCCTCCGACCGCCTACCGACATCCAAATTAGGCCCTTAGTATTCACAAACACATCCAGTAGAATGCCTCAAAAACTGCATAAGGCAAGATGTTCAGACATAAAACTGGAAATGTCATGTGACATATTCCCTGAGTTCCTACTTCGCCGGTGCATAATTCTACATAGCATACAGGTACATGCATGTGGGAGGGAGCCTGCTGTGCAAATGCACATTTTTTTTTTTTCCAGTGTAGAAATCTCTTCCCCTACATTTCCACCAAGCCTGGGCACAATCAGTCCCCCCTTCTGATCTGATCTGGAGAGGAGAGTTACTCCATCTCTAAGGTGGAGTAAATCTCTAACCATTTCCAGATTGGAAAGGGGTCAGATAAGAGTTTTTGAATGCCCAGAAACATATACGCTTGTGGGCTGAATGCCCAGAAACATATACGCTTGTGGGCATTTCCAACCTTACAAAGCTATCCACACCTTGTTACGTCACCTTGTTATGCTAACTGGCTGAGCCTAAGGACCAATAACAATTGCAAGGTTTAACATGGCGTTTGGTAGCTCACCACACACACGAGCATCATTCACGAAAGGTTTTTATCATTAACCTTAACATAAAATGTTTAAATAATAACATTTTCAAAGAGGATGAGTAAGTGACGCTTGAAGAAGTTACAACTGTTTTGGTTGATCTAGTAAAAATGATATACGTGATGAAATAAAGGATTGCTTTTTTAAAAAGTAAAAGGCGCCTGTGAGCTTCTATATTTCCTATTGAGAATTGCCCCCCAGGGACCAGAGTGCTTACCCAGAGGAGCACCCAGAAACTGAGCGAAGATTTGTAAGGATGGTAATGTGTGACAAGAATTTAAGTAGATAGACAACAGGTAAGCTACAGTAACACTGATACAGCAGAATACAACATAGAAACACAACAATGCAACAATAACATAGCAACAATTACATATCACGACAACACAATTCATCAACGACATACAACAAAGCAGCACAACAATACAGTTAAAACAAAAAAGAACAACTCAACAATATAACAAAACACCACTACAACACAGCATACAATGGAACAGTACTACAACACCTGCATAGTAATACACCAAAACAAAACAACACAGCAGCACACATTTGTAACTTTGTTGTGTTATGTTGTTTTGTGTTCTTGTTTGTGGTGTTGTTTCATTGTGCTTTTTTGTGCCTGGCTTTTGTTCTTTTTTTGTATTGTGTCATGTTGCAGCACCTTGCATGATCATAAAGTGTCTTATTGTGGTGTATTTTATTGGTATAATTTTTGTGCCATTGTGTTCTGTTGTGTCGTTGTGTGTGCCATTTTGTTGTTTTTGTACTCCATTGTTGTATGGTACTTTTTAGTTACTTTACAGATGTCACCAGATGATGTCACTCTTTTAGGCAAAGCAGCCAATTCTTTTAAAATGTAAAATCATGAAATATGTTACAATATTTTTAAAAATTCAACAACCATTGACATTATACCAGAATACACAAACAAATAACAACCGCTGGCGAGTACACATACAAATTATCAAGAACCAAAGGGCTAAAAAACTAACATAATAGTATACACAGAATAACATGCAAGGTGCAATGCTGCAATTGGGAACTCACCCCCTTAGATCGACCAGCACAATTAATAGCCACAAACCAATCTCCCATCACTGACTGCAACGCATTCCTTTTTAAATGGCAGACTGAATAGAATGAATCACTGCTACTTACAGAGCTTCAGATGGCAATCGTAACAAATGGAGAAGAGCTGGTCTGCATGGCTGAAATGTAAAATTCGAGGCAAGGAAATCAAATTACATTTCCTAGATGTCTTATAAAACTTACGGGAAAATATAAAATGCAAGGTACACCGGACAGATTACCGACCACCAGAACAAAACTGGAGCTCGTTCATTCTAGAATCCAAAGTTCAGAAATGAAACTAAGGCATGAACATTATTTTCCCAAAACTGTGTCAAAATGGTCTGTTACGTGTTTACTACAAATGAAAGATAGGGCTCCACAGGGCCACTACCTAAAGCAAAGAATGGGCTCTTTCAGTAGGTTTACAGAACTCGCTCATTGCCCTGCAGTCATTACAAGATTAGAAAAAAAGCGCTTGACGGTCTCTTTGGTGGAATCAGTATTGAAAATTAACTCAGGTTTGCCCAGTTTATCACACAGCTTTTTAATGTAGTATTATTAAGGAATCCACAGGGCATAATTCCATTGAAAACAATCAGGAATTACCATTTGATTGAAGATGACCTCTTGCTTTGCGCAGAATGATCGACAGCCATAACAATAAAGGGCGGAGTTTGATTGAATCCCACAAATAGGCGAGCCCTAGATCCAACTGGCAAATGTGTGTAGAGGACAACCAGCAACCTTTTTAGCAATGCGTTTTAATTTTTTTGTATACTGCTTGAATCAGTGTAGCCCAACATACACTCCCCCACCATAGCTAGCCACTGGCAACCATGTTCTCCTACAGTGGCCATCTCTTTCAGAGGTTTCAACCCTAATTTAGAAGCAAACTAAAAACTGCTTTAAAGGACCTCTCAAAGTGTTGCTGTCTAACTTTACTCAAATTATATGAGTGGAATGTGCAGCGAAAAAGTGTGACCATTACTGACCTGCACACCACAAATGGTATACAAGTGAGTGATCATACCTCTGGGTCCACAAGTCAAAGTGTTAGTTTACCCAATTTATTTTGTAAGGTCCAGTGGTCCATAGAGAGGGCAAATGAATCAAGATATTTCTGAATCCCATTAGCTGTTCTTGCAATGAAGACGCATCATCTATAAACATAAGCACAGGAATAGATTGTGTGCCTACGTGAGGCATTTTGTGGCCACTGGCCACCAGACACTTTTCTAAATCATTAATATAAAGGAGGAAAATAAATGATCCACCATATATCCCTGTCAAACATCTCTCTCCATCTTAGGGCCCAAGTTTGATCTCTTACGGAAAGCATTCCTACTGACTCTGTCCCGGAATGCTTTCCAAACAAGTCAACCGCGAGCTGTCCGAATGACTGAGTACGATGCAATGGATGCAAACTCCAACCGACACGTTCGGAGTCCGAATCGTCTGACCAAGTCGTCCGTAAACAATCCCGATCCGACTGAATCATATGGGAACGCTGAAATAGCATTACGGGCATGAATCAGACACTGTTCAATGCGCAAATAGATTACGATGCATACAACGTGGTCTTTGAAACGTGTTGGCTTGTGACAGAAAATGCAACCCACTCGTTTAAGAACGCTGAACATAGCTTGTACTCCAATTGTGCGTATGGATGCATTTTAGAGTGTAAAATAATACATTTCCAAATTACACATTGCCGGGAGTGTCAACCCCCCCAACACCAGATAGATTGGCTTAACATATCTGTGTGTATGTAACCCCCACCCCCAACAATGCTTGGCTGTTTGTTGCTGTGGGTATTGGGCCACCAACACACAACTAATATCTAACTTGTGTGTGTGGGTTTACACCCCCACACCCCTTCTTATTATGCCATGCTAGCGGTATTTGACCCACACACAATCCCCAAGTTTGCCTGTACTGGGTTAACCCCCAAACCCCATCTTGTCTCAAGATTTTGGGGGGGTTACCCCCCCAAAAACCCCATCTTGTCTTAAGATAGTTGGGGGGGTTACTCCCCAAAAACTCCATCTTGTCTCCAAATTGTTGCGGGGGTTACCCCCCAAAAACCCCCGTCTTGTCTCAAGATTGTGGGGGGGTTACCCCCAAACCCCATATTGTATCCAGATTGCTGGTAGTGTTAGCCATCCACCCCCCTATGGGCATTAGATTGCTGGGAGTGTTAGCCATCCACCCCCTATGAGCATTAGATTGCTGGGAGTGTTAGTGATCCACTCCCCTATAGGGTAGAGAATGCTGGTAGTGTTAGCTATCCACCCCCTATGGGCATTAGCTTGCTGGTAGTGTTAGCCATCCACCCCCCTATGGGCATTAGATTGATGGGAGTGTTAGCCATCCACCCCCCTATAGGGTGTAGAATGCTGCAAGTATTCCTCACACCACAATGGTGACTGGTTTCTCACAAGCTGTGTGTAATGTTGCCTTTTGCGGGGTAGCAACTTTTTTGTGTGCGGTAGGTGTCTGACTTACCGTCTGTGACGAACGCATCAGTTGGGGTTAAAGTATTGGCCATACGCGTAGAGTTTGGGTATGACGTGAGCAATAGGATACATGGCTGCACCATCTCGTTCGCAGGGATCATGTTGTGGCGCGAATCAGAGCTGAAATACTCCTCTTTCAGTTGCTCTGATGTGTGGGTAGTGGTGACGGATTGGGCGCAAGGGAAGTACGCATCGTACTTGGGTGTGCGGAATCGGGCAGGGAATATGCCTCCATACGACTCCATTCAGCATTTACAGAGGCTTCTCGTTGGGAAAATGGAGACGGATTCCAAGTGACTGAGTCGTTCTGTAAGTAAGAGATTTTGAGCGTCGTACTTCGTCATTTGGAAGACGCGGCTGCCAGTACGAGTCGGTCGGAGGCTACAGCTCCGGACGGCTCTGGGAAGGCCTTCCTTACGGGATCGGAATCGACCCCTTAAAGGTGTCAGAGCACTCACCGTTGAAACCAAATCTGACACGTGCAGAAACGTCAGTGTTCAGTTGTCTGAGGAAACAGACAATTGGTTCTTTAAACCCCATAATGGACCATAAATTAGAGGGATTAACAAAGTCAAAAGTGCTGCTTAGGTTAATAAATGCAAGATGTAAAAAACCTTTCTTCACTTTGGTATATGTGGTACTCAATAACTACAAGTTCAGATACTGTTCGATACTACTCAGCCATTGTTGAAGCCCAAACCAAACATCAGAAAAGACACAACTGCCCTGAGCCCAGTGTTGAAATCTATCCAATAAAATTCTACCCATGACCTTAACTATAGAGTCTAAAAACGAATTGAGCCGATAGCACCCGGGATCAGCTCTATCACATTTTTTATAACAGAGACAATAATTGAATAAGACCATGCCAGAGGTATGCCACTCCCAGTGACAGCCCTTAAAACATTAGTCAAGACAGGGGCTCATAGGTAGATATAATCTTTATAAATATCCATGGAAACCCAGTCAGGACCTGGAGTCTTGCCCAGGGTTGCTATTGATGACAGATATAACCACTGAAATCTCATAGGATATAGAAGTGTGCAAAGAATTAGAAGAAACAGATCTATCATTAGCAAATCTTGCAGAGTGAGGGACGGAATAAGCGCTATAAAAATGGTCCACCCACATTTCTGTAGAAATCAGGGCTTCCAGTGTAGGGACAGAAACATCTTTGAAATACGGGAGTTAATAACTTTCCAAAAAGCACAGTTATCACTTGTGGTGCTAGCTACCAATAGTGGGTCCCAAGCTCTCTCCCTTATGAGACCCTGCCTAACCTGCATCGCTTTTTTATAGCCTCTTCTACAGGCTTATACCTCCACAGGATTATATGGCATCATTTTAAGAGCATTAATAAGAGTTTGTGTGCTCGAGAGCATGTGGTGTCAAACTAGCTGTTCATCCTTTAAGGGGCTCAAAGGGATAGTCAAACATGTCTTTGTCACTTTCCAGCCAGGGTTAAAATATTTCATAATTACTGTACTATCCGCGTGTTCATCTAGGCGGAGAATTAAGTCTGCCATGTTTAAAGACAATAATTCAGATAACAAATGTGAAGGTTTACCATTGGCCCATTTTAATATCATCCTTTATTTTTAATGACCTCAAACTCTAGTGACCTGTCAGGAGTTTATGTATACATTGTCTCCATAGGAATAATTACTTAAAGAGTATTATGATCACTGGAGTAGTTGGCTAAAACAGAAACAAATAAATGCGAAATCATGCATATCCTCAGATAAAATAGTAAATTTAATACTCCTGGATGCTCCCCTACCTGCAAAAGTTGGTACCATGAATGGACTGGTAGAGCATACATCAAAAGCAAAAACTAAAATGTCTTTAAAGAAAATACTGTTCAATGCTTTACTGTGGGCATCGTGATGGAAGTGAGACTGATTCTCTAAATTCAAGTTTAAACTCCACAAACAGCATTGGAAGACAAAAACAGAGACATACATTAAAATTGCCCATAAAATAGACAAATGCTTGGTCTCAGTATCTAAACATCTTTCTAAATCACAATTGAGTGTATTTATAATATTAGGTTCAGGTGATCAAAGCTGTTATTATAAAGGTTGACCACCAGGACTTTGTGTAAACCATTACACTCTGTACAAAGCAATGGGCAATGTGGGGATTTAGAGCAAACCCATATCTTAAATGGAGAGGAATGGACAATCTAGCACAACACAGTCTCTGTTTGGGTCTCAGTTTTGACAGCACCATTATTTACAATATACATAGAAGCAACTTTTGTCTGCCCCTTTCTACCATTGACTTTCTTGGACCAGTTGCTTTCAGTCACTGGCTTGATTAAGATTTTGTCTGTCACATCTTAGCTCAGCCCAGTGGATTGGCTCAGGCAATTGGAGTATTCGCCTTTCACTTGGCTACTTGGGTGTATTCTTTACAACTGTAGATCTCTCAGTCTGCTCCTGCTGGAGTTTCTTTGTTGCTCCTCTTCTGTTCCCTTTCTCAGTTCCCTCCCAGCCATCCTTCACTCCCCTCTTTGCGGCTCGTTCCCACCACATACCACTCTGTTATCTTCCTCCTGCCTTATTTGTGTAATTCTTGTTCCCCGTTATCTGCCCTTCCCTCCTAGTGGCTTCACATAAGTGCGAATGGGACCATGCATTTTGTAACATTTGTTTTAGCTTTTAGCTCCAAAGAAAGTAAATAAGGAGTGTTCTATTGAAGGGCACAGCTGCCTTAAATAGCATCCCCTTTTCGTTTCAATGTCACAATAAGGTCAGGTGGCAAGGGGTTACCTTCATTATAGTTATTCCTTTCTTTCTATGGCATGAAACTAAACCTCAAAAACTGTCTAATGGAATTACACCAATTTTGGCAGGAAGCTAGATCTTGGTCTGCTTTTTGTGATTTGGTGCAAATCACTTCAGTAGTTTTTGAGAAATTATGGGTTAAAAATATTATATATATCTTGACAGTTGGGTATGCAAGAGGCTCTTGAGAGTCTTGCAAGAGCACCAATTTAAAAGTAATTCTGATTGGCCCAGGCAGATTTATTTTGCCTTGGACCATCTCGCTCTGTGGGAGTCAGACTCCCACGGGAGTGAACGCTTTGATTGGCTGTCAACAATATGACAAAAGCATGAGAAAATGTTGCTGGCAGTCATTGTAGAAAAATGAGGGAAGAAAATGTTAGAAGGGGGCCAAATAAATACAATTTAAAAATGTTTTAGAAATTGGCAATTTTGCCAAAATCCTGCGTCAACATTTTTTTTTTTTTAAATGTGAACCCCGTTTTATACTGTATATATGGGGAGGGGGCGTCAGTAGAGCCCCCCTCCCCAGCCCATTTTTTGCCCTGGGGAGCCCATCCTCTAGGGGTCAATCTATTTATTAAGGGAAGGGCAGCAAACAGCTCCCCTCGCTTAGCTGTTTTGTCCCTGGGGACTCTATCCCCTGGGGTCCAATCCATTGATTAACAGGAGCTCATGTTATAGTTAGCTCTGATATACAAATATATATATATATATATAAATAGATTCACTATCAAAAAACATATATATATATATTCACTGAAAAAATCAAATACTTAGGCTCACATTTCACTCGTACAAAACCATAGAACTTCAGCAGTTATAGTTACCTAAGCTAACTATTACATTACTCATGACATGGTCAGTGACATCACTCATGACATCACTGATAACATCTCAAATGACATCACTCATGACATCATCCAGTGAGTGCAAGTGTTCTCTAAGAGTTTATGATTGTAAACCATATATACTAAGCTACTACAAAAGTTAAATTAGTATACTAGGTGTACCACTAATGAGTGATACTATTTATAACATGTGTTATCTGAGTTGGTGTGTGACTGTGTGTATCCGTCTGTGAGTGCCTGTATGGGTGTGTGAGTGGGTGTGTGAGTGGCTTTATGGGTGAGTGAGTGGGTGTGTGAGTGGATGTGTGAATGAGTGACTGGGTGTGTAAGTGGCTGTATGGGTGTGTGAGTGCCTGTTTGAGTGGGTGTTTGGTTAACTGAGTTCCTATATTGGAGGGTGAGTGTATGTGTGAATGGCTGTATGGGTGTGTGAGTGGATGGGTCAGTGCTTGTATGGCTGTGTGAATGGATATGTAAGTGGTTGTGTGGGTGTGTGAGTGAGTGTGTGAGTGATTGTGTGGGTGAGTGAGTGAGTGGCTGTGTTGAGAAGCTGTTTGTGAGAATGAGTGAGGGTGTGAGTGGCTGTATAGGTGAATAAGTGGGTGTGTGAGTAGGTGTATGCTGCTGCTTTCAAAACAACAGACATCAGCTCACATCTAACTTTATCTATCTATCTATCTATCTATCTATCTAGGTATCTATCTATCTATCTATCTATCTATCTATCTATCTATCTATCTATCTATCCATCAATCTGTCTGTCTTTCTGTTTGTCGGTCTGCCTGCCTGCCTGTCTGCCTGCATGCCTGCATGCCTGTCTGTCTTTCTATCTGATTTATAAAGCACACATCTGACACCCAGAAAAGGTGTCCTGCCACTCACACGTAAAGTATGCAACAGGCCATAGAAAAATTAGGGAGTGGAAAAAGAAAACAGCAAGATCTTAGATGTTTTACAAAAGGCAAAATCATCCCTAGTTTGGCAAAGTGCACTGAGAAAGTCAATCTAATTCCAAGCTCCAAGACGGGAAAGGGAGTGACCTCACTTCTTTTTCCTGAATTTAGAAAGAGTATATGGGAGGTAGATCTCAGAGAGTAACTTGGAATGTATGAGACGAAGCAAGCTTCAAAATAATGCAGGCTAGTGTGCTAGAAGGTGAGTACCATCCAATAGACCACTTAAAGATGATAATCCGTGTGAAGGGAAGCTATTGTGAAGTTGTTCATAATAAGTAAATATTGACATTGCTTGGCGCTCCAAATACCAATGGTGCTACCGCATTTTGAATCTTTTGTAATTTAATCAAAGCCGAAACAGGAAGTCTTAAATAGCGAGAGTTGCAATGGTCCAGGTGAGATTAAATCATGGCTTGGGCCACTACTTGATTAGCCTTATAAGGAAGAAAAGGATTGATTCTGCATAAATCATTAGGTAGGAGAGACAAGAAGCAGTAATGTTGATTTTAGGGTAAAGGGAGATATTATGATAAAAGTTAACACCAAGGTTTAGAACAGAAGCCGCTGAAAATGGTGCATCCCAAAAGGCCATTGGCCACCAGACAATAGACCAAATGGATGAGCCTTTCCCATGTATTAGAACCACTGGTTTACTGTTGTTTATCTCAAAAGGGTTAGATATCATTGAATATCAGGAATGATGTCTGTCAGTGATGTACATGACCTCTGAAGTGAAGATAGTCTTCTTCCAGATAAATGACTATTTGATTGTTGTCCAACTGAATAACCAAAAGTTAGTATAGGTTTTGTAAGCTTAGCGACATAAATATTAAAAAGAGTGGTACTCAATAAAGATCCCCGAGACACACCCTGGACTACACCTCTGCTGCTAGATCAAAAGTTAGAAGATGAATAGCTTTCTGTAAGTCTAAAAATAGGAAGCTATCCAGTGAAAGACAGTGTCAGAAATGCCGGTGTAATTGAACCTAGAAAGAAAAATACTTTGGGACATGTCAAACTCAGCAGAGAGGTCTAGCAGGATGAGGGCTGCAGAGCCCCCCTCATCAACAGAGCCAGATCCTGGAACCAAAAGCAGACCATATAAAATGTGCTCAAACCTCCTCTGCTCCCATCATCTCTTTGTGTCATTTCTCACTTTATATCAATCCATTCTCTATCCTCCCCACTCTCTTCTCCCTTTCTGATCACTTTCTCTCTACTGCCCCTTCTCTCTCTCTCTTGAAGCCTCCCCTGTGCCTTCAGGAATTAATCTTGAGTTAAAGTGACAGAGGCAAAAGGAGTGGCCCTGGGCTTTCAAAACAGGCCTCCAAGGGCTCCAGACCATCAAGGAAATGCCTGGTGGAATAAAAGGCCGGTCCGGCCCTGCTAGTCAACTACTAGCCTCATATCATCCCAAAGCAAAACACGTGCTGTTTGGTACCGTGGAGTACCAGACACTGATTGATCTGCTAAAAGAAGAATATTTTAGTCAATGGAAACTGATAGTTGGTTATTAATGACATTCTTTAGAATTTTAATGGGAAAAGATAAAAGTGAGATATGGCAGAAATAACTTGGCTCTGAAGAATCTGTGTTATATGTTTTTAACAGAGGAACAACAAGTGCGGGTTTGCCACTGCCTCGGACCATGGCATGGTGACAGAAAGGTTAGAGATGTCAGTGGGGTAAAAGATTACATACAAAAATGATAGACATCTGCTGTGCAAGGATCAAAAAGCAACCCATACAGAACAGTAAGAGTGACAAACTTAAGGGCACTAATAGAAGGAATTTGAAATATGATAAAATGGGGACTGTAACCACCCCACACCCCACTGAGTACTTATTGAGTGAGATACATTCTAGTTAACGATTATTGCTGTAACATATCACAGGGAAGGTTAGTGGAACCCAAGCCTCTTTCATCATGGACAGGCACACTCAAAACACTAGGGAACCAAGGGTATATTCTAAAGATTAATTTGAAAATCTAAAGTTGGACCTAGTCCATACATGATGAGTACTAAATAATATGAAAATCAACCAAAGTTAGGCAGTGATGTTTATCAAACGTGTGCCTAGCAAAAAACATTGTAACACTGTGGTGACATTATAAACCTATATATTAATATCTCCAGCCGACTCACATTTCTTGTAGCCAACTAAGCTAAGATTTAGCACCAAAATGAGCCCTAATTCAAAGTTAATTTCAAAGATGGTTAACACCCTTATACTGCTTCCGACCAACAGAACCACCGTTCAGCAAAGTAACAGCATCTGCTATTCTTGTTGGTGTTAGCAGGCAGGTATATAAGCCCACCGAACGAAGGCTAAATGTGCCTCTGGGTAGCCTTGTGCACAGGAAAATAATAAGAGCTCTGTATGGCCCTCGTCTTGAGTCTCTGGTACCGGGTTTCTCACTATCTTAATAGGCTCTGGTCATAGTTTATATAGTGTATCTGAACATTGTAAAACAATAAAATAAACAATTAGCAGACAGAACCTGGCAACCTTTCACTTACTTACATTCTGTGAAACCTTGCCTATTGTTTAAAAACAATAGAAAAGAACTGAAGTTGTCAGCTTCTATGAAACCTTGTTCATTATTTAAAAACAATCACTGTAAAAGGGAATTCACTCCATACAGAAAAAACATGAATATATTCAAGCAATCTTGATTATCACTTATGTAGCAATGTGTATTAACATGAAAAAATTTGCATTTCAATTTGTCGTTTATACCTAAACAAGGAACATACATAATTCAATAAGAGGCATACATATAAGAACAAATATATAATAATTATAACATCCTGGTATTGGGGTGGAGGCAAACTGGCATGGCGGCTGGTGCTGGGCATTGTTGGGTCCCTTCCTTTATCTCTCTGGCATAAGGTAGACCTTACAAAATCTGGAAACACTTACTTAAAACTACAGGTCTTTAGGCAAATTTGTGGTCTCAAGTGATGACAATGTATCTCTTTAGTTTTGACACTGTCTTCAATTTTTGCTCTTCATTGTTCTCACAGTGCTGTGAACTATTTTCCAGTTGCACTAACACGTTACATAGTCAGTAAATAAAACAAATTAAAGATAAAAGAGGGAAGATCAAGTGTGCAAAAGTTAGTGGAAAGAGGATTTTTATTTTAAAGAAACACAAGAGTCCCAAAAGCAGTCGTAAATCTACACCAACAGGTTTACAACTTTGTATGGATGCAGATGTACACCAATTTGCAATTCCCAAAATCATGGTAACTCTGGAAACCTTCATAGGTCGCTGCTTTTGTGTATTCCCTTGCTAAGGTGAAAATATTCATTCATTCATATTTGCATTATAAAAAAAGTAAATGCAGATACACTTGCTAACTTTTTTTCTTTTATTTTCTCTATTGGAAAATCTTTTTCCCCATGACGCAAGTCCTTCCCCTACACCCCAACCAGTTTTGGAGGTGTTCCTTTGCCCTTTCCCCCTCCCAAAGACTTAATTTACTCCTACCCTAGAGAGGCATAAATATCGAAACATTTTAAGAATTGGAAAGTATCAGGAAAAGAGTTGTGAAAGCCCACAAACTCATACGTTTGTGGATGTTCACAAACTATACTTCACCAACCACTCTCCACCTACATGAGAGGATTTACTCGCACAGAAACCTTCTTGTAAACAAATATTTTTACAGGTGCAAAACTGATTTTTGTGAATTACAAAAGTGACTTATGTTAATTGTGCTGATTTAATTGATTTTCAGAAATACATAAGATTTGACTGACAAAAGTAGTTTTGCACTAGTAAAAAAGACTATTTGTATCTGTAAGTTAGACTTGCAAGTACAAATGTCTTGTCTAAAAGTTTAAATAGCACAGTAACGAAGCCATGCAGCTTATGTAGCAAGGAAAGTATTGAATACAAGGTCACACATCAACACCATACATATGTTAACTACATCACAGGGAATAGGGGACTGGTGGTAGCCTACCTTTACGTTTCTCTAGCTCGCTGGGGTTATATGTAGTTGCTTTCCTGTGAACAGGGTTATCTTTCCATCAGACTGAACTGAGAGTATAATGATATCTTTTAAATTGGTTTTGTGCCCCGTATTATATGCAGGCCACGCAGAGAAATCCCCACATTTCCTCTTGTAATTACTGCACCCAGAGTTCACGAACAGCAGAGAGCACTGCATATGGTAATGCACGCATACTGAATCATTTCTTTAAAATCTATGGAAAGTGGCAAAACATGTTTTCAAAGTAGGCGCACCAACAATGAATCTTCTGCCATAATTTGTGAAAACCATATTGACAGTTCATTAGGGGCATGCGGAATTCATGTGACAGACACAGCCCGTGCTCATAAATAACCGCATCGAAGAGAGAAAAAACCTAACTTGAAGGCAGGGAAAGCCTATATTTTCTGGCATCCAAAAATGATTGCAGAACTATGAATAAAATGGAAATGCGTCTTTTTACTAGTGGAAATGTTCGCTGCAGTTGTCTCTGAGCATCTTCACATCGCAGGACTGAGAAATGAAGAAATATAATATTCTCATAAAATGACAGGAGCATTCCTCATGGGATAACATTGATATATTGTTGAAGAATTCTGAATCAAACTTACACAATGGGTGGCACAAAAGGGGAGTTTGACTCGCAATTTTAAACAATTATTTAAAAAAAAATCAGCGATGACAAATTAGGGCACCGCATTTATTTTTAAACCTAATTTCCAAATGTGTTAGCGGAAAAGGATTTCTGTGACAAAGAGTAATTTACTGGCCTTTCATCCGAAAGGAGCTGCGAATTCAAATCTGGTTTGGGTCACAAGCAAAATTAGTTTGGTGGCCTCAGCTTTGTTGTGAATGCTAAGGAGTCAAATTCAGCAGACAACGATATTGATCAGAGATTTGCAGTCCCTGGGCGCCAAATGAAAACTGGACCATGTCATGCTCTGACTGCCTGATTGATCTGCGCTGGACCTTTGAGGAGGAAGACAAATCAGAGCTCAAAGAATTGAATTCTCCACAGTTATTTTTGTCTGCCTGAGGGTATAGTTCACAAAGTAATTCAGAAATTTACAGATGTAGCCTTATAGTTATGTTTGAGTGCAAATATGCCATTTTCTGAAATTCTATGTCAGGACCGGAGGCGAGGATTATGCTATTCTTTCTCCACTTTATTGAATAGCAGCCATTTAAAGAAACTTGTAAAAAACTACCATTCCCATGAACCATAGGGAATGAGACAAAGTTTTAACAATAGAGTCCATGTATAGAGTGTCCATGTGGATCCACCAATCACAGGGCTCCGGTTACATCATAGTCCTCTGTTAGCTTCTATTCCCCCTCTTTCTTCGCTGCTTGCAGCCAGATAAGTGCTTCCTTATTTCTCTCAGAGTTTCTGGAATGTTCTTTGACTTTATGTCTCTTAACAACCGTTTTTTTCCTCATGTAATGTTCACCTTAGCTGTGTTTTGATACCTTAGCTGTGTTTTGATATATATTTGATATATATTTGTCCTTAATTGCCGTTATTCTGTGTTCTGACTCCATTTGGTGATTGTGCTGTCCTCGCCTGACCGCGCTTGGCGGGTGGCACCGCTGCGCGTCCGATCTGGACCCGATTCCTTCACGATTCCTTCACGTTTCTCAGGCTTCCCTTCTGGGTTTTTTATGCGAGTGCGCCCGCTACTCGGGTCGTCTCGTCCCGGCCATGGGAGCGCCTGAGCTCCTTAACGGCTGCTGACATTTGTGCTAGGCTCGCGGCTCATTCCTCCGGCCGCTAGAGGGAGCCTGTGTGCACCTCAACCCGCGGCGAGCGCGCTCGGAATTCCGCGCATTCCTCAAGCAGAGCAGCCACGTCGCGGGAGAGCCTTGTCTGCCTGCTACACCCGTCAGGGTCTGTTGGTTTCTTTCTGCCGTTAGGCAGTTTATGCTGTGCCTTACGCCCCCATTTACGCCCGCATTTGTTGCACAACGGGTCAGTACTCTGCCATTAGGCAGTATATTGTTTAACTTGGGGGTCAGTATTAGGCCTTTCTATTACGCTCGATGCGAGTCTGTATTCTGGGTATAATTATCCTGCTGGGGCCCTTTCAGGCCGACCGCCCTATTATACCTTTCTGCACCAGGGCTGTTGGGTCCCGGGGTTTTTTCCAAGCCCATTCAAACGCGAACACTGTTCGCCCTGAGTTTAGGCTGACACCCAGCCCCCCGTACTTGACTTCCCTGTCACCCTTATTTCCCACTCACCTGCATAGGTTCTTCCTGGTGCTATGGATGCCTATCAGGATACTTACCAGGATGATCAGTGGGAGGAGGATCCCCTATCTACCCTACCACTGGACGATACATTTTATGACGCTGTTGACAACTCTATTCACACTGCGGTCGCGCAAGCTATGGCGCCTTTGGAAGACCGCCTGTCCCGCAAGATAGATCAAGCCTGTGAAAGGCTGGCCAGAGCTGCGAAACCCGTGCCGGCCTCTACCCCACCCAGGGACTCTTCGGCTGACACCCAGCCCCCACCACCTAAACGCTCCAGAGACGCAGGTGTCGACGCTGATGCGTTTAACTGCCTTAAACAGGCGTTCTTGGCCAGTACTCAACCTCCTGCACCCCCCGCTGACCCGGGGACCGATGACCAAGATACTGCCGGCAATGACGCCGGCCCATCTCGCCCCTGGCGCCCTTCCCGCCCAACCCCGGGCCCCAGCAACGAAGGCCTTTGTGCTGATATGCTGGACCCGGACGACATTTTACACCCGCGGTCTTCGGACTGGACCCCCTCAGAAAAGGTTGCGCAATATGTGGCCAGCCGCATTCGTCTGCCTTTAGAACCAGGCGCGCGCAACTGTCTCCGGGCGGAGGGTAAAGTAGCGGCCACCCCTGATATAGACCCTCGAATGGCCACCTTCTTACAGAAGTTTGTCAAAGACCCCAAGAAGGGCATAGACAGGTCCTGGCAGGCTTGCCAGGACAAGCTCTTAGACGCTTTGGGCCCCATCACTAAAATATTAGACATGGCGGAGGAGGCCAAGTCCTCCGGCTCCCTAATCTCCCTGAACACCTTTCTTCCTGGGCGCAGCGGGTAGTGGTTTTTCTAGGGAACGCCAACTGCGCCCTGTCCACGGAGCAGCGGCGGTCCCTACTTATTAAAGTAGACCCCATACTAGGGGACCTCGCTGATTCTGAGGCGGGCCCGGTCGCCCAGGGCGGCCTTTTTGGGGAACCCTTTATAAAGGAATTGGGGCGCTTTGTCAATACTTTCACATCCCTGGACAAGGCCCAGTCCTCTATCAAAAGATTTTTTCACCCACTGGTTCTCCGTGGGGCCGGACGAAGAAGGGGCCGCTCGTCCGGCCGTCCATATAACAACAGGGGACAAGGCTCCAACCAAGGCCATTACCAAGATCAAGCCAGATTTGGGAACTTCTACCCAACCAGAGGTCGCCGTGGCAAGAACAGAGGTGACAGAGGAGGTGGCCCCTCCAACTCTTCCGGTGAGTGTTCTCCCTTCTTCCCTTCTAAGAGTGGGGGGCCGTCTGGCGTGTTTTTTCCAGGTTTGGACTTCCATCACGGGGATGCCTAGATTCTACAGACGGTACAGGGGTTTCATATAGAGTTCCACGGGGACCCGTCGCAACCCGACCGGCCGCGCCCTCTTTGTTTTTCTTCGGCAGACACCGCGTTGGTGGACCAAGAAGTACGCTCCCTCCTTGCCAAAGGAGCAATCGCGGAGACTACGCCCCATCCCAGAGGTTTCATCAGCAACCTCTTCCTGGTGGACAAGCCCGATGGGGGCCAGCGGCCGGTGATCAATCTTCGAGAATTCAACGAGTGGCTTGTTTATCGTCACTTCAAAATGGAGGGGATTCACCTCCTTCGCGATATTCTCCTCCCCCACGACTGGATGGCGCACCTAGATCTCAAGGACGCCTACCTTGCGATCCCCATTTTCCCGCCGCACCGGAGGTTCCTTCAGTTTTTCTGGAAGAACAGGACTTACGAGTTCACCACGCTTCCGTTCGGCCTATCCTCGGCCCCTTGGTGTTTCACCAAGGTTCTCCGGCCGGTCATAGAACGCCTTCATGCGTCGGGGATACGGCTCATCGTGTATCTCAACGATATCCTCCTGATGGTGCAATGCCCCAAGACTCTGGCTTCCCAGCTTCAGATGGCAGTAAATCTCCTGCAGAGCTTGGGGTTTGTGGTCAACGAGACGAAGTCCACTCTGGTTCCCGCCCAGAAGCTTGTTTTTCTGGGATTCTTGATCGACTCTGTCGAGGCCTCTCTCAGTCTCCGTCCCGCAAGATGACGAGGATTCGTCATGAGATTCGGAGAACACTCACACAGTCGCTGATCTCCCTCAGACAGTCAGCCCGCATTGTGGGCCTCCTTTCAGCCTCGATCCAAGCCATCTTCCCAGGCCCCATGCATTACCGAGCCCTACAACTCCTCAAGGCAATGCATCTTCGCCGTGGCCTTTCCTACTCACAAAAAGTGCCACTATCTGCGGAGGCGAGGGAAGAGCTTCAATGATGGCTCACCAACATGGAGGCTTGGAACGGGAGGGCGATTTTTGGGTCCACACCGGATATCGTTATCGAATCCGACGCCAGCAGATCCGGTTGGGGCGCGAGATGTGGAGATTTCACCACAGGCGGTGTGTGTTCACCACAAGAACAACAGTTTCATATCAACTGTCTGGAGCTCTTGGCGGGCTCGTTTGCGATCCAGTGCTGGACCAAGGATTCGATCCGGTCCTGTGTCCTTCTCAAGATGGACAACATTTCGGCGGTCCGATACATAAATCACCTCGGAGGCACGAGGTCGAAGGCCCTCTCGGACCTAGCAGCGAATCTTTGGCAATATTGCCTGGACCATCAGGTCTCTGTCACAGTGGAGTATCTTCCCGGGCAGGACAATCAGGTGGCGGACTTCCATTCACGCCATTTCCACGACGTGAGTCTTTGGAAGCTGCATCCGGGGGTGTTTGCGGATCTCCAGAGTGTTTGGGGCCTCTTTTCAGTGGACCTCTTCGCTTCCCGACTTTACCACCAGCTTCCCCGCTTTTTCAGCTGGAGACCGGACCCCCTAGCGGAGAAGACAGATGCGTTCCTACAGGATTGGTGAGGCGAGGTGGGGCACGCGTTTCCCCCGTTCGCAATGATTACGAGGGTCTCGGCCCAAGTTCGCCGACAAGGGGCGAGCGTGCTGATAGTTACTCCAATTTGGAGGTCGCAAGTGTGGTTTGCGGTTCTACTGGAACTTTCTTGGGATTGATTCTCCAATCCCTCTCCCCTGCTTTCCATCCTTTCTCCTCAATCCAGACAAAAATCCTCACCTGCTCATCGTGCAAGGCTCCCCAACCCTGATGGCGTGGCGGATTACCGGGGACGATGGGCGGTCCCAGGCCTTTCGGGAGCAGCTGAGAGGTTCATGTCCAAGGCCTGGGCCGACAGTACAGTTAAGCGTTACAGGTCCACCTGGAGAAGGTGGGCCCGTTGGTGTGTGGGCGACCGGGTCTCGATCCCGTGGCAGCGGATGTGACTTCCGTCCTGAATTTCTTGGCTGGCCTAGCGGAGGAAGGCTTGGCTTATCGCACAGTTAATACTTTACGCTCGGCCATTTCAGCAGGTCATACCATGGTGGATGGTTCTCCTGTTGGGGAACACCCTCTGGTTTGCCGTTTGCTACGAGGCATACGCCTATCCCTTCCTCCGGAACCGAGATACTCTGTCCTTTAGGATGTTAATCAGGTCTTAAACTTGTTTCTGTCATGGCAACGAATAGGTTCCTCTCACGCAAGGAACTTTTGGCAAAATTGGCCATGCTCCTCTGTCTAGTCTCGTGCAGACGTGTTTCGGACGTCCGGGCTCTGGACGTTTCTGGTAGAATTTTCTCCCCTACGGGGGTTACGTTTACAATCCGTAGACGGACAAAGACGGGCACGAAGACTATTTCTTATCCTGCATTCCCGGATTCTCCAAAGTTATGTGTGGTATCTTGCCTCAAGGCATATGAGGAGATGTCAGAAGACTTTCGCCCTCCGGGCGAGGGGCAACTGCTCATTGCCAACAAAAAGCCCCACAAGGCTGTCTCTTCCCCAACAATAGCCCGTTGGGTGATGCAAGAGGCTGGGATTGACCCTAGGGCCTTCGGCGCCCATTCGACCAGAGGCGCGATGGCCTTTACAGCATTTATCCTGGGAGCTCGTCTTGAAGACATTCTGCATGCAGCAGACTGGTCTTCAGACTCTACCTTTAAATGGTTTTACTTCAAACCGGTGATTGATACGGCTCACTTGGTGGTGAATAAGCTTTAAACGAGCATAATCCTCGCCTCCGGTCCTGACATAGAATGAAATATTTCCTAGCTATAGTAACGGAAAGTTTCAATTCTATTAAGGACTCGGAGGTGAGGATTATCCCACCCAGGTTACAACTTTTTGTACCTGCCCACCCTTGTATCAGGGTAAGTAAGCTGTTTAACCTACTCAGCTTTAGATTGGTTATTTATACTGTCGTTTGCAGTTTTTCCTTGTTTTTCCCCCTACAGCGCTAATCCTTAGCCAAGACTGTTGCCTAATTGTATTGTTTACTTCCAGCAGGAGACTCCAATAAGCAGGATTCCTGAGGTGTCTAAACTGGCTGTCCACGAGCGACGAAAGAGGGGGAATAGAAGCTAACAGAGGACTATGATGTAACCGGAGCCCTGTGCCTGGTGGATCCACATGGACACTCTATACATGGCCTCTATTGTTAAAACTTTGTCTCATTCCCTATGGTTCATGGGAATGGTAGTTTTTTACCAGTTTCTTTAAATGGCTGCTATTCAATAAAGTGGAGAAAGAATAGCATAATCCTTGCCTCCGAGTCCTTAATAGAATTGAAACTTTCCGTTACGATAGCTAGGAAATTTTTCATTCTCACTGATAGTCAGAAGTACTTAGGCTACTGGAAAACTTTGACGAAATCCAATTTAAACTAATTTGAAGGAATTTCCGCATGTGTGATTGTACACTATTTACAACAGACAGGTAAAAATGTCTTTCATTAGTGCATTAGCACTTTTTTTCTCCAAAGTGGAAATTAATTTATCTGTGGAGAAGCCCCTTCTCTTACATGCCCAGAAATTTAGGAAGGGATCTCTGCCCTTTCCCACTACAGAAATACATATACGCCAGCCTTTCACAGGAGTAAAATGCTGACCATTTAAGGATGGTCATGAATATCTTAGTAATATTAGTCCAGATCAACATGACAAAAAAAAAATCTGCAAACCAAAAATTCGACAACACACACATATCATAATTTTATAAAATCTCAAAAAGGTATTTGGAAATGTGGCTCCTATATCCAAATAGGTTTTTTTTATATAAAAATTGCTTTATTGATTTTTCGGAGCTGAAAATAAATGGTACTGTGCCAGTTACGTACCTATACAAACAAGAGATTGGTCTCCCCTGGGCCCAACAAAGCCCTCCAGGAGCCCCAGCTGAGCAATGCGGGGTGTGGGCTAAAAGGGGCATCCCAGCACCCATGAAAGTGTGTTAAAACCTCTCATCCAATAAGTCACAATATCCGGACAAGTACAGGCCATATGAAAGAAATCTCCATTATCGTTCAGGCAATGAAAGCATTCCAGTGATGGGTGTGCCTGGGCTCGCTAGAACCATAATGCAGTGTAGTAGGTGAGGTGTAAGTAGGGCAACTCCATCACCCGAAGATGCGAGGATATGGTCAACTTTCACAGGGCCCTTCAGTCATCCTCCTCCAACTGACTTACCCAGACTTCACCACTTGCCCGCTTTGGGACCAAGAGATCCAGGGATTTAATGACTAGAGATTTATAGATGCAAGAAATGCCACCTTTTCCAAGTAGACCCAGAAGGATCTTGGCCTCCAATGGATTGCACGTGGGGCTGTTAGCTATAGGGGAGCAAAATGCCAATAGTAATGGCAGAGCTTCAAGGATCTATGGAATAGTGAGTTGTGAAGTTTAAAGTCTTCTTGCAGCTCCTGAAATGACTTCATATGAGACCCTTGCTAAACATTCACCAATTTTGAAATGCCGATATGGTCACATTTTCGAAATCCTTCCAACTGCACCACCTGCTCAAGCCAGCACCCCTACCAAAGAGGAGTCTCCAAGGTACGTTTACGGTTCCATCCCATCCACCATAATGCCGACCTCCAGACCAAGATTGCCACCCTGAATAGCTAAAGGGAATGGGGTCCCCGTAAAGCATTTCCACTATAGCGTTGCATCCCATGTGGGAGACCTCAATCCAGAAGGTCAGGTCCTACCATCCCCCAAGAAGCAAGTCATTGATAAGCAGCATCTGTGACACCCAGTAAAACAGGCACAGATCTTTCGCCTAGAGACCACCATCATAAGTTTACTGAGTACACTTGTCGAATGGAATTTGAGGCGGTTAATTCACCCATAACAATACCTGTATCTTTGCCTGTGTTTCAGTGAATCAGGTCTGTGGGATCAGCAACGGAAGGTTTTGAAGAATGTAGAGGAATTTCTGCAGGACCATCATCTTAAATAGTGCTTTTCTTCCTAGGAGGTTTAGTAGCTGTGTGGCTCATCTACTGAGATGCTTCCATATTTTCGCCAGGAGGTGCATGAGGTTGAGGCTCCAGGTAAGGCTGGAGAGCAGGGTGATATGAGTTCCTAAGTATTGAAAACTAACACTATGAATGGGCATGAAGATCTGCCAGTCTGATGCCTCCCTATCTTTTGTAGGCGGGACCAGAAAAGACTTAGACCAGTCCACTTGGAGGGCAGAAATTTGTCAGTAGAGGGCCAGCATTTGAAGAACTATGGACCCTGTAGCGGCAGTACAAGAGAGGAACAACAAAACATCATCTGCACAGAGGGCAATGTGGTCTTCCATGCACTCTCCCCAAGGTAATCCCTACACCTGGGAATCACATCTAACCCATGTCGCCAGTGACTTCATCGCTAAGACAAACAGGAGAAGGTAGCAGGGGCACCCTTGTCTGGTGCCCCTCTGCATCGAGAAGGAACAGGAGGGGATACCGTTGAAGCCCACCTGTGCCAGAGGGTGGGCATCGTATATGAGTATTTATTCCATAGCAAGGCCAAAACCCTAATTTTGAAAGCACCGCCATCAGAAAGTATGAGTCCTGGGAATCAAAATCTTTTTCAAAGTTACTAAGCACACAGGGACATAGGAGATGATGGTGATTTGCTAGTGCATCGCATTCTTGTCGAATACAATGCCAGATGCTACAGTGAAGTATGAAACCTCATTGATCCCAGTGGATCAACGTTGTTATTGCCTGAATAAGCCTATTCGCCAATACCTTTGCGTAAAGCTTGAGTTCAGTATTTATAAAAGAGATTGTTCGATAGGAAGAGCATCATTGATGGGGATGCCCCAGTTTGTGGAACACCATAATAGTTGTCAGGTCCAGATGCCCTTTTCAATTGTCTCATTGTACATTTCTAATAGGAGAGGCAAAAGATGCTACGAAGACTCTGATAGTATTCCACAGGACACCCATAGGGACCAAGAGTGTTATCCAGGTTCATCTCTTTCAGGATATCTTCCAACTCCACGATTGAGATGGGTTGCTCCGATTCCAAGTGGTCCAAATATGGAGAGACATGCTAGAGGCCAATCCGTGATAAGGCCATGATAAGGTGTGCCGCAAATTCCCTTTGTGGTCTTTCCCTTCTCACGTACAGAGATTGGTAGTAATCTGCAAAAGTGGCTGCAATTGTGGAAGGCTCCACAGTGTCAGTGTCATGTGAGTCAATTATTTTTATGATCACTAAAGAAGCAGATTCATGTGTGGCCAGCCAAAACAACATAAACACTCTAAGTGTAGGCAATCCAGCATTGCCTCGCCTCACCAAGACACAGTTGCCTAAGATATTCCCTATTGAGGGCCAGTTGGTGCTCCACCTGGTCATCTATCATATCCTTGACTTTCCCTTCAAGGACTATAATCTGAGCCCCAAGGGCTGTTATGTGTCATTGCTGCTCTGTCTCCCGAGCTTTCAAATATGTCTTGGCAGCCCACTGTATGGATGCCTTTCCGGCCACACACAAGGTGCCAGGGGATTCCACAGCCCTTATTAAGGCCTAAATAGGTCTACAGCTCCTGCTTCAGAAAGCATTTGAAGTACTTATCAACCAAACACTAGGCGTTCAGCTGCGAGATGAGCCAGCAGCCCACCCTCTGAGCCCCCAGGCTGACCATGACTGGTGAGTGATCCGAAATCCTTCTCGGAAGGGTACGTGCTTCGGTTATGCCTAAGCGATCTGTGGCAGGTATAGAGTTAAGTTCATTATAAAATCTGGTTTATGGGCGACCGAGATGTATTCCATGACCAATGAGTTGTAAACGTGCCACACTTCACAGAGTCCAAGACTATTCCTGTCCCCACCGACACTTCCTGTGCCCATGGAGTCAAGAGATGGAGACATCACAATGTTAAAGTCTCCTCCCACGATCTTACATCCCTGTGGAGCCAGGCCACCTGGACTTTGACAACCTCCAAGGGAAACTTTGCTAATTGAAGAGGGGGAGCACAGACACTGACCAGGTAAGGCTGGCCCTCCAATCCTCCCTCCAGCACCACATACCGCCCCTGTACATCAGACGTGACTCGGGATACCATTATTGGGAAGTTTCTGTGCAGAATAATCTCTGGACCCTGGCCCCCCTGAAATAGCCCATATGGAACATCCCATTAAAGCCACACTGGTCAAAAACAGGCCCTTATTACACAGCAGGTGGGCTTCTTGTAACATTAGGAACGCTGAAGCATGTCATCATGCAGAACCAAGGACCACCATCCTCTTAATGCGGTCAAGCAGACTGGTGACATTCCATGCCATAATCTTAAAGGCAAACATGACTGAGTTTGTAATGGGGACCAGGCGAACTAGGACAATGAGGGATCAACAGGCGACTGACTGTGGCCCAGTGGGCTACCCAAATCTCGTACTTGCAATGCGTGTTGTGAAAACAGAAGTACTGTAAAAGAATTTGCACTGCTAGGAAAACAATGGGCTACTGGGCCCAACCCAAACCCACCAAACCCCCGCAAATCCCCCCTCCACATACTTTCACCCTAGAAGCATCTGTCACCCTAACCTGTAATATCAGCACAACTAGTTGTAAAACAAGCAAGATTACAAACATATACTTTCCAGCCCCCCTGGCCCATAATTTGCACTGAAGATACGGCATTGCTGGCATAATATTCAAGTGAGGGCTAAATAGTCTTTGTGGATCCTCAGACCTCTCCCTCCCCATCACAAAGACAACTCCAACACTCTCACTCAGTGACCATTGCAGGGACTTTGCCACTGCTTCAGGGTGCGTGGGGCCCTCAGCTCCAGTCCGCGTTGCTTAGCGCATCTTCTTTTCCTCTCCAGCATGAGCGGTTTCCAAGGATGCTGGTCACCCCCTTGGTACACACTGCTTTCTCTTGGAGCCTGTACATCTATGCCATCTTTGTGATCTAAGATGGTTGGGTCCCCAGATACTGGGCTCTACAGGCTCCCGGCCTGGGACAGGATTAAGAGCATGAGACCTCGGCTCCATCACCCACTCCCATGTTGTTTCTGGTGTCTCATCGAAGAAAGTAGTAGATGCATGAATGACCTTGAGTTTAGCAGGGAACATGGGCGTGTACTAAAGTTAACTTATTTAGAGTTCACAGATAGCAGCATTTGTCAGAGGTGTATGACACACAGATGAGCCATATGAACTAGACTCACAAATCTTAACTGACCTTCTATATATTGGGTCACGTTGCTTCTGTGACCCGAGAAATCCTTCCGCGACCAGCTGTACTTTGCTTTGCCTGTTTCTTTATTCTGAGGGTCAGATTATCTAGGCGTTTGAAGGATCCTGTTTATGCTATCACAAAAAACAGCCCAAATTAATGTTTATACATTAGTCTGTCCCCCTTATTGCCTTACATTTACTTTGTTAGTGGGAGATGACAACCCTCTCCATGTGCCACCCTACTCTTCCAGATTCTCTGGATAGATGTCAAATGGATTTTGAGCAAAGGACCAATACAAACTCCTCACAGTACTGTTGGGCAAATGAACAAAGCTAACTGGAACACTAAATAAAGGGAAAAGTAAAAAACAAATCAACAAAAACTATCAATGGATAAGAAACAATCCAGAAATATCACACTAAAAATATATCTCAAGAAACTGTATTCATATAAAGGAAAGGCAAAAAGTGTACTGGAGTGCAACGGCCATAGAATGTGGTGAAGAAGGACCCTAAATAATTGTGACAAATTTGAAATGAACATCAAACCTTAAATAGTGTCCAACTGCACACTCCTGGAAATGTGTTAATTCATTTTGGGTTGCTTTTTCGTTTCTGTTTCCTAGTAATGTTTTTTTTTTTTGTTTTATATAGCACGAACCAGACCAGAGACATCGGGTATCAGAGTGCTTTACATGAGCACCAGTTTCGTTACAGATGGACTCATTCATTTTTGTTAGGCACGGGAAGATTAAGTGATTTGTCCCGAATCACAGGATGTTGAGCGTCATTGTCGAGACTCGGACCCTGTTCCCCAGCTTCGAGAGGTCGATCGCTCTAGCCGTAAGGCTACATCCTCTCCTCAATGTTTCCTGCATAGATTAGGAGGTTCAATGCAGACCTTCCACCAGCAAAGATGTTTGAATAGGTTTTCTTACTTTTGTATGGAACTCTCTATATAAGGAGTAATGACATCATGTCCCCTATGTTGTCCCCTATCATGACTGTCTAAAAATAGTGCTGGAACAATTTAGCACACTGGAGCATATTGTGCGTCCAGGATATTGAGTTGAGACTATCGTTCTACCTTAATACAGTAGCCAAAATATTTAGGATAAAAATATTGATAGGCAAATATGTATACATTTTCTATACCCAACTCCACATCTTGTTGTCGATGTACATCATCAAGGTACGTAGATGCAGAGTTGAGAATAATAACTCTATACTTCCTTACTTGCTCTTACATTTCCATACTTTGTTCCTCTGTCTTTTGACTATGATATCACAAAATTCCCTACTCAATATCTCACATCACAACCCTGGAGCACAACTTATTGTGGCTGTGATGACCCGATAAGTAGTGACTGAGGGGGAAGAAGAAAAAGGCCCAGCTGCTACTGCAGCAGAACAATGTAATCCTTTAGTGGCATTTAGCACAGAGCCTGGCACTGTTAGCTTGTCAAAGGTAGGGACAGCTGTTGGTGGAAGGTGCACCACATGTGGCAGCCAGTCTTTAACTTTGAGTGAACAATAGGTGAGAGACAGGACGTATCTGGGACCGAGACCATGGGCCCACATAATAATTTTTCCCAGAATCTACATGTGCTCTCTGATCCTAGCCTCTCTGGCAGTAGCGGCTGGTGGCAGGGAAATGTGGTGGAGCAGCACAAGGGCGGGCAGCGCAGGGGAGCTATAACAAACCAGCCTTCTGCTCGCTGCTCTGCTCGCCGGTCTCCTGCTCCTCTGAGTACAGGCTGAAGCTCCCAGCCTCCCCTACGACCAATCCAGACACTGCTTTCATACCCATGAGAGCAGTGTCAGGATTCGGCGCAGCAGGCTTGTTTTGCACTCCATCTGGAGCTGGGAGCCTGTGCCTGCTGGCCTCTCCACCCAGCAACACAGCTGGGTTGGAGAAATGTCAGTGCGCATGACGGTTTGGCTGGCCTAAGATGGCCGGCGAAACCGTCATGCGCACTGACAGCAGTGCCCACCACTCCTCCTTCCCCTGCTGCAGTGCTGTGGCCCGCACCCCCCAGACACGCCTACAGGACGAAAAATAAAAGGATCTGCATTTTATTTTTCATTTGCTTCTGTGGGCAGTGGGGCAACGCTCCTCCGCCATAACGAAGAAGCCACCACTGCTCTCTGGGTATGTGACTTTAGATCTTACTCCACTTCATTACCTTCGGTGTGTTCATATTAAATTATTATTTACTGTCACATTTTTGCTATTGGTATTGGGTATTGAAATATATATGTTTGCTAAAACCAAATAAATATTTGTACTTATTCTCCCTGGATTGAGTTAGGCTTTTATGACCTGGTTTAAGGAAACCTCTTTAAGCGGTCGGACCTTTGGTGGCCCCGATAGAGGTGATGCACGGTATACATCTGGTAAATGTGTAAGAGAATATTCATAGAGCACTTGATTTCCGAAATTCACTGGGGATAATTCCAAAGCGTAAACCAAAAACCTGAGTCCTTACATCAGGTCCAATGATGGGCCTTCTAATGCAATTAAATCATGGAAGATTTGCCTGTATACCGTTGAGCTAATTCCCTTTTGCAGCTGAATCCGCTTTCATTTTTGCAGCTCGCAATAAAAAGTCCCTATTAGTAGGATAACCTTTCCCACGAACTGGCAGCTGTTTCCCCTGATGAGACAGCCCCAGGGCAGGAATCATGCAGAATGCTGCTGGAAAGCAAATGAACGCAATCTACTTCTCTTGTGTATTTGATCTCTGTGCGATGTCGGCGTGATGAGCTCTGGTCTCGCCGAAACTTGCCTGCGAAAGATTCCAAGAAGCTAAATTAATATTTTCTTTTTCTCTAAATGAAATGTTTTTCATTAAAATGAATTTCTCTTTTGCACAACAACAAGGTCAAATGTCTTCATCTCCCTTTCTTCTGCCCATCCAGGCAAGCCAGTCCTTGATTTTTGGAAATATAAGTGTCAGGGCCCAAGGTATTCTGCAGTGCCAGCATTACCTACTAACCATCCCGCTTACACAAGTGTTAAACAAGTGTGTCATTTTGGACTATGGCAGTTCATTCCAAGCTGAAGTGAATTTGGTGGATGTGCGAGTTTTATCATTTTTAGGTCGAGCCTGGGCAGCACATGCACTGCTCTGTGAGGCATGTTGTATTTAGGTGGGGACTTGAAGCTCCATCCACTCTCCATCCATATTTTTCATTGGCTTGTCTCATTTTGTAACCTCCCATGGCGACACTCCCTGTTATGTGGGTTGTTTCTCGGTAGGCTTTAATTACAGCCTACGAGCACTATTTTCTCAAATAGCTTTGTATTGCAGGACACACTCTTTCCTAACGCTTTAAAAAAAAATTATATCACGGGCACCAAAAGCATTTGCAATGCAATAGGTCTCGCATTTGCGAGAGTTTAAGCTATTGGCATTGTAAATGACAATGCCTTTTATCTGTTTTTTAAAAAAACACATAAATAAAAGGTATTGTCATTTACAATGCCAACAGCTCAAACTCTTGCAAATGCGAGAACTATTGCATTGCAAATGCTTGTTTTAAATGCATTGAATTGCTAAACACTTGTGCTTTGCTGGAAGAATAGGCTGAGAAGGCAACCATGTGGTGTACCCTCATAAATAAGTGACAATGTTTAAAAATAAGCGCAGGCGGCAAACACCGGCCCACATAAAGCACCGAGTCAAGCAGCACAGATTCATACTGGGAAATGCTATTTCTTTGCTTCTATAAAATGCTTACAGTTTTTGATTGGACAGCACTTTTTGTCAATCACTGATGCTTCAATGTTTTTCCATCACACTTAGTGAGTAAGTCATAAAACACAGTTTTTTTCGGGTCTATTTCTCCCGCTTCTCTATGCTCCCCTAAAATTCTCACCTCTACTTATTTATCCAGTTTCAGTTGCCCATGTTGGCTAGACCTACATGGCATGCATGAAAGTTTAAAAAAACCAGGGCCCTGGCCTGTTCAAATTGCATATTATTTGATTATCCCCTCCTCCTGTAATCACATTACCAATATGAAATGCTACAGCCTCTAATTTTAGATTAAAAACATTCTCACTGCAATTATGTGACACACATTTTACCCAAGTCATATTCCCCATGCATCTCTTAGGGAAAAAAACAACGAAAAATTAAGATGAGGGCCCTATGACAAACCACTTAATCGAATGTCGGTTTGCGTACAAATGATGAAAGTGTGTAAAGATCCATTGTAAATACAATGCTAGATTCCTGTGTGTGTAAGAGGGCGGTAATACTGCACACTGAAAATACCAACACTGCTGAGAGCAGTATTTACTGCATGCATCATAGACTAGCTCAAACTGCAGAGCTTCTTGTTCTCGCCGCTATAAAAATGATGTTAACTTCGTTGTAAGTGTTGAGTAAAGTTGCGTTGAGTGATCAGAGCCAGGAAGTTACACTTGGTGAGTGAGGTACTGTATGACACACCCTTCAAACAACACAAAAGACTCCTAAAACCAGTACCAGAATGTGGATTGATGTGGATGAGTCCTTTTCATATTTTGCATTAGAAAATTGGAATGTTGGGCGTTCCACTGAAGACAATTGAATCTCAGAGGGCCAATAACGGCTGTCGTAGACCTCCTGATCTAGCATTGCAATATGAATTATAAGATGCATCTCTGCTTATTTTCCAACTTCATATATGCAGTGGGTTAAATGTTCTAATAGTTTTATAGCCCTTCTACCTCATGCTATACCATTCGTTTAATGCCTTCTCTCTTGTTATAGGCCTCTCGTCTGAGGCTTCAGCCATAACTCAGATAGGGGACTGTTAACAAACCATGGAGCCCTCAGCACGGGGCTACAATTGTATGTGAGGTAACACAGGTACTTCTCAGCCATCTAAGCTTGGGTCTCAAAACGAACGCAAGCAATGATCTCATGCATTATTTCTTCACAGGTGACAACGAATGCGTGTTAACCCAAGACTGTTGATATTTTGCATAAACTCTTCCATTTTCATACAGAGGATACATCTGAGACACCCAAAAAATTAATCCTTCCTAGAGGGGTGATTTAACATTCTGAAGTGTTAGTTCAAGTACATAAATAAAAAAATATGAAAAAGCAAATTTGGTGCACCTGTAAATCAAACTGCACAGCTTTGTGATGATAATTTTACTAAATAAAAGAAATCAAAATGTGGGTGTTAGAATGTATGTGGCATGGCATACAGTTTAGCCCTAAATTGTAGGCAGTCTTCTCTCCATACCATTTCATGTTCTAGGGTAATGATCAAGGACCTGGAATATAAAAAAAAAGATTGGGTAGGCGCTCCCTTTTCTGGGCAAGACAAGATTGTCCATCATGGGACTTTTTCAAGGCAGAATCAAGGGTCCAGATTTACAAAAGTTTTGTGTTGGGTTTGTGTTACTTTTCTAACGTAAAGTAAGTGTTCAGGTGGGATTTACTATCCGCCGCAAATTGTGATTTGCCTTGGATAATAACCCAAAGTGCCGCAAAAATGCACAATGAACGGCCTTGTGTTATTTTGTATCGGGGGGGGTTCTATAGGTGGTGCATGGCTGTTCCTATACAGCCCCCATGTGTTTTGAAGTAAATCCCTGTTTACAAAGAATTGTAGGCAACAATTTGAGCCAAAATCCTACGCCTCTTCGAGGCAGGCGCAACATTTTTACCACTATACATTTGTGCTGCATTGTACAGTGCACATTCAAAGTGGAAAAGCCTTAAAGCATAGGAGTTGTGTCCCCTTCTAGTACAAAACCTATGCTTCAAACAACGCAGGCACCCTTGCACTATGCAGCTCCTCACTTCACTATTCTTAAACCTCCCGCCAGTTCCTAACACCGTGTGCTTCTTGTCCATCCTCGCCGGGTGTGGTCATTGCCCTTCGGCCAATCTCAGGTCATTTCACAATGTCCTACTCTACCTGTCCCTATACTGCTCCATCACAGTGTCCAGCAGACACAGAAGCAAGTGGAAATATATCCGGGTTCCATCCACTCCTCAGGTACATCACAAGGCAGAGACATATTGGACGGCAGCCTGACAACTGGTGAATGATGTGTTTCGGTGGGCAATTAAAAGAAACACGCTACCCATTGTTTTTAATACCTAAGCCTAACATTTGCTAATCTTCTCCAGGCAGGTGGGCTCTAAAAGGCTTTTCTTCTCAGTGATTTTCCTTAAATGTAAACATCCTCAAAGCAAAGAGAAATGCAAAATCTTTTCCCACCACACTGGTATTTAGTATTACTTTTTTAGATAACTGTAAAAACTATTATCTTGAGATGTTACAATAAATCAAATTTCATACATTTGGGAAAACAAGTGTTAAATGAAACGAGTAATACCTTATGTGCCAGACTCACCTGGAAGAATTGATAATAAATTGGAAAGAAACAGCAGCTGCATGTGCCCAGTTAGTAACATAAAAGCACCTTTAAAGCTAGAAAGAGGTCATAAAATCTCCACACGACCCTTTCAACCCCGGTTCTCTGGAGAAAAGGATTTATTATGCAGTGTTGGAACAAAGGATGTTTTCCCTTAAGAAGATCAATGACCTTTCTCACTATCTTGGTTGGAGATTAAAAGGATTGCTGGATGGAGCTGAAATTGGCCATTCCAAGTACACAGACAGATGCTCTTCTGAGTGAGACCGAGTAAAACTCAGGGCAGTATCAGAAAAATGCATCAGCGTCTGTCTGTCATTTGCCGTGTCAAGAATGTCATGAGGTTTGATTAAAGAAAAAGAGGCTGTGTAGGAAAAAGAAATTTGGAAAGATAACCTAGTTTAATGTAATTATTTCGTTTGTTGTTTTTGACATTCTTAGATGTTGAGAAATCTATGTATTTTGCTTTCAGTCTCCAGGCATCTGGCAATAAGGAAGAGAGGTCGCACACCTTCAGATATTGATCTGAGTTTTGATGTGTGGGTGGACATTTTAGGTCAGGCTTGGAAAAAGCTTTGTTGTCTTGTCAGTCTCATGTAATGAATATGCCAATAAATAAAAAAACGACTTACATGGAGAGGTTTTGGGTTAGTACTCTTCATATATTTGTCCACTGTCATTCACATTTTGCACCCACCCATCACAGCATAGAGCCAGGTAGGGCTGGCCTTAGGGCAGTGCGACTGGTGCAGCCGCACTGGGCGCTGGCCTGGGGAGGGGGTGCTGACATCGGGGGGGGGGGGAGTGCTTGCTTAGCAATAACTTAGGATTTCAAAACACCCTCTGCAGAGGTCCTTGTACATCCAGCTTTCAGGCAGCAATAAAAATGTCAAGATAAATCTTGTTGTTAATGTTTCTGTTAGGGAGAGAGATCGGAGTTTTGTCTAGAGGCATATAGTAGGGCAGAGAGTTAATGTACCTGCTGCTAAGAACACGTACCGTGCAGATCACAAATCTGTATTTTGTATGGATAGTTGAGTGGAATACTGCTTTTGTCACAGAGATCCTTGTGTTACCGCAATACATAAGATACACCCCTAATATAGAACAGTGATTGTTACGAACTGTCATCAAAGAGCTGCATGCAAACTACATAAAATAGTTAGGACATTACGTTTTTTTCCCCAGTCTTTCATTATCTATTCCTAATGTTGCTAAAAATGATTCGTTTGGGTAGATATACATTCTTATTAGTAAAGCCAGCCTTTGCCAGTGTTTTAAAATGAATGAAATGTATGTGAGAGAGGGGTTAGGGAGAGATAAGGGGCACTTTTGCCCAGTGGTAGTGAGGGAATCCGAGGAGGAGGTTATGGGGGCGTGAGGCACCAAAACTGATTGTTGCACTGGGCGCCACCAACCCTAAAGCCGGCCCTGGAGCCGGCATGGCTGGCGGATGGCGGGGCAGGTGCAAGTGGTCGCCAAGAAAAAAAATAAACTTACCTTGCCGCCGGGTCCCGCGTCTCTGCTCCTGCTCTCTTGTCTCCGACTCCAGGAACAGGAAGCAGGCAGCCAGGCTCCCTCCCCTAAGCCAATCACAACGCTGCAATGCGTTGTGATTGAACTGAGCGCCGTGACAGGGGCTGGAGGGGTGGGCATTTTCTCCACGCAGGCTATAATGCAGCCTGCATGGAGAATGGGAAAGTGCGCTTGACTGATTTGGGCAACCCGAGAGGCCCGACCAAACAGTCATTGCACACTTAGGAGTGGGCAAACCACTCCTCCCTGCCCTGCACCGAGAGCAGAACAACCCCACCCGCAAAGCAGCAGGACATAAAGCATAAAAGTTATTATCATTTTATGTTTCTACTTGGCACTGCTGAAAAGCAGTTGGGCGACGCCATAGCGGAGGAGGCGCCCCTGCACGGAGCCAGGTGCAATGGGTCAGCCACTTCAGCTATTGATTCTTTTGCACGGAGTGAAGACATTTTTCCCTGAATACATGTGCACACCTACCTAGAAGAACTGACGGGTCAATACTTTACTTTGCCACAGCGTTCTTTCTTCCCATTCTTTAACCTTTTGTCATCCTTGTGTTCTCAATCTATGTCTTGAGGTTACAGTAATTGTGATTCACACGGTCCTCTGGTAGGCTTTAAAAATAAAAAAAGCTTAATCTCTGCTTTTAAGGAAGCGCCCGTATTACTCTCTTAAATTTTTGTTTAAAGTTTAAAAACATTTCAATTGCAAGCACAGGCCACACCTGGTGTTGCCAGTGCTTGCTATTTTTCTAAGGATTTAGATTAGGAGGTTCTCTTTGAAACATTCATTGATCTGCGTTGGATGTGCCGAAGAGTGGGGGAGCAAGGACCCACTGGACACCCTCAATGACTTTACCATCCACGAACGAGAGCATGTTGGTCGCACACATTCCGCAGCATCCAGATTCAAATCCCTCTGCCTTCAAAGCCCCCATTACTGGAACTCACTTCCATCAGAGATCAAAGCATGCCTTACAAGCAGTGTGTTCGAAACTACCCTGAGATGTCATCCAGTGAGTCTGGTATAAAAGCACACTTTATAAAGTGAACTGTAATAAAATTAATAGGTCTACTTTGTTTTTTACACTATGCACGCCGGGATTGTTGTTTTCTCTCTATTACTGTGTTGATTTTTCTTAATCACAAAACAGGTTATTTGTTCATAACCTAAAGCATGTCTTTGGTTTTTATAGTTCATAATATCTAACTAGCAGCATAAAGTAATTTGGCCTTATTTCAGCTGTTTCTCGATGCAATTTCATGCCATACGTTTTTAAATAAATAGATACTTGTTCGGTACCAAAATGTGTATTAGTTGATGGCTCATAATACACGTTGAGACAGGGTTATTTCGTATTCCAGATTCCAGGCATGAGCAAATATAGCTACACTTTGCAACCTGTCATGTTATTATCACATGTGGGTGGTGAGAGCTGTGCTAAAACTTTGGCGTTGCAATCGGTATTATAAAAACTGTAAAGTGAACATTATGATGTGCGTTGGATCAAGCATGATTGAAAATATATACATTTCACCTCGATGTCATGAACTCTTTGAAACTGTGACCAGCTAATAGGAAGCTGTCTTTTATTCGCCTGAATTTTGGTGATATTTACTGAACTTCTAACTTTACTGAGAGAACGAATTTGTAGTCATTCACCCATTAAATATGGCTTCTCAGTACCGACCAGAAGGTTGTAAATTGGGGACATATTTACAAGCCCTCACCGCCACAGGAGCGTCACTTTTTTGACGCTCCGGTGGTGCAGCACCATTTCTCATATTTACAAGGTGGAACTAAATCACTTTGCGTGGCTCAACACCACCTTGTAAATATGCCCCTTTCCGCCGCAGTCCTCTGCGGAAAGAGGCGTGGAATGGGTGTCGCTGTGGGCGTTCCACCGCAACATCCAATGCTTTTTGACGTGACCCCAGATTTACAAGGCTGAGGCAGCGCCAAAATCTAACGCCATGAAATACCAGGCGTTAGAATGGCAATAGGAGGAGAAATTATTAATTTCTCCTCGATTTTTGCTCTTTCCGTGTGTGCTGCATTCTGTAGCACACATAGAAGGTGCAAATCGCCATTTTTGATTGTTTATGTGCAGGAAGGTGTCCCTTCCTGCACATAAACATTCTTCCATGCAGCGCATGCACCCTTCCAACATGGCGGCAGGGTGCCTGCACTAGCGCTAGGCAGCTTTTTTCGTGCCAGGGGAAACACAGGGGTACGCTGTATTTTTGTGAAATCGGCGCATTCCTGTGTTTTGAAAATGTGGGAGTGCGGTGCTGCCACATTCAGCTCAGCTCCTTGCTCAGACATTTTTTTGTGAACATGCCCCATGATTTGAAGAAAGAACAGGTAGCATCACGGTTAAAACACCTCAAATTTAATTATTTACTCAGAACCCGATTCACAATGCCCTGCTCAAATAGGTTTTTGTCTTTATCCAAAGTAGATTGATGACTCTTATGAGGACTCATGAAGATCCTGAAGAGCACTTCTGGAAAGCTATGAGTATTGTATCTGTCCAGGAGTACTCCTCTTATGCAACATGTATTCCTGCAGATTTTTCATGAGGCGGATAATGTGCATGAGCAGATCAGGCGTAAATGAGCATTTTGATGAAAAAAATAATAAAGTGCCTCCCAAAACTGGACTGAGTGAGCGAGAGCACAATGTGAGAAACTGGGTTGTTGGTTGACTGCGGTGCTTGTCCTGGTTAAGCAACAGCCACAATCCCTTGCAGGGTGAACCATAAAAAGTCACTAAATTAACCTGTGCTTAACCCTGGGTTGCTTGGCACATAAAGCAGTCTGGCTTAATTTAGAGGCAAAGTGTAAAGTATTTATGCAGCACACAAACAGTAATAAAGTGAAAACCCAGCACAAAAATAATCCCAAACCAATTTAGAAAAATAAAGTACATTTTAATAAATTATTTGATACCAAAACGAAAAAAATCCAATCAGTAGAACATTTTGAAAATTTTAGTGAAAATTAGTGCCCAAAACATCAAACGCCAACCGCAGACATCTAATCGTGCAAGACCGGGTCAAAGTCGAAAAATATGGCTGATCACGATGGAGCGCAGTTCGGATACAAGAAGTGGATTGGGGTCAGTCAGTGATTACCTTCGGACTTAAAAAGATTTCTGAGGAAAATGTTCTGAGAAGGTAAAGTTTAGCGGGACAAGGTTGCTGGAGATGTCCAAGGAGGGAGCGTCATCATCGGATAGCCTTGGATCAAAACCACTGTGAAGATTTCTATGTTCTGTCTTAATCTCTGAAATAAAAGTCGAAAATCTCCAGCAGGACGGGGCAGAGGGCTGCAGACGAAGATAGTCCCACGAGGCTGGATACCCCTTTGGCGAACGACCGTTAAAAAGGATTAGCAGCTGCTGAGAAGAATGTAACGGTGAAGCCACAAATTCAATCTGACCAGAGATGTTCTTCAGGCGTATAGGTGAGGAGGTTGGTCTCAGTCTCCTCCTTGTTCTGAAAGGGAGGGAGAGGTGTGGCACAGCAGCCAGAGTGGCTGACTCCAGAGCCAGAGCTCACGGTTCTATTCCCGGTGGCAGCTCAGCATCATGTGACTCTGGGCAATAGCTCACTAAATCTCTCCGACGTCCCCCCCAGTGCCTGGATACCCTTAGGGGTGATAAGTTTGCGCTCTACATATGTGGTATTATTATAAAGCAGTTTTGTGCACAAAAATGTTTATGTCCCCTTTTTTTGGATTTTGGCACTTTAGCGTCACTTGGAAGGGTCCAGCACTAGATAGACACCACTTGGAGTGTTAGGACTCACTTAGACTGGATCCAGGTGTGAGTTCAAGATGGAGGAAGCCATTTATTTCCCTGAGGCTCTGGATAGGAGGCCAGCAAACTAGCCTTTGTGAGTTACTCTAGAGGTCCCAGGACAGATGAAGATCCAGTCTTTGTACCCAGGCACAAGGTAGCAGAGCAGCAGGGCAACAGGGCTGCAATCCAGCAGAGCAGCAGTCCTTCAGAGCAGTATTCCAGCAGAGTAACAGTCCTTCTAGTAGCACAGCAGTCGTTCTTCCTGACAGAGTATCCACAGGTCCAGAAGGGTTATGAAGAGTTAGTGTCTAAGGTCCTACTTTTATACCATGGTGCCCTACTTCCTGACGGTGGGAGAAGCTTTTAGACAGAGGCTTTGTAGTGCATGAAATTTCCTGACTCCCCTGTCCTGGCTCCAAGCTGGTTGCATTGACAATGTAAGGTTGTTAGCTCCATTGTGTGGGGGCAGAGCACATCCCATTGAGTTGCTATTGGGTCTGGGCTCAGCTCCACCCCCATTCTGCCAGCAGTTGGCCCCTTGAGGCACACCTAATTCCTCTATTGGGTGACTGTCTGGGTGGAATTCACAAAGCCTAACTGTTCATTACACTCAGGCATGTGACCCAAGATAGGCTGCAGGCACAACAAGGCTAAGGGCAGGCGAAAGCCAACTTTCTAAAAGTGGCATATTCAAAATGTAATCAAAAACCTTACTTTGCCAATAAATAGGGCTTTTCATTACAATTCTAAATACACCAAACATGAACTAGCTACCAGCTCCCATTTAGGAATTACAGCTTATTAAATGAAATAAGGATTCCCTAATGGCATCCTCTGGGAGGGGTAGGCCTCAGAGTAGTAAAAAACAAATTTAGGAGTTTTTCACTACCAGAACATGTAAACCTTAAAAGTATATGTCCAACCTTTTAATTACACAGCCCCCTGCCCTCTGGGCTACATACGGCCTACCTTAGGGGTGACCTATATGTAAATGAAGGGGGGTTAAGGCTTATCAAGGAGTTTAAATACGAAGCCGATGTGGCAATTTAAAACTGCATTCAGGCTGCAATGACAGGCCTGTGTCATGTTTTAAAGTGCTTCTTAAGTGGGTGGCACAATGAGTGCTGCAGGCCCACTTGTTGCATTTAATTTACAGGCCCTGGATATATGGTATATCACTTAACAAGAGACTCAGAGGTAAATTGAATGTTCCAATTGGGTATAAGCCAATTTATCCATGTTTAGGGGAGTGAGCACAAGCACTTTAGCACTGGTTGGCAGTGGTAAAGTTCCCAGAGTCCTAAGGCCAGCAAAAACTAATTCAGCAAAAAAGTGGAGGGTAAAGGCAATAATGTTTGGAGGTGACCCTGCAGAAAGGGCCAGGTCCAGCACACAGTTTCACTTAGAGGTTGACGGTGTTCTCTAACTCACTCACTCTCACTCACTTACACACACGCTCACACACACAGTCACACATGCACACACTTACTCACACATGCTGCTGCTTAAGCATACACATGCTCTTTCTCTCTCTCACACATACACATATACACAGTATCACGTGCCCACATACATACATGTGACAGATTCTTTTTAACTTACCTTCAGCTGCTTGCACCAATCTGCTGCAGCTCCTGGATATACCATTAGGGAAGGAACACTGTTCCCTCCCACCTCCATCACTTAAGCAGGAAGCTGAACACTCACGCCTGCATAATGTATACATAATGTTGAATTACTGTTCAAATTTGAGTCTAAAGGGAACATGGAGTTTAATCTGGTTACCTTGTATTCATTTAAGGTAGCAAAGGTGAAGGCTGTTTTCCCAGAGTTTGGAAAAAGGCAGTGGTTAAGCCTTTGCTCAGAAAGCCCAACTTAGACCCTACAGAATTAAAAAACTATCGGCCCATTTTTTTGCTACCTGTACCCACCAAAATCCTCAAGAAACATCTCAACGCCCGAGTTATGAACTACCTTGAACAATTCCATCTCCTAGATGTATCTCAGTTTGGCTTCAGGAGCACCCATGGGACTGAGACGGCATTAATATCTGCAGTCAACAGCATCCGTTCCATGGTGGATGCTGGGGAGGCTGTTGCATTAGTCCTTTTGGTCCTATCTGCAGCCTTCGACAACATCTCCCCGACCCAGCTTGTTGATCGGCTCCAGCAACTGAGGGTCACAGACTTGGCACTCAAGCTCTTGGCATGTTTCCTAAGTGACAGGTCTCAGATGATCATGGTAGTTTTGTTCAGAGTCCATAATAATGCCAAGGGGGGTGCCACAGGGCTCTTCTTTGAGCCCTACATTGTTCAACTTGTATGTTTCCCTGCAGGTGAAACTTATTAGATCTTTTGGGCTCCAAGCTTTGTCTTATGCTGATGAAACCCAAATCATTGTGTCGATCTCTATGGACATGCATGCGACTGCCTCCAATTTTAAAAACTGTATGCAGGTCGTGCCCACGTGGATGGAGAGAAACTACTTAAGACTCACTAGGGACAAGATGGAGGTCTTGATCTTTGGTGGTCAACCATGTGTGTGGTCCAATTTGTGTTGGCCAGATAGGCTTGGGTCCTTACCTACCCCAACAGACTTTGCAAAGAATCTTGGAGTATTGGTCAATATAAACCTATTGTTCAACCTGAAGGTAAACAGGACATTTCCTACCTGCGTATGAAGAATCAAAACCCTGAGGAAAGTGTTTCCTTTCATTCCTCTACCTGCACGAAAACAAGTGGCTTTGGCACTTGTCATGTCAAGGTTGGATTACTGTAATGCTCTCTACCTGGATATTAATAAGACTGTTCTTGCTAAACTGCAGCTTCTTCATAACACTGCAGTCAGATTAATTCTTGATTTCCCTAAATTTCAATCAGTCTCTGAGAGGATTTGGAAACTTCACTGCACTGACTACCAGTAGCGGTCGGTGGTGGGAGTGCCGCCGGGCGCTGACGTGGGGCGGGGGAGGGGGAGGGGCAGGTTGGGGGGTAGTAAACTACGGATTACGGCCGATTTCAGGTAAGTACACATATAAATAAATAAAATGAATTTCGTTGCGCGCGCTGCATCGCATTTGGCGAGTACAAATACACTTCGAATACAATATCTATTTGTTAGGAGCAGATACCCTTTCCACTTGAACACTTATTAATAAGGAACTCAGAACCTTAAAGGAAGATGTTTCCTATCCCTATCTGGATAATGTTTTATCTAAACCTTCAGACCTTAATGTTACTTTGTAGAGACTTGTCAAGAACTTTACACCTTTTCTCTCTTTAGGCCACTGAAATGGCACTTTTGACAACAGATGCAACAACCTTAGTTTCTCACATGTCTAAGCCCTACAATTAATTGAATGATCTTGCTCATTTTATGTGTTTTGGTATTTTAGGCTACTTCTCTTAAGAAATAGTGGCTCCAGTCAAGGCATAGTGTCACCAGTTAAAGGATGTTTTTTTATTGATTTCAAAGATGCAAATGCATACTTTTTATTTCTCAGATTAGAGAATGTTTATGGGGTAAAAGGATTGCATTAACAATCAATTACCTGTCTGTTTAAATGGAACATTGCCCAAGGTCCTTTTAGTTAGGATAGACTATCATTTGCGCTTTAGGATTAATTTCTGCCCGTTCCTCGACAATTGGCTGCTCAGTACAAGGTTATGAAATCTGTCATCTCAGAACCTCTAATAATTTCTATGGTTGTACCAAGAAAATGCAGTCCCATTAAGCACGTGCACAGGTGTAGAAAAGGGGTGAGTACCCGTCAAACAATGAATTAGTACTGTCTGTAGCTTATGCCCTGCAGATTTGCATCCAGTAAAACCTGTCCAGTGTTTCCAGACCCAGACATTTTGGGCCCAGAAGTTCCAGGTCCATTAAAGTAGCCTGCCAGTGAAGTAGCCGGCCTGAAGTAGCGGCCACCTACGGATTCCGCTCAGGGCAATTTGTAATGGAAGCCAAAGTGGTAGGCGTCTGGTTCACCTGCCACTATCCATTTCTTTTACAAGTGGCCCAACAACTACCAAGAACACAGCCTGGCAGATGAACATTTATTCTGTGTTTTTTGCTGGAGACCTCACAATTAGGAAATTTGTGCAGTTTAGTGGCAAAAGTGCATCTATCCATACAGTGGCATTTCATAGTTTAAAGGATGCAATCCCTTGCTCTGAATCTGTACTTGAGTGCATTACAGGCCTGTGCATCTCTTCAATCCCACCCATGCTTTATGTTCATTGATATGGTCACAAAATATACACTCATTATTCTGTAGAGACTTCAATGCATCTTGATTGAATAGATGAACAGGCATGTTGTCCTTCTTTTGCAAAGAGTACAGTTCCTCCTATAGATTATGGACCACATTAGACATAGAGCCATCATTGTCATATGGATGCTCCAAAGGCATTTGAGATTAATGGTATCTGGTTTACAAATTATTTTTATGCAACCAGTTGTATGTGAATATCAACAGGCACACATTCCAGTGGAATGAGGCCTTCAACCCTAAATCACTGCTAATAATAATTTGATAAACCCATTGGTACCCTCAGATTGATGGTTGTGCTAATAGTGACATTTAGTCGGAGTTACATTTTAACTCTTCTCCCTAATGAAACATTGATTTTTGACCGGACTATTTAAGATCGGTACAAATTTATGACGTCAGAAGGCATGCTACTACTACATCCTGGAATTCAACACTTCTCTTAGTAGAGACCTTCTATCCACTCCCACCCTTTATAATTGTGGGGATTTTCTTCTTAGACTCTGATGGCTCTATGATGTTCCACTCAACAAGCAATTGTGGTGGCAGAATCTCTTTGCATGATATCTATGGACTGCAATAGTGGATGATGCTGATGAGGATAATGCTGTGAGCCAGGGATTCTTCACGAAAACCAGTTTACCTTTGAAGGCCAGATAGTTTGACCTTGTTGTTGTAAATTCAAAACTCTCATCAAGACTGTGGCTTATCTCCTCAGTAGATTTCAATTTCTATTCACTATAATTTGACACATGAAGCAATCCGTTTTTGCAGGAGAAGACTACTGATTGCCCTTGAGGTTATTATGAAAGATGGGGTGTGCATCTAGTGCATGAAGGATGCTCTGAAAATTATATTAAAAAATGTTTGTACTATACAGAGTGAAGCATGAAAAACTAGGGCATGCTCTAGGTAAATGAAATCACCAGCCTATCACTCCAATGCAGAGCCAATTTTCTTTGCATGGCTACAAATTTGGAATATCGGCTCAAGACAGCTTGCCATGGTCCTTTGGGCAAAACCTCTACTGGATATGAAGGAAGCTACAAGTGTAGCTTCTGCAGTAGATTACATAGGTTTGCTATTTCTTGACAACGCCCCGCGAGGAAGCCAGACCCTAGGCAGATGCAAAGTCTGCCCCGCCCCCTCTCAGTGATCTGCTTATTTGTGATGTTACAGCTCAGCAGATATTCATGAGACTGTCCAAAGGCATTTAAAAAAAACTTGTAATGGACTGAAATTTTGGACACCCAGTATGAGCTGTATGTCAGAAACTGGCTAGAAAACTGGCTGTGTGAATTCCAGTGGCAGCAATTTTTCTCTTCTGTCAAAAAATATCTAAGTGGTTTCACACAATAACAGATAAGGCAGTGGACTGTAAAAAAAGTAAATTTTCTGTGATAGGATAGAAAGAGTGATGATGAGCAGGAGTGAAAAAATGCAACGGGGACATTCATTTTATTATTGAATATCTCATGTTCTAAATGACTGTTGGAAGTGGGGGTCCTTATCCCTCACCGCCGCCACCAAATGCTGGAGGCGGGAGTCCCCGTCCCCGCTGTTGCCAGGTGCGAGATCCGGACCCCTCGTTTCAACGTTAGGCTAAGTAAGGACACCGTCTGAGATAGCCCTGCTCACCCCCTTAGTAGCTTGGCACGAGCAGCCAGGCTTATCTCCAAGGCACGAGTGTACAGTATGTGCAACCACACTCACAGCAACCCAATGATGTCACCACAAATAGACTCCACACGAGGTTTTATAAAACGAGTATAATCTTTATACCAGAAGATATACGATATGACCACACGATACAAAACCAACATATAATAATGGGTAGTATTTCTTCCGGTGAATTGGTAGGTTCTAATCCCAACTACCGCTTCTAACCAACAATTAAGCTGACTTCTAACCGTTTCCAAAAGGTTAGGTAGGTCGTATTGCTAGAATCACACACGTTGCAAAAGAAACAAAATACTGCAATGCGTAACGATATACTCCTGAACTGTGCAATAGAGAAACAATGCCATACGTAGCGCCACAGTCATGTACTTTGCAATAGAAGGAATAATGCAATGCGTATCACCACCAGCATGCCCTGTGCAAGGAAGAAACAAAGCAATGCGTCATGCTACAAACATGTACTGTGCACTGAAGAAATAATGCAATGCGCCACGTTATAATCAGGTACTGTGCGATGAAGAAATAATGCAATGCGCCACGCTTACAATCATGTAATCTGCAAGGCAAAATAACGGAGTGCGTAGCACACCCAGCATGTAGTTCGTCAGGCACACATAGAGTCAGGCGTCATACGACAGTTCGATAGTTCGTTAGCAGCAATAATGCAAAGTGTAATACGACAGTCTAGGTGCTCCGTTAACAGTTGCCCCCGACATGGATCAATGATGACACAAAAGTACCGCTTCTCACTCCGGCCCCAGTACTGCCCCTCCTTGGGCAGCACGAGCCTTGATCCGAGCCGAAGCAACAGGCTCACGCAGCTGCCAGGAGTGAGAGGCCGAGAGAGTGTCCCTCCGAGCCCGCACCCCACCCCAGGTGGCTGATCCACGTTACCTGGGGGGCGCGACCCCACTCTCCTCCCCTCCTTCAGCGACTTGGGCCTTGATCCAGAACTCCGTCAATGGGCACGGCGAGCTCGGGCCGGCGACTCCGCAACTCCGGGACTGCCGGTCTGGGCCGCTACTGTTGCACTCCGAGGGCCCAATGACCTGGCCCTCCTTCCGGTGGTCTCAGTGGACACCGAGACCCGCCCTCAGCACTTGTGGAGACTCTGCGCGTCCGAGACTCAGTTTACTCCTGCGTGCCCACGATCACAAGGCACAACTTCTGAGGGTCTCAAGCTGCAAAAACACGAGCACACCGCGTTGCTTGGGACTTCTCCAGAAACTTTTATGTTCCTGTGTTTCCAAACAGGGAGCCAGCTCACCTCGGGCCCTTGGGGTTCAGGACACAGCACAAAGCACAGTCCTAGTCAAGAAGGGGGGGGACACCACCTACTGCAATGTCCCTTCAGTCTCTTCCTTAGTAAAAGCTACAAACTGCAGGCCAGCCCCAGATCACGAAGCAAGGGTCAGTCCTATCCAGCAGTCTCTTCAGCAACTTCTTCCTTGGAAGAGGTTCTTCTTGACCACGAAAGAGGTCAAAGTCTTTGCAGACTCGACCTGTCCATTTCGCCATTCAAAATTACACCAAATTCTAGGGGTTTCAGTTCTCTTAGTTATACCCCTTCATGTCTTTGAAGTTCGTTGTGCTCAGGGGTCCCTGACCCCTGCCTAAATCAGTTCTGGGTGTCTCCATCCCAGTGTCACCTTTCTCCCTTTGATACTGGGGGTCTGAACCCTTAATCAATCAGCAGGAGATGGGTCAATTGTTTTATAGCTGCAACCCAGGCCTCTTCACCTCCCGGGGCCTCTCCTCGCATACTCTCCAGATGCAGGTCAGCCAGGTGCCATCTCACCCCCGCCCATCTCAGATCCAGACAGTCAATCCACATTCAGCAGAGACACACAGAAATGCTTAAAGCACAAAACTCAGCCACTTTCTAAAAGAGGGGTTTCTGAACACACAGTGACAAAACCACTTTCATAGAAAGGTGTGTTATGACACTGTGAGTTCATACATACTAAACTTCACCTCTCCATTATAAACTTATAGGAAACTAGGCTAACAAAACACCATACCCAGCCTCCCCCATTCTGTCCTATGGGCAGAATGACCTTTCATCTGTGAAAACGAAATGGAGTGTTTTTTCCCTGTCAGGACATTGCACACAACTCAGTATATGTCCTGCCTCTTACCCTCAATGCACTCTGCCCAGAGGTTACCCGGGACCTACCACAGGGGTGCCCACAGTGTACGCAAAAGGGAAAGTAAGGCCTGACAAGTGGTTGCACTTGTCAGGACAACATGCCAGCTTAGCAAACTGCGCGCAGGCCCTACACTGAAGGCCTGAGTTCCCTTCTCTGCGCACCTTTGCATGACTAGCCCTTGCACACACAGTGCAATTCACTAGGGACTTTTACTAATAAGGCAAACATACCAATCATGGCCAACCAATTACCATTGTACTTTACATAGGGAACCCTTGTACTTTGACACTGATCAGCAGTGGCAAAGTACCCAAAGCATCTAAAAACAAAGGAGATAGAGGCAAAAAGTCAGGGGTAATCACGCCCAGATATGCCAGGTCTAACAATGACGTAATAAAAGAAGATGTAAAATAGTAAACAGGGCACACAAAGTGAAACAAGTACAGAACAAGCAGAATACAAACTAGGTGCTGAACTAAAATTGAAATTGTGACTAACGGTTGGAACGGCAAAGTAGAGTGAAGTGAAAATAAACTTTGGGGACATAGAAGCAAGCCTCGAGGTAGCCTACAGCGACGAGCTTGTGCTGTCATAAGCATGACTAACTTAATTGCCCCACCAGGAGGTCGCCGCAACATCAGTCGGTGGCAGGGGTCTGGACCTGGAGCTAGAAGCAGCTATTGCCATCAGTCAGAGCTCTCTTTTGACCAGGCTGCTTGTCTCTGCTCCCCTTCTCCTGGAGCAGAGATGCTAAATCCCATTCAATTGTGCTTTAGGTAAGCTTGCTGCAGGACTAAATGTTTCTGTTGAGCTTTTGTACATTGGTCCAGGCCATAAAATTGTGCCTGACTAAACTTAACTTGTGTGGGATTGAATTGTCAGCCACTACAACAAGGCGCTTTTTTTTAAGTTTAAGAAAAGATTTTATTTATAAATAGAAAAGCACAATATATTAAAATACAAGATAAAATCAATTTACACAAATTGTTAAGTCAATAAATAAGCAAGCTAAAAGGAAGAAAGGAGAGAAGGAAAAAATGAGAATCATATATCTCTAGAATAAACAAATAGGCGCTTTTATAAATATTTAATTAGCCCAGTATGCTGTGAGTGTTAGCTTTGTTCAGGTAGGACCAAAAAGAGCCCACTTCCATAACCAGCAGACTGGACTACGGAAACGCCTTCTGTGCCGGGATCAACAAGTCTCTGCTCCGCAAACTCCAGACCATGCAGAACACCGCAGCCAGACTCGTCCTCGAAATCCCTCGACACGAACACATCACCCAGCACCTGCATAACCTCCACTGGCTCCCCGTCGAGAAAAGAGTAACTTTCAAGATACTCACCCACGCCTACAAATGCCTCCCCAACACCGGACCCCAATACCTCAACGACAGAATCTCCTTCCATGTACCCAAGAGGAACCTCTGATCCGCCGACTTCGCCGAACCCCCCGCATCCGGAGAGCAAGAGCGGGTGGAAGAACACTTCTCCTACATCGCGGCCAAGACCTGGAACGAGCTGCCGATTAACATCAGACAAGCCCCCACCCTGCACATTTTCAGGAAGACCCTCAAGACCTGGCTCTTCGACTGACCGGGGCTGCTCCCCCCCCACCCCCAGCGCCTTGAGACCCTCATGGGTGAGTAGCGCGCTTAAAACTTCCCTGATTGATTGACTTCCAACACAGCAAGCCCCGTCTCCTGCAGCACTGCAGCCTGTGAATCACGGCTGAGCAGTGTTCTGATGCCACAGAATGCATGCCAACCTGGTTTGTATTCACTAAAGGCTTTCTGGGAAATGTACTTAGAAAACCTGCAACATTACGCGCCTCATGTTGCTGCCTTGTCATTTTCATATTTAGTGATTTGGTTGCGCTGAAAGGAGCACCGGTAGCAGCATGAACCAGTAATCTGTTTGTAGTAATGCTCACACACAATTTGTATTTTGAAACAAGTGTCTATGAGGCATAGTGATTTTTGTTCTCTATTTAATTGTATTGTTCTTGGAGCATTTTTTTATACTCAGTTGTCTAAATTGCATTTGTTTCTCGGGTTATAGTGCTGAATTTCTTACGAATAGGATTTGGACCTCTACTGTGTTAACAGAATTTCCAATTCTGCAGCCATTACCCGCAGGGATTGGATCAATCGAAGGAGAGAGTTCTTTTTTAGTGCATTGATTTTCATTTACCCAGGCTCATCTGTTTGCCTTCCTGCACTCCCAGATTTATGAGAATTACACTTTTTAGAATGTATCGCTGCAGTCTAATGGGTGTGTTTTTCTCACTCGGCACACTCTGGAGAGGAGATAACCATAATATTATTATTATTAGCAAAAGGAAATTCAGATATGAACTAAAATCACCTTTCTGTTGAGGTGTGTGTTTCACGTTAAACACAACGCAGTAACGTCAATGATGGATGGATAGATTGATGTTTGGATAGATGGATGGATGATTGGATGAATGGATGGATGAATGGATGGATGGATGGATGGATGGATGAATGGATGGATGGATGTTGGGTTGATGGTGAATGGATATATTGAAAATGACTGCAGATATTGCTCATTTTGTGCTTCACCTATAACTAATTTTTCCGCTAATAAAACTGCCCATCTAAGGTCGATCTCGAATGCTATTGGGGGTTGCTGTAGGTGTCTTGGTGAGTGCGACAGTGGTGTTCCCTAAGCTACTTAGTTCACAAGCACGTTTATGCCCAGTGGTTAATTTGTGAAAAAATAAGTGCCGGGCTCTCATCAGTGCTCCTATTAGTGCTGCTACAAGTGGGGGGAGGGTGTGGCATGAGGGTCAGAGCTGCCTACTTTGGTGCTGGGGAACCAGGCTCGAGTGTCGGCGAAGGCTCAACATCCTGTAATTCTGGGCAAATCACTTAATCTCCCTGGGCCTACAAAAAATGAATGTGTCTTTAACTGGTGCTCATGAAAAGCGACCTTTGTGTCAGTTCGAACTATAAGCACGGGTGTTGTGGATTAAGTACGGTGTTGAGCACTGGAAACCACCGGCTCAAACTAAGCACTGTGTATGACTGAAAAATGCAAGGGTAATACTGAAAGGTTCAAGATTATCAGTGACGGCTCCTCCGATAAGGGGGAGGAGCGTCGGCCCACTGTTTTTTTCAGCACTATAAGAAAAAATAAAATGATAACTCGGTTATTATCATTATATTTTTTCCTTTTAGGTGCACAGCAGCTAAGCTTTGTGAGGCGAGGCAGGGCAGGGCTGACAGAGCAGCCAAGGAGTGGTTTGCCCCCACTCCTAGGTGCGCAATGACTGTTTGGCTGGTCCTCTCGGGCCGGCCATAACAGTCAAGCGCACTTTCCCTCTTCTCCATCCAGGCTGCATTACAGCCTGCGTGGAGAACATGCCCTGGATCCCCATTCCCCGTCTGAGCGCCGAGCCACGGCGCCTCAGACCAATCACAACAATTCATTGCAGCGTTTTTATTGGCTATGGGGAGCCTGGGTGCTTCCAGGCTGCTTCCTGTTCCTGCCGGCGGGAGGAGGAGAGACGCAACCAGAAGGAGTGGCAAGGAAGACGCGGAAAGCAGGTAGGTTTAATTTTTTTTTTAATTTAACCTCACCCCTGCCCTAACACATGCCTCCAACCCCTACCCCTCTGCCGCCGCCCTTCCACCCCCGATCGGTGCCTGGCGATGCCAAAGATTATTTATTGACTGTGTTTCAAGAGTTTTCATTACATTGGGCATGGTGATTACCAGACTCAGCATATCTTACCTTCTGGCCAAAACACCTTCCCTGTAGTTTGACAAGAAAACAAGAAAGGCAGTACACTGAAAATGTCCATGATTGGGCACAAAGTTTGAGAATGAGCGGGAACAAAACATTAAAATGCAAATTCAACTTAATGAAAAATATGTTGTGTTAAATTAGGTAAAAAAGAAGAAACAAAATAGCGATCAATGCGTACAAAGTGAAAGCTCGAGTTAGAATCATGCAGATAAAAATAGATTTTAAACTAAAATGAGAGAAAGTGAGAAACAACACAGCAAAGATGGGCGGAAAGAAAGTTGTGCGACATAGAATTTTGCCTCAAGATAGCCCAGAGCTAGGTGCTCTCGCTAATATTAGCATGCTAAACCTCATTACCGTGCCAGAGGTCTCCTGATGATATCCTCGAGGGGCAGGGATTTTCAAACTGACAGCAGGAAACTGCTGGTGCAAGTCACGTGACATTCCTATTGGGCGATAATGATGATTACCTTTGTGTTCCCTTGCCCTGGAGTATAAAAACCTACATTCTACTGAACTGTGCCTCATTGTGTATATATGTGACCAAGACCACGGACGTGGTCGAAACGCGTCGTCCTTGTCTGTCCTAAATAAACTGCCTTGACCGACCGAGTGGGCTTGCCTGGATTCTGTTCATTCTAGATCCTTTCTGTGGATATATATATATATATATTACCTACTGGTGGTCGCCAGTAGGTAGTTAAAGTTAGGACCAAGTTTCCATAGGAAAAGCATTTTCTGATTTGCTTATAACTTTGGCGTTGTTTGACGAATCTTTACGAAATTTTCCCAAAAACTTCTTTTTTCAGATCAGCTCCTATCTTGAAAGTTTGGGGGTGATTCGTCAAGGGGGGGCTGAGAAAAATGGGGGGTCCCAAAACATGTTTTCTCCATGCAATTTCCATAGGAAACCTTAGACAAGGCTACAGGTCAAACTGCTGAACGGAATTACGCCAAATTTGGCAGGGAGAAAGGTCTTGGTCCAGAAAGCACGCTTTTGATTAAATGGTGTAAATCCGTTCAGTAGTTTTTGAGAAATATCAAACTTTATAGATATCGATATTTGAGAATTCTGACATCTGATTGGCTGAGGTGTTACGAGCACGAGCTTGCGGCTCATTGGCTGTGAACGGTTGAAACTAGGAAGTGTTAGCAGCCATTTTGTGACTCAGTTGAAAGGAGTAGGGGAAAAAAAGAGAAAAATTGTATAAGAGGGCATAGTAGGAACACTGTGGACTTAGTTTAAGCAGTCTGTACGGTGCAGAGGCAGGGAGTTTGAATGTTGCGTAGGCCGTGGAAATCACGTCCGCAGAACAACGGTGCACGGTATTGCTGCAAGGTTGCGTTGTCTCTGGAAATCCCATCGGGAAAACAATGCGCCGTATTGCGGCAAGCAGTGTGTAGGGTGCACACACAGGTAGTGTGAATGTTGCGTAGGCCGTGGAAATCACGTCCGCAAAACAACGATGCACGGTATTGCGGCAATGTCCAGTAGGCTTGTGGAAATCATATCGGGAAAACAACAATGCGCCGTATTGCGGCCTTCCTTTAATATAATGTGCAGTAATGTTTACTTATAATGCGGTGTTCACTTTTATCACGGATAGTGACACTTTGTTAGAGGAAATTTAATATTATGTGGGAGAGCGTGTTCTGTCCCTGTGCGCGGAACAAAATTAATGCTTAATTGGCTGAGGTGTTCCAACAACGAGCTTAATGTTCATTGGCTGCGAACCATTGAAAGTAGAAATGTTGCTAGCCATTCCCTCCCCGGAGTAGCAAGGACATCTGATTGGCTCACATGTTCCAAGCAGGACCTTCCAGAGCTTAATGTTCATTGGCTGCGAACCATTGAAAGTAGAAGTGTTGCCAGCCATTCCCTTCCCCTCCGCGGAGTAGCAGGGACATCTGATTGGCTGACGTGCTCCAAGCAGGACCTTCCCAAGCTTAATGTTCATTGGCTGTAAACCATTGCAAGTAGAAGTGTTGTCAGCGATTCCCTCCCCCTCCGCGGAGTATCAGGGACATCTGATTGGCTAAAGGGTTCCGAGTTCAAGTTTGCTCCTTATTGGCTGGGAACGGTTCACTGTTGTCAGCCATTTTGTGACGCACTTCAAATGAGTACGGGAAAAAAAAGTAGTAGAGGGGAGGGTAGGAACACTATTAACTCTGTACAGTGGTCACAAGGTGGTGGACAGGGATTGTGAAGGTATAAATTGTTTTTTATATATTTTAAGGGCCATTTATATAATTTGCGTGGGGCCTACAAATCACGGCGGGAAAATAACAGAGTGTGTTGCGGTCTTCTTTTTATTAAGTCCTTGGGTGGGATACTTCCCAGGAGCACTATTTACTTAGAATGTGGTGTTTACTTTTCTGACGGGGAGGTGTGGTTGCGCTGCAAAAATTTCAGTCTAGGTTTGAAACAGTTTTTATTAAGCAATCACAAATATACTTTCTTAGGAAAGTGAAGCTGTATATATGAGAGGGGTGACAAATAAAAACGCAATTCATAAAATATCCCTTAAGCGTGGCCACACCCTCCCTTTTTTTGTCGCCTATAGTTTGTAAAAGTGTTGCCCCATATTCTTGTTAATATAAAAGGGCATCAGTTACTTTTAGATAAAGTAGAAAAGAAGTGCTACAAGAAACACTCCCGTACTACATCATCTCAGGTCACAACAACAATAACAAGTAAAAAACAGTTAAACACAAATGACGTCATATTACATAGAAATGTACGCTTTATCAAAATATTAAATGAAGCACAATGTATACAATTTTTTTTTTAACAACTACTACTTTACAAAACATTAGCAGTGTTACAAACTGTGAGGTAGTAAGTTATCAACGGAAATAACTGTAGTATATGTTGTTAATTTCTCGCACAGATAGATCTCCAACCCCTTTGAACTACTATAAAGTCACAGTATTAAAATATACAGGGTGACTTTATAGTATATCACAGGAGAACAAGAATAACGACCACAACAAAAAAATCTAAATTTTTACAATTTCTATTCTGTAGAACTCGGGAAAGTTCTGTTGTAGTGCTTAGAGGTCGCTCACTGCTCCGCTAAGAGATCACGTACTTCTTTAAGAACATATAGGATAGTAGTATAATATACACTACTATTTCTATATATTCTATAGGGAGAAGGAGAATAGGAACCACAACAGAGAAAAAGAGAAATACCAAAATATCATTCAGAAATGTAGGGTTTATCAAAGGCATTCAGTAAGAAAGTATCTATGCAAACAATCTTTTTTTAAAGTGCAATTCCGAAAAATATTCTCACTGAAAAAATATCTGATCAAGTAAGTTATAAAGGTCAGTAAGCTGTATTTCAGATGGTTTACTCCTGGTGCCAACAAATCTCCAACTCTTGTTGTCTGAAAAAATGACACTGTACTACAATATACAGAGTGTCACTGATGCCAGACAATAGGAAAAGGAAAATAAAGTCATGAACACAAAACAAGATGAATAACGAAATATTTTCCAGCGGTGAATATGTTCAAAGCTTCTTTTCTCCGGGACTTCGAAATCTTTCGTCTTCGCGTCGACTGGTCATAAACTCCACTGAGGTCAGTATGAATGTGAATATTACAATATACATACTCACACTATATGATCCCAGGGGGGAAACAGAGTAAGAACCAGAAGCTGCTGACGTTACATATAAATCTTTAGTCTTCGCGCCCACGGGTCACCAACACCTCTGAGGTCAAGTATAGTGTCAATATTATAATATACAAAGTCACACTATATGAGCTCAAAGGAGCCAGAAAAGGAACAGTGTTTTCTCTATTCTGTCTGTTTCTGAATACAAGCTGCTGACGTTACATATAAATGGCAAAAACAATCAATAACACTTTTTTCTAAATACGAATCTTTAAATAATCACAAATAGCTACGTATTATAAATATCTGCTATGCCATAATCAAACAACTTACAACTCCGTAATATGTTTTGTTGTCGCAAAAGAAGAATCCGACCCTAGAAATCGGAACCTGCATCGCAGAATGGACATGCGTAAATAACGCGCAAAAACAAAACTAATCGATCAACGGGTGTGGTTTATATACTTTTTGGTTATTGAGTAGTCTAATTTAGATGTCACGTTTTACAGTTGACACGTGCTCACATTTTCACTGTTTAACTTGTGCACGTGTTGGGAAAAGTTACAAAATGTGAAGCGGTAAAGGTTTCGATTTCGATCCTCACACGTATAAGCTCCTTAATAGGTACATACGTTGGAGAGCTTAAAAACTGTTACCCGGCAAACCGTGTCATTTCCTTTCTCGTGACTAAAAACATCTATTAATTGCCGTAATTCTAAATGGAAGATATAAAAAAAATATCATTCAGAATAGAAGGGAAAAAAAAGACGTGCTAATATTTCTCATCACTATGGTTTGTAAATTAAAAAAATGCCAGTATTTGTAAAGCGTACAGCTACCTCCAGAGAAGTGTCCCGGCGCTCGGGGGCGTTGGGAAGATTAAGCAAGGTATTGCCCACAGTGACATAGTGGTGGGCTAACGTGCCGCCGGAGCCGGGAATCGAACTGTGAACGCTGTTGTTCGAAGTCAGGTATCATAGCTGCTGCGTCACACTTTTTCTACACTTCGATGTTAATTAGTGCTAATTAAGTTTTAAACATTGTTAAATTATAACTTATAACAGACTACTGTTACAGTTAGTTTTTCACTACAAAAAGTATGAACGTTTTATTTTTAAAATTTACTTAAAAACAATATAGGTTTCAGGGACATTGTAGTTAGAAATTAGCTTTTATAAAACCTTCGAAATTCACTGAAAAAACCATAGGTTTTAAAAACGTTATAGTTAGAAATTAGCATTTAAAAAAACCTTAGAAATTCACTGAAAAAACCATAGGTTTTAAAAACGTTATAGTTAGAAATTAGCATTTAAAAAACCTTAGAAATTCACTGATAAAACCACAGGTTTCAGGGACGTTATAGTTAGTTGGACATTTTACTCGTACAAAACCAGAGAAATTCCGCTGTTATAGTTAGTTCAGCTAACTATATCTTGCGCCCCCGCAATGCACTGCTGATGACGTCACATATTACATCATTCATGACATGGTCAGTGACATCACTGATGACATCTCAAATGACATCACTGATGACATCACTGATGACATCATCCAGTGACTGTGTGTTTCTATAAAGTTTAAATATGTTTTAAAAATATATGCCAAGGTGTATTGAAGAATGAGTGGGTGTATAAGTGTCTGGATGGAGGATTTAGTAGGTGCGTGACTGACTGTACAAGTGAGTGATTAAATGTGTCTTACTGAATGCATGGGTTAGTGACTGATACAGACATTCACACAGTTTAGTTTGTCAGTTGGTGTGTAAGCGGTTGCATGGGTTGGTGAGTAGCTAAAGGAGGATCTATATGGGTTATTGATTGGCTGTCTGAGTATTTGTATGGGTGCCTCAGTGACTGTGTGGGCGGGTGGGGGAGGGTGTGACTCTGTGCATAGATGTGTGAGTGGGTGATTCAGTGGGTGTATGAGTTCAAGAGTGCATCTGTGAAGGGATGTATGGGTGGGTGAGTGTGTGTTTGGGTGTGTTGGTGAGTGAATGGATGCTTCAGTGGTACATGTGTGAGTAACTGCATATGTGAAAGGCAGTATATGTGAGTATTGGAGTGTATTAATGACTATATGTGAGAGTGAGTGTTTGTGAGAGTGGGTGTATGGATGAGTGTGTGCTTGAATTAGTTATTGTATAAGAGTGTAAGTAGGTGTTAGTATATGTTTGAATAAGTGAGGTGGTGTGTGTATAACTGTATAGGTGAGTAAATGGGTGTGATTGATTCTTTGCATGACTGACTAGGTGTGTGAGTAACTCTATGGATGAGTGGCAGTGTGTGAGTGTCTGTATAGATATATGAGTGCATATGATAATGCCATATTGATGGTTGTGTGCATGTATGAGTGACTGTATGGGTGAATGAGTGGATGTGTGTGTAGACCTAGCAATTAGTGAGTGGGTATGTACTGACTGGTATTGGTGTGTCTATGGTTTCAAAAATGGTAGTCTGTATTTTAGAGTGGGTGTATCAAAGGTTATATTAGGGTATGAGGAGGTGCATCAGATTATCACATGCATGATGTCATCAGTGATGTCATCAGTGATGTCATTTGAGATGTCATCAGTGATGTCATCAGTGATGTCACAGACCATGTCATGAATGATGTAATATGTGACGTCATCAGCAGTGCATTGCGGGGGCGCGAGTTATAGTTAGCTGAACTAACTATAACGGCGGAATTTCTCAGGCTTTGTATGAGTAAAATGTCCAACTAACTATAACGTCCCTGAAACCTGTGGTTTTTTCAGTGAATTTCTAAGGTTTTTTAAATGCTAATTTCTAACTATAACGTTTTTAAAACCTATGGTTTTTTCAGTGAATATATATATATATATATATTATCTACTGGCGGTCGCCAGTAGATAGTTATAGTTAGGACCTATTATCCATAGGAAATCCGCGACATTCTATTTGCAATAACGTTGGCGCCGGTTGACGAATCTTCGCGAAAGCTTCCAACTTGTTGGGGCGCTCCGGTCCGCTCCTACCCTGAAAGTCTCGGGGTGATACGTCAAGCGGGGGCCGAGAAAAAGGGGGTCCCAAAACACGTTTTCCCCATTCATTTTTCCATAGGAACCTTTAGTCGCAGCTACAGCCCGAACTGCTGAACGGAATTACCCCAAATTTGGCAAAGAGGTAGCCCTTGGTTCAGACTGGTGCCTTTTGCTAAAATGGTGTAAATCCGTTCAGTAGTTCCTGAGAAATTCACAATTAAAATCACATATATATCTATGGGCGCGTCGGATCCGCGTACCCTCCCGATCACGAGCTGCATGCTAATTTGCTGTCAACACTCCAAATCTAGAAGTGTTGGCAGCCATTTTGTCCCTCGGTAGAACCGAGGGACAGAAACAAGTGCGCAAAGCGCAAAAAGGGGGCAGGGTAGAAACACCCTGACCCCCTAGGTCTGCTCAGGGGGTCCCACAAGGATCCCCTGGGCAGAAAAAGATTTTTTTTTTTTAAATCGGCGGGATGCGCTTAGGGTGCGCGGATCCCGCCGAGAAAAAAAAGAAACAAGTGCGCAAAACGCACAAAGGGGGCAGGGTAGAAACACCCTAACCCCTAGGCCTGCTCAGGGGGTCCCACAAGGACCCCCTGGGCAAAAAGCATTTTTTTTTTTTTTAAATCGGCAGGATGCGCTCAGGGTGCGCGAATCCTGCCGAAAAAAACGAAGCGCGGTCTCCGCGCTTCGATGTTAATTGGCCCCCGGGTGGCCCAAGTCCCGGGGGCATGGTGGGGGGATAATTTAATGTGTGGGGGCCTCAAAGGGCCCCCAAGCCCGGGGACCGCCACCCCCGGGGCTTTTTAAAAAATGGTGCTGGAGGGCTCTGAGCCCTTCCGCAGCCCCGGGGACCACCACCTCCCCGGGGCTTTTTTAAATTAATTTAACAACCTGTGTGGGGGCTCCAGCCCCCACACGCCCCGGGACCGCCACCTCCCGGGGCACTAACAAATTAAAATGGGGGTCCGTTTTGGACCCCCGAAGCCCCGGGGACCACCACCTCCCCGGGGCTGTGCTGATGTAGGGAGGGGGCCGCGCGGCCCCCTCCTGGAGCCCTTGATGGCCCTGGGGACCGCCACCCCCAGGGCCGGCTCCTGCAGTGTCCCGGGTGCCTACCCCCGGGACACTGTAGTTTGCTATGGCAGGGACGGGAGCCTCGCGGCTCCCGTCCTGCCATAGCAAACTGCTTTGGATATTGGAAGAGAGAGCAGGAAACCTGCTCTCTCTTCCAATATCCAAGCACATTGCTTTCCACATGGGGAGCAGCATGTCAGCTGCTCCCCATGTGGAAAGCAATGCCGGCTCCCAAGGGACGTGGGGAGCCGGCGGGACTGTGGGGGGATTGGGGACCCCCCCACAGTCCCCAACGGAGAGGGCCAGCCCCGGAGGATGGGGTCCCCGGGGCAAGTAGTGGCCCAGGAGGGGGGCCACGCGGCCCCCCTCCCCAAAAAATAAAAATTAAAAATGTTTTAAAAAATGGAAAGGCCGGCCCCGGGGGATGGGGTCCCCGGGGCCTTAAATGGCCAGAGGAGGGGGGCCACGCAGCCCCCCTCCAAAGAATAAAAATAAAAAGGCCATGCCCCGGGGGATGGGGTCCCCGGGGCCAATACAGGCCCAGGGAAGGGGGCCACGCGGCCCCCTTTCCGTTTTTTTTTAATTAAAAATTTAAAAAAGGGGTAAGGCCCTGGGGGATGGGGTCCCCAGGGCATAAAAACAGGAAAAAGGAAGGGGGCCACACAGCCCCCCTTCAGGGACAAAAAAAAAAAAAAAAAACGATCGGGCCCACAGGCCCCGCCCCTTCCTTCACCACTCTGCAAACGCGCCCCTGGCGCGTTTGCAGAGAGGGAACGAATTCCCCTTGAATACTGGGGGTCCCTGAGGGCCAACTAGCCCACCAGGAACCTCCAATATGCGCCAGGGGGCTGCGTTGCAGAGACGTGTAGAGAGGCTACACCCCTTTTACACCTCTCTGCAACGCAGCTCTGTGGCGCTTTTTGGAGGTATATGGTGGGCTAGTTGGACTCCGGGGACCCTCAGGATTCAAGGGGACTTAATCCCCAACTTAAAACGCGCCACGGGGCGCGTTTGCACAGTGGTGAAGGGAGGGGGCGGGGCTTCAGGTGACATGTGTGCAAACAGGCCCCGTGGCGCGTTTTAAGATGGGGAATTAAATCCCCTTCAATCCTGAGGGTCCCTGGGGGCCAACTAGCCCAACAGGTACATCCAGAAAGCACCACAGAGCTGCGTTGCAGAGAGGTGTAAAAAGGGGTGTGGCCTCTCTACACGTCTCTGCAACGCAGCCCCCTGGCGCATATTGGAGGTTCCTGGTGGGCTAGTTGGCCCCTAGGGACCCTCAGGATTCAAGGGGACTTAATCCCCAACTTAAAACGCGCCACGGGCGCGTTTGCACAGATGTCACCTCAGGCCCCGCCCCTCCCTTCACCATTGTGCAAATATTCCTCTAAAATCAGCCGAAATACGAATTCCGATTTACTCACCTGTTATCAGGAGAGACCTCAGTGCTGTATCTTTCAGCCCAGTACTGGTCCTGAAAAGTAATTCTAACCATACTTACCAGTAACTTGAATTTCCTTCCATAGGCTAACATTGACTGGTTTCACTTGGAAATTCTTCTAAGTGTGGAGTTTTGGAACTTTAAAATATTCCTCTAAAATCAGCCGAAATACGAATTCCGATTTACTCAGCTGTTATCAGGAGAGACCTCAGTGCTGCATCTTTCAGCCCAGTACTGATCCTCAAAAGTAATTTTAACCGTACTTACCAGTAACTTGAATTTCCTTCCATAGGATATCATTGCCTGCTTTTTGCTGAAAAAGTTTCTAAGTGTTGATTTTTGAAACATACAAATATTCCTGTAAAATCAGCCGAAATACGAATTCCGATTTACTCACCTGTTATAAGGAGAGACCTCAGTGCTGTATCTTTCAGCCCAGTACTGGTCCTGAAAAGTAATTTTAACCGTACTTACCAGTAACTTGAATTTCCTTCCATAGGCTAACATTGACTGGTTTCACTTGGAAATTCTTCTAAGTGTGGAGTTTTGGAACTTTAAAATATTCCTCTAAAATCAGCCGAAATACGAATTCCGATTTACTCACCTGTTATCAGGAGAGACCTCAGTGCTGCATCTTTCAGCCCAGTACTGGTCCTGAAAAGTAATTTTAACCGTACTTACCGGTAACTTGAATTTCCTTCATAGGCTAAGATTGACTGGTTTTCAGCAAAAAGTTTCAAAGTGTTGATTTTCACAAACTACAAATATTCCTTAAAAATCGCCTGTATGACTTAAACGCATTCTTTCAACTGTTTACAGGAGATGCACCAGTGCTGGATCCAGGATCCAACACTGAGTAAGAAAAAGTAACGATAACAGTTTTTACCTGCTAAGTGAATTTCCTTCCATAGGATAACATTGGTGATTCTATGAGAAAAAGTTTCTAAGTGTCAACTTTTAAAATACAATAATATTCCTTAAAAATCACGACTGTAACCAAAACGCTTTTACTCAACTGTTTACAGGAGATGTACCAGGACTGAATCTAGGATCCAGTCCTGTGGTTACAAAAGTAATCCATAAAGTAACTAATTGCATTTAACTAGAAATTCACATTGAGCTGAATGTTGCATTGTGTTTGAAAATGTGTTGCCCATTGCAACAACTGTAACTACTGTACTTAAAAGTCTATTGCCTATCTGCAAAGTATTTAAACTAAAGTAATTCATTCTGAGAAAGTATTTTTTGTAATGTAATGTATAATGTAATTACAATGTAATTTAAAAAATAAAATATGTAAAAAAAAATTGTTTCTAAAAATGTAGTAAATCAGTATGAAAAAAATTAATATAACAATTAATACATTTAAAAATTGTCATTTACAAAACCTTTGAAATTCACTGAAAAAACCGTAGGTTTCAGGCACGTTATAGTTAGAAATTAGCATTTAAAAAACCTTTGAAATTCACTGAAAAAACCATAGGTTTCAGACACGTTATAGTTACAAATTAGCATTTAAAAAACCTTTGAAATTCACTGAAAAAACCATAGGTTTCAGACACGTTATAGTTACAAATTAGCATTTAAAAAACCTTTGAAATTCACTGAAAAAACCATAGGTTTTAGGGACAGTTATAGTTACTTGGACATTGCACTCGTACAAAACCCGTGAAATTCCCCCGTTATAGTTAGTTCAGCTAACTATAACTCGCGCCCCGCAATGCACTGCTGATGACGTCACATATTACATCACTCATGACATGGTCAGTGACATCACTGATGACATCACTGATGACATCTCAAATGACATCACTGATGACATCATCCACGTGATAATCTGATGCACCTCCTCACACCCTAATATAACCTTTGATTCACCCACTCTAAATTACAGACTGCCATTCGCAAAACCATAGACACTCCAACACCAATAACTACATACCCACTCACTGATTCTTAGGTCTACACACACACATCCACTCACTCACCCGTACAGTCACTCATACTTACGGTCACTCAGTACAGGACTATCATATGCACTCTTACTCCTATATAGACACTCAAACAACGCCACTCATCCATAGAGATACTCACACACCTAGTCAGTCATGCAAATAATTAAACACACTGCCATTTACTCACCTATACAGTTATACACACACCAGCTCACTTACTCATACAAATAGTAGCACATTGTTACGCTCTTATACAATCACTGATACAAGCACACACTCATCCATACAGCCACTATCACAATCACTCACTCTTGCTTATAGCTATTTATATACTCCAACACACATATATACTGCCTTTCACATATGTAGTTACTCACACATGTACCACTGGGACATACATTCACTCACTAACACACTCTTACACACACTTACCCACCCATACAGTCTATCACAGATGCACTCTTGAAACCATCTACCCAGTGAATCACCCACTCACACATCTATGCACAGAGTTGCACACACCCCTCCCACACAAACACTCAGGCACCCATACAGATACTCAGACAAGCATTCAATAACTCATATAGACACTCATGTAGCTATTCACAAACACATGCAGCCACTTACACAGCAACAGACAGACGGATACAGACATTCATCCAGTTTAGTCACTAACCCATGCATTCAGTAAGATACGTTAAATCACTCACTTATAGAGTCAGTCACGCACCTACTAAATCATCCATACAGACACTTACACACCCACTCATTCTTCAATACGTATTTTCCTATATATATTAAAAATATTTAAACTTTACAGAAACACACAGTCACTGGATGATGTCATCAGTGATGTCATCAGTGATGTCATTTGAGATGTCATCAGTGATGTCATCAGTGATGTCACTGACCATGTCATGAGTGATGTAATATGTGACGTCATCAGCAGTGCATTGCGGGGGCGCGAGTTATAGTTAGCTGAACTAACTATAACGGGGGAATTTCACGGGTTTTGTACGAGTGCAATGTCCAAGTAACTATAACTGTCCCTAAAACCTATGGTTTTTTCAGTGAATTGCAAAGGTTTTTTAAATGCTAATTTGTAACTATAACGTGTCTGAAACCTATGGTTTTTTCAGTGAATATATATATATATGTATATATATATATGCTGCTTATTAAAATGAATCTGTAGTTTTTATTTTGGTTCTGCCCATCTTACATGTAGAGGTCATAGCAGCTCAAGGATTTGTGGCCAGGTAAATTTAATTTTCCAATGTGCTGTTTGTCAGCAACTGCCACTATGGGATTTAAAATTACTTAACTACAACCGTTTACTGACTGTTTCAGCTTTCTTGATCTACATCCAGAGAACATTTATTTGCCAAAACAAAAAGCTCTTGTGTGCTGAAAAAAATGCTTGATGAAATGACACTACATTTGGCATGAGGTTGCATTTAATCCTCGGGGTGTCCCCTTGATTGGCTTCGAGTAAACCTGTCCAACAGCCATGAAAAATGTTATAATAACTTGTCAGCTGGGTTCACAAACTGACTTATTGATCAGTTGCCAAATTTGAGATCAGAATGTTTTGGCTGTCGGTAGCCAGGAGTCAGACTCAAACAGAGATTCAAGCAGCCGGTTCAAAACCAACACTTTATTGGATCATGTGATAACCCAGTGGCATAGCAGGGGGGGGGCAGACCGCCCCAGGCGACACGGGTTTCGGGGACGGCAATCTCCCTACACCCCCTCGCTCATACCAGCGGCCGTTGCAGGGCATCTGGCGTGCAAGAATCTCGCCACCCCCCCACGGCCTTCATGAGAATCTGTCAGCACACCACGGTCTTACATGAAGCCACGGTGGCAAATGCCGGGGCTGCACCGTGCGGCCCATGGTCTAGCTACATCACTGTGATAAACTATGATCTGAGTAACCCCAGAGAATAAAAATTGGGGGGTTTTATAAAAAAATAAAAAATAAAGTCTCATTTTCTTTGTGGACGCCCGTTTTTGAGGCTGGGATATGAAAATTAAAGGCCTGGTTATTGGACCTAGAGTAGCTGAAAATGCTTCTGAAGATATGTGGAACTCATGTAGGCTCATACACAGCTAAAAAACAATATATATATACATAATAGAAGGTGGGGGTCCTGTGAATAGCCGTGCCCCTGTTTTGGATACTTGAAGGGCATGGCCTCAGTCGATGCCATTTGCCTACTAGGTCTTATGGAAGATAAACTGTGGTTCTCTATGGAGGAGCGGGGTTGTCTATGGTGAAAACATATTAAGCATGCAGAGATGTAGGCTTCCTACATTGGCGTACACGGAGGAGTTTACTTATGTTAAAACCCCAATGAAGCTTAAAAAGGGCTCTGATTCCCGTGACATCACCTCATATTCTTTGTGCATTCTAATATACATCAAAATTTGCTTCAAAAGTGGAAGTAGCCCTAAGGAAAATCAAGAGGCAATCAAAACAGGATATATGCGTTTTTTAAAGATCAATTTTCTGGTATATGTACTGAAGCATCTAAACTGAACAAAAAAGGTAATTTGAGACACACCCTTGGATTCGATCATTGGGACTTGATAGTTATCTCCAAGGTGGGAGACCAATGGAAAGGCGGTGGAGTAATTCCCTTCACCCAATTAGAACTAGAGTATGACTTGGCTAATACAGAATATTACAGGTATCTGCAGATCCGCCACGCTCTACTTGCGGTGATACGAAAGGGAGAGACACCACCAGAATCCTCCCCGCTGGAAGATAGGGTCTTAGATGGGAGTCTCCCAGAAAAAACTATATCACTAATATATAAAAAATTAATTAATAATATGGCTGACCCACTGCTTCGGCCTCGAACAAAATGGGAATACGGCGTCGCCAGGCTGGACGATGAGGAGTGGCTCAAGGCTCTAGCCTCTCCTAGAGAGACTGCAATCTCCGCTAGGCTCAGACTTGTGCAGTTAAAGATACTCCACAGAATATACCTAGTGGTAAGGATGGGGTTCAGTAATGAAACGACTGCCTTAGGAGGTGTGGGCAAGAGGGCACTTTTATACATACACTCTGGGAATGCACGGTTATCCAGAGATATTGGTCCGCGGTAACGCAACGTATGGAACGAGTAATGGGTTATAAAATTGACTGCAACATCAAATTAAGTCTCCTGAATATCTGGGGCCCGACCGATCTGAGTACTAAAGAGAGAATATGGATGACACTCGGAATGATGATAGCTAAAAGGAACATTGCAAGAAAATGGAGGGCGCAGGAGCCACCGACGTTGAATGAGTGGGTTAAAGACATGGGTTGGTGAATGGTGTCAGAAAGAACGGTATTTGAATCCAGGGGGTGTCCCACTAAATGGACGTATATCTGGGGGAAATGGAACGACTATAGGGGAGGACTCTGTGATTCCCCGCAGCCCAGATGAGACACTGAGTCAGATAACCTGCCATAAGAAAGTTTAATGCTAATGTGTATGAAAATATATGTGACCTTGGAATTGTCGCTCGCTTTTTGCCAAGTGTGTAACTCCACATGTACCTGATTGTATGATGTCTATCATGTCTAATTTTGTCCTCAATAAAAAGTTATGTTAAAATAAAAAAAATAAACTGAACAAAAAAGAAGTAGTTATGAATATTTTGTCACAAATTAAATATCTTGAGTAGAATATGTAGCTCACATATTGCTGTGTTCCCCAATTGATAACAGAAAAGCACTTGAGGCTATCTCGCCATCACCAAATAACTTCCATACTCCGTAATTTGGTTGTTTGAAAAGCTGTATTTCGATCTCCAGGATCATAAAAGCAGCGTACGATATAAAAACAGAATTAAATGCATTCCCTTATAATATAAATAGAAGCGCAATTAATTACTTTCCTGTTGCTGCCCCATACAGGGACCAAACGTGCCTACTAACTTACATACATTTAAAAAATGGTTAATATAAAGTCCAAATGCAAACATGGGCAGTGGCATATTACCATCAGGTACAGACAAGTTCATTAAAATGCATCTATAAAAAACATTACTATATAGAATAAATGAAGATTATAACAGGCCACTTTTATAAAGTGCAGCGTGCTAACCCTGACTATTCCAGTTAGTCCTTGCAAGCAAACACTCTCTTCCGAAATGGATAAGACAGGGAGTCTGTAAAATATACCAATTAAAAATGTAAAAAAAATTAAAAATGCCAATAAAACAGCAAAGTGGGAAAATGGAATGCAAATGTTCTAAATACAATACATGCGTCCCTAACCAGCTAGAAGTTTCATAAGGTTGGACCAGAAGGGAGGTGAATATAGCACACCTCTTACATATAAAAAGATTGCTTAGTCAGTAGCTTCTTGGCACTTAATGCTCCAAATCCACATAGACATTAAGAATTTGGCAATAGAAAACACTATAGCTTGTTTAGTGTCTGTGCTAAGTATTCTAAAGGCCTCCAGGTGCTTTTTTGTTCCCAGGGACCTACAAATTGGTAATATCCATTTATTTCTTTGAGTGACATATGCCTGGCAAAAGAATAGTATGTGAGTTAGTGCTTCCGGGGTTCCCGTACATGCTGGGCATAAATCATCTTTTGCAACCGATTCCGACCACTTGCTATAAAACACCTATGTTGGTAACGACCTATATCTAAACTGTATATACAGTTTACGTGCCACTGTTGGTATTATTATATGTATTGTAGCTTGTAGCATGGGAGAGGTTTGTAATCCAAACATTCCCCGATTAAGCTGTCTGTGTTGCTAATACCCCTTTGTACTGCCACAAATTCCCATTAAATGCTTTATATACTGGCTTTGGAAACTGAGGTAAAATCATCAGGGTTTAGCCAAAAACTCATCATGGCCAGTCTACCCAAAAGGTTTTTCATGAATTTCAGCCGTGGGATTACAATAGCCTTCCCTGGCACCAGTACCTCTCTAAGGCTCTCCCTGTAGGGAGCGAGAGCTGGGGAGGTCCACAGCCTATGCCAGTACATCAAAATTCTACACCCAACCTTTTCCCTTCATTTTTTTGTGCCAGGTCGAGATAAACTGGGACCAATGGGGTACTCATGGGGAGGCCCAATAAAGATCTTAAGAGCTTGTGCTCAGCTATTCCCAATAGTTTGGTATTGGCTACCCCCCAAATTTCCAAGCCATAAATGACTGCTCCTGGTACCTTCACATTATATATCTCTAGGGCTAGGGCTACCCTCTTCGAGAAGGGCTTTTTTCTAATTTTGAGGATGTTAGCAGCTTGGTATGATAGTAATTTATGTTTTTTGGCGCTCTAGAATGCAACTGAGATTGGGCGATATTCGTATACCCAAGTAATAGAAACTGGACACTTGATTTGATGGGCTAAAAACCATAAATTTCGTTCTTGAGCTATTAAGTTAAAGCCCCCGCTCCCCAGAAAAAGCAATAAAATTGTTTAGCAACTGCTGCAGCCCCTGGGGGGATTTCGATATCAGCAGCGTATTGGCCGCAAATAGTAAGGCGGGCAGCCAGCTTCCACCCACTTATAGCAAATCACATCTATTCCTGCCCAGATGGTCAACTACCCCGTTAATGAAAAGGGAAAACAGGGTTGGTTCAAGGATGCAGCCTTGTCTGGCACCACGATCTATCTTAAAAGGATTAGTCAACTGACTCTGGTCCTCCCATCTTACTCTGAGAGTGCAGCCAAATTAAAATATCCAAGAGGCTCTCTGGTAATCCCATGTTTTGGAGCTCCCTCCATTACATGCTTCTGGGGACTAAATCAAAAGCAGCACACAGGTCGACAAAGGCAACGTATACCTTGCCTTTACCGATTACTGCAACTGAAATGAACCACCTGGTCTATTGTAGAGATATTACTGCGAAAACCAGCCTGGAGGTCTGATAATATATTTTTATTTTGTATCAACGCTTGCAGATGGGCCAGTACCTGTTTACAAAAGATTTTTTGTAATGCGTCAATCAGACTAATGGGTCTGTAGTTCGCTGGTTCATTATGTGACCCCTTCTTCAGTATTGGGATGATCTCTGTAGACTTCCAGGATGGTGGTACATCTGTTCCCTGCAAAATAGTGATGGATAGTAAATTTATATAGGGGCCCCATTTTTCCGGGTCAACCAGCTAGAGATCATTTAGTAACATATCTGGACCGGGGGCCCAATAATATAAGACTTTATTATCATTATTAATTGCAATGCTATATTTATTATTATTCATCATCTTAAACTGCGAAATTGTTCTGCATTCCTTTAAAACTGGGCTTCACCTTAGTTTTTAAAAAATCAGGTAAATCCACTTTAGATCCAGGATCATATTACCCTATCAGGTTATTAAATATAATTTATATGGTTTTAGCAAAAATCATAGATAAACTGATTATGTGCTACTGTTCCATTCTCATACATAGAGATCACATTGGGTTTATACTTCGGTGTCACTTATCTTCCAATAAGACCTACAAGGCAGAGGTTATCAATCTATTTACAACTTTAATGAAACTTGTGGTGTTTCTTCTTATTGATGCTGAAAAGGCGGTGGACTTAATGCACTGGAGAATTTTATTATCCATGCTCTCAGTTTTTAGGTTTCCTCTCCAGCTTACAAGGTTGATCACCTCTTTACATCTTGACTTTAAGTCTAGCATTATAATAAATAAAATTGAAGTTGGCAAAATATTGGTGTCTAAGGGATTTCGACAAGGCCACCCAGTTTCACAAATATAATTTGCACTATTTATTGACCTTCTTGTGTGTTGAATCACAATGGGGAACATTTTTTACATCCAATAATCAAAATCACCCTAATCAAAAGGTATACAGATGGCATAGCACTTTGTTTGAAGACCGAACCTCAAATTAAGTGTCCTTTTACCAACTATAGAGGGTATAAGCTTAATTGTAAGAATAAAATGGAAATTATACTGTTCAATAACACAACTTTATCCATCCCTCCACCATTGAAATTAAAGTATCATTCACTCCCTAAAAGATACTTTGGATTAAACTTACTGAAAAGCCAAATGCACTATATGCTATGAACTATATCGACTTGTTGCATAAAATAAATATTATGTAGTCGTTAATTTTATATGTCTCTCTCTTTTATAGCCCAAAGAGTCCAGTGAAAAAGTCTGTGAAATTAATAGGGAAAGGGTACCATTCAGTGTAATAAACAACAGCAACTTACGAAAATAATCTGCACATTACCATTTAAAAAACAAAATATAACTAATTTTCAATATTTTACACATAGTAAAGCTTATTTTACAGAAACATTTATAAACAACATAAACTAACTCAACATAACCATTTACAGGTGCAACAAAAAAATGAAAGGAATGAATACATTTATTTTTTATTTCATAAAACATATTTTACAAGTTATTTTGTATACCGTCAAAGATTTCAAAAGAAATCCAGAAAAACAAGTTCACAAAAAAAAAAAGTTGAATTCATGAAATAGCAAAAATATAGCTGTTAAAAAACAATAACAAGGTAAGAAAAAATAGTGTGCAATCAAGACATATATGTTCCAAAAATTAAAATAATAACTGAGAATGTAACGTAAAACTGACTTCATACATAACTATTTTTCATTGTTTCTCGTGCCTTTATTACCTTTTTTATTTTACAAGAGAAAGGAAAAAGAATATAAATATTTTAGCTTAAAAACAGATTTTACAACTCTTTTTTCTAACAGATTATGTAAAAAAGTCACCAAAACCAGTGATGAATATATTAGAGGCCTCTGTTCTTCTCCGGTTGTATATGTTTGTCAGTGATTTCCATGTCAGTGTATGTCTGACTGCAGACAAAAAGCTGTTCACTCTTCCTTGGGAAATAGACATCTTGTGCAGCATTTTTCTTTAGATCTGTATTTTTGAAGGCCGTACTTCCCACATCTATGTGCTTTAAAGCGCAGAATTTATTGTCTCAGGCCTTTTTCACTACTGTCTTTCGGGATGGCGCATGTCACCTACTGTTCAATGAAAGACAATACAGACTCATCACTGTCTGCTCCAAATTCCGGTGCATCTTTTATCCATAACAGCATGTGAATATGAGGAGCACCTCTTGCTTGGTACTCTTTAAGTCAATTCAATTCAATAATCTTTATTCGGTTTAAAGAAAAAAAAACATTAAAGACACAAGATAAAAACAATTTATACACACTAGGAAAACACACTTTAAAACGTAGTCTAAGTAGGTGCCAATATCTAATTACATCTTTAAGCATTTTGCAGAAATCTTCAGTTTTTACATTTGTATTAAAAATAGCAAAAATACCAGCCGATCAATGGGTCAAATCTAGTTTCGTCAAAAAAGTACTACACTTGTCATTGAGTACAGTTAAAATATAGAAGAATTAATAAATAATTTAAAACTTTCTACATAGGCTCCGGTCCAAGGATAAAGTGCAAATGCTATAATAAAGCATATTATTACTTGGAACAGCACAAATTAGAAAATAAAGTGCAAATGCTATAGTAGTAGATTTGCGTACTTAAAACAGCACATGACTTATCCCAAAGGTCTACATATAGATATAGAGGACTTCCTTCTAAAGTGCTGACGGATATAAAGTGCAAGAAAGTACATATAAACATTTTCTAAAACAACTAGATATAAAGGACTTTCTTCTAAAGTGCTGACAAACATAAAGTGCAAATGCATAGGAATACATATAGAAGTTTTAAAACAGCAAGTTTAAAAGATAAAATTTTTAAAATTTCATGCCTTTTTTTTTCCTCAATAAGTTGACAGCAAACAGATATCTACTAACACTAAAAACTATTTTCTGTGAAGTATCGGTTTTTAGTATTCTAGTCGCATCAGTACAAGACCTGATTCCCAAGTTGCGACAAATGGGTTTAATTCATTTACGCCTTGGGATAGCATATGCTGGGCAAAAGAATAGTATATGATAGTCATTTTCTTGTGCATAATATTGACATAAATTGCAGTAATCATCATTATCATCACCGTTTTTCCAACCCCATGTCACTGTATTGGATTTTACTTGCAAAACACCATAGCGAAACTTCTTGTACAATGAATTTGCCAACTGTGGTTGGATTTCATCCAAGAATTGCTCAAAGAATGGAAGGGATTTTATAAGAAGGAACTGGGATGTCAATCTACCACTATCTGAGTTGTGTGAGACACTGTTTTGCATGTATGCCCAGAATTTTGTTTTCAATATTTTCTTAGAGGGCGGTGTCAATAGTACAGGTGTTTCCCAAAAATGGCTCAACCCAAGTTTGTAGAACCATGTACGCACATGCTTAACCCACTGGAGACTTTCACAGTGGTCGAATCTCAGTATCTCTTCTAACCCTTCTTTGTAACTTGCAAGTTCTGCAGTGGTCCACAACCACACCCAAAACAACATTGGTCTCAATATGGCCTGATGGTCAATACGTTTTATGTTCAAATACATAACAATGGGGATGACTGGTGTACGTGTGGGAAGATGTAGTAGCATTCTAAAAAAATGGTTTTCTTCTACCGCAAACTTATTTCTGCAGGTGGCCCCCCAGAGTTCAGCTCCATAGAGGGTTGATGATTGTGCCCTGTATTTATATACTACTAATGCGGGTGACACTGCCTTAGTTATACTGTTCTGGTGTTTTTTTAATATGGGCGCAGAATTTTGAAGCAGAATGGTCTTGCTTTTTTGCAAATGCAGATACCATGTCAATTTGGTATCAAGGGTGACACCTAGATAGCTAAAATTCGATACGTATTCTAACTTCTGATTTTGGACGGAAATGTTCTTCTTGAATAATTTGTTCTTTAAGTCAAAAGAAATCAGTTGCTTCGTCAAGAAGAGGATTTGTTTTGTTGCAGATGAAAGACAGCACGGCTTGGAACCTGTGGTTAAAAAATCTACAAACATTATCAGGATCCAACAAGCAAACCTCTCCTGTCTTCACATTGACATCATTAATGTTTGAGTTCACGTCTCTAAAACATTCAAGCAAGTCATCCAATGCGCAATCAGGACCACGGAGTGTCAGAAACTAAGTAGGTGCACATAGGTTTCTCAACATACACTTGAGTTCTCCATGACAATATCAATACTCGCTGGTGCCACTTTGGCACGCCATCAAATATTAAAAGTTGTATTCTAACTTTTTATCCTTTTCATGAACTTTGGAAATGAATTCCTTTGCAGAGAGATTTTGAAGATTAACTCCTGTTTTTAGTATGCGGTTTACAGCATATGAAAGTCCTGACAAGTCACTTTTAGTCAGAAGATGGAAAATGTATGGAATGCACTGTTGAAATCTTGGATCCTCCGAATATAATCTGGTTGAAAGGTATTTAGCTGCTGATATCTGTACGGTGCGGTCATCATAGCGGCCACCTGCTCCAGTGGGAAACAGTTGTGGAAAACAACGAACCTCTAAACTTTTCTCCCACACACTCATGGGAGCTCCTTTAGCTTGTTTCATTTGAAAGAGATCAATAGCATCACCGATGACTTCTTTAGAATGCAGGGGATGATGCTGGAGTGCTCATAAATTTCTACTGATCTGGATTGATCCACTTTTTCAATCTGTCCACTTGATGGTAATGTTTCATCCTCAATATATGTTTTATCTTTCACAACATCAACATTTTTATATTATATATTATTTTGTACCAAGTTTAATGTTGCTTTTCTTACTTTATTAACATCCACTAACTCTTGTCAGATCTTTTTGGTATTGGTAGGCACGCCATTTACTAGAATGATAACTGGTTCATCAATATCTCTCTCTACCCATACAGTTCCAATAGTCTGTTTAAAATCTAAAGGTAAATAAACATCTCTTCCTTTAAGGCCTTTCTGTAGCTCTGTCGGAGGTAATTTTCCTGTCTTTGGTTCCATGCAAACTATTGCTTGAAAAGGGGGAGCGCATTGTATGAGAATTTATTCATAAAAATTTATATTGTGTAGTTATTGTAGAATAGACACTAATTCTAACTCGTTATGTACTGCTCTAGCTGGCATTTTGTTATTCTCTAACTTATCATAGCAGTACTTACATATAATTTGCCGTTTGGACAACTCAAAGTGTTCCTCTACAAATAAGTAAACAGCACATTCTTGCCACTTATCTCTGTTCTCCTGTTCAGTTTTTGAGAATACAACTACATTGTGAGTTTGGCTTTTGTGGTGAGTGTGTTGACAACAAATACAAACAAAGTTTGGTTTCTCGATGAAACTGTGTAGACTCCCTAATCTATTCCTAATCTATCAACACTAATACCTGTGTCCTGTTCCTTTACACCTGAACATACCAACTCCTCATTTTCCCTAGACTCCTGTTCAGGACCAAAGAAACGAAATTTAACATCTTCATAAACTTTTTCTACCTCTGCTACTTTACCGTGCAAAAAAGCTCTATTAATTTCTTCTAAACATAGGACAGGAGTTTTGACATAGTAAAGCCTCCAAACTAAATTTTTAATTTTAGAGTGGTGAACAGCTAGCATTCTGAAGTGATTAAAGCTGCTTTGGCACCCTTTCTGTGATAGACATGCTAATGAATGTCCCTGTAAATTTGTATACTTCTTTACTTTTCATGGATCTAATCCTTGCAACATCCCTATTTTTTGTTTCAGCCTTTTGCATGGAAAGTTATAAAGGAAACTTCTCAATATATCAATAGATTCTTGCTGAACACTGCAAATACTGCTACAGTTCCATTTGTATACAGGGGCCTGTCTACATCGTCCTTGTATCTCTTCAGCTATCACTTCCTCACCATTCCTAGGAACCAACTCCTCTTCTGGAATGAGAGTAACACGTCATAACATCAACTAGTTGTTTCAACTGCAAGCACTAATTTGTTCTCTTAGAAGTAGCTTTCTTCATTAAAGTAGCTTTCCTCATTAAAGAAAGGCTTTTTTTTTTTTTTTTTTTAACTTTATTTAGCGTTTTCATTAACACAAAAAACATACAATAGTGTGCGTGCAGCAGTCCATAGTCACAGGCTGTCTCACCATACAGAATCGGCGTCATAAGTAACATGGTAATCTGTTCAACGTGGCCTCCAATGAGATGACCGATGGCACAAATACTTTCCAATAACAGTAGGGTCCATGCACCAACCTCACCCACGTTTGCAAACGAAAAGGCAACACCCCTCCATCAGCCACACCACCCCCTCCCACACTGCGAACCCGTTATTCAGCAATGTATACTTCACATTGTGCATTCACAAAAATTAATCAAGCCAAACGATGTAGCGGATTCACCCCACTCCAGCCGGAACAATCCCCTGCTCCAGCTGAGACTCAGTAGCTTGTCTAATGGTCTCAATATATGCCTTGTAGTGTCCCCAGATATCTTTGGGGCGAGACGTGCTGGGCATCATACTTGCATAGAGCTCACTGTTTACGTTGCAGTACGCGATACTACGCAACCACCCCTGGACATTTGGGGCAGTCCTCCGCCCCCAGTGCAGTGCCACCTCCCGCTTAGCTAATAGGAGACCTAATGCTGCAAACCTGCGGATTTTTAATGGGAAAGTTACAGTGTAGCCTAACAGGGCAACCTCTGGGATCGGTGTCAATGGGATGTTCAATATTTGCCCCAGCGTGTGATGTACTTTCATCCAATAGTCTTGTAGCTTCGGGCATGTCTAAGTGAGATGTGCGAAGTCCGCATGTGGAGCAGAACATTTGCGACAATTATGTGGCGTAGATGGGTCTATTTTATGTGCTAGTGCCGGGGTAAAATAGATGCGGCGTAAAAATTTGAAGTGGAGCAGCTTGTGTCTGCTGTTAAGCGAAATGTCCTGTGTGACCGAGCAGCAGTATGCCCATTGCTTATCAGTGATTGTGATACCCAGGTCGTGTTCCCACGCGCTGCGAGTCTTGCCGTCCTGTACAGGTTTCAGTGCGACGCTTGCCCTGTAGAGCTTCGATATCAGGTGCGTGCCGTCTACGTTTTCTATAAGTATCGTTAGGGGAGGGAACGAAGCTGGCTCTAGTGGAAATGTCGGGAAGATGGAGCGCAGTGCGGAGTGGAGGCGGCTTAATACAAATTTGTCCATAAAATCCACTGCATTAAAACGTGTATCTTCCGAGGGTGAGAAGACGTGCCCCCCAGGGTACAAGTCTCCCAGTTTGGTCAAGTCTAACCTCTCCAAGGTGCGCTGCACCAGCCGCTCCGACGTGATGGGAATTAACCGAGGATTAATGACAGGCAGGGCAGAGGAGTACAATCTCTCCGTTCCTGTGATCCGGCCCAATTTATGCCATGCCCAGCTCGTGGAGGATACAGTCTGAACATCTAGCGGATAATCCAACGGGTAATACAGCCAAGAGGTGTCCGGGAAGTACCAGATCAGCCTCAGGTCTCAAATAGGGGATACGGGCATCTGGATGGTACCAGTGATATGCATAGCTACACTGTGCTACCAAATAATAAAGCTGAAAATCCGGAACATTATAACCCCCTCTCTCATATGGCAACGTCAGTACCGCCCATCGAACCCGTGCATTTTTACCACCCCAAACTAAACGACTCCGGAGAGAACGGAGAGTGCTAAAAAAGTGATTAGTGAGAGGAATCGGTATGTTGTTGAATAAATATAAAAATTTGGGGAGGACTACCATTTTAATAATGGCGACCCGGCCTGCCATCGACAAGGGCAATTTCAACCATTTCTCTATTTGAGCAGTAAGCGTGTCCACTGCTCTACCATAATTCAGCCTCAGTATCTGGGCTATGTCTAGATGCACGTGTATACCTAAATATTTTACCGACTCAGTGCACCACTCAAGGGGGAACTCAAGTTCCCAAGGTTGTGTGCTAGTTGTCAATGGAAATATGACTGATTTATGCCAGTTTATGCCCAGGCCCGAGAAACTGCCAAACCGGATGATTTCTCTAATTAATTCGTTTAGGTTATCCTGGGGGTGTCTAACATATAATATCGTGTCGTCTGCATATAGTGATACCAATAGTGGGCCAGTATTGAATTGTAAGCCCCTGTGGAGATTCTTTTCTTGGAAATGACGTATGAGGGGGTCCATGGCTAATATGAACAATAAGGGGGACAGTGGACAGCCCTGCCTGGTTCCTCGTGTAAGTTCAAATGGGCTGGACAGTGTACCATTGATACGCAACCGGGCAGTAGGTTTATTATACAAAAGGGCTGTTGTGGCAATAAAGCCCATGGGCATGCCCATGCGTCGCATCACAGAGAGAAAAAGGACCATTCCAGGGAGTCAAATGCCTTCTCCGTGTCCAACAGTATGGCGGCGGCCGGGATAGCAGGGTCGATCCGGTGTATGACCGAGAATAGTGTGCGGAGATTCAGGGAGGTGGAGCGATGTGGCACAAACCCAGATTGAGCTGGGGAGATAACGAATTGCATCAATTGGGACAGTCTATTGGAAATAACCTTCGCTAATAATTTATAATCTAAATTTAGGAGGGATAATGGACGATATGAGCCGCACGTCGTGGGGTCTTTGCCTGGTTTGGGGAGCAGAATTATGATTGCCTCACGTAAAGTAGGGGGGAGAGTCTGCCGTTCAAGGGCCTCCGCATAGACTTCAATGAGTTTGGGAGCTAGGATATCTTTGAACGTTTTGTAGAATTCCCCCGTAAATCCATCGAGCCCCGGCGCTGAGGAGCCCCGAATAGAGTCTATGGCAAGAAGTACATCTGCAACAGATATGGGTTCAGCTAAAAAGTCCTGCATATGTTTTTCTAGGTATACCAATGCGACTTCGTCCAAGTAGCCCTCCTGCGCTTCCTTATCATCTCCAATAGTAGATGAGTACAGTTTGGTGAAGAACCTCAGGAAGCTACTCTGAATGTCTTTCGTGGTGGTGTAATTGTGTGCGTCAGAGTCTCGCAATTCAGTAATGTATGTTTTGTGATAAGGTGGGCGCAACAGTTGAGAAAGCACTTTACCAGGTCTCTCACCCTCTCCGTACCGTCTGGCAGTCTGGTTTTTTCCCAGATATAGAATTTCCCTATCAGCTGTGTCCCTATAGTCCTCTAATAGTACCAACCGCCTCTGTTCATATGTAGGTGTAGTTTGTTGTGCATTGGTCTCATCTAGTGTTTTGAGGTCTCGTTCAAGTCTCGCCAATGTGTTACGTAGATCTTTAAGTACCCCGGCGTGTTTTGCAATGCATGTGCCCCTGAGAACCGCCTTGAAGCCCTCCCACAGAACCGCCCATGAATCTACCGAGCCAGTATTTATATCGAAGTAATCTTCAATGGCAGTGTGTATCTCAGCCCGGAATACCTCATCCTGTAATGCGCGGTTAGGAAACCGCCACTGGCGCTCAAAGCCCTCAGGGCGGGGGATCTGTAACTGCAATTTCACCGGGGAATGGTCCGAATAGGTCCGTGGGAGGGACTCCACCTGCGAGCACCATCCGTATATGTCTGGCGAGAGCAGCCAGAAGTCGATCCTCGTCCATGTGTTGTATTGGCCCGAATAGTGTGTGTATTCTGTCGTGTTTGGGTACCGTTTACGCCATACGTCTAACAGTGAGAACCGATCACAGAGCTCTCGAAGTGCACGGCGAGCTCGGGGTTTAGTGTCGTGTGCCCTCGAGGTACTGTCTGCGACGGGATCGGGGAGTATGTTAAAATCCCCGCCAACTATCAAAGTCTGTGGGTCAAGTTTATCGAGTTGTGAAGACAAAGCATGAAAAAATTCTGGGGCATCTACATTGGGGGCATATAGGCATAATAGTGTAATTTTCCTACCAAACAGGGTCCCATTAACTATCAAATAGCGTCCCTCGCAGTCTTGTTGACAGGAGCTTAAGTGGAATGGAACTGTACTGCGTACTAAAATGGCTGTCCCCCTTGCGTAGTTACTATAATTTGCAAAATATCTATTCGCCCCCCAGCTGTACCCAAAGTGCGCCTTGTCGTTCTTAGGGAGGTGAGTTTCTTGTAAAAAAGCGACATCTACCTTGTGTCGTACTAAATAATGTAGAACCTGCCTCCGTTTTCGAGTGTTATTTAATCCCCTCACATTCCATGAGAGCAGAGTGAGGCCCGATGGACCCTCAACATTACCAAACTTGGTCATCTAACCGGTGTGTCGACCCTGTAAGTGTAGACAATTGACAACTGACAACAGTGATTGGCCTAGAATGCTGCAACCAAACGAAAAAAAATGCCTTATTAATGCAGTCCCCCACCCACCACCCACCACCCAGCCGCTTCCCCACCCGGGGAAGGGCCATACCCCAAATGCAAATGAACATGAGATACCACATATCTTTACACAGAAATGTCGTTCCCGATAAACAGTACCCCAAGGTGGAACTAACCATACACCAAGGATATACCATGGGGGGTAGCAACGCCCCGGCCAGTCTCCAGCAGACCGTAATAACAAAACAAAATTATGTAACGTGTTCCTGCAAAGTGAAATCAAAGATCATGCAATGGAAAATAATCCGATCATCCTGTGCCAGCACTCGAGAACAGTTCCGCACTTGCTTCTGAGCCGCTGTGCGAGGGAGAAGATCTTGTCCCAGCCCCGCTCGTAGGAATGTTTTTCTGTTTATATACCCGGCAAAACTCCTGCGCCTCCGTTGGGTTATCAAATATGCGAGCCCTTCCATCGACGTCAACTTTCAACCTGGCGGGATACAGCATGCCATACCGCAGACCCAGATTTCTCAGGGCGGCCTTGACACCGTTGAATTTCCGCCTAGCCTCCTGCACCATGGCGGTAAAGTCAGGATAGAAGGACAGTTTGGAGCCTTGCCAGTCCACATCACCCTTTTCTCGCGCCAGGCGGAGAATTGTGTCCCTGTCCCGAAAGTTCATGACGCTTGCAACAATGGGTCGTGGAGGAAGACCGGGGTTTGGACGAGGGCCCAGTGATCTATGCGCCCTCTCTATGACAAAGCCAGGGGTGAAAGCCTCTTTACCGAATAAACCCAACAGCATGGTTTCTATGAACAGATCCATGCGGCCTGTGGGAGTTGTCTCGGGGACGCCCAAGATGCGCACGTTGTTGCGGCGACTGCGCGCTTCTAAGTCTTCATTTTTAATGGCCACTTCTTTTAGAAGGCGATCCACTCGCTCCAGGCGCTTGGCCGATTGTGCAGTTCCATCCTCGATATCGGAAATGCGGGCCTCTGCCACGTCCAACCTTCTATCATGCGTCTGAACCTTAGCTCCAAGGCTGGCGATGGTGTTGTCGAGAGAATCAAAGCGACTGTCTAGTGACTTGAAGCCCGCTCGCATCTCTTGGAGTAGTGCGTGAACAGTGTCTGTGGATCTGTCACCGAGCTCTGGGCCTTGCGCAGATTCCGCCATGTTGATGGTTTGTTCCTGAGTGGTGTCTGCAATTTTTCCGAAGGGGAGCATCCGCTGCTTAGGATCCTTGCGGCCCATGCCGCAGAAAACGTAACTGCCACTACCCACTAGTTCGCAGGGGATATTTCCAGGGTGAACTAGTCCTCCCTCCGCGGCGCGTGGTGTAACAGTCCGCCTCCCCAAGCCCCTCAGCACTTAGACAAGATGGCGAGTGGTCGGTCTGTGCGCAATGTTGCTGAGTGACACACCCCGCTGCAAGTGTCAGGCCCCTATTCGGCCAGCCGGCCGTGTCGCAGATGTTGTGGCCACATGTAGCAAGCAAGCACCCACTAGAAGCAGGCAACTAGGCGCTTGTGTGTTGAGGAGGTATAATATAGCGCAAGGGCTATGTTGCTGGCAGGCTACTGAGAGGGGAAGTCACCATGTGGGCCGGTCCTCAGCGATGTGGGGAATGGTGCCTCGAGTCTCAGAGCACTAAAGTCCCAAAGAGCGCCACGCTCATTAATACACTTCTGTACTCCAGCGCTTCACATGGCAGAAGGCATGATCCGAACAAGTCCCGGGCTGTAGGTGGTAGGGCGTGTGTCTTTTACCATCGCGGGCCCCTCCCCCCGCCGCCCCCGCAGCCGTTCCCGGATCCGGCCGCCTCACCGGTATACCGAAATTCCCAGCTAGCAGCGTTAGTTATACGGGGCTGCGGGCGGCTCCTCCAGCGGGGGGGGGCGCGGCGGCACTCACCAGAGTCTGCGGCAGCCCGGCCACATCAAGGAGACTAAGGGCTCAGGCATCGGGTCCGGAGCCTCACTCGTGGAGGGGGAGCCACCTCATGAGACCAGTACTGCTCTCCCCTTGTGCCGATCGGCTCCGCTTTGGGACCGGAGAGTGCAGAATCGCTACAGGCGTCCGTCACCCCGTGCTCGTCCCACGATGCCGGCGCTGGTTGCAGGAACACGCCATAGTGCTGGACGGCCGGACGGAGCTTCAAAGCCAAGCGGCCATTTTAGTCGCTGGCTTGGCCACGCCCCCTTCCTCATTAAAGAAAGGCTTAGTACTGGAAGTATGCTTCTGTTCACCACTGAACATTTTGCAAAAATTACTTCTATTAAGAAAAGTCTTTTCTTTTGGCTTCTTCTGCTCATATGAACAACCAAGAAGAGTCCCACTGTATTCAAAATGACCATCTTCCCAGTGACCTTTATAGTTTTAAGGAAAACAATATGTTTTCATAAAATAACTCTCACCCACCAAAGTGTCCCATGGTGGCATGCTTCATGATCGGGTTTTTCCCGCCCCGCTGCGTGACGGGGCGTGCTACGACCGACGGAGATGTGGGAGCATTTTGTAGGGTGTAGACTATAAAGTAAATGATGGTATAAGAGTGGGAGGGTTAGACTAGTGGGTTAAAAAATACCTGGCTACATGGGAAACTAAATGTTTATTTGATCCTATAGCTGGTATTATTAAAAATGGGGAGAGGAGAAGCGCACATCAATGTGTGTGTGTCTCACGGTCAACATGTTTCAAGCCTATCCCCTAAGGCTTTTCATCAGGACCAAGTGAATGATCTCATGTACCATCCTAATATAAACACCACCTTGGTCTTCTTAATAAATATTAAGGAGAGAAATACATGCAATACAATAACTAATTGGTATTTATTCTTGCGAAAGATATTTTAGATGCCGAAATTAGGCCCCTTGAGCTCAAGGCGGGAGGAAGGGGCGCTTGTAGTCACACAGTCCTAAAAGCTGCACACTTGCCCTGCATATTCTGCCTGCCCATGGCTCCGACGAAGCCACGGGCAGGCAAAATAGCAACCATCTATAAAAACATCAAACCCCAACCCTCGCACCTCCTCGATTGACTACCACTGCTGACCACCAGTTCACCATATGGCAACAACTTAGCACATCGAACACAACCACTCTGATGTACACCATCCACTCAGGAGCTCCCACCGACCCCTGCCCCCATAGACTCACCACCATCTTTAACGCCTCGATAACCACAGCCACCTTCCCAGACTCCTGGAAACACGCAGAGGTCAGACCACTATTCAAGAAACCCTCAGCAGACCCCAGCAAGCTCCAGAACTAACATCCCACCTCACTGCTCCCGTTCCCCCCAAAGTCCTGGAGAAGGCCATCAACCTCCAACTTACCAAACACCTGGAGAGAAACAACCTACTGGACCCCTCCCAATCAGGATTCAGAGCCAACCAGGCACTGAGACAGCGCTGATCGCTGCATCAGACGGCATGTGCACCCTACTCGCCAAAGGAGAATCAGCCGCTCTGATCCAGTGACATCAGTGATGTCATTTGAGAGGTCATCAGTGATGTCATCAGTGATGTCACTGACCATGTCATGAATGATGTAATGTGTGACGTCATCAGCAGTGCATTGCGGGGGCGAGAGTTATAGTTAGCTCAACTAACTATAACGGCCGAATTTATCTGGTTTTGTACGAGTGAAATGTCCAACTAACTATAACGTCCCTGAAACCTGTGGTTTTTTCAGTGAATTTCTAAGGTTTTTTAATTGCTAATTTCTAACTATAACGTCCCTGAAACCTATGGTTTTTTCAGTGAATTTCTAAGGTTTTTTAAATGCTAATTTCTAAGTTTAACGTCCCTGAAACATGGTTTTTTCAGTGAATTTCTAAGTTTTTTAAATGCTAATTTCTAACTATAACGTCCCTGAAACCTATGGTTTTTTCAGTGAATTTAAGGTTTTTTACAGGCCACGCCCCCTTTCTCCACCACTATGCAAATGGGCCTCTTGGCGCGTTCTAAGTTGGGGGATTAAGTCCCCTTGAATACTGAGGGTCCCTGGGGGCCAATTAGGCCACCAGGTACCTCCAGTAAGCCCCACACAGCTGGATTGCTGAGAGTGGTACGAAGCCACGCCCCCTTTTTACACCACTCTGCAAACACACCTCCTGGCGCACTGCTGCTTGGGGGATGAAGTCCACTTCAGTCCTCAGGTCCTCAGGACACAAGGGGACTTCATCACCCCACCAGCAGTACGCCACGAGGTGCATTTGCAGAGTGGTATAAAAAGGGGGCGTGGCCTTGTACCACCTCTCAGCAATCCCACTGTGTGGGGCTTCCTGGAGGTTCCTGGTGGCCTAGTTCGCCCCCAGGGACCCTCACTAGCAATGGGGAATTAATCCCCCAACGCAGAGCACGCTAGGAGGCGTATTTGCAGAGTCATGCAGGGAGGAGGAGGGGCCTCAGGCGGGTTGCCGTTTTTTTTTTTTTTTAAATTTATCTTATAGGAGGGGGGCCGCATGGCCCCCCTTTCCTGGGCCACTTCTGGCCCCGAGGACCCCATCCCCCGGGGCCTGGCCAGCCTTGTGGTTTTTTAAAAAGAATTTGGGAGGGGGAGCCGCGTGGCCCCCTCCAGAGGCCAATTGTGGCCCCGGGGACCCCATCCCCCGGGGGCCTGGCCAGCCTTTTTTTTTTAAATAAATTTTATGGGAGGGGCCGAGTGGCCCCCCTCCCGGGCCACTTCTGGCCCCAGGGACCCCATCGCCCGGGGCCGGCCCTCACATTGGGGACTGCAGGGGGAGCCCCAATGCCCCCGCAGTCCCTTCCGGCTCCCCACTTCCTGCGAAAGTCAGCATTGCTTTTGGACAAGGGGAGCTGCTGACATGCAGCTCCCCTTCCCAAAAGCAATTCTGCTTCGCTTCATGGAAGCGAGAGCAGGTTTCCTGCTCTCGCTTCCATGAAGCGAAGCAGAGTTTGCTATGACGCTCCCGCCCTGTCATAGCAAACAGCAATGTCCCCGGGGTGGGCACCCAGGACATTGCAAGAGCCGGCCCTGGGGGGTGGCAGTCCCCAGGGCCATCGAGGGCTCCATCATTTGCATATCCCCGGGGAGGTGGTGGTCCCCGGGTCTGGGGGTCCGCAACAGACCCCCATATTTAAATAAAGTTTGCCCAGGGGAGGTGGTGGTCCCCGGGGCAGTGTGGGGAGGGGCAGGAGACCCCCCACACTTTTTAATTTTATTTAAGCCCCGGGGAGGTGGCGGTCCCCAGGGCTGCGGGGGGCGCATGCCCCCCGCACATAAATAATAAAGCCCCGGGGAGGTGGCGGTCCCTGGGGCTACGGGGGCCCTGGCGGGCCCCCATTACATAAATTGGGATTCCCCCGGGACCTGGCCCACCCGGGTGCTTTAAAAAACGAAGAGCGGGAGCCTGGCCTTTGTTTTTTTTAAAGTTTCAGCCAGAGTCGCCCCGGGTGCGCGAATCCGGCCAAAAATTAAAACAAAAATGCTTTTTTTGGCCCTGGGGTCTCTGTGGGACCCCCTGACCAGGCCTAGGGGGTCAGGGTGTTTTTACCCTGCCCCCTTTTCTTCTTTTTTGATGTTCCTCTCACCTTTTTCCTTCTCCCTCGGTACCGAGTCACAAGATGGCTGCCAACACTTCCTGGTTTGAAGTGTTGGCAGCCAATGAGAGGCAAGCTCATGCTCGGGAGGGCTCAGCCAATCAGATCTCACAATTCTCAAATATAGATATCTGTAAATCTTTAAATATCTCAAAAACTACTGAACGGATTTAAACCATTTAAAAAAACCCTGCTTTCTGGACCAAGAGCTATCTCTCTGCCAAATTTGGTGAAATTCCGTTCAGCAGTTCAGGCAGTAGCCTTGTCTAATGTTTCCTATGGAAATTAACATGGAGAAAACATGTTTTGGGCCCCCCTTTTTTCTCGGCCCCTGCTTGACAAATCACCCCGAAACTGTCAAGACAGGAGCTGACCTGAGTGAACAATTAGTTTTTGAAAATTTCGTGAAGATTCGTCAAATGGCGCCAAAGTGATTGGCAAATCAAAAAACACTTTTCCTATGGAAACAAGGTTCTAACTATAACTACCTACTGGCTACCGCCAATAGGTAATATATATATATACACAAACATACATATATATATATATATACACATACATATATACATATATATATTCACTGAAAAAACCATAGGTTTTAGGGACAGTTATAGTTAGTTGGACATTGCACTCGTACAAAACCCGTGAAATTCCCCCGTTATAGTTAGTTCAGCTAACTATAACTCGCGCCCCTGCAATGCACTGCTGATGACGTCACATATTACATCACTCATGACATGGTCAGTGACATCACTGATGACATCACTGATGACATCTCAAATGACATCACTGATGACATTATCCCGTGACTGTGTTTCTGTAAAGTTTAAATATGTTTAATATATATAGGGAAAGGCGTATTGAAGAATGAGTGGGTGTATAAGTGTCTGTATGGATGATTTAGTAGGTGCGTGACTAACTCTATAAGTGAGTGATTAAACGTATCTTACTGAATGCATGGGTTAGTGACTAAACTGGGTGAATGTCTGTATCCGTCTGTCTGTTGCTGTGTAAGTGGCTGCATGGGTTTGTGAATACCTACATGAGTGTCTATATGAGTTATTGATTGGTTGTCTGAGTATCTGTATGGGTGCCTGAGTGTTTGTGTGGGTGGGGTGTGTGCGACTCTGTGCATAGATGTGTGAGTGGGTGATTCACTGGGTGGATGGTTTCAAGAGTGCATCTGTGATAGACTGTATGGGTGGGTAAGTGTGTGTAAGAGTGTATTAGTGAGTGAATGTATGTCCCAGTGGTACATGTGTGAGTAACTACATATGTGAAAGGCAGTATATATGTGTGTTGGAGTATATAAATAGCTATAAGCGAGAGTGTGTGATTGTGAGAGTGACTGTATGGATGAGTGTGTGCTTGCATCAGTGATTGTATAAGAGCGTAAGAATGTGCTAGTATTTGTATGAGTAAGTGAGCTGGTGTGTGTATAACTGTATAGGTGAGTAAATGGCAGTGTGTTTAATTATTTGCATGACTGACTAGGTGTGTGAGTACCTCTATGGATGAGTGGCGGTGTTTGAGTGTCTATATAGGAGTATGAGTGCATATGATAGTCCTGTACTGAGTGACCATAAGTATGAGTGACTGTACAGGTGAGTGAGTGGATGTGTGTGTAGACCTAAGAATCGATGAGTGGGTATGTAGTTATTGGTGTTGGAGTGTCTATGGTTTTGCGAATGGCAGTCTGTAATTTAGAGTGGGTGTATCAAAGGTTATATTAGGGTGTGAGGAGGTGCATCAGATTATCACGTGGATGATGTCATCAGTGATGTCATCAGTGATGTCATTTGAGATGTCATCAGTGATGTCATCAGTGATGTCACTGACCATGTAATGAGTGATGTAATATGTGACGTCATCAGCAGTGCATTGCGGGGGCGCAAGTTATAGTTAGCTGAACTAACTATAACGGGGGACTTTCACGGGTTTTGTACGAGTGCAATGTCCAACTAACTATAACCGTCCCTAAAACCTATGGTTTTTTCAGTGAATTTGTAAGGTTTTTTAAATGCAAATTTCTAACTATAACGTGTCTGAAACCTATGGTTTTTACAGTGAATTTCAAAGGTTTTTTAAATGCTAATTTCGAACTATAACGTGTCTGAAACCTATGGTTTTTTCAGTGAATTTCAAAGGTTTTGTAAATGACAATTTTTAAATGTATTAATTGTTATATTTATTTTTTTGATACTGATTTACTACATTTTTTTAAACTATTTATTTTTAGATATTTTATTTTTTAAATTACATTGTAATTACATTATACATTACATTACAAAATATACTTTCTCAGAATGAATTACTTTAGTTTAAATACTTTGCAAATAGGCAATATACTTTTAAGTACAGTAGTTACAGTTGTTGCAATGGGCAACACAATTTCAAACACAATGCAACATTGAGCTCAATGTGAATTTCTAGTTAAATGCAAATAGTTACTTTATGGATTACTTTTCTAACCACAGGACTGGATCCTAGATTCAGTCCTGGGACATCTCCTGTAAACAGTTGAGTAAAAGCGTTTTGGTTACAGTAGTGATTTTTAAGGAATATTATTGTATTTTAAAACTTGACACTTCGAAACTTTTTCACATAGAATCACCAATGTTATCCTATGGGAGGAAATTCACTTAGCAGGTAAGTAGTGTTATCGTTACTTTTTCTTACTCAGTGGTGGATCCTGGATCCAGCACTGGTGCATCTCCTGTAAACAGTTGAAAGAATGCGTTTAAGTCATACAGGCGATTTTTAAGGAATATTTGTAGTTTGTGAAAAACGACACTTTGAAACTTTTCTGCGGAAAACCAGACAATGGATTCCAATGGAAGGAAATACAAGTTACTGGTAAGTACGGTTAGAATTACTTATCAGGGTCAGTGCTGGGCTAAAAGATGCAGCACTGGGTTCTCTCCTGATAACAGGTGAGTAAATCGGAATTCGTAGTTCGGCTGATTTTAGAGGAATATTATAAAGTTCCAAAACTCCACACTTAGAAGAATTTCCAAGTGAAACCAGTCAATGTTAGCCTATGGAAGGAAATTCAAGTTACTGGTAAGTACGGTTAGAATTACTTATCAGGGTCAGTGCTGGGCTAAAAGATGCAGCACTGGGTTCTCTCCTGATAACAGGTGAGTAAATCGGAATTCGTAGTTCGGCTGATTTTAGAGGAATATTATAAAGTTCCAAAACTCCACACTTAGAAGAATTTCCAAGTGAAACCAGTCAATGTTAGCCTATGGAAGGAAATTCAAGTTACTGGTAAGTACGGTTAGAATTACTTTTCAGGATCTGTACTGGGCTGAAAGATGCAGCACTGAGGTCTCTCCTGATAACAGGTGAGTAAATTGGAATTCGTAGTTCAGCTGATTTTAGAGGAATATTATAAAGTTCCAGAACTCAACACAGAAGAATTTCCAAGTGAAACTGTCACGTGTCCCTCGGAGACCTCTCAGGATCGGTTCGTTGCTCAAATGAATCCACCTATTGACACCCTCAATTCCGAGTTGCTATAATAGCACGGAAGATTAAGGTGGTCAATCGGGGGAAGGAAAGGATGGGAACAGCGGGGAGGGAGACCTGTGAAATAGAAAGTGTATATTAGAATACATTAACTATAAACCAGTTTCCTCTGAGGAATATCGAATTCTCTAATATCTCCCTTCTATATACCTGTAAAGAAAATTAACAAGTTCTTGCAGCACTTTTTCTGAAGGACGATTAGTTCTCATCAACCCTTCTGTAGGCTATAACTTCTTGTTGTGAGCGAAAATAGGTTTAGACCTTTCTTTGAATTTATACTGTAAACAGAAAACGTGCATTAGATACACACTCCCTCACCAACCAACAACGGAACCAGGAACACATAGATTGGTAGATCACTTTGTACCCACCAACACTGGTGATTTAGTACGCGTCACAAGGGAGGAAGGAATAGGCTTAGCATCAACCTCTCACTGACACCTTGCTAAAAGACGAACAAAAAACACACAACATGTAACACCAGCACTTCATGAAACATAATATTCAGGATTTCACTCCAATGGTAATGCGTGTTTAAATCACACACTTATGAGTATCAATTTAGATATATGCACGTCGCTGTAGGCTTATCAACCTTCAATATGCAGGTATGCACTTCGTAACAGAGTTAACAGCCTTCAAATGAAGAGATATACCACCTGGTAGAAAGGAAGCGTTTTTGGTAATGCCCCCGTAATCAAAGCCTCATTAACAAACAACACCAATGTCATGCGCCCTTTGTCAATGCGCCTTCAAGCACCACTCTTGCTCCAGAGAAACTATGGAAGGTAACTCCAAAACGGCAAATCAAGCAAAGCGTTTTCCCTTGTAAGGAATGTTAGGCAGTTTAAGGATTTGTGAAGTTGGTGTCAACGACACCCTTACCGCCCCAAACGCTGAAAAGGATCCGACTCCGTAACCAGGGAGGGAATCGCCAATCCATCCGGAATAATCTGCAGTGTCTTCCCTGAGTTTTCCGGCTTTCATAGCCGTTGGGAAGGGGAATGGTCGTCATTTCCTGTGCACGCGCGACGCGCCGCACAGGCTTCTGGGTTTTGTAGTTTATCCGCTCCTGGTGCGGAATACCCATCGGAATCACGCTGTTTCCCTGTCCTCCACAGCACCCGGGAAATCGTGATACACCTCGTCCAGTCAAAGGCCTTCTGTTGGACTGGATCACGAGAGTGTATAGCGGTCCCTGAACGGTACGTGACAGAAACCAGTCAATGTTAGCCTATGGAAGGAAATTCAAGTTACTGGTAAGTACGGTTAAAATTACTTTTCAGGATTAGTACTGGGCTCAAAGATGCAGCACTGTGGTCTCTCCTGATAACAGGTGAGTAAATCGGAATTCGTAGTTTGGCTGATTTTAGAGGAATATTATAAAGTTCCAAAACTCCACACTTAGAAGAATTTTCAAGTGAAACCAGTCAATGATATCCTATGGAAGGAAATTCAAGTTACTGGTAAGTACGGTTAAAATTACTTTTCAGGATCAGTACTGGGCTCAAAGATGCAGCACTGAGGTCTCTCCTGATAACAGGTGAGTAAATCGGAATTCGTAGTTCTGCTGATTTTAGAGGAATATTTGTATGTTTCAAAAATCGACACAAACTTTTTCAGCAAAAAGCAGGCAATGATATCCTATGGAAGGAAATTCAAGTTACTGGTAAGTACGGTTAAAATTACTTTTCAGGATCAGTACTGGGCTCAAAGATGCAGCACTGAGGTCTCTCCTGATAACAGGTGAGTAAATCGGAATTCGTAGTTCGGCTGATTTTAGAGGAATATTTGCACAATGGTGAAGGAAAGGGGTGGGGCCTGAGGTGACATGTCTGCAAACACGCCCTGTGGCGCGTTTTAAGTTGGAGAATTAATTCCTCCTCAATCCCGAGGGTCCCTAGGGGCCAACTGGCCCACCAGATACTTCCAGTATGCGCCAGAGAGCTGCGTTGCAGAGAGGTGTTCATAGGCCACGCCCCTTTTTACAACACTCTGCAACGCAGCTCCGTGGCGCTTACTGGAGGTACCTGTTGGGCTAGTTGGCCCCCAGGGACCCTCAGGATTGAAGGGGATTTAATTCCCCATCTTAAAACGCGCCACGGGTCCTGTTTGCACACATGTCACCTGAAGCCCCGCCCCCTCCCTTCACCACTGTGCAAACGCGGCCTGTGGTGCGTTTGCAGAGGGGGAACAAATTCCCCTTGAATACTGAGGGTCCCTGGGGTCCAACTATCCCACCAGGTACCTCCAGTAAGCGCCACAGAGCTGCGTTGCAGAGAGGTGTAAAAAGGGTGTGGCCTCTGTACACCTCTCTGCAACGCAGCCCCCTGGCGCATACTGGAGGTTCCTGGTGGGCTAGTTGGCCCCCAGGGACCCCCAGTATTCAAGGGGAATTTGTTCCCCGTCTGCAAACGCGCCAGGTGGGCGCGTTTGCAGAGTGGTAAAGGAAGGGGGCGGGGCCTGCAGCACGATCGTTTTTTTTTTTATCCGAATGGGGGCTGTGTGGCCCCCCTTCCTTTTTCCTTTTTTTGGGCCCAGGGGACCCCATCCCCCAGGGCCTTACCCCTTTTTTTTTTTAAACGGGAAGGGGGCCGCGTGGCCCCTTTCCCGTGGCCGATTCCGGCCCTGGGGGGTGGTGGTCCCCAGGGCCATCAAGGGCTCCAGGAGGGGGGCCGCGCGGCCCCCCTCCCAACCAATGCACAGCCCCGGGGAGGTGGTGGTCCCCGGGGCTCGGGGGTCCTTAACGGACCCCCATATTGAAATATTTAGTGCCCCGGGGAGGTGGCGGTCCCTGGGGCGTGTGGGGGGGCTCGAGCCCCCCACACAGGTAATTTTTTTTTTTTAAAAGAAGCCCCGGGGGTGGCGGTCCCGGGGCTGCGGGAGGGCTGAGAGCCCTCCCGCACCATTTTGTTTAAAGCCCCGGGGGTGGCGGTCCCCGGGGCTGCGGGGGCCTTAGAGGCCCCCCATATAATTATTAATGATCCCCCGCATGCCCCCGGGACTTGGCCCACCCGGGGGCCAAATTAACCACAAAGCGCTGGAGCCCGCGCTTTGTTTTTTTTTTTTTATCGGCAGGATCCGCGCACCCAGCGCGTTTTTTGCCGATTTTTTTTATTTTGTCCCTGGGGGTCCTTGTAGAACCCCCTGAGCAGGCCTAGGGGGTCAGGGTGTTTCTACCCTGTTCCCTTTTTGCGTTTTGCGCAGTTGTTTTACTGCATTCTTGTTCCTCGGTTCTACCAAGGAACAAGATGGCTGCCAACACTTCCTGGTTTGGAGTGTTGACAGCCAATTAGTATGCAGCTCGAGATCGGGAGGGTGCGCGGATCTACCGGGGCCATAGATATCGAAACTTTTATTTTGGATTTTCTCAGCAACTACCAAACGGATTTACACCATTTTTAAAACGGGTGCTTTCTGAACCAAGCACTACCTTTTTGCCAAATTTGGTGTAATTCCGTTCAGCAGTTCGGGCTGTAGCCGCGGCTAAAATTTCCTATGGGAATTAACATGGAGAAAACACGTTTTGGGACCCCCCTTTTTTCTCTGCCCCCGCTTGATGAATCACCCCAAAACTTTCAAGACAGGAGTGGACCGGAGCACCCCACTAGTTTTGAAAATTTCGCGATGATTAGTCAAACGACGCCAAAGTTATTGGGAATAGAATGTTATGAATTTCCTATGGATAATAGGTCCTAACTATAACTCGCCAGTAGATAATATATATATATATATATATATATATATATATATATATATATATATATATATATACACATGTGATCAAGATCGCGTTCGTGCCATCGAAACGCGTCATGGCGGGCACTATGCCTGTTTTACTTTGAGGTTTACAAGCTGAAATAAACACATTTTGGAAGTGTCAACTTTGATTCCGTGCATGGTGTGGTTCGTACCTGTACAGTGAAAAGTAGTGGGTCAGGATCTTTTGAACTATATATATATATATATATATATATATATATACATTTATATTACTGGCTCTATTACTGAGTGTTGGGGTTTATAATTGTGTATGCAACTTGCACTGTTGCTGCTGGGTGACATATATAGAGTAGAAGAGAAATGTAAACTTTGGTAAGGAGTTTTAAATGCCAATGCAACATGGAAGTAAAACTGCACACACAGCGTCTGCAGTAGAAGCCACACCACATGTTTAAAGTCCTACTAGTCTGGATGTGTGACTAGGAGTATCACTGCTTCAGTACACATCTAAAGACATGTATTGGTCGCTCTCTCGCTGTGTCACTGAATGTGAAAGTAACTAACTCAAAATGTCTTTATGTCTATGTAAGTGGCTGTATATATTACTTACTGCCTCTATTACTGAGTGTTGGCTTTTATAAATGTTTATGCAAGTGCCTCTGTTACTGCTGCATACATAAGTGTTGTATGAGCACTGAATATCTACATGCCTCTGTCTCTCTCACAGGCTAGGTGAGTAACTCTGCTTTTCTAAAAATGCATATAGCTTGCAGTATGGGTGAAAGACTGCATATTTAACTATGCCTAGGGGTCACAAAGTACGCATGTGACTCACTGAATCTGTAAAGTGCATGCCTTACCCTGTAAGCACATATCACCCTGCCTGATGACTTACCTACACCCTACCTAAGGGGTGACAAGTACATAGTAAAACAGAAGTTTAAAGCTCAGCAAGGAGTTTTTAATGCCAACTCGACCATGCAGTAAAACAACACATGCACAGTTCCAGGACAGCACATGATGAAAGTACTACTCACACACCTATTCTCAGACCCAGACACTCACATACTCACTCATACACCCACAGAGACACACATTCATAAATCCACAAAAATACTCAAATTCCCACTCACAATACTTTTGTATCTATCATACACACTTTTGCAAACCTCATGTATACACATACCTTTACAATCATATTTTTTTAAACTACATTGCAATTCACATACCTGTAAATTGAGGTGGTTGATCCGGTATTTTTTTATGTTGTCAGTTAGACTGTAGTCTCAGAGAAAATGTGGAAACTAAGCATAAGAATGGTATTCCACTCTCATACAAAGCAACCATGAATGGCAACCTTTTCAACTTTGCACTTGATATTGTCGGAGGTAGCAAATCAAAACGTCCCTTTCATATTTTACTTTTTTTAACTCACTTCTGAATTGTCAGTATTTCTTAACACTTCCTTGCACTTCAGTGAAGAAGCCCAATCTGGTAGTGTTTTTGGGAGTATTTGTAAATTCTTTACGACCCTCAGCGCTACCCCTGTGTATCTTTGCGATGAATTCACAAATAAGTACGGGAGTCCAAAAACATATTTAGCTTTGTACTCTTCATATTTTGCAACTCCTCTAATGTTTATTACATAAATGTGACTAAGAAAATAAGGCCTCCTTAATAAATGAGTGTAAACTATTGCAATTTTAGAAAACAGACTAGAGTCTGTTTAATACCCTCCCCCCACACTCTCTTGGCAGAGTTTCTTTAGCAACCTCTTTGGAACACTCTCTTGAACCAGTAGGTCACAATTTCACAACACATTCTAGAAGCAGAACATTACTCTTCAACTCAAGTGCAGCAGAAATGGTTGACTGTTTGCAATTAAATGCAAAAAGAACAAGTGATGGATAGAATGCAGAACAATGTCATACATTCACCCCAGTACAGAGATCTGGGCCTAAATCCATCGTTTTTTTGCTCACCATGCCATTGCAGTTTGAACCCAGCCATATGCAAATCAGTCTTGACCCTGTGCCTCATGGGAACAGTCCAGACCGAACTGCCAGGCCAGGTCCTCCCTGGACTGGAAACAAGCATCCTAGGACTGGTTTCGGGGTTTCACCCCTCATCAGCCAGGATAGCTTGACTCCAGTGGCATGGAGAGCACAGGACCCACGTCTGGGCATACCCGGCCCACTCGGGGTGACAAATGCAAAAAGAACAATTGATGGATAGAATGCAGAACAATGTCATACATTCACCCCAGTACAGAGATCTGGGCCTAAATCCATTGTTTTTTTCCTCACCATGCTATTCCAGTTTGAACCCAGCCATATGCAAATCAGTCTTGACCCTGTGCCTCATGGGAACAGTCCAGACCGAACTGCCAGGCCAGGTCCTCCCTGGACTGGAAACAAGCATCCTAGGACCGGTTTCGGGGTTTCTCCCCTCATCAGCCAGGATAGCTTAACTCCAGTGGCATGGAGAGCACGGGACACACGTCTGGGCATACCCGTCCCACTCGTGGTAACAAATACAAAAAGAACAATTGATGGATAGAATGCAGAACAATGTCATACATTTACCCCAGTACAGAGATCTGGGCCTAAATCCATCGTTTTTTTGCTCACCATGCCATTCCAGTTTGAACCCAGCCATATGCAAATCAGTCTTGACCCTGTGCCTCATGAGAACAGTCCAGACCGAACTGCCAGGCCAGGTCCTCCCTGGACTGGAAACAAGCATCCTAGGACCGGTTTCGGGGCACAGGGTCAAGACTGATTTGCATATAGCTGGGTCTGAACTGAGGTGGAGAAGTGAGCTAAAGAATGATGATGGATTCAACCCAGATCTGTGACTGGGGGTGAGTGTCTGAAAAGTTTCAGCGCTCCGTCCATCATCTCCTTGTGTTTGCTTTGTTCGCCCTAAGTTGGCAGGGTATGTCCAGACGTGGGTCCCTTGCTCACTTTGCCACTGGATTCAAGCTAGCCTGGCTGATGAAGGCTGTTACCCAGAAACGGGTCCCAGGATGCTTGTTTCCGGTTCAGGTAAGACCTGGCTTAGCAGTTCGAACTGGACTGTTCCCATTAGGCACAGGGTCAAGACTGATTTGCATATAGCTGGGTCTGAACTGAGGTGGCGAAGTGAGCTAAAGAATGATGATGGATTCAACCCAGATCTGTGACTGGGGGTGATTGTCTGAAAAGTTTCAGTGCTCCGTCCATCATCTCCTTGTGTTTGCTTTGTTCGCCCTAAGTTGGCAGGGTATACCCAGACGTGGGTCCCTTGCTCACTTTGCCACTGGATTCAAGCTAGTCTGGCGGATGAAGGGTGTTACCCAGAAACTGGTCCCAAGATGCTTGTTTCCGGTTCAGGGAAGACCTGGCTTGGCAGTTCAGGCTGGACTGTTCCCATGAGTCACAGGTTCAAGACTCATTTGCATATAGCTGGGTCTGAACTGAGGTGGAGAAGTGAGCTAAAGAATGATGATGGATTCAACCCAGATCTGTGACTGGGGGTGAGTGTCTGAAAAGTTTCAGCGCTCGGTCCATCATCTCCTTGTGTTTGCTTTGTTCGCCCTAAGTTGGCAGGGTATGTCCAGACGTGGGTCCCTTGCTCACTTTGCCACTGGATTCAAGCTAGCCTGGCTGATGAAGGCTGTTACCCAGAAACGGGTCCCAGGATGCTTGTTTCCGGTTCAGGGAAGACCTGGCTTAGCAGTTCGAACTGGACTGTTCCCATTAGGCACAGGGTCAAGACTGATTTGCATATAGCTGGGTCTAAACTGAGGTGGCGAAGTGAGCTAAAGAATGATGATGGATTCAACCCAGATCTGTGACTGGGGGTGATTGTCTGAAAAGTTTCAGTGCTCCGTCCATCATCTCCTTGTGTTTGCTTTATTCGCCCTAAGTTGGCAGGGTATACCCAGACGTGGGTCCCTTGCTCACTTTGCCACTGGATTCAAGCTAGCCTGGCGGATGAAGGGTGTTACCCAGAAACCAGTCCCAAGATGCTTGTTTCCGGTTCAGGGAAGACCTGGCTTGGCAGTTCAGGCTTGACTGTTCCCATGAGTCACAGGGTCAAGACTGATTTGCATATAGCTGGGTCTGAACTGAGGTGGCGAAGTGAGCTAAAGAATGATGATGGATTCAACCCAGATCTGTGACTAGGGGTGAGTGTCTGAAAAGTTTCAGCGCTCCGTCCATCATCCCCTTGTGTTTGCTTTGTTCGCCTTAAGTTGGCAAGGTATGCCCAGCTGTGGGTCCCTTGCTCACTTTGCCACTGGATTCAAGCTAGCCAGGCTGATGAAAGGTGTTACCCAGAAACCGGTCCCAGGATGCTTGTTTCCGGTTCAGGGAAGACCCGGCTTGGCAGTTCGGGCTGGACTGTTCCCATGAGGCACAGGGTCAAGACTGATTTGCATATAGCTGGGTCTGAACTGAGGTGGCGAAGTGAGCTAAAGAACGATGATGGATTCAACCCAGATCTGTGACTGGGGGTGAGTGTCTGAAAAGTTTCAGCGCTCCGTCCATCATCTCCTTGTGTTTCCTTTGTTCGCCCTAAGTTGTCAGCGTATGCCCAGACGTGGGTCCCTTGCTCACTTTGCCACTGAATTCAAGCTAGCCTGGCTGATGAAGGGTGTTACCCAGAAACCGGTCCCCGGATGCTTGTTTCCGGTTCAGGGAAGACCTGGCTTGGCAGTTCGGGCTGGACTGTTCCTATGAAACACAGGGTCAAGACTGATTTGCATATAGCTGGGTCTGAACTGAGGTGGAGAAGTGAGCTAAAGAATGATGATGGATTCAACCCAGATCTGTGACTGGGGGTGAGTGTCTGAAAAGTTTCAGCGCTCCGTCCATCATCTCCTTGTGTTTGCTTTGTTCGCCCTAAGTTGGCAGGGTATGTCCAAACGTGGGTCCATTGCTCACTTTGCCACTGGATTCAAGCTAGCCTGGCTGATGAAGGCTGTTACCCAGAAACGGGTCCCAGGATGCTTGTTTCCGGTTCAGGGAAGACCTGGCTTAGCAGTTCGAACTGGACTGTTCCCATGAGGCACAGGGTCAAGACTGATTTGCATATAGCTGGGTCTGAACTGAAGTGGCGAAGTGAGCTAAAGAATGATGATGGATTCAACCCAGATCTGTGACTGGGGGTGAGTGTCTGAAAAGTTTCAGTGCTCCGTCCATCATCTCCTTGTGTTTGCTTTGTTCGCCCTAAGTTGGCAGGGTATACCCAGACATCGGTCCCTTGCTCACTTTGCCACTGGATTCAAGCTAGCCTGGCTGATGAAGGGTGTTACCCAGAAACCGGTCCCAGGATGCTTGTTTCCGGTTCAGGGAAGACCCGGCTTGGCAGTTCGGGCTGGACTGTTCCCATGAGGCACAGGGTCAAGACTGATTTGCATATTGCTGGGTCTGAACTGAGGTGGCGAAGTGAGCTAAAGAATGATGATGGATTCAACCCAGATCTGTGACTGGGGGTGAGTGTCTGAAAAGTTTCAGCGCTCCGTCCATCATCTCCTTGTGTTTGCTTTGTTCGCCCTAAGTTGTCAGGGTATGCCCAGACATGGGTCCCTTGCTCACTTTGCCACTGGATTCAAGCTAGCCTGGCTGATGAAGGGTGTTACCCAGAAACCGGTCCCCGGATGCTTGTTTCCGGTTCAGGGAAGACCTGGCTTGGCAGTTCGGGCTGGACTGTTCCCATGAGGCACAGGGTCAAGACTGATTTGCATACAGCTGGGTCTGAACTGAGGTGGCGAAGTGAGCTAAAGAATGATGATGGATTCAACCCAGATCTGTGACTGGGGGTGAGTGTCTGAAAAGTTTCAGCGCTCCGTCCATCATCTCCTTGTGTTTGCTTTGTTTGCCCTAAGTTGGCAGGGTATGCCCAGACGTGGGTCCCTTGCACACTTTGCCACTGGATTCAAGCTAGCCTGGCTGATGAAGGGTGTTGCCCAGAAACCGGTCCCAGGATGCTTGTTTCCAGTTCAGGGAAGACCTGGCTTGGCAGTTCAGGCTGGACTGTTCCCATGAGGCACAGGGTCAAGACTGATTTGCATTTAGCTGGGTCTGATCTGAGGTGGCGAAGTGAGCTAAAGAATGATGATGGATTCAACCCAGATCTGTGACTGGGGGTGAGTGTATGAAAAGTTTCAGTGCTCCGTCCATCATCTCCTTGTGTTTGCTTTGTTTGCCCTAAGTTGGCAGGGTATGCCCAGACGTGGGTCCCTTGCACACTTTGCCACTGGATTCAAGCTAGCCTGGCTGATGAAGGGTGTTGCCCAGAAACCGGTCCCAGGATGCTTGTTTCCGGTTCAGGTTAGACCTGGCTTGGCAGTTCAGGCTGGACTGTTCCCATGAGGCACAGGGTCAAGACTGATTTGCATTTAGCTGGGTCTGATCTGAGGTGGCGAAGTGAGCTAAAGAATGATGATGGATTCAACCCAGATCTGTGACTGGGGGTGAGTGTCTGAAAAGTTTCAGCACTCCGTCCATCATCTCCTTGTGTTTGCTTTGTTTGCAATTAAAAGCATATCTAAGGGGCTCATTACGATGATGGACGGACTGGAGTCCGTCCGCCATTGTGGTGGTGACCGGGACCGTCCGCAATACATGCGGCGGTTTCACACACCACATTAGGATGCGACCGTCACCATGGCGGTCGCATCTTGCATATTTAACATTGCGGCGGGTGCTGCTGACAGAAGCACCCGCTGCGATGTTAAAAATGCAGGTCCTGCATTTCAGTGTACTACGTGGCAGGCACCACACGGTGCCTTCCACTTGGTGCACTGAAATGTAGGGGGGTACCATGGGTACCCCTCCGTGCACACCCCCCCAAAACTTTTGGGGCCCACAACGGGCCCCCAAACAGAACGTCCACCAGCTTTTTCATGACGGTGTCGCCATCATGGAAAGGCTGGCTCAAAGGCTGCACCATAATATGGTGGGCGGTGCCTGCTAGGCACCGCCACCATTTTATGCCTGCAGGCCGCTCCGCCAGGCAATCGGTCCGATTGCCTGTGGCGGGACCGTGAAGGACGGTCTTTCCGTCCGCCACAGTCGCAGTGTGGATCCGCCCACCATCATAATCGGGTGGGCGGTCACTCCACGTTTGGTGACGGACGGATCGCCACCGCAAGGCTGGCGGTGGCGGTCCGTCCGTCATCATAATGACCCCCTAAGTTTGCATTACTTTTTTAAATTTTAAACAGAGCCAATCACAGACCTAGTTACTTTTCTTAAAATTCACTACCTAATTTTATCACCTGCATATTTACACCATCCAATCTAATATGTCCTTTTTTTAAACCTGGTCCTGTCCTCCATTTTAACTGCCTTTCATTTGTAAAACTGTCTCATTCAGCTCCAGCCTTCTCCTGTGTAATACTCCTCCTAGCCTTCGAAATGTGGATTGTGGGTCACAGCATTGTGTTCTGGGCTAGAGAGTATGCTAAAATATAGTGGTATTGACAGGGATTTGTGTTTGCCTAATGTGGACATTAGTTGGATCGTCCATAGAGGGTTAAAGTGGCATCAATTGCTGCCTTTGGTTGAAAGCATTGTGGCTAGCCAACACCCTGACCTCATGATTGTGCACAATGGTGGCAATTACCTCTGCACACTTACTGGGGAAGGACTGGGAATCCTAATGAAGGATACCTTTGCTCAATTAATGGTACTTTTCTCTCAGACTGCCTTGGTATTCTCCAACATATTCCAAAGGGAGAAATGGAAGAGGTCAATTGAGATCTCTCCACAGATAAACAAAGTCAAGAAACATGTCAATAAAACTGTTTCTGCATTCCTCAGAGACCATAATATGGGCTCTATCTACAACAACAACTTGCGCTTTGACATGGAGGGTATATATAGAAGTGATGGAGTTCACTTCACAGAGAAAGGCATCAGGGTGTTCCTCAACAACTTGAAAGACTGCATCCAGTTGTATGTGTAGTTATCATCTATACACAATAAACACAAAAGCTCTTCTCAGACCCACCCTATTTCCCAAACACTGTTTCATTTTCTTTTTAAATCCCTTTTTAATCTTTTTTTTCAAATTCCCGAGTAGGTCATGAATACGCAAAGCAAAAGCAGACATACAAATGTACATCAGACTGGGTCCATTCGTGTGCAAATTGGCCTGTGAGTGGGTATAAGAGTGTCTGAGTGGGTCTGTGCAGGGATGCGTGAATGTCTGAGTGGATCTACGAGTGGGTACAAGAGTCTCTGATTGGGTCTGTGAATGGTTGTGTCAGTGTCTGAGTGGGTCTGTGAGTAGGTGAGTGAGTCTCTGAGTGGGTCTGTGAGTGGGTGGTGAGTGTCTGAATGGGTCTGTGAGTGGGTGCTTGAGTCTTTGAGTGGTTCTGTAAGTGGGTGCATGAGTGACTGAGTGGGTCTGTCAGTGGGTGTATTAGTAGGTCTGTCAGTGTGTGCATGAGTATCTGATATGTCTGTGAGTAGCTGCATGAGTGTCTGAGTAAGTGTCTGAGTGTGTGTGTGTGAATGTCTGAGTAGGTCTGTGAGTGGGTGCATGAATGGCTGAGTAGGTTTGTAAGTGGGTGCAAGAGTCTCTGAGTGGGACTATGAGTAGGTGCATGAGTTTCTGAGTGGGCCTATCAGTGGGTACATGACTGTCTGAGTGGGTCTGTGAGTGGGTGTATGAATGTCTGAGTGTGCCTTTGAGTGGGTGCATGAGTGTCTGAGTGGGACTGTGAGTAGGTGTATGAGTCTCTGAGTGGTTCGATGAGTGGGTGTATGAATATCTAACAGGATCTCTGAGTGGGAGCATGAGTGTCTGAGTGGGTGTGTGAGTGGATGCATTGGTTTCTAAGTGAGTCTGTGAGTGGGTACATGAGTCTCTGAGAGGGTCTGTGAGTGGGTGTTTGAGTCTCGGAGTGGATGTGTGAGTGGGTGAGTGAGTGTTTGAGTGGGTCTTTGAGTGGGTGCATGAATGTCTGAGCGGGTCTGTGAGTGGGTGCATGAGTCTCTGAATGGATCTATGAGTGGGTGCATGAGTGTCTGAGTGAGTATGTGAATGGGTGCACAAGTCTCTGAGTGGGTCTGTGAGTGGGTGCATGACTCTGAATGAATGTGTGAGTAGGTGTGTGAGTGTCTGAGTGGGTCTGTGAGTGGGTGTGTGAGTGTCTGAGTGGGCTTGTGAATGGTTACAAGGGTCTCTGAGTGGGTCTGTGAGTGGGTGCATGAGTCTGTGAGTATGTCTGTGAGTGGGAGCATAAGTGTCTGAGTGGGTCTGTGAGTGGGTGTGTGAATATCTAACAGGATCTCTGAGTGGGTGCATGAATGTCTGAGTGGGTCTGTGAGTGGGAGCATGAGTGTCTGAGTGGGTGTGTGAGTGGATGCATTGGTTTCTAAGTGAGTCTGTGAGTGGGTACATGAGTCTCTGAGTGGGTCTGTGAGTGGGTGTTTGAGTCTCAGAGTGGATGTGTGAGTGGGTGAGTGAGTGTTTGAGTGGGTCTTTGAGTGGGTGCATGAATGTCTGAGCGGGTCTGTGAGTGGGTGCATGAGTCTCTGAATGGATCTATGAGTGGGTGCATGAGTGTCTGAGTGAGTATGTGAATGGGTGCACAAGTCTCTGAGTGGGTCTGTGAGTGGGTGCATGACTCTGAATGAATGTGTGAGTAGGTGTGTGAGTGTCTGAGTGGGTCTGTGAGTGGGTGTGTGAGTGTCTGAGTGGGCTTGTGAATGGTTACAAGGGTCTCTGAGTGGGTCTGTGAGTGGGTGCATGAGTCTGTGAGTATGTCTGTGAGTGGGAGCATAAGTGTCTGAGTGGGTCTGTGAGTGGGTGTGTGAATATCTAACAGGATCTCTGAGTGGGTGCATGAATGTCTGAGTGGGTCTGTGAGTGGGAGCATGAGTGTCTGAGTGGGTGTGTGAGTGGATGCATTGGTTTCTAAGTGAGTCTGTGAGTGGGTACATGAGTCTCTGAGTGGGTCTGTGAGTGGGTGTTTGAGTCTCAGAGTGGATGTGTGAGTGGGTGAGTGAGTGTTTGAGTGGGTCTTTGAGTGGGTGCATGAATGTCTGAGCGGGTCTGTGAGTGGGTGCATGAGTCTCTGAATGGATCTATGAGTGGGTGCATGAGTGTCTGAGTGAGTATGTGAATGGGTGCACAAGTCTCTGAGTGGGTCTGTGAGTGGGTGCATGACTCTGAATGAATGTTTGAGTAGGTGTGTGAGTGTCTGAGTGGGTCTGTGAGTGGGTGTGTGAGTGTCTGAGTGGGCTTGTGAATGGTTACAAGGGTCTCTGAGTGGGTCTGTGAGTGGGTGCATGAGTCTGTGAGTATGTCTGTGAGTGGGAGCATAAGTGTCTGAGTGGGTCTGTGAGTGGGTGCATGAGTCTCTGAGTGGATCTATGAGTGGGTGCATGAATGTCTAACTAGATCTCTGAGTGGGTGCATGAATGTCTTAATAGGTCTGTGAGTAGGTGCATGAGTCTCTGAGTGGGTTTGTGAGTGAGAGCATGAGTGTCTGAGTGGGTCTCTGAGTGGGTTCGTGAGTGTCTGAGTGGGTCTGTGAGTGGGTGCATGGGTTTCTGAATCGGTCTGCGAGTGGGTGCACAAATCTCTGAGTGGGTCTTTGAGTGGGTACATGATTCTGAATGAATGTGTGAGTGGGTGCATATGTGTCTGAGTGGGTCTGTGAGTGGTTATAAATTTATTTTTGTAGATTTTTTCCAGCAATATTCGCAAGTTCGTCACAGCGTTACACGGGGTGTCACACTGAGCATAAAGGCGAATTTGTGAATATCATACGTGGGGACAAGAAACTGTTTCTGACATATTTTACACATAAGGAGTCTCTGAAACACCCCTATATTGCAGCTATGGAGTCAGGGCTCCTCTACCCTGACCCCTTATACGACTTTCCATCTTCAGTATCAGCCCAGGGGACTGTGTCCTGTTACTTAAAATGGCAGCCACAACTTTCTACACAGGTTTCAGCCAGCCAATCACGGCATTCCTGTTGGTGCTCAATCCATGCTGATACCCTTAAAAAAAAAAAAAAAAAAAAAAATGTGAAATAAATGCCCCATGAACATGAGAAAAAGAGAGTAGGTAGGATAATTAAGTTGAGTTTAGCACACAGCACCCCTTACACTCCAATTGAAAGCACCAAGAATCCAAGTATTTAATTTTTCCTACTCAACCTGTAGTAAGATCCAGAAAAACAACAAGAGCACTTTGTGGTACATTTTGTAGTATTATAAAAAGTACTACGAAATGCTATTCACAAACTTTTTGCAAAGTTTATGCCCCAGCAATTGCCTATAGTTCTGTGTGTAGAGTTATCTGTACACATTAGTATACATTTCAGTAATAAATGTGGGTGGGACTGGAGGGAACGGGTTGGGAAAGGGACAGACTTACTCCAAAAAAGGATGGGATTAGGGAGGAGTAAATGGGTTCTAGGGAAGGGTGGCATGGTTTTTAGGGAGGGACGTTACCCACCCACACGAGAGTAAGCCTTACATGTCTCTGGGGTGGAGAAATGTAACTTACACTTTTGTAGTAAATTTACATTTGGAGTTTGTGAATACCGAAAAGCAGTAAACCTACTCCAAGGCATAAATTACTCAAAAGTGTAACTTACCTTTGTGAATTATGCCCTCAGAATAGAAAGGTATAGGGGAGGGGAAAACCTTATACTGTACCGGAATTCTAAAACAAGAAAAAAAACCTGTTCCGAAAACCTATGCCCTGGCAGGCATGCTTTTTGACAACCTTTATAAGGAAAAAAGATTGAAAAAACATAAAAAGCATAACGGTTCTACATTACTTCAATAGACGTACCTCCCTTAGACTCTCCCTACAATAAACATACCCTTACTACTGTGTATAAGTAAAAAAAATAGGGCCCTGCATGACAGATGCAGCAGCATAACTCTGTCCTCGTTTCCTACCTCTGTCCTCGTTGGTGATGCTCCACCAACTTAAGAAAGACATGGAAGAACAAGGAATATGTTCAAAAAAGGGTCACAGTAAAAACAGAAAAAGGTCAATTACACCCATATGAATCAATGGAAATCTGTGGGGAAAGAAACATGAAGAAATGTAAAAAATAATTTTGTTATAATTATTTTTATGCTGTTAAATAAAAATAAAATAAATTATTTCAAGTGTATTTTTGTGTGGTAATAAAATATTTGTTTCAGAAACAATATTTACAGTTCATTTGTTTAAATAAAAGATTTATATAAGATAAAAGTGTGTTTTTATATCAATTAAAAAAAGAATTACAAAAAACAGAACTGGCCAAATTATTTTATTTGTTATCATGTTAGCATGCATGTGTAATCATTAGTTAAAATGTATTTATAAATAATATAAAAATAATCCATGCTTAAAACTGAGAGTGTACATTTGTTTTAAAATATATTAAAAATATATATATAATAAATACTCAAAAAATGCTTGTACCCCCAAAAAATATTCTCACTTCCAAAACCCCTAAATGTATTAGCCAATTAACAAAATACCCAAAATTAAAATACTTCCCACCTTGGCCCCTAATAATCTCGTATTCTGATCTTAAAACTGAGAATGCACATTTTTTAGTATACATTTAAAACACATAACTTAAATACCCACAATATAACAGCACCCAAAAAAACAATACTCACTTCTAAAATCCCTAAATTTAAAAGCCCAAAAAAATAACAGATCCACACAAACCCCAAAATTAAATACCCACAAGTGTAATACACCTCTCCCTGGACTGTAAAACACAATTAATGATACCCAACCATAAGACCTTAAACTATTAACTTCTGTATATTGGGGTGGTAAATCCCTAGCCTTCCCCAAACCCTAAAACGTACCTCAATCACTACAAAGCCACACTTAAACCCTTCTCTTCTATCTGTTGGGAGTAAACCCTCAACCCCCCTTTTAACCATAAACCCAAAATACCCCAAAATACCCAAACCAGCCTAAACCCATAGCAAAACCATTGACTTCTATTGGGAGCTAAACACCCTGAATACACTCTTAGCCCTTAACCTACCCCAATCACCCAAACCAAATCTTTATATAGAGGACCTAAATCCACAAAGCCCTTTGAAATCCATAGCCCAAAATGCTAAAAAACACCCTAACCATCCTTCCCTATACTTATCTATGCGTTGTGAAGAGTCACATTTTAAATTAATTCACTGTAACAACCTGTGTTACGACAGCATTTGCATTACAATTACATTGTGGTAAAAGAACCACGATGTAATGACTGCATTGCAAAAGGTAGCATACCTTTTGCCAACATTTGTATCGCAGACTGTGTTTATTGGGGAAGGGTGCATTATCCTAACCACTTTTGTTTGCATATTTAATTATATCGAAGGCATCCTAGGCGAGTAAGTATGAAATTCTGAATTCATCCAATAGCCAGTTGTTGAAACAACTATTGATTGATGATGGTGCCTTTCTCGTGCGCTGTGCTCAGACGTAGGTCACAAAGCAAGTAAGTAAACAGTATACTGCCAAATGCCTGCCTAAAGTTTAGGGGCATATTTATGAAATTATCACACAGCGCAACGCAGCAAGTTAACCTGCTGCATTGCACTGCATGATAGGTAAAACGCAGGAATGCACCATACTTAATATACGGTGCATTTCTGGCATTTCCCAGTGGTGACGTACAATATGCTGCCAAGCACTAACGCAGGCACCCTTGCAATATTGTGCAAGGGTACCTGCATTGTAAGCAGAATAGTTCTTGCACAGGAATGGACACCTTCCTGCACAAACAATTCTGAGAGGCATTTTCCTCTTTCAATGTAGAAAGAGGAAGTAACGAGGAGAAATAAACATATGTTTCCTCTTTATGCCTCACCTGGGGAGACGTAGCATTTTGATGCATTCCCAGGCTTACCAGTATTGGTAAATCTGTGAATGCACCAAAATCAATGGGTGAATGCGTAGAAACACCCACACTCCACCCTTGGAATGCCTTCCCAGTGCAGAGTAACGCAGCACAGTGAATTGCGCTGCGTTGCGTTACTTTTGGTTTATCAAGCCATGCAGGGCCGCGCAAGGTGGTCTTGCGTGACTTGATAAATCTGACTTAGGTTTTGTATCACCCTTACGCCCCCTTGCGTCATGCAAGGGCGATGCAAAACCTTCATAAGTATGCTGTTTTGTTTCTAGAGGGAGGTAAGTCAGTCTGATGGAAGAGAGTTTTGTGTTTCATCCTTGCCAATACTGTGGCAATTGGGTTAAAAGAGTCATTAGTGCCTAGTGCTTTTATTCTGCAGCTAGAGAAGAATAAGGGCCTCATTACAAGTCCTCTGCTGAACTGATACTGTAATACAACATCCAGGATTACTAAGACTATATAATTTATTTGTCTAGTGTGCAATAAATCAAATTATTATGTATGTATGTTTGTTCAGAATGAATGATAACCGGGGATTCTGTACTGAACTAATTTTGCCATATTTTAATGCATGCCAAGTCTTTTTACCCAATTACATGTCACCAGGTTTTTACTTAGACAACAATAAAAAAAAAAGTAGGGAGACAGATACATTCTAAAGTGTGTAACATAAAGAAGTAAAGCTCAGATTACAAACCACAGAGGCATATTTACAAGAAAGTGTCAGAACACGGAGCTGCGGCAAATCTGGCAGCACCCTGCTCTGACATTTTCAAAATACAGTGATGCACCATATTTGCAAGAAAACAGTGCACCCCTGTGTTTCCCCTAGCGCTAGTGCAAAAAGAGCTGCCTTACGTCAGCGCCGGCACCCTGCCGCCACGTTGCAAGGGCGCCTGCGCTGCAGGGACGATTGTCTATGTGCAGGAAGGCACATCTTCCTACACATAAACACACAATAATGGCGATTTGCACCTTCTATGTGTGCTGCACAATGCAGCACACATGGGAAGAGCAAAAGATTAGGTTGTTGCACCATTTTAACATCTGGTATTTCTTGACATTAGTTTTTGGCGCTGCCTCAGCCTTGTAAATCTGGGGCAGCATCAAAAAGCAATGGGTGTTGCAGTGGAACGTTCACAGCACGCCCCTTTGCCGCAGAGGACTGGGGCGGAAAGGGGCATATTTACAAGGTGGAGTTAAGCTATGCAAAGTGGCTTAGCTCCACCTTGTAAATATGGAAAATGGCGCTGCGCCACTGGAGCTTCAAAAAACGTGACGCTCCCGTGGCGCTGAGGGCTTGTAAATATGCTCCACAGTGTTTGAAAATGGCCAATGCCTTTATTTGGAGTACACAGCTGACAGTCACATCATTGTTTGTCATTATGTTTTCCTGTGGGAGCAATGCACCTATTCGCCAAAATGTGACCGTCTGTGTCCCAGGCTCGGCCATAATTCCCACAGAAACATCAACAATTGGCTAACATTTTTTGTTCTTGAACAACACTACCGTATGAATTATTTTCTAAATATCAAAATGTTTGATAAATTAGCTTTAAATGTTTGGAGAGATGTTGTAGAGATTCAATTACTTGATTTATAGAAATTCATGTCAGAATGTTGCTTTCTCCATTCAGTCTGAAGGTTTTTAAAAAGGAGCAGTAAATTGTATCATAATGAGTTTACTTAGATACATTCTTTAATGTTATTGGAATTTGAACAGTTCAACCAGAAGAATTCAATTCCACATCAAATTATCGAGCTACTATTATATTTCTGTAATGGGGTTTTCCCAAAGGGTCCAGTTGAATGTTGCATTAGTCCGCACTATTCCAACGAAATAAATAACTGTGAAATAACTTAGATTAAAGAGGATTTTCAAGTCAATAGAGCAAAGCAAGTCAGAGGGTCGTAATTTTGCTTTCATGGACAAATACATATAATTCTTGACATCTAAAGCCTCATAAAGGTTTCACTTTGTGATGACCTTCAAAAATCAATACTGCTTTGGACCTCATTAATTGAAGGACAGATTAGAACAAGTAATGGCATTAGGCATTAAAACAATGACTAATGTGACTAGAATACACAATCAACCACATCATTTGTGATTATGGATGCAATCTAGCTAGTTTAAAAGGCAATAAATTCCAACAAAGACCTAAACAAAACAAGAGATGCAATAACTGAGGGCAGGTAAGAAATCATTTGGAATGGACTGGGCAGACTGAGAAGGTTCAACATTGTTTTATTAAATTGTCATCCTGTTCACAGCTAAATATAAATTAAATTACAATCCACATTGGACACTTCAAAAAACAAGGAGAACGAGTAAAAATGACAATGAAACTGTACCAAATAGCATATGACATAAAACGACTGAAATGTTGCAAGGCTAGCTGACATGCATGTTCGAGTGACCTGTAGGTTGCAAGTTCAAACCCTGGAGTGGCTGGCACAGCCTTCCATGCTACACAGGTGGATATTTGTGCACCATTAAATTGGCTAATGATAACACCCATCATTTACAGTGATTAAAATTGCAAACCCGGTTTGAAGTTAACCATGGTACCATTAGAAAGGAATACTATTAGTACAAAACTAGTTAAGTTAATTATAGGAGGGTATAGGTATCTTGATTTACTATGTGTTTTTTGATGTGATTGTAACTTTACTCTTAGGGCTTTGGCCATTTTGATGGTTGAGAAGTGTAGGTTTGTCTTCTGGTGCCAACAAAGTAGTTCTTGAAAGTTACTGAAGTCACAAAAGCCAGGCCCATACCCGCATGGGAATGTTTTATGGATTGCAGCACTGCTTTAGTTGTTAGGACCACAGCCCAATCCCTTAAAAGTAGGTTTTGTTTCATTAAAGTGGGTGAAGTTATGAAAAGTCTGCTGGCAAAATAAAACAGGGTCTGTGGGTCTTCACACAGGAACAGGCCAGACCAGACCAGGTGGAGGGAATGGTTCCATAGGAATCATTAGCTGACACACCGTAACTTATTTTAAACAACCAGTAGGCCACCAAGCAGTCACTGAAGGGTTCAGACCTGTAGGAGCCACTATGAGGTAAACAAGGACTAAATCATCACTTTCTACATTAGCACGAAGTCACTCGAGTGCCAGGATCCATACAGGCAGCCATCCGCCACACAGATATATTTTATACTATCATTAAACCACATGCATTCACCAAAGAATCTTAACCATTGAGACCTCTATTTAAGAGGGCCTATTTTATTTCCCACCCACAAGCATACAATATCATTCCCAAAGGGATTGTTTGGATAGAGGACTTGATCCAGCATACGAGGAGTTGATTTAATACTTTCTTTGACCACCAGATAGTAACTGGAGGGCCAAGTCTTATATAGCTACACTAGATGTGCTGGTATATTGGTTAACACTGAGGCAGTGATCAGAGGACCTGGTTTAATATAGCCTTATAGCCCGCTGCCGAGGGCTATACCAGCTGTTAAAGGCCCTGATCCCGAGTTATAGGCCCGAGCCGCAGGCGAGGGCCTATAACGAGGGAGAGGGCCTTTAACAACTGGTATAGCCTGAGGCAGAAGGGCTATAAGGCTATTAGAACATTCCACCCACTAAGGGTAGAATGTTCTAAATTAAAAATGGAGAAACAAAAAGACAAACATTGGAATTTTGGAGTGCTGGGCTCATACCAGCCATTATAAGCCCAGAGCTACTCCATTGTCTCCATTCGAATGTTCTAATAGTCATTAAAGCCACTCATACCAAGATGCAGCTTGTTAACGACTAGACTCCTAGGCAGTCAACAATTGTCTGTTCATCAATGGGACCAGACTGACAGGACCGCTACAAACTGGGCTGAGGTTCAAAAACAAGATAAGATGGTCAGCAAATGATTACAGAAATGAATGGCCAATGCAAAGTTATCACCAGCATGACTGTAAAGTGCATACATGACTTAAAGTGGGTTTTATGAAGTATTAGACATGAGTGAGGTGAATATTCAGATTTTGAAGGGAATAGGGTCTTCCAATGAAGGGAGCATAACATTACATAGAACATGCTGGCTTGAGAGAGGATTAGATGATATGAGCCACCAGACATTGGGTGGAGGACTGGGCATCAATGATGGTGGGTGAGGGCAAAAACAACAAAGTAACTGACCAAGACCAGAGAAGGGTTACATGAAGAACAGGATGTTAATGGGAAAATCTAAGAGGGAAAGGCTGGGGAAATCATCCATTAGCCATTATCCTTGTATACAAGACGTATTTATTATTTTTAGAAGACAGTTAAAAAGAAAGAACCTGCATCAGGCCATGGAGGTAGAAGAGGAAGGAAAAGCAGGAGAAACAGTAGGAAAAGGCACAGCAGAAACAAAGTGAAGAAAAATGGTGAAAGTAGGGAAAAACTAAATAAGAGACAAGCAAGTGAGATTAAATGGCTAAGTAGGAGAAACCAGTGCAGAGAGAAAAGAAGAGGATGAAATGAAACAGATGACTTAAGATGATGACAAAGAAAACGATTTTATCGACCAGAGGGGTAAGAGAAGTAGAAATTGAGGGGCCGATTCCGATCTCGGCCGGTAGGGCTCCGAATCGGATTCGGCTTTACCGGATCCGATTCGGAGCCCTATTTCCCGACCGAATCGTACGTGCGTCCGGGCGAGCGAGTACGATGCGTGCGCTCGCGAAATCTCCTACTGACTCGTTCGCAGGACCCGACCGCTCCGACCGACTCGCACGGGGACGACTCGCACCGCGCAATGGAGACGTTCCCCGGCCGGGTAAGTACGATACGCACCTCGACCGCTCCGACCGACTCGCGGAGTCCGGCTCCAAGGAGCTGTCGGAGCCGCACTTTGGGGGTCCGTGTCGGACCCCCCTGGAAGCGTAGGCACGCGAGTCGCACACAGGAGGGACCCATGGGTCCCCCCTACACGTGCATGTACGGCGCAACCCGCATCGACACGAACACGCTGTAGGGGGCGCCCTTGTTCGCGTCGTGCCCATTGAGTCAATGGGAGCCCGTGTACGCATCGTATGACTGGCTCCCATTGACTTCAATGGGAGTCCGACCGAATCGAGTCCGATGGCATACGTGCGCATCGTACTCATTCGGTCGGACTGCTAGAGTCCGATTCGGTCGGAAATCTCTCCGGGTCTGGCTCGGTCGGAGAGATTTCTGGCCCGAATCGGAATCGGCCCCTGAGTCTTATTTTGGGGTGGCAGGGCAAGAGGAGAAAGAGAAAAGACGGGAGCTAGGGATCACTGACAGAATATCGAGGAGCAAAATATCGACCTGGCAAAATATCGAGGAAAAAATATAGAATGCCAGAATATCGAATTCCTATCTACAAACAGGTAAGTACAAAAATATCGAATCCAAAATATCGTTGTAAAAAATATAGTTCGTCAAAATATCGAATTTTTTAAATGTCTTAAAAGTAATGTAAAATTAATAAAATAATACATATAATTAACTAAAACATACTTAAAAATACTTAAATAACCTTAATATTAATAAATATTTAATGTAAGTTAAAAAAAATAAACATGCCTTTTTTATTTTTTAATACATATATATATTAACGTAATATTAATAACAAATATTCAATATTTTTAGCGTAGGATAGCGGGAGGGTAAAAATTACTATTCCCACTCCAGTGAGTGCAACAGTAGGGAAAGCGTTGGATAGCGTAGGGGTAAAAATTACTATTCCCACTCCAGAGAGTGCAACAGTAGGGAAAGCGTTGGATAGCGTAGGGATAAAAATTACTATTCCCTTTCCAGAGAGTGCAACAGTAGGGAAAGTGTTGGATAGCGTAGGGATAAAAATGACTATTCCCACTTCAATGAGTGCAACAGTAGGGAAAGTAATGATTTAATATTTAAATTAAAAAACATTTTTTATCAATACCAATAAAAATTAATTAAAATTAATTACCAATTACAACATATTTAATAATTAATTAATTATAAATACCAATAAATATTATTTGTTAAAAATTAATTACCTATTAATAATTAATTAACAACCAATTAATTTTCAATACCAAAAATTAATAAGTAATACAAAATGTTTACCAATGAATAATTAATTAACAGTAAATTAATTATCAATACACAAAAATATTTTCAATAATTATTTAATTACAATTAAATTACTTCCCACCCTATTCCCCTATAAACCCACAACCCGCTCCGAATAATAAATTAATACAATTAATATAATTATCAATTAAAAATTAATAAAAATGTATTACCAATTAATAAAAATTAATTACCAATTAATAAAAATTAATTACCAATTAATAAATAATTAACAATAAATTATTTATCAATACCAATAAATAAAATTAAATAATTACTTAATTACAATTAAATTACTTCCCACCCTATTCCCCTATAAACCCACAACCCGCTACAGAACTAAAACGCAAAATTAAATTAAAAATAATTAATAATTCCTAAAAATTAATATTTAATTTACTATAATTAAATTACTTCCCACCCTATTCCCCTATAAACCCACAACCCGCTACGGAATTAAATTACGCAAAAATTAAATAACATAAAATTCATTACTTTAAAAAAATTAAAACATACATTACAAAAATAATAAATACTTTTAACACATATACTATCACTTAAAACACTATAAAAAAATCGATATTTTTAACAACTATATTATGACTGTCGATATTATGACAATCGATATTTCTTACCTGAATTTCGATATTCTGCACCACTATATTTTGGCAATTCGATATTCGGTCCACTCTATATAAAAAACTCGATATTTTGGCAATTCGATATTAAAAATTCGATATTATGTCTGTTCACCGGGAGCTAGCATATGTGGTGATATATATATGGAAACATTCTTAGAAAGGTTTAAGGAATGCAGAGCATATGGCGAGAGAAGGAAGAAAGGGCAACCAAAGTGTGAACAGTAGGAGTCATAGCTTTAAATCAGACTGTGGCAGCAATATAGGGAGAAATAGTAAGAAATCAGAGCATATGGCAATAAGTGTAGGAAAATTAAGGGGGAGAAGCTTGAGCTCAGGCAGTGGAGGGTGCTAAGTCATAACAGGGAGATAGTGATGTGCGATGGAGTACTGGAACGACCTACAACATACCAATAGGTAAAAAGGAAGATTAATTGAAAAAGAAGATGGTATTACCAGAACTAGGCCATTTGGGAAAATATGTGAATGGGCATTTTAAACCACCTTGTAAGAAGCACTTGAAGCCACCATGGATTGGACAAGAAAGGCTTATAGGGTTTAAAAAAGCAGAGGATATTTTCAAGAAAATTAGTTTCATTTTTCTATTGATTCCTGAAGAAAGGGTGCAGAAGTATACATCACAATGTGTTGACACATGGGTGGGGCTGGACCTTAGGAAACAGTTGCAATACATGCTCATAAGTTGTTTCAAAATATATCTGAGGCTAGGTTGCATCTGGAATTTTTTTGCAGAATTGTGTTGAGGAAATTAAACAGGGGTAGAATAAATTACTTTATGGGTAAATGTTTCAAAAAAGCCCATTGGTCAGCTGGGTGAGAACCATGCTGAAAATATGGGTGGATGCAAGGGATTCCATCTATCTTGTCTTTTGGTAAGTACCCCTCTTCAAAATAGGCTTACACAACAAGACCCAGTGCTCACTCGGGAGGAAAGGATTGTTCTGGTAATTCAGCTTCGGACACTGCCATGAGCTTTGTTCAGATTATTGCTTTAATGTAGTCTGGCCAAATGTGTTCATAAATATGCAGAATGTTCCAGATAAAATTCAGACTAAAATGATAGGGCACAGAAACAGGGGTTGGATAGAATCAGTTAGAAAATAATCATCCCTAAATCAAGTGCCAGCTACCATGTGAAGAAAGTATGTGAAATATGACATTGGCTCATATCAGATGTTAAGCAAGTCCATAATCCTCTTAATATTAGAGGAACTTGATAAACGATGTATATGCCTTAAATAAGGGGCAGGTGATGAATGGTGTGCTTCAATCTTCTCAGAACCCATGAAAAAATCAAAAGATGGCTTATGGAGCTAGAAATCTCACACCTGTAACACAGCATACAAAAAGACTGAAGAAGGCACATGGACTGTTCCTAAAAATAGGGTCCATTCGACAACTTTTGCAAAAAGAAACCATTGGAAAATATTAAGAGGAATACTAAAAAAAAAACGAGATCGGAACTAAGAAATCTTGCAATAAAAAATTAAAAGAGACGGTTTTGGTATGAAATTCAAGAGCTATGCAAGAGATCTCAAGATCTGGCCTAGACAACATTCATCATTGTATTAAATTCCATAATTGGAGATTATTTTGGTCCCTAGTCGGATGGAGCACCAATTAAAAAAAACAGACAACAGATTTCCATATCTATCATGAGGACTGGAAAAAGCAGATGGAAAACCTGTACGGGTGCTGTAGCTCAACCTCTTGGAGCTTCCAAGTTACCACAACTCACATCTTTGGATTATCAAGAAGGAAATAAAGGGGCATATTATCAAGGGCCTTATCTCCGCTTTTTTGGCTTTAAAAGCCAAAAAAATGGAGATAATATTTTCGCCCTATTTACAAGGTGGTGCTAACATGCATTAGCGCATGTTAGCAACCGTTTTCCCGACGCCTCGCTCTGCATCTCTAATGAGATGCAAAGTGGGCGTCACTGGGCGTACCCCTCACGGAATACCATGAAAATTATCGCTATGTGCACATCGCAATATTTACAAGGCGGCCCACAACACGGTTAGCGATTTTAAAATCCGCGCTAACCGCGGTATACGCCGAAAACTAATGTCTGCTGAAAACCTGACTTACCTGCATTATCCAATGGCAGGTGAATCGTCAGGCTGAGTGCACCTTGGCCTATCAACAAAGTTTTTGCCATTCCTGTGGACTTTTTGCTGGATTTCCGGCGATATCCCCTCCTACAACGCCGCTATCGCTGGAATTTTATCGCCCTGGAGAAACGCGTTGTTAATAACGCGCTGACCGGGCGATAAATTCCAGCGATAAATAAAAAAGCGCTAAGCGCGCTTTGCGATATTTATCGCCGTCTGTTGCTGATATGCCCAAGTTTTTAATAAGGAAATGTCACCCTTCAAGAGCCGCAGGTCTGAACGGGATGCCTATTGACGTGATCAAAACCGACATTCCGCTCTGGTGAAAGTTAGTGTATATTTTGTTTACAAAGATTTTGGAATCAGGAAATTTCCCACCCCCCAGGCAAGGGGCTAACCTACATCAACTGCACAAAAAAGGATCTAAGGAGTTCCCAAGCAACTATCGTCTTAACACTTTATTGGACGCTGAAGGGACGCTTTTTGCAAGGTTCTTATGTGATAGATTATCATGATGGGTGTCTGATCGCGACTTAATTCCCATGGAGCAATTTGGGTTCAGGCAAGGATGCTCAATCATTGACAATATTGATGCGCTACAACTACTGGTCAACAAAACCCTAAAAAGAAAGCTTAATTTATATGCTTGTTACATCGACTACTCATCGTCGTTCACACAGTTAATCATCAAAAACTCTAGGAGAAATTGCACAAATATGGGATTAGCCCCATCATTTTACATTTTTTAATATCTCTTCATGACAAACCATGGCTACAGTTTAAGTTGACAAAAAATGTTTTGTCTCCAAAGATACCCACTGCCAATGGATTGAAACAGGGATGCATTTTAGCACCACTACTCTTCTCACTGTACATAGTGGATTTATCAATCCTTTTAAATGCTCTAGAGGGTTTGGCCCCCAAGTTAGGAGGAAAACTAATCAGTTACTTTGGCATATGCCGACGACATCATCTTATTTTTACTGACCCCGTGGGGACTTCAATTGCATTACAGAACCTAAAAAATTTAGGGGCATATTCCCAAGAACGTGTGATAACCACCGCAAATTTAGCTTAACGCAACTTTGCATATCGCAGTCCATCGCGGGAAATTAACGCCTTGATAACCAAGTATTCACAACACGGCGGCCCCATGCGATACTCCCCAGATAACGCGCCAACTGACCGCGTTAGAATCAACGCCACACTGCAAAAATGCGAAACACCAACGCAAAAAAAGCTGCGATGAGGCCAATTGCGATACGAAAATCAGCGAAACCCAGCTACAGGCCTGCAATCCACACGCGTCAAGCGGGAACAATCACCATCAAAGTAGAAAAAAAACAGACAAACAAATGCCAAACAACAGCGAAGCACAAGGGACGTTGCCGGAGCAAGTACGGAAGAGAGTCAGAACCCCACAAGCCCCCCGGAGGACCATCCTGGGACTTCGGGGTCAGGGAAGGGCAAGGACAAGAAGAAGAGGAAGACGAAGTTCAGTCCGCCGGAAAACAGGATCCTGATAACGGAGGTGACAGAGCACCATCAACAACTGTTCGTCACCTCCACTGTGTCATTGGCAACAAAAAATACATTATGGCAGTCCATCGTGGACAAGGTGAATGCAGTCGGAGTGCTGAAGAGGACAATGGGCGAGGTCAAGAGGCGCTGGAATGATGTCAAGCGCAAAACCAAGCAAAAACTCGCCAAATGCAGCAATGCAGATTGGAGGTGGGAGCCCAGCGCCACAGGAGGAGCCGGACGACATGGAGGAAATGGTGTCCACAGTCATCAGTGGGGCGACGGTGGCAGGAGTTGGGGGCCCGGACACTGCTCAACAGGACCCGACACAACAGCAACAGGGTGAGTAACCACCAGGGCCTGGGGGGACGGGGGGAGATGGGCACAATGGCACACATGCACAATTAAGTTGAGCACATCTGCGGACACACCATGCCCCAGACCACCAACTCCCACCAAGAGACCAACGTACCCAAGTATGCAACATGTCAACACTGTACAAGCACAGAAGTCAGAGGCACACCTCATGAAAGTGATACGGGGAAGCAAAATCTGAGCTGCAGGGGCGACTCCCAAAAATGCAGCACACACATCACATACAGAGCACATCTACATTGACAACAATGTGACACAATCCGCAAAACACCTACAACAGAACACAGGACACAACTGGTGCCGCTTGGGTGCAGACACTGGACGATCACAATTGGCATTGCAGGGATATGTGTGTTGATAATGTACAAGTACAAACACACACACATCTGTTGTCGAAATGTCCACTGTCCCCCATCAAATAGGCAGCTCCTCCCAAACAGCCACAATGTACCCAGTCATGCTGTCTGTATGTAAACATGTACAATGCGACAACATACATGTGGACACATTGTTAAACTGCATCGCCCCTTCACATTGCAGAGGGAGAATCAACACCTCCTGCAGAGCAGTCCGACCCTCTCTTCTCTGGAGATGAAGAGGACGACCACAGCTTCGACTCTGACACCCTCCAACTGCTCGTGGAGAGCCTCCGCAGCCCACTTCCAGGAGCTGGGCAGCCCAGCTGCAACGAGGAGACCCCACCCCCTGCACAGACCACACAGCAGGCAGCACCCACCACCACTGCTGCCTCCCAGGACCCCCACGGAGAACACATGGCCTTCCAACGCCGTGTTTTGGGGTGCCAGGAGAATCTGGCTGAACAGGTGCGGGTGGGCTTCGACCTTATGGCAGACAAACTAGATGCCATACGTGGGTGTCTAAGTCCCATCAGGGACCACTCACAGTCCCTAACGGACACCCACAGTCCGCTCCATACTCTCCAACGGGCCATGGCTGACATCGCTGGAGCCCTGACTCAGAGAATAGTACAGCTGTCCAGTCCGAGTGGCACTAGCGATGTCACACGGGAGTTGGGAATCATGCGGAGGTTAATGGAGACCATGGAGCGGGCGAAAGTGGAACGAGCAGCTGCCACGGCTGCACACCAGCGAGAGGTAGCTGGGTTCCTCAATGACCTCAGGACCCTCCTCATGGCATTGCTGCCACAAGGCCTGGCGCGGATGCATGCTGCTGCCAACACTCCATCCACATCTCCGCCCCCTGAAGTGTCAGTGCCACACAGTGCGGCAGACCTTCCTCCTCCAGCCACTGATGTGTCACTGCCACACAGTGCTGGAGACAGAACACCACCACCCACACGTGAGGCACATGAAACAGCAGAGAACGAAGATGCGGATGATACTGCCCTCGTGGTAAGGAGGACGCAGCAGCATGCATTTCATCCATAGGTCCGGCTTCAGCTTGGTACTGCCCTCTGCATCATCACCTTCCACTGTCCCCCCCATGCACTCTGCGACACTCACCTTGGACTTCGACATGGACTGCCATATGATGTTTGATCGCCATTGACACAGCAATCAGACTGCAGACTGTACTCGTCCTCTTCCTTTGGACTTGTCATTCCCTGGAGGACCCTGGCTGGACCTCCACGGGACAACATCGTCATGTGGGGTTTGCATGGCCCTGTACTGCTCCAGATGCAACACTCCACTGAATGTGCATTAAACATTCATATTCACACAGATGTGTCATGTCTATGGTCTTTTAAGTGTGGAAGTATGGATGAATGTGGGCTCACTGGACTCCTCTTACGTCCATATGGCTCATGTTGTAGAACAGGGGTCACAGGGTGACACATTGCCCAATGCGGTCCTGGTGGCGCTGACACAACAACAGGGGCACACACATGAGTTACTTCCTTGTCCAGCCCAGTACGGAACCATGCCCAGGGCCATATACAGACCCTTACGCTGGACTGGCATACGCCAGGCCAGCCCACTACGCTTACACTCACAAGGGGGGACGGCAACGCTACATGTCCCCTGTCTTTCCTGTGGTGATCTGCTGCTCACAGGTCTAGTTGTCAGCATGCCACAGCCACTCCCTCACGGCTGGTTTACACCCACACCACACCCATCCAGCACACGCATCAAGGGACATGTGACCCTGCCAATGAAAAGGGACGGGCGCACGTGCTCGACGCCATTTCCACTCTCTATCTGGGTGCGTCCGTGTGGTGTTAATGTAGGCATGAGGGCCTCAGGCCCTGCAACATCACATTCCCCAGGACCAGAGGTGACATGATACCCAATCATACAGGGACCATGACTTTGGGACACAGACTTGGTGGCACCGGATACATTGCGGCCGGCACAGGCACACCGCCACAGGACGGTGACTTTGGGTGCACTGAGGTAGGGGCACCTTAAGTGCTGAGCGGGTGTGCAGCCTGCGATGATGCCTCGTCCCGGCCGTCCGGACTGCTCAGGATTTGTGTGCCCTGCTGGACCGCAGTGTAGGCCTGAGCCAGCGGGCAGCGCGGGCCTACCGCCACATGGCGTTGCATCCCGGTTCACAGAGTTAGTGGCACCTCAAGGGCTGAGCGGGTGTGCAGCCTGCGATGATGCCCGGTGCACTGGTATGTCCTCTGCCATGGCGATATCAAGACCCAGAATCATATGTGAGACCTGGTGGCCTGCGGAGCGGGGCTGCATGATGTGGAGGGTGCCATGTCCGTGGGCCCCGGGCATGTGGCTTGCAGCGGCACGTGGTGGGCCATCATTACTACACGCCAAGGGCGGAAGGTGAGCAGTGAGGCCTGGGTGCGCAGGGGCGGGCATGCACCTCTGGGCGGCGGGAGGGGCTGGGGTACATCTGCCAGGCGATGATGTCTTGTGCAATTGTATGTACTTTGCCATTCATGTCTCTGTACTCTGTTTCAGATGACAGATCTGTTTCAGATGTGTGACCTGGTGAACTGCACTACATACAGGCACGTGGTTGGAGACACACCTGTGGCAGCAGGTGGCAGTGTGGCCTGGGTGCGCATTGTGGGCACTCTCTCTCCCTGTCCATCTCTTCTGTTATCTGTGTCTCACTCCCCCTCTCTGTCCGTCTTTCTCTCGCTCCCTCTCTCAGTCCGTCTTTCTCTCGCTCCCCCTCTCTGTCCGTCTTTCTCTCGCTCCCTCTCTTTCTCTCTCTCCTTCGCTCTCTCTCTGTCCTTTGATGTGCGCAAGACACACCTTCTCATCATGATTTTTGCCTTGCAGGCTGTGACCTACGGATTGTCCCGAGGGGAGACGCCATGTGTCTTCATTTCTATTCTGTGTTTCTTTGAATACATTTTCATTTGTTACATCGAAGGTGGATGTGTGATGCTCATTTTTGTGACAACACATGCATGCCACAAAATGTGATTGTGCGACATCAGGCGGATTATTTGGTACATTATTCCGTATAGTTGATGTGGCATGTCTTTGGCCGGGGGGGGGGGTCCTGGGGGTGGTGGCGGTGGGTGTTGTGGTCCTGTTGGGGCTCCGAGCTGCATGATCAGTGGCTCCATGGCATCTATTCCCCTTCAGGTGTGGCTCTGGGCTGGGCTCCATTTTGTGGTGCAGGCTGTGGTCCGATTTTGCACCAGGTCAGAGCTGGTGTTAGTTTCCTGCTGCTAACGGGCCTTATCGCCTGTTTTGTGGTCTTATCGCCGATCTGGCTGCTCGTTGAGAATGTTGCGGAGTGGTGTTTTCGCAGCTTTTTTGCACGGGTACGCCTACTCTGCATCTCATTAGAGATCGTTGCGGGGGTCATCTGTGGCGATGTTTTTTGCGGATGCTATCGCGGGTAAAATTGTGTTATGGGCTGTTAACACCAGCTTGTGAATGGTGCGATGAATTTATCGCCACTTTGGCTGCGATAAAGTGCCGCTAACTACGCAATGTGTCCTTGAGAATATGCCCCTATATGTAGAAAATGACCTAAAAGTCAACCTTAAGTAAGACAAAGTCTATGATCTTTGGGAAAGTCGGGAAGCATGGTTAATCAGTCCTCGAAGGCAATACATTAGAAGAAGTACAAACTTAGCATCACTAAGCTGGACAGGTCATCTTTCAAACTTAAAAATAAAGGCTCCTAACTTATTAGAGCAATGAAAGAAATACCTAAATAAACATTTAATGCCATCAATTACAGATCCATCAGAGAGGCTGTTGCGTATTGTTTTTCCACTACAGATTGTCAATTTATTGGGAAGTTAACAAAATTGTTTGATTATGTCTATCGTAGTCTTTAGGAACTGTGACTAAAATGTTGCTTTTATGGAATATTTGCTGATACGCAGTGATTTTAACTTTCTTTTCATTGTGCGAATATTTTAATATATTTTATACAATGAAGACTTATTCTCTCACTCTCTGAGTTCAGAGAGGTGGGGGGCATCATGATCCACTTGAGGTTTTTCCTCTTTTGAGTCATGACCATTCCCCACATTCGAACATGGTAATAAATAGCACATTACTCTCTTCTAATCTGCATTTTTACTTGATCAATAGATAGATAGATAGGTAGATAGATAGATATAGAGATGGATGGATAGATAGATAGATAGATAGATAGATAGATAGATAGATATGAGTGGGGGTGTATAATGTACACCATGGATGCATAATGTAACATTTTCTTTGGCATGGAAAGTGGATGTGTAGCATTTTCTGCATGTTTGGCTCAGATTTGTAACCTTTTTCTGGACACTAACTTTTGCAGGTAACTTGTGCCCTTGCTATTTATTGACACATTGTATGTGCTCTGCCCTTAAATGGTAATGGAAAAATTATTATTAATATTAGTTTAGTAGTTTCCAGGATTATGTCTTGTAGAAGGAGTATACAATTAAAACCATACTGTTACAAAATGCCAGAAAATTGACACGTAAACTCACAATAAGAGATCATCAACAAGCAGAAAAATCAAAATAATCTAAAAATATCCTAAACCTTTAAAATGAGCATCATAGCAGTTATTCAGGGACTTTGGCTTGATAATAATAAATATGGACTATAATTAAAAATCGAATCCATAAAGCAGTGAAAAGCAACGATCATGGGCCAGATGCATGAACAGTCGCGGCTGGCATGACTCGCGGGAGGGGGGGGTGGGGGTCGCGCGAGGTTGGGGAGGGGTCGCGCGAGGTTGGGGAGGGATGGGTTAATTTAATAAAAAAAAGAAATTTAAAAAAAACGTACATTCGCTTCATGTCCCGGACTCCCGCGTCGCGTCTCCTGCTCAGTGCTCACAGGAAGCAGAAGCAGGCAGCCTCCCTCTCCTTCCCGAAGCCAATCACAATGCTGCAATGGCAGCGTTGTGATTGGCTAGGACGCCGTCCGTACAGGCTTCTATGGGGAGGCCGTTTTCTCCATGCAGGCTGCGCAGCAGCCTGCATGGAGAAAACAGAGAGTGCTATGACTGGTTTGGTCAGCCCTGGGGCCGACCAAACAGTCAGCGCCCATAACATTGGGCTAGTCACTCCTCCCCAACCCGCCCACCCGCCCGCTCCCAACCAGACATACCCTTCTTTTGCTTTCTCGCAGTGTGAGAAGCAGAAACATAAAATGGTATTTATACCATTTTACGTTTCTGCTTCTCGCACTGCGAGAAAGCAGTGGGGCGACGCTCCGACGCCCACGTGGAGGAGCCGCCCCTGTGTATGAAGCTACCGTTTTGCGATTCCCTAATTGCGAATCCTTGTGATTCGCAATTAGGAAATCGCAAAACGGCATGCATAAAAGTGTGTTGAACACTTTTTGCGATTCCTAGGGGATCGCAAATGACCTACCTCATGAATATTAATGAGGGAGGTCGCAATTTGCGACCCCTAGGATTCGCAAAAATCACAGAGATGGTGGCCTGCTGGGGTCAGCAGACCACCATGTCTGTGATTGCTTTTAAATAAAGCAATTTCTTTTTTTTTTTTAAATGCAGCCCGTTTTCCTTAAAGGGAAACGGGTTGCGTTTCAAAAACAAAAATGAAAAGTTTCCTTTTCATTTTTTAAGAGTAGGCAGTGGCCCGTGGGACCACTGCCTGCTCTTAAACAAGCATTGGCATAGCCAATAGGTCTCGCCTTTGGGACCTTATAAGTGTTTAGTTAGTGGCGATTAAGTGCTTTGGGATGGGTGAAGCGTGCAGGTGAAAGGGGGAGAATAGTGTGTAAATTGAGAGCTTAACAGGAAAAGGGTGGGGATGAAATATTGCTTAAGGACTACAGCTGCCGCTTTTGGAACCGGGTTGGAGTCCCGACGTTGGTTTAACACCCTGTGATCCTGGGCAAGTCACTTAATCTCCCCGCGCCTAAAGCAAAGTTAACGTGCCCTTGTATAATATAAGTGTTGATCTTGTAAAGCGCTCCAAATCCTTCCGGTTGAGTTCAGGCTATATAAAAACTGAGAGAAAGTAGTAAACATCACCAGAAAACGGACTGAAAACACAGAATAGTTTGACATACAAATGTCACTTGCCTTGAAATGCCGGCTCTCTAATTAGGGACTCATACCTGTATGTGACTTAGAATGAATGGGACAGGAAAGAGAGCAAAAGAAATTAAAGAGAGAAAAGAGAAGAGAGCGAGGCAGGCATGGAGCAATATAGGGAAGAAAAGGGGAGAGGACAGAGAATGGTTGAGCGAGGAAGAGAGGAGACAGATGGGGGAATGAGAAAAAAAGAGAGGGGAAGGTGAGAATAAAAGAGAGAGTGAGACATAGCAACAATTGATTGAAAAACGAGAAAAGGCCGAAAAGGAAGAAAGAGAGAAGAGTGTGCAGAGGAAGACGGGAGCGAGATAAGAAGAGAAAAGGTTAAAGAGAGGTAGAGGAGAAAATAAGAGAAAAGAGATTAAGAGAGTCCAATCAAATGCTTTTCAAAGGATACAGCTAATATCAATTGCGTGAAGAAATTAAGTCACGAAGTGCATTCCCCTGGGAACGGTTTAATTTCGTCACATTATCTTCGTGGGTGGGTCACGATACATGAATGGCCCTTGCACCAACTGAAGCTGGATACAGTGCCATTGCAAAGACCTAGGTTACTGGAAGTCAAAGTCTTTTCAGTGCAGTGTTTGTGAATGATAAATCCATTTTCGAGTCGCCATGTTCTGTGCTTAGTTTAAGTGGAATAGAGGCAGGGATCTAATGTTCTATTCTAGTGTTATGTATTTTAAAGTTTAGTTATCTAAATAGGGTACATATAGGTGAGAAAGTAAAACTATACATATGTTTTACCTTTCCTCTTTTATAAGTTACTTTTTTATATTGTGCGTTTTCTTATTCTTCTGTTTGTGCACTCTTTTAAGACAATATTTGTTCAACTAATTTATTTTTGATTGTCTGGATCTAGAGTCTATTGACAATTTCTTTGGGGTGCGGGATCTGGAAGTGAACAAACTGTGTGCACAGGAGCTGCGACCACTGCACAGAATATATATATTACAATGGGGTGGGGTGGGGCAGGGCCATTGCACTTTGCCAAAATGGCAGCCCTGCTGGGCCTCAGCCTTGGTTCATGGGAGTACCGCAGGGGTGGGTAACTTTGAACCCTGCCCTGAATTGGTGCACAAACTTCAGGGATTGGCAACTGCAAGCATGGCATGGACCGGGCCACTCTGCGCACTGCATGGGCGTGGTACTCTGGAAGGACTGAGGGCGCTGTACTCGGAGAACGCCGCTAGGAGTACCGGAAAGGATATGTAATTAGCAGCAGCTTGATAGCCAATTACATTCTTGTACTCTAAACTATAAATATGTGATCTTAAAAAAATCTAATATAGGTTTTTGGCTGTCCTCTCAACACACAGCAGCCTCTTTGTACATCTCTGTAACCCAGTCTGGCATAAGTCACACATTCAGTCCGACTCCTATTTGTACCGTCATTACCCTTACCTACGACTTTTCTTATCTTCAAGCTGCATGAACAAATAAATAAGGCCCGGAGCGCATGCTACCAGCCTGGAGAACAGGAACACCTGCAGGAGACCGGCCAACAGCACGACCTGTGTGGCGAACCTAAGCCAAGATGGCCTAGACCAGCAATGCTTCCTTGGTAGATACACTGTTATGGCGCGAACCTCAAAGATGTTGCTGCGAGTTGCTCTGGTAGTGTTCCTGGCCAAGTCATGAACTCTAGGAGTAAACCAGGACTATTCCTGGAATTGAGGAGCTAGCCAGTTCTACAGGAGTACGTCTCACTTACACATCTGCTGTACAGGTGAAAGAAATACCACATCTCGCCAAGCTGTAGCAGAGCATGCATGTTTTAGTCTTTACAACAAAGCATTGGGATTTTGAATGATGGCACTGGCTGCAAGGGGGGGGTTCACCGGAGCTATGAGGTACTGACCCTCGCCAGTACAATGATATCTTTTTAGGAACCACTTCCATCAGAGCGGCAAGTGGGCTGTCCGCCCCTTAAACAACCTTGTACAATGAGTTTTATTACCCAAGATAAACATCTCCACCTCAGCAAAGTGCACTAAGGGCCTTTAAAAGGCAAAGGCCCTCCCCAGTGATTAAGGCCCCGGAGCGAACCAACCCGAGGTAAACAAGGACAGGTCCGACCAGGCCCGAGGGGCAGAAGCTGGAAACACCATCTGCGAGGATAGGAGGCACTCTTACTAATAGTGTATTGTAATGGTATTTTTATAGCGCCTTGCTATCTCCTGTGATGTCAAAAGCGCTTAAAAAGAAGGACCCTTACTGATATGGAAAAGCCACCCTGGAAATGACGCATCCCTTCCCCTGAATGAGTCGACCTTTGAGGCATATCAGTTTAAAGCTAAAAAACAAACTGAAAGTAAAGACAATCGCGACAAATGGGAAAAGGTACTAAACACGAGGAAGGCATTACGTCTGATGCAAAAAACAGCTAACATCTTACGTAACCCACTGGGAAACTCAAACACTGACGCAGCACGACGAACAGTTACAGCTGGCTGAACAGTGGTTCGTATCCTAGAGAATAGCTAATGAGGCCTACGAATGCTCGACAACAGGGAACAAACGGAGTGAGTAAGCAAAGCCTTCACAGAGAGACACACTGGACACCGGAGGAAGGCAAGCACCGTAACCAGAGCAACATGGGTCTTTTAGAAGATAAAACAAGCTCATCCCTAGGGAAAAAAACCCACAAATGAAGAAACGCTGTTCTTTGAACTGAAATCACAGACTTTCCAAAATCAAGCGGCTTAGGAGAGAAAAAACACTCTTCCCTGCTGGGTGAAACCTGAGATGACAGAAAAGGCTTAAAACTGGGTTACCAGGCGGCTGTGCGAGACAGTATAAGTCAGGACGGACTGCACCATAAAGCCTCAGTATAGTTTATGGACTCTAAACAACAAGAGCAGCTGCTATCTTGCGTCAGAAAGGAAACAGTGTTTGTTGACCAAACTGCGGTCTAACCAAACTTTGGTATTTATGGTGATGACAATAATGCAAAAGGTTGAAAATGTATGTGTAGATAAAAATGTTTATCCATCCCACTAAAAGTTCCCGAAATACACAAGTCCCCGAAAACATTTCTTTCCATTAGTCCTATTATGTATTTAAAGTGATCCAAGTCCCTGCATGTGCCGCTGCTCGAACAAGCACGAAAGTGAAAGCTCATTAGAAAACAGATGCCCCCTGCGCGCCCCGCTGCTCGCTCCCGCAAGGTGGATGCCACCACATGCACAAGTGTGTGGAAAAGAGCAGACCAATTTCTAAAGGTCATCTCCTAGAGCAGTGCATGCACGCTGCCTAGGCGAGACCTAAAAACGCTGAAATAAACATTCACAAAAGGAAGGGATCCCTTAGGGACCCCTTCCCATTTGCGAATGGGTTACCACCTACTTAGAGTAGGTGGTAAAATGCCAATGTTTTGCGACTGCATTTCGGTCACAAAACAATCCTACATACCGATGCGATTCGGGATTAGGAAGGGGCGCCCTAAGCACGCCCCTTCCTGATAGCGAATCGCAAACCCATTTTGTGATTTGGTAATAGGCTACCGAAATGCAAAATTGCGTTTGCTGCATCTGAAAAGCATTTTTGGGGTTCGCAAACGGGCCGATTCAGAATCGGCCCGTTTACGAAGACAAAAATGCTTGATGTATGTGCCCCCAAGTGCCTACACCAACCAACTAAGAAAAAGAATAGTAATACAAAACAGACAACAATAAATGAAAAAAATACTTTGTTTTGGTTGACTTAAGTAATAAGGCAACTACAATAGCAAAATCAATCATGAAAAATATAGTATTTAGTGCATCTAAACAAGTATGTGCCCCTTATTTTAATAAAAGTAGGTGCAGATTTTTCCTCTTTACTTCCAAAAAGATGAGGTAATCAAGGAGGAATTACTTTGCAGCGCTAAACTTGTTTAGCCCTGGAAATAAGATGAAAGTAACGCAAAGCAGCGTATAGCGCTGCTTTGCATTACTTAGCGTTAAGGGGGCGTACCATGCAACCACCTAAGGTTTCTGACACTAAACCCTATTTACTATATAAGGTAGACAGGGTTTAGTGTCAGAAAACTGCGCTTTTTGAAGTAGGTGCAAGGAAGGAGAAATGCTTTCATTTTTCCTTCCTTTACTGACTTTGTACGTGTGCTGCACTTTACAGCACACGTACAAAGAGGGAAAAGGGTTAAAGTCAGTCTATGCATGGTATTTTGTACTGGTAGGGTACCCTTCCAGTACAAAGCTTATGCCCCATGGTGCAAAGGTGTCTCCGTGGCGCACAGCAGCTGATTTCAGCGCCGGCACTAGGGAAAGGGGAGGAAAGTGCCATATTTCTGTAAATATAGCGCTCTTTCCTTTTCCCGCAGCGCAGCATTTGCGGCTGCTGCATTGCATGATTAAATGGTAAATCTGCCCCTAAGTGTGACAGGCACGCCTGCATTTGGGTCCCATGCTCGCTGTGCCACAGAATTTAAGCTATACCTCTAACAAGTGGTCTGGGTTGTTTGCGTTCCCTCTGGAAATGGGCTGGCGGTTTAGCCTGGATTGTTCCTATTGGCGCAATGCCAGGGCTGATTTAGTTGTTTTTTTTTATTTCTGCAGTATTATATAGTGCGTACTCGACGCGAAGGTATCAGAGCTCTTTACATGAGCAACAGTTGAATTACAGATGGACACAATCATTTTTTAGGCACGGGGAGATTAAGTGATTTGCCAGAATCAGAGGATGTTTGAGCCTCCCGCCAGACTCGAAATTAGTTCCCCAGCTTCAAGATTGGCCGCTCTAACCGTTAAGCCACATCATATGGCAGTTCACTGTCTAGTATGCAAAAAAACAATGGACTAGAATAAGACTCAAGTAATCACTAGAGGCTGCGATTGATTCTAACATTCATTCGTTCAATTTGTTGCAGATTAAGTTTTACGTCTGTCAGGAAATTTGTCAAAGAATGCTTAATACAATTTCTTTAGAGCAATTCACCTACACTCGGTTCAATGTGGCACACATCAGCTCTATTATCTGGGCAAATTTAACGAAAGCATGATAATGAAAGAATGATATTAGAAGAGAAGCAGTACTGTTATAGAAAAATATGACTTTTGTATGTTAATCAGAATATATATTTTTTATTTTCACTGCCCGTGTGGAAAATCTCTTCAGAGACGTTAAACAGCGCCTGTGGCTAAAATGTGTGAGTCAAACATATTTCCGCGAGTACTATAGGCAGGCATACATGTAACTTAAGCATAGAGAATATTTCTCTATTTTTTCTTAACCTTTTGACATTAGCCCCCAAAGACATTCATAACTGTAAGGTCTCATCAGCCTCCAATTGCCTTTGGGATAAAATGCGGAGCATTATCCCCCTGTTCTGCCAGCTACAGGAAATAGCGTTTGTAATGAAGTTTGGCTATTGCCTTACAGGTGTTTCTGCTGAACCTAAATTGATTGCTGCAAACATTTGAGGTTTCTCTGCAATGTCTTGTAAGTTTGTGCTGTGTCAAGGTAAAGCAAGTAATCCCCGATAAATAGAACCCATCTGGGTGAGACAACAGGCAAAGCACTTGAAGTTCCGCATAAATGACTACCAAATGAGAGCACAGAGGCATAACAGAAACAAAAGCACTTGTTCCCAGATATAGCATCTCCTCCCTTCATGCACACAAATGTAAAGAAATAAGGGAAATATGAAATTATGCAAATGTATGTGCAACCCAGAAGGGTTATTTAAAAAGGAAATCAAGCAGTGTGATTTAAATCTCAGAGGCTATGCGTTTGGAAAGATTTATATGGTCGGCTCTCCACAGTTTGGCTCCAGCTGAAAATGAATCACTCTTTTCAAAGTTAAAGAGACAGTTGAGGCCAACCTATGCCGCTGCTTGGTGCTTTGAATGCCCAGGCCCAGATTTCTGTTAGGTGTCCGAGAGAACCGAAATCAATCTCATTTACAAACACATTACACCCATAGCAACAAAGTACACCATCAGCATTTCTAAATGTTTATGCAACACTGTGAAAAGCTTTAAGGCGGGCATCTGGTATTACAGATGCCAAATGTAGTTTTAGCATGAAAATTAAATATTCCCAAAGTATCGATTTGGGACATAATTTCATTATTGTACGACTGAATATGGACACCAACAATATTGTGGTATAAGAAACTCGTAGCTGGAATATCGAGGGACAAAATACATTGAAAGGTAAGTGCATGTAGGTTAGTGCAGATTTACTATTCCTAGCTCCACATCTACATACCTTGAAGATATATGCATTGGGTAGGTACGGATATGTGCAGTTGGGTATCGAAAATCTAGGCTTAGCTGTTGATAATCTTTTTCGAAATTTTTGCCCTTGATATTCTGTCCCACTGATATTGTGGGTTCAATATTCAGGGGGCATACCAATTTCAGAAGTGAAAAGCAAAATAAGAAACTTTGGTGATGTTTCAGAGAATTGTATATTAGTGATTAGCACATATTTTTCATGCTCGCTGAGCGATTCACAAGTCCAAACATGCATGTCCTCTGTTAAGGTAAAGCAGGCATTCCTTGGTAAATGGGACCCATCTATGTGAGACAACAGGCAAAACAATTTGGCAATAAGGCTATACATAAATTATTCTTACTGCAGGCCTTCATCACATCTCACTAACCACAACCTCAGAGGTCTTGCTTGAACCATCAACACACACCTTGCTTCTCCACACTCATCCATTAAAGTATCAGTCCTATCAGCCACCGACTTCACAATCTACTTTTAATCATAATCACTCCTTACTATCAAAAGCTGAAAACACTACTTTCTGCCCCTCCTTCGAAGCATCCATGCCACTCACCCACCACGAATCCCTCTCATAGTTCATAACAGCATCACTAGCTGAAATCATCCCTTCAATTAAAAAGGCAAAATCATTAGTTACACCATCAAAAATGTTCAGCACTACTGCCTTTAGCCTCTTAGCTGCCACTTAAAATGCCCTACTCTGCCTTAGCTCTCTTTTCAACGACTGACACTCCACTGATACATACTGCACAGTATCTCATCATCCTTTCGTTAAAAAATATTAGAAAGGTCTACCAAACTCCTCTTCCCCCTACGATCAGGATTTCGTCCTCATCATTCCATTGAAGCACCACTCACTCACATATCTAACTTCATCGTGACTGTTCCTTATAACCATCTTTATTCAATCCTTACACCAACTCACAGTACTACTACTGCTTCACTCACTCAGCCTCAAAGATAAGCATACACTTGTTACATTCATTTGGAGTTGCCTGGCATTCTAAGGTTCAATACTCTACTTCCCTAAAGGGGGATCTGCAAGAGTCAGTACTTTTACCTCTTCGGTTGTCTCTATACACCTCATCTGTGGGCAATATCATGAACTCTTTTGGATTCTCCTGTCATCTCTTTGCAGTGGGCACCCAGATTTTCTTCTCTTCTCCAAAGTTCCCCTCTACCTTGAAACATGAACCTTTAACCGTTTCACAGCCACCCATCACTGGGTGGCACAACAATTGTTGATTTTAAATACCGCCACAATAGAGGTGCCTTTCTTTCCCTCTTCTCCTGCACCTAACTCTCTGTCCAACTCGGCCGTATTTCCTGTGATTCACTGACATTTTCCTCATTGGTTATACATTTTATAAGAAACATTTCTAAACTTCCCAACCTGAATTTTATTGATCCTTCCCAGTATATTCCCAAATCCACCAACCACCAATGAGTAAAATGACTAAATGCCAAGAACAGGGTATTCTAAACCTACTTACACTTGTTTACAAATAAATAAACAATCTAGTGCCCAGCATTCTCGCTGGCACCCTTTCACGCTACTCTTCACCACTCAGTTGTCATAGACGTGTTACTGAGAGAGTGAAGACATCTAGGCTAATTCCCTGTTCTTCTAAAGGTCAACTCACCCACTTGAATAAGGTCAAGGATGGTAATGAAGATCGAGGTTAAGGGGAGAAAGGGAGAGAGATAGACATTCCAGCAGATTGGTACTTCGAAGATCCGAACTGGATTCCATAGGTCTCCACCTACGGTAAAAGAACACAAATTACTAATGGACCAAACAACAAGAGAGAATTAAGATATATAAACACTACAGGTCAGGATTTACCCGGTGCAAGCAGATGGTGTTCTATACCTAGCGATAGGTTTACCACAAAACCAATATAGAATCTGTATATAGCATCTCACCTAAATCACCTCTACTTAGAGTCCATGGTACATGATATCATTGCCAAACACAGCCAATATTGGAATATTGGTTTCATAAACACAGAATGGGCCTCATGATATTTTTGTGAATAGTCACAGCCTTCTTGACTTATGTACCATCACAGTATTTAATTTACAATGTTTCAGATTGAAATGTTACATTGATATTGCCAATAACATGTAATCAGTAAAAATAATCAAATAAATAAATTGTGATGTAATGAGCAATTCACAAACCCTCAACAATCAAAACTGTAGTTTCATCTTTATGCACGAGAAACCTGCTTCTCATTTAAGATTAAATGTAGATGTATGTGTGTCTAGCTCCACACCGAAAAGATAGGAGAGGAGGAGACCAATGCCGTGGGTTAGTGAATAGCATTTTGTAGTACGTGAGTTATGTTATGTTATATAGGTTTGTAAAGTGCACTGTTACCCAAGGGTGTCCTGGCGCTGAGCACTGTATACCTGGGGCAATATATACCTGGTAACCTCCACCCCTGAGCCCAACTGAGACTAAGCTGAAAACAACCAGGTTTTCAGACCTTTCCTGAATGAAAGGAATTCCGTACCAGTCCTTAGATATAACGGAAGATCATTCCAGGCATTGGTGGCTCTAAGGACAAAGCTCTTCCCACCCCAGTTAGCCTTTTTCGCTCTAGGAACGACCACCCGCTTTGCTTCCATTGAGCGCAACGTTCTCCCGGGGACATACCATTGAATGTGCTTTTGTAGGTCTTCAGGGCCAGTTCCCATCAGGGACTTAAAGACCGTACAGAGAGCCTTGAATTGAACTCGTTGTTTGATTGGGAGCCAGTGAAGGTAACGTAGGCCATTTCTGACCGACATAAACCTCGGAGTGCCTCTAAGCAACCTAGCTGCCGCATTCTGCACCATCTGTAGTCTGTTGAGATGTTTCTTATTAATAGTCAAGTACAGACTGTTACAGTAATCAAGACGGGACAGAATGAGGGCTGAGACGACTGTTCTAAAACTTTCTTCCGTGAGGAAAGGTTTTATTTTCCTCAGGGTCCTCAGAATAAAAAAGCTTGTTGACACCACCCCGCTGTCCTGGTCCCCAAATGTGAGGGTGTTATCCACGATCACCCCCAAGTTCATAACTTTCCGTGAAGGGGGTGGGGGAAGGCCCATATCACTGGGCCACCATGCTGGAGTCCAGAGGTTGGGGTTGTTCCCAAAGATAATCACCTCTGTTTTGCCTGCATTTAACTTCAGGCAATTAGCAGACATCCAGCCAGTTATTGCTAACATACAGACATGGCAGCTAGGGGCCTTTTCCGCTTCTTTACCTCTCTGCAGGGATAACACAGTGAGTAACACTATTGTAGCACGATTAAACATACTACAAAATGCATTCTCTGAATAGGCCAAGAAAAATGTATGTTACATATGTGTTTCTGCTTCAGATTATTGTCAGACGTTAAAAAGTTAATGTGGGCCTCAAACATAGGAACAATGCTCTTTATTGTGGTTCGAAATTACTAAACTAGGACAGGTGGTGTGGAGATTGTTTCTTTTTTCCTTGTAATTTTTGTCTTGACATCTTTCCCTCCACAACCTCCTAACTTCCCCTTAACTTACTGAGACTGCTAGTCAGCTGGGATACCCACTTTATGTACAATACTCTCCAGCTGTGTGTGTTGACATTATCCTTATCAGAGCGCTGCTGCCCCACAGAAAGATTATTTATGTTTGATGACACAGTAGCACATGCTCTTGTTATAATAGAGACAGCTACAATCTTGTCCTCCATATTTTCTTCTCTCATTGGTGAAAGTCTTTTGTGAGTAAATTAGCAGATTTTCTGACTTTTTAGGTGAATGCTTCAGTTCGAGCAGATCCAGCCACTGCTGACTTAGTCATAGTTTCCACTAGTTCTTGAGCGTAACATGGAGAGAAGAAATAACAAGCTAAGCCCCTTAGAAGAATGTTCAGTTTCCTTTTTCTGATCTGATATAGATACTATTAACATTGATTTCTGTAAATTTATTGGCATAAGAGATTATCATGATCTGCTCATCAAAATTACCAAAATACATCAAACTGAGTATGCTATTTTGTTTCCTCCTTTTTCCCAAAGAAGTATTTAGCATGATTTGTGTATTACAGGTCATAGATACCAAAACGTTCTGGAAAGACTCAATTGAGCTCCTCGACCTTGAATTCTATGGTGTTTTTACATTCTCACTCTCCTTTACATCAAACTCTTTCAGATTGGATTCATGGCCTCTATTTTCTATATCTTGAGTAAATACTGGAGGCTTTTTATAATCTCTTCGCTAGCAGTTGAGTAGAAATTAACATTGCCTTCTAGGTGACTCTGTCTGTTTTCAACTGTGTCCAGGTGAACATCCAGTTCAAAGATTTGCTAGTAGGTATAAGCTAAATCCTTTCCCAGAGTGTTAAAGTTCTTTAAACAACTTTTTTAAGCCATGAAATCTCAGTCTGGATGGATTTGTGGCCATCCTCAATCTGGGTAGAGAGTATAGAGAACCATGAAGGCAGATCATTCTTAACCTCGATAAGTACAGATGCTGATGCTACATCTAGTGATTTCTGAAACTGTTTACAACCCTGCTTTCTCATCAACACCCTTTGCAATCTGTAATCAAGGTTAGCTATAGCAGAGACTTGGAGAGGCCATAATTTTGCTAGATCTCTTTCTTTAGCTTAGTTGGCCTACCTACTGGGGTTATGTTTAGTTAATTAAATTTAGATGGAATACGTTATATGCCCTCTATGCATAATTAGAATTTGTGCATTTAGCTGCTAGGCAACACTCTTCTTCCTTGAATTTAATGACTCAGGATTGGATCCAGATCAGCATGTTACAAATTGCCATTATAGGAGCCCCGTAGCAGCCTGGAAAAAGGGGCATCTTCCAAAAGATACAACGTTTCCACTTGATGGCTAACCTGGGTAGCCACTACTGGACCCTGATTTACCAGGTTTATGAGAGCCGCCAACACTTGAGCTATGAAGAATGCCAGCACGAACAGGCAGGGGTGAAACCAGCGTCCTCCAAGCACTGCACGGATTATGGAAAAGGAGAAGCCATAGTAAAAAATAAATAACTAGACATAGCATAGACCTTCAATGTTAGAAATGGGGGTCTCTAATTGGCAGAGGTATGCACCTTTGTCCAAGCAGGGACTCTTGGTTCTAGTCAGGGTAATGGGATTGCACACTTCAGATAACCCCTTCTCAGGTAGCTTGGCACGACCAGACTGGCTTATCCCAAAGGCAATGTGTAAAGTATTTGTACCCAAACACACAGTAACACAGTGAAAAAACCGCACATGGGCACCACACCAGTTAAAAAAAATAAAGTATCTTTATCTAAACCAAACAAGACCAAAACAGCAAAAATCCAACATACATGTACCAAGATATACTTTTAGAATGGTTATTTCAAAAATAGAACTTGTAGAAACAAAATATTTCCACCTGGGGCTATTACAACATAGTGACAGGCACAAATCCAAAGTACGGTGACGACCGCAATGTGCGCAGAGTCACACGGACCCCAAACAACAGTACCTTGGAAACTAAGTCAACAGATGATGTACGGCGTCGTGGAGGTGAGGCATCGGTGCCGAGGGGAACCTGGCTCCTTTCTTCCATGGGGGAGGCGAGGTGCCAAGTCTGTGAGGAGGTGAGGCGTTGAATCCAGGACAGGGGAAGATAGGCGGCATCGACGATGAGGCGTTGGTTCCGGTGAGGTGATGTGATGTTGAAGAGTTCATGATCATGAAGTCACCCTCATTGGTTATCTGCTCTGCGATAACGTGGTGCTGGCGCTGCTGGCGCTGATGGCGTTGGTGTGAGAGTTGGCATCAGGAAGGTCGATAACTGCAGGCATCGGCAGGCGTAGGAGGGTGTTGGAGCTGCGGTGTAGCCTGGCGGTGCGCTGTGCACTGCCTGCACGAGCGGTGCCCCCGGCCTCGGTGCAGGTCGCGGCATCACTGGCAGCATCACTTACGGCTTCAGCATTGTTCTTCTTGCTTTGCATCACCAACCACACAATTCTCAGGGCCCAGGAACTGGAATTGGCACCCTTTTGAATACAGGTGTCCACAGAGGAGTCCAAGTGCTGTCCAGTGGGTTGCAGGTGAAGTCTTTGTGTCACTGAGACTTCAGAACAGGAGGCAAGCACACAAAAACCTTTTTGAGATTCTTCACAAGCAGGTTCACAGCAAAGTTCCAGTCTTTGCCCTCTCCTTGGCAGATGCAGCAACTGCAGGCCAACCCAACAAAGCAACACACAGCAAAGGGGCAGTACTTCTCCTTACAGCTCTTCAGCTCTTCTCCTTGGCAGAGGTTCCTCTTGTTTCCAGAAGCAATCTAATCCTCTGGGGTTTAAGGTCCAATACTTATACCCTATTTTCTCTTTGTGGCAAGGGTATCTGATCCCAGTCAAAACCAGTTCTGCCCTCTCTGGCCCAGCTTCACAATAGCAGGTGGAGACATCATTGTGCAAAGGAGACACAGCCTATTCAAGTGCTAGTGAAACTTCCTCCATTACTCTAAATGCAGACCAGGTCTATTTAGCCCAACTATGAGACACCCAGGAAACGCAGGACACACCTCAACCCCCTTGTTACTGTCTAGAGTGAATGCACATCCCCAGCTCCTGTCACTCCAAAACCAGACAGCAAATACACAAACAGGCAGAGGCACACAGAATGGATGAAAAAGAAAATGCCTACTTTCTAAAAGTGCAAAAAACAGGGGTTTTCGTCCTAAAACACACCAGGTAGGACGTATAACAAACATATGAAAAAAGAGAAACCTGGCTGTTTATTTTTCAAGGCCGCACTTTATTTGAAGCGGTCAAAAGTGCAAAACTCAAAGTTCTTGCACTTTTAGGTGTCTTAATCACAATTATTTATAATATAGTAACATCTTTCTCAACACATTTGTACATGTCTGTGTTGAATACACATCTAATACACAGAAGCTATAATACATATAAAGTGCATCCAAAAACGTAAATAATATCAAGAAAAGACAATGTGATTATAACAAACACAACCATACAAAAAATTTTTTTTATACAAGAGTATATACAATTACACCAGCGGTTTGTTTGTGCCAATTATATATGAGCAGTTCCTTACATTCTATGTTTTGTGACGCTTTTATGGAGCTGCTGCCAAAAGGGAAAACATTTTAAATATAATGTACCACTCTGTGGGGTCTATTTTATTCTAAAACCTCCTCAGAGAGCATTTAATACCCATCATGGCGTAAGGTGAGAAACAATGCCGACGCGTTTCCAATCCCAATTTTAGTTTTCGGGAATTTCGTCAGGGCTAGGGCACGGTGTAACCTGCAGGTTGCAACAAATAAAAACAAATTACCTACACTTGTCCACCCCTTTATTTTTAAACTCAGCTCTTCATATCACCAAAAAGAAATATTTTAAAAATACCTTGGCTTCTTTTGATGCACTCTTGGTGCTTCTCAATTGTCACGTATTAGGGACCTGAAAACACCAGGGATATCTTTTTAAGTATGATTTAGTTAAATGTTGTGTTCAACATCGTATTAGAAAAGGTTTAAATATTACTTACAGCTGTTCCACGGCTGCAGACTGGAAAGAGAAAGCCTCGATTTTGTTGGCCTCATAAGTGAAACCTTTCATGATTGCGGCATCCTACCGCACAAGCTGTTATGAAAACAGATTAGGTACTTTTAAGAATCAATTCTAATTACCAAAAGTATCTATTTTTAATTCTTCCACTAACACTGTTGCACTTACATGATGGAGCAGCCGCTTTTACTGGCACGGTGTTCAAATGCTCTCTATTTGCTTATTTTGTCGATTCTCAGTTTTAGTTCTGAAACGACAAAAATTTATGCTAGCTTTATTTTACTTAGTACGTTTTCGGCAGAAGATAAAAGTTCGAGCTAAAAAGGGATTCACTTACTGAGCTGGTTTCTGATTTTCTTTGTGTATCCTGGCAGTCGACCGTTCGAATCTATCATGAAGTGGCTGAAACCACCGAGTAGATCTATATCCTGTTATTACAGGAAGTACTAGCTTAATGTTTTACTAATGCATTATGGGGTTTGTAGTCTATGTAATAATTTAATGCCGATTCTGACACTATTTCTTTTCTCAAACATGTTTCAAAATAAAATTTATCATCAATATGGCCACGAGGTAAACATTTTAATTATTTTAATTCTCAAACCGTGGAACAGATCAACAGCTCCTTGTTATATAACCATGGAGTTTTTGAATGAAACTTTATTGCCATTTGGTGGGCACTCATGAAACAGTAATCTTCATCTATTTGATGATGAAGTTAAATGCTATTTTAGAAACTGTACAAATTGTGAGGGAACACTTTTTGCATAAAGGGAAAACAGGAATATTTCTGACTGTCGCTTGTCAGTTCTGAATTTTAAGCAATCTTTGCAGAGGACTCAGCGCAATATTTGATGTAACTCCGACATTTCATTTAGGCCACTTGTCACACAGTCATATTTTAAGATGAGATAGGCTTCTCTCTTTTGGAGCAATGTTTCTACATTTCCACCTCTTTGTGATATTTTGATTGCTGACAGCACTGTCCAAACGAAATCTTTTTCGGAATGCTTTTTTCAATAAAGTGAGGTACCAATGGTGCTGTTAAAACTTTCTGTTTTATTCGTGAGCGATGTTGGACAATTCTCTGATTGATCTGTTGTATAGTTTTGCCAATGTATAACTTTGGGCAGGGACACATAATGGCATAAACAATGTTTTTAGTTTTGCAATTTGTGAATTCTCTATGCACCCATTTGACCGAATTGTACATGAATTCTTTGCCTTCTACAGTATTGTTACAAGCAAGCAGAACAATTGCCACATTTATGGTGTCCTTCTACTGGTTGCATCTTCCATAGGGCTCTTAAATCTGAGTTCTTCTTAGTTGTACGCAAATCTGCCCGTATGATTTGTTGTCCTATACTTTTGTTCTTTTTCATCGCAAAAAGAGGTCTTTCCATTGGGCATTCAAGGCCAGTAAGCAAATGCCAATTGTTCAAAATGGCTTTGCGGAATTGATGCGTATGTGGGCCGAAAGTTGACACACATACCAGTTTGTTTAATGGCTCTCTGATTTTCTTAGTTAGTAATTCTTCACGAGGTGTATACCACGCTCGTTTTTTCGCATGTTTTAACATTTTTTTAGGGTACCCTCTTTCTTTTAGTTGTTCACAGAATGCTTCAGCATTAATCATGAAATCTTCTTTGCGGGCACAATTCCGCCTAATCCTCAGTAGTTGACTATAAGGCAGATTGTCTTTTAGACTTCTTGGATGGAAGCTTCGATAATGAAGCATTGTATTCTTGTCTGTGGACTTGCGATGTAGGGTGGTGATTAATTTTTCATCTTCAACAAATACCTCTACATCTAAAAATGTTAGCCGTGTCTGATTTCTCGACATGCTGAATTTGATATCAGCATGTCTACTATTGAGCCATTCATAAAAAGTTGACAATTGGGCGTCTGTGCCTTCCCACAGGCACCAAACGTCATCAATGTATCGATACCACGATAAGATCTTATCTCTGTGTGGATTGTGATTGAAAATGAATCTGTCTTCAAACAAGGCCATAAAGAGGACCGCCATCTCTGGGGCATAGGGACACCCCATGGCGGTCCCCTTGACCTGCATGAAGAATGTGTCTTCAAATTTGAAATAGTTCCTTTTCAGAGCTATTCTTGCCAGATCTACTATAAACTCTGTTGGAACCCTTTGTGGTTTTGGTCGAGTTTCCAAGAAGAATTCCATGGACTCTAAGCCTTCGTCTTGTGGTATCTGGGTGTACAATGAGTTTACATCGAATGATACCAACCAGTTATGGTTGGGATCAAACGGATGACCTTCAATTTTATTTATAAAGTCGGTGGTATCTTTAAGGTACGATGGTATTTGATTTAAGAATGGTTTTAGGAAGACGTCCACGTATTTTGCTATTGGTTCTAAAACCGAATCGCAACCTGATACAATTGGTCTCCCAGGCGGTTGTTGCAAATTTTTGTGTATCTTTGGAAGAAAGTAAATCACAGGAATACGTGATTGTTTTTTGTTAAGATACTCAAACTCTTTGGGTCCTAAGATCCCTTGTTCCAGTCCCCATTGGAGTTTTGCACTGATTTCATTCTCTATTTGTTTTGTGGGGTCTTCCGCTATTTGTCGATACCATTCTGTATTTGAAATCTGACTGTTCGCTTCAGCCCGATAGTTGTCTTTTGACCACAGGACAAGAGCTCCCCCTTTATCAGCAGGTTTTAACACTACTGAATCATCATTCTGTAGATCTGTAATTGCTGCCTGTTGTTCTCTGGTGATGTTTCTTTTACAAAAACACTTATTTTTTTCAATTTGGGAGATCGCTGACAGTACTGCCTGTTCATATGCTATTATTTCTTTCGGAATGCTATGTACTGGTGGGATGAAGCTTGATTTTTTCTGTAACCCAGATGGTTCAGGGTTTCTTTGATTCTCTTTCTCATGAAAGAATGCCTTAAGTCTAATTTTTCGACAAAATTCTAATGCCTCAATCTTTAATTTAGTAAAATCTGTGATGGCAGTTGGTACAAATTTAATTCCAAGTTCCAGAACAACCTCTCATCTTTCGTTAGTATTTTGGAGGACAAATTGACAATGCTAGTTTCTGTTATGTTTTGTAAAAGTTCCTCCTGGTTCGCATTTCCCATGGCTGTGACTGGGGCTTGAACCTTACTCGATTTCTTGACGGATCCTTTTCTAAAAAGAATTTTGTCTTTTTGATGGCCCTTCACGGGGATCTGACTCCCCAGATGAGTCTGAGGATGAAGTCTCAGAAAATGTGAGAAATCTGTTTCTGGATCGGCCTTGATATTGAGATAAGGCTCTTCGTGCCTCTGCCTGTGTATAATAGTCTTCCTTTAGATATGGATAAACTGTTTCTAGTTTAAAGGATTTTGTATCTTTTTCAAATTTGGATGTTTTGAAACTTATAGTATTATCCTTAAAGGTCTGAACTTCTTTGTCGATTTTCTCTAACAAAGTTTTCGCTTCTGATATGTTATGGTTATCTTGTATTGCTTGTATTAGGGCATCAAGTTCTTCTAATTCCTTTTGGCAAATTCTTTGGGCACTTTATATGTATTATAGCTTCTGTGTATTAGATGTGTATTCAACACAGACATGTACAAATGTGTTGAGAAAGATGTTACTATATTATAAATAATTGTGATTAAGACACCTAATTGTGCAAGAACTTTGAGTTTTGCACTTTTGACCGCTTCAAATAAAGTGCGGCCTTGAAAAATAAACAGCCAGGTTTCTCTTTTTTCATATACTTTCTAAAAGTGGCATTTTCAAGCACACAGTTTCAAAATTACCTTTACTAAAAGATGTGTTATTAAATTCAGAGTTCAAAGACCCTAAACTTCATTTCTCTATCTTGTTATACTTGTAAGTTGTTACTGTACAGCTCCAATGTCAGACAGCCAGCCTTTATAAATAGTGAAAAATGAAATACAAGGTATTTCACTAACCGAGCATGTAATACACACTAGTACATGTCCTACCTTTCACATACACTGCACTGTGCCCGTGGGGGTACCTTGGGCCTACCTGAAGGGAGCCTTACATGTCAGAAAAGCGTAGGATTAGGAACTACGCGTGCAGACACTACAGTGGCAGGTCTGAGACACATTTAGAGGGCAACAAATGTGGTTGGCACAACCAGTGCTGCAAGCCCACTACTAGCACTTGTTCCGGTAGACCGCAGAGACTTTTTCACATCTTCATCAAGGAACACGAACGTCAGACCAAGACTTTTGCCTTGAGAAAGCCCACGGCAAATGGGCCACATGGGCGAAACACATGCCGGCTGTTTTTTTTGCTTTGTTTTTTTCTTTTTTTTGCTTTGGTTTTTCCCTGTACAATGAGAATATGAATAAACACTACGCATTTGAAAATTTGTGAATGGATGATTGGAAATTATTCCGCCAAAACCTATACGAATTTGGAAGGCACAATCCTCCACCCATCTCTAGACTTACCCTATAATGGCTCTTGGGTGTAGCCATTTGTGAGGAACGTGCCACCACCAAGATTGGGCCCTGACAACTGTAGCACAAAAGTCCAGATTTTCCCACCCATCAAAGCAAACAGCATTTGATTTAGGGCCTGGCACACTCAGTGCACTTTATTAGGGACTTATCAGTAAATAAAATATGCAAATCATGGATGACCAATCATAATTACAATTTACACAGGGAGAACTTGCACTTTGACACTGATCAGCAGTGGCAAAGTGCCTAAAGCATCTATGCCAGCAAAAGAAATCCATCAAACAGTCAAAAATGCAGGCGATAGAGGCAAAAAGTCTGGCGAAACCACACCAAGGATGCCAAGTCTAACATTCAATTTACTTTTTTGCAATTTTATTTATTGCAGTTTCAAATTTCAATTGGCAGTACAGTTGCACTGTGATCAAATAAAGAGCAATTGAACTACAATTGTGACCCATACACTAATACTGTTGATAATGTCCAAATCCTGCAAAGTGAAAAGTAAGACAATCTGTGAATCTAACAAGTTTATATTAGCTGATCCTTCGAAAGAGAACTGCAGACATTACAAATGAGAATGGGACAACAATGAGCTGCCTACCTTAGGCAGATATTATCAAAAGCCGTCAATATTCCAAGCTAGAGCTACACACAACAGTTTAAGCACTAACACCCATTAGAAGCTCTTCTGGTTTCCTACTTCTGCGCTGGTTATGAAGCTGCCATAGATGTGTGCCAAGCCACTTCTCTCATATGAGTGACATAAAGCTTAGTAGTCCATATAGGGTTATTCGTTCTCTGTTCAGCTAGTATGTACCATTCCCAGCCGGTATGATAGGGTCTGTAAGATGGTTCCTGTACGTGTCTCTTAAGTCTCAGATATGTGTGTTAATGGATGGGCAGTGTCCATGTTCATAACTTTAAGTGGCCAATGAGAGCAGTATCCGCCCATGTTTGTCAAAACGATGGACAGTGCCACTCCACCAGTCGTGGTTGTTAATTGTCAGAGTTCTTGGGTTGAGGGCCTAAGGCATATTCAAAGTCCAAGCGTCTATGTGTAATCATGATTATTCTGAATTACCATTGAAAATGTAATTGTTGCCTTGTTTATAAGTTTTCATTTTATCTCCCATAGGAAAGTATGCATACTTCTTAAGCCTAAACTCTTTAATTGAATTACATCAGACCTAGCAAAAAAACTAGAACTTTACTCAGAGGTGTTCCTTTGCTTGGTTTGGTGTAAATCTATTCAACGCCTTTCAAGATAATAGTTTTAAAAATAGATGTTGGGCTGGCTTCTAAGGGTTAATTTTAGCAATATATTGAATCTTGAATCATAGATAATTCTCAGATCCTATGTGGATTTGTACATCCACAGAGGGTTTCTGAATCCTTTAAAAAAAATCAAGACAGGAAGCTTTCCTTCTCTTCATCCTTTGCAGATTCACAAATCTGCAGTTGGATCTGGGAATCCACGTTCTCTGATTGACTGGCAGTGATAGAAATCAATCTGTTGTGACCTCCATTAGCCAAAAGTGTGCACTAAGCAGCATCTTGGGAAATCTTTAAAAAATGGGGCATAAGGGGCATGTGGTGCATACCCTGACCAAAAAGCTCATGTTCGAGGGGCCAAAGGGAGTTCTCTTTATTATAATTGCTTGATAAAACCTGCCACAAGATTCATCCTGGTCTCTACCTAAAACCTCTAAAAATCTTTTTTTTAAAACCAACTTAGTGTGCCGTCAGCTGTGCACAGGCAACTGCTGTATGCAGCATAGGTTGATCGCGCACAGAGGATGGGCACAAAGGATGACTTGAAGCCAGGTCCTTTGGCCAATGCTTTTTTTGCACAGCTGAAGGCCAGGTGCAGCAAAGGTTGGCCGCCCATAGTGGTCAGCCATTCGTGAGATATGAAGTGTTAGAAATGGGATTCCTGGTTGGCTGAGGTATGCACCCAGGCCAGACAGGGACCACCACTCTAGTCAGGGGAAGCCAAGTACACACTAAAAGATAACAGAGCATATTTAGAAGCCCCTATCGCTACCACAACATCACTTTTTCCGACGTTGTGGTGGCGATAGGGGTTTTACGGTATTCACAAGGCAGCGTTAAGCCACTTAACGTGGCACAACGACGCCTTGTGAATAAGGCCCCCTTTCAAGCTATACTTACTGGAAAGGGGTGGGCAATGGGTGTTGCGGTGGGCATTCCACCGCAACACCCATTGATATTGACGCTGCCCCATATTTACAAGGGCAGCGCCAAAATTAAAACCAGAGAAAACCTGGTCTTCAACAGGCGAGGCTTGTTTTTCCTGTTTCTACATAGAAACAGCAAAAGGCCATTGATTGTTTATGTGCAGGAAGGTGACCCTTCCTGCACATAAAAATCAATACAAAAATGACGTTTTGCAACTTCTGTGTGTGCTGCATTAAGCAGTACACATAGTAGTTTCAAAATGCCATTTCAAATTGTTTATGTGCAAGAAGGAACACCTTCCTGCACATAAGCAATCTTCCCCTACAACACAGGCACCCTTGCACTATGGTTCAAGGGTGTCTTCGTTGGCGCTAGGCAGCTAAAATTAGCACCAGCGCAGGGGGAAACGCAGGACTGCACTGTATCCTTGTAAATACGGTGCAGCCATGCGTTTTGGAAGTGGCAGATCATGGGTTAGGCCACAGTGGCTAACGCCGCGCTCCGCCACTTTCCTCGTAAATATGCCCCAGGCTGTGCTCACCCTAAGGTAGCTTGGCACAGAGCAGTCAGGCTTATCTAAGGAGATAATGTGTAAAATATTTGTGCAACACACACACACACAGTAACGCAATGAAAACCCCACAAAAAGACTCCACACAGGTTTAGAAAAATAGAGAATATTTATCTGAGTAAAACAAGACCAATACAACAAAGATCCAATTAGTAGTAGTCGAGATGTGAATTTTTAGAGATTAAATGCAAAAACAATGCTTAGAAGTCAGTAGCGGTTAAAAGGTTACTTGATGTCACGAGGGACCGGTGCAAATCCAAAGTTCAGGCTGACTGAGATGAGGGGCAGGCCGGCTACAGGACCCACGCAGGCCCTGCTGAGAAAGTACCTTGGATGGAGCAAAGTTAGATGTGGAGGGCACGATGCGTCGATCTTTTCCGTGCAGTCAGGTTGCTGCATCATCATTGAGCTTTTCTGAGATGCAGGCAATGCATCATCGTCGAGCCGCACAGAGATGGTGAACCTCTGTCGTCGAACAACATCTGCATCAGTGTCGAAGGACAATGCATTGGTTCCCGTCAGCGCAAAGGTGACAATGCGTCGGTTTTGAGGAAAACAGTTACAGAACCCATTTCGGAGACCCAGAACTACAGAACACACCTCAAGCAAGTGTAGGACTCACAGATGGCAGAATCAAGCAGCACCGGCAGAATATTTGGAAGTCTTTTGTGCCAGATAGCAGCAATCAGTCTTTCCAGAAAAGCAGTCCAGATGAGTCCTTTAAGCAGCACAGCAGTACTGCTGAAAGAGGTTCAGTTCAAGATCCAGAAGTGTGTGATTTGTGGGGTCAGGGACCCAGTACTTTTACCCAAAAGTGCATTTGAAGTGCATGTGATATCAAAGCAGCACTCTAAAATGCACAAGGATGTCTTTCAAACCAGTCCTGTCTGCCAGGCTGTGTGTGGTGGGTATATCAGTGATTTGTGTGAGGACAGGACCCTACCTATTGAAGTGTGTTAGACCCTCCATTTCATTCTGCCCAGGCATGGTCATCAGAATGCAGATGTATGTAGATGGATACTCAGACACACCTATCCTTGCTGTGTTGTGGCTGTCTAGATGGAATGCACAAAGTGTAGGCGTCACCCACCCCAGACGTGTTTTGGAGACAGGCTGCAAAGCACCGTTACAAGCACAGAGAAATGTCCACTTTCTAAAGGTGGCATTTCTAAAACAGTGATGTGAAATCCACCTTCACCATTACCATTCCAAACATATGAAACATGAAAAAGCTACTCTTCTCTGATCAGGAATTACAGCTTTAAAGTGTATTAAGGGATTCCCAATGCTTGCCTATGGGACGAGTAGACCTCGCAGTAGTGAAAGACAAAATAGACTGTTTGTCACTACCAGAGCATGTAAAACATACCAGTACATATCCTACATTTCATTTACACAGGTCCCTGCCCTTAGGGCTACCTAGGTCCTATCTTATGGGTGACTTAGGTGTAATAAAAGGGGAATTTCAAGCTTGGCAAGTAGTATTAAATCCTTCACACTTAGAACACAGGGACAAGAGTTTTTAGCTTTCCCTAGTCCTCCCTTTTTCATATGTATACTAACAAAAAGAAGGGATAGCATCCATGTGATGCCTATTATATTACATTTATCGGAGTCTTGAAAACCGTAGGGGTTTCTTAGTACTGGCCTCACCCACTAGTTAGCGGCATGCTTCATCATAGGGCCGCTACTACACCCTGTAAGTAGTAATAAATGTCAAGTCGAAGTGGCAGTAAAACACACACACAGTGGCAGGCCTGAGACAGGTTTGAAAGGCTACTTCTGTGGGTGGCACAGTCAGTGCTGCCTGCCCAATAGTAGCATTTAATTAACAGGTCCTCGGAATATGGTATACCACTTTACAAGGGACTTACAAGTAAATCAAATATGCCAAACAGGTACAAACCAATTATACCATGTTTCGAGGAGGGATTACATGCACTTTAGCACTGGTCAGCAGTGGTAAAGTGCCCAAAGTCCTAAAGCCAACATAAAGAAGGTCAGAAAAAGAGGAAGAGGAAGGCAAAATGTTTGGGGTGACCCTTCAAGAGGGCCATTTTCCAACACAAGGCCTGGTTTGAACCTAGCCTAAAGAAACCTTCTCGGGAACAACGTTCCGACACCAAGGATATCTCTATGAAAGAGGTATTGCTATTGGTTGGAGTTACTATAAAGAGCTCATGTATATATCTGCTGTTGCAAAGACTTTGGAAATCAATGACACACTTACTAATTTACTTATCAAAAATGTAAAATTATGCAACTAACTGTTCTTATGTGCATGTAATATGCATTGACAATATGTTTATCCTTTGTGTCTTGTTGGACAATGATGTGCATGTGTTTACATATCTATATTAAATATAGGTCCGTTAACCACCATAAAGTTGAAACAGTTGTATGAAGGCCTTTTCTTTCCACGGAGACAGCTCCACTAAAACACCGAATGAATATCCAGAAACAATTTCCCAAAAAGAATAAAAGGCTACAAAATAATTTGAGTGGGAAGTTTTTCAAAGTTTTTTACGCCATGTTGACTGCTAGTACACCGTTTTTAACAGCAGTGAAAAACAAGACACAAAACAATAAAATAATTTGAACCAAATGACAGTCTAGTGGTCTTATCAACATAGCATCACATTGCCATTAATTAAGACATTGTCCTTTGTGGGAAACAGTGTTTACAACGCTGTCATCACATCGCAGTACTATTACAACACGGTCGTTACAACGACCGCGTTGTTAGTACGCAATGCATTTACATCACAAGTCATTACAACGGCTTGCTGTAGGGGGCGCTGAGGTTTTGGAAATGAATTCCAACACCTTCCCTACTGTTGCGCAAACTGGAGTAGGAATAGTAAATAATACTATTCCTAAGTCCAGCGCGCCCCCTACTGCAAGTCGTTGTAATGACTTGCGATGTAAATGTATCGCGTACTAACAACGCGGTCATTGTAACTACCGCGTTGTAAAAGCACACGATGTAATGCATCGCGTTGTAATGTGCTATATTTGTCATTTGTACTTCATTCCTACACTTCCCTACTTATACTTAGCTAGCTACACATAAAATAAATCATATCTTACTTCTTTGGTTTCTACAAAGTTTCTATTTCATATACATAGCAGCAGGTTATACTCAGATGCTGGTCCAGCAAACACTTATGAAACTGAGCTACATTACCATCTTAGAGATGCATACATGGAGCAACTCTGAAAAACATTAGTGAGTATAGGAAACAGTACTAAAGGACTACTCTTTTAAGTACTCTGATATGCCTTTGTGAATCGGCACCAAAATGTCCAACTCCATATTACAAAAGGCGCAAAGAGGGCACAGTCCTTTATATTTGTACTCAGTATACATGAATATTCCATGAATATTCCGTGAATATTTAAATTTTCAATATTTAAGGGCACTTCACAAAGGGATATTTCAGTACGTAAAACAGTACTAGATGAGCAAAGCCTTATGTAATTCATAACTTGTTAAAAGGCCCCATAATATTGTTGCATTTTATATCAGAGATGTAGGCAAGGCCCTACATCTCTGATATAAAATGCTAGATATAACAAACACTGAACTTTAGTACAGTTAAAAAAAACGATATTCAGTTTGAAGAGCTAGATCATAAAAAGAGCAATAAGGACTCTCTAGGGTCTGCTTTCTAATTTATTTTTAAATAAGATCAGCACATTGAAGATAATTTGCTTGCCTCTAAAATCCCTGCTTCTGTTCAGTGTTCCCAAGACAGTCACACTGCTTAGAAAATAAAAAGACAATGCTAGATGGAGTCATGTATCCCACTGGCCCTTTTTTTTAACATGAGTATTAACCAAATTCTTAATTGTTGAGCGAAGTTCATTTTAATTGAACTCGTATTTTTTGTATTCAGAACAGAGACCGAAAGTAATTATATTACAACTTTCATTTTAACCTCATTATAAAATTAGTTTATGCCATTCTGCATGTATAGATTTGGAAGATGCGAAAGGGGGAACCGTTTAATATTGTCCTATATTGCCATGAGGGTTTCTGGCGGCATTATAAACCAGGAGGGCGCATTTTGTGTATGGAAGATATATTGGGGCTTATTTACAAGGCCCTTGCGCCACTTTTGCGTCGTTTTTAACATGGGAAAAGTGACGCAAAAGTGGCGCAAGGGGCTTGTAAATCTGCCCCATTTTTTCCATCTATTTTAAATGAGACTACACAATGATTGCTTCCTTGGTCACTAAATGTACAATAAATGACTGCGAGAGCCAGTTTTGTTTAAATTTATTCTCTTTTTGGCGGTTTTCAAAGTGTGATCCAGGCACAAACGCTATATATAAATAGACAAGTAGTATCCCACATCTTTACTAAAATATGGAGTATTTCTGCTCTTTTCTTGTGCTGGTGCCCTTGTGGCAGCCTAGTGCCAATGAAGGCACCCTTGCGCCATGATGCAAGGGTGCCTGTGTTTTGGTCAGAATAATCTTTGTGCAGAAAGGTAAACCTTCCTGCACAAAAACTATTCTTAGAGGCTTTATTCCTCTTTGTATGTGTGCTACAGAATGTATCACACATGCAAAGAGGAAGTAACAAGAAGAAATAAAGGGGCATATTAGCAAGACCCACGTTAAAATTATCGCCGTTTTAGCGGCAGGAAACTGCCGCTAAAACGGCGATAATGGGCTTGCTAATATGCGTTATAGAATTCCAATAGAAGCCCAGGTTAGATGTCCTGCACATCTAACCTGGGCTTCTTTGGAATTCTATAACGCATATTAGCAAGCCCATTATCGCCGTTTTAGCAGCAGTTTCCTGCCGCTAAAACGGCGATAATTTTATCGCCGGTCTTGCTAATATGCCCCAAAGTTTTCACCTCAATATGTCACCTAGCGTAGCTGCACCATTTTGGCTCTAACCTAGGTTTACTGAACTTAGTAAATATGGGTTTGTGTTAAAATACATGGGTGGATGCACTACAACGCCCATGCTCCATCCATGTTATGCATCCCTGAAGCAATGTAACTCAAGACAATGCAATGTGCTGTCTTGCAGCACTTTTGAGTGAAATGTGATGCAAAGCTTTGCAAATCAAGCTTTGTGCCACTTTGTAAATCCTGACTAACCTTTTGTATCATGGCTGCGCTAAAAATGTGCTGCAACCATGACACAAAATGTCAGTAAATCTGGGTCCCGATACTTGGAAATATCAGGAGGAGAATGCAATTGTGAGATGGGGAAATGGTGCAGCAATTTCCTGATGAGCCACAGAGAGTACTTTGAAGAAGACAGCAAAGTAACTAAAAGGTAAAGAAACACTCCTTTACATGTCGAAGTGCCAGATTTTACAATTTCACACACAGGGCAGTGCAGCGCGGCAACCGCAAATGCTGCGCTGTGTGAGAAGGAGCGAGCAGGAGAGCGCCAAATTTGCTGAAATATGGCACTCTCCTCCCCTTTCCCTAGTGCCAGAACTAAATTTAGCTGCTATGAATCACGGAGACACCTTTGCGCCATAGTGCAAGGAGTCTTCGTGAGTCAAGCATAGGTTTTGTACTGGAAGGGCAACATTCCAGTGCAAAATACTATGCTTATACTATTTTTTTTAAACATGCCACTTTATATGTGTGCTGTACAGTGCAGCACACATGCGAAGTCAGAAAATAAAGTAGGAAAAAAAGCATTTCTCCTTCATAGCACCTGGTTGAAGGGTGTGCTATTTTCTGATGCTAAACCCTGTCCACTTTATTTAGTAAATTGGGTTTAGCTTCAGAAACCTTGTTTGGTTGCATGGGAATGCCCATGCACCACCCGTATTACGCCCCCTTGGCGCTCAGTAATGCAAAGAAGTGCTATGCACTGCTTTACAATACTTTCGCACTATTTCCAGTGCTAAACAAGATCAAAACCATTTCCTGGATTGCTAATAATTTTGGTACCATATTACAACTCTGCACAAAACATTCCACAAATAAAATACGCCTACCTAATTTTAATATTAGAAAGTTGCATGCGGATTAGCTTCCAAATGCCTCAAATGGCTGTGAAATTTCCTTTGGCAATACCTGTGAAGTGAGAATGCAGTGATGTAACAGGAGCATGCCCAGTTTGAACTGCATGGAGGTGTGCAACTAAATGAAATACATTGTGTACAGATCTTGCTTGGCAAACGTTCATGACCTATGTGCAGAGAGAACAGAGGCATGGAACACAGGGAGAAGTAAAATGTGAATCTGCAGGCTTTTCTTAGTGTGAAAAGAGAACAGTGGTATTGGGCAAAAGGCATGGCGAAAGACCAAGTTCTTTGCCAAGTGTCCACTGAGCATGGCCACTAGCCATGTTTGTTAGGCACTCTTGATAGAGATACTAGGCAGTGGACTTGGCTGATCATCATGGGCTTACCTGACACCCTACATGTATTGTGGGGATAGCACAGTCATAAAATAAGTAAAGGCAGCAGTAAGGCAGGTTGTGCCTAGCAGCAACACCCAGTGCATAGGTCATGCCCACTGGTTATAGATAGCATGTTTAATGGACACATGCTATGTGTTCATTGCTGACCTGGCATGGGTGCAGGATATGCTCAACAGGAACTTCATGCAGGGGTCCAGAGCATATGTGACCACAATCTATGCTAAACACGCAATGAACGAAAAATCCATGCCATGTGGCTAATTCCCACTGTGCCTTCCCATTTGCCTTGCTAAATTGGCACTACACTCAGGACTTGAATAAGCCTATACTATTCTGCATCTCAAGAACTTCTGTGAAAAAAACATATTAAGTTAATATCATGGTTAAATACTATAATCATGCCATAGGTTACAAAATAAACAATAAATACCCTCAAACAACGTCTAGTAATGCTACATTATGATTCTGATTCAAAACTTTAAAATCTCGGGGCACACCTATTTCTGCTTAGCTCTGTAAGCTCGGTTTATTGCTCTTGAACTCTTCAGGACACCACAAATGATTAAAATTGAGGCACAAAAATGTATAGATAAATGGCATCTCAGAAGTTGCCTCTTGATTCAATGGCTTTCCATGTTATTCTGTGTTTGTCCCACCCAGGAACATTTTGGTCTCACAATATTCTGATTGGATGAATTATATCCTTCCACTGCTGATTTGAGGGGACTCCTTTTGAGGACTCACCTACAGACAACTTTAGATGTCTGTTGTTGACAGAACCATTGTGTACAATACTAATACATTTGGCAGTCTTTGGGCCAGACCATTACTTAGAATTGGTCTGCTTTCTTCTCAGTCTAATATCCTTACTTCATATTTGATGGCTTTCCTTCTTATTCTTGTGCTGGTCCCTCCCGGACCATAGCTTTCAAACTATCCTTTTTATTGGTTGACTTATATCCTTATACTGCCTTCATTCATAAAACTACATTTCTCTTTTGCTTTCACCACTCCATGGGCCAGATGTACGACCATTTTTAGCATTCGGAAATGGAGAATCGGGCCGTTTGTGACCGCTAAAATGGCTTTTAGCATGTCCCAAACTATTTTGCAAGTAGGTAGCCTATTACCGACTCGCAAAATAGGGTTTGCGAGTCGGTCTTAGGAAGGGCACGCCAAGGACGTCCCTTCCTGTTTATAATTTCAAAATTAATCTTTATTATGTTTTCAGAAAGAAAGAAAGATACAGAAAGTAAGGGATCAAATAATGAAGGGGAAAAACGAACACAAAGTCATTTTGGATCATAATGTCACATGAGATAACTTAAAACAGTCACTACATTGTCGTACATACAATGTAATATACAATACAATAAACAATGCAATTTACAGTCTTGAGGTTTGAAAAACAAATTGTTTGGGCACATTACTGAATTAGAGACGGACCAACAGAGAGGGGGATAGGTTGAGAAGTACAGTTGAGGAATATGTATAATTATGGTGGTTTGTTGATAGGAAAGTAGTTATCCGAGGTTTCCTAAATGGGTCTTGGTTGTGTTTTCGAGGGGGGAATGTTGTAGTGCAATATTGTCAGTACCTCTGATATGTGATATCCATTTAATCCAGGCTTCCAGTTAGAGATAACTATTTTAATTGCTGATGTTAGCAAAAGATCTTGTAGGGAGCGATCTGAAGTGCGCTTGATGCAGGGATCAAGGAATCCTTTGATGAGGAAGGAAAATTCTTTCTTAGGTTGAAATTAAATAGGTTTGAGATAAATTAGAAATTTTGTCCCAGAAAGGGGTCAGGTAATTGCAGTGAAGAATTAGGTGAGTAAGCTACTCTTTGTAGTTCCGACAGATAGGGTTTTCTAAGATTTTTAGGGAGTGGAGGCGTCAAGGAGTCCAGTAGGCTTTGTGTAATAGCCAGTATTTTTTTATTTTTTTATTTATTTATTTATTTTTTTATGCTTTATTTCGATTAAATCAATCATAAAAGCCATTTGCCGCAAGTTACAGTGTCCAATGAAAACAAAGACAATTGTGTTCGTTAACATTCCCAAAATCAAAATAACAATTCATAGATTAACAGCACTGTACACATTTTACAATAGACAAATATCAAGAATGCAATAAAAAATTAAAACTTTTGTCTTAAAACTAATAAAATATATATATATATATTTTTTTTAAGATATATGTAAAATCTTGTTGTTCCTATTTAATCCTTAAGTAAACTCTGTTATACTTCTTAAATTCCTACCATGTGCTTTCTTATATAAAGTCCCTAACAGGGGATATGTCATCCTCAATATTGCCCAAGGGCCCGGTCAACTGTGTTTTTTTTTAAAAGATTTGCGCGAATTCTCCATGACCAACCTAAAAATTTAGCAATAGCTATTACATATAGCTCATTAGTGTTGGTCTTTAAAGTGCGCAGAGCTGTTACACTGGACCGTGTGCCCATGTAAACACATATTGGTTTCAGCCATTTTTACGCGGAATTTTGTAAAGAGGGCAGGCAAATAAAATATGTAATACTGTTTCATCCTGTTCATTGCAGTGCAAGCATTTGCTTTTGTTCGTGCTGGACCACTTTCTAGTATAAAAATTTACCGGGAGGCTCCCTACCCGAAATTGGAAGTATAATCTCCTTTCGCAAGGAACAGTTATAAAATCCCAGAAATTTTCATATTTGGGAACAATCTTGTGCTCTAAAAACAGGCCAGTCAGTGAGTTTACCTTTGTGGAGTGTAGATGGTCCGCCTTGACCATCGACCAGTATGCCTTCTTAAATTCTTTTTTGATGGGAACTGATTTGCAGCCGGATCCTCCCAAAGATGCCTCATGCCCATATCTACCAGGGTAGCCTTCACTTTTTGCAGCCAGACAACCTTACATGATTTGTCTGCATCTACTACATCCTTCGCTGCCATTGCATAGTGTAGGAGTTCAGGAGTGGACCACAATCGGCGCCAAAAAGCTACTGGTCTAAATCGTGCTTCCTCCGCCAACAAGCTGCAACCCAAATCTGATAACAGGGGTGTTAGTGGGGTGCTTTGTGGTAAACCAGTCAGAGCTCTCACAAATTTGTTCTGGGCAAGAACTAGGGGGAAAGATCATTAAAGCCCCAAAGCTCTGCTCCATACATTATAGAAGACCTGATCTTTGTGTTATATATCTTAATTGCTGGACCTATGGGCTTGGTATGGGAAAGATTAAATTCTTTTATAAGAACCCCCGCTAGTTGACTATGTTTAAGAGCCATAAGATCAATGTGAGGCCTCCAGTTTAGTTTTCTGCTCAATGTAATACCTAGATATGTAAACACATCAGTCTGTTCGAGTTGCTTCCCATTCATTTCTACCCTCCCGCTAACTACGTTGTGCTTGTGTAAGACCATGTATTTTGTCTTTTCAACATTGACCACCAGGTCATGATCTAGGCAGAACCCCTCAAAACGCCTGAGTGCCCTGTCCAACCCAGCCCGTGTCTTTGAGATGATCAGAGTATCATCCGCAAACATAAGTAGCGGTATTTTGGTGCCAGCAAGGGATGGAGCATCTGTCATGTGTGTATGAAAATAGTTTACTACCCCATTGATATATAATAAAAACAAAGTTGGAGCTAAAACACACCCTTGCCGCACCCCTTTAGATACCGGAAAGCGTGGGGTTACACATCCCTGATCGCCCCAGCGCACCTGAGCGAAGTTATCCTCATGCAATCGCACTACCATAGATAGAAGTTCTACGGGCATCCCTAAGTGGTGCAGTACTTCCCAAAGCTTCTTACGTGGTACCATATCAAAGGCGGACTTAAGGTCCACAAAGGCTGCATAAATGGTACCACCTGCTATTACAACTGTGCGCCAATAAATCAATATGAACCGGAAAACTTGGTCGACGGTGCTTGTGTGGGAACGAAATCCTGCCTGTAGGGGGATAGTATTTCTTTGGTTTCCATCCACTCCTGTATCCTGCTCAGCACTAACCTTGCGGTGATCTTTTGTATGGAATCGATAAGGCTGATCGGCCTATAGTTACTGGGACAGGAACGGTCCCCTTTTTATAAATAGGGAGGATTTCGGCACCACGCCAAGTTTCTGGAATGGGGGCTCCATTGGCTATAGCATTTGCTAGCCAAAGAATGTACCTTATCCAATTCTCTTTATCATGGACAAACAGGTCAGCAGGGATGCAATCTAAACCTGGAGCTCTCCCCTGGGTACTGCCATCAGAGCCTTCTCCACCTCATCCTGGGTAAATGACAGGGGCTGGTCGGCCGTGGGAATTTGAAATTGGATGTCGTCATTTTTAGCTGCAAATTGCTCCTCAAAAAGGAGACCCACAAGTCCTGGGCAACGTGGTTTTGCGGCTTTTGTCCTGACCCAGCATTCCCCCATTTGACCATATTCCAAAAGGACTGCATGTTTTTACCCCTGCTAGCCTGGAGGAGCTCTAACCATCTTTGTTCGTCCCATTCCCTTCTTGCTGCTGCCAATATTGACTTATATAAGGTACGGGTAGTTCTTATTCTCTCCATATCTTTAGATTTAATGGCTAAAGACAACTGCCTGTACGCTTCTCTACAGCCTTTGTTATACCACCTTTCCTGCCTCGCTATTCCTTTGCTATATGGTTTGTATATTTTAGTAAAAAGGAATTTATTTTTGCAAACAAAACATCATGAGCTTTGGTAATCATAGCACTATTTTTCTCTTGTTCAGACATAGTATAAAAATCTGCTAACGTGCTCTCCACCGCTTCTTTCATTTGTGTTAGGGAACTAGCATTTGTTACAATCCTATCCCATTTCACCCTCCTCTGATCATTACATATTAGGATTTCTGCAGTTTCTCTCTCGGGTATTGTTCGCCGAGGCTCTTTAATACCCGGGGATAACATTAATAACACAAGCGGGTTATGATCACTTTCGTTACGCTCACTTACCACCATGTCAACAAGGGCTGGCCATTGTTCAACGTTGACAAGAATATAGTCTATGCGGCTGCATCTCAACCCATTACTATATGTGGGGGAACCCAGTCTATCCGACGGCATTCTTCCATTAACGGCCCTGAGGCCCTTCTCCAAGCATAATGCCTTTAGTTGTAAGGCGGCCTCGGTCCATTTTCTAATTGGTGGCAACTCTAGTGATGGAATACTCCATTGGGCATCCTCCTCTTCGCTAAGATTGCCATCATACCTGTCAAGGGGTTCAAAGGTAGTATTAAAATCTCCTGCAATCGTCACATTATTTACGCCTTTAAGGTCCTCTAAAAATTGCTCTAATTTTGTAATTGTGGCAGATTGCCTACCTCCTGCAAGCCCCCTGGCATACACATTTATCAATATTAGCTGACGCTTGTTTTTAAGCTTAGGGAGATGGCCATGATGTCGGGGCTATCAACGTGAACTTCCTTGATTTCATAACTTAAACATTGTTTCACCCAAATGGTAAGGCCTCCAAAAGATCTACCCTTCTGCCCCCTTGTGGCTGGTTTAAAAAGTTTAAATATCCTGGAATAAAAATCGGGTTTAGTGACCACGTTTCTTGGAAAACACAAATGTCATGTTTATCTATGAAGTCTAACCAATCTGAGGATGATACTTTAGTGTGTAAGCCTGCAATGTTCCATGTGACTAAGGACAACTGATCAGTTATTGATAAAGGAGAGTACTAACAGTAGATGAGGGTACACCGTTTGTCACTACCCCCATACATTGAACAGAATCTTCGCTGGAACTGAGGTCATCTTGGGCCTTCCTACTGCATTCTCTCACAGACAGTACTTCTCTAACCAACCCACTCCTGATGCTGTCAATACGTGCTTGCAAAGCATTTTCTACCATTACCACAGGGAGAGAAGTTGTCAATTGTCTTGTAGGGAGATTGAATTCCTTAAACTTCAATCTATACTAGACAGACATGATCCCCGCTGGCCAATAGACTGGGAGCTGTTAAGTTTTGCATTATCGGTGGAATTGGAGGGTTGTACTTCATTTTTATTTGTGTTGCGATCAAATTTGATGTCCTGATCTCAAAGGCCACCAAATTATCCACTAGGTCCAGGGAAACCAGGGAGAGCCGGATAAAATCTAAATTTGAACCTTCAACCGAGCACCTTTTTGCCGAGGAGATATCCTCCCTTATGACAGATCTGCATTTGCGCACCTGTCTAAGCCAATGGATACATTTATTAATCAAAGTGAATTCATCCTCTTTTGCTGAACTAGAAGATAACTTTGGCACACTAGTTAAAAATATCTGATTCCTCGAGGTTCGTGATGTTGCCTTGTCCCACTTACTATTATCGTCAATATTTTCCAACCCGGAGAGTGGATAAGATCTCGGCAACATGGTATGGACCCTACTTGCTCCCACATTTTGACTCTGGGGACCCTGCTTCCATTGTATGTCATTTGAATCTGGGGGTTGATTGGAATTCATGCCTCTGTGATGTTTATGCTTGTCATTAATAATTGTCGGAGGGTCGGTAACAAAGTTAGTATTTAGTCTCTCCCCACTTCCCAAGTTTTCCCTTATAGATATGCTCTCGTGAGGTAGCTGAGGCAATAGGGATCTACTTGTGCCAGCAGGAGTAACTTGCTGATATTTTCCCATAAACTCTGTTAACTTCCCAGCAACACTTTTAAGTGAGGTAACTTCCTCATTGAGTTTGGTAATTTGTGATATTAAATAGGTCAGCTGCCCACGTAATGAATCTGAGCATGGGGTCTTGCACAGACAAGATGGAATAACATCATGTGTTACATTTGTAGCCTCCTCAGTGCATACTATAACAGGGCCTTCATCATTCAGCGAGGTTAACACAGTGAACATGTTAGAACATTCAATAACGGGTTCCATATGACTATTTATACACAATAGTGTAAGTTGAGAGTTTCTAATGTGTGCTGTTTCACTGCCCACAATTGATCCCTCAGGGACCACCTTTTTCTTAAACATGTCCGGTACATATAATGATGGTTTTGCACGCTTAACACTAGCACTCGGAGACGGTGGTTCTTCTGTCATGCTGTTAGCTGGACCCATGGGATTAGGCATTGTTAATATCACTTCACATTCATTGACCAAGTCATCGATTCGTGCTATTACTTGGTTACTGCTGTGCAAGGTTGACCGTTTCCCCATTTTTTAACCTTCTTGCCTTTCCCACTTTGTCCTTCACCCAGAACGTCATTGGCTTTCCTTTTACCCATAATGCCCTTATGTTTCTCTTGTTAGTAAACCCCCAGTAGGACTGGACTAGGGTAAGATGACAGTACCTTGGGACTGGGAGTAACTGATCGTTAGACAGGAGTCAGAGGGATGGCCCAGCCCAGCCTCTTCCGGGCGATGACGGGTGTAGACGGGTCCGCCCTTAGTCCGGGCTTGGTCCGCGCGCGTCGCGCGTTGCGGGAGTCTGGCAGGGTTTTTGTAGCGCCTCCAGGCGCTGTCAGGATTGGTAGCAGCTGTGCGCCTCGAGCCTGGGGCAGGGTGGATGTTGTAGTCCTCCGGGACCGTCACCACAGAGCAGGAGCGAGAAAGAAGGAACCCGCGCTGCGGGAGTCTGGCAGGGTTTTTGTAGCGCCTCCAGGCGCTGTCAGGATTGGTAGCAGCTGTGCGCCTCGAGCCTGGGGCAGGCTGGATGTTGTAGTCCTCCGGGACCATCACCACAGAGCAGGAGCGAGAGAGAAGGAACCCGCGCTGCGGGAGTCTGGCAGGGTTTTTGTAGCGCCTCCAGGCGCTGTCAGGATTGGTAGCAGCTGTGCGCCTCGAGCCTGGGGCAGGCTGGATGTTGTAGTCCTCCGGGACCGTCACCACAGAGCAGGAGCGAGAAAGAAGGAACCCGCGCTGCGGGAGTCTGGCAGGGTTTTTGTAGCGCCTCCAGGCACTGTCAGGATTGGTAGCAGCTGTGCGCCTCGAGCCTGGGGCAGGCTGGATGTTGTAGTCCTCCGGGACCGTCACCACAGAGCAGGAGCGAGAAAGAAGGAACCCGCGCTGCGGGAGTCTGGCAGGGGATTGTAGCGCCTCCAGGCACTGTCAGGATTGGTAGCAGCTGTGCGCCTCGAGCCTGGGGCAGGCTGGATGTTGTAGTCCTCCGGGACCGTCACCACAGAGCAGGAGCGAGAAAGAAGGAACCCACGCTGCGGGAGTCTGGCAGGGCTTTGTAGCGCCTCCAGGCGCTGTCAGGATTGGCAGCAGCTGTGCGCCTCGAGCCTGGGGCAGGCTGGATGTTGTAGTCCTCCGGGACCGTCACCACAGAGCAGGAGCGAGAAAGAAGGAACCCGCGCTGCGGGAGTCTGGCAGGTTTTTGTAGCGCCTCCAGACGCTGTCAGGATTGGTAGCAGCTGTGCGCCTTGAGCCTGGGGCAGGCTGGATGTTGTAGTCCTCCGGGACCGTCACCACAGAGCAGGAGCGAGAAAGAAGGAACGCGCGCTGCGGGAGTCTGGCAGGGTTTTGTAGCGCCTCCAGGCGCTGTCAGGATTGGTAGCAGCTGTGCGCCTCGAGCCTGGGGCAGGCTGGATGTTGTAGTCCTCCGGGACCGTCACCACAGAGCAGGAGCGAGAAAGAAGGAACCCCCCTTATCCATTTTGAGTTTCTGTTTGCCTTCCGGGAAAATGAAGAAATGTGGAAATCTTAGCAGTTATGTTCAGTAATATTTCCCGTGGCTCCCTTTGCAGAGGCTCAGGTTTGGAACCGTCCTCAGGGGATTCTCAGGTGCAGCAGGGGTATTTGGTTTGCGGGAGTACTCGGGAGATTTTGTGGATAGTGACCGATTTCCATATGGTCTTCCAATCAAACTCTGATATGGGGTTGGAGGAGTGAGTCTCCCAATATCTTGTTATGTTTTTATTTAATTTTGTTGTCTTTGGGCGTAGTAGTTGGTAAAAATTGGATACCTGGTGGCCCAGTTTGTTAAGTTTGGAGACAAGTGCTGATAGGGATGGGTCCCTGTGGTGTTCTCAGATTTGGAAGTGGTCATTTTAAGTTTAAGAAAATTATGAAATTCCGAATGTTCCAGATGAAATTGTGATTGTAAGTTCGCAAACGATAGCGGTGAAGTTCTAGATCCAAGTTGTTGAGGGAAAAAGATACCCTTATCAATCCATGGCAGCCAATGTAGGGTTTTGTCTTTGTATTTAATGTTCGGGTTATTCCATAGAGAGGCTAGGGCACAGAGCTTTATCAGTGAGGGTAGCTTTTTATTGATGATTAATTAGGCATTATGGTGTTTTTAAAGATATATTTAGAGTTTGTGAGGTGTTTGTGTTTAGCTGTAAGTAGAGTTAATGGATCTGGATTGTTTAGGATCGCCCTTTCTACCTCCAACCAGACAGGAGTGTAGTTATCTGGGGCTTGGAGCCAGTATGATCCTTGTTTGGCTAGAAAGACAGTTTGATAGTCTCTAAAACTAGCCAAGTTGACGCCTCCCAGTGTGCTGTGCAGTCTAGGTTTTTCAGTGGCAGTCTTGCTTTTTTGTCTTGCAATATAAATCTTGTCTAATTTCTGGTAGAAATCATCTGATAGGAGTAAGGGAAGCATACTGATTAGGTAATTAATTATTGGTGTGCTCATCATTTTATAGTCCTATTGTGTGCAACACTAATACATTTGGTAGTCTTTGGGTCAGACCATTACTTAGAATTGGTTGGATTTCTTCTCAGTCTAATATCCTTACTTCATATTTGATGGCTTTCCTTTTTCTGCTTGTGCTGGTCCCTCCCAAACCATAGCTTCCATACCATCCTTTTTATTGGTTGACTTATATCCTTACACTGCTTTCATTCATGGAACTACGGGGCATATTTACAATAGAAGTAACGGAGCGTGGCGTTAGCCTTCTTGGCTTAATGCCGCGCTCCGACACTTCTGAAACGCAGGGCTGCACCATATTTACAACAATATGGTGCAGCCCAGCGTTTCCTCCTGCGCTGGCGCTACATTTAGCTGCCTAGCGCCAATGCAGCCACCCTTGCACCATAGTGCAAGGGTGTCTGCGCTGCAGGGGTAGATTGTTTATGTGCAGGAAGGTGTCCCTTCCTGCACATAAACAATCTTTAAATGCCGTTTTGTAACTTCTATGTGTGCTGATAAATGCAGCACACATAGAAGTTGCAAAATGTCATTTTTTTAAAATGATTGTTTATGTGCAGGAAGGGACACCTTCCTGCACATAAACAATTAATGGTGTTTTGCTGTTTCTATGTGTGCTGCACAACGCAGCACACATAGAAACAGCAAAAAGGAGGAGAAATTTTTAATTTCTCCTCGTTGCACCAGGGTAAGACCAGGTTTTCCCTGGTCTTAATTTTGTCGCTGCCCCATAATTACGCTACCCTTGTAAATATAGGGCAGCGTCAAAATCAATGGGCGTTGCCATGGTACGCCCACCACAATGCCCATTGCCTGCCCCTTTCACGCTAAGTATAGCATGAAAGGGTGCCTTATTTACAAGGAAGCGTTAAGCCACATTAAGTGGCTTAACACTGCCTTGTAAATAAGGCGAAACCCCTATCGCCACCACAACGGCAGGAAAGTAATGTGGTGGAGCTAGGGGCTTGTAAATATGCCCCTACATTTCTCTTTTGCTTTCACCACTCCATGGGCTAGATATATGACCATATTTAGTGGTCACCAATGGAGAATCGGGCCGTTTACGACCGCTAAAATAGTTTGTAGTATGTACCAACCCTATTTTGGGAGTCGGTAACCTATTACAGACTCGCAAATTAGGGTTTGCGAGTCGGTATTAGGAAGGGGCATGCCAAGGGTGTCCCTTCCTAATAGCGAGTTGCAGGGGCATGTTGGAATGTTTTGCGATGGGAATGCGGTCGCAAAACATTCATATTTTACCATCTCCGTGAAGGAGGTGGTAACCCATTCGCAAATGCTCTTCAAAGCAACTTTCCCAGCATTGCTTGCCTGTCTGAAAGATCCTGCAGGCAGCATCCGCGGCCCGGTGCAGGTAACAGCGGAGGTGCAGTGGAGCTGGCTGAGGGGGTATTTCGACAGACGATGACGAGGGAAAATTAAATGCACTGCCCACAGATCAAAATGTTTTTTGGCATTCCTGCACTTCACTACACGGTTGGAAGTATGACATTAAAATATATGGTTTCCAAAACCACTTTTGCAGTGTCATCTTATGGATTTCGGAGGCCCTATGAAAAACATATTTGGGGGCCCCTGTCGGGGACAAACTTGAATTTTATTACTCCTTTTTTGCTAATTCAAGCCTGCATGATGCCCAATAGTGTTAAATAATATGTTAAAGTTTCACACAAAAAAGTTGAAATATATCTTGCTCGGGACCCCAGTAATCCTTAAAATGATACAGGTTACAGAGATAGAGTCAGACGCAGTGGTAGGCTTAGACAGAAAGTTTTAGGTAGAGAAGTACGATAGAGATAGGTTAATTTGAGAGAAAATAGAGAGAAAATGTACTTTCTCGGGGGCCCCTTGGAAGGTGGGGGCCCTGGGCAATTGCACTCTTTGCCCATACATTAAAACATCTTTCCGCCATTGCCCTCCTACTGCCACTCCATGATATGCAAGCAGGTACCAAGTAGCTCATAATCAATTAACATTTTGCTCAAATAAATTTTGATAAAGTTCATTAATTTATTACAAATAAACAATATACGCACCGCATCCTAAACCCAGCCTCCACAAAGGGGTTAACCCGTTCCATGCTCATGACGAGCTGAGCTCGTCATGACCACGCCCGCGATTGGAATGTCCAGCACCTGGCTGGAATTCCTGCCGCAGGCAAGCGGTTAAGTTCTCCCTGGCATCCAGGTGAAACTACAACTCCCTCAATTTATTTTGAGAGGCAAGACCCTGCGTAAATTAATCATGACTCTGCATGAGACATGAAGGAAAAATGCAAAATAGGATTGAAGAGCATCCCTCGTAGGTGTTTCGCAAGCCAGATAATTGTTTGACAATGTTTAAAATCAGAAACTTGCCTGTACTTCTGTATTTCGGCCAATAGATTGCTGCTACACTTGTAACTAACCAAATCTGTTGTTTCAGTAACTTTATCTGATATAGGGCATAGTCCAAATTTTTATTAAACATATAATCAGACTATCCATCCTCACCCAACTAGGAAAATATTGTTGATGGTAACCACCTTGGAGCAGAGATAAATTATATCTCAGGTTTTAATATATGCATCAATTACTCACACCCTGACATGCATGGTTGTAACCGTATTTCCTGTTAGGAGAAGGTCTTCCTTAAACAGAGGAGATTGAACCACATGTTTCTCTTAGCAGTCCCACCCTATGTCAGTTTATTGTAAGGACACTTTCTCCACCACATAGTTAAGTGGCTGGTAGCATGCACAGTATCAGAAGAATAAGCAGTGGTGTAACCAAACTTGAGAGGGCCCCCCTGCAAAATGCATGCAAGGAGTCCCCCACGCTCCGAACCCAAGTCAGGAAGTCTCAGGCGAGGGATCTGCCAATGCCGGAGGGGGGCCCGAAGTTCGGGGGCCCCATGCACCACGGGGGCTGCAGAGGCTTTTGTTACATCACTGAGAATAAGTGTCACTTACACACTGTCCCATGAAAACTGAATAATCCCATTCCATGCAACATGGCGCAGTGTGTTTGTTGGGTCACGAGAGGTATAGGATTTATGTTTTGTGATAATACCTCACTCCAACATGCAGACGAAGATATATCTCCAGTAGTTCTTGCTCCGAAAATCACTGGTGTCTTTTCTGAGAAATCTGCACATTTTCTCGTTGATTATACTGATGATTAGTACAGAATAAGTGTTGAAATGATTCAATCCCCTCTGGAGTCCAATCTGAGACAAATCCAAGAAGAATATGGGCCTGATTTAGAGTTCAGCTGATGAGTTACTCCATCACAAACGTGACGGATATCCCGGCTGCTGTATTGCAAGGGACAGTGGATATAATGCACTTGTAATATGCACTTGTAATACAGTACATATGAGAAGGAGTAACCCATCCACCAAACTCTAACTAAGGCCCTATGTCATCAGTACCCTAAAGTAATCGGATCTCCTTCTTAATCCAAATGGTGAAACATCCCAAACATAGACAGTATTTCTGGGAGGTTGGACAAATGAACTGAAAATTACAGTGAGACTTTATGGATTCTTAAGGGCAGAACATTTGCTTTAGGGATCTCTTTTTTTCACTTCCCCAACAGGAACCATCACTACTCTCAGACTCATGTATTTAGGTGCAGGGTGATTATTGATTTTAATAATCTATGTGTGATTCCCAATTTTCACATTTCACACCAAAGCATGGACTGAACTACTTTGGTAGATTTGGAGAGAAGTCTATGAATGATGCATAGACAGCTATTCCTCTACGTTAAATCCGGTACCAACAAGATATCCAATCCTGAAGCAATTGAGCAGAAATTAGCTTGTTCGAGACAGTTGAATCCCTTCTCTTCTTCTGCCTCCTTTAGGAACCCTAGTAAATCTTTGCTAAAAACTTTCTTGTGACTTTGAATGAGGCAATGTGCCACTGATTACTTGATCTATTACTGCGCCCTTCTTATCCAGCGCGATACAAAAGGGGATGATGGACGGAACGTTTGAGCCAATCAAACACTCACCCCCAGTCAACTGATCTGGGTTTAATCCATCATCATTCTTTAGCTCACTCCACCACCCCAGTTCAGACATGGCCATATGCAAATCAGTCTGACCCTGTGCCTCATGGGAACAGTCCAGCCCGAACTGCCAAGCCATGTCTTCCCTGGACCGGAAACAAGCATCCTAGGACCGGTTTCTGGCATTTCAGCCGTCATCAGCCAGGCTTGCTTGAATCCAGTGGCAAAGTGAGCAAGGGACCCACGTCTGGGCATACCCCCGCCAACTTAGGGCGAACAAAGCTGATACAAAGGGGATGATGGACGGAACGTTTGAGCCAATCAAACACTCACCCCCAGTCAACTGATCTGGGTTTAATCCATCATCATTCTTTAGCTCACTCCACCACCCCAGTTCAGACATGGCCATATGCAAATCAGTCTGACCCTGTGCCTCATGGGAACAGTCCAGCCCGAACTGCCAAGCCATGTCTTCCCTGGGCATACCCCCGCGATGATGGATTAAACCCATGGCTTGGCAGTTCGGGCTGGACTGTTCCCATGAGGCACAGGGTCAGACTGATTTGCATATGGCCATGTCTGAACTGGGGTGGTGGAGTGAGCTAAAGAATGATGATGGATTAAACCCAGATCAGTTGACTGGGGGTGAGTGTTTGATTGGCTCAAACGTTCCGTCCATCATCCCCTTTTGTATCGCTTCTTATCCAGCAGCAGGATAATGCTTCCCTGTCACAATTTAGTGGCATTCCCTTTTACTATACAATCTACAAAACATACTTGCGAAATATTTGACTGTATCTCTTATTACATTTTTATTAAGGTTATGGTGACCCCATCTGGTCATTGGGCACAGAATGGCATGGTTGACTTTGTTAACACAGTTATTTGTGAGTCTGTTGGAATAATGAAAACTCACTCCATCAGACCATGAAATGTGACCGTATGGCCCATTTCTTGAGATATTTGCTAAACTGTCCAGTCATATAAGACCTCCACTGTTTCAGAAATTATAATGCATCTGTGACTTTTGGGTTCATGTGTGGCCTGAGAGCTGAATCGTCACTATTCTTTTAACTATTCAAGGATTCTTTAATGAGCATTAAGATTTATCTTCCGTTTTTTCCCTCAAATTTTGAATTAGGATGTTTTATTCTTTACTTATTCTTTTTCCCATATTGACAACCTTCAAAGCATTTAGGACATTCATATTTCTCCTTTTATCCTGACACGTATTGCTTTTTCGAATAGAATTGGGTGAGATGTGTACTAAAACAGATGCTAAACAAATCTTTAAAGACACCCTAACCTGGCTCTGCATCCTAGAGTATTTATTAATTTATTTGTTTTCTCTAAAAAACCTTTGAACAAGAAAACATTCCTATGCCCCCAATCTAAATATATATATGTAATTTCCGCTTGACAGTGCAAGCAGAATAGCTTTTGAGCAAGAAAGCATTCCTGTGCCCCCAATCTAATTATAGATATTTAATTCTGGCTTGCCAGTGCTAGCAGTCTGGCTGACCTGTTGTTACATTTTTTTAAATATGTAAAATGGCGCTTAAGAAAAGTAGTTCTCTCTCACCAGATGCTATTGGCTGTTAGGTGTATCATTCCCCTTGATAGGTGAGCTGCCATGACAGTGTAACTTATATTCATTGTTTTCAGCACATGGCAGGGAATATTTTTGTGTGCCAAACAGCTGCACACAAATTAAAAACTCTTCAATAATGGCAAATACATTTACATAAATATATAGCTCATGCTCCAAGTAAGTAAGTAAGTAGGCATTTGGTCATTATCACTGCACTTGACCTACATCATTCCTTTCCTTTGTATCAGCACTAGATCTAGTGCCTGGCCCAAGCATGACCACTGTGTTTTGTTCTGTTGCTCTCTACTTGGAATGGCCTGACTTTAAGATGGCCCTCCCTGCAGCTCTCATGATCGTGTGTAATCTGATGAGCGCTTGAAGGTAAAGCTCAAAGCCATGCAAGAAGTGTAATCCCGTTCGAAACATCATGTGAAAGTAATGGCCATTTTAGAACATGCAGACTTTTTGCTAAACAGTACAAAATAATTTGAATAAAATAATGAAGGTGAATTGCATGTAAAACATTAGTATTCACATTAATATTTACGTATATACTAGTAGAAAATATGGTTATCAATGAAATATGTAATTTCTTCAATGCATCAACACTGTAAAAAATATTATAATATTGTTCTCTGCGAGTCTCTAGTTCTTGGAAATGACAGGGTTTAGTTGAGGGTCCCTGGGCACCAGCTGGCCTCTGACCCAAATATTTTAGCCATTGACCCAAATATGTCAGCCATTTTCTCTGGAATTTTAGTATCAGATTATTAACTTCCCAATAACACTCTGAGTGATTGCGATCTAGGCTCTTACCTGTCCATCACACTAGGCCCAATCATACGCAATGTACCTTCAGGATGTAGGTTTACATGCATTGTTGCTTTCAATTCTTCCTGTACAGTCTTGCATTGGGCTTCACTCCACATGAAAGCATTCAAATTTGCTGCTCATCCTATTTCGTAAAAGAAGTTGTCAGGACCATTCATGCATTCAAAAACAACACTGTCTAATACACTTTCCAGATGTAAATGAACCATTCTGGCCATCAACATCGCCATGACTTTTAGTACAAAAAGTTTTTAAAGTTTTTATGTTGATGGCAGACCTTCATTTGATTTATATATGCTGGACAGTAAGCGGAAAGAATCCCAGGTGGGCAGCAGTAAACTCCCTAAAATAATAACAACAACGTAAATAAATAAAAGCAATCAAAATGTCTGAAATTAATGAGTGTTTAAAAAGCCGCATATCTTTGTCTGTACTGCAATTTTTTTCTCTCACTCACATATGCAAATTAACAGTAAACGCATCTTCTTCAGTTCATTAACACCCATAAGACCAATGCCATCGTTTGATATTCCATAATTTTCCCATATCCGTCAATATGTTCTGTTGTGCTGCTTTATATCTTGCTGTTATATTACAGTATGCTATGCACTACTATGTCATGTTTGTTATAAACATTTATTGACCATAAATAACATAACAGTTTTGAGAAGGCTTGTGGTAGCAGCTTTCTATACACAGCTTCTGTGAGAGCAATGTTGTTCAATGAACATTACAATTATCCTTTTACTAAAGTGGGTAATTTAAAATGTCTTTGAATAATTCTTTTGTGTATTGCTTTACGTTTATTCTACTCCCAATGAGTGCTAGAAATGTTGGTTTGCCCAACAGTATAGAACTAATATTTTAAAAATATAAAGCTTCAAAATGTTTACCATTTCATGGTGTTTAAGAACCAACAGAGCATTTTTGGTGTGATATTTAGGGAAAAAGAACAAGATATGGTTTAAAATGTCATCAGAAATGCTTCCTTCCCTAAGAGCACCCCATCACTGTTGCTTGTGTCACATGTACACTGCGTGCTTCAGACAAGACTAATCTATCCTCGCACAGGATACCCCTCAGGGCAGGAATCAATGTATAAGTGGGTCGTATTGATAGAACTTGTATCTGTAAAAGAGACCGTAGTTGTCAAATTCTCACCATGTGTGTTTGCTTGCAGATGTTCATCCACCAGAAATTAGTGGAGAAAATGTGCTAGTGACATGCAGCTAATAAACTCTTGCCTGTGTCACGGAACTATCGCAAATTATAACAGAGATACGTTTCTCCTTCTAATGCATGGATGCTTGACCTTTCAGGCATTGGGTCTGATTACGCTCCGCTCCTGCACCGCTAAAGTCGACCGCCGGCCGCCTACCCGATTAGGAGTTTTTTCTTGGTCTGGCGGGCAGACCTTTAGCTTTCCCACAGCGATGCCTTTGAAAAAAGGCACTACAATGGGACCACCAAAGCAAGTTTCTGTATGGCATGGACTGTTTAGTCCATGCCGTGCAGGAGCTGAGCATGCATGCACACAGAGGGGCACACCGTGTGCCCCCCTGCATGCATCCCAGTGTACAGGGGCAACAGGGCCCTCTTTGTTTCCCCACCGCTAGACTTTTCACAACGGGCTCACCCCCATGAAAAGGCTGGCAGTGGGGAAACTTAGGATGCTGCGGCCCCAGACCGCTGTGCCACCTCCAGAAAGAGCGGTTCCCTGGCAGTTGCGGCGGTTTAATGGCTGCCCGACTGCCAAAGTTGTAATACGGGGGTTGGACCACCAGTTCAACGGTGGCCGGACCGCCACTGCTGCGCCACCATGAGTTTGGTGGTCTACAGACCGCCAAACTCAGAATCAGACCAATATTCACTTGACCTCCACATTTACACACGTGGAACTAACGTATGCCTAATGAGGCACGGGTAGGTGATGGGCACTCAGTAAAAAAAATCTAATTTAGACCTAATCCTACCTGTAAGCAGTCTACGTATTGGATGGAGTGCCAGTGTACAGTTTTTAAAATGTAGCTGGCATTTTTATTTTATCTTATGGGTTTTATTTTGCCTTTTGTTTCTCTCTTCTTTCTTTATGATTTCACTGACATTTCACTAAAACGTTTCCACTTTGTACACACACTCTATAACAACTAGAGTAGCGAGTGGCCACTCATTCCCACACTTCTTGCTACATTTACACTTGTATCTTTCAGGTGTATAGATGTCCTGAAAAGTAAAGGAAATTGATATATACGTGTTTTTTTGCACTCACTCACTAAGTTATAATTGAGCACATTTCCACCACTTTTCCTCAGAGTTTCCCTGGGTACTACTCTCATAGGCCCCTCTGAACTACCTACTAAAATTATTTGCTATATGCAGAGCAACTTTTGCAGAAGATGTATTTCACTTGCTCTTTCTTGCTATTCAGTTGTAAACAGGGGTTCTATTGTTCACAGTCTTGATACTTTGAGATTGATCCTGTACTGACGCCATAATTGATTTTAATGGCAGGTGGTAGTCCTCGAAATATCCCAATAGATGTCACCTTAACTGTTCAGGGATATGCAAAACATATGCACATTTGAACTCTTAAAAGGACTGATTAAATATGCATTATTAATGCCTAAGACATAGGAACATGTTTCAGACAAACACCATCCTTTAATTTATTTATTTATTTATTTATTTATTTATTTATTTTAGCAAGTTAGCCAACTAACCATTTATTAATTTCCTTTCAGAATGTGAGCTAAGACATCTTTTCTTTGAGACTTTCTGAGCTTACTTCATTGGTCTTTCTCGTAATTTGTGGAAAGTTACTTTTGGGAGCATGTTTGTGTCCTGACCTTGGGGCCATGTCTTTTTAAGTAATGATTTGTACCAATTGCAAAAGTGTTTGGAATTTGTGGATGGTGGGGCTTAAATATTTGGACAGAATTCCCCTGATCAAGCAAATCATATGCCAGTCCTTGCCATTATATACCCTAGAATGCCACAGGCATTATCATCATATGCCCAGGTATCTTCATCGTATAGCAGCCATTTCTTTCATATGCCAGTGAATGCCATTGTGTGCCTGGTTATCACAGACGTATTCCAGGTATTGCCATCTTGCACAAAAATATGCCTTTGAGGGCAATTAATCCCTTCATGGGCTCAGTTGTAAACTTTAAAGGCCAGACTTTGCTATTGTGTGCCCAGGTTTCTTCATCTTATGACAGGGATATCATCATGTAACCAGGGCTACTCATCATATACCAGGTATTGGCATCACACGCCCTCCAAAGCCATCAACAAATGTGTGTCTCTCAAGACATCCTGCTCCCAAATTACTGGCATAGGACCCCTTGCCACGATGAAAGGATGGACATAAATAGAAATTTCTGCACTTCAATGTCAATGGAATAAAACAGTCACCTTACTCCAACAACTCAACAGGATCTGCAAATCTTTGATCACGCAGTACAGGCAAAACTGGTTCTATCAGTTCTCTGAAACCAAATGTCATAAGTGCCGGAGTTAACCATTAAGTTGTGGTGCCGAGCACGGGAAACCACCGGCTCAAATTAAGCACTGCTCGCATCCACACATTGTTCCATCAGAGCGCTCCCAAGAAGCATCGATTTACCGTGCCTCATCAAGAGTATGAAGCTGTACATAAAAGCAAGCACAAAACAAAGGCATGCCATCATGTGCACAGATATTATTCTTATATACTAGTTTTCATGGGCACAAGTATCCTCGTCGTATGCCAATCACTGCTTCATGTGCTCAGGTGCCCTTCTATGTCTGTCATTGCTATGAGATGCCTTGAGATATCTGTACACCAATTACAAACGGGCAAAAACACAAATTCTGTGCTGTAAGTGGGTGTGAGGCACCCTTGTATTGCCAGACATTATTCTCTACTTGTACCGGACAAGTTCTAAATCCCACATTTTAAATAGGGAGCAATATGCAGCTATCATTGTTTCTGTGAAAGTTCTCACTTATTTTTCCCCATTTTTAGTCAGGCATTTGCCCATCTTGAAGTAGAAAAAAATGCCTGTGAAACATTCACTAACATAGAGTTGGTGAGCTAGTGAAACACTGTAAAAAAAAGGGCCTCATTTATGAAAAGTGTTGCATCACAGCGAGAAAACAGCGATGCAACACTTTTCAGTGTGCCCTCCTTGCGACACCATGGATGCGCTGTATTTACTGTACGGCACTCCTTGTCGCAAGGATTTACAGATACGTCAGTATTCCTGGCGTATCTGTAGGCGCAAAAGTGGCGAATTGCTGGGGTGTGTCTCAAAACAGAAGCAACTCCAGCAATGTGACCTTTCACATGGGGAAAGCCCCATGTGAATGGGCCTGCGTCACTACTTACGCCTGCTGTGAGGCAGGCGTAAGGTTTTGACGCAGTAGCGTCCTGGAAGTGTCGCAGTGAAATCTCATAGATTTCACTGCAACACTTCTACGAGCCTTTTTTGCGCTGGAACACCCACCATGCATACATTATACCTGTCGCAAGTATAACGTAGCGCAGGGGTTTACAAAGTGACATATCTGCCCAGATGCGTCACTTTGTAAATATGGCGCAGTGTCGCACATATTTTATACCGCTGCAGAGTCAGAAAAAGTGACGCAATGGCGGCGTAAAGGGCTCATAAATAAGGCCCTAAGTTTTTTTATTGAGATTGGGCGCGTAAACCCCTTTTTCACTTGGGCAAGGATGCATATCACCAATAAAAGCATGGTTTCTATTTTAGCCCAATGTCACAACCTGTTGCCTCTGCATAATAGGTTCAATTCAGAAAGGCATTGCAAGCAACCGGCACACACAGAACGATGGCCCTGCCCCACAGAAAAACTCACCGGGCAGTCTCAATAGCAAGATGCTGACAAGTATATCTCATCTATTTTACAACTCAGCTCCAATGGGGGCCAAGAAAAGGGTCATTTTCAATAACGGTACACCAGAAGAAAGTAATTAGGTTGTAAAAATGCAGTTTCTCTTTGGTGTCTTTATCCATTTATCAAATTCAACAGTCAATTATGAAAATATATTATAATGGCATCACAACATAATTGCCTTTATTTATTTTATAACTGCAGAGTGGGCATTTTAATGTCTCCTAGGGGAATACTGGATATGGGACGGCGTTTGTCATCATAAAACGAGGTGATTCCTAACTCGATCAGAATAGTCCACTAAAGAACCTGCATAAGCAGGTGGTGGAATAAATCCGTTGACTCTTTGAACCCTCTTTTTTACAGCAAGAAGGCAAGGCTTATGGCACTTAATTAATATGAGCGCCTTTTAGCGTCCATTTCTTGCCAAAGACACTTTTATAAAATAACAAATAGGTGCCCCTACAGTGTCCATCTGTTTTCTCTAATAAATTATAATAACTTCCATTTATTTATTACTAACCAATTTAATACAGCAGTTTATTGACCTGAGGAGGATGAAGGGCTAACTAGGTATCAAAGCCTCTGCTATTGCAAAGGCCTATGAGCTGGCCTATTTAATGCTACAGTGCCTTTTGATGCTAAAGTAAACGATGAGCATAATTGTCTGGCATGAAATAGCGCCGGTACAATTTGCAGACCAAGGGGCAGATTTACTACGTTTTTACGCAGTAACCAAGTTGCTGCGTTGAGCATGTCTGGCCCCTTAAGTCTTTTGTCTTAATTTTGGATGTTGCCACTCCAAGTGGAATATTTACAAGCCGCATTCGCCACCCGAGCGCCACTTTTTTTGATGCTAAGGTGGCGTAGCGCCATTTCCCATATTTGCAGGGAGGCGCTAAGCCACTTAACATGGCTTAATGCCACCTTGTAAATATGCCCCTTTCCGCCGCAGTCCTCTGCAGCAAAGGGCATGCAATGGGTGTTGCAGTGGGCGTTCCACCACAACACCCATTGCTTTTTGGACGTAAAATAAGGCCAGGGAATACCTAGTCTTAGACTGGCGATACAAGGAGAAATTATTAATTTTGACTCGTTGTTTGCTCTTTCTATGTGTGTTGCACTCTGCAGCACACATAGAAAGAACAAATCACCTTTATTGATTATTTATGTTCAGGAAGGTGACCCTTCCTGCACATAAACGTTCGTCCATGCAGCGCTGGCACCCTTGCAACATGGCGGCAGGCCGGGTGCCTGTGCTGGCGCTAGGCAGTTTTTTTTGCACCAGTACTAGGGGAAACACAGGGGTGCACCGTATTCTTGTGAATATGGCGCATCCCTGTGTTTAAAAAATGTCGGAGCGCGGCGTTGCCAAATTTGGAGTAGCACTGCACTCCAACATTTTTTTGCAAATATGCCCCTAAGTATCCTGGGATCGGGAAAAAGTGACCATGGAAGAAGTTTATTTGAATCTCAAGGACTTCCAGAGCTGGACGTTTAGGTCTACAGTGTATGAAGCTTTGCTGTTTGCTAGGCTGCAGATGCCAGACATCCTAGTTAAACATCAAAAAACTACTTTCAGTTAATTTCTGCTGCTTAGTAATGTGTGTCATTGCTGATATGTTAAAGCTCATAAGAATGACATATAACTGGTAAAACTCAGAGAAAGTGGTTCTACTTCACACTTAAATGCTTTCACATTATTGAAATGTTTCTCTAGTGAAGGGTTTATGTTCTGCCACTTGACTAAGCAGCGACATCCTTGATAAAGCTAGTAGGTCTCACTTTTTATTATGTATTCAACAAGATGTGCTAGACACGTATGGGGATATTGTGTTTCTTTGTTTTACATATTGCTAGTGAGCAAGCCTGAAGATGTGCCTCTGGCATAGGGGGTTGAATCTAAATTTAGGATGTTATTAGGCAGCTGTGACCTGTCTCCGTTATGTCCCCCCTGTTGTTTGGGAAGCTTTTAGAAGATGTCCTAATTGGCATTTCCTCCAGCCAGTCTGTGCATAATTGTCATTGTCTGTAGTATGTAGTTTTGTATGTATTAAAATATTTTTATTAAGCGTTTTATTAAGTTTTGTCAAGTTCCAAGTCTTTAACCCACAGATCTTCCTGAGCAAGACTTGGATTGATCTGCCTCGCTAACCTGAGAGTCAAATGCTAAATAGAGTCCTTGTCTTCCAATTTGGGAGGGTCCCTTCAGTGGATGCCCTAGGCCACCAGAAGCAAAAGACAGTAGTTACATTTGGGTTCCTTGTGACTGCCTTGGTCCCTCTGACTCGAATTTCTCACAACATTCTTCGGGCCTCATCTACAAGAAAATGATGCAGCGCCGCAAGCCATTTAGCTGTGCCGTGCTGCGTCATTTTCAAAGCACAGGGATGTGTCGTATTACCAACAATAGGATGCATCTATGTGCTTTCCCCTGCACTGGCGCACAATTGGCTACCACGTGCCAGTGCAGGCCCCTTTGCGTCATTTTGCAAGGGTGCCTGCACTGCGGGGATGATGGTTTTTGTGCAGGAAGGGACACCTTCATGCACAAAAACAATCATTAATGGCCTTTTACTCTTTCTGCAGCACGCATGGAAAGAGGAAAAAATGAAGAGAAATAAAAGTATTTCTCCTCATTGCGCCATTCCTACGCCTCCCCCGGGGAGGCCTAACATTCTGATGCATTCCCACTTTTACAAAATGTTGTAAATCTGGGAATGCGTCAAGTTCCAAGGATGTAGTGTGGGAACACCCACAGCAACACCCATGGAACGCCCCTTTCACGCAGAGTAATGCGTGAAAGAGGCCCATATTTACAAGGCCATGAAAAGTCACTCAGGGTGGCTTTACGTGACCTTGTAAATATGGGCATTCACACTGCAACACCGGTGCGTCAAAAAAAGTGGCGCACCGGAGGCGCAATGGGCTTGTAAATAAGCCCCTTCATGTGTCACTTTGTCGAACTCATTAACCGCTTAACCGCGGCGGCAATTCCGCGGTGGTGCGGCCGTTTAGCGGAGTGGGCGGGGCCGTGTCAGGCCAACGGACGTGCGCAGCACTACGCAGGTAGTGCTCGCGACGGCCGTTGGCCGACAAGCGAAGGGGTTAAGCTGAGTGTTTCAGGATGGTAAGGAAATGGAGCAAAACCTACTTGATGCAATGAAATGTAACTGTTGTGCTATCATGAAATTTGCTCTTGTCCAGAATAGTCCTATATGTTGGTAAATGTGTATTTATATTTCGGTCAAGGGAGGTATACATTTTAAATGATTACTTGCAGATTATCAACCTTGCTGGACACCTGCTCACAGAAATGTAACCACTTACTGAAGATACTTAAAAAGATGAGTCAAGCATCATAAATAAAAAAATATTCCTCAATGAATTATATTATTTTCATGAACTAATGCCCACAATGGGCACATGCAATATATATTTTTGTTGATTTATAAGGCACCAATATTTGTCATTCATCTATGATCATATAGACAATAACCATATTCTAAAGTAATATTTTATCAACCATGGAGATTACATGACAAGCATTTCCGGAATAATACACTAAAACAAACTTGAATATGGCTGGTGTTGTGAATATCAGTCTTGTTTTGGTAAAAAAAAAAAAACATGAAGTATGGTGCCTCAGACCATTTTCAATATGTTTGATCTTATTTTTTTTAAAACGGTTACAAGCATTCAGATGGCCAGAATCAGGAATATGATGTACATATCTGACTCTATCGACAAAGGGTTACACATTGAAGAGATGTAAGATTTTGTAACTGATTCACAGAGCGTCATGAAATGCAGCAAACGTCTTTATTTCCTTTTTATTCACATGGAAAACCTGTTTTCATTTGAAATCTTCTCTTCCTTGCCCACCCTGGAAAAATTGATCTATTCTATCCAGGTGTACAGAATTGCATGAGGATAATTAGAAATGTTTTCTGAATATGCACAAAGTTATAATTCTGTGGGTGTTTACCTCATTTACATTGCAGTTCCATGTCTCATTACATTCTACAAGGAAGGACCACTTATTTTGCTCTAACGTGCAAAGCTTCTGCATAATTTACTGGATGTATGCACTCAGGACTGAAAGGTATGTATGCAAAATATGCAGACCTTTGCTCTGTGAATCAGTTCGCAGTTTCACAAGCAGAAGTTGAAATATTTTCCACGCAAAAGTATAGCACAGCTCCCCTCACCCAGCAGAGACATTTCTATATAGCAGCAGTGGATGGAAAGGTGGAAATAGCTGGGCTCATAGTAAACAGTCTGCTAAGACCCTTTTACCACCTGGGCTTAGAATGAATTATTATAAGATCTCTTTTCACGTGATATTGCTGCCCAGTGGGAAAGGTTTACTCTCACTTCTGGAGACAGTGTCTATAATCTGGGACATTGTGCATATGTGTGAAATATTACACACTTTGGACCTGTGAATTGACGAAAATATCCTTCCTGTGAACCGTTTGTGGGACTGTGAGAAGCATTCATTTGTTCTGATTTAAAATAATCAGTGCTGGCATATCAGAAGTACATTTATTTCTGTATGTCTGCAGGAAACAAATTGTGAAGAACGGCTGCAGAGAAGTATTTCACAAATGTCTCTTAAGATTACAAAACAATATATATTGCAATCAGTGTGGACATGTGAACCACTCTACACTTTAGCCTGAACTGACCGAGGTTTTGCTGTGACTGACTGTTTAATCTAGAGTTTGACTGAGCAGGAGTACTGCTGTAAATCAGCGGTGTTCCTGCCCCCCCCCCCCATACTTGTGGTTTCCTCACTCTATTTTGAGTTGGTGAAACCCTGGGTTTGCAGCGGTGCAGTCGCTGGTGGGCTTGCCAGCATAAACCATGACCGCGCATGACCTAATTGCCCACACGCAGAGGGCCACCCATTCAAAATGACGATTGACCCACCTCAGAAAGGGCAGGGATACTTATCACTTATTTACCTTAGCCATGTGGCTAAAAATGGCCAATATAACCCCCCCTCCCCCCAAAAAAAAGCTCATTGGCGTGTCATTTTCAAGAAAAAAAAACTCCCACCTTGGGAGTCTGTTTCTTGAAAATAAAAAAAAAGCTGTGCAGAAGAGGTGCAACAATCATGCCACCCATTCAGCAAGGTTAATTGCCTTCAGTGGAGCCGCAGCAGTGGTGCGTCCACTCCCCACCAAACCAGCAAGAAACTCTAAATATGGTAGGGGTTCCCTGCCAGAGGAGAAGAGGCCATGGCTTCCTTTGACCTGTGGCGGCTGGCAGCAACCTTCCAGGGTGGCAATGACCCCAATACTCCAGTATTACTCTTAGCTAACTCCAGAATTCAAGGAGTAAGCCAGTAGTAAGCAGGGAATACTCCGGGCTTACTCCTGGGATTCTGGAAAAGGGCAGAAAGGCAAGCGTACTACAAGAGTAAGTCACACCTACTCATCGAACAATATTTATGAATCAGGCCCATTGAATATCTGATGCCCTGCACTTACCGAACCCAAAGGGAAGGTGGAAGTGGCACAGCAAGGATGCCATGAGCCCTAATGCAAGCAAGGAAACTGGGTCCCAAAGTACCACGGATGGGTAGTAAAAGACAGCGATACTTGGAGTATAATGAGACGCATAAAGCCCTGGTACCAGTGCCATTGTTCCTCCAATCATAATGATAGCTGTGTCTCGGCCTACAGAGGGGTCAGTTGGAAGAAAGTCATTATGTTATCAAAGGATTCTCTGGATCTACCCCATGTCAATTGCTTGAAAGGTGAGGAGTGGTTCATGTTTTTTTCACCTTGTTGTGATACAGTACCAAGAATTGCTCCACTCATTCATTTCCAGCTATGGAGTGTGTTACATATAGCTACTTTTCAGCAGCTGATTTCTTATAGGAGGAGATTACCAATTTGTGTTTGGAAAGGGATCATGAAGAAACTTGCAAAATATTGTTTCACATACGCAAAACCCTGTATAATGTTGACTAGCTGCGAGTGTTTGGTAAACAGTAAAGAATATGACAGAGATTCGCTCTTTATGCAAATGCAAAGAGGATATCATACCTTCACAATGGTGCCTTCCGCAGTGTTTAGTTGCATTTACCACACAGTGTAGATTAATGCCCTTCGGGAATGAGAAGTTCTCTACAGAAATGTCAAAAGTCCAATGAGATCAGTACATTTTCCTGCCCTGTCATCCAGGGCAGATGCTTCACACAGAAGGGGTTTGGACGGTCACGGCTCCTGCAGGTAAGCAAAGTGGGGCGCGGCGGAAGGGGGGAAGTCAACAGCCAACGTAATAGGGAAAAATAAATAAATAAATCATATATTCCGCTGTCTGTCTACATCCCCCCGCCCTCCCCATCGCGCTTACCTGCAGGAGCCGCAACTGGTTTGGAGCATGGGTGTCAATTCTTCAAAGTGTCAGGGGTAGAGGGAGTGACATTATCGATCCTTTAATCCCTGATTATATCATAGAGTACATCCCTCATCCCATATGTTTCCCTTTATTTATTTACTCATTTATTATGGTTTTTGCATGGCATGTATTAGGCCATAGCGCATTACAGCCCTTTAAACATAAACTGCACAAAAGTTCTGTCAAACAGCTGGTGGAAAGAAAACTGTAGAATAGATACTTTGGTGATAATACAATAAATAAATAAAACTGACGAGCTATTTGTAATACTGGTATCCCGTACCTGGTGGCCCATCTCTAGCACACCATGCAAAAACATGCTAAATAGAAATTTCAAAAGCAGGAGGTCTTGGTCCAAATCCAGTAGCAAGTAGTCCACAAATGCCATTAGTAATCCACATGTGGAAATTAGCAATTTAAGCAACGCTATAGAGGGAGATCATTGCCCACCAATCATTTTTCCCTCGGGAACAAGCATTATATGGCAACACAATGGAGCTAGACAATAAGTTCTACCAAACCCTGCTCCTTCAATCTGTAAACTAGAGAAAGCTGAATTAGTAATCATAGTCACGGAGTATTCTTCAGGCTCCTAAGCTTCTGGGAGGAAGCGGAAAATCTTTAAGTTGTTCATTGAAAGCGCGTAGGGAAGCTAAAGTCCAAATTTCACGGTGACTCGAGTTCCATACTTTGGGTCCACAGCCTGAGTCCAGCTGTTTCAAGGTAGTGCAATTGATCGGTGTGGATAATTTTATGAGCTAAGCAGCAATTGACCCTTGAGGCCAGGGGCATAGCTTCAGGGTGGTGCTCGGAGTGTTACACCCCCCCTAATAAATTAAATATTTAATAAATAGTTTGGTAGTTGGGTACAGGTGCTTTTAGTCAGTTATGGTGAGAGGTCTGTTGAATTTCACCTGAGATTTTTAACACACATGGACAAAAGCACGCACACACACTCTCTCGTCTCTGTTTTGAAGATCGTAAAACATGTTGGTTATTTTCCAAATTAATGAGTTTTACCTACCCCTAACAATCCCCACTCTGTTCCCTTTCCACTGCTCCGTAAGCCCACCTCATGCTGTGCTTCTCAAATAAATTTAGTTTAACATAATATGCCACCATGATTGTTGTAAAATTCGAAGCTCACACCTTCCCAATCTTACCAACCAAGCTACGCCCCTGCTTGAGACCAGATCAGCTGCAGCATGAAAGGAGGATTTAATCTGGAATACAAGATAAATAATCATTTCCTTAGCCAAGTCTAGATGGGACCATAACTTGAATGTCTCCTTTTAGCTCTTCTTCAACTAAGAAGGGTTTGGTCGTCCTGATTAGTTTGAGTTGGTAATTTGCATTTGTTGCTACCCTATTGATATAGTTGTGGAAATTCAGTTTAATATCCAAAATGAAACCTAAAGATTTGGTGTTATCAATATTAGATGGAGAGCAGCCAAGAATGTTTACTGAATCTAGCCACTCTTGATCTGGCATAGGTGATGCCTGCAACAAGATGAGAAGAAACCTCATCTTTTAAGTATTGAACATGAGGTGGTATCCTGTCATCCAGGTTTGCATTTTTATCAAGACCTAATGTGGGATACATCAGTATGGAATGAATCTTTAAAGAATAGCTGGGTGTCATCCATGTATTGGTGTAATGACATGCCAGATTCCTTTATAAAATCACCCAACTGTTCAAGGTTAAAGGTAGGGATTGAATAAGGTTGGAGACAGAAGTGAGCCTTGGGGGATACTTTACATATTTTTAGGAAATCTGGAAATATTCCTTGCTGTAGGGAGATATTACTGCGGCTGCACTAATGTGGACTAGGATATTACACATTTTTTGTGACAGGTTCACAGGTAAAGTGTCTAAGAAGTGACCTGAAGGATTGAAGTTAGGGAAAAGGTTTTGTAGTTCTGTCTGTGAAATGTCCATGAACATGTTCTACTTGTATGGTGTTTTCCCATCATAGACATGACATGGATTGTTAGGTTTCGGGGAAAAAGAACCTTCAATATTTTTGATCTTGGCATTAAAGAAGCAAGCAAATTCCTCACATTACTTTTCAGTTTCAGAAATGTTTAGGGTAGCTCTGGCCTTTCTTACCACATTGACTATCTCAAAAAGCTTTTTTGTTCTGTTTTTGGCCAACTCGACTTGAGAGGTAATGAAGAGTTGAAGATTTAGCTTCAAAGACTTTTTTTATGATGTTCTTGCGCTGGGAAGGAGTTCTAGATGACACGTGGCAAGGCTTTCCTGCCAAATCAGTCTGAGGAGTTTCCTTCCTTTGAGTTCTTTTGTAAACCAGGTGTGAGAGCTTTTTTCTTGCACCTTTTTTCTTTGGTCAATGAAACATCTTCCATGATCACAGTATAGGTGTTTTTTAAATGGCTAATTGCTGTCTTTATATCTTAACAGCACTTAGTGCCAGATGCACGACCCTAACTTGCATGCGCAAATGAGTTTGCGACCTGTTTGCGCATGCAAAATGTTACAGGGCCATGTACAATTCCTAATTAGCGAGTCGCAATTTATTTGCGACTCGCTAATTAGGAATTGCGAGTCGCTATTAGGAAGGGGCGTGCCAAGGGCGTCCCTTCCTAATAGTGAGTCAAGAGGGTGGTAAAGGAGTCGCAAATGGGAAGGGGTCCCCAGGGGACCCCTTCCCCTTTGTGACTGGCTCCAAAAACATTTTTTAAGGGCAGGCAGTGGTCCCAGGGACCACTGCCTACCCTTAAAAAATGAAACCAAAAAGTTTCATTTTTATTTTTTAAATGCATCCCCTTTTCCTTTAAGGAAAATGGGCTGCATTTTTTTTTAAAACTGCTTTATTGAAAAGCAGTCCCAGACATGGAGGTCTGCTGAGCCTAGCAGGCCACCATCCCTGGGAGGGCCAGCCATTCCCAATGGGGTCGCATATTGCAAGTGGCTCATTAATATTCATGAGCCTCACATTTTGCGACCTCATTGGGAATCGCTAACAGTGTCTGACACTGTTGTACATTTGCGACTCGCAATTTTTCGCAATTTGCGAGTCGCAAACGCAAATGGTTGTACATCTGCCCCTTAGTTTGTAAAAAAGTAAGTGCCAGGGCCCTCATCAGGATGCCGCTGTAGGTTGCACCACCATTGCCCCTGCCAGCACCGCCACTAACAGAATCAACACAACTGCTAACCATCACACCCTATAATTGTGACAATTCAGACTATTCCAGGTTCTGAAAGCTATAAGAATGACTCGGGCAGTAGATATGTCATTTTTATTGTAGGTTCAATTAATAAACAACTGTTGCTGTGTTCATTTCTAATTTAGACAAAGAGTGCCACCATGTGGCAGACTGTCATAAGTCCTGGCATTGATGATTAAGTGCTGGTTCCAAGCACTAGAAACCACTGGCTCAAATTAAGCACTGTATCATAATGATCCATAGGGTGAGGAAGACAGTCTGTCAGACATGCCTACAAAGTATTGCTATTGATATTTTTAGTGTACATAATTAGGATTTTGGGTCTTTTTGTTTGACCACATATTCATGATTTAGAGAAGGAAGAGTCAAAAGGGATTCGGCGGTCATTGGACCAGTGGACTGGAATAGGTTTTTCCATGTGAATGACATTATTTAATCAATAAACAGATCCAAAGTGAAGATTGAAGATTGAAGTCACCAAGGAAGATATGTTGATGATTGGAGATTATGTGTTGTGATTTGATAAAGTCCATTCATTGCTCAACAAATATCTTGTTATACCATGAAGGTTGGTAGATACAATTGAGATTAGTGGATTTAATGGCGATAGTTTTAATGTATACTGTAAGGCATTAAAAAGTGGGAAAGATTCTGCATCTATCCCTCTGCAAGTAATGGATTTTTTGTGTATTATTGCAACTCCAACACTATTTTCCTTCCTTGTGCAAACAGATGATATCTTAGTCAGGTGGGCTCAATAAAGCAGGCTGGGAGGTTTGATTGAGCCATATCTCAGTCAGGATCATGAGGGCCAGGTTCAGCTCTAAGATCAAGTCAGCAACCTCAATCTTGTGCTTGTCAGCAGGTTTACAGATTTGGAGTAGGCATTGTAAATTGGTGGTTGAAGAGGATTCACATGGTGTGGCTACTAGCAGGTTCTCAGCGATGGGTCTGTATTGTGCCATTTTGATATGACATCTAGTTCTAGGTAGTCCCTTCAAAACAGGCATATTCTGAGGTTCTAGAGTCAAATTTCTCCAATTGGCTCAAGTGGATGAAAAAGGGGTTTGGCTGAACTCAATGTCGAAAATGAATTAGTATTTAGTCAGTAAGAAGCCCATTTGGTCTGGGCAGGGAAGCTGGGTCCTTCTGTGAGGACAGGGTATTTAGCAGGGCATGGGGAAGATGTTTCGGGTTTCATTCTTTGTAAGAGACTTCATGATATTAGATTAAATTAGATTTCTTGAGGATGGGTTTAAATGGTGCTTTATTCACTTTATGGTATTTTATTGCAAGGCATTGTATCTAGAGTTTTTCTGGGTAATGTCTTCAGTTCCATAGATAAGGATTTCATAGCGACTTTATAGCGTTTGATTTTGCGTTTATGGCATAGGTAGTATTAAGAGAGTGGTTTCAATATACCCTGGGAATTTGCTGTTAATTTGAAGATCTAAGAGGTAGGGATCAGGAGCTGAGAATTCCATTCTTCGATTACTGTAAGTAGTAGATGGACAGTTATCAGGGCATTGCAAGAGTCTCATAAATGTTTCTAACTGAAGGGGAACTGTACTGAGTATAGGGGAAAAGTGTTTCTTGTTTATCAGACTTTATGGAGGTGGAAGAAGAGAAAATGGAGTGAGAGAAAGACTACTGAGGGTAGCGTACAAGAGTAATAGTTAAGAGAGAGCCGGACACTCGAGGTGAGGGAAGTCCAAGTCATCAGAGTATGCAACCTCAGATGTAGTTGTGATGGCTGTATTAGATCTGTCCATGGGGCAGGAGATGAGATAATAAGAGGGACGGCAAGCCAACTGAGGGAGGTCTTGGAGGGAAAGAATTGAGAACAACCAGGAGATTGAGGGTGAGGGAAGCCTAATGTGTTGTCAACATCTGCAACTGGGGATTTAGTAGGAGAGCGGTATTTTGTCTGTCCATATTAGGTAAAGACAGGTTATTAGTGACCTTGATAAGCTCTGGAAAGTGAAGTTCACATGTTTCCAGTTTAGCATCTAAGGCTTGTGTCATGATCTTTCCATTGTTATTGATTTAGATACAGATATACGTTTTGTTAAGTGTGGAAGTAATCGTAGAGACCCTCTGACTATAAGGTATCCTTGAAGTGAGGGCAATATTCGTGACTCGCTCAAGTTGTAGGATGTAGGACTTGTTTTGGAGGTCAGGTGTTTAATATGGCCACACCCTGTGATATCTTATGATCCCAGGATTGTTTTATAGGGATCAAGCTTGTTCTGGTTGCTTTGTGCAAAATGTAGCCACCTCGAGTTTGGAGCAAGAGAGAAAGGGGGTGCCTCCACTCTGATCCCAGGACGTATCACCAGAAGCCATCTGATGGTTGTATGCTCCCCAAGATTAATAACAGGAGTAGAGGGAGTGCGGATGCAGCCTAGTGCATCCCGGACATCATGACAGCTAATCTTGCCACCAGACAATCAGGTCTTTTAGTAGTGCGGAGGGCACCATGAGCACTCAGATGAGCATAACATGGCAGAATGCAAGCTCCAGTAGTGGACCCTAGGCATCGCTTCAGAGGATCCCTCCACCCGTGTCCTTTTTGGCACAGAGTCTTAGTCGGAGGATCGAAGTTAGGAGGCTGTTTAAGGCAGACAACATTCAAGTGTGTATTAAAGACGAAACTGTGTATATTATTTTTTTTAGAAATCATAGGCTGATGTTTGAAGAAAAATTGCAACATTTTCAAAATGTAGACTTATTACTAATATTATTACCTTTTATATTACATTACTGAAGGCACATGTGCCTGACGCACTAAGAGGATCATTTCTGGTAATTTTGCATATAGTGGTAGGTAATATAATATTGTCTGATGTGGTCACTATTACAACACTTATAATATTAGTAGCTCCGGATGATTTTCATTGAATATAAGTATCTCTTATTACAGAAAAGGCTGGACAGCTTAGAAATAAATAAAATACAAGCGTCAGACGATACATTTATTTGACTATCAGGACAATGGGTAGATTTTAAAAGCTGGGTTGATTTTGCCTTTATAATATGAGTGTGCTACAAAATTAACAACACTGAGGAAACTTTGCTGTAAGTGAGGTCAAAGTTATGCTTTCAAATGACTGGGTTTGCCCATGCGTGGGACTCTTTTATAAGGTGTGAGCTTCCTGCGGTGTTTTCTCACGCTGTTTCCGTAATCACGTTGCGTCTTTTCAGCACTCACAAGGCTGACAGTGCAACGTGTGACGATTGCAAAGAAAATCTGTTTGCACAAAGTCAAAGCAATTAAGTTGAATTGCACGAATGTAGTCACAAATAAAAGTGGGAAGCATATGCAGCGGGAAGTGCTGCCCTCGCCTGCTAATCACTGTGAAACCTGAAATATGTTTGATGACTTGATTACATCACCATGTTAAGAGCTTGAAAGTAGTGCTTTGTTTGCTGACTGCACAGCACCACCACCCCGTGGCTTGGTTTACTGTAGTGTTTGATAAGAATTATTTATATGGCTTGTTCACCCTAACAACACTTTGGAATTCTTTATTTCTGCCTTTTTAAATGTATATATCAATCTTTAAATATTGCATAACATTGCGATCTTTTTGTTTGTTGAATTCGTGTTCTCTTCGGGTAATAATTACGTAGCAAGATGAAAGAGGTCTGATGTTGGACAATTTGTGTCAAATTCACAAAGGCAATCTGCAGGTGGAAAGTTCCACACATAGACATAGGCCTCTACCTGGGTGCAAATCTTCTCCTAAATGCAATTCAGCAGCTCCAGGCAGAGATGTATGCCTAGCAGTCCAAGTACGTCTCCCCGCCCGCTTATCTGAATGGAAGGGAACAGTACAACTCAGAATATGATGTAATATTACCACGAGCAACTGTACGGGCGTATCTATGTACATATGCTTAATTCAGTGCTAGGTAGCAAATGCTTTGCAGAGCATCGAATTGTAGAGAATAGGAAATTGGGCTTCAGCAGTAGAAAATGATACACACCTGACAATCATCAAAAGTAGAATCCCATAAGTAGAGTTCACGCCCTGAGCTCTCCCCTTTCCCCTTCTGCTGGGAGACGTTGAGGAGGCCAGGCCTCAGTTACAATTGCATGGTGTGTAATTATGTGTATGTCTTGGTGTTTGTGACATGAAATGCGTTCTGATGTATTGCTGAGTGTGTTCTAGAGTGCTGTTAGATACGAGATGAGTTTTTTGCATAATTCATTAGCAATTTACCTTTCATAATTTTCTATGTAAGTGCATCAGTTATCTGTTATGTTTACAATGGTATAATGTGATTTGAATAGGTGTCTGCAATGTCTGAATGTGTATGACCATATTTTACATTGATTGTAATTATTTTATTTTATTTCTTATTATATTTTTCCTCTGTCCAGTGGTCCCCTGGGCATTTCCCCACAAGCAGGGGCAGTCACAAACTACACCCACCTGCACAGTGATACCTACACTCTCCTTACAGTGATACCGGACCCTCTGCATTGAACGATGGAGCAGCCGGTTGTTGTCAGGGCAGAGGTCTGACAGGACATGTTCCTGCTAAACTGCGGCCTACAGCCATGTCTTAAGGATTATGGGCTGAATTTATAATGTGAAAGGAGCAGTGAAGTGGTGGACAATGGACTTCATGAGCAGCAGCCAACGCAAGACCTGAACCGCCAAATCCCTGTTTGGAGAATGGGCCGCACAGCCGAAAACCAAGATGGCGCCTGGCGCCAGGCACTGAAGTGGCAGAGCTCCAGTGGGCCCCATGTGATCCCGATGGCTCCAGGAGTAGTGTACAGGTGAAGGCAGTTGTTCATCAGGCCAGAAAATATTGGTGGAGGGCCTGGGGCAGACCTGGCTCATCAGAAGTTGAGGGGCAGCGGTGTCGGTTACACACAGCCGCAGCAACAAAGCAGACAGCGAAATGGACCACAGTCCTGTAAGTCAATCACAGTGGAGCAGATGTGGGCACAATACAGAAGGTTAGCCCTTGGGACTATTTGAGACTCTGAAAGTGTAGGAGTGAGGCAGAGCAAAGATTGGGTAAACTGGACAGATATGGACAGTCATGTGGCTCAGACCAGTCAGTGTCAATATTGTGGGTGCTCCTGCCACCCCAACATTATTCTGCTCATCCACTCCATGAGCCTGATGCCCCTCAGACCCCTTTGATCCACTGCAGTGCTGGTCACTCCAACACACGATGAGGCACTGCACTGCTGTTTCTTCTTTCAGGGGAGGTCAGATGAAATGCAATAGATGCTTGGAATCTCCTCCGGCCTGGTATAAACCAGTGGCTCCTCCAGAGGGTGCCTTTCTCTACCTATTATTGCGTTGGTTTGGCCTGCACAGGATGACACACCATGAAGCTCTGCCATCCTTGGTGTCTCACAAGAACAAGGAAGCCTAAAGCCCCTTCATCTACGTTGTATGGCCAGAAATGTGATTTGAAAGTGGTAGTCAGGAAATCCATATTTGTGAAATCATAGCCCCATAGGCGGCTGAAAAACCTGCGACGTGAGGAGACATCCAGCTGCTAATGAGTGAATATAAGTATAAACTCACCTCTTTGTGCCAAGACCTGGCCAAGACCATCTCTGAACTCATTCACAATCTACAGATAGTTCAGAGTTGGAGACAAGGCTTGACCACTCTGAAACCTTCATATTTGAACTGGAGCACAAGCAAGACACATTGGAAGGGTGTCAGTGCTAGAATCTCACCATGCCCTATATCGAAAAGCTGGTAAACAACAAGCATAGTTCCTGGAGAAACAACATTCGGATTTGTGACATCAATCTGGATATCCCCACTACAGATCTAGGGGCAGATTTACAAGCCCCTTGCGCCTCCTTGTGCCGCCATTGCGTCACTTTTTTTGACGCAACGGCGGTGCAAACAATGCGGCCAATTTACAACGTGACGCATTTAGGGAGATGCGTCACATTGTAAACCCCTGCGTCACATTATACCTGTGTCAGGTATAATGTATGCAGGGTGGGCGTTCCCACGCAAAAAGCCATGTAGAATTGACGTAGTGAAATTTACAACATTTCACTGCGTCACTCTATGCCTTCACTGCGTCAAAATCCCTACGCCTGCTCAGACCAGGCGTAAGGAATGACGCAGGGCTTTTTGAATGGGACTCACCTATCTGTGGTGGGGCAGTACTGGAGTTGTGTCACTTTCATGAGCAACTCCAGCAATGCGTCACTTTTGGCCCAACAGATGTGTCAGAATTTCTGACGCACCTGTTAATCCTTGCGTCATGGAGCACTGTACTGTAAATACAGCGCATCCATGGTGGCGCAAGGACATTTGGCGCTGGCGCAAGGAAACTGACACATCTATGCAGATGCGTCTGTTCCTTGTAAATCTGCCCCCTAGACTCTTACGTCAAGGCATTATTCCATTACCTCTTGTCTAATAATGACCTATAGGGTTTTTTCTGTATTTGAAACACGACTGAATCTGCCCCCAGATGTGCTAATGAGGATTCAGTTTTTCAAACTGAAAGTGAGGTTAATGGTGGCAGCATGGGCAATAACCACAATACAGCTTATTATGGTCTCCATTTATGCTGAAAGTACACCTGACCTTTTATTCTACTACAAGGTCTTTTAGTCTGGAATGACACATAGTTCCACTACGGCTTTACGCCAAGAATTGGGACAGTCTTCACACACATTAGACTTATAGAGCCGCATTTGATATACTCAAGTCACGTCTTACTGAGGGGCCACCATCAGGGATATCGCAGTTTATACCCACTCTTTCCATATAGGACTTCCTACATACAACATGTGACCATATTTATTTCCTACCAAAGCCTTGAAAAAGCCACTGCGTGATGAAACACGTGTCAGCTATTGTCTGTTTCCAAAGAATGGATATAGGAAATACAAATGTACCGAAGAATGCATAATCTTACATATCGACAATAAAGAGAACTTTTGTTCAATACAAGTTCTTACTGTCTGGACCTTATACTATTTCTCAAACAATGACTGAGTGCCATGGATTCCTTTCGAAAAATGTGTATACATATTGGATTGATTGATCCTTTGTGAAGTCACACCTTTGGTAGTAAGGTGTGGGTTAGCCATAAGAGCACCATCCTGAATACAATTTCTAATGCTATTGTACTGTACCCACAGTAATTATTTGTCCATAACGAGGTGCGATAACTAAGCCGCTACTACCTCTGGTTTTCACTGTGTCATGATGCAGTGGTTCCTAAAGAGATCAGTTTTCGGCTCTTTTCAAAGTTGGAGCAGGTTTGCGGTGATGCGGACGTATGCAGAGATTTATAGAAAGCATGAGGATATCAATGAACCATAGTGTTTGGACTAGAATGTCCCCTGCATGGTAAACTTACTGTTGTCTAAGTGATCCCTTTAATTTGTGTACGAACCGAAATGGAAACTACTCTGAGGGAATAGAGATCTAGCAAACTGCACCTCTGCCTAACATGTGCCAATGACCAGTAGCGGTCCGTGGTAGGAGTGCCGGCCGGGCGGTGATGTGGGGCGGGGGAGGGGCAGGGTGGGGGGTAGTAAACCAAGGATTACGGCCGAATACAGGTAAGTACACATTTAAATAAATAAAACGAATTTCGTTGCGCGCACTGCATCGCATTTGGCGATGCAGCGCTCACAACGAAATTCGTTTTATTCATTTAAATGTTTACTTACCTGCATTCGGCCATAATCCGTGGTTTACTACCCCCCACCCTGCCCCTCCTCGCCCCACGCCACCGCCCGGCCGGTAGTCCTACCAGGGACCGCTACTGCCAATGACTACATTAGAGTAGAAGAGCTATTGCGACAATAATCCCTCCTAGAAGGAAGAGAGGGCACTAGGCATGTGGATCATTCAATTCAGTCTCACAGTTAGATTTGCGACCTTGCAACTGAGCCCCATTGAAATGTATCATATATTACACTTTGCTGTGCTAATGAAGTGCTTCTTTTTCATATGATAAGCACTTGGCTGGACAATGCATTTGCTGTGCATGTTGTTTGTATTGTTCTGATCTGTTGCCCCTCACTCTACTGACCTGTTACTGCTTGCCCTCACTACCAGGAAAGTCAAGCGGGGAAGGGTGTACTTGGCCCAGTTTTCAAAGCCGTAGTAGGGAAGACCCCAGGACACCAGTGTCAAACGACCTAATCCGCGACAGTAGGGCCCAGTAGCCCCGCCCTGCGGCCCTCGAAAGTTGAATTTTTTGACAAGGCTTAAAACTACTTTAAATGATATCAGTGTCAAATACAAACAATAGCTTTGTCATTGAGTGTTAATATTTTATTATTCAAATATATGAAATGTGCAATTATTTGGAAATACCACACTTATGGTACTTAGTGACACTGAGAATTGGCTTGTATTGTGCACTGAATAAAACAATAAAATTTAAAATCACAAAAATCTTCCCAAAAGCAATTCAGTCGATTTTAAGAATCCCATATGCTTGCAACAAGTAATTAGGAAAAAAAACATTTGTAACTGGTCAAGTGGAATTTCCACCAGGGATACTGCAGTTTTAAGAGTCTAATTTGCAAATTAAAAAGCTCTCAGCTAGCGTGCTCTGTCATTTAGCAGAGGGTGGAGAGTACTCATGTTTTAAACCTCCACCAATCATCACTGGCGGCAATCTGTTCAGTAAGGTATTTCAAAGTTTACAATCTCAGTCCGTAAACCTGAATATTCGTAACATCATTGTAAATTGTCTGCCTTTTGGATCAGGCTCTGAGGACAAAATTAACTGTTTGTCTTTAAATATTACCAAACCTGCTACATTCCTGCTAGAACTTTGAAGAAATCTCAGCGCAATTAACTAATGAACATAATGTTTTCCCAAAGTCTGTATACAGTTACAAGCAGGCGTATTGGTTGACCAGGGCCGGACAGGCCTTTTAATGAACCAGGCATTTCCCCGGTGGGCTGGAGCCCTTGGAGGCCGGTTTTGAAAGCCCAGGGCCGCTGCTGGTGCCTCTGTCACTTTTCCCAGCTACCCGAGGTTAATTGTAGCAGACAAAGGGATGCTCCAAGAGAGCGAGAAAGAGAGGGAGGGAAGGGGAAGGTAGAAAGAAGGCAATCTGAGAGGGAGAAGAGAGAGAGGAGAGAAAGAGAGAGAGATTGCATTGCCAACTCGGCGATGCAGCGCGCGCAAGGTAAATTGTTCTATTTATTTATTTACTTACTTTACTCCGTTCCACCGTATGTCGGAGTCCACTTCCCCCCACCCTGCCCCTACCCCGCCCCGCAGCACTCCCTCTGCGAGCCGCCACTGGAAAGAGAGCAATAGCCCGAGAAGATGATAGAGCCGGGTGGGCTTGAGCATTTTTGCCAGGCTGCTTTTTGATCCCCAGTCCGACCCTGTGGTCGACTGAAATATACTCAACACGTTTCACGGTATCCATTGCAAGTGATTCACGAACAGATGCAGAGACATTTACCTCCTGAGACGAATTATCAAACATTATCTCTTCTGAGACCCACATAGACACTCTGCCAGGGAGCAATATAGTGAGGTATGCCTGCACTGTCCCACTTCATCAGCCAAGGGGCTAGGGGAGATTATTAATGTTAATCGACAAGGAAAGTAAGCATTAAATTACAGAAATGTATTTGTAGATACATAGTGCAATTTACATGTCATTATAATTTCAACCACTGCAGGGAATTCAGCTGAAGCTCAGATAAAAAAAAAGCGTGTTGAGTGCCAGCAGGGGAATTAGTCAGGCCCATCGTGCAAAATGTGTTAAATTATAAGTGTTCAGAGATATTCATGATTTTTGGTGTCAAGTAGGGTTCTGAAAACGTATATCATATTGGGTAATGGAACAAAGGCTTTAATATATACTACATACAATGTATGTATAAAAATATGCCTCTAGATTTCTAATTAAAGCTACTTGTGACATGACTAGTCAACTGGAATATGACTATGATGTAACTATTCTACTTTAATAGCTTATCACATTTGCTCATACATTTTTGCGTGACATCGACAGCTACTTTTTAGAGCATTTTTTTTGGTACAGTGCAGAGTTCACATTTTCTTCTGCATAGTTAGAATTATGCTTTCACTCTTAAGAATAAGCAAGAGCGCAAGGATGAACGTTTTTTGAACAAAGGGTAATAGTTTTGCCATATATTATAAGAAATAAAAGACTTCCTGTGGTATGTAAAAAGGATATTGCAAGTCACCTTGTAGTTCGATAGCACCATAAAGGAACTCAGCCCATGTCCTCTTTCTTATATTTGCTCACAGAACTCCTCAGTGACTTGTAGTGTCTTTATAATGTACAGTGCAGACTTCCATCCATTTGCACATGATTTGTAGAGTGGGCCACCTATTTGCATATCCATTAATCTTTCATCTTTCTAGCCACATGCACCTATTTATACATTCCTATGCATACTCACAGCTATGACAGACCACTTATCTGAGTGTCCACTTTCACTCCACAAAGCACATATTTTGTTTCAGTGCTCAGAACTATCATATAACTATTAACACTTATATATAGTCATATCAAGGCAGAAGAAGCAATGTATTTTTCTTTCTTCATTAGAACATTGATCCTACTGCAAAACCTTTAGCCCCTTGGTTCCTTTAGTGTGAGACAATTTCAATATCTGTACCCAAACATAGCAAGAGAATAAAGAAATATAGTGTTGGTTACAATGCAGTGAAATGTGCCTGGTTCATGGCCACTCCATCTGAACAAAGCAACTGAAGTGCAAAGGTGGCAAGTGACAACCTCATATTACCGCACAAAAATGGAATAATAATGGCAGACCACCATTAATAGTTTATATATGACAACTTCCTAAACTTACTTTTCATATGTAAATGTAAAATTTGTTTCGATATTAGGCTAACTGCTAAATTTACTTCTTACTTCCCATAGAAAGAGGAAACACGACAAAGAATCGGTTGGTGAATATGTGGACCACAAAATGCCCTTCTTGACATCTCCCAGATGCTAATCATAAAGGATGTCACCACTTACAAGTTTAATCAAGCAGTCAACAGTTCCTGATCAAATAACCCATTCCCTTTGTATTTCAGTACTAAGCTTCTAAGACCTTCACACTGAAGTCTTCCTGCTCTGCTTTGTTATTTTGCCTATCCCCTCTCCCACCCTCCTTCTCCTCCACCTTCCTCTTGCTTGTCCCCTTGTCTTGTTCCAACTGCCATTTCGTGATGTTTCATGACCATTCTCGCCCCTTCCTCAAATCCCCTCATGTCTGGTATCCCCCTGAAATATCATATTACTTCAATATCTCTCCTAATTCATCACCCCTACACCCTCTTATTATCTTCTCTATCCTTGCATCTAATCTCTTTTTCCCTTTTTCTACCCTCCTCTCTGCTTCCTCTCCATCTTGTCTTGTCTGACTACTCCTCTTTACTTCTCTCGCAATCCTCTTTTTGTTTTCTTCTGTACTCTCTTCCCTCTCCTCTCTCTGTGCTCTCGTTTTCCTCTCCTTTCCTCTCTTCCTTTTCTGCTTTCCTTTCATTCTTCTTCTCATCTCTCCTTTCTCTACTCTCTGACTTCCCCCAAACTACCCTACATTTAAATCGAACTGTAACAGTGTCACACACCACAGCTCTTCACCCTATTAACAGAACCCACCACATCAAATCCCACAAATGACTTAACACCACTTAACTACCCAAACTATTATAGTAAATATATAAAAAATGCATACTCCCACTTCACGCAAAGCAAAAATAATAAAACTGGATACAATTTACAAATCTCCCTCAGTAAATGCAACAGTAGGGAAAGCGTTGGATAGTGGAGGGGTAAAATGTACTATTCGCACTCCAGTCAGTACAACAGTAAGGAAAGTGCAGAATTGCGGAGGGGTCAAATTTACTATTCCCACTCCAATCAGTCCAACAGGAGAGAAAGTGTTGGATTGCGGAGGGGTAAAATTTACTATTCCCACTCCAGTCAGTACAACAGTAGGGAAAGTGTTGTATAGAGGAGGGATACAAATTACTATTCCCACTACAGTCAGTACAACAGTAGGGAAGGTGTTGGCTAACGGAGGTGTAAAAACTACTATTCCCAATCCAGTCAGTACAACAATAGGGAAAGTGTTGGATTGCGGAAGGGTAAAATTTACTATTCCCACTCCAATAAATGCAACGGTAGAGAAAGTGTTGGATTGCGGAGGGGTACAATTTACTGTTCCCACTTCAGTCAGTACAATAGTAGGGAAAGTGTTGGATAGCAGAGGGGTAAAATTTACTATTCCCACTCCAGTCAGTACAACAGTAAGGAAAGTGTTGGATTGCGGAAGGGTAAAATTCACTATTCCCACTCCAATCAGTGCAACAGTAGGGGAAGTGTTGGATTGCGGAGGGGTAAAATTTACTATTCCCACTCCAGTCAGTACAACAGTAGGGAAAGTGTTGTTTAGCGGAGGGGTAAAAATTACTATTCCCAAACCAGTCAGTACAACAGTAGGGAAAGTGTTGTATTGCAGATGGGTAACATTTACTATTCCCACTCCAATAAATGCAACAGTAGGGAAAGTGTTGGATTGCGGAGCGGTACAATTTACTATTCCCACTCCAGTCAGAATAACAGTAAGTGAAGCGTTGGATAACGGAGGGGTAAAATGTACTATTCCCACTCCAGTCAGTACAAATGTAGGGAAAGTGTTGGATTGCAGAGGGGTAAAATTTGCTATTCCTACAGCAGTCAGAGCAACTTTAAAAACAAACAAAATATCTTGAACAAAATAAAATTATTTGAAAAACAAAAACAAAAGTAAATAAAGTAATATAAATAGGTACAAAAAAACTACAAATATATTTAATATTAAAAATTAAAAAAATAAAAACATTACAATGTTAAATACATATCACATATAACTACAAATAATATTATAAATAAAATACAAAAATAATTTTCATACAAATAAATATTTTTATTTATAAATTATTTATTAACAAAAAATATTTATTACCGAAATTTAATTTAGTTACTTTCAACCCTATAACCCCACAAAACTCACAACCTGCACTTAAAACTTAACTTTCACAAGCAAAATATTTACACTATTAATATAAATATTTATCAATAAACTAATTACCATTAATTAAATATTAATTAATCATACTTAGTTTACTTCTCACAAGATACTCCCACAAAACATACAACACACTCATAAAATGTACCCAGAAGATTATTTACACAACATAATAAATTATCAGTTTAATAATTAATATTAATTTAAAAATTAATTATTAATTACTTAAATTTGATTCACTCCCCTCCCCATACTCCTAAAAAACCCACAACCCACATCTATAATCTTTAAAAAATAATTTAATTGCACAATTAACATAATTAATTATCAATTAAACAAATATTATTAATTATAAACTAAATATTAATTCATTAGAATGAATTAGCTTCCCGTCCTTTACCCCTATAAACCAGACAGCCCACACCTAAAATTATATTTTTATTATAATTAATCACACAATTAAAATAATTGAGGGCCTGATTACTACTTTGGCAGTTCTGCACTGGTTTTGTGCCGACACAGCACTGCCAAACCGCGCAAAGGGCGCCCACCTGATTAAGAATTGAACTTATGCAGGTTGATGGTCCTTTTGCCGTTCCCATGGCGGTGCCCTGAAAAAAAAGAGCGCGGCAATGGGAACAGCAAATATGTTCCGGCATGGACTGTGAAGTCCATGCCGTGCTGGAACTGGGGGTACAAACAGACAGGAATGCATCCCCATGGTGGGAGGGTATGGGGGCCCTGTTAGGCCCCCTTTGTTTCCCCACCGCCAGCCTTTTTGGGGTCGGCTCAACACCATGAAAAGACTGGTGGTGGAGGAGTTTGAAATATGCTCGGCAGGAGTGCACCAGTCCCGCTCAGCATATTGTATTGCCCCCCGCGCCACCACCAGGGAATGGCAATTCCCGGGTGCAGCCGGCGGTCCACCGCCGGAACAGTGCAGAAATTCGGAATTCGTGGTCAGACCACCGCAAGTCTAGCGGTCCATAGACTGCCAAACTCATAATCAGCCACTAACTATCAATTAAATAATTAACCCCTTTGTTGTTAGGCCTTTTCCCCCCTGTGCTTAGCCTTTTCTTGGCTATTTGGGGTAGTTTGTGCTTAGGCCCCTGCAACTTTTTGTCCACATAAGGTATCCACGCCAAATTTGTGTGCTTTCTTGTAAAATCTTGAGTATTCTAAAGGTACACCGGGTTTGTGGATTCCCCTGGAGGGGACTAGAAATTAGCCAAAATACAGCAAATTTTTGTTTTTTCAGAAAAATGGGAAAAAAGTCCTGCAGAAGAAAGCATCTGTTTTTTTCCCTGCAAAAGGTATCAACAAAGGGTTTGAGGTGCTAAAATCACAATTTTCCCAGATTTCAGGAACAGGCAGACGTTTGTCAGAAAACCAACTTATTCTACACAGTTATGGCATTTTCCTGGGACATAGCCTATTTTTCCTATTTTTTAGGCTTTCAAGTATAGCAGATTTGTAAAAGCAATATACTGTTATGCCCGCTGGACCCTTCTGGTTGCGGGGATATATAGGACTTTTAGGTTCATCAGCAACCCAAGGTACCCAGGGCCAATAACTGAGCTGCATCTTGCAATGGTTTTTCATTCTGAACCAGGAATATAGCAATTCATTTGGTAAAATATAAAGAGTGAAAAATAGGTATCAAGGAATCCTATATATTTCTGAAATGGGAACAAAACATAGAGTTTAGAAGAAGTGGTTATTTACACATCTCTGAAACTGTGGGTACCCATACAAGCATGTGAATTAGAGGTCATTTTTCAAAATGACTTTTTTTTACACATCATCTTACAATTGGAAGGCAGAAATACCAAGAAAGTCAATTGGTGATAACACTTGTTGTACTATTCTGTATTCCCCTAAGTCTCCCAATAAAAATGGTACCTCACTTGTGTGGGTAGGCCTAGTGGCTCAACAGGAAATGGCCCAAAACGCACAGTGGACTCATCACATTTTTCCAGTGAAAACTGACCCTTTTTTTGCAATGTGACTATCTATGGTTTTTGGACCCTATCTCAGGCGGCACCAAGGGAAACCTAGCAAACTTATACATTTTTGAAAACTAGACACCAAGGTGAATGCAGGATGGGGTGACTTGTGTGGCTCTCACTAGGTTCTGTTACTCAGAATCCCTTGCAAACCTCAAACTTTGTAAAAAAAACAACAACAACATTTTCCTCATATTTCTGTGATGGAAAGTTCTGGAATCTGTGGGGAGCTACAAACTTCCTTCCACCCAGCATTCACACAAGTCTCCTTATAAAAATGGTACCTCACTTGTGTCGTTAGGCTTAGTATCCGTGACAGAAAACGGCCCAACATTCAACGTGTACAGATCATATTTTTCCACTTAAAACTGACCCTTTTTTTGCAATGTTCTTAGCTGTGGATTTTAGGCTCTAGATCAGCCGGCACCCAGGGAAACCTAGCAAGCCTATACATTTTTTGAAACTAGACACCAAGGGGAATTTAGGATGGGGTGCCTTGTGTGCCTCTCACCAGGTTCTGTTATTCAGAATCCCTTGAAACCTCAAACTTTGTAAAAAAAAAAAACATTTTCCTCACATTTCTTTGTTGGAAAGTTCTGGAATCCTTGGTGCCTAGAAGGCTTTCTAACCCCCACCCCGGGGGGAAGCTCAGGGGCTATTGCCTCCATCTGCCTCCTGAGCGGGGCAGAAATACTGTAGCATTTTTGGGAGGGGTGGGGGCATTGGCATGCCCATTTTGGGCAGCCCCCACCCCTATATACATAAATGAAATATATACCTGGTGCCTAGTGTGCTTTCTGCCCCCCTGGGGGAGCAGACTGGGGGCAATTGCCCCATCTGCCCCCGGGGGGGCAGAAAGACTGAATATTGCCAGAGCAAAGGGGGGGTAGCAAAAGCCGTTGCCCAAGGGGCAACTCCCCCCTCCCTAGTACCTAGTGGGCGGATACCTGCTTGGGTATCGCCCTCCTGTGGTGATCCCCAAGCAGGGATCCACTAGGGAGGGATGCTACTGGAAAGGGGAGATTATCCCCTTTCCAATGCTACCTCTCCCGTCTGCCTACGTGTTCGGGGGGCTGAGATAGCCCCACGAGCACGTAGGCAGTGAAACTGAAAGGAGCAGATTGGCTCATTTCAGTTTCGGTTTCAGTTAAATTATGTCAGTACGCCGTTTGTCATTTCACTGAAAAAATCAGAACAGCCTCGGGAGCAGGGAAAGCTCTTCCCCAGCTCCCAAGGCTGTTTTGATTCAAAGAAAATCCGTCTGGTTTTCCAGTGCCATGTGGTCGGACGTGCGGGAGCTGTCCGACGCACATGAGCACCTTTGCGTCAGATGGCTCCCGCACATCTGACACATGCAAGGGGTTATAAGTATTTAACAACTAATTATTAATTATTTCAAATTAATTTACTCCCCACCCTTTACTCCCATCAACCCGCACCTAAAATGTTTTATTAATTACACAATTAATATAATTAATCATCAATTAGTTAACAACTAACTATTCATTATTTAAAAATGAATTACTTCCCACCCTTTACCCCTATAAACCCCAAAACTTGCACCCAAAAAAGAAATTACACAATTAACATAACTAATTATCAATTAATTATTATTAACTAACAAGTAATTATTAATTAATTACATATAAATTACTTCCCACCCTTTACATCTATAAACCCCACAACCTACACCTAAAAAAAATTACACACAACATTACACCCATATAAACCCCAAAACTCGAAACCAAAAAATAAATTACAAAATTAACATAATTATCAATTCATTAATATTAATTAGCACCTAATTATTAATTGTTTAAAATAAATTACTTCCCACGCTTTACCTCTATAAACCCCACAACTCGCACATTAAATTTACATTAAAAAAATGAATAGAACAATTAATATAATTAAATATCAATTAAATAAATATTATTAAATAAAAAATCATCATTAACATATTATAATTAAATTACTTCCCACCCTATACCCCTATAAGCCCACAACCCACTACGGCACTAAAAATCACAAAAATGTATCAAATTAAATGTAATAACTACTAACAATTTAGCAAATATATTAGAAAATATAAACAATAATCATGCAAAGCATTTACATCATATACATTTAAAATATATGCTAAAATACATGACAATAATGAAAAAACAATATTTTAAACAACTATATTTTTGCAAACGATATTAATGACTTCCATACTTTAAAAACTGATATTACTCACACTAAAATCAATATTCTTGACAATGATATTCTTGCTGACGATATTTCCATATTACAATATTTTGTACACAATATTTTGGTATGGTGATATTTTTTTCGATATTTTGTCTGAATACATGTGAACCCAAAATGCTACCATCCTATCTCACTGATTGACATTCCCGCCAAAACAGAATATTGGACTGTGTTAATGATAATATATTAAATGCTTGCCAGTTTGGCTTTCGCAGTGGCATAGAAACAGTGGAACAATGTCTTAATCTACACTTACTTATTGGGCAATACACTGTAGCAAAACAATCAGCCATATACTCTGCTTTTATGGATTTATCAATGGCTTTCGACTGTGTTAATCGATCTAAGCTGTGGCAAGATCTTATTGAATTGGAAATGGATCCAACACTTGTACAGTCTCTGATTTCTTTGCATCAAGGCACTAAAGCATGGGTTAGGTTCAGTGAGGTCAGTGAAGTGAATGATGAATTTAGCATAGAACGAGGGGTGCACCATTGCTATTTTTCCTGTACATAAACAACTTAAGCACAGAACTTGTCAAGTGCACCCCTGATGTACCAAGGATAAATAAAGTCCCCCTCCCTGCATTACTCTATGCCGATGACGCTGTGTTAATTGCTCATAACCCCAAAGCTCTGCTTCACCTGGTTTATTAATTTGTGAGCTTCATGACAAACCTTGACCTGTCGACTAATTTTGCTAAATCTTTCACAATGTCATGTGGGCTGAAGATTATTTGATTTCCATCTATTAGAGTAGGCTCAAACATATTATTAAGCACTAGCCCATTTTCTTACTTGGGGCTCCCCTTTGGCTCCACTGGTTCATGGGCCCCCCAAATTGCAAGGAGCAGGGCAAAACTGTCCATAGCAATAGGCTCGCTCTTAAGTTTGATATCTCCGCCGGGCAGAAGAGCATTGGTATCGGTGTTACAATTATATTCTGCCCAATGTGTACCCATACCAACTTATGGGGCGGAAATTTGGGAATCAGTGACCCAAAGATACTTCAAAGGGAGGAAAATCGCTTTTGCAGAAGAATGCTTACTGCCCCAGTGTCTACCTCACGCTTTATTTGCCACAAGGAGCTGGGCTTAACCTACTTAAGTGATCGTATTCGTATTCTCCCACCTCTCCTGTGGCTATCTATTATGAGCACGGATGAAGCCGCACTTACAAGGAGCATAATTGCCCATTGTTTGGCTTATGTACAAAAGGTCTTTGGAAGGAATCAGTCTAATGAACAGCTTCTCTGACATAGTCTCGCGTGCTGTCCCAGGTAGGAAGCGAGCACTCGCTTTAATGATAGAAGATCTACAAGCTGAGAGGTTAAGTGTGGAAGTCTAATGTTCAGAGTTATTTACATCTTAAACCCTAGGTTGTTCTCACAGATTACCTGTGGAATACCAGAGGGAGCTGGGAGCGCTCCCTATTTTTCAATTTAGAGCTTTATGCTTCCCCCTCGGGTACCAGCAGAAACTTGATTCTAGAATATGTCCTTGTAATAATATGTCTAAGCAATCAATGGTTCATTTTCTCTTTTTCTGTGATCGCTATAAGCTTTATACTTAAAAGTTTTTGGTACCCTTAATGAGGCTCAAAAATGTTCGGAAAAGTCTCCAGGCATATAATTTTTTTAAAGAATTTTCGGGCAATTAAATTTGCCGCTGTGTAAATCTGGTTCTCCGGGCAACAGTACGGTCCAGGAGGACAATGCATTTTGATTGAATATTTGGACTCTGACTTTTTAAAGATATACTTATTTTATTCATGGATTTGTGGTTTTTATCTGTGTTTCATGAATAATGTGTTTTGTTTTAACTGATTTTACCTTTGTATGTATTTGTGCACTTTTATGGCCTTTTTCTTTTTTCAGCCGAAAAAAGTTACATCTGATTCTGACAAGATTGAAGTGTCTGAAATTATTCAGATACTGGTTTCAAAGATTGTTTGTTGACATTCCACCAGATCTGATGTTAAAGGTTTGCCATACTTTTAATGGTTTCTGCACCAAGAGAGATTTCAGGTACTTTGGTCCCTTTTGTGAAACTTTATAAAAGCAATTGATTTCGTTTCTCCTGTTACCATGACCTAAAGGCCAAACATACATAAAAAAGAATTTGAGGTACCACAAGGAGAAACATACAATTCTTCACCATGAAACTATATGTTGGTGTCATGAATTATTTGCCGCAACCCACCTGAAGATACTTTAGCATATTTCGTGAATGATGTCCTTTCGCTCCAATTAAGGGCAAGATAGTGAGTGATTTAATTAATACCGAGTACTATTTGAAGAGATGTTTGTGAAATATTGGAGCATGAATAAAAACTCAGGTTTATGCAGTTTTGCACATTGTTTGGCTCTAGTGAACTCATATAGGAAAACTGGATATAACGATTACTGCTAAGCAACCAGCAGTGTGAAAATGAAGATCTGGGGTCAGAAAAAAACAACAACAAAAAACAGGTTATGTGAGTTTAATTATTGTCAATGGGGCTCAAAACGTCACACATTCCACTACGAAAACATTAAAGCTTTGTCAGAAGAGAAACATCCCACAATTTATTTTTACTTGTCATCCTCTCGACAAACTAAATAAACACCCATCACAACCAATATGACATGAACAGTCGACATGTTTCTCCACTTTCTGCCATTTTGTGTTGTGCTTTCTTCAGGACTATTTGGGTTATACAGATACAGATACCTACAAATGCCTTCTTCCCATTACTGTAATACATGTATCCTACTGTCAGAATTCTCTTTATCATAGGCTTATCAATTCACATACAAAATGTGGGACTTTTTAATCATGTTCCTTATCTTATACTTCAATCATTGATAGTCTGACACAATATGACACTGTGGAAACATGCTCTGATAGTTCTCACACTGCTCCAATTCCAGGAATGCTGATGTGTACGCACAGGAATATGCCCTTGGTTTTGAAGCAATGATTGTAGCCATTTAATCATTATATGACCACATTGCATTATCATATCAGAGTGTCACTGAATGAAGCATCATCGGACCTTTGCATATTGGGGTTGCATGCTCAGATGGTAAAATTGAATGCACAGATTCAAAAAATGGCCTTCTGAGGCACTTCCCAGATGGTGGATGAAAGTCATATGTGGAAGGTGTAAGAATGCTCAGGTGGCCCATCTCAAGCCCATTACAAGACTGCCATCTACTGATAACGATTCACGAGGGTGGAGGAAGGGATTGGAAATGACGCTCAACAATATTGTGGGATATATGACAGTGCTATGTTTTGAAAGTGTTGTTGTATGCCAATTGCCAATAAAAATACATGTAAAAAAAGAATGCTCAGGTGGGTAGGTGAAATGATGAGAAACTGTGGAGTATGCATAAGAGTTAAGAGGCTTTGAATAACTGGGGTCTAATTTCAAAGGTCAGGGGATAAAGATGTCCCAATTCAGGTAAAATCACATTGCTCAGAATTCGCAGTTTTGATGACCCCGGGTAAGGTTCAAGTAGTTTCCTGTAACCAGAATAGTGAGCAATCTCAATGATAAATTATCAATGAGAGAAATCACATTAATGTTTCACTGAGCACCTAAAATGTGTATCTTCATGGAGGGCTATTTTTAACTGGTACTGGCCCATTCCTCCTAATATGTACCCCCTTATTTGCAACTGTGCTCTTTAATGGAGAGTGCATTGAGATTTAGATCAGAAATCTTTTCAGAAATGTTAAACATCAAATTGCTGATGAACAAATCCCACTAAAGCTAACTATGTGTTTATCCAAAATGAATAGAGATCGCTCTCCACAAAATTTCCTTGTCAAAAATAAAAAATGCAAACACTAAGGCCTTCCTTCTGAGAGCTGGGTAAGGCCTGATTTTGTGTGTAAACAAGAGTTTGCACTCAAATCGTGATCTCAGATCATGTGTAAATTGAGCAACCCAAGCATTTTGTCCCAAATGTTTTCAGACAGGTAAAACCTGGGACAAATCGTAGGGACTAATAGTGCACATTTTGAGTTTATGTGCTTCAGAGGAGATGAAACAGGTGCAATTAGAATAGTATAAAATTCTGTAGTACAAAACTGTGCAAATGTTGCACCTGGTAAATACCAAACCTGACACTATCAGTATTTACAGAGTTACTTATTGGTCACCTCCTGAAAATATTTAACTTTTTATAAACCCTGACAAATAAATAAAAATAGTTCACGCCCAAATCCTCGAGGTAACTGCCATATTAATCCATGAAGTCAGTTAGGATAGAACACTGACGCTACACTGTTTTGATTAATATATTGCAGTTTCTATATTGTGTGCAGTTGTATGCAGTTTGTACATTGTTGTGGCTCAAATAGAGTCCAATATTTGCAGCTTTCCAGGCAAACGCACAAATGAATAAAATGCAAGCTCATGCTTTTGGGGATGTTTAAGATTTTCTTTCTACATTAATGCCATCATAAATCATTTGAGTTTGAGTAATGCAGACATCAGTAGCCTGGACTAGGTCTGCATCTTTAAGCCTGTTACAAATATTGCCTGTCATTGAGAGAAAGTAACTGACTCCCAAAAGACCAGGAACACATACTCTGAGAATGAGTGGATAATGGTATCCGGCACAAGGCCGGAAAGGCCTTCTGACCCCTGGTGAAACAAATCAAGGATGTGTGTTAAAGAAACCCACCAGAGACAACCACAAGGAAAACAACTCTATCTGGTGTTTAGAGACAGTGTTGTTCATAACTCACAAATTGCATTAAGTATGTTATGTTTTTTTGTTATGCGTATTTCTATAGCGCACAACTCACCTCGGAGGGCATCCGGGCGCTCGGTGTATGTGCTTGAAGGACAATACAAATATTGTGTGATGAAAACATTTGCCATTAAATCATGTTTTTTAGAATAGGATCCATGATTTAAAGGAAGGATTATGCTTTTTGTCTGTGCAAATATTTTTTTGCTGGAATGAAAACTGAATATTTTATCCCATTGACCAGCCTACTGAGTTTATAAAAGGAGGCAGTGGCGGTGCGTCCATTAGGGCGCTGGGGCATTGACCCACAAGCCGCCCACACCCGCAGCTCCCTCGGCGGCTCTGACTGAAGTAAACTGACAATGCATGTCAGTCAGCAAGACGCCGGACCGCCCACCCCCTTCAGAGTCTGAAGGGGGTGGGCGGTCCGGCGTCATGCTGACTGACATGCATTGTCAGGCCAGGGGGTGGCGCGGAGCGCACAGCCAGCAGCAGCACAAGTTCGCATGCTGGGTTTAGGTCGGAGAATTTTTCCGACCAGCCCAGTCATGCGCACTAGTGTTGAGTCTGGCTGGCGGCTGCGCATTAGGAGAGAGAGGGTTGATCAATGCCGCAAACCTCGGTCTCCTAATGGGCAGGCGGGCGGCGAGTATCCCTGCTAAGCCAATCCTGGCGCTGCTGGAGCAGCGTCAGTATTGGCTGAGAGGGGTTGTGACGCAACTGTTTTGTTCCTGTATGCGCCAACGCGGGACCCCGGCCCAGGAGCAGTCGCAGAGGCGGCGCGGAGTGTCAGGTAAGTTAGTTTTCTTTTTATTTTAATTTAACATTGACCAATTGTACGCACAGTTCATACATTGTGGTGACATTGCCATCCTTTGTGGTTTTGGAGTGTCTAATTCCTCTGGCATGGGTATTTTGTGGTTTTTTGTCTACGTTGGGGTGTCTATAGATGTAGCGCCGATATTGGTTTGTCGTTGCTTCTAAGGTTTATGTGTGATGCAGAATCCGCACTTTAATCGGCCGACAACCGTCCAGACCCTTGTAAGTGACGTATGTGTGTGTATCTCGAACCCCGGCGAAGGATAAGAATAAGTGCGTGCGGGCCCTGGATACAGTCAGATTAAAAATTAAATGACTGACCGAAGGCATGAATATAGCGCCGTCTGCATTGCTGAGATTGTTGGCGCTGAAATAAAAGAAAAGGCGCTCGGAATTATGTGAGTTGAAGTCTATTTTTGCATTTTTTAAGGCTTATAAATTATTGAGGCGCACAAGGCATGAACTGTGTGAAAGTGAAAATGTGTCCGTGGGGAATGCCAGAGAGGGGAGTCGTGCTCTGCGTTTGGGCGCTTTTCGGACAGCCTTTTGATAGAACCACAGAGACACTTTGGGTGGCATTTTTTGGTGCCTGATAGAGTTGATGCCAGTGAGATAACTCAAAGATAGGCACGTGACAATTTGGAATCTCTGCTCCTCTTTTCATATTTCGGAGGCTGAAAAAATGAGTACTAACACCTGTGTGTAATAATAACACATACTATTCATATACTAAGGGCAATTCAGTCTTCGCCGTGCGCTATAACAAAGTGATCACAGTTCGCTTGACATCTGACACTGTCGATACATTTAGCAGGTGTCTTGTGTGTCCCAGTGGGCGGAAAATCGCATTTTATATATGGTGATATTGTGTATTTGTATATTTGGGCTGCCCCTTTTTGTAAGGGCATGGCTTCGGAAAGCGTGTGGGTACTCATCTTTGCGAAACACATTCACAGGCAAAATATTGCGAATATTCTGAAAAGCGTGTGCTTTTTTTCTGCTTTGTAGAAAATAAAACATAACTTAAAAATACCTATAAAAGAAAGCCCTTTTTATCCCTTGACTCAGCCAGGGTTTATCACAGATGGTCCGCCGGGAGCATCCTTCTGAGCATCAGCCCTGTTCAGCTTGGGAAAAAAAACACTATTAATCAATTTGAATTTGATACCGTGCACCACGAGGTCCTGCCATCCTCTCAAGCAGATAAACATGAGTGAAATGTGACTGGCTCTGGGCGTATCGGTTCCTCCCTGATCGTCCCAGCACATTAACTTTGTCCTAATTTCCATTGGAATCTGACTGTGGTGTCCCTCAGGGGTCTGCAATAGCATTGCTGCCTTTTTAAACTGGGTCACTGGGATTATTTGACAGAGGATGATCAAATTATGCGGCAGGGTGAACTAAATTATGCGGCAATAAAAGTCAAATTATGCGGCGCAACGCAGCATATTTTTGGCAGTATTAGTGCATTATTTTCTCTTTTACAAATGTTATCACTGTTCGGGCAAAGGTTGCGCCTCACTGCTAACAGTTTGAAACTCAAATACTGCAATAGGCAACTGAAAGGTGACCAGCCGACTCTGGCAAAGGGCTTTCCGTTGGTGGCAGCACATGTTGCTGAGTTTTTGGTAAACTGAAACGTGTGAGCTATGAACATTTTTTGTTAAAATCTGCTAATTGTGCAGCGGATGATGGATTATGTAGTAAATGCAGCAAATTCATTATTATGCGGAAAACAATGCAGCTGAAAAATCACACAATTCCAGTGGCCCTGCTTGAAGCCACTGGACCAGCTCTCTGCGCCACATTAATTGACTTACCATATGTATCCAGATTGAGAGCAGGCCTGGGCACCATAAGAGTTGAAATATTCCTTCAGCTGCTCATTTCTGGGCATAGGAAATTGGCAGTGCCCACAGCGGCTCATCCATAAACCTATTAATAAATGTAACCCTTTGCCCCTTGATTCTTCCATCGATCAAAGCCAGCTGATGGAGATCTATGTATCATCGTTCAGTAAACAAATTTAACAAACGTGGGTGAAGCCAATAGGTCTAGAGTTGTCTGCCAATGTTTTTGTTTTGTCGATGCTTGTCATTTTTTAGCAAAACGTTATTGCTGTCGTAGCTGCCAGGCTCTTCTCAATCTTAAAAGGAACTTGCTTATTAGCAAAATTATTTTGTGGTCCCAGAAAGCACACATTGCCTTAATATGCCCTGGCTCTGAAGTAACCACTCTGTGTGGAGATGTACTCCTTGTTAAAGGGCAGAATGCCACCACTCACAGTGAAATTCGCCAGGCTGTCTCATTCTGTACTGGTAGGGGGGAGGAATTAAAATGTGAATGACACAATAAAAGTCTAAAGGATGAAAGGGGTTGGCTGAAAGCCCCAATAAGTAAATATTAAATTTAGTAAAAATCAAGAAGTCCAGATGGTCTCAAGTGTGTTGTACATGTCATGTCATTGTCATTGAGTTACACAGTTTCCCAGTGGCCCTCTCTCAAGGTTGTACCCTTTCTAGGTAGCTGTCCACACACACCACAATTCATGCGCACAGAATATGCCGTAGGATGTTAAAGCCGGGCAGGACAGCAGAGACGTTCCGGTGCAGGCATGGTCTAACTCTAGTTGCAATTGATATGTGCATACTTTGTGTAGATCTGTGGGATGTGGCGCAAGCGGCTAATGGTGCAGGCAGCTGTGGTGTAGCATGCAGTGGGTGCCGGCACAGGCAGTAATGATACAACAGTTTGCGGCACAGCCATGTGGTGGGTGCAGGCAGATTTGAAACAAGCTGTCATGGTTCAGAAAGTCATGGATGGGGGCAGATATTCTAAGGGCTCGTATTGCTCTATTAACCTTCCTGCTTCCTCAAATTTGCTTGAAAATGCACCATTTATCCACTCTTTTTTTCAAAATTTTCTCCGGGGGAGAACCCCCCCGAACTCCCCATAGGTTGTTCGGGCTCGCTCACTACGCTTGCTCGCCGCGGTGCAGTACACAAATAATTTTACGCCGCACCACTTTCAAATGTCACCAGCCGCCACTGAAAGGTGGCGAATTATAGGTTACATTTTTATGGTTTTTGGAAAGCAGAGTTGAATTACGTGCCCATAGTTATGCATTTGAATGTTTAATTAAATCTGTGAAAGTCATAAATTTCGGTGAACACATAATTTTTTGAAAATCTTCAAAATGCTATACATTTACCAAATGTAGAATTAACCCCACAGCATGATCGTCCATTCATCAAAAGGCCAGGGCTAGCGGAAGTGACATCACACATCATTTGAATTTAATATTCATTCACACACACACACTTACAAATACACACACAATCGCACATACAAACACTTTCTCTCACACTCACCTGCATGCACCCATATAACATACTTTTAAAAGCATTTTTAACTTACCTCAGCTGCCAGGGAGGATCATATTCCAGCTAATTGTACTCCATTTTTTATTACGCTCATAATTAATAATATAGTATTATTCACTATTAGAGTAATAAAAAAAATTGACAAAACACAAGGAGATTGGAGTGCCAACTGATGTCCATAAGGATGAACTACCCTCTGTCCTTGGCACTGGGTTTGCTATCTCTGCAGTTAGGGGCTCAAATGCAGTGGCAGGGGTCGCAAGAGTTAATTCTCAACATTTTTGGGCCACATTTTATAAATTGGGACGTTGATTTTTCTTTGAGTTTTTGTTTACTTATGTAGCATTTTATATGTTGCCACATACTGTGAAGAGGCTGCTTCAGAATTCTGTTATGCAAAGCTCTCCAAATTTCTACACATGAATTGTACTTTTAAGGCACTGTTTCATTGCCCTAGTATGCTGCGCTTGTTACAAAGACTAAGGGCCTGATTTAGATCTCGGTGGATGGGGTACTCCGTCACCATGGTGAAGAATATCCCTTCGGTCGAAATATAAACCCCACAAGATATTATGGGATTTATCTTTAGGTGGACGGGATATTCATCACTGATGTGATAGAGTAACCCATCCACCGAGATCTAAATCAGGCTCTTAATCACTGTGGGTCAGGTGATAAGTTAAAATAGATCATGTCTATTAAAGCACAGGAACTAGTGAGGGCGATTGTCACACAGATGTATCGCTGCACACGGGGAATGATTCTGGATTAAGGACAGCAGTATTTGGTGCATAAGTGAGTCACACATGTATTGGGATAAAATCTAGCAGCACAAAAAATTCAGGCAAGTTAGAGAAAGATCAGATGGGTCTATGCTTGTTAAAGTATGATAATATATGAGTGTTTCTATTGGCAAGATCTATGAGCTGAGCGGACGAATGACAAGCTGCTTGACTGAACTATCATATTGAAAGACTGTTCAGAGGCTAGTGCTGGATGTGGAAGGACTATTAGGTTGTCATGAGGGACAGGAAGGCCGCACGGATATGGCCCACTGTGGTTGAGGGACCAGGAATCATTGGAAAGTGTCAAACATGAGGACCAGTTGTAAGTATTGGAAGAAATGGCAGTGTCCAAAGAATTATTTGAAAACCTAGTGAAGTACTGTCTAGCTATAGCATCGATTTGGATTTGGAGACTGCTTTATAGTTATGGTTCAGGGCAATTATGCATGTCCTTGCTCTAGCGTATTAGTAAATGGGACAGCTTCTGACTATTTCAATCTGGCATGGGGTATGAGCCCTCTTTCCCCTTTATTATTTGCCCTCAGGATTGACCCCCTAGCTGATAGGATATGTGCAGTGCCCTCCATCAACAGGCTATCTTTTAGCTCAGTTGAGCACAAAATTTCAATGTTCGCAGATGATGCACTTTTATCCCTTACCTCCCCGCGGGCATCGCTGACAGCCCCACAGACTGAACTCTGGCACTACGAATCAGTTGCTGGGTTCCGTATCAACCTCCAGAAATCCTTTTTGCTCAACCTGACAGTCCCGACAGGAGAAATGGAAGAAATTACGGCCACCTCCTCCTTCCAATGGCAGAAAAAAGATATTACTTATTTGGAGATAAAAAGTACTCCCAAAGTGGCTGACCTATACAAAGCAAACTACCCTCTGTTAATGCAGCAATTAAAAACAGATCTTAAACGCTGGGCCCCACTATATTTGACTTGGCTTGGCCGCATCAATGCAGTAAAGATGACAGTCATTCCGTGCCTCCTGTACCTCTTCCAGGGGCTCCCCATTGACTTTGACAGAGACTTTTTCTCCTCCACATATTCGATGATTACAAAATTCCTTTGGCAAAACTGCAGAGCTCGACTGTCGCACAAATTGTTGACACTCTCTAGGTATGCAGGAGGTCTAGCCCTGCCAGACTTAATATTATATTCCAAGGCGGCTCAACTACGAGTCATCTCTGGATGGTCTCTTAAGGAATTTGATAAACACTGGCTCTGTATGGACAGAGCAGTGGTAGGTAAGACAAATTGGGAAGTCCTGTGGAAGCCCAAACATGACCGATGGCATAATGCCTGCTTGAGCACCCCACTACTACTAAAGTTTAGGATAAAGTAACTCTGTCACATGGTTTGGTGACATTTCCCTCTCCTTACACCCCTATTCATTATAATGCAGCTTTCAAACCTGCCTTACTGCCGGGACCTTTTGACATGTGGAGAGAGGGGGGGTTGAATTCACTATCTCAGATCTATTTCACGGGTGGGATATTCTCTACTCGCTCCTGACATCCACCGCCCGCACCTTTACTCCATGTTACACAACACTCTGGAAACAAACATTGTGGGTCACCTATCACTGCAGAGCAATGGCACAAACTCTAGAACAACATACCTACTTTTAACTGCTCACTAGGCCGATGGGAAGCACCCTTTAAAGTGTTTTATGTTTGGTATTTGCACTCGGCAAAGCTTCAGAAAATATTTGCAAACACATCAGATCTCTGTTGGAGGACTATTGGGTGACTTTCGACATATCTGGTGGGACTGCCCAACAATACAGCCCTACTGTGCCGAGATTCAGCACAGATAAAGGATATTCTGGGTTATCATGTTCCATGCACTCCGGAGTTTGTCCTTTTGGGTCTCCGGGATACTTCTCTTAAACATCAAACATCGGGGGATCGATCTATCCTTTGGCTCTGCCTGTGAGCAGCGAAAATGACCCCAACTTCAGCATGGAAGAAACCTGAAGCTCCCTCTCTGTCCCAGTGGTATGCCTGCATTTGGCAGGCCCTCACGATGGAACGTATGGCTGACATCCTTGCAGACAGTAGGAAAAGTTTTGATTTAATCTGGGGACCACTAGTGCAATTTCTCTCGTCAGGCCACCCGCTTTTCTCCTGCCCCACCCGTACGAGGGCGCACCATCTGTTTCAGGTTTGATACCTCCCGACCTAACAACTACCATATGCCTCTTCAAGGTATAGCACATGCTAGCACCCCCACCTGCCCAGTCCAGGATCTCCTGCCCAATTACACCTGTCTTAGGCATTCAACCCATGCATGTTACTTAGGGCCTTATTATGAGTTTGGCAGTCCTTCTGTAGCACCGCCACCGCTGCACAGCCAGGAGGACCGCCTACCCTGTGGTGCACCCGCCCACCAGATTCTGAGTTGAATCCAGGGCAGGCAGGCAGTGCTGCAGCGGACTCATGGTGTGTTAGGCTGTGTTAGGCTTATAGGAGAGTCTTAACAGCAGATTTCCGCAGTGAGAGTGCCTGTAGCACGTTCCTGCACAGTCTGGCATGCACCATGTCATGCATGCCACACTGTACAGGAACATGGGTGCAATTGCATGTCCCCCCCTACATGTACCCGCTGGCCAAAAATTGGCAGGGAGCCCTGTTAGGGCCACCTTACCTGCCTCTCCACCAACCTTTTCATGGCAGGCTCCCAGCCAAGAAATGGGCAGAGGATATTCAAGTCGGAATATGCTCGGTGGTGCCGCATCCGCACCACCAAGCATCACCACCACTGCCGCAGGATCCTGGGTCCCGGCAGAGGCATCGGTCCTTTGTCAGTCCAACCAGCACACTCGAAATACGGTGGTCTGACCCGCAGTACTCATAATAAGCCACTTAGTTTTCTTTTTCCTTTGTTTTAGGATGTTTAGGGGATAAGGGGTTAATGGGCTCTTTAAATGTTGTATGTACCTTATCCAAATGATGGTGTTTTATCACTCTTCTTATTATTCATTTGACTCCTGTTTTAATATGTAACTATGACCTACCTCCTACGAAACTGCACCTGTTATTAGCTTTATGTTTGTTTAGGTGGTCCTATGTGATTAAATCATGCTACAATCTGTGCCTTTAAAACTTAATAAAGAGAGTTTGAGAAAAAAAACCTTCTGAACGAATTTACACCAAATCACAAAAAGCACAATCTGCAGACCAATGTCTAACTTCCTGCAAATTATGTGTAATTCCATTCAGCAGGTTTTGCTGTAGCTCTCCTTAAAGAAGTCTATGGAAAATGCATGGGGATTTTATGTTTTGGACCCTCCTTTTTTCTCAGCCCCCGCTTGATGGATCACCCTGAAACTTTCTATGCACAAACTAGTCAACAAGTAGCACCTTTTAGAAACGTTTTGTGGAGATTTGTCAAACAGTGCCAAAGTATTAGCAACACAAAAAACACTTTTCCTATGGAACAACCTTCTTAACTATAACTACCCAGTGGCAATCGCAGACATACATCCATAAGCTCCTTTAGTGGTGGTAGCATGGTAGCAGTTTCATTAGAAATGCCTTCGTAAATCCTATGACCAGTGTACATTTTCGTTCCAATGGCAATACATGAGTACATGGAGGCAGTCTGGCACCAGATCTGTCAAGTACATCCAACACATGAAGTTGGGGATAAATGTGTGCCATAGGTGGGTTCCAGTGAGACAAATGGCACAATCAACCAAGGATTCAATTTCAAATTGTAAGGATAACAGCATTCATTGTATTGAATACCAACACTGCCTCAGACTCTGGGGTCGATTCCGATTCGGGCCGGAAAAAGCACCGACCGACTCGGATCCGGAAAAAATACCGACCGACACGTACCAGTGGCGCCCGACACGCCAAGTACGATGCAAGCCGCGATAAATCCGACCGACACGTCAGGAAACCAAGCCGACCGACCGAGCCGCTCGGAAAATTGCAATCCGGCCGGAAAAACACGCGAATCCAACCGACCGACACGCACCCGGAACAAATCCGACCGAATCGTACCCGCCAACTCCAACCCGCAAAGTACGATGCAAGGCGCGAAAAACACGACCGAGTCGGACGGAGGACAAGCCGTACGACCGACACGCATACAAAACCGAGCCGAAGCAACACAATACACCGCGACCGACGCGTACGCAGCATACAAAACTGCACAAACACAGCGTGAACGAAACGGAAAACACCGTACGAGACCAATGCAGGGTCCGACTCGGTCACAAGAACGTTTCCAACATACACAAACAGCACAAAGGAAAAATCAACCAAAAAAAGGCCAAACAAGCAATTACCAAGCCAATAAATACTGGGGGGGTGGGGACAGATAACAAAGACACACCCACAACTCCACCTATATAAAGGACACAAATCACTACCATGAGCCTTTGCAAATGCCATTTCACTGCCAGCACCCAAGAGAAAGCAACCACACACCCACAGCTCACCCCTCACACAAGCCACACACCATCAGCACACCAACAAATACCTACCTCACATACACCCAGCAAAACACACACTCACACACCCTCACCTGCACACCAACACACACATCACTCACCATCACCACCCATCACCATGCCCCCCAAGAAGAATCCCAAGTTCCTAGATTGTGAATTGGAAGTCCTGGTAGACGAGATCCTCAGGGTGGAGCCACAGCTGTTTGGCACTCTGGTCCAACAGACCCCCATGTCGCAGAAAACCAAGATGTGGGAGAGGATCATCAACAGGGTGAACGCCCAATCATCATGTCGGCGCACAAAGACGGACATCCAGAACAGGTGGTATGACGTGCGCAGGAGGGTACGGGACCTGCTGAAGATAGACTACATCAACAGCCAACATACCGGCAGTGGCCCTCCTGCCAAGCCAATATACCTCAGGCCCTGGGAGGAGAAGGTGCGGGCCATCCTTCCGCCAGTGAGCGTATATGGACTAGAGAACATCCCAGAGCCTGGTGAGTACACAACAAATGTACACAATAAACTGCCACAAAACACACACATCACTGTCAAGGGGAGAGTCAAACCATGCACACATAGCAATTACACAGCAACTAGAACAGAATCATCCCAAAATGTGTATGTCAGTCAGATAAACACAACACATGCCATCAAAAAAGTCACATCCAACTGTGCCAACACATGTACAAACACAACCACAACTACAGCTAGGCAGTGGCACAAATAGAACTAACACACACATCCACACATGTAGCCACCACAACAACACCAACACACAGTGAAGACCACTCAAAGGAAGGAATTCTGTGTATGCTGGCCAAGTCAGTGTAGCCAATAGCATCATGGGAGTCGCAGTCACACATATTGCCCCCCCACAACTGTCCCATCAACACCACCCTGAACCATGCTCACATCACAGGGAGTGGAGAAGGACTCACAAGATGGCTGACACTGGCTACTGCTGTGGGGAGCACAAGGCCCTGCTGGCAACTGTGCACCAACAAACAGCAGGACACCACTGACTGACATACTGAGAGACAACTTCCACTCCCTGCAATGCAAGCACGTTCCATGGTGGGATATCTGGCTGGCTGGGTGGGAAGGGGGACTTGCAGCACTGACTATAGTCACCAGCACCTCCCCTCACCCCCCCCCAACACAAACTCCACAGTACCCACCTGGTAGAATGCAATGCCCTCCATCCTAACACAAGATCCCACAAAGCACCACCACCCTGGGTTATGTTGTGTGAAGCACAGGGACACTCTTGGGACTCTTAGCCAAACAACTGCCAGGACAACACTCCCAGCCATCCTGTCAGCACAGCCAGCCCACCCCACAGGGAAGCAGAGTCAAAAGGAAGGAAGCATGGGCATGCTGGGAAGGGGGGTGGAGGCAATAGCATGATGGGAGTCGTAGTCACAGACATAGCTCACCCCCACAACTGTCCCATCAACACCACCCTGAACCATGCTCACATCACAGGGAGTGGAGAAGGACTCACAAGATGGCTGACACTGGCTACTGCTGTGGGGAGCACAAGGCCCTGCTGCCAACTGTGCACCAACAAACAGCAGGACACCACTGACTGACATCCTGAGAGACAACTTACACTCCCTGCAATGCAAGCACGTTCCATGGTGGGATAACTGACTGGGTGGGTGGGTGGGTGGGAAGGAGGTCTGGCTGACAACCAAACACAATCAATGCAGACCATGTTCACACCACAGAGAATACATAGAAATGCCCAAATAATGCAGGACAATGTGCCACACCAATATCAACCCCTGACTGTGACGACTTAGGACAATACAATGTACAGGCCCGCACCCCGAGGCACAGTCACAACTGTCAGGTGTGTCAACCACTGATGCCTGCAGAAACATGACATACATTGTTTGTGTCTCCCAAAAACAGGTGATGATAGGGACACAGCAGCAGACGCTGAGGAGTCCCAGTCCCAGGCTCAAGAGGATGCCGAGCTCACTGGCGTCGTACAGCCTCTGTCCTCCTCGGACGATGAAGAACAACCTGGCACATCCGGTGCAAGTCAACATGCTGCACCAGCAGGACCACCAGCTGCAGCACCAGCAGGTCCACCAGCTGCACCCCCTGCACCCACCCCTCCAACGACTGTCACCACGAATACCATCCCTGCCGACATGGACAGAATAAGGAACAACACCAGCGCAGTGACCCTGGACCAACCTGGGGCCATGGACACCACCACCACCACCAACCCCCAAGGTGGACCAGGGTTATCTGTGCGTGCAACTGCACACACTGCACATGTCAGCAGGGGTGGTGGGAGGGGTGGGAGACAGAGGTCGCTGCTTGCAGACGTTGCTGGTGTGCATGAAGACCCACAACTGGTACGCATAGCTGATGCGTACCAGTCCAGCACCGGAGAGCTCAGCCAGGTAGTGGGGCTCCTCAGAGACATCAAACAGCAGCAGGCTGCCCATCATGCCCGCTTGGACTCCCACATGTCCCAAGTGGAGTCACACATGTCACGTGTGGACTCCCACATGTCACGTGTGGACTCCCACATGACCCGCGTGGAGTCCAAGTGGGATGTACTACATGAGATGACGGCGGTGCACAGGGACATTTTACAATGCCTCCGCCAGATGAACAGCAACCAGTCCACACCTCCCTGTGTGCCAACAACATCTGGTACCGAACAAACAGCAACTGCCACAGGGAGGGAGGAGGACTCTGGCGGAGAGTCCCCTGCACCGCAGCAGCCTGCACTTGAGGGCCCCCCCCAAGAAGAGGGGTCGTCCGAGGAGGGGAAAGTGAGAGGCTGATGGCCAAGCGCAACTCCCAGGAAGCCTGAACCTGTTCTGGATTTTCGCCTTTGTGCACAGACTGTTCACCCTGTTGATGGCAACACTACTCCCACACATAGCATGGGGAGTACAAGTTGGAACAATGTGTCAGACAACTGTGGCCCCGATACTGGGGATCCTGTCTACCTGGACTTTCTATTCATCTAGGAACTTGGGATTGCAAGATTCATGTACAGCACAATCCATCCTATGCACTATTATCACAATAAACACACTAATACACCATACTTGCCTCTGTCGTGATTCCAACGTGGGTGCTGTCATGGGGATGATGAACTGCAAAATTACACAGTGTATGCGAACTGCAACAGCAAGGACAACACAGGCATGTGAGTACAGGCAACGTGACACATATGAGGGAGACACACCACCAGGGCTACACAACACATACACACCTAGGCCATCTGACTCATTGCCTACACTGATGTTGCCAGGGAAGACGGTGCAATGCACAGACACCACACCCATTCCCAGTTGTAGTCAAGTAGCCCACAGGTGCAGTAAGCAAATGGCAGTCAAATGTGTGACCACAGACAACGCACATCACTAAGTGAAGCACAGGTTTATTACACAGTAGCAACATGCCGTAACCACTACAGATGCAAGGTAACCCCACCTGGTAGCGGGCACACAGTCAACAACTGTAGACAGAAGGAAGTCCATGGGTGTGGCGCACATCACCTGTAGGGACACAACAGCTACCAGCCTGGATGTGCAATCACGTCGTCGGTGGACACAGTTGACCAAACGAATCTGAAAGTACCCTGTGAAGGACAGAAATGACACACAGTCAAAAGCAATGCAGTACAGGACAGAACAGCAAAACTCATGCACAATACATGTTACAAGATACCCACCCAGAACCAAGTTAGCATGTCAACACTGTTGGGGAGTACAGCCCACCTGTCACCACACATCGCAACACACATCCTGTCAAGTAGCCCATGGACACACTCCAACAGCACCAGAGCACCACCCACACATCATGCCAACTCACATCATTCACATGACACCTCAGGATACTCACATTCAGCTAAAGAAGTTGGTGATGAGCTGTGTGCGGACATCACCATCACCATCATCATCATCATCGTCACTGGCATCGTGGTCCAGGCCAGGATCCTCCACAGGTGGCGGATGTTGGTCATCGTCATCCTGGATGAGAGGCAACTCCTTCCGCACTGCCAGGTTGTGGAGCATGCAGCAGACGATGATAATCTTGCACACTTTCGCAGGGGCATATGGGAGGGACCCTCCGGTCTTGTCCAGGCAGCGGAAGCGGCTCTTCAGGAGACCAAAGGTCCGCTCAATCACTCTCCTGGTCCGACCATGTGCCTCATTGTAGCGCATCTGGGCAGGTGTCACAGGGTTCCTGAGGGGTGTCAGCAACCACGGCATGTTGGGGTATCCCGAGTCACCTACGGACAGACAAGTGCACATCAGCTGACTTGGAAAAGTGGGCGGAATACTACAGATCAGATCACACACAATGGCACAAAGTCAGTACACACCGACAAGCCAGGCACGCTGGTTCTGCATCTGTGCCATCAACCTGGGGATGCGACTACTCCTCATCACAAAGGCATCGTGTGCTGAACCAGGGAAACGGGCACACACGTGTGTGATGGTCATGTCTGCAAGACACACCACCAGTGCATTGACCGAGTGGTAGTGCTTGCGGTTCCTGTAGGCCTGCTCCTGGGCCTGTGGTGGTACCAAAGCCACATGTGTCCCATCAATGGAGCCAATTACATGCGGCATCCTCCCCAGGGCATAAAAGTCACTCTTCACGTCAGTGAGTCGTCGCAGTCTAGGGAAATAGATGTACCGGTTCAGGAAGAGCAACATTGCCGCCAAAACATCGCGGAGCACACGGCTGAACATGGTCTGTGACATCCCACCAGCAGACGCCACAGTATGTTGGAAGGTACCGGTGGCAAAGAAGTGTAGGGCTGCCATCACCTTCACCTTGGGGGTCAGCGCTGTAGGATACGGCCGGCCAGGCTGCAAATGTGGGGACAACTGCACTGCAAAATCCTCAATCAGCTGCCTGGTGAAGCGGTACCGTCGGATGCTGTCCCGTTCCACCATCGTTGCCAGGTCTGGGAATGGCCGATGGACAGCAGGAGCCCTGCAGTGCAGAGGAGAAGTAAGCAAGATCGTCAGTCACCCCACATATGCGGCATTGAACACACTCAAGATCCCAACATACATCATCATGAGGCACAACTACATGAAGTGTGCAGTAACGGAACGACATGTATGGTACATACATGGCCAACATCTGTCAACACGGTCCTACAGGTGGCATCAATTTGTCCCAGGTTGGCCCATTGGATATCATGATGCTGTGTCACAGTCACCCCCCAGTGACATGTGAGGACAGATGTGCCCCAGGCACCACAGCTCAACGACAGGCACATTCCCAGGGACCCTGTAATGCCACATGGACACTGGCATCACCTGGAGTATCATGTGTACACCACAACAAAACAAACATGACCCCCACAGGTAGTGGCCACACTTGCCATGGCAGGAGAGCCATGGACGTCTGTGACACACACGCACAACATCAGAGTCCATGCACACACAACGTGGATGTGGAGACTGTCTCCCATTGTGCACATGAAATCAGAGACATTGTAAACACTACATGCACAAAGACTGTGGAGGGCCATCACTATTGTGCCACTGGGACACCCTGGCTCAAACATACCGTCCCACATGGGACTCACGGGGTATGTGACATGACATACACAAACACCACTGTGAAATGTGACCATGGCACATGCACAGATATGAACAGTTGCACATCACAGTGGTCACGTACACGTAACACCCAGGATCCTGTCCCCATTAACACGTGCACAGCCTGGGGGTGGCTGCCCACAGGTGACACCCACAGGACAACATGTACACCAACATACACACAATAGGAAATGCAGCCTTACATGCCTTATGATAAGGTTTGGACAGGCTGTCGTGATGTAGGTGTGCCCCTCACTCCCTGGGAGCTATCTGTGGCTGGCATATGTCCATCTGAGACAGGCATGCTGACATATGCCAGTCACATGTACAGTGATGCGTTGTACTGCAATGGACCGATCGGTGCCTCCGGCCGGCCCATTGCATTCAATGTGTGCGGGTACGCGTTGTACCCCTGTGCGCGTTGAACAGCAATGGACCGATCGGTGCCTCCGGCCGGCCCATTGCTTTCAATGTGTGCGGGTACGCGTTGTACCCCTGTGCGCGTTGAACAGCAATGGACCGATCGGTGCCTCCGGCCGGCCCATTGCTTTCAATGTGTGCGGGTACGCGTTGTACCCCTGTGCGCGTTGAACAGCAATGGACCGATCGGTGCCTCCGGCCGGCCCATTGCTTTCAATGTGTGCGGGTACGCGTTGTACCCCTGTGCGCGTTGTACCTCAATGGACCGATCGGTGCGCACCCATTGACAATGGGCTTGCCTGGCAACGGACGCGTTTTCGAATATTCGAACGAGTCGGTTGCTGGAAAATCAGTTGGTCACCCACAACAATGTTGCAAAATCATGTATGTCATGAAGTTGAAGATTTGAAGGATGCTGTGGGCGTGTTTTGGTGCTGCTATTCCATGGATTGGCCAGATTCAGAAGATGCAAACGACTTGGACCTATCACTTTGGACACAAGGGACAGTATCTGCCTCTCCAGCACATATATATTGCTGCATGTTCCCCTGAGAGCCCACTTGCCTGCACTACATGCTCCAGGACGACATCTGCCACTGCACTGCTGCTGTCTCTGCCCCTCTGGACCCTGCAATGGCACGTACTGTGGAGAGAGCCCCAGCCTTCAGCCTTGAAGAGAACCAGGCCCTGCTGGACAGCCTACTTCCACAGTACAGCAAGCTGTATGGGACACCAGGGGAGCAGGTGAGTGTTCTGTGCACTGCCTTTCTGAATGTGCATTTTGTCTGACTAGCAAGGCTGAGAGTCAGCACACCACTGGCTAGCAGGCTCACTGAGTAGTTGTCACCCCCATAGTGTGTAGTGACTTGCACTGGACAGGTATGGTGCAGTGACAGTGCTTCTGAACAGGGTTTTACTCCCCATGCTATGATACCATGTAGTGACTTCTGGAAAACTGTCCATGGGCAGCCGTGCACTGCCTGGGTACACCATGTGCCCCTGTGATTGCGACATGTATATGCAACTGTGTCATGCACGGATATGTTGCATGTGTAGTAATGTCCTTATCACTTTGTCATCCTGACAGGCTTCTGCCCATCGGAAGCATGAGATCTGGAAGGACATCGTCCGGGCTGTCCGGTCCGTGGGGGTCTACAAGCGCCGGATCCGCAACTGCCAAAAGAGGTGGCAGGACCTTCGGGGCTGGACCCGGAGGATTGCACGGGTCCAGCTGAAGCTGTCGCCTCCTCGCAGGAGGGCGGAACACGGACCCTGACCCCCCACATGCTCAGGATCCTGGCGGTGGTCTTTCCAGACCTGGATGGGCAGCTGAAGGCCAGAGAGCAGCAAGGAGGGGGTGAGTCAAAGACTGCACTGTGTACTCTGTCTAACATGTTATGTGCCCTCCTCGGGCCAGGTTGAACTGCCACAGTACAGCAGTCATGTTGTCCAGGAGACATGTCCCTCTATTGTGCACTGCCCACTCCTCATCTGATACCCAGGTGTGGCCCTTACATGCAGGGAATTCTGTCACTTAGGACTGTGTCCTTGCAGTTTGCTTGACTCAAGGTGGGAGACAGCATCTGTTTCCCTGACTCTGTGGTGGGCATCATGGGTGGGTCCATTGCTTACACAATGCCTGTATTCTGACATGTATTCAGCGTGTTACTTTGATCTGTGGTCCAATTGCTGAGCTGATCCACCACATGTGGCTGGGGTACCTGGCACACACCCATGCTGCGGGTGGGAACAATGTTTGGGCCCCAGGAGTATGTATATGACGTGTGTCACACATACTTAGCCAGCTGCCTACAGTCCAGGGCTCATCCCTCATTCATGTGGGGCTGGACAGTCATGCCTACTCCAGGCCATACAATACACTCTGTACTCCCACTCCCGTGTATCAGAGGACACATTGTGTACAGTGATTTGCCCCTCAGGTGTCTGCCTCTGTGTCAGTGTGCTGTGGATTAGTCGCCAGGACTGCTGTGGAGTTTCTTGGTAGGGGCTCAGCATGCCACTGGAGATGTGACCATAGGAGACGATACTTGTGTGACACATAGGTGTCTGATCAGCTGCCCATGCAGACTGGGGCATGTAAATGTGAAGTTCAGGCAGCTGTTCCCCATGCACAGCAGAGTGTGAGGGGCTCAGGTTCCGAGGGTAGTGTCACAGGTCTCCCATATGTCCAATAGGTATGACCTGGACAGATGAGGGTTAAGAGGATGTGTTGTGGGGGGATGTACATGTGCACTTGTGCAGCTCCAGGACTTGCATTCCCCATGACCTACTATTGTGACACAGTGCAGAGTGTTGTTGTCTGGCTGCAAAGTCATACATCACTGAGACAGTGATGTATGACTTTGCAGTCATGCCTCCGCCATGGCATGTGTCTACTGATTGGTGATCCTGCAGGGGAGTGACATGTGCTACATGCACACCATAGTGGCGCTGGCTATCAGGACATGGGTGCATCATGGTGTCTGTCGCTGGTATGCATCACATGCATTTCCTATTTGACTCTGGGCATCCCTTACATCCGTAAACCTGTACTGACTCAGTGGCAAGAGCTGTGATGTGTCCACACCGTGTCCTCTGCACTGTCCAACTACTGTGTACTTGGTGCATGTGTCAACACTGGGGTGTTGCAATCCAACAGACACCAGACAGATGGGTGCAAGGCCATGTGGGATGTGAGTGCCATGCTTGGCATCAGACTGACAATTGACTTCTCCTGTTCAATTAGTGCACTTTTAGCAATGCACAACTAATGATGCCAGGGCTTGCTCTGTGATGTGCTGTGCTCACAGTGGTGTGTGCGTTATGTGCAGGTGACTGATGTCTGTCTGTTTCCCCATTGTTTGCAGATACATCCACGGCCACGGAAGGGGACAGCTCCACGGACCAGGAGGAGCCGGAGAGCCAGACTGGGTCAGCAGCCGAGGAGTGGTCGGAGGGACCCAGTGGCACGGAGGGCGAGGGGAGCCACACCGAGGAGTCCTCAGCAGCATCCACCTCAGCTGAGGACCAGAGCAACTCGGAGGATGACTCCCTTGTGGAGGCGGGTGTCAGCAGCCACCACACCCCAGCTAGTGTTGCTGTCCCCGCCACCACCAGCACCACCACCGCCCTCCCATCGGCTCCCATTCCCCAGGTCCGTGGAGGCTCCCATGTCCGGGAGCGTGTCTCCTTTGGGCCAGGCACCGCACCCCCTGCCCCTGTGTCCCCTGCTGCCCTGAGTGAGGAGTCTGTGTACCTCCTTCGCCAGCTCCATGTAGGGCAGACAGCCATGCTGAGTGTCCTCCATGCGCACACCGCGCTGTTGACTCAGCTGGTGTCGTTCATGGAGGGCATCTCATCGGGCATGTCTGACCTACAGAGGGGCAATAGGTCCATGGACTCCTCCCTGACGGCAGCAGTGTCCCTCCTCAAACGGTCCCTCACCCCTCCTGCCTCTGCTCCATCCACACTCCCCAGCACCTTACCCATCCCAGGCACACACACACTGGCACACACCAGCACACACACATCCAGCACACTGACACACACGCCAATGACAAAACGCACACGCACGCACATTCAGGGGACTGAAGCCAGACTCACAGGGGATGGGGCCCTGGAACACACACACGCATCCACATGCACTGCGCAGTCCTCAGTTCCCTCTCCCTCCAAAGCACCCTCCCTTGCCTCACCTGCAACCCCAAAGTCACAGCAGCTCTTCCTCTGTGACCTCGGCCTCTTCCCCACCGATGAAGCTGCTCCAGCATCCCGGGGAAGAGGAAGCCCACCCACACGGAGCAGAGTGCCCCTCGCCCCCGGACACCCTCCCCCAGGCGCAGACGGACTGAGGCCCCCACCCGCAAGTCCCCCGGAGTGCTAAGAGCAAGACCCCGCCACCGCCCTGCAGCTCAGGCACAAGGTCTCCGTCCTCCATCCCTCAGGCCCCCACTGCACAGGTGCCCCCACCACACCCTGCCCCAGGTTCCCCCACCCACAGATATACCATCCCCAAGATGCTCCGGCCTTCTCCCCCTGCCACTTGCTCTCCCAGCACCACACCCCCGCTGCGCTTGTCTGTGCCACTGATGTGGTGAGGGTGTCCCCCCTCTGTCCAACCCACCTTGCCTGTTCCCCATTCTCCTCCCCTGGAGGTAGGCACTGCAGTGGAGTCCACTACCGCCCTGTCTGACTTGGGCACTGCAGTGGCGGACCTGTCCACCCCATCTGCAGGGTCCACTGCAGTTGTGCCGGCACCCACGACATCTGTGTCATGCCCCCCAGTTGTGCCGGCACACACCATGTCAGACACCTCCACTGCAGTTGTCAGTGGCTCTCCAGCACCCACCACCCCTTCCCTGACTCCCCCTGGTGAGCCCTGATCCTGTCCCTGCGGTGCCTGGCCTGCCCCCCGGTTGCCCCTCCTAGTGGATTGTCCCTGGTATTGTGCAGGCATGCGTAGGGTGACATCTGCCAGTGTCACCCTGTTTGAACTTTGACAATGGACTGGCCATTGACCTTTGCTCTTTTTCAGGACTTCGTTTGGCCTCAACACATATGCTGAATAAAGCAACTTTCTTTTCTCTAGTGCTCATGCTTCAGATGTACATGTTGTTGGTGCAGCTAACCATGCCCTTGCTGCAGTGATGGTGATATCTGGTCTCATGATTATGAAGTGTTACTGTGCAGGAACCCATGTGGTCCAGGGGGAATGTGTCCTATCATGTGGTGTATCCATGTCATCAATAGCAGCATCTGAGGGTGTCATGTGTTCAGTATTTGGCAATGGGTTTCCTACTTACATTGGCAATTTCATATCTGTGGCTTCCACCCCTGCACATCTGTTGTGCCTGCCATCGTTGCATTTGTCTACTTCCCTGACCGTGTTGCCATCTCCAGTGGACATGCAGGTTTGGGCATCAATGGGGAGGGACTCATCCGTGTAGTCAGTGCAACATTGCTATACAAGTGTGTTGGATCTGTGCTGATGATTCCGTTGGCACATCCATGACCAGGCTGATGTGATGGGAGCCCTCATTTGGTGCTAATTGTTGATTGTGTGACCAAGTGCTCAGCTGACATGATGGGGCCCTACTGAGGCAACATATGGCACTGCTTTCCTCACACAGGAGTGGAGTCCCCTCATGGCAGTGTGTACACGTGTGACATTGCCTGCGCCCAAGGTGTGTGTTGTATGTGCATGTCTGTGTGTTCACTTCCATTCATCTGCGCATGCTGTGATCCCTAGTGTTGTACCTGTTTGTGATGCTTGCTGACTTGAGCTATGTTCCCCCAAAGTCTTCTCCCTGTGTTCTCTGTGATGTGGGTGCATGGCACATTACTGGTCATCAGGGTGTCACCCATAGGTGTGTTTGCTGTCAGGGCAGAGTTTGTGTGCTGACGCAGATGGGTCACAGTCAGGTTTCCCTTTGGCACTTGTTGTTTGCCCCTGTCATGTGATTTCCAGTTTGTGTTATCTTTCAGTGATTGTGACACGTTGTGTGTGTGACTGCTGGCACTCCTTAGGGTCCGGGCTGCAAAGTTGGTTGTTGTCTATGTGTGTTCTTTGTGGGTGACCTTGGCTTCTTCATTGGTGTGTGACTGTGGCTGGGATCCCATTGGTCGGTGTGGTATTGCCGTCATGTCCATGTACAGCGTAGTGTGCAGTGTGTCAGACATTCAGGAGTCTTGTTGAGTGTCCATGTGTGATGTGTTTCTACACCTTGGTTCCCACCCACCACCCTGGAATAGTCATGGGTGCATGTGCAATGTCACCAGTGCATGTGTACTTCACTGCTGCACATTGTTGGAGGTCGAGGGGTGTGGTCTTGAGTGTGTGCAGATGAGAGTCGTTGCCCAGCTAGTCCCCTGCCTCCATGTTGGCCTTGGCTTACTGGCCATGCTGATTGATTTGTGCTTGTGTAGGTGTGATGGTAGTTTGTTGCTCAGGACACCTGACTGTGGTTCACAGTGTGAACGACATTTAGCTTTGTCATCACAGTGGTATTTTTCTTCAGCCCAGGGTCACCACATTGTGGGGGCCCTGGGGGTGGTGCTGTGGTGTGTCTGTGACTTGCTGTGTCAGTTGTTGTTCCTACGTGCCTGTGTGACATGTGTGTTTTGTGCTCCCTCTCACCTGTCAATGCCTGCTTGCCCACATAGGGGATTTGGATCCATGAGTTACCTTAGTGTGGCAGTGTATGCACATCTGTATGATTGGTATTCAGCTCTCCTCATGTGTTGTGTTGTTGCCTGGGGACACTGGCACCCCCACCCCTCACCTGCTGTGTATGATGACAGTGTTGGTCTGCCTGTTTGTGTTTGTGCATCTGCACCACTGCATTGGCATATCTTGGGTGTGCCATTGGCTGTATGTTGTTTGGTGTGTTTCCCCTGCTGTCCCTGGGACTCCTAGGTCATCGGTCAGCACAGTGATCATGGTTTGTGTGTCCCATTGCTGCCATGGTATGGTATCTGTTCACCTCACATCTGCTGTCTCCACAGGGTATCTGCATTTGTGTGCCCATTGGTGCAAATATGTGGGTCTGCATTCTGATGGTCACTTCTGTCATTGTGTCATTGATGACTGTTGACGGTCTCAGCCCCCATGGGTGTTGTTTGTCTGCACATGGCCAAAGGAATGTCTCATTTGCACTGCAGTATTTGGCTCCCCCAATTTATGTTGCAATGGGACACATACACTACTTTGCCACAGATGAGTTTTTGGTTCTGTGACCAGGAATGATCCATGCAGTTTGGCAGTTGCAGCTCTTTCTTTGTCAACAATTACCTTTTGGTCACTGTGATGATGAGGGTGTAGACCCCATTGCCACAATGGTCAAAATGTGCTTCAGCTATGGACCCCACACTTCCCTTTTGGTCACTGTGATGATGGGGGTTTAGACCCCATTGCCACAATGGTCAAAATGTGCTTCAGCTATGGACCCCACACTTGCCTTTTGGTCACTGTGATGATGGGGGTTTAGACCCCATTGCCACAATGGTCAAAATGTGCTTCAGCTATGGACCCCACACTTGCCTTTTGGTCACTGTGATGATGGGGGTTTAGGCCCCATTGCCACAATGGTCATGGGCTGCTTGCATTGTGGGTGCCACACACATATATGTGTGGCACATGTGCTAGGGGGTCACATTGTATGTTCAATGTCATGTTCGGTGTTGTAGGCATTTGACACAGCCTGCTCACACGCTTGTCATGGTGGTGGGACGATGTCTTAATCTTGCATTCCCTAGGTTGTGGTGTGCTTGTTGTGTCATGCATTGTCCATCCTATGAGTGGGGGTGGTAGTAGTGGTAGGCATCCTGCCCCCCCTGGGTGAGGGTGGTAGTAGTGGTAGGCATCCTGCCCCCCTGGCTAAGGGTGGTAGTAGTGGTAGGCATCCTGCCCCCCGTGGTTGAGGGTGGTAGTAGTGGTAGGCATCCAGCCCCCCCTGGCTAAGGGTGGTAGTAGTGGTGGGCATCCTGCCCCCTGGCTAAGGGTGGTAGTAGTGGTAGGCATCCTGCCCCCCTGGGTGAGGGTGGTAGTAGTGGTGGGCATCCTGCCCCCTGGCTAAGGGTGGTAGTGGTGGTGGGCATCCTGCCCCCCTGGGTGAGGGTGGTAGTAGTGGTGGGCATCCTGCCCCCTGGGTGAGGGTGGTAGTAGAGGTAGGCATCCTGCCCCCCTGGCTAAGGGTGGTAGTAGTGGTGGGCATCCTGCCCCCCTGGGTGAGGGTGGTAGTAGTGGTGGGCATCCTGCCCCCCTGGGTGAGGGTGGTAGTAGAGGTAGGCATCCTGCCCCCTGGCTAAGGGTGGTAGTAGAGGTAGGCATCCTGCCCCCTGGCTAAGGGTGGTAGTAGTGGTGGGCATCCTGCCCCCCTGGGTGAGGGTGGTAGTAGTGGTGGGCATCCTGCCCCCCTGGGTGAGGGTGGTAGTAGAGGTAGGCATCCTGCCCCCTGGCTAAGGGTGGTAGTAGTGGTAGGCATCCTGCCCCCTGGCTAAGGGTGGTAGTAGTGGTAGGCATCCTGCCCCCCTGGGTGAGGGTGGTAGTAGTGGTGGGCATCCTGCCCCCCTGGGTGAGGGTGGTAGTAGTGGTGGGCATCCTGCCCCCTGGCTAAGGGTGGTAGTAGTGGTGGGCATCCTGCCCCCCTGGGTGAGGGTGGTAGTAGTGGTGGGCATCCTGCTCCCCTGGCTAAGGGTGGTAGTAGAGGTAGGCATCCTGCCCCCCTGGCTAAGGGTGGTAGTGGTGGTGGGCATCTGGCACCCCCTGGCTAAGGGTGGTTGTGGTGGTTGGCATCCAGCCCCCTGGGTTGGGGTGGTGGCGCGCATTCAGGCCCCTGTGTGCATATGTGGCATTGGTGATGGGCATCCCGCCCCTATGGTGCTGCTGGTGTAAGTATATTCAGATTCCCAGTGTATGTGTGTGATGTGTCGTGTACGTGTTGTATGTGTTTTGTGGTTGGTGTCTGACTTACCTTCTGCGCCGTACGCGTCCGTGCCTGTTCCGGTAGTAGATGTAGAATATTGGTATGATCGGGACGAAGGGATTCATGGTTGGTTCGTGTCGTTCGTCCTTCTCGTTGCTTCGCGTCGTCCTCGTCGCTTGGCTTCGTCCTCGTCGCTTCGCTTCGTCCTCGTCGCTTCGCGTCGTCCTCGTCTGTGCTGTGTTCGTCTCGTAGCCGTGGATCGTGTTGTGGCGCGATTCGGAGCTTATGTGCGCCTCTCCCGGATGCTTTGACGTGCCGTGCGTAGCGACGGGTTCGGCGCGTACGGAAGCGCATCGTACTTGTCCGGCCGGACGGGGCTGCATTTTCCCTTCCGTGCGACTCGATTCGGCATTTCCGGATTCGCCTCGGTCGGAGAACAGGACCTGGTTTGGGTGAGTACGGCTCGGCCGGATTCTTTGCTGTTGTGCGCATCGTACTTGCTCGTTCGGTGTGCTGTACGGATCGGTCGGGAAACTGGCTTTCGCATGGCTTTTTTCCCGACCGAATAGTATTGGGTGCGCCTCCGACCGAGATCGGAATCGGCCCCTCTGTGTATTTCAGTAAATGCACACAGGCTTTCAAACTTAAGTAGTCTAAGAACCCTAATAGAGATGGTCAATTTAAATTAAAAAAGTGTATTTAATTGTGGTCTGGAATGTGAACTCACATCTTTTGATAGCAATGTTATTTTTATAATCTCACAGAGGGAATAGCCATTTCTTTCTCCTATGCTTTTTGAGCCCGTGTCCTGGATTTTGCCCAAACATGTGACGTATCTGTGTGCACCTTAACCCAGAAACTGCGCTGAATGAAGGTGTGATTCTGCAAATATATGTGCAGTACACGATTCATTAGTTTCCATGTCTAAGAAAATAAAAATGAATATAATGAAGGCTCCTTTCCCGTCTGACCTTTATTTGACATAATAACAAAAACAGGGCTGTTTTAAAGGTCAGAGAGCCTTCAATATAGAGTGGCTTTCATTTCTTAAATTTGTCTGGCTTTATTACGATTACGGGGTATATGTTCAGACATTGAATACAGACCTATTGGCTTTGCCAATGTCTATCTGTCCTATTTTCCATACCACTGTTTATAGAACACATTGCTAGTTGTTTTTTCCCTTTAGACCAGTGGTTCCCAAACTTTTTCAAATTACGGCTCCCATGACCTATTGGCTGTTGTCGGCGGCTCCCCATTATGTTACTCTTCTTTTGCGGGTGGGAGGATGTAAGCCTGGCCTTGGAAGTACTTCCATTTCTCTCCCTGAAAATAAATGGGATGAAGCCAATGAAGGTATTATATCATACGACCTCCCTCTTGCCTGCAGCCCCCACAGTGGCAGCAGTGTGCACATTCATAGATGCAGGTGCTAGAGGTCCTTCCCTCCAGCCTTTGCTGGACACTGTGTGCCAGTGGTGCTCCTACAGCATCTCAGAGATGGGGTATTTACTTTTGGCCTCCTCTCTGTATGTCTGCAGTGTGCACACCGTGCGCACGTGGAGTAGTGGTCATCCTGGGCCTGCTCTCGCTTCTCCACTGAAGCTCACTCAGTATGCCAGCAGTCTCATTCTACATCCCAGTGTGGAGGGATTCACCTTGTACCTGCTGCCCCGTCTCCCCTCAAGCCCCATCAGTTTGTCCAGGGAAGGAGTCGGTCATCTTGGAATTGCTGACCCTTGTAACCTCTATCCCCCTCAAGTGCCAGTAGCACTTACTCAATGCCGCAGCAGGAGGGGGCTTACCTTGGGCCCACTGTCACTCTCCTCTTTACTATTATTCCATCACAATTTTCTTTTAACAGCTTTAATGATTGTAGCTTGTTTTATGTTGATAAAGTGATCATGTTTTAATTTAACTGACCCATCTTTACTGTATCACTATCAGTCCAAATTTCATCTACGTATATATTACATGGATAAAGCAATGTGCCTGTTATGCACTCAAAAATCTATACAAACACAGACATACAAAATGAAATCCCAAACCACAATCATCCATGTCTACCTGTGTTACATAACATGCATTACAAAAAAAGTCAGACCTATTTGCTTCTTAGAATATGGGCCATATGTATCAAGCCTTTTTCCCATTTGCAAACGGGCAGATTCTCAGAATCGGCCTGTTTGCGAATTGAAAAAGCCTTTGGGATGTATCATCCCAAAGGCCATCGCAAAATAGAGAATTGCAAAATTTGCGATTCTCTATTTTGCGAATGCAATTAAGGAATTGCAAATTGCGATTCCTTAAATGCAATTCTGGAAGCACCAGAAATTTGCTATTTGGCCTTAAGGAATTGCAAATTACCACCAACTTCAAGTTGGTGGTAATTTGCGATTTTCTTTAAAAAAAAAGTACTTTTTTGATTTTTTAAAAGTGCCATATGTTGCACATACATGCCCTTAGGGCATGTATGTGCGCAAAATGTGCACACATGCATATTTCAGGGGTGCAACAGGGTATCCTTTTGGCACCCTTGCAACCCTGAAATTGCATTCTCAATTTGTGATTCTCTAATTGGTAATCGCAAATTGAGAATGTCTTCCCATTCATTCCTATGGGCCTCCTAGCCCATAGGAATGAATGGGAAGGTATTCCTTATTTGCGAATCTCAATTTGCGATTCGCAAATAAGAAATATGTAGGATTCGCAAAATTTTAGCATATCCTACATACATTGCATTTTGCGATTCTCTAATTGCGATTAGCTAAAAATCGCAATTTGAGAATCGCAAAACTCTTTTTTGATACATATGGCCCTATGTTCGTTATTAATTGCAGATCCAAAGCATGCTCTTGAGTCTGAGCAGGGCAATGCGATTGTGTGCAATAAAAAAAAGCCTAAAGGAAACAGCATATGAAGATACGTCGACTGTCACTAACTGGGAGCAAGTTCGGAGCACAGTGTTACTCTAGGACAATCTGAAAGACCCCAACTGCGCGCGCACTTGTATAACGTTAAAATTCTACACCTAATAGCCACTGGGGAAAAAAATCATTTTAAATGCGAGAATCAAAAATTTCGATTGCTACAAGGAGTTGGTTTCAAGGTGTGGCTACCAATAACGGACAGCTTACAAATGGTTTATATCCTGAGTGTAAGCAGTCCACTGATGCAAGAAACTCAGGGGCATATTCTCAAGGACTTATCGCCGAGTTAGCAGCACTTTATCACAGCCAAAGTGGCGATAGATTTATCGCCCTATTCACAAGCTGGTGCTAACAGCCGATATCGCCAGTTTTCCTGCAATAGCAGCTGCAAAAAACATCGCCACGGATGACACCGGCAACTAACGCTAATGAGATGCAGAGTAGGCATTCCTGTGTTAAAAGCCGCAATAACACCACTTCGCAATATTCTCAACGACCAGCCAGATCAGCGATAAGATCCCAAAACAGGCGATAAGGCGCGTTAGCAGCAGGGATTTAACACCTGCTCTTACCTGGTGTTAAGTCGGACGACAACCTGCACCACAAAAGGGAGCCCAGACCAGAGCCACACCTAAAGAACAACAGATGCCATGGAGCTACTGATCGTGCAGCTCAAAGCCCCAAGAGGGCCACAACACCCACCACCACCGCCACCCCCCCCCCCCGGACTACCACAGAGGCAGCGCAGACAAAGACAGCAGACCTTCAGAAAACGCACCAGCCTCACAGACTTATCACCAGAGGATGTCATTGCCCACTACAGGCTCAAAAGGACAGCCATCCTCCGCATCCTGGCCATCATTGCCCACAGGCTGACGGTACCAACACAGCGGACAACCAACATCCCTCCGCAGACAAAGCTGCTGGCTGTGCTGCACCAGTTGGCCTCTGGTACCTTCCAACTAACAACTGCCAAAGTCAGAGGAGTCTCACAGCCAGCCCTATCCAAGTTCGTCACACCTGTCTCGGATGGCATCATCAGCTTGGTACCCCAGCACCTTTACTTCCCACACACTGCGCAGGAACAGCTGGAGACCAAGCAAGGCTTCTACGCCATAGCTGGCTTCCCGCACGTGTTGGGGGCAATCGACTGCACACATGTACTCCTCGTGCCCCCTGCCGCCACTACACACAATTACCACAACAGGAAGCACACGCATTCCATCAATGTGCAAGCAATAGTGGACCACCTGGGACTCTTCACCAATGTCGTCGCCAACTACCCAGGCAGTGTGCATGATTCCTTCATCTTCCGATAGTCCATCATCAACCAGCGCTTTGAGGCTGGCACCTATGGGAATGCATTGCTCGTTGGTAAGTACCAAATGAACACACCACACACCTCAACTCCACAGTCATGCAACTCACGACTCTGGGAATGCCCACGTTACAAACTCACATACAACATGCCAAACAACATGCCCACCTACCAGGCACGACAGCACAACTTACTGTGGTAACTTGGGCTAACCACGTACACAAGCCATCAACGGCATGGCACCTCAGCCACACAATAGCAGAATGTGGGGAGAGGTGGGAACCAGGCATGTGCGAATGAGGCAAGTGACCCATGAATGAGAATGTACACAATGCCAAGTGTGGCGTGGATGTGCTGGCCAGACTGCAGTATGCAGACCACAGACATGTCCATGTCGACATATACTGCTGGTGTTTGGAGTATAGTGGACAGTGGACGCAACCATGTCACCCCAGGCAGTGGGCTGGCCCGGCGTATGCCAGGCCTGCGTAGGGGTGTGAATAAAAAGCCCGTTTCCCTGGGCGTGGTTCTCTTCCGGAATGGCCAACGTGTCTGCCAGGGCGGCGCCTCTCAGCCCGCCACGAGGCCGACACCGTGAGCGGCAGTGCCTGCGATTCTGTGCGCCTGTTGCACCCCAGGCCGCTGGTCCCCAGACCCGTCTTGGCCGCCCCTGCGCAACCAGGCCTTACTGCTTACCTGCCGACACCGGCGTGTGTCAAAGAGGGCCCACCACGTGCCGGTGCAAGCTCCAAGCCCGAGGCCCGTGACCTTGGCAGCCTCCTCAGGCCATCACGGCCTCTGCGACACAGGCCCCCAGCACTCCTTTCTCGTTGACGTACTCCACCGCTGCCTCCGGTCTACACTGCGGTCCAGTAGGTCACACATTTGGAACTGAGTCTTGATTTCATGATGGCCGAGTTCATATGTTAATGGCAGCATTTATATCACTGTACTCCCTTCGATCTGGTGCCACCAACTCTGTGCATCACAAGCCAACGACACGTGTCTGTGGGCCCTTTCTGACTACTGCCTTCGGCCTACACTGCGGTCAAGTAGGAACTGAGTCTTGATTATTCAATGGCCGAGTTCATATCATTGTACTCAAGGAGAGGAGTAAGAGGAAGACGCGGTTCGGTCCGGAGGAAAAAAGGATCATCGTTATGGAGGTGATTAAACACTACCAACAACTGCTCTGGTGCCACTAACTCTGTGCATCGCAAGCCAACGACACGTGGCTGTGGGCCCCTGCTGACCGCTGCCTCCGGCCTACACTGCGGTCAAGTAGGTCACACATTTGAAACTGAGTCTTGATTTTTTTTATGGCAGAGTTTATACCATTGTACAGGCCTCATCGCAGACTGCATCCCCTTTCAGCTCTGGTGCCACTAACTCTGTGCCCCGAAATTCATGGACACTCTCTGGTTGAACTTTGGTGTCGGGGGTTGTCTTCATCATCAAGTAGCTGATACTGACTTGGTGTTAAAAATGAGTCTGTAGCATTCATCTCCTCCATATTGCTTGTTTCTGCTTGGTTCTGCCCTCTGCATCATGCCCTGGAAGAACACCTTCCACTGTCCCCCGAAACACTCCGCGACATTCACCTTCGACATTGACGAGGACCCGCTCAGCTCTCGTGGCCCTACCTCAGTGCACCGCAAGTCACCGTCCCGTGGCGGTGTGCCTGTGCCGGCCGCTGTGCATCCGGGGCCACTAACTCTGTGCAGCTCAAGTCATGGACCCTTGCTGTTTGAACTTTGAACTTCTGATTGTCTGATCACTGTTGTAGTTGTTGCCAGCACCAACCACTCCCTGAGGGCTGGCTTACACTCACCCCACACCCCTCCAGCACAGGCGTCACTGGACATGTGACCCTGGCAATAAAAGGGGCCGGGCGCACGTGCCCGTAGCCAGTTCCACAAACTATCTAAGTGTGTCCGTGTGGTCATTATGTATGCATGAGGGCCCCGGGCCCTACCACATGACATTGTGCTGTGTACAGCGGACGCAACCATGTCACCTCAGGCAGTGGGGAAGACCTGGGACATGTAGCTGTGTCGTACCCCCCTGTAAGCGTAAGCGGAGTGGGCTGGCGTACGACAGTCCAGCGTAGGGGTGTGGATAATCAGCCCGGGGCTCTGGGCGTTGCTAAGTGTTGGCCTTGCCAAGGAAGTAACTAATGCATGTGTCTCTGTTGTAGTGTCGGCGCCACCCGTCCCGCAATGGACAATGTTGCGATGTAGCATGCCCCCGGAGTGCGGGCTCGGCCGAAGGGATAAATGAAGGAGCGCAAGCCCGCTCGGGGTCCGGGATCATACATGCCAACTGTTGTGTGTGTCGCTATTACCGCAGCATAGGCCAAAGGTCTACCCTCAACCGCATCGTGAGTTCAACCAGCCATGAACTCTACATCTGTGTCTGCCCTATCATTACTACAGGCCTACACACACGTGGCCGCCCACCTTCAACGCACAACATCACAGTGTCGTTGTCAGGCTTGTGGACATGCGCAGACAGGCATGACAATGGTGTGCCGTAGGAGTGCAAGTGATGCAACCGCGCTGCACACACTAGTAAATAGGCTCGGGGGAGGGAGGAGCAGCAGTGAGGCTGCGTAATACACATTGATGCCGCTCATTTGCTACAAGCAGTACCCGTCAAACAGGAATCACTAAGTCACACATATCACACACCAATGAACTAGTGAGCCTGCCAACACATCATGCAGAACCAACTTTTGACTCATGTCTCTATGCACTGTCACAGGTGATCAAGGATATGCACTCTGCCCTTGGATGATGACATCCCTCCGAGCCCCGAACACACAGGCCCAGAGGCAGTACAATGCGGCCCACAAACGCACCAGGTCCATCGTGGAACGCACATTTGGCGTGTTGAAGTCACGTTTCAGGTGCCTGGACATCACAGGTGGAAGGCTCCTGTACAGCCCAGGCCTTGTGTGCAAGATGATCGTTGCATGTTGTGTGTTGCACAACATATGTGTACGCACCAATGCCCCATGGCTACAAGTGTCAGATGCACCGGACGATAATGAGGAAGATGAGGCAGGTGGACCACACCCCACTGCAGCAGCAGCAGGAATAGCCCATAGGAACACCATCGTTGACAATTTCTTCACATGAGCACGTCACATTGTCACAGTCCTTAGCAATCATGGGACAGTACAAAATGACCACAGGCACAGCATGTGCAAATACATTCATTACAACACACATTCTCTGTGTGCATGTTACTCCTCTGTACAAGCACATCACTCTGACAAGTGTAAGTGCAACATGTAGTGCTAACAATCTCACTAATTGGAAATAGATGGTGGGTGTGTCACCTCTGTACAGAGAGGCTGTTTAGGGTGTCACGTATTCGAAATGCCATTTCTGTGTGTCAAAGATAGTAGGGAATCCCACTCATCAGCGTTTCACGTGTCCCAAATCATTACATATAGGCTGTCATTTGTGACCTACAATTGACAACAGGGCTTCTTTGGGGTCAAATATGTACCACCATGATGCAGGGATGCACCCTGTGACTCAAGTCCCACAACATGAGCTACATGGACGTAAGGGGGAATCACTGCCCCTACATTTGTCCATGCTTTCATACTTGATTAGTCATAGACATGACACATCTGTGTGTATTAGAATGTATTATTCACGTTCAGTGGAGTGTTGAGGCTGTCTTAGTACTGGGCCATGCAGACAACACTTTACAATGTTGCCCCGTGGAGGGCCAGCCAGAGTCCTTTAGGGATTGACAAGATACTCTGAAGGGGAAGAGTCCAGTCCGCAGGCTGATTGCTGTGTCATTGTTGAGCATACAAAATATGGCAGTCCATGTCGAGGTCCAAGATTAGTGTCGCAGAGTGTGTCGGGGGACAGTGGAAGGTGTTATTCCAGGGCATGATGCAGAGGGCAGACCCAAGCAGAAACAAGCCATATGCCGGAGATGAATGCTTCTGCTTCCTCCTTACCACTAAGGCAGATTCATCCTCATCTTCGTCCTCTGACGTTTCATGTGCCTCACATGTGGGTGGTGGTGTTTGGTTTGCAGCATTGTGTGACACTGACACATCAGGGGCCGGAGATGTGGATGTAGAAGTAGCAGCAGCATTCATCTACGCAATGTCTTGTGGCATCACTCCCATGATGAGGATCTGCAGGGCATGGAAGATCCCATCTACAGCTTTCTCGTGTGCAGCTGTGGTAGCCATTCTTTGCGCCTGCATCCACTCCATGTTCTCCATGATCCTCCTTATGTTTCCCAAATCATGGATGACATCGCTGTAGCCACTCTGACTAGACAGTTGTTGTTGTCTCCGAGTCATGACTCCAGCGACACCAGCCATGGATTGTTGGAGGGCATGGGGTGGACTGTGGGTGTCCGTTAGGGAGTGTAAGTGGTCCCTGATGGGACTTATACACCCACGTATGGCATCTAGTTTGGCTGCCATGAGGTTGAACCCCACCCGCACCTGTTCAGCCAGCTCCTTCTGGCAGTCTAAAACACGGCGTTGGAACACCATGTGTTCTTCGGTGAGGTGCTGGGAGCCAGACGTGGTGGTGGGTGCTTCCTGCTGTGTGGTCTGTGCAGGGGGTGGGATCACCTCGATGGTGCTGGGCTGCCCTGCTACTGCAGGTGGGGTGCGGAGGGTGTCCATGAACCGTTGGAGTTCGTCGTAGTCGATGTCCTGGGGGTCGTCTCCATCATCACTGACATGATGTAGGATCTGCTCTGCAGTAGGTGTTGATTGACCCTCTGCAATGTAAAGGGGAGATGCAGTTTCACAGTGTGTTCCATGTATGTTGACGCATTGGCGGAGTTACATACAGACTGCATGAAAATGTACATTGTGACTGTTTGTGAGGAGATGCCTATTTGATGCGGGACAGTGGACATTTGTACTACATCACGGATGTGAGTTTGTACTCGTACATTGTCATCTCACAGTTTCCTGTTATGCCAGATGTGATTGGCCATTTTGTACACACATGCGGCACCAGTTGTGTCCTGTGTTCTGTTGTGAAAGTGTTGCAGTTTGTACCACATTGTTATCAATGTTGAGGTGCTCTTATTCTTATGTGTGTGCTGCATTGTGGGTGAGTCGCCCCTGCAGCTCTGATTTGGCTGCCCCTTATCCCTTTCAGGCGGTGTGCCTTTGACTTCTGTGCTTCTACAGTGCTTAGATGTTGCGGACTTGGGTAAATTGGGCTCTTGGTCGAGTTGTCACTCTTGGGCATGGTTTGCCCGCAGATGTGTTGTTGACGTCAGGGGTTGTTTGTGCACGTGGATGTGTCAGAGTGTGACCTGCTCCTTTCCGGATGTGGTCCACACTCAGACACCTCAGTGTCGTGGCGTGCACCATGTCATGGTAATTGGACTGCAGCCATGATAATCGTCATGCAGTGTCACTTGCATTGTCAGTGTGGCTCACGGATCCGCAGCAAAGGGTTCAGCACATGAGTATGGGTTTGTTGTGAGATTAGTGATGTGTGGGGAGGGCCCCCTCCGGGCACATTGTCGACGGGGGCCTACTTGCTGTTTCTATGTGTGCTGCAGTATGCCAAGGAGATTAGGGACATGATCCAGAGTCATTGTGGCTGTGCAGTGTGCTCTACTTAATTGTGCATGTGTGCCATTGTGCCCATCTCCCCCAGTCCCCCCAGTCCCTGGTCGGTACTCACCCTGTTGATGTTGTGTCAGGTCATGTTGAGCAGTGTCCGGATCCACTACTCCTGGCACCGTATCCCGACTGATGACTGTGGCCACCATTTTCTCCATGTCATCCAGCTCCTGGTGTGCCGCTGGACCCCCACCTCCAATCTGCGTTGCTGCTTTCATGTTGGCATCGAGTTTCTTCTTGGTTTTGCCCTTCACATCATTCCAGCGCCTCTTGACCTCTTCCATTGTCCTCCTCAACTCTGCAACTGCATTCACATGGTCCAAGATAGTCTGCCATGTTTGCGTCTTTGTTGCCAATGACACATTGGAGGTGACGAACAGTTGTTGGTAGTGTTCTATCACCTCCGTAACGATGATCCTGTTTTCCTGCGGACTGAACCGCATCTTCCTCTTCCTCTTCTCCTTGGCCTTCCCCGACCCCGAGGTTCCTTGCTGGTCGTCTGTGGGGCTTGTGGGGTTCGGGTTGTCCTCTGCACTCGGTCCGGGTGCCTCCATGGTGCTACGCAGTTTATTTTTTTTTGTCTTTTTTTTCCTGCTTTTATAGTGCATTTTCCCGCATGACGCGTGGGAATTGCAGGCCTGTCGCTGGTTATCGCTGATTTGGTATCGCGATTTGGGGCATCGCAACTTTTTTCGCATTCGTGTTTCGCATTTTTTCGGCGTCGCGTTAATTTTAACGCGGTCATTTGGCGCGTTATCGTGAGACTATCGCATGGTGCCGCCGGGTTGAGAATACAACGTTAACACAGTGTTATTTTCCCGCGATGGACTGCGATGTGCAAAGTTGCATTAAGCTAATTTTGCAGTAATTATCACACGTTCTTGAGAATATCCCCCTCAAATTCTTGCTCTTGGGAAAATTGTTTTTTTTTTTATTCTAACTCTCATATCTCGTACATGGTATCTCCTCCCATTAGCACTGCAGAGCAAGTGTACACAACTCTTCAGAAAGTCACTAATAATCAAATTCAATTTAATTGCTAACATGGGATGAGATGAAGCCACTTGAGTTTACAAAATCCCTGCCTGCAGGCTCCACACACTTGGTAACTTCAAACACACGGCAAATAAAGGGCTTCCACGTTGCTCCTTTCCTCCGGACTAATAAAACAGTGAGGCACAGTAGAGCAAAGTTGCAGCAACGTAAAAGAAATGGGTTAGTGCAGTGGTTCCCAAAGTGGTGTGCATCTGTTTGCGGCACCCCTGGCTAGTTTTAACGGCGCACAGGGGCGCCCCGGCGCACAGATATACTTTTTTAGTAAATTGGGAAGCATACCACACACTGGGCCCGATTCACAAAGGTACACTGAGACGAAAGTCTCACTTTACGACTTTCGGTATTCACAAAGGGCAGTTACTACTCATAAATGCCCTTTGTGAATAACGAAAGTCGTAAAGTTAGACTTTCATCTCAGTTTACCTTTGTGAATCGGACCTACTGATTCATTTGCGTATATCCTTGCGCCTCAAGCTATGATAACAATAGGTAGCCATGGATGCCTTGTAGGAGCAAATGTTCACCTTGATAGGCCTGCCTGCCTGGGTGATGAAGGACCTTGCATACAGTTTACATCAGGGCTGAAACATCTCACCCACACAGCCCTGTGCACTGGCTCTGTACATCACCGGAGTGAACAACAGAGCAAAAAATAAGCAGAAGCAGGTCTATAGTTTCCATCAGAAAAGGTAAGTTTGCCTTCCATATACATTTACATTTTCTCTTTATTACATGAAGCACATCCGGCGTTTAACAAATGCACACAATAGTTCTACGTTAACAACACAACAATGCATCATTAAGCTCAAACCAGATGCTCCTATTCAACCGATAGCCCACAATATATCCTGTCAAGGGAAAAATGTATCTTCCTCTTTAATAACTAACACTGACGTGTCAAAACACGAGACAATAACAGAAAGCTTCTGACACATTGCTTTGATAAAACACTGCCTGGGAACTCATTAGTATACGAGAGTAGTATTTTTAGCTGAGCAGCCAATCTAGACGTTCACACTTGAGGTGATCGGTAATGAAGACACTTAGCAGAAGGTTAATCCTGCGGATTGAGCAGTTGATTCAGTTTCACATCAGAAGTCTGAAGGTGCCTATTGAATTTTAATTGTGGCCTGGCATATGGGGTGTACCTATATGTAGATACACTTAAAAAGGAAATAATTAATATGAATGATTTCCTTTTTAGGTGTATCTACTTACTTAAAAAGGAAATTATGATTTATTCCTTTTTAGGTGTATCTACATATAGGTACACCCCATATGCCATGCCACAATTAAAATTCAATAGGCACCTACAGACTTCTGATGTGAAACTGAATAGCTCGAGTCGAGGGTAGTGTAGTATAATCCAAATGAAGAGTTGAATAAAGTATTGAAGTTAAAATGAAGTTTATTTCCAAACCCCTGCACAGCGTCCTTCCTTGTAGGTACCAACAGCTTAATGCCTACAACATTCTCAATTACAACATAGAGGGAATACATTCTAGAATATGATGGGGACATAGTTCTAACTTAACCCTATAATACATAACATAACATTACATTACAATACTACAGGTAGATGCAGGTAGACACTGTCTACCCACTATTTTCAGAGGGTAGACGCCATCTACCCTGCTGCAAAGCTGGCCACTTTCAGTGGAGTGCCATATTCCTTTCCTACTTCTCCCGGAAATCACAGAAATATGCTCAACTTGTCCGGGTGTTATTTTCTGACACGGGGACACTTTCAGCAGTGCCTGCGGGTTGTCTGCTTTTGTTCCGAGCAGCAACGTGCAGGCGGGGAAGGTGCTTATCAGATTGCAGCTTCGCCCATACCAAAAGCCAGAGTTAAGGGGCCATTAGGCCTCTTTTTGTTGGAGTATCCTGGCTGGGAGCTATCGGGAGCCTCACACCTAGATGCAATAGAATGGAAACAAAGGCTGACATCCTATCACGTCACAGGTACTTAAGAGAGAAATGTTTTGACTTTGTTCAGTCCCTGTATATAAGAGATATGCATACACTGTAAGAATGTCAGATGTGTTGATCAACCCACTATTTACATAAATAACAATTTAAATACCAATTTTTGTTTTATTTCTTTTATAGCGCTTTAGCACTACTCATCCCAATGCAGGGTATCGGAGAACTTTGTAAATGTCCAGTATTTGTAAAGCGCACAGCTACCTCCGGAGAGGTGTCCCGGCGCTGGGGGCCGTCGGGAAGATTAAGCGAGTTATTGCCCAGAGTCACAGGGTGCTGGGCTGATCTGCCGCCGGGGATCGAACCGTGAGCCCCAGGAACCGGAGTCAGTCACCCTGGCCGCTGCGCCACACCTCTTTACATCATACGTACAGATTATACATTGACAATAAATCATATGTGTATGCTTCAATATAAAGGATGTGTTAATTTTAGTTGGCACTCAAAGATCTCTGCAGCAGGTGCCTTAACCCCATAAGATATTAAAAAATCCAGACATTACAACCAGTTAAGCAGAACAGATTTACTACCATGTTTCTCCTTGGTGACAATTTCTTGTGGTAGGGTTTAAAAAAATATATATATATAAGTTGAGGCCTAGATTTTGCGTTGGGGTTGTGTCAATATTTTGGCACAACCCCAATCCAAAATCAAATTTGTTAAATATTGTTATGCGCTCAAATGTCCTCATGATAGACCTGCAAAACATATATATGAGGTCTTAAGATTTCATGTCACTTCCTGTGAGGTCATGGGTTGTGAGGCCACACACGATTTCACGCACCGTGATGTCACTGCCTGTGATGTCACATGCAATGATTTCATGTGTGGGGATGTCACGCTGGGTGATGTTACACCTATCTACCTAACCTGGTGAGTTCCCCCACTTCTTTTTTCAGGACTAATTTAATATCATCTTGACCCCAGTTGGACCAGGAAGACTTTTATGAGGAGATTCTAGATCCCACGCAGCCGGAATTTCCGGTTCCAGCCAGTACCTCTGCATAGAATTTCTCCTGTTACAAATTAAACCCCATGGGTTGCAAAATAACTGTGCAGAACCATTTTTCCTGCCAGTATTATGCACAGAATTCCCACTTTCGTGAGGTTTAATGTGGACATTTACCACCTGCTCTGAGCACCCGAAATTACTGCTACCACTGGTATGAGAAATGTATGAATGAAGAATTACTGTGGATCACTGACATAATATCGACGACAACAATATCGACCTACCAGAATTTCGTGTCAAGAATATCGATGTCCAGAATATGGACATCATATCTACAACATGGCAAGTACAAAAATATCGGAAAAAAAATATTGTTGTTTAATATATCGAAGTTAAATGTATCGTTTTTTTATGTTAAAAAAATATTGTAAAATAAAGAAAAAAATACTATTAACTTAAAAATAAATTATTTTAATTTATTTGTAAATGTAAAAAATTATAAATATTAAATGTTATTTAAAAAAGAATAAACATATATATTTACAATTTAATATATATATATTTACTTTAAAATAATTAATAAATAATATTTTAATTTAAATATAACATATTAGAAATATATCAAAAAATACAATTAAATATATATACACAAACACCTGTAACATAAATATTATAAATAAAAATATATATATTACAATTTTAATATATAAAATATTCATTAGATTTTAAATAATAATTTAGTACAAAAATAGGGAAACTGTTGGATAGCGGAGGGGTAAAAATTACTATTCCCACTCCAGTGAGTGCAACAGTAGTGAAAGTGTTGGATAGCGGGGAGGTAAAAATTACTATTCCCACTCCAACGAGTGTAACAGTAGGGAAAGTGTTGGATAGCGCAGGGGTTAAAATTACTTTTCCCACTCCAGTAAGTGCAACAGTAGGGAAAGTGTTGGATAGCGGGAGGGTAAAAATTACTATTCCCACTGCAGTGAGTGCAACAGTAGGGAAAGTGTTGGATACCGGGTGGGTAAAATTACTATTCCCACTCCAGCGAGTGCAACAGTAGGGAAAGTGTTGGATAGCGGGTGGGTAAAAATTACTATTCCCACTCCAGTGAGTGCAACAGTAGGGAAAGTGTTGGATAGCGGGGAGGTAAAAATGTATATTCCCACTCCAACAAGTGTAACAGTAGGGAAAGTGTTGGATAGCAGAGGGGTAAAAATTACGATTAAGACTCCAGTAAGTGCAACAGTAGGGAAACTGTTGGATAGCGGGGGGGGGTAAAAATTACTATTCCCACTCCAGTGAGTGCTACAGTAGAGAAAGTGTTGGATAGCAGGTAGGTAAAAATTACTATTGCCACTCCAGCGAGTGCAACAGTAGGGAAAGTGTTGGATAGCGGGGGGTAAAAATTACTATTCCCACTCCAACGAGTGCAACAATCGGGAAAGTGTTGGATAGCGGAGGGGAATAATTTACTATTCCCACTCCAGCAAATGCAACAGTAGGGAAAATGTTGGATAGCGGAGGGGAATAATTTAGTATTCCCACTCCAGCAAAATAATTAACATTAATTAACAAATAATTAATTATTCAAAAATGATTTACCTCCCACCATATTCCCCTATAAACGACACCACCAATATTGTAAAACATGACAAAATGAACATAATTAATTGACAATTAATTAATTAACTACTAACAATTAACAAGCAAATTAAAAACAATCACTAATAAATTAGTTCACACAATTAACATTATAAAATAACTTTAAATAAATATTATAGAAAAAAAAAAACTTTTATTAAAATTAAATTACTTCCCACCCTACTCCCCATCAACGCACAACATACTCTTAAAAAAAGACACAATTAACATAATTATTAATTAATTAATAATTATTAATATCCAAATAAATAATTAATAATAAAGTAATAACCACATTTAACAATATAAGATATTAAAAACATAAATATTAATTAATAAAAAACCTAAATTAATTAATTATAACTAAATTACTTCCCACTCCACTCCCTATAAACCCACAACCCACTCCTAAAAAATGAGACAATTAACATATTTAACAATTAATTAATAATTATTAAAAACCAATTAATAAATCATTAATATTAAATTAATTACTACAATTAACAATATAAATGATTAAATACATAAATATTAATTAATAAACATTATTAATTAATTAATAATAATTAAATTACTTCCCACCCTATTCCCCTATAAACCCACAACCCGCTACGGAACTAAAACACAAAATGTAATTAATAAATAATTAATAACTTCTAAAAATTATTAATACATTTTTTATAATTAAATTACTTTCTATCCTATTCTCCTATAAACCCACAACTCGCTACAGAACTAAAACGCAAAATTTTATTAAAAAATAATTTATAACATAAAAATTATTAATAAATGTATTATAATTAAATTACTTCCCACCCTATTCCCCTATAAACCCACAACCCGCTACAGAACTAAAACACAAAGGGGCCGATTCCGATCTCGGTCGGAGGCGCACCCAATACCATTCGGTCGGGAAAAAAGCCATGCGAAAGCCTGTTTCCCGACCGATCCGTACAGCACACCGAACGAGTAAGTACGATGCGCACAACAGCACAGAATCCGGCCGAGCCGTACTCACCCAAACCAGGTCCTGTTCCCCGACCGAGGCGAATCCGGAAATGCCGAATCGAGTCGCACGGAAGGAAAAATGCAGCTCCGTCCGGCCGAACGAGTACGATGCGCTTTCCGTACGCGCCGAACCCGTCGCTACGCACGGCACGTCAAAGCATCCGGGAGAGGCGCACATAAGCTCCGATTCGCGCCACAACACGATCCACGGCTACGAGTCGAACACGCCAGCGACGAGGACGACGCGAAGCGACGAGGACGAGGCGAAGCGACGAGGACGACGCGAAGCAACGAGAAGGACGAACGACACGAACCAACCATGAATCCCTTCGTCCCGATCATACCAATATTCTACATTTACTGCCGGAACAGGCACGGACGCGTACGGCGCAGAAGGTAAGCCAGACACCAACCACAAAACCCATACAACACGTACACGACACATCACACACACACAGAGGGATGCAGAATATACTTACACCAGCAACAGCAGCACCATAGGGGCGGGATGCCCATCACCAATGCCACATATGCACACAGGGGCCTGAATGCGCACCACCACCCCTACCCAGGGGGGGCAGGATGCCTACCACTACTACCACCCTCACCCAGGGGGGGCTGGATGCCTACCACTACTACCACCCTCACCCAGGGGGGGCTGGATGCCTACCACCACTACCACCCTCACCCAGGGGAGGGCTGGATGCCTACCACTACTACCACCCTTAGCCAGGGGGGCTGGATGCCTACCACTACTACCACCCTCACCCAGGGGGGCTGGATGCCTACCACCACCCTTAGCCAGGGGGGCTGGATGCCTACCACTACTACCACCCTCACCCAGGGGGCTGGATGCCTACCACCACTGCCACCCTCACCCAGGGGGGCTGGATGCCTACCACCACTACCACCCTCACCCAGGGGGCTGGATGCCTACCACCACTACCACCCTCACCCAGGGGGCTGGATGCCTACCACCACTACCACCCTCACCCAGGGGGGCTGGATGCCTACCACTACCACCACCCTCACCCAGGGGGGCTGGATGCCTACCACTACTACCACCCTCAGCCAGGGGGCTGGATGCCTACCACCACCCTTAGCCAGGGGGGCTGGATGCCTACCACTACTACCACCCTTAGCCAGGGGGGGCTGGATGCCTACCACTACTACCACCCTCACCCAGGGAGGGCTGGATGCCTACCACCACCCTTAGCCAGGGGGGCTGGATGCCTACCACTACTGCCACCCTCACCCAGGGGGGCTGGATGCCTACCACCACTACCACCCTCACCCAGGGGGGCTGGATGCCTACCACTACCACCACCCTCACCCAGGGGGGCTGGATGCCTACCACTACTACCACCCTCAGCCAGGGGGGCTGGATGCCTACCACCACCCTTAGCCAGGGGGGCTGGATGCCTACCACTACTACCACCCTTAGCCAGGGGGCTGGATGCCTACCACTACTACCACCCTCACCCAGGGGGCTGGATGCCTACCACCACTACCACCCTCACCCAGGGGGCTGGATGCCTACCACTACTACCACCCTCAGCCAGGGGGGCTGGATGCCTACCACCACTACCACCCTCAGCCAGGGGGCTGGATGCCAACCACCACCCTTAGCCAGGGGGGCTGGATGCCTACCACTACTACCACCCTCACCCAGGGGGGCTGGATGCCTACCACTACTACCGCCCTCACCCAGGGGGGCTGGATGCCTACCACCACCCTTAGCCAGGGGGGCTGGATGCCTACCACTACTACCACCCTCACCCAGGGGGCTGGATGCCTACCACCACCCTCACCCAGGGGGCTGGATGCCTACCACTACTACCACCCTCAGCCAGGGGGGCTGGATGCCTACCACCACCCTTAGCCAGGGGGGGCTGGATGCCTACCACCACTACCACCCTCACCCAGGGGGGGCTGGATGCCTACCACCACCCTTAGCCAGGGGGGCTATATGCCTACCACTACTACCACCCTTAGCCAGGGGGTGCTGGATGCCTACCACTACTACCACCCTCACCCAGGGGGGGCTGGATGCCTACCACCACTACCACCCGCACCCAGGGGGGGCTGGATGCCTACCACTACTACCACCCTCAGCCAGGGGGGGCTGGATGCCTACCACCACCCTTAGCCAGGGGGGGCTGGATGCCTACCACCACTACCACCCTCAGCCAGGGGGGGCTGGATGCCTACCACTACTACCACCCCCACTCATAGGATGGACAATGCATGACACAACCAGCACACCACAACCTAGGGAATGCAAGAAGAAGACATCCCCCCAACACCATGACAAGCATGTGTAGACTGTGTCAAATGCCTACAACACCGAACATGACTTTGAACATACAATGTGACCCCCTAGCACATGTGCCACAATGCAAGCAGGCCATGACCATTGTGGCAATGGGGTCCAAACCCCCATCATCACAGTGACCAAAATGTAAGTGTGGGGTCCATAGCTGAAGCACATTTTGAACATTGTGGCAATGGGGTCCAAACCCCCATCATCACAGTGACCAAAATGTAAGTGTGGGGTCCATAGCTGAAGCACATTTTGAACATTGTGGCAATGGGGTCTAAACCCCAATCACCACAGTGACCAAAATGTAAGTGTGGGGTCCATAGCTGAAGCACATTTTGAACATTGTGGCAATGGGGTCCAAACCCCCATTCTCACAGTGACCAAAAGGTAAGTGTTGACAAAGAAAGAGGTGCAACTGCCAAACTGCATGGATGATTCCTGGTCACAGAACAACAAACACATCAGTGGCAAAGTAGTGTATGTGTCCCATTGCAACATAAATTGGGGGAGCCAAATACTGCAGTGCAAATAAGACATACCTTTGGCCATGTGCAGACAAACAACACCCATGGGGGCTGACACCGTCAACAATCATGAATGACACAATGACAGAAGTGACCATCAGAATGCAGACCCACATATTTGCACCAATGGGCACACAAATGCAGATACCCTGTGGAGACTGCAGATGTGAGGGGAACAGATACCATACCATGGCAGCAATGGGACACACAAACCATGATCATTGCGCTGACCGATGACCTAGGAGTCCCAGGGACAGCAGGGGAAACCCACCAAACTACATACAGCCAATGGCACACCCAAGATATGCCAATGCAGTGGTGCAGATGCACAAACACAAACAGGCAGACCCACACTGCACATCATACACAACAGGTGAGGGGGGGGTGCCAGTGTCCCCAGGCAACCACACAACACATGAGGAGAGCTGAATACCAATTACACAGATGTGCATACAGTGCCACACAAAGGTAACACATGGATCCAAATCCCCTATGTGGGCAAGCAGGCATTGTCAGATGAGAGGGAGCACAAATCACACATGTCACACAGGCACGTAGGGACAGCAACTGACACAGCAAGACACAGACACACCACAGCACCACCCCCAGGGCCCCCACAATGTGGTGACCCTGGGCTGCATTACAATCCCACTGTGATGACAAAGCTAAATGTGGTTCACACTGTGAACCAAAGTCATGTGTCCTGAGGAACTAACTACCATCACACCTACACAAGCACAAATCAAACAGCATGGCCAGTAAGCCAAGGCCAACATGGAGGCAGGGGCCTAGCCGGGCAACAACTCTCATCTGCACACACTCAACACCACACCCCTCGACCTCCAACAATGTGCAGCAGTGAAGCACACATGCACTGGTGACATTGCACATGCACCCATGACTATTCCAGGGTGGTGGGTGGGAACCAAGGTGCAGAAACACATCACACAGGGCCACTCAACAAGACTCCTGAATGTCTGACACACTGCATACTACGCTGTACATGGACATGACGGCAATACCACACCAACCAATGGGATCCCAGCCACAGTCACACACCAATGAAGAAGCCAAGGTCACCCACAAAGAACACACATAGACAACAACCAACATTGCAGCCCGGACCCTGAGCAGTGCCAGCAGTCACACACACAATGTGTCACAATCACTGAAAGATAACACAAACTGGAAATCACATGACAGGGGCAAACAACAAGTGCCAAGGGGAAACCTGACTGTGACCCATCTGCGTCTGCACACAAACTCAGCCCTGACAGCAAACACACCTATGGGTGACACCCTGATGACCAGTAATGTGCCATGCACCCACATCATAGAGAACCCAGGGAGAAGACTTTGGGGGAACATAGGTCAACTCAGCTAGCATCACAAACAGGTACAACACTAGGGATCACAGCATGCACAGCTAAACGGAAGTGAACACACAGACATGCACATACAACACACACCTTGGGCGCAGGCAATGTCACAGGAGTACACACTGCCATGAGGGGACTCCACTCCTGTGTGAGGAAAGCAGTGCCATATGTTGCCTCAGTAGGGCCCCATCATGTCAGCTGAGCACTTGGTCACACAATCAACAATTAGCACCAAATGAGGGCTCCCGTAACATCAGCCTGGTCATGGAAGTGCCAACGGAATCATCAGCACAGATCCAACACACTTGTATAGCAATGTTGCACTGACAACACAGATGAGTCCTTCCCCATTGATGCCCAAACCTGCATGTCCACTGGAGATGGCCACACGGTCAGGGAAGTAGACGAATTGAACAATGGCAGGCACAACAGATGTGCAGGGGTGGAAGCCACAGATGTGAAATAGGCAATCTAAGTAGGAAATCCCATTGCCAAATACTGAACACATGACACCCTCAGATGCTGCTATGGATGACATGGATACACCACAGGATAGGACACATTCCCCCTGGACCACATGGGTTCCTGCACAGTAACACTTCATTATCATGAGACCAAATATCACCATCACTGCAGCAAGGGCATGGTTAGCATCATCAACATCATGTACATCAGAAGCAAAAGCACTAGAGAACAGAAAGTTGCTTTATTCAGCATATGTGGCATTAAAAGTAGAAGTCCGGTAGGAAATAAACAAAGGCCAATGGCCAGTCCATCAACAAAGTCACAAGTGGGTGACAGTGGCAGATGCCACCCTACACATGCCTGCACAAAACCAGGGACAATCCACTAGGAGGGGCAACCGGGGGGTAGGCCAGGCACCGCAGGGACAGGATCAGGGCTCACCAGGAGGAAGCAGGGAAGGGGTGGTGGGTGCTGGAGAGCCACTGACAACTACAGTGGAGGTGTCTGACATGGTGTGTGCCGGCACAACTGGGGGGCATGGCTCAGATGTTGTGGGTGCCGGCACGACTGCAGTGGACCCTGCAGATGGAGTGGACAGGTCCGCCACTGCAGTGCCCAAGTCATACAGGGTGGTAGTGGACTCCACTGCAGTGCCTACCACCAGGGGAGGAGAATGGGGAACAGGCAAGGTGGGCTGGACAGAGGGGGAGGACACCCTCACCACATCAGTGGCACAGACAAGCGCAGCGGGGGGGTGGTGCCGGGAGAGCAAGTGCCAGGGGGAGAAGGCCGGATCCTCTTGGGGATGGTATATCTGTGGGTGGGGGAACCTGGGGCAGGGTGTGGTGGGGGCACCTGTGGAGTGGGGGCCTGAGGGATGGAGGAAGGAGACCTGGTGCTTGAGCTGCAGGGCGGCGGCGGGGTCTTGCTCTTACCACTCCGGGGGACTTGCGGGTGGGGGCCTCAGTCTGTCTGCGCCTGGGGGAGGGTGTCCGGGGGCGAGGGGCACTCTGCTCCGTGTGGGGGCTTCCTCTTCCCCCTGGATGCTGGAGCAGCTGGATCGGAGGGGAAGAGGCCGAGGTCACTGAGGAAGAGGCGCTGGGTCTTTGGGGTTGCAGGTGAGGCAAGGGAGGGTGTTTTGGAGGGAGAGGCAACTGAGGACTGCGCAGTGCCCGTGGATGCGTGTGTGTGTACCAGGGCCCCATCCCCTGTGAGTCTGGTTTCAGTCCCCTGACTGTGCGTGCATGTGCGTTTTGTTTGTGGCGTGTGTGTCTGTGTGCTGGACGTGTGTGTGCTGGTGTGTACCTGTGCCGGTGTGTATGTGCTTGGGACGAGTAAGGTGCTGGGGAGTGTGGATGGAGCAGAGGCAGGAGGGGTGAGGGACTGTCTGAGGAGGGACACTGCTGCCGTCAGGGAGGAGTCCATGGACCTATTGCCCCTCTGTAGGTCAGACATGCCCGATGAGATGCCCTCCATGAACGACACCAGCTGAGTCAACAGAGCGGTGTGCGCATGGAGGACACTCAGCATGGCTGTCTGCCCTACATGGAGCTGGCGAAGGAGGTACACAGACTCCTCACTCAGGGCAGCAGGGGACACAGGGGCAGGGGGTGCGGTGCCTGGCCCAAAGGAGACACGCTCCCGAACATGGGAGCCTCCACGGACCTGGGGAATGGGAGCCGATGGGAGGGTGGTGGTGGTGGCGGGGACAGCAACACTAGCTGGGGTGTGGTGGCTGCTGACACCCGCCTCCATAAGGGAGTCATCCTCCGAGTTGCTCTGGTCCTCAGCTGAGGTGGATGGTGCTGAGGACTCCTCGGTGTGGCTCCCTCGCCCTCCGTGCCACTGGGTCCCTCCGACCACTCCTCGGCTGCTGACCCAGTCTGGCTCTCTGGCTCCTCCTGGTCCGTGGAGCTGTCCCCTTCCGTGGCCGTGGATGTATCAGTAAACAATGGGGAAACAGACAGACATCAGTCACCTGCACCAAACGCACACACCACTGTGAGCACAGCACATTACAGAGCAAGCCCTGGCATCATTAGTTGTACATTGCTAAAAGTGCCCTAACTGAACAGGAGAAGCCAATTGTCAGTCTGATGCCAACCATGGCACTCACATCCCACATGGCCTTGCACCCATCTGTCTGGTGTCTGTTGGATTGCAACACCCCAGTGTGGACACATGCACCAACTACACAGTAGTTGGACAGTGCAGAGGACACGGTGTGGCATGTGGACATGCACACATCACAGCTCTTGCCACTGAGTCAGTACAGGTTTCCGGATGAAAGGGATGCCCAGAGTCAAATAGGAAATGCATGTGATGCATACCAGCGACAGACACCATGATGCACCCATGTCCTGATAGCCATCGCCACAATGGTGTGCATGTAGCACATGTCACTACCCTGCAGGACCACCAATAAGTTGACACATGCCATGGCAGAGGCATGACTGCTAAGTCATACATCACTGTCTCAGTGATGTATGACTTGGCAGCCAGACAACAACACTATGCACTGTGTCACAATAGTAGGTCATGGGGAATGCAAGTCCTGGAGCTGCACAAGTGCACATGTACATCCCCCACACAACACATCATCTTAACCCTCATCTGTCCAGGTCATACCTATTGGACATATGGGAGACCTGTGACACTACCCTCTGAACCTGAGCCCTCACAATCTGCTGTGAATGGGGAACAGCTGCCTGGACTTCACATTCGCATACCCCAGTCTGCACGGGCAGCTGATCAAACACCTATGTGACACACAAGTATCGTCTCCTATGGTCACATCTCCAGGGGCATGCTGAGCCCCTACCAAGAAACACCCCAGCAGTCCTGGCAACTAATCCACAGCACACTGACACAGAGGCAGACACCTGAGGGGTCAAATCACTGCGCACAATGTGTCAGCTGATACACGGGAGTGGGAGTACAGAGTGCATTGCATGGCCTGGAGTAGGCATGACTGTCCTGCTCCACATGAATGAGGGATGAGCCCTGGACAGTGGATAGCTGGCTATGTATGTGTGACACACGTAATCTGCACACTCCTGGGGCCCAAACATTGTTCCCACCCGCTGCATGGGCGTGTGCCACATACCCCAGGCACATGTGGTGGCTCAGCTCAGCAAGTGGACCGCATATCAAAGCAACACGCAGATTACATGTCCAAACACAGGCGTTGTGTGAACAATGGACCCACCCATGATGCCCACAACAGAGTTAGGGAAACAGATGCTGTCCCCCACCTTTAGTGAAGCAAACTGCAAGGACACAGTCCCAAGTGACACAATTCCCTGAATGTAAGGGCCACACCTGGGTATCAGACGAGCAGTGGGCAGTGCACAATAGAGGGACATGGCTCCTGGACAACATGACTGCTGCACTGTGGCAGTTGAACCAGGCCAGAGGAGGGCACAAAGCATGTAATACAGAGTTCACAGTGCAGTCTTTGACTCACCCCCTCCTTGCTGCTGTCTGGCCTTCAGCTGCCCATCCAGGTCTGGAAACACCACCGCCAGGATCTGGAGCATGTGGGGGTCAGGGTCCGTGTTCCGCCCCTCCTGCGAGGAGGCGACAGCTTCAGCTGGACCCGTGCAATCCTCCGGGTCCAGCCCCGAAGGTCCTGCCACCTCTTCTGGCAGTTGCGGATCCGGCGCTTGTAGACCCCCACGGCCCGGACGATGTCCTTCCAGATCTCCTGCTTCCGATGGGCATTAACCTGTCAGGATGACAAAGTGAAAAGGCCATTACTACACATGCAACAAATCCGTGCATGACACAGTTGTATATACATGTCTCAATCACAGGGGCACATGATGTACACAGGCAGTGCAAAGCTGCCCATGGACAGTTTGCCAGACGTCACTACATGGTATCATTGCATGGGAAGTAAAACCTTGTTCAAATGCACTGTCACTGCACCATACCTGTCCAGTGCATGTCACTACACACTATGGGGGGTGACAACTACTCAGTGAGCCTGCTAGCCAGTGGCGTGCAGACTTCCAGCCTTGCTAGTCAGACAAAATGCACATTCAGAAAGGCAGTGCACAGAACACTCACCTGCTCCCCTGGTGTCCCATACAGCTTGCTGTACTGTGGAAGTAGGCTGTCCAGCAGGGCCTGGTTCTCCTCAAGGCTGAAGGCTGGGGCTCTCTCCACAGTACGTGCCATTGCAGGGTCCAGAGGGGCAGAGACAGCAGCAGTGCAGTGGCAGATGTCGTCCTGGAGCATGTAGTGCAGGCAAGTGAGCTCTCAGGGGAACAGCCAGCAATATATATGTGCTGGAGAGGCAGATACTGTCCCTTGTGTCCAAAGTGATAGGTCCAAGTAGTTTGCATCTTCTGAATCTGGCCAATCCATGGAATAGCAGCACCAAAACACGCCCACAGCATCCTTCAAATCTTCAACTTCATGACATACATGATTTTGCAACATTGTTGTGGGTGACCAACTGATTTTCCAGCAACCGACTCGTTCGAAATTCGAAAACGCGTCCGTTGCCAGGCAAGCCCATTGTCAATGGGTGCGCACCGATCGGTCCATTGCGGTACAACGCGTACAGGGGTACAACGCGTACCCGCACACATTGAATGCAATGGGCCGGCCGGGGGCACCGATCGGTCCATTGCAGTACAACGCGTACAGGGGTACAACGCGTACCCGCACACATTGAATGCAATGGGCCGGCCGGGGCACCAATCGGTCCATTGCAGTTCAACGCGTACAGGGGTACAACGCGTACCCGCACACATTGAATGCAATGGGCCGGCCGGGGCACCGATCGGTCCATTGCAGTACAACGCGTACAGGGGTACAACGCGTACCCGCACACATTGAATGCAATGGGCCGGCCGGGGGCACCGATCGGTCCATTGCTGTTCAACGCGTACAGGTGTACAACGCTGCACCGCACACATTGAATGCAATGGGCCGGCCGGGGCACCGATCGGTCCATTGCTGTTCAACGCGTACAGGGGTACAACGCGTACCCGCACACATTGAATGCAATGGGCCGGCCGGGGCACCGATCGGTCCATTGCAGTTCAACGCGTACAGGGGTACAACGCGCACCCGCACACATTGAATGCAATGGGCCGGCCGGGGCACCGATCGGTCCATTGCTGTTCAACGCGTACAGGGGTACAACGCGTACCCGCACACATTGAATGCAATGGGCCGGCCGGGGCACCGATCGGTCCATTGCTGTTCAACGCGTACAGGGGTACAACGCGTACCCGCACACATTGAATGCAATGGGCCGGCCGGGGGCACCGATCGGTCCATTGCAGTTCAACGCGTACAGGGGTACAACGCTGCACCCGCACACATTGAATGCAATGGGCCGGCCGGGGGCACCGATCGGTCCATTGCTGTTCAACGCATCACTGTACATGTGACTGGCATATGTCAGCATGCCTGTCTCAGATGGACATATGCCAGCCACAGATAGCTCCCAGGGAGTGAGGGGCACACCTACATCACGACAGCCTGTCCAAACTTTATCATAAGGCATGTAAGGCTGCATTTCCTATTGTGTGTATGTTGGTGTACATGTTGTCCTGTGGGTGTCACCTGTGGGCAGCCATCCCCAGGCTGTGCACGTGTTCATGGGGACAGGATCCTGGGTGTTACGTGTACATGACCACTGTGATGTGCAACTGTTCATATCTGTGCATGTGCCATGGTCACATTTCACGGTGGTGTATGTGTATGTCATGTCACATACCCCGTGAGTCCCATGTGGGATGGTATGTTTGAGCCAGGGTGTCCCAGTGGCACAATAGTGATGGTCCTCCACAGTCTTTGTGCATGTAGTGTTTACAATGTCTCTGATTTCATGTGCACAATGGGAGACAGTCTCCACATCCACGTTGTTTGTGCATGGACTTTGATGTTGTGCGTGTGTGTGTCACAGACGTCCATGTCTGTCCTGCCGTGGCAAGTGGGACCACTACCTGTGGGGGTCATGGTTGTTTTGCTGTGGTGTATACATGATACTCCATGTAATGCCAGTGTCCATGTGGCAATACAGGGTCCCTGGGAATGTACCTGTCGTTGAGCTGTGGTGCCTGGGGCACATCTGTCCTCACATGTCACTGTGGGGGGTGATTGTGACACGGCAGCAGGAGATGGGAACTGTGACACGGCCTCATGATATCCAATGGGCCAACCTGGGACTAATTGATGCCACCTGTTGGACCGTGTTGACAGATGTTGGCCATGTATGTACCATACATGTCCTTACGGAACTGCACACTTCATGTAGTTGTGCCTCATAATGATGTATGTTGGGATATTGAGTGTGTTCAATGCCGCATATGTGGGGTGACTGACAATCTTGCTTACTTCTCCTCTGCACTGCAGGGCTCCTGCTGTCCATCGACCATTCCCAGACCTGGCAACGATGGTGGAACGGGACAGCATCCGACGGTACCGCTTCACCAGGCAGCTGATTGAGGATTTGGCAGTGCAGTTGTCCCCACATTTGCAGCCTGGCCGGCCGTATCCTACAGCGCTGACCCCCAAGGTGAAGGTGATGGCAGCCCTACACTTCTTTGCCACCGGTACCTTCCAACATACTGTGGCGACTGCTGGTGGGATGTCACAGACCATGTTGAGCCGTGTGCTCCGCGATGTTTTGGTGGCAATGTTGCTATTCCTGAACCGGTACATCTATTTCCCTAGACTGCGACGACTCACTGACGTGAAGAGTGACTTTTATGCCCTGGGGAGGATGCCGCATGTCATTGGCTCCATTGATGGGACACATGTGGCTTTGGTACCACCACAGGCCCAGGAGCAGGCCTACAGGAACCGCAAGCACTACCACTCGGTCAATGCACTGGTGGTGTGTCTTGCAGACATGACCATCACACACGTGTGTGCCCGTTTCCCTGGTTCAGCACACGATGCCTTTGTGATGAGGAGTAGTCGCATCCCCGGGATGATGGCACAGATGCAGAACCAGCGTGCCTGGCTTGTCGGTGTGTACTGACTTTGTGCCATTGTGTGTGATCTGATCTGTAGTATTCCGCCCACTTTTCCAAGTCAGCTAATGTGCACTTGTCTGTCCGTAGGTGACTCGGGATACCCCAACATGCCGTGGTTGCTGACACCCCTCAGGAACCCTGTGACACCAGCCCAGATGCGCTACAATGAGGCACATGGTCGGACCAGGAGAGTGATTGAGCGGACATTTGGTCTCCTGAAGAGCCGCTTCCGCTGCCTGGACAAGACCGGAGGGTCCCTCCCATATGCCCCTGTGAAAGTGTGCAAGATTATCATCGTCTGCTGCATGCTCCACAACCTGGCAGTGCGGAAGGAGTTGCCTCTCATCCAGGATGACAATGACCAACATCCGCCACCTGTGGAGGATCCTGGCCTGGACCACGATGCCAGTGACGATGATGATGATGATGATGGTGATGTCCGCACACAGCTCATCACCAACTTCTTCAGCTGAATGTGAGTATCCTGAGGTGTCATGTCAATGATGTGAGTTGGCATGATGTGTAGGTGGTGCTCTGGTGCTGTTGGAGTGTGTCCATGGGCTACTTGACTGGATGTGTGTTGCGATGTGTGCTTACAGGTGGGCTGTACTCCCCAACAGTGTTGACATGCTAACTTGGTTCTGGGTGGGTATCTTGTAACATGTATTGTGCATGAGTTTTGCTGTTCTGTCCTGTACTCCATTGCTTTTGACTGTGTGTCATTTCTGTCCTTCACAGGGTACTTTCAGATTCGTTTGGTCAACTGTGTCCACCGACGACGTGATTGCACTTCCAGGCTGGTAGCTGTTGTGTCCCTACAGGTGATGTGCGCCACACCCATGGACTTCCTTCCGTATACAGTTGTTGACTGTGTGCCCGCTGCCAGGTGGGATTACCTTGCATCTGTAGTGGTTACGACATGTTGCAACTGTGTAATAAACCTGTGCTTCACTTTGTGATGTGCGTTGTCTGTGGTCACACATTTGACTGCCATTTGCTTACTGCACCTGTGGGCTACTTGACTACAACTGGGAATGGGTGTGGTGTCTGTGCATTGCACCGTCTTCCCTGGCAACATCAGTGTAGGCAATGAGTCAGATGGCCTAGGTGTGTATGTGTTGTGTAGCCCTGGTGGTGTGTCTCCCTCATATGTGTCACGTTGCCTTTACTCACATGGCTGTGTTGTCCTTGCTGTTGCAGTTCGCATACACAGTGTAATTTTGCAGTTCATCATCCCCATAACAGCACCCACGTTGGAATCACAACAGAGGCAAGTATGGTGTATTAGTGTGTTTATTGTGATACATTTGTGTGAATAGTGCATAGGATGGGTAGTGCTGTACATAAATCTTGCAATCCGAAGTTCCTAGGTGAATTGAAAGTCCTGGTAGACAGAATCCCCAGTATCGGGGCCACAGTTGTCTGATACATTGGTCCAACTTGTACTCCCCATGCAATGTGTGGGAGTAGTGTTGCCGTCAACAGGGTGAACAGTCTGTGCACAAAGGTGAACATCCAGAACAGGTTCAGGCTTCCTGGGAGTTGCGCTTGGCCATCGGCCTCTCACTTGCCCCTCCTCGGATGACCCCTCTTCTTGGGGGGGGCCCTCAAGTACAGGCTGCTGCAGTGCAGGGGACTCTCCGCCAGAGTCATCCTCCCTCCCTGTGGCAGTTGCAGTTTGGGCAGCACCAGATGTTGTTGGCACACAGGGAGGTGTGGACTGGTTGCTGTTCATCTGGCGGAGGCATTGTAAAATGTCCCTGTGCACCGCCGTCATCTCATGCAGTGCATCCCACTTGGACTCCACGCGGGACATGTGTGAGTCCACGCGGGACATGTGTGACTCCACGTGGGACATGTGGGAGTCCAAGCGGGCATGATGGGCAGCCTGCTGCTGTTTCATGTCTCTGAGGAGCCCCACTACCTGGCTGAGGTCTCCGGTGCTGGGCTGGTACGCATCAGCTATGCGTACCAGTTGTGGGTCATCATGCACACCAGCAACCTCTGCAAGCAGCGACCTCTGTCTCCCACCCCTCCCACCACCCCTGCTGACATGTGCAGTGTGTGCAGTGGCACGCACAGATGACCCTGGTCCACCTTGGGGGTTGGTGGTGGTGGTGGTGTCCATGGCCCCAGGTTGGTCCAGGGTCCCTGTGCTGGTGTTGCTCCTTGTTCTGTCCATGTCGGCAGGGATGGTATTTGTGGTGACAGTCGTTGGAGGGGTGGGTGCAGGGGGTGCAGCTGGTGGTCCTGCTGGTGCTGCAGCTGGTGGTCCTGCTGGTGCTGCATGTAGACTTGCACCGGATGTGCCAGGTTGGTCTTCTTCGTCCGAGGAGGACAGAGGCTGTACGACGCCAGTGAGCTCCGCATCCTCTTGAGCCTGGGACTGGGACTCCTCAGCGTCTGCTGCTGTGTCCCCATCATCACCTGTTTTTGGGAGACACACACAATGTATGTTATGTTTCTGCAGGCATCAATGGTTGACACACATGACAGTTGTGACTGTGCCTCTGGGTGCGGGCCTGTACATTGCATTGTCCTAAGTCGTCACAGTCAGGGGTTGATATTGGTGTGGCACATTGTCCTGCATTATTTGGGCATTGCTATGTATTTTTGGGGTGTGAACATGGTCTGCATTGGTTGTGTTTGGTTGACAGCCGGCCCTCCTTCCCACCCACCCAGCCAGTCAGTTATCCCACCATGGACTGTGCTTGCATTGCAGGGAGTGTAAGTTGTCTCTCAGGATGTCAGTCAGTGGTGTCCTGCTGTTTGTTGGTGCACAGTTGCCAGCAGGGCCTTGTGCTCCCCACAGCAGTAGCCAGTGTCAGCCATCTTGTGAGTCCTTCTCCACTCCCTGTGATGTGAGCATGGTTCAGGGTGGTGTTGATGGGACAGTTGTGGGGGTGACCAATATCAGTGACTACGACTCCCATCATGCTATTGCCTCCACCCCCCTTCCCAGCATGCCCATGCTTCCTTCCTTTTGACTCTGCTTCCCTGTGGGGTGGGCTGGCTGTGCTGACAGGATGGCTGGGAGTGTTGTCCTGGCAGTTGTTTGGCTAAGAGTCCCAAGAGTGTCCCTGTGCTTCACACAACATAACCCAGGGTGGTGGTTCTTTGTGGGATCTTGTGTTAGGATGGGGGGCATTGCATTCTACCAGGTGGGTTCTGTGGAGTTTGTGTTGGGGGGTGTGTGAGGGGAGGTGCTTGTGACTATGGTCAGTGCTGCAAGTCCTCCTTCCCACACATCCAGCCAGCCAGTTATCCCACCATGGAACGTGCTTGCATTGCAGGGAGTGTAAGTTGTCTGTCAGGATGTCAGTCAGTGGTGTCCTGCTGTTTGTTGGTGCACAGTTGCCAGCAGGGCCTTGTGCTCCCCACAGCAGTAGCCAGTGTCAGCCATCTTGTGAGTCCTTCTCCACTCCCTGTGATGTGAGCATGGTTCAGGGTGGTGTTGATGGGACAGTTGTGGGGGTGACCAATATCAGTGACTACGACTCCCATCATGCTATTGCCTCCCCCCACTTCCCAGCATTCCCATACTTACTTGCTTTTGTGGGGAGTTCAGTGTGTGTGGGTGTGAGAGCAATGGCAAGATGGCTGACAGTGGTGTCCTGCTGTTGGTTGGTGTGCAGTTCCCAGCATGCCCTTGTGCTCCCCACGACACAGCAACAGTGTCAGACATCTTTGATGGGCCTTTCCACTCTCTGTGGGATGTGCATGCGTGTGTGTGAGCTTGCTGGGCCATGTGGTGGGGGATGTGGAGCTGTGACTACGACTCCCATCATGCTATTGCCTCCACCCCCTTCCCAGCATGCCCATGCTTCCTTCCTTTTGATTCTGCTTCCCTGTGGGGTGGGCTGGCTGTGCTGACAGGATGGCTGGGAGTGTTGTCCTGGCAGTTGTTTGGCTAAGAGTCCCAAGAGTGTCCCTGTGCTTCACACAACATAACCCAGGGTGGTGGTTCTTTGTGGGATCTTGTGTTAGGATGTGGGGCATTGCATTCTACCAGGTGGGTTTTGTGGAGTTTGTGTTGGGGTGTGTGTGAGGGGAGGTGCTAGTGACTATGGTCAGTGCTGCAAGTCTTCCTTCCCACCCAGCCAGCCAGATATCCCACCATGGAACGTGCTTGCATTGCAGGGAGTGGAAGTTGTCTCTCAGGATGTCAGTTAGTGGTGTCCTGCTGTTTGTTGGTGCACAGTTGCCAGCAGGGCCTTGTGCTCCCCACAGCAGTAGCCAGTGTCAGCCATCTTGTGAGTCCTTCTCCACTCCCTGTGATGTGAGCATGGTTCAGGGTGGTGTTGATGGGACAGTTGTGGGGGTGACCAATATCAGTGACTACGACTCCCATCATGCTATTGCCTCCACCCCCCTTCCCAGCATGCCCATGCTTCCTTCCTTTTGATTCTGCTTCCCTGTGGGGTGGGCTGGCTGTGCTGACAGGATGGCTGGGAGTGTTGTCCTGGCAGTTGTTTGGCTAAAAGTCCCAAGAGTGGCCCTGTGCTTCACACAACATAACCCAGGGTGGTGGTTCTTTGTGGGATCTTGTGTTAGGATGGGGGGCATTGCATTCTACCAGGTGGGTTCTGTGGAGTTTGTGTTGGGGTGTGTGTGAGGGGAGGTGCTTGTGACTATGGTTAGTGCTGCAAGTCCTCCTTCCCACCCACCCAGCCAGCCAGTTATCCCACCATGGAACGTGCTTGCATTGCAGGGAGTGGAACTTGTCTTTCAGGATGTCAGTCAGTGGTGTCCTGCTGTTTGTTGGTGCACAGTTGCCAGCAGGGCCTTGTGCTCCCCACAGCAGTAGCCAGTGTCAGCCATCTTGTGAGTCCTTCTCCACTCCCTGTGATGTGCGCATGGTTCATGGTGGTGTTGATGGGACAGTTGTGGGGGGGGGCAATATGTGTGACTGCGACTCCCATGATGCCATTGGCTACACTGACTTGGCCAGCATACACAGAATTCCTTCCTTTGAGTGTTCTTCACTGTGTGTTGGTGTTGTTGTGGTGGCTACATGTCTGGATGTGTTTGTTAGTTCTATTTGTGCCACTGCCTAGCTGTAGTTGTAGTTGTGTTTGTACATGTGATGGCACAGTTGGATGTGACTTTTTTGATGGCATGTGTTGTGTTTATCTGACTGACATACACATTTTGGGATGATTCTGTTCTGGTTGCTGTGTAATTGCTATGAGTGCATGGTTTGACTCTCCCCTTGACAGTGATGTGTGTGTGTTTTGTGGCAGTATATTGTGTACATTTGTTGTGTACTCACCAGGCTCTGGGATGTCCTCTAGTCCATATACGCTCACTGGCGGAAGGATGGCCCGCACCTTCTCCTCCCAGGGCCTGAGGTATATTGGCTTGGCAGGAGGGCCACTGCCGGTGTGTTGGCTGTTGATGTAGTCTTTTTGAGCAGGTCCCGGACCCTCCTGCGCACGTCATACCACCTGTTCTGGATGTCGCTCTTTGTGCGCCGACATGGTGATTGTGCGTTCACCCTGTTGATGATCCTCTCCCACATCTTGGTTTTCTGGGAGATGGGGGTCTGTTGGACCAGTGTGCCAAACAGCTGTGGCTCTACCCTGAGGATCTCGTCTACCATGACTTCCAATTCACAATCTAGGAACTTGGGATTCTTCTTGGGGGGCATGGTGATGGGTGGTGATGGTGAGTGATGTGTGTGTTGGTGTGCAGGTGAGGGTGTGTGAGTGTGTGTTTTGCTGGGTGTATGTGAGGTAGGTATTTGTTGGTGTGCTGATGGTGTGTGGCTTGTGTGAGGGATGAGCTGTGGGTGTGTGGTTGCTTTCTCTTGGGTGCTGGCAGTGGAATGGCATTTGCAAAGGCTCATGGTTGTGATTTGTGTCCTTTATATGGGTGGAGTTGTGGGTGTGTCTTTGTTCTCTGTCCCCACCCCCCCAGTATTTATTGGCTTGGTAATTGCTTGTTTGGCCTTTTTTTGGGTGATTTTTCCTTTGTACTGCCTGTGTATGTTGGAAACGTTCTTGTGACCGAGTCGGACCCTGCATTTGTCTCGTACGGTCTTCTCCGTTTCGTTCACGCTGTGTATGTGCAGTTTTCTATGCTGCGTACGCATCGGTCGTGGTGTTTTGTGTTGCTTAGGCTCGGTTTTGTATGCGTGTCGGTCGTACGGCTTGGCCTCCGTCCGACTCGCTCGTGGTTTTCGCGCCTTGTATCGTACTTTGCGATTTGGGGTTTGCGTGTACGTTTCGGTCGGATTTGTTCCGGGTGCGTGTCGGTCGGTTGGATTCGCGTGTTTTTCCGACCGGATTGCTGTTTTCCGTGCGGCTCGGTCGGTCGACTTGGGTTCGGTACGTGTCGGTCGGATTTTGCACGCCTTGCATCGTACTTGGCGTGTCGGGCGCCACAGGTACGTGTCGGTCGGTATTATTTCCGGATCCGAGTCGGTCGGTGCTTTTTCCAGCCCGAATCGGAATCGACCCCAAAATGTTGTTAAAAAAAAATTAATAACATAAATTTTTTTAACACATATATTAAAATACAAAAGCAATAGTTACACAAAAATATAGAACACATACATTTAAATTAAATACTAACATACATAACACTAACTAAAAAAACAATATTTTTAACATCGATATTTTAAAAAACGATATTACTTACCTTCAACTTGATATTCTTGTCGACGATATTCTGACTGTCGATATTCTGGCATGACGATATTTCAACATCGATATTCTAGTAGATCGATAATGAAGACTCAATATTTTGTCTGTTTACCATTACTGTAGTATTCTAGGTTGAGTTAATGAGCTAAAGATATATTTTTGGGGACTAAGGGCCAGATGTGCAAACCTTAAAAATAGTGATTTCCTAATTGCGATTATCTCCAAATCGCAATTAGTAAGTCGGTATTCCTAATGTATGAATTTTGTGTATTCCCAAATAGCGATACCTGGTAGGTCACAAATTGACCTACCTCATGAATATTAATGAGGTAGGTTGCAATTTGTGATCTATTAGAAATGACAACCTTCACAAGGATGGTGGCCTGCTGGGGTAGGCACACCACCATGTCTGTGATTGCTTTTTAATAGAGCAATCTTTTTTTTTTTTTTAAATGCAGCCCGTTTTCCTTAAAGGGAAATGGGATGTTTTTAAAAATCAAAATGAAACGTTTACGTTTCATTTTTTAAATATTCTCAAAGGGGAATGGGACCCAGGGGACCACTTCCCATTTAGAAACAGTAACAAACAGCTTCCACCACTTATAAACTGGGGGTAAAGTCTTACTGTTTTGCAACCGAAATTCTGTTCCGATCCGGTATGTGAAAAGGACACCATAAACACCCCACTTCCAAATACCAAATTGCAATTCACTAAAAAGTTACTGAATCGCATTTTGCCTTTTGTACATTTGAAAAAGCATTCTTGCAGTAGCAAACGGCCCAATTATGCTTTGTACATCTGGCCCTGATTTTTGCAAGTTCGACCTGGCAAATTCATCAGCATAAAATTTGTGATAATTCGGCATTTGGACACAGCTCATTCAAAATTACCAAATTACCTGTAATATTGATTTGGGCAAAAACTCCCTTTTCTGCTCAATTCTGTATTAAGGGAGCACTCAGAAGGAGTGGCCAAATGTTTCAAACTCAGTTAGAGACAGCAGAATGAGGCCATCCTTTTACTAGAAAGAGGGCTGGATGTAGAGCTCATACTGTGCCCTATAATTTAGTAAATATAGATCTACTAAATTTAGATGCCACATCATACACTAAACCTCACAATTATAGCCAAAAGTAGCAAACCATAATAACAAGTGGTCATTGCAACCAGCGACTGAGAAATCTAGTGAACAGAAATGTAAAAAACTAAAATGGGTGATCAGCATGGCATGAAAATTTACTTTCAAAACAGAAAGATGACAGCCTTTGGACATCTGTTTGTCACTGCCACTAAACCAACAGAAAGTGATTATGCTTGAATAGTCCAACAAGGACGGAGCCAGAATTTTGAGCTATTTCCAAAGTTTGTTTCGGAGCTCATGGTTTATATATAGCTCCATGACTATCTCCCTGTCTTTACAGGTCTCAGAGTGAAAGATCCTTTAAAGAATTTGGCACAGGAGTTTTAAGATGCAAAGTCCTAAGTGATGGTCAGCCTCACTCTGTAATTAGCAACTCATTCATCTGAGGGTTATGTGACCCCTTAACAAATCTCAGGCCCCTGTTGTGAGTAAATATGTGTGGAGATTCTGTGTAGCCACAATTAGCATTTCCAACCAATATTCCCACAAATATTTATTCCTGTTAAAAGTTAAATCCTGCGGAAAGGCGAATGAATGTTTAGTCTGAAATTTACCAGTTGGTATTCTGCATGATATTCCATTTTCCGTGGAGTTTAACACACACATTTACCTCCAGCTCTGAGGAGGTGGGAAACATGTGCAGTGGTTTTCATGTAAGCAGGTGCTGGGGGACAGATGTGGAAGGGTGGTTTGAGAGAATGGGAGAAGGTTGGGTGTAAGAGGGACGTGCCTTGTCTGAGGGATGGACGGGGCCAGTGAATTGGTCTTGAATGCAATGGAGCCCTTACCTAAGACAATTTTACTGTCTGGGTTTTTTGCTGCTGTCAAAAGTGAGTCCATTGTTCCCGCACCTAGTAAATTCTGATGTGGGTACAATAGGCCAACCATACTTGAGGTGCTTTGAATTCTACATGGGAATTTGCTCTTCTCAACTCGTAACCGAGGCCTAAGTGTGTACACTTTCTATTTGATGATACATAATTCTTACACTCAAAACTGGTATTGTTAGCAATATTAATTCAATGAATCAATCACTAAGAAATGTTACAGTTTTGTTTGCAGATAATTAAATAATGTACAAAAAAGGTGAGGGGAGCATTTGGCATGGCAACACAAAATAAAAACATAGGTGATGCTCCGAAATTGTCTACACCATTGTTAGTGTAAGGTTGGTATTATGTTCCAAGTGATGCCAAATAGATGAATAGCGAGGCATAATGGTACTTATTACTGACTGTGTAAGACAGAGTGCCACAATAATTTTCTTGTGCATTAATATAACAATGCATGCTTAGAATCTACTTCTTCCCAAAATCATATCAATCAATCAATCATAACATTTTGTAAAGCGCACTACTCATCCGTGAGGGTCTCAAGGCGCTGAGGGGAGGGGTGCTGATACTGCTCGAATAGCCAGGTCTTGAGTAGCCTCCTGAAGGTGAGTAGGTCCTGGGTCTGCCGTAGGAGGATGGGGAGGGTGTTCCAGGTATTGACGGCGAGGTGGGAGAACGATCTGCCACCGGTGTTCGCTCTTCGGATGCGGGGGATGGTGGCGAGGGCGAGGTCGGCGGAGCGGAGCTGGCGGTTCGGGGTGTAGAAGGTGAGTCGTCTGTTGAGGTATGTCGGTCCGGTGTTGTGGAGTGCTTTGTGTGTGTGGGTGAGGAGCTTGAAGGTGATCCTCTTGTTGACGGGCAGCCAATGCAGGTCTTTTAGGTGGGGTGTGATGTGGCTGTGGCGAGGGATGTTGAGGATCAGGCGTGCGGAGGCGTTCTGTATGCGTTGTAGTCGTTTCAGGAGTTTGGCTGAGGCTCCTGCGTAGAGGGCGTTACCGTAGTCTAGCCTGCTGCTGACGAGGGCCTGGGTGACCATTCTTCTTGTTTCGGTGGGGATCCACCTGTAGATCTTGCGGAGCATGCGGAGGGTGTTGAAGCAGGAGGACGAGACGGCGTTGACTTGCTTGGTCATGGAGAGTGTTGAGTCGAGGATGAACCCTAGGTTGCGTGCGTGGTCGGTGGGTGTTGGTGCTGCTCCCAGTGCGGTCGGCCACCAGGAGTCGTCCCACGCCGAGGGAGTGGAGCCGAGGATGAGGACTTCCGTCTTGTCTGAGTTCAGCTTCACCAAAGGGGATGATGGACGGAGCGTTAGAGCAAATCAAACACTCACCCCCAGTCAACTGATCTGGGTTTAATCCATCATCATTCTTTAGCTCACTCCACCACCCCAGTTCAGACATGGCCATATGCAAATCAGTCTGACCCTGTGCCTCATGGGAACAGTCCAGCCCGAACTGCCAAGCCATGTCTTCCCTGGACCGGAAACAAGCATCCTGGGACCGGTTTCGGGTTCAAAACCCTCATCAGCCAGGCTATCTTGAATCCAGTGGCAAAGTGAGCAAGGGACCCACGTCTGGGCATACCCTGCCAACTTAGGGCGAACAAAGCGATACCAAAGGGGATGATGGACGGAGCGTTAGAGCAAATCAAACACTCACCCCCAGTCAACTGATCTGGGTTTAATCCATCATCATTCTTTAGCTCACTCCACCACCCCAGTTCAGACATGGCCATATGCAAATCAGTCTGACCCTGTGCCTCATGGGAACAGTCCAGCCCGAACTGCCAAGCCATGTCTTCCCTGGACCGGAAACAAGCACGGTGGGGTCGACGGGTGGGCTTCGGGCGAGGGTGGTGTTTAGCTGGTCTTCGGTGACTTTGCTCCAGCATCGGCGAGGGATCTGTTGAGTGCGGTGGTGCGTGGTGGGTTTCCGGAAGGTGAAGTGAATGCAGCGATGGTCGGTCCAGTGGAGTTTGGTGGTGTGGCTGAAGGAGACGTGGGAGCTTGCGGAGAAGATGGGGTCAAGCGTGTGGCTGGCAGAGTGGGTGGGTGTGGTGACGAGCTGTCTGAGTCCGAGGTTGGCGAGGTTGTCAATCAGGGTGGTGGAGTTGGTGTCGTTGTTGTTCTCGAGGTGGAAGTTCAGGTCCCCGAGGAGGATGTAGTCTGTGGAGGCAAGGGCGTGCGTGCTGACGAAGTCGGCGATGGCGTCGCTGAACTGTGGCCGTGGTCCGGGGGTCTGTAGATGAGGGTTCCTCTGAGGGTTGTGTTGGGATCAGTGTGGATCTGGAAGTGCAAGTGTTCGGCGGTGCTGAGGGTGTCGTCGGTGCTGGTCGAGATTCTGAGGGTGTTCCTGTGGACGATGGCGATTCCTCCTCCTGTTCCGTTGGTGCGGTCCCTGTGGGTGATCTTGTAGCCATCAGGGATGGCTATGGCGATGTCGGGTGCCGAGGAGGGGTTCAACCAGGTCTCCGTCAGGAAGGCGACGTCTGGGGAGGTGGAGTCGAGTAGGTCCCAGAGTTCGATGGAGTGTTTCCTGGCAGAGCGGGTGTTGAGTAGAATGCATCTGAGGTGGTTGCGTCCTTTCTCGGTGGGTGGTTTGGTGGCTCGGAGGCTGGTGAAGCTGCAGCTCCGGCAGGAGAAGGGTCCTTGGGTTCGCTTCGGGGCGGCCAGGAAGCAGGTGTGTGATCGTCTGGTGTTGAGTGCGTGGAGGGTGCTGGCATCATAGCGGAGACGGGCGTCGTGGCGTACGCGGGGGCCAGGGGTTCTGGCGCTGGGCGCGGTCCAGGCTCGGACGGGCGCAGACGGGCTTGCCTTAGGCGCATTCATTCATCAGGTATGTGTCTAACAGCTAGTTGCTGCCCCTTTTAGCAGAACCCCCCTCTCTTATTTGTCATGTATTAAAATCTTTCTGCCCATCTTAAGTTCTTTTTCCCTAGGCCTCATATTTTAACACAGGTGAAAAAAAATTAGCACATGCAGACTCAAAATCTTTGTAAATATATGCATATCTATAATAAGGAATGAACAGTGCACGTGCCTGTGAGTTTTGTGTAAACCTTTTTTAGGCGCCAGGTATGATGCGATGTAGTTAGTAGCTTATTGCACATAGGCATATGCTCACCTTGTACCTAGACAAGGAACAACAGTTACAACATGAGGAATGTTCTGCCCTTTTTATGTACATTATGTGGAATGAAGCCTTACAATAGAACTGCTGCCTCCATAGAGTGTTTATGGTCATGTTATAATAAAAGGCCAGATTGCATATTCATACTCGGACACATTCCAACAGATTTATGAATGTGCACTGTGCCAGCGTCGATAGATGCTGGCAGACATAGACTAGTTATTAATACACTTCACACTTCTGCCAAACTGTTCTGTGTTGGAAAATAGGCTGTAGTACAAAGTGCATATCTGGCATTGCCAGTCATCCCTGGCATCTGCAATAGCACGAAGAGTTGGGTTCACCTGAGCTTCAAGTTGGCAGGCGGCATGGTGGCAAGATATTGATACAAAGTGGCAATCGCAAAGAGCCCAAAACTTCAGGATTTTTCTTTTCTTCTAGGAGGAGCTCAACTGGTGCCACACCAAGGGTCCAAGACCTGTGAGGCACCTTTTGGGGATCAGGAACTCACTCCAGCAGACGCAAGCATGGCTCAGGCAGGTCCACTTCCAGGTCCTGGCGGGTCCAGTGGGCAGCTGCAGAGAGGCGTCTGGAGCTTGTTATGCTCCTGTAGCTCAGAAAAGGAGGCTAGCTAACCAGCCCTTGAAGTCACTCAGGTATCCTTGGATGAAGAGTGCAGGTCCAGATAGCAAGGAAGGTCTCATGCAGCAGGGCAGTCCTTCTTCTGTAGTATCTACAAGTCCAGAATTGTACTCAAGAGTGGGTCTGAGGGTCCCATTTTTACACTGGGTGCTACCTTGAAGAGGGAGAACGTTCTGGAGTTTTCCGCCCACATTGGTGTTTGGAATTTTCGGCCTTCGTGTCCTGATCCCAGCCTGCAGTCACAATAGGCTAGTGTGAAGTTCTTTGTGTGTGAGCTGAGGCAGTGTCTTTGAAGTGCAGGTCGGGCAGTGCACAGCTCTCCCTCCCCTCATCCTGCCAAAACCCAGGCCCTCTATTGTGTTTTGGAAGAATACATAAAGGCTAACTGCCAACTACACTTAGTCATGAGACCCAGGAAACAGGCTGCAGTACCAAATGGTTAGGACAAGAAAATGGCAACTTTCTAAAATGGAATTTTCAGAATTTGCACTTAAAATACGACTTTACCATTAAAGAGGCTTTTAAATTACAATTCCTCAGACACCAAACATGACATTCCTACCTGCTGTCAAACACAAATAAATCTCTTATTAAATGTAATAAGATGACCCAATGTTATCCTATGGGAGAGGTAGGCCTCAGAGTAGTAAAAAATGAGTTTAAGAGCTTTTCACTACCAGGACATGTAAAGCTTAATAGTACATGCCCAACTTTTTAAATACAATGCACCCTGCCCGATGGGCTGTTTAGGGCCTAACCTAGAGATGACTCATATACATTAAGAAGAAAGGCTTAGGCCTGGCAAAAGGTTTATTTTGCCAGCTCGAAATATCAGTTTTAAACTGCATAACAGTGTGAGAGATATTTTTAAAAGGGCTTTTTAAGTGGGTGGCACAATAAGTGCTGCAGGCCAACCAGTAGCATTTAATGTACAGTCCCTGTGTACACATAGTACTACTTTACTAGGGATGTACATGTAAATTAAATGTGCAAATTGGTGTAAAACAGATTTACCATCTTTAAAGGAAAGAGCAAAAGCACGTTAGCACTGGCTAGTAGTAGTAAAGTGTGCAGTCCTAAAAGCCAACAGAAACTGGTTTAGAAAACAGGAGGAGTCAAGGCAAAAAGTGTGGGGGTGACCCTAGGAGAGAGGGGCAGGTCCAACACCCACACATCAGTGTAAACAGTCTCCTATTCACTAGAAACTGATATTTAAACCACTACTTGTAGTTGATCATTAGAGCTCTCCTGGACTAAAATACAGTTTTAGCGACAACTCACTACTGCCAGAAGTGGTGGTGCTATATGGGGGGATTGCCAAAACAAATGAGCTGATGTTCGCCTCATCAATGTTCCAGAGAACCTTGAGCATCAGCAGGTTTCGTATTCCAATGGTTTTGTACAGCTTTAGTAATATCAAAGTGTATTGTGTGCTCTCAAGCAAGTGTATGATGGAAAATGTACATGTTGTGAACCCAAGACCCAGTTATCTAATTCGGCCAAATGGAGTAAAAAGGTTTGATGGCTCACCATTGAGGTCACCAGATGTTGCAATTACTAACCCGGACTCACCATTTGATACTCATACACTACCTTTGCTATCTCTGGTTCTGAGAGTGTTGGAGTTGTGCCAGAGACAGAGATCAAAAATGATTCCCAAAAGCCATTTATGCATCCTGTAGTTCGCATCTCTAGGAAATTAGATTGACCACTAGGGTGGGAGGATGTTCAGTCTTGGTATGATCTGTGTTTGAGCTCCCACAACGTAAAACAAATTAGTGCCTAGAAAATAGCACCAGTGTTCTCTGTGGAATGCTGAGCTTCCACTTGATAGCTGTGCCCTCACGGACAGTGCATTTTCAGCATTTTATCAACAGTGAACCAATACTGGAGTCTAGAAATAATTGAGACATTATCAAATGACAAGTATAGGCTTAATGGATCAAGACGGATTTTTTAAAAAGAAAGAGTAAAAGGTATCCATGTAAAGCAATGAGCAAGTGAAATATCAGCAGTATTCTAATGGATACAGGTGACCAGCATTTTAGAACACCCACAATGGAGTATGAGTCAGGTAAAACTTGGTGGTTCTCACGGGTCTGGAGTTTTAGCTTTTGACTTACTCTCTTTTTTAGTAAGAGAGAAACCATGTGGGAGGTAAAGGAAGAACAATGTGGCTAGAAAGGATTCCATGAGGTCACATATGTTGAATTCAAAGTCCTTCTGAAGAACTGATGTTATGTCCTAGAAGTTGTAAGCAGTAGGCCTGGGTGGTAAACACTGCTCCGTTTGCGGAGTTTGTGGAGTTTTCCACACTCCACACGGAGACCTGAAAAACAGAGAAGTGTTTTTTCCTCGCTTGTGCTCGCCAACGTCAAGTTGGCGAGTGCGAGCGAGGAAGATCCACTGCCTGATGAGATTTCTCAACCCGGGCGGTCAGATTTCCCAACTTGGGTGGTCGCGGATGATCACGACCGCTCGGGTTGAGAAACCTTCCATTTGCTTTGAGAAAGCTGATGCCCGGTTAGAAAATCTACTCGAGAAGCAAGAAAAGAAGCAGCGCCCTCTTGCGCTGTGCATGGTGACATTCGCACTGATTTTACAGCACAGGACAAACACCCAGCGCTGAAAATCAATACGAACGGCATGACCAAACACATTCCGCCGCTTGCCTACTAAGCAGATTGATATTGAAGTTTTTTGCTGCTAATGGCACTTTGCCTGCTAGGTTCTTTTTGTTGCATTTGCCTGCACCTGCTCTATGTATTTAGATTTAGCCCTGTCGTTAGAGCTCAAAATCATTCAACAGGCATTTGTAACTTTGTTACGAAAAGATCAGAGTGTAACAAACCAAGAAATCTTGCACACCAAGAGTGCACATTGGTAGAGTAGTCTTGACACCTTGTCTTAGCCCTCCAAGAGTTGACCGATTTCCCACCTTTGCTAAAAGGAACATTTTCCAGAGTACCAGACTACATGTAGCAATAGGAGGCAGGCTTCTCAACCACTCTCTTCATCAAGGGCTCAGTGAAAGTGCAGTCCCAGTAGCATGCTGGCTCTTCTCCCAAGATGTGCTTAGTCTGAGTAGACTCTTTGGGCCATATTATCAAGAACGGCGCAAACATTATCGCCGCTTTAGCGGCAGTAACTGCCGCTAAAGCGGCGATAAGGGGCTTGATAATATGTCCTAGAGAATTCCAATAGAAGCCCAGGTTTGATGTCCTTGACACCAGAACCTGGGCTTCTATTGGAATTCACTAGGGCATATTATCAAGCCCCTTATCGCCGCTTTAGCGGCAGTTTCCTGCGCTAAAGTGGCGATAACGTTTGCGCCGTTCTTGATAATATGGCCCTTTATCTTTAAATAGGTAATTTGGACTTTCATAATTAACAAGCCATGCTTTTGGACTTTAACATAAGCCAATATTGGACAGTACCACAATGGAGAACGTTTGCCTAACAACCACAGGGGACCCAGAGACTCTATCTGTCTATACACTTCAAAAATACGCCAATATTGGACAGTACCAAAATGGAGAACGTTTGCCTAACAACCACAGAGGACCCAGAGACTCTGTCTATACACCTCACAGCCTAATAGCAAAAACCAAGTCCCGAGAGTGCTTAAAAAGGATCAAATCCCTCCCAAGACACTCTTTCCGGGCCCCCCGGAGACTTAGGTTATGGTATAGGTGCAATATATAATAACATGCTTCTACTTCGTAGTTCTGTGTGTTTCTAATAGTGTCATAAAGACTAAAGAATAGGGCTCAATCTATTAGTTTAATCTAACATTAAAACAGTGATATGTCTTCAACTTTTCAATGGAATGGTATCGACTGCATGGAAAAGTTGAAAATTTCGAATATTTGCTCCATCAAACTGTGGATGCTATTCAGATTCCAAGGGCCTAATGCATTTAGATTCCCAAAAAGAAATCCTAAATTGCATCAAATAAAGATTTGCAATTTGCGATTCCCAAAGGCTCAAATTTGACCTTTGCAACCTTAAAAATCGCTTGGTACATTAGGCCCCAAGTTCCAATACTGCAATAGAAGTAACATAGCTCAGTGGGATAAAACACTAGCAGCAGAAGTCTCTTTGTTGTTTGCAGCTTGTAGATTTAATTCCCAGTGACCATCTCTGTGGATGTGTGCTGTGTGTGTGTGTGTGTGTGTGTGTGCGTGTGTGTGTGTGTGTGTGTGTGTGTGTGTGTCTCTCTCACACAACAGTCCACTCAAGTCTCCATGTAAAATCGCCACTAAATCCTTCTTCAATGATGTCCTAATTTGACAAATGTTTTTGAGTGGTATCCCTATAGCTCCTTGTAAGTAATATTTACATATCTGAAAGGGCTGACCAATGATACTAACCTAATATCCCTAAAAGCAAAATTCCATTCAAATTCATGAGAAGGATCAACCACCTCCCTGTAAAATGGTTGACACATACAACCAGGTTTTAATCAATGTTACTGCTTGGTGTGCTTACAATACCCAAATGCAACTGGATGTTGTGCTTAAATTTTAACTTATTTATAAAAAAAAATCTTTGGGCGTGGATTGCCCAAATGCCCTCAGTGGTATGCAGTGCTGTATAAAATGACAAACTGTTCTTCATAGAACACTTAATACTGCCGTTTTGTTGTTTCAAAGTCGGATACTGGTGTTAATATTAGGCAATTGAATGGTACTCAATGTGTTGACCTTGGAAGGATGAAAGGCTGGCGCTGACTTGGCACTGGCAGAACTCAAAGCCATGCCACGCACATCTCCCACGGAAGCCTTTATTCGCTCTGTATTCATTAATTTAACAGTCGCCTTCTCTCTGTATAATGTGACAAAAATTGAGGCGTGAGCAGAAGACGCCCTGCACTTGCAAAGTGAGGGGGGGGCACACATTTTACCCCTTTGCCAAAAAAAAACACTTTGAGACGACCTGGGTAAGTCATAATCATGTGAATGTAGCATGTTTAAAATGCAATCACCATGGCGTCCATATTTTCTGCTGGATTCAGTGATAGCAGGTGTGCAGCGCCGTCACCACTTGCACATTACTGACACTGTGTGGGCCACGATCTGCGAAAATTATTTTTCTTTTCAATTTGCTCGACATGCGCTCGTTATTCCCTATTTTTAGCAACCAAGATGTGAGGACACGATTCTGCTACGTGACCGGGATGGTTGTGGCTATGTTGTTGCCTCAGATAGTTTTAGAATAAAAAACAAATGTTGTACATCTGGGTCTTAGTTTATGCTTCCATGGTCGAATATGCTTTTCTGCACTCTGTGAAAGAGAAGTCAAGTGAGGAATCAACAAGCACTTGCAGGCACAGAGAGCTTCCAGCAGAAGGATTTACAATTTACTCTCCTTTCCCTTGCAAGGAATGAAGAGATTGCTCTCTTGAGAGCTGTGTCAATGGTTTATTTTGTGACTCGTGAACTCCTTTTATCTGATCCTTCAATGCTCATCCATGCTCTGTCTTTAGATGCTTCTCTTTGGGCACTGGTGTTCAATGTTGTTCTAGGGAAGGCCAGATCCATGTCAGATTTTCCGGATAATCATTGACTATCTCCATGATTCCCATTTAGGACTTGAAAACAATGATGGCGGACTTGCAGGAATACATGCCGTGCCGAAAAAATGTCTGTGTGGCATAATTTCTAAAATTCTAAAATGTTTTTAGCCATAAAGCTTTTGAACTTTGTCTTTCCACGTGCAAGTGGTGTAGTGCAACTTTAGCAAATGTTCTCTTCATGAACAAGTCAGGATAGAGCTCGATTTGTAAGTTAATTGTGGGGCTATCTTCTGGGCGAACAGCAGTAAACGTATCTGACCGTGGAAGTGCAGAGGTGGCAGCCACCTCTACCTGTCGGGCCATTCTCTATGTTTCATCCTTCATGTTCCATGGTCCATGTTTCCCAGGGGTTTCTATTTAAAAGCAGTCCACTTCCTACACCCTGTAGGCAGGTGACTTCTCAAGCAGAGTTTACAAAAGTGCAAAGCATGCAATACCAGCAGCCTCATTCTGTTAGCGCTGATGTTCAACTACAGTAAGTGTTATCACCGAACAAGGACCCATGAAATCAGGGGAGGCAAGGGGGTGGCTATTGATCAGGAGTACTGTGAGGAAGTTCTTCACAAGAGAGTTGGAAACGGAGAAATACTTTGCCTCTCCAGTTACAGTAAAGAGGAAGCAAATTTACCTGCACAGACCTGTGTAAATGATTTCATGTCTAGGAGTAGAGATTAAATCCTACACACCATACCTCATGTCTTGTCCTCTGCATGCATTGTTCCATTCCCTGAACAAGCCCTGTGCTAGGTAAGGACTTCTACTGCCTTTTCCAGGCAGCCCTCATGACCTTGACACAGCCGTTGCCAAAAGTGATGTTTCTCACAGTAAAAAGCACTCCAAACTATGACACCCAGAACATGAGTGCAAAGAAGTGTGGGATCCAGCACCTGGCGGCCATCCTGTCTAAAGAAGCAAGTATGGAGAGATACAGGACATATCTGACCTAGAAACTTCCTCACCTTGAAGCACAAAGTGCAGCCAAGCCCCTTACCCCTGCCATCCACCAAACCGCAGTGCTCAGGTAGACTAATCTGCATCTCCTCGTTAAACAAAAGATGTTATTGCAGTTTCCTAAGGTAACCTGATCGCTCCCTCCTGACTTCAGTGCCTCAGTCCCCTTGCTCCAGCTACAGGAATACAGGCAACACACTTCCACTGTCTGGAAAGCTATTACCAGAATGATCTGGTGCCATGCTAAACCAGACACATTCCAATGCTTTGCTTTTGTACTTAGGCAAAGCATTTGTGAGGCAAATTTTAAGGGTAAACATCAGAAGACATGGCTCCAGCATTTTCATAATCTCATTTCGATTTTTTGCAATAGATGTTTGCATTATTTATCCTGTAGGTCCTCTCACCTTGGCCATTCTAGCGCAGCCTGAAGCTCTCAATGTTTTCCTGTATATGCATGCAGCCATTACTTTACGCTTCCAATCCCTCAAGTGATCAACTGCCCATGCTGAAGTGGTAGTCTAGCAATAGCCTAGGAGTGGACTGACTGTTCACCTGTTCTAGTGCCTATCAAAAGGGCCTCATATAGCACTACCTCAAGTGCAAATAATGATGTTTCATTCTATAGTTTTTCATCCTCGGAGTGCATGCTATCTCCAAAAATGTATGACTTTATTAAGCATACATTCACCATGCATGGCTTTACAACGCGATCGTTACAACGACCGCGTTGTTACCACGCATGCCATTACATCGCAAGTCGTAACAACGACTTGCTGTAGGGGGCGCGCTGGACTTAGGAATAGTATTAATTCTATTCCTACTCCAGTTTGTGCAACAGCAGGGAAGGTGTTGGATTTAAAATCCAACACATTACCTGGTGTTGCACGCCCGCTACAGCAAGTCGTTGTTACGACTTGCGATGTAATGGCACGCGTGGTAACAACGTGGTCGTTGTAACAACCGTGTTGTAAGGCCATGCGTTGTGGAAACAGCGTTGTAAACGCTGTTTCCCATCTCCAAAGCCCACTCAATGTGCCTAAAACACATATAAAACTTCTGATTGTCAACTCTCCTTTTTCCGCCTTTGAATGCCCCTCTCCTTACTGTTCATCCTCTGCATGCTTCATCTCTGAGTACAGCTTACTCTACGTCATTTGCATGTTTGCCCTTATCTCTGTTATTTGATTTGCACAAATTGCCCACACCTCTCACCAAAGATCATAAACGGTTCTTCTTTGTATGTAAGACCCTTCAATACTAGCAATACCTAATCTGCTCTAGCTCATCTACTGATGCCACCAACCATCTGCATGAACTCACATATCCCCCACTAATGATCATACCTAACTGCTGCTAATTTTAATCCACCTCAAAGACACTGGAGTAAATGCATAGAATGGTCTCTTTGCAAGACGCAGTTTGGCGGCGAGTAGCGCTTCACGAGCACGCGGGTCAAATGACTTATCTGCTCAAACCTGACCTGCGGCAATTGCTGACCTATTTTGGAGAAGAACACCAACAATATATTTGGAATTCGAGCCGGGTGATGGGCAGTAAGGTATGCTATATCTGGGGTGACAGACGGGGTGTACTGCTAGACAGCAGCACACCTGGACATGCAGCCATTCCTAGCACTGTAGCTCAACGATTTGTATTCTGGGACTGGTAGTCGTGAATTTGTAATGGCAATGTAAAACTAAGTATTCGAGAGCTAAGTGTCTCAACATCACTCACCTCTGACAAGAATCGTAATGAGGGCCCCACAGATAGCGGGGCAGCAGACCTAGCAATTTTGGCCGATGCCCGGTGGAGCTACCTAAGTAGCTATAGAGGAGATGGGCTGTGGTTCACCCCCTCGGCCGTCACCTACCCAGCCGGACAATGGACAAACTTTCCTTCGTCTCTCCACCGTGTCTCCTTCCTCCCCCGCCTTCCGACGAATCAGCCGGCTTGTTTGACTTTCACTTTGCCTTTTTGGTTCTCCTGAATTACTTTCCCCCTTGCCGATCTTTCCTGACCTGATCTTCATTCCAACCCCATTTACTCTTCCCCTCTTCCTTCTATACCCCATAGGATGTGTGTATATGTTAAGCTATGCTCTAGTAACTCATGTTACTGTGTAACACAGTTTTGTTTTTTCTCTCTATGTTATACTAACTGTAACTGACGTAATTTTGTAACTCGCTAATCCTCATGTAAAGCGCTCTGATACCTCCGGGTCTAGCCAGCGCTATATAAAACTCTGCAAATAAATAAAAAAAATAAAAATAAAATAAAGAATAAGATTAAACACAGTACCAAAAATAACTCATCACAACTGGATTAAACCCTTATCTTGGGTTCTGGATCAGTGTGCTGACTAGTGTAAAGCCTCTCAACAGCTCGTTAGGTGCAGAAAAACTCAATAAAAATATAATAGCAGTACAATGCATATTATGTGATCTGTTAGCTTTCTGGAGCTTATTTTGTTCCCCTATCGACTCATCAATAAGTGACTGCTTAGCGACCTCTCCCTGTGTTGACTGAAGGTACATCAAACACAAGGAGATCTTATGGGGTGAGTGCACTATACCTTCTCTCCTCTCCATTCAAAAGATCAGTTTGAAGAAAAATAACTGAAGAGAAACCCAATCCTGCTTTCCGTTCTTTCTCTACATCCCTATGTTGGATGAACTGCAGGCACAAATCCTGCAAGCCTCTTTCTCTGGTACACTAGTGTGAGTGAATCACAAAAATGGTGATGAGGGCCGGACAATCTAAACATAGTGAGCCCCCATCAAAATGGACTCCTGCCCATACTATGTAGCAACAATATCGTAAACTCACATGCAAACAGTTCCGAGAGTAAGTGGCTTCACTAAAGCGGACAGAAAGTAGTCCTTTCTGGAACATGGTTCCTTTGACATAGGAAGATTAGCTAATTTGCAGAAAAAAACTGAAAGGTCCTAAAAATAGAATAGGTATCAAGCAATGGCCACTGTTAATACAATGGCATGAAAAGGTACACAAACACAATCATGAATCCCAAGTTCAAAGTATGAAATATATTCAGGAAAAATTGTAATACGAAATTAGTCTCCTTAGGAACAGAGTTGGGGCTTGTGCTCAAAATGCTCTGCCTCCAATTTATGTATTTACCCAGATCACTTAACCACCAGAGAAGAAGAGCAAGGACACAAACGAAAAGAATTTGTTGGACATAATCCCCATGTCAGCCGATGGACCTGGGGTGTAGCTGGTGAAGCACCAGAAAATGGAGCGGGACCTGCATGACTGCTGAGGGTAATATGCAAGTGTGTGTTGCAAGGCGATAGGCTGGAAGTGCAGTGACTAGGTCCGTCCAGTACTGTGGATCGACCTAAGGTACACACACATTTGGTTTTGGGCAGAGTTGAACGCTGCTCACTATCACCTTAGAAAGCTGGAGACAGACTGTAGGGTGGCTGTCAAGAGAGCATCCTCCTTCATTCCACCAAAGTGATCCCAGCGATGAGAGTCAATCCTCTTCCAATCTTCTGTCTTTGAGAAACTACCCTGCAGAGGGGGATAGAGTTATGGTCTATGTTCACAAACCCCTTTTGATTTGATGAGCATCAAGAAACAGGGCTCCAATATTTGGGAAAATCCTCCTCAGTTCTGAGAAGAACTACAGTGTGTGTGAGGTATAGAGACCCAAAAGGGCAGACGAGAATCAGTTATTGTGATTGGTGGTGCTGAGTGAGATGAGAGAAATACTGGTGAACAAACTGCCATTGCCGAGAGCGGTCCCTGAGAATAATGGGGAACTGAATATTGTGAAGGGTGCATTATTGAATGCATTTGTGGAGGTACGCTAAGAGAACGCTGGTTCAACTAAGATCTGTGAACAAAATAAGGGTGCAGTGCCAGCTAATGATTTGGACAGACGTGACAGTGTGTTTGAAAGGTATTTAGGCATAGCCCTCCTGACAGAGATGGCTCAGGAAGCCGTAGGTGCTGATTTTGGAAAGGGATTATTAATGAATGTTAAGAGCCAGTTAACTGCCATATGTACTGGATGGCAAGCTCAAAATTTAGCTTAACTGGTGACAGTTGACAACCACTGCTTTGCATCACAATAGAAAAAGAAAGAAAATGCTGACTTGAAATTGCTGTATTTGAAACTACAAAATATGGAGAGGGCAATCAAAGGGATGATATGAAGAGCCTTACAAAGGAGGGCATGAGATGGAAGAATTGGAAGAGGAAGCAGAAGGGGCCGTATTTCACTTGTGGTCAGTTGAAGCATTGGAAATGAGTCTGTCCAAATATTGAATCTAATGCATAAGTATTCACCCTTCCAACCTGAGTATCATCAGATAACTCAAAATCCTTGCCCTGAATTTTAGGACAGCCTGAGAGGTTCCTAATTTGTTAAGAAGAACCTAATATCAGAAGGGCTCTTTTGTGAATTGTGAGATTGATGATAAACGCACTTCTTGACTTATTGACAAGAGCACAAGTCACTCAGCTAGCAAAAACCTCTAAATTCTTCTCTTTACCTCTCTCAGGCAGTCAGTATTTCCAACCAGAGAGTCCTCACCATATTACTGATCCTGTGTTCATTTCAGTGGGACCTATCAGTGGCAAGCAATCTTTTTTACTTTCCCAACAAATCTGTTAGGCCTGAATATATTGTATAAATTGAATTGTATTGTTCTTTGCACCTCAGAAGGGATTTTATTAAAAATAGCCAACCTCAAGATTATTTAATCTTTTTGTGACCCCACTGGTGACTCTGATTAAATCGTTTGGTTTTGAGCTGATGTCCTATGCAGATGACACCCAAATTGTGGTGTTGGTCACCAGTAACCCAGAGGTGGCTGCAGCCAGACTCCATTCTACATATAGGGAGATGGATGAGTGAAAACTGTTTAAAGGTAAGCTCATCCAATACTGAAGTCTTACTATTTGGAAGGAATCCGTTCTTCTGGTCTCCATGTTGATGGCCTCAAGAGCTTCAAAACTAATTTTTGTACTACACTCCAGCTAGTCCTCTCCGATCTGCAGCAGCAGATAATCTAGTCATTCCTAGATAAAGCAGATCTTCGTGGGGTGGCAGAAGTTTTGTGGTCTGCACTGCTTGACTGTAGAACTCCTTGCTCCTCAGCATTAAAAGAAATACTGATTTTCCGACCTTCAGAAAGTCACTAAAAACATGGCTCTTTAATCAGTAATTTCACCCACTTCACAGTGAGAGGCCTGACGTTTCCTTCTCATTTAGCACCTAGACACCTCCGGGGATTAGAGCACTTTATGAATCCTCATTTCATTTCATTTCAAGATGATAAAGTACATGCATTAGTATGTGTGAATTTGAGTTGCCCAGAGGAAGCAGACAAGGTTGCGATGTTTTCTGATTTAGCAGAATTACATTCAAAGGTACCATCTACATTATGGTCCACTCGTAAAGGTGAAGGTTGACCCTCAAAAGAACCGACCTCGAACACACAGTACCCGGTAAAACCTGAGGCAGAAGAGGGGATCACCTCTTCAGTAGCAGATTTTATCAAGCAAAGTGTATTAGTACCTATTGTTGGTAGATGTAATACACCAGTTGTCTCAATACGCAAGACTGGGAAAGCCAAAGCATGCAGGTTCATCCAAGACCTTAGAAGTATTAATAATGTGATTATCTCAAGTGTTCCTTTGGACCCCAACCGCACCACCATCCTTTTTTGCATCTTCCCAAATGCCCAGTGGTTTACTGTGGCTGACCTTTGTTCTGCCTTAAAGGCTAGCTTTTGTGGACCAGAATCCCTCAAGGATTTAAAGAGTCTCCCTCATTCTTTTTCAAAGCCCTAAAGAAAGATTTGGACACATTCACTTTCCCCTGGAGTTCTACCCTTATTCAGTATATAGATGATTTCCTTTTGGCATCTGTTACTCTAGATCATTGAAAGAAGGATTCTGTCTACCTCACTGAATTGGCTTATAAAGGACACAAGGCTTCAAAGGAAAAATTGGACCTCTGACATCCCTAAGTGCGATACCTTGGTCATGAAACCTCTGCTGTTAAGTGTCACTTGTCTTCTGAACAAGTTGAAGCCATCCATAAATTGCCCCACCTTGTGACTGTCTCCCAGATACATTCCTTTACGGAAATAGATGGGTACTCTAGGCAATTGATTCTGGGCCAAACAGAAATGGTAAAAATGTGCAAGAGTACGTTTGAAAGAATACCCCTGACCCTTGCAGTGATCTAGTGAAGCTCAAAATGCATTCATAAAAATTAAACAAGCTCTAATTTCTGTGCCTGGTTTAGGGCTCCCTGATTACGCCAAACTGTTTAGAGAAAACCCATAGCTTATTACTCTTTAGGTCTGGACCCTATTACGGTTGTACTCTCACCATGTTTACGTTCTGTGGCAGTGGGCAGCAAATCTTGTTGAAGCTTCTGAAAATATTGTGTTGAGTTCCCAATAATTAAATGTTGCTGTATCCCATTCTGTGGTTGCTATCCATACTCACTACAAAAACTCAGCATCTCTCCAAAGTCTGTCTGCTTCCTATATTACTTTGACCGGCTGTCGCACTTTCCACCCTGCTTCCTTAATGCCCCTTAGTGAGGATGGAGAGCCACATGACTCTATCCTAGCCACTGCTCATGTAACTGAATCCCAGATCTATTTGACTGTTATGCCCATTACAGACTGACTATGAGTTAACATATTTTGTGGCTGGATTATGTCTTAGAAACAATAGGGGTGTCCTACTCGATTTTATGCTGTTTGTACTGTATATCAAATTGTGGAAAACTGCCATTTACCCACTGGGAGGTCATCTCAAATTGCACAGCTCATCACTTTCACTCGAGCTTGTATCCTAGTCAAAGAATAGCATGTTACTGTATACACTGACTCAAAGTACGTATTTGGAGTAAGACACAAATTTAGGCTCCTCTGAATGCCAAAAGGTTTTTTGACCTCTGTCTGTACTGTTAATAAGAATAGGAATGTGTTCAAATTCTCTTACATACCTTGCAGTTACGAGAAAAGGTGACATTGGCCAAGTGTGCTGCACACCAGCACCCTCATGACAAGGTTTCATGGAGCAATGCTCAAGCCGAAGCAGCTGTTAAGAATGTTGATTGTCTAAAACTGCTGATGTTGTTATGTATTTTATAAGAAGCAATCTATTTCCTGTAGCAAACAAGCTGCTCACCTCCCCCTTGGGGCATCTTCATGCACATCTAGATAGACTCTTTTTGATGCCCAATGTGCAAATTAGTCATACAAAGCAAACAAAAGGAGAAGATGTGCGGAGTGCTGAAACTTTTCAGACACTCACCCCAGTCACAGAGCTGGGCTGAATGCATCATCATTCTTTAGCTCACTTCGCCACCCCAGTTTGGACCCAGCCGTATCCAAATCAGTCCTGATCCTGTACCTCATGGGAACAGTCCAGCCCGAACTGCCAGACCAGGTCCTCCCTGGACCAGAAACAAGCATCCTGGGACCGGATTCAGGGTAACACCCCTCATCAGCCAGGCTAGCTTGAATCCAGTGGCAAGGTGAGCAAGGGACCCAAGTCTGGGCATACCCTGCCAACTTAGGGCGAACAAAGCAAACACAAGGAGATGATGGACGGAGTGCTGAAACTTTTAAGACACTTACCCTCAGTAACAGATCTGGGTTGAATCCATCATCATTCTTTAGCTCACTTCGCCACCCCAGTTTGGACCCAGCCATATGCAAATCAGTCTTGACCCTGTGCCTCATGGGAACAGTCCAGCCCGAACTGCCAGGCCAGGTCCTCAATGGACCGGAAACAAGCATCCTGGGACTGGTTTTGGGGTAACACCCCATATCAATTATTCAAACATTCTTGTTGTTGCACGTGTGTTTTCAGGATGGGTGGAAGTGTACTCTTGTGAATGTGCAGGTGCCATCATGTTAGCTAAGCGGTCACTCAGAAATTTTATCCCGTGGTTTGGAGTACCTAACTGAATCATAGTGATCACAGGACACACTTTGCGTTAGCAATAATGCAGGCAGTTTTTAATTCCCTAGAAGTAGAACAGGTTTTTTCATTGTGCCTATCACCCAGATTCCACAGGCAAAGTAGAAATGAACAACGGTACTCTTAAGAACAAGAAAGCAAAGGTAGGATCAAAAACACTGTTAAAATGGCCTGATGCACTTCCATTGGCATTATGGTCGCCAAGCACAATCCCTTTTTAGAAGGCAATGTTGAGCCTGTGCAAAATAATCATGGGCTGACCAGTGATTCTTCCCACAGTCCCCATCCCCACAAATGCTAATGCAGTCCTACAATACTGCAGAAGGAGGGTCCGACTGAGGCCTGCCAGTCTCTCTAGCTGGGTTATTGGGTCTGAATTCATCCGTATCACAGAAAGCCCACACTAAAGCCTCGCTGGTGCTGACCCGATCAGATCCTGCTCATCACCAACACAGCGGTCAAATATTGTGGTATGGCGAATTGGATCCATTCTTCACACTCCTCCTAGAGACAACGATGCTCCTGCCACTACCTCAGGACCTGTGCCTGACCCTGGATCTGTTATGAGATTGTTCCTGCTGTGGCACTGTAATCTACCCATGGAGCAACTTCTTTGTGTCCAACTCCTTTGCCTACTCCACCATCCGATGCTACCTGATACCCTTTTGTTGCTTCTACCTCCATCCAAGGTAAGCACCTGTGCCCTCTGGATAATGGATACCCTTGTGGGCCTGGCTTGCTATCTTCATTGCTCCTCCGATCATCTGTTTTTTTTGTGGAATACATCCTTGTTGCAGAATGGGAATCATCATGAGATCGATCTATACTGAACCTTCCCTTGGGCAGAGCCCCAGCTCTGCCTATAAGAGTAACTCCTTTGTGTTGCTGCTAGAACAGACAATTAATTCTTCTTCTTGATAGATTTGCACACACAAACCTGTTGATGTGGGTGAAAGCATTCCTTTGATTGGAGTGCCCATTAGTTTTCATGACTCTTGCCTTCATCTTTTTCGATTCAGACCTAGACTGCCAGAATGTGCCTGCATCTCCTCCTCTTCCTACCTATGTCTTGAAAAGTTTAACAATCCTTTGAACAGCAATATGCCAGGTGTGATTCATCTTGCAATGAGTGAGCAAGAATTGGTTTGCAAGCATTGAGGAGCCAAATTCTAGTGTTTTTGTTGAACATAGGAAATGTGATTTAGCAGTGAAGAATATTCCTTTTGAGTCATCTCCATTTGAGTATCATATTCCCCATGGACTGTTGTTTCTCAAACACCAGAGGCAAGGAGATCATGAATATTTTAATTCCAGGTCAAAAGCTTACCCTTGGCTGCACTTAGCCTGGTCTGTGACTTGCTATCCAGGACACGTCATTCCAGCTATAAGGCACTTTGATGATCATCCTTTTGAACGAAAAAGGGGTAGAAGGGCTGTTTCAACTATCTCCAGGTTCTTATTAACTTCAATTCAAATGTATGGAATGACTGTGACCTTAGATTAAACTAAATACAAACATTTTAGAAGAAATAGTAAATTCAACTGCAATAGCTTTAAGGTTAGTGACAGAACACTTAGATGACCATGCCAAAATACTGATTCCAAATAGATTGGCCTTTAATCTTTGGGTGGCCAAAGGTGGGGTCTGTGCAATTGTAGGGAATAATGCTGTACTCATCTCCCCAGCACTTTCCTTAACATACACAAGCAGATAGATAACATTAACAAGAATGTAAAGAAGTTACATGAGATACAAAGCAGCCCTGATCTAAGTTCCAAAGGCATCTAGACATGGCTGGGATAGATTTTCTGTCAATGTGAAAATATTTGAATCAATTATTGTTCTAATTGTGGCTTTTATATACAGCTATTAGATTAATATTGTGCATCATTCAACACTCTCCATAAAAAATGGTACTGTCAATACTTTCATGCCTGCTATTTCTAATGATGAGAAGAATAACAATAGCAAAATGTAGTAATGATATTATTCTGTATTGAATAGTTTTAAGATAGGAGTTTTCCTTTTGGAAAAAGCAGGAGTTTTGAAAACCTAAATCCTGTGGGTATCACAAATATATACTCCTATGCATTACAGTCTAAATGCTTACACGTATGATCAAAAATATACCAATTATTATAATCAAATATGAATGTCATTTTACAACAGTTTGGAGTTTCCAGTAGCTTTGAATATTTTTGCTAATTTTCATGGTTCAAGTCGTCCCGAAGCAGTGCAGTTCAAGGTTATACATTTGACTATTTCCAAGAAGCACAACCTTGCTTGTGAACCTGGCTAGTTGAATGAGACTTTAAGAGAATAATGAGCCTCGTATTGTGTTTATGAGTTATATCTCCTTCTGAAGGACATTATGGGCTTCTTTGGGGAGAAGATCCTGCCACCAGTTCATTAAATACTTTTTTCTTGAAAGTAATATGTTTCTGTTATGTGGTTAAGCTCTATTAACTTGTAATCGGAAAAAGTGTACAAGTACCAATCTAACATTTATTGGGGCATATTCTCAAGGAGTTATTGCCGATTTATCGGCACTTTAGCGCTGCAAAAGTGGCGATAGATTTATCGACCCATTCACAAGCTGGTGCAAACTGCCGACATCGCCAGTTTTCCTGCGATAGCAACCGCAAAAAACATCGCCACGGATGAGTGCGACAACTAACGCTAATGATATGCAGAGTAGGCGTTCCCGTGCAAAAACACACGAAAACACCACTTCGCGAGATTCTCAAAGACCAGTCAGATCTGCGATGCGAACCAAGAACAGGCGATAAGGCGCGTTAGCAGCAGGGATTTAACACCTGCCTTTTGCTGGTGTTAAGCAGGACGACTACCTGCAGTATGAAAGGGAGCCCAGCCCAGAGCCACATCTGAAGACCAACAGATGCCATGGAGCTACTGCTTCATGTGGACTGGCCTGGCGTATGGCAGGCCAGCGTAGGGGTGGGAACAATGACCCTGGGGCTCTGGGCGTGCTTCAGTTCTGGGCAGGACAAGGAAGTAACTGATGCGTGTGTCTCTGTTGTAGTGTCTACACCACCCGGACCGCAATCGGCAATGTTGCACCCTGTGACTCAAGTCCCACGACATGAGCAACATGGACATAAGGGGGAATCACTGACCCTACATTCATCCATACTTTCATACTTGAATGCAGCTCGGAGAACCAAGAGGGCCACAACACCCACCGCCACCACTCCCAGGCCCCCCCCCGAACACCCTCCCCGGATTACCACCTAGGCAGTGCAGGACAGCGGACGACCTTAAAATGCACCAGCCCCAGAGACTCAACGCCAGAGGAAGCCATTGGCCAACACAGGCTCAAAAGGACAACCATCCTCCGCATCCTGACCCACATTGCCCACAGGCTGACGGTACCAACACAGCGGACAATCTACATCCCCCGCAGACAAAGCTGCTGGCTGTGCTGCACCTGTTGGCCCCTGGTACCTCCCAACCAACAACTGCCAGAGTCAGACGAGTCTCACAGCCAGCCCCATCAAACTCCCTCACACATGTCATGGATGCATGTCCACAAAAGCAACGGCGGGCCCCTGTATCCACACCACACGATAGTTCAAATTCGTAGTGTACCTGCGCAACCAACCCCAACGCCATCCGTGCTAGACGCCTCCGTGCCCCAGACCCAAGATCATAGTAACCGAAATGTGGGTGCGCCAGGTCATGAAGTCCAGTAGTCAACAGTAGTGTAAAAACAGAACTTTATTACAAATACACACGCAAACAAAACGAAAAGCTCAGCCAACGCGTTCCATTCCCAACGGGGAACATCAACAGGGCAACGTGTCTTCAGAAACCTGTGGGAGAAATGGTGACAATGGTCAAACTCCCGTATAGTCACATGCCTAATCTGGTACAGTGTACTGCACTTGGACAAACCGGAATGCTCACTGGCATGATAAATCATGCATGAGAACACCGTAACAGAAGTTCGTGTGGCCGTAACCGTCGTAGGAATGAAGAGGAAGGTAACGACCACACAAACTGCTGTTACGGTCACATCATGCAGGACTCATCATACCTGAAAGCATCACGGTGTGTGTCAGCTCGATGCCCCTGCCCCTCTCTCCCCCCACACTGCGCAGGAACATCTTGAGACCACGCAAGGGAACTACGCCGTAGCTGGCGTCACGCACGTGTTGAGGGCAATTCACAGCACACGTGTACGACTTGTGCCCCTGCCGACACTGCACACAAACACCGCAACAGCAACCACACGCATGCCATCAATGTGCATACAAAAGTGGACCACCGTGGCCTGTCCACCAATGTCCTCGCAAACTCCCATAGGCAGTGTGCATGATTCCCACATGTCCCCAAGTCCGCCACCAACCAGCGCTTTGAGGATGGCCCCCATGGAAATGCACTGCCCATCGCAAGTACCAATTGAACACACCACACACCTCAACTCCACAATCCCCCAACTCACAACTGTGGGAATGCACACGTCACAAATCCACCACCAAAGTGACTACTGCGTGTGTCTCAGTCTCCGCCACAACCTGTCCATAGGCCCACACACACGTGGCCGACCACCTTCAACGGGCACATTCACACTGGAGACAAGGTGGCTAGGTCCCAAACCAACCCGCGCACATCACGTCATCGCATTCAGGGTCGTGTCAGCCAGGGCGGCGCCCCCCACCCAGCCACGAGTCCACCGCCGTGACCGGTGGTGCCTGCACGATCCTGTGCGCCTGCTGCACCCCAGCCCTTGTCCCCAGACCGGTCCTCCACCCAGCGATGACTGGCCGCCCCTGCGCACCCAGCCCTCAATGCTCACCTGCCCCCACCGGCGTGTCCGGAAGAGGGCCCACCACGTGGCGGTGCATCCTCCTAAGCCGATCGCTGGATTTCGCGCCACAGGCCCCCAGCGCACCCTGCGGCACCGCACCGCGGAGTCATGTGTGTACTGAATGCTGCCTTCGGTGTGCACTACGGTCCAGCAGGGCTCACAATTCAAATCGAACCACGATTAGCAGGACGGCTCATCGAGGCCTACGCATCATCGCAGGCTGCACACTTGCTCAGCTCTTCAGGTGCCACTAACCCTGCGCAACGCAAGTCATCATCCCGTGTCGGTAGGCCCGTGCTGGCCGCAGTGCATCGGGTGCCACTAACCCAGTGCGCCACAGGTCATGGACCCTCCATGATTGAGTCTCATGGTGCAGACGCCATCATGTCATCTCCGGCAGTGGGGAATGTGATGTGCTAGCCCCCTTTTATTGGTAGGGTCACATGTCCTGTGACGCCTGTGCTGGATGGGTGTGGTGTGGGTGTTAACCATCCCTCAGGGAGTGGCTGTGGCATGCTGACAACTAGACCAGTGATCAGCAGATCACTACAGGGAAGACCTGGGACATGTAGCTTTGTCATCCCCCCTCTGAGCGTAAGTGGAGTGGACTGGCCTGGCGTATGGCAGGCCAGCATAGGGGTGGGAACAATGACCCCGGGGCTCTGGGCGTGCTTCAGTTCTGGGCTGGACAAGGAAGTAACTGATGCTTGTGTCTCTGTTGTAGTGTCTACGCCACCCGGACCGCAATCGGCAATGTTGCACCCTGTGACTCAAGTCCCACGACATGAGCAACATAGACGTAAGGGGGAATCACTGACCCTACATTCATCCATACTTTCATACTTGAATGATGAATGACATGAAACATCTGTGCGATTCTGAATGTTTAATACACATCTTGTGGAGTGTTGCAGCTGGAGTAGTACACGGCCATGCAAACCCCACTTCATATTATTGGCCCGTGGAGGGCCAGCCAGGGTCCTTCAGGGAATGACAAGTACATCGGAAGATGAAGAGTTCAGTCCGCAGTCTGATCGCTGTGTCATTGGTAACGAAACAGAAAATGGCAGTCCATGTCGAGGTCCAAGGTGAGTGTCATAGAGTGTATCGAGGGACAGTGGAAGGTGATGATGCAAAGGGCAGAACCAAGCAGAAACAGGCCATATGGTGGAGATGAATGCTACTGCCTCCTCCTTACCAGTAAGGTTGATTCACCCGCATCTTCGTCCTCTGATGTCACATGTGCCTCACACGTGGGTGGTGGTGGAATGTCAGCCGCATTGTGTGCCACTGACACATCGGGTGCCAGAGGTGGATTGCCTGCCGCACTGTGTGCCACTGACACCACAGGGGCCGGAGGTGGATTCCTGCCACACTGTGAGGCACTGACACATCAGGGGGCGGAGATGTGGATGTAGAAGCAGCAACAGCATTCATCTGCGCAAGGCCTTGAAGCAGCAATGCCATGACGATGTGCTGCAGGGCATGGAAGCTCCCAGCCACATCTCGCTGGTGTGCAGCCGTGGCAGCCATTCTTTCCGCCGTCATCCGCTCCATGTTCTCCATGAGCCCCCGTATCTGTCCCAACTCCCGGCTGACATCGCTGGAGCCACTCTGACTGGACAGTTGTTCTTGTCTCAGTACCATGACTCCAGCGATGTCAGCCATGGATCGTTGGAGAGCATGGAGCGGACTGTGGGTGTCCGTTAGGGACTGTAAGTGGTCCCTGATGGGAATCAGACACCCATGTACGGCATCAAGTTTGGCTGCCATGAGGTCGAACCCCACCCGATCAGCCATCTTCTCCTGGACCTCTAACACACGGCGTTGGAAGGCCATGTATTGTTCGTGGGGGTCCTGGGAGACAGCTGTGGTGGTAGGTGCTTCCTGCTGTGTGGTCTGTGCAGGGGGTGGGGTCTCCTCGATGCAGCTGGGCTGCCCTGCTCCTGGAGGTGGGGTGCCGAAGCTGTCAATGAGGATTTGGAGGGCTTCGGTGTCGATGTTGGGGATGTCCTCATCGTCATCAGTGAAGAGTTGTTGGGGCTGCTCTGTAGGAGGTGTTGATGCTCCCTCTGCAATGTGAAGGGGAGATGCAGTATTACATTGTGTTCACATTTATGTTGACGCATTGTACAAGTTCACATACAGACTGATTGACAATGTACATTGTGACTGTTTAGGAGGAGCTGCCTATTTGATGTGGGACAGTGGACATTTCGACAACATCACGGATATGTGTTTGTACTTGTACATTGACATCTCACATTTCCCTGCTATGCCAAATGTGATTGGCCAGTTTCTACACACAAGCGGCACCTGTTGTGTCCTCTGTCCTTTTGTAAACGTGTTGCAGTTTGTACCACATTGTTGTCAATGTTGATGTGCTCTGAATGTAATGTGTGTGTGCTGCATTTTGGGAGAGTCGCCCCTGCAGCTCTTATTTTGCTGCCCCTTGGCCCTTTCAGGCGGTGTGCCTTTGACTTCTGTGCCCATACAGTGCTGAGATGTTGCAGACTTGGGTGAATTTGGGTCTTGGTGGGAGTTGGGACTCTGGGGCATGGTTTGTCCGCAGATGTGTTGTTGACGTCAGGGGTTGTTTGTGCAGGTGGATGTGTCAGAGTGTGACCTGCTCCTTTACGGATGTGGTCTACACTCAGCCACCTCAGTGTGGTGGCGTGCACCATGTCATGATGATCGGACTGCAGCCATGCTAATCGTCATGCAGTGTCACTTGCATTGTCAGTGTGTCTCACGGACCCGCAGCTTTGCTGGGTTCAGCACATGTGCATGGGTTGCTTGTGAGATAAGTGATGTGTGGGCGGGCCTCCTCTGGGCACATAGTCGACGGGGGCCTACGTGCTGTTTCTATGTGTGCTGCAGTGTGCCAAGGGGATCAGGGACATGATCCAGAGTCATTGTGGGTGTGCACTGTGCTCCGCTTGATTGTGCATGTGTGCCATTGTGCCCATCTCCCCCCGTCCCCCCAGTCCCTGGTCATTACTCACCCTGTTGCTGTTGTGTCAGGTCATGTTGAACAGTGTCCGGTCCCCCAACTCCTGCCACCGCCTCCACACTGATGACTGTGGACACCATTTCCTCCATCTCATCCAGCTCCTCCTGTGGCGCTGGACTCCCACCTCCAGTCTGCATTGCTGCCTTCTGGATGTTGGCGAGTTTCTGCTTGGTCTTGCGCTTCACATCATTCCAGCGCCTCTTGAGCTCTTCCATTGTCCTCCTCAGCACTCCGACTGCATTCACCTTGTCCACGATGGACTGCCATGTTGCATTTTTTGTTGCCAATGACACAGTGTAGGTGACGAACAGTTGTTGATGGTGTTCTATCACCTCCGTGATCAGGATCCTGTTTTCCTGCGGACTGAACCGCGTCTTCCTCTTCTTCTTGTCCTTGCCCTTCCCTGTCCCCAAGGACCCAGGCTGCTCATCCGGGGGGCTTGTGGGGTTCTGGCCGTCCTCTGTACCTGCTACGGCTGCCTCCATTGTGCTTCGCTGTAGTTTGGTTTTTGTTTGTGTTTTTTTTTCTGCTTTTGTAGTGATTTTTCCCGCCTGACGTGTGTGATTTGCAGGCCTGGTGCTGCTTTTCGCAGATTGTCTTATCACGGTTGGACCCATCGCAACTTTTTTCGGTAATGTTATCGCGGACATTTGACGTGTTATCGGGAGACTATCGCATGTTACCGCATTGTGTTGAAAATACGACGTTAACTCGGAGTTATTTTCCCGCGATAGACGGCGATATGAAAACTTGTGTTAACCTATTTTGGCGATGTTTATCGCACGTTCTTGAGAATATCCCCCTATGTATTTTAGTTTTTATCCTCAAACGGACCTTTTCTACTGAGAGTCCTTTCAATTGAAATGACAATTGCCCTTGACTCTTTTGCTGTGCTGCCTGCTATTTTGCATTCATTGGTAGATGGACTTTAGAGTTCCTAACATGTTTTGTTTTATTTTTAACACTTCTGTGTTATATTTATTCAACTTTGAGTATATGTGGATAAAAATGTGCATGTGTTTGTCATTCTGGTGATAGATAGATAGATAGATAGATAGATAGATAGATAGATAGATAGATAGATAGATAGATAGATAGATAGATAGATAGATAGATAGATAGCCAGATAGATAGATCGATCATATAATGTTCGCAGAATTATTCTGTGAATTTATATATTTATATTAATACATTGCATTTCACTTGAATTACCTAAGTGTAAACGTGTCCAACTTGTTGTTTAGAGTATGTTATTCCTTTTTATAGACCTGAGTAGAAATAATAAATTGTAAGACCTTCAGAAATTAAAATTAATCCTATTCACCAGCCACTGGCAGGATTCCGGATCAAATATCCCTAGAGAGCCAAACATATTTCCTCTCTTCCTTTCCTTGTTTTTTCCTTTTGTGTTTCCATCTGTATTATTTATTTTCTAACTCTCTTTTTCATAGTCCTTTGATTAATCAATTCTGCTGTTTGGGCCCAATTCACAAAGATTGTATTGTAACTTACTCTTGCAGTCTCATCACTTACTACTGAATTCCAGGTGTAAGCCAGGAGTGCTCCTGGACTTAAGGAGTAAACCAGGAGAACTAGAAGATTAAGGCATGCCTACTCACAGCAAAATCTTTGTGAACGCAGCCCTCCGTCTCTATCTATCTTTTGTGATTCCACTTTCTTCTGATCTGTTGTTTCTCTTCATTTGATTCTTTCCTACCACATCTATTTCCTCTCTTTTTTCAGTTTTACTCATGTTTGTTGGTATTTTTCCCCTTCTAAGCTTTTAGCTTTCATTATCTGACAATGAAAGAAAGTTATATCAAATTCTATTTTACTGAGTTTTCTTCTTTGATTCATCTTTTGTAAATCATCAGTTTTGCATCTGAGTAGTAGTTTTAACTGGACGAAGCAACACTTTGTCATTCCTGCTGAGATGGGTGCCATGATCATTTTGTGCCTGTAGAGAGAGTTGAATGACCCAAACCTGTGTCATTAGATGAGACTAGATTCCTCAGTTCACTTTCTAGGATATGTCTCACCTCTTTGCAGTCTGAGAAAATCAAAGGATCGACGATCCATATCTAGAAATACAAAGCTGTCAAGCAAAGGAGCTTATGATGTGTTCTGTTAGTTAATATATTTGTTGACCTGTTATTAGTGTTTTGATATAGAAGCATATGAGACATAAATTGTTCAAATTTAATAAACAAAAATACAACCAGTGTGGCACCTGTTAAATTGAACACAGCTGTGTGATTCATAGATGCAAAAGCATTTTAAATGCTTTCATTCAGTAGCCATATTTTATCAAAATCTGGCTGGTATGCTTTACTGGGTTGTGACTGGAATAAAAATAAACTGGCACATGTAACTGCACTACTGTACTATGAATGCATAAATATTCCAGCTGAAAATTGCAATCTGGTCTAGTCAGTATGTACAAAATTAACATTTGGAACAAAGAGCGTGTTTGTGATCGAATTGTATGTAAAAAAAAACGAAAACCAGGTTTATTCTCAGGCTAACACTGTGCACTGTTTCTGCACTTATTTCACTGTTAGACATAGTCACAGAACAACCAAATGGACTTTTTTTTATCAAAGTTATATATGAAAGACAAACACAGAAAAGAAAGGTGATTTTGTTATTTTAAACAATTGCCAATATACCATGTAAGTATTCCACTTACTCACAGTAAGCATCTTGCTAATGCATTCTCTAATCATTACAAGAATCAAATTATATTGGTCAGATCAATCCACATTTTCTCTAAAACGAAGCCCCGTGTTCAATCTTATACTCAAAATCAAAGGTTTAAGATGAGTGTAAAAAATATAAATCACGGAACACATGGCCAGATGCACTAGGTTTGTGGTCACAAAAAGCAGCTGCAATTTGCGACCAGTCTTTTTGCAACCAGAAACTTATTTTGTGAACCAATTAGGTACTAATAGGTTAGTTTGCAAAGTAAAGAATTGGATTGGGTCACAATCTGACTCGCCTAATTAATATTAATTTGATAGGTCCCAAACTACAACTCAGTCCGTGTGGTCACAATCAAAGAGATGGTGCAAGGGTCAGCAGACCACCATCTCTTTGATTACTTTTAAATAAAGTATTTTTTTAAAGCAGCTCACTTTTCTTAAAGGAAAGAGGTCTTCTTTTTAAAAATATATTCTTTTTAAAAAAGCTTCCCTGAGAGTTGGCAATGGTCACCTGGACAACTGCCTACTCCCCAGAAACCTTTTCCAAAGTTCACACAAGAGACGTGGTCCAAGTTGCACTCTTTTCATTTTGCAAATAAGTTACCACACCAACTTGGTGGTCGTTACCCTTTCAACAGTTTGCAACTGTAATTTCAGTCATAAACCATTGATACATCTGATACCTATTCGGTATTTGGAAGGGACGCTTACCAAATCTTACAAAGGGTTTTGTACATTCCCAAAAACGCTTTTGTGGTTGCAAACTACAAACTGGAGTGTTTGTGAATGCAAAAATATTTAGAACATGTGACCTTTAAACAAGTGTGTGCATGTACAAAAATATCATATCTGCCTCCTGGAAGCATGCCAATCTACTTTAAATTAATATTCGTATAAAGTATATTTGATTGAACAAAAACATGCCACTAAAGAAATATTTTACAATTACACATCCTAGGAATGAAAAATCAATACCAATTCAGTACCAAATACAATAAGAAAAGACACCTGTTTAAATACAATTCATTTTAATTGAGTGAAATATAAAATTAAAATTGAAATAGCTAATTTATTATTCAACTTAAATTCTATCCAATTCAGTATGAATTAAGTTTCTTAAAATCACATGTCTCACAAAGTATAAAACATTTGGCAATATGAGGCATACTCACCAAAAATGTTTAAAATCAAGGAAGTCCTAGGAATAAGCCTACAGTTTTTGCATATGTGTATGCATTTTTTCTGATTCTCAAAGTTCCAATCATACTCTACGGAACACTGCAATATATGAACTTTCCCTTGGATATATCTGTCACTTTTAACCTAAGCCTGCTGGTTATTCACACGAAAGACAATCCGCGTGTGTAAAAATAAGGGAAATGTGTATTTGTATGTTATCTGCCTTTTTTCTGCATTAAGCCTTTCTCCATGTGGAGGAATTCCCTTCCTGAGATCCCTGAAAAAAATGGTGGAATGTGTGGCACCTTCCAAAATTCATTTACCAGATATAAGTTTAAAAGCTGGCACAAGAGCATAGAAGGGCTATATGTGCACATAAAAAGTAGTTATAGATGTTTGTGAATACCCATAACAATTTTAGCACTCCCATAGGGTTACTCATTTTCCAACTTCCAAACCATACTTCTGTATGGGTGATCCATTAAGACATAGGATCTGTAGACGCAGTGGCTATTTCTTTGGCACCCAACTTTCACTTAAATGTACAAAATGTTTTTAAGAAACAACTCTTATATTAGCTCTACACTCCTAAATATGTCAAGACACTCTAGGACTCTCAAGAATTTATCAAATACAGCCAGATACTTAACCTACCTTCTACATAAAGGGCCCAACTGACAAAGGTAAATTCAGTTGTAAACATATCTCTTTACTTTACCTGCCAGGAATTTACAAATGAATTCCTGGCAGATTAAACACTCCATTTATGGGTGCAGAAATCTCCATCTTGGATTGTGGAGATCTCAGCAGCAGTAAATCCCACTGTAGGAAACTGGAGTTTTAGTTGAGGGAGTTAAGAACAACACCTCAAATAATAAACACAGGGGCCTATTAGCAATAACCAGCGATAATTATCGCTAAGCGCACTTAGCGCTAGGATAATTATCGCCGGCTATCGCCGGTTTCTATCGCGGAGATAGCGTGCTATCAGCAACGCTTATCTCCAATGCGATAGAAACCCCTGCTGTCGCTGGAAAACAGTGCGATTATCGCTGGAAATCCAGCGATAATCGCACTGTGACCGGCGATAGCTTGCTGATAGGGCAAGGGGGATTTAGCCATGTAATCCACCTCCCATTGGCTTACATGGCTAAGTCAGGTTTGGACCAGGTGTAAAGAAACAAGCGCTAATCGTGTTTAGCACTGGTTTCTTTATCGCCTCGCTGGCCTCCCTAATAGGCGATAGCGATGTTAGCGACTGCTTCCAGTCGCTGCCAGGTTGGGAACGCCTACTTTGCATGTCATTAGCGATAAATATCGCTGGCATGCAAAGAGGCACCCAACCCGGTCGCTATCGCCTAAAAGCTGTCGCTAACAGCTGTTAGCGACAGCTTGCTAATAGGGCGGAAAGAAAATCGCCGCTTTAGCGGCAAAAAGTGCCGCTAAAGCGGCGATAAGGCTCTTAGTAATATGCCCCACAGTCTTTGTCACGGGTAAAAACTAAAGTCACTAAAATAAACCTGTGCTTGACCCTCTGGCACAAAGCAGTCTGGCTTAACTTAGATGTAATGTGTACAGTATTTATGCAGTAGTCAACCTGCAATAAAGTGAAAATACAAGATAAGATAAATCCCAAAGCAATTTAGAAAAAGAAAGTACATTTTAATCAAGAAAGTGACACCAAATACAGGAAGTTCTTAGATATATTAATGCTAGATTACAGCAGGTATCCAGATGTATAATAAAATATCTTAAGACATACCTAAGGTATACTCTAGAGAGTTTCCTTTAATTAATGGATAGCTTAGATATGATCACACATCATACAGTTGGGATGACTTTTTATGTAGCTTCCTCTTCATCTGAGACTCAAAGAAAATTCTTCTTGAAACAGTAACTTCAATCAGGCTGGGGAAGCAGGGAAGGGTAAAAATGATAATCCTACCTTTGTGACCCGAGTATTGAGATTTCATTGAAGAATTGGAGATGTGTACTAACAGGCTTAGGGCCTTATTTAGAGTGTGGTGGATGCCATACACTGTCAAAAGACGGCAGATATACAGTCCATCATATTATAAGTGCCATAGGATATAATGCCCTCATAATGCTTTGGACGGGACACCTTTTATGTTTGTGATTAGCCCACCCATCAAACTCTAAATAAGCCCTATAGCTGCATTACAATTACTCAAACAGCACTTAAAGGAATAACCAAAGAAGAATATTCTAGAGCAACAGTCATGAAGTCATTAAAATTCTGGAATACCATTTTTTTTAACTTTTCCGAACTGGTAAATTACATTGAATTTTAACCCGTTCGATGCGTCGGTGGGCATGTGCAGAGGATGGCCGGGGGCTGTCCCAGACACGCCCACTCATTATTTAACCAGCACCGCGGCGGAATTCGCACCGCGGTCAACAGGTTAAAAGTCTCTCAAGATAATAATTCTTTAACAATTCCAAAGTATGTGGATTCAAAAACCTCTTTGTAGGTTTTTGAATTTATCATTGGAATTTTTGATAAAAATCTTAACTTTGGGCCCGATTCACAGAACTAACTCAAGACAAAATCCTAAACTTACTACCATTTTGGTATTCACAGAAGGCACTTACTCATTTTGGTATTCACAGAAGGCACTTACTTACTCATTTTGAGTAACTTACTCATTTTGAGTAACTTACTCATTTTGGTATTCACAGAAGGCACTTACTCATCAATGAGTAAGTGCCTTCTGTGAATACCAAAATGAGTAAGTTACTCAAAATGAGTAAGTAAGTGCCTTCTGTGAATACCAAAATGAGTAAGTGCCTTCTGTGAATACCAAAATGGTAGTAAGTTTAGGATTTTGTCTTAAGTTAGTTCTGTGAATCGGGCCCATGGTTTTTAGGCCGGGCAGATAAATAATTTTTGATGAGGAGGCTGTTTTCTTTTAAACTGATTGTGCTGAATGAAGTTTTGAGTCATTAATAAGAGATTTAGATGTTTGAGCTTTTGATGTTTCAAGTGCATTTCTGTCTCTCTCTCAAATCCACATGTTTATTAGTTTGTTTTTTTATCACAAAATAAACTAGAGAACTTGCTTTGACTTAGCCAGTCTTGCATCTAATCATCGACAAATATACGATGGCTAAGGAAGAACACATTCACCTATGCTTTGCAGACCTAAGTTCAGCCTTTGACTGTGTAAACTATGATAAATTGTGGGAAGCAATGATTGATATGGGTGCCCCCCATGATATCGTCTCATTCTTATCACAATTATATGCGAGACTGACATCTACAGTAAGGTATGGGAGTGAAGGAGAGTGCACCCCTAATTTCAAGGTGTCCAGGGGAATAAGACAGGGCTGTGTCATCGCACCCCTTCTCTTCTCATTATATAATAATGGGATTGACAATACTCTCCAGAATCTAAATACTGATGCACCGAAAATTGGTTTACGACCGACCCCGCTGCTTTTGTATGCAGACGATGCGGTTCTAATATCTAGAACAGCTAACGGATTACAAGAACTGATTGAAGCCTTCGTCTCATACATGGAGCAGAGAGACCTAAAATTAAAACTCACCAAAGCGTTTGTGATGGTCTGCGGGCGAGGTAGGGCTAAGAAAAAGCACCACTATGTAAAGGACTATAAGTTATCAGAAGTCCAGAATTTCTCCTACCTAGGTATTTTATTCTCTTTTAATAGTAATTGGGCTCCTCACTTAGACCAGTCTAGACTTAAATATATTAGAACTATGGAGGCGATCTTTAGATTTTGTAACAAGATAGGTAGTAAACCTATCCGCAATATGCTTAAAATATATGGCAGTAAATGCCTATCAGTAGCAACCTATGGCTCTTTAGTGTGGGGAAATGTCAAACTTAATACATTGCAATCTTGTAAAAATTATTTTTTCTGTCGCATGCTGGCCGTACCAAGATCTACCTACACATATCTCTTGCACAAAGAGTTGGATGCACCATATGTGGCCGACCTAATCCAAGTAAGAGCTTTGTGCTCGTGGCATAACATTTGGTGCAAGGAGGGACCAAAGTTTACAAGGGATATAATCAGGAAACACACTAACAAAATCCCATGGCTAGCATACATGGACAAGTTGCAAAAGAACATTGATAAAGATCTATTGGTAAAAAATCCCACCGGCATCCTGCAATTTAGTAAAAGAGAAATTAAAAAATTGTACATGGAGAAACCAAGCCAAGAGAGGGCTAGGAGGGATGAGGAAAAAACAAGCGTATCGAGATATATGGCTAGCATTGAGTCGACTGGTCTACCTAACTATTTGGTTAAAGTTACAAATACACAGGACAGATTTTATATGACAAGACTGCGTTTGGGCCCAGAGCATGAACTGGTGGCTTTCCCAAAACGTGAAAAATGACAGAAAATCGTTCATAAATGTCCATGTGATGGGAAAGCAAATCAGTCCACAATGCACTTTATGTTGTTTTGTAAGTTTTATAGAGATATTAGAAAAAAAAATCTACGGGCAATTTTTAATGTACAGAAATTATTCTTTTACAAGGACGCTATGAAATGTATTTGTACCCTTGACAACGAACTAGCTTGTTGTGCTGTTGCTGGTTTTATCAGCAGGGCCATACAAAAAAGGAAATCCCTTTGTACATCTAGACCATTTAGTCTATGAAGATGAGTGAAGGATGTCCTTTGATCGAAAAGTAAAAATATTAAATGAGATAACGAGGTGATTTGTACAAATGAAGTTTTAACTGTTATATTATGTATTATACAATATTAATTGATAGTAAGTTTTAAATGTATGTACTTTCATGGATCGAAAAGATTCGAATAAAGTTTTATGATGATGATGACTTAGACAGTCTTAAAATACAAATACTGAACATAAAGTTGGAGTTAAAAAAATCAACTTTATTGTAAAATATGAATCAATATGTGTCAAAGAACACAGAATACAACTCAGAAGTACCTAAGTAAACATTTGATAGTACACAATGAAAAGCCCTCACCATGCAGTTTTACATAAACATATGTGTACTGCCAAAAATGTCTTTGTGAACCAGGCCTTTGCCTTCAAAGGCACATTTGTAAAGCTCAATATAGTCATTGCTACGTTTTTCCTTACAGAATCCCTTACAATCTTTATTATCAGACCTTATAATTTGATCCCTGTCATGAGAATCACTGTTTGAATCAGTTGATCTGTAAAACATAATTTTATGTTTTTCATTGTCTGAAAGAAAATCACATTTTAATCACTCTTTCAATGGTTGTCTTCAGTAAAAACCTTTTCATTGCCTATTACATTGTTGATTTAATTTGGTCAGCACTACTTTTCCTAATATCATCCCTTTAACACTAAAATAGGTTTACGGTTTGCAAGTCACCTTCACTGCTCTCTTCATCAATTGTTTTGAAATAGACATTCATTTTATCTACAAATACATTGTAGTTCAAGGACAAAGTGATTTCTAAAATGGCCACCTTGGATAAAGGTGTGATTGTTGGTATTACCCTAAACATGTTTAGGCCCCTGCATGGGGCGATAAACAACACCATCATCAGGTACACCTGACCTGCACAATGAAGTTGTGGGCAAAATCTTCCACAACCAAGAGTAGAGTGACAAACAACACTGCTGAGGGCTGATAGTGTGAGGCCCAGGCATTCTACAGTGTTCCCAGCACTCACAAACTATTGAGCTGTATGCGCACTGAGTCAAAAATATTAGAGAACTAATAAAGATAATTACAATTAAAAGAAGATTGGTAACCCGTTTTTGAGATAAATATTTTGGAAACAGTTGTGTGAAAATCTAATGCAGAGACATCACATTTACAACCAAAATATATAAGAAACATAAACAAAAGTATTGCTAAAATGCAGAAATAAAACAGCAAAAGCAATAAACAGCACAACTATCACAACATTCTTAGAGGAAATGTAAATTAGAACTTACCTGTCTAAAAAGATTTTTTTCCAGAATTTTGCTGCTGTCATGTCTGTTGCTTTTGAACATTCTTCCTTGGGTCCTTATTACATTCTGTTTAAAGAGAAGATTAATAAAGTTCATGCAGGTAATGAATATCTCAGGTCTTGGCATAAAATCAAATCTCTTTTAGAAGACAATTATAGAAAACATAAAGTTAAATCTGTTTCTTGCAACAGGTGTTACTCAAAATAAATTATTTCACTCTCTTTTTAAACATTTTGCTTTAAGAGTTCCTGAAAATATGGGCCGGAAAGAGTAGTCGCTGAATCACAAGAATTCCAAACGTGGAGTCACATGCGCCAAAAGCATGTGTAATATAGCAATACGCCAGGGGCCAGATGTACGACCATTCCAAATTGCGACTCGCAATTTGTGCTCAATTGCGAGTCGCAATTTGGACTGTACAGCAGTGTCAGAGACACTGATTGCGATTCCCAATGGGGTCACAAAATGCGAGGCTCATGAATATTAATGAGCCACTAGCAATTTGGGACCCCATTGGGAATGGCTGGCCCCCCCAGGGATGGTGGCATGCTGGGATCAGCAGACCTCCATGTCTGGGACTGCTTGTCAATAAAGCAGTGCCTGCTCTTAAAAAATATTTTTGAGCCAGTCACAAAGGGGAAGGGGTCCCCTGGGGACCCCTTCCCATTTGCGACTCCATTACCACCTTCTAGAAGAGGGCGGTAAATTGTGAGTGTTTTGCGATCGCAATTGTGGTCGCAAAACATTCATACATGGCTGGAAAGTCGCTATTAGGAAGTGAACGTCCTTTCCTAATAGCGAGTCGCAAAATAGTCGCAATTTTTTGCGAGTCGCAAAATAGTGTTTGTACATGGCCATGTAGGTTTTTGCGTGCGCAAACGGGTCGCTAACCCGTTTGCACATGCAAAAACTGGTCGTACATCTGGCCCCACATGTGATTCACAATGAAAAATGGAGCACACACACACAAAGGACATGACCTATCAAAGTAAAACATAGAAAGAAAAATCAAGGGCAATATTTATCAAATTGTAGGGCAGCGCAGCATGTCACTGTCCTTCGCTGCGTTACAGGGAAAGGACAGGAATGTGCCGTACTTTTTACAATACAGCACATTTTTGCTTTTTCCCAGCGCTGGCGCACAATGTGCTTCTTAGCGCCAACTCAGACACTCTTGCACCCTGGTGCAAGGGTGACTGCGTTTTAAACAGGATTGTTTTTGTGCAAGACGGTGCACAAAAACAATCTCCTGAGGCATTTTCCTCTTTCTAGGTGTGCTGCAGAATGTAGCACATATAAGAAGAAGAAAAAACAAGGACAAATTAAGATATTTCTCCTTGTTACGCCTACCCTGGGCAGGCGTAGCATTTTGGCGCATTCCCAGATATACCAGCAATGATAAATCTTGGAATGTGTCAAAATCCATGGGTTTTGCGTGGGAACACCCACACACCACCCTTGGAATGCCTCCCTGGGCAGAGTAATGCAACACAGTGATTTGCACTGCGTTGTGTTACTCTAGATTTATCAAGCAACTTAGGGCCACGCACGGGGGCCCTGCCTGGCTTGATAAATCTCATCTTAGGGGTTGCGTTGCTTTTTCACCACATTGCATGGGTCAAAAGGGACTTCAGTCGACTTATTCATGCCCCATGCACTGACTTACGTATATGCAGACATTTTGGTAGGGGTGTTGCTTTGTAGGGTCAGCTTTTCTGTGAATATCAGTAGGTATTTGACCTTTGTTATATGTAAGTATTGTAGCTGCAATCATATGATCATTAGAAAGAGCTTTGCATGATATTGACTTGTATGTTGGTCTGGTGTGTGAGGATCATGTGCCCTGCTCTGTACTTGTTGATTTGCTGCTGATCAGTGCTGGCTTTAGAGCAGAAAGACAGGTGCCACTGCACAAGGCGCCAAGGTCCAGGGTGCTGCATCTTTAAACATCTTATGGAGTCCAAAGCACCTGCTGCAAAGTTTCTTGTGTGCCCAGCAATTTTCAGGCCATAATAAAAATGTCATGATAACTCTGGTGATTAATGTACCTGCTAGAGAGATCTGAGTTTTGTCTATTTGCAGTTTTTACTCATTATAACATAGCGCAGAGTGTTAATGCGCCTGCTGTAAAGCAGGTGTGACAAGCAAATCACATAATTATTTTGATAGCTCAGTGGGTTACTGCTTTCCCACACAAATCCTTTTGCTACTTGTATTCACCAGTTACTACCTTCCAGTATAGCTCAGTGAGCTATGAACTGGCATCAAAGACCTGCATGCACAGGTTTAGAACCCTCTGTTTCCCCCTCTTTCGTTATCCTTAGGAAGCTAAAAAAAGGTTCACTTGGGTAGAAATAAAATCTAATTAGTAAAGCCAACCCCAACCACTGTCTTAATTTTTCAATCCTGAAGTTGTGCTTCTCCAGATCAAGCACTCTTAAAACATACTGCCTACTAGTATGGGTGACATGTGACTCCTACACCCTGTAGTCTCCGTTGTTGTATGTAACATTTCCTATAGATTGATTTACGCACTTGTATGATTCATTGTCTCTGTATAATCAGTGCATGATGTAAAGTACTCGGGCACCTCACATTGGTATGAGTAGCGCTATGAAAGAAGTTGAATACATGTGAGAGAGGGGCTATGGAGAGACAATGGGTACCCGTGAAGGGTGGTAGGGAGGGATTCTTCACCCATGTATGGCGCTTTTTCCTAAATTGTGCTTGTTCTTGTGTCTTGGTGCCTGTACTTTGTGATTTTGCAGCACGATTCCTAGTGGAAGTGGTCATGCCTCTACCAAGATGCCCATAAATCGTGTGACATGTGATGCCTGGCATTAAAAGGGTGTGTTTAACAGTGTAATTTTGGGCCATAACTGCTGGGACTTTTGTGTTTTTAGTATATTGCCTGCACTTTGCCTCAACGTTCAGGCTGTGGGGCTGACGCAAAATGATTTTGCTACAAGTAGGTGTAATTTACTCTTCTAGTACCTCTGGCTTACCCCTGAATTCCAGGAGAAAGTCAGGTATAGTTCTAGAGCAAGTCACTTAAAATCTTTATAAATCACCGCTTGTGTTTTCTTGATTGACGCAGGTCTTTTTACATCTGGTGTTAGCCAAGACATTTTCATTTAAAAAACTTATATATGTATTATACACCAATTTAAAGGGGCTTTCAGCTAGCTTTCTTTATCCATTGGTCTGTTGTTGTGTCAGTCACATTTTGCTTCCGCCCACTACAGCATGCAGCATGGGGCAGGGGGTCAGCCCACTTCAGTCACTGGGTAACTTCACTTTGAGTGACTGCATTTCGCTCTTTCACAAGATGGACATACCCACCCAAAGTGGCTCTCTTAAGTGCCAGTTTTTTTGTTTTTACTTTATTGTTATGGTATTGACTCGAATCTGATATATTAGCAAGACACTTTCTATCAGTTCTCTTCCATGTGGAGCACAGAGTACATTCCAGCTTTAACAGTTCCTGTATGTTGTAAATTCCTTTTGGAGTAGCCTTTTTCTCTTCTGACGGCTTCTGTTTCTCAGCATACCAGATTCCGTTTGAAACTGTTTTCCTGAAGTTGTCTTTTACTTAGTATGCGCACAATGAAGTGCATTTTAACTTCACTCCATTATGTTATTCGGGTCTGTATTATAATTGAAGGCTACAGTTCTATTTCTAAACCTACTTAGTCTATATGTTCTTTTTGTATGGCTTTCTAGTCTGCTTTCAGTGCTATTGTATGTGATTATAATGATATTTAACTATTATAGCACTTATTTTAACTCTTTCACTTTTTCCAGTTTCTTGATCTATCTACCTGTGTCTGACTGTCTATCTATATATCTATCTATCTATGCAACTTCATCTATCTGTCTGTCTGTCCATCTACCTTTGCAACTCTATCTGTCCATCTATTGTTGCATCTCTATCGGTCTGTCTGTCCATCTACCGTTGCAACCCTATCTGTCCGTCGACCTTTTCAACTCTATCTTTGAAAGTTTGTCTGTCTGTTTGTGGGAGCCTCTCTGTATGTGAAAGCCTGTTTGTCTGTCTGTGCAAGTCTGTTTGTCTGTCTGTCCAAGCTTGTCTGTCTGGGAAAGCTTTTCTGTCTGTCCTAGATTTTCTGTCTGTCAGTTTGTGCAAGTCTGTCTATCTGTGCAATCCTCTCTGTCTGTCTATATGTCTGTGTAAGTCTGACTATCTGTGCAAGCCTCTATCTCTGTCTGTCCGGGCAAGCCTGTCTGTCTCATCAAGCCTTTTTGTGTGTCTGTCTATGCCTCTCTGTCTGTCTGTGAAAGCCTGTCTGTCTATGCAAGCCTCTCTGTCTGTATGTCTGCCTGTGTCAGCCTCAGCCTCTGTCTGTCTGTCTGTGCAAGCCTCTCTATCTCTCTATGAAAGACTCTGTCTGTCTGCCAAGTCTCTCTTTCTGTCTGTCTGTCTTTGCAAGGCTGCCTTCTGTCTGTGCAAGCCTCTATGCCTGTCTAAGCCTTTCTGTCTGTCTATCTGTGCAATCCTCTCTGTCTATTGGTGCCGTTCTCTGTATGTCTGTCTGTACAAGCCTCCCTGTCTGTCTGTGCCAACCTCTCTGTCTGTCTGTTTGTAAAAAAAAAGTATTTAAAAAAATGACAAAAAAGCTTTAGCGAAGGCAAGAGGCCGGCACTCAATGGCAAACTAATTGGCTTTTTTAGGTTTGATGTTAGCCAAGAACTTTTGATTTATTTTCAGTTATGTGTATAACATTAGTATGTTGTGTAATGCACATTTTTTCCAGCCACTGCTGCATGCGTCATTGGGCATTGGAATAGAACACTTCAGCTACTGGCTGATTTCACTTTGAATTACAGCATGCTGCCCTTTCACAAGGAAGCATACAAGAAACTGATGGATGGAATGCTCAAATGAATCTCAGCCACTCAGGCTGCATCCCAGTTCATTATTATTCTGTATAACATACCACCTCAGTTTGGACACAGCCATATGAAAACCAGTCTTCACCATGCTCCAATGGGAACAGTCCATCCTGAACTGCCAGGCCAGGTCCTCCCTGAATTGGAACCCAAGCAACCCTGGACTGTTTTTTGTCCTGATGAGGGCTTATCAGCAAGGTATAGCTTTCAGAAGGAGCACATCCACACACAAAGTAGTCCTCTTCAACATCAAAAACTGCTATGGTAATGTATGCTTCTTTGAAACCAAAGCATATTTTTGGCTTTAGCCAATGATGTTTTTAGATTGATGGCCTGGCTGCTTCGCCAACAATAAGGTTTTGCACTAACTATGACAGAATAAAAGAAGAATTGCCAAAGCCAAAAGGCGGGTGGTCAACGCCAGATCTAGTGCCTTTGGCAATACTTATTTGTCCTTGTGGTGAGGTTTGGTTTTGTGACTTCAGGGAGTTCTTGTCCTCTACTTCACAGAATAACTCAATTAGGCCATATGTGCCTAATTAACATTGGTAACTTACACTTTTGAGTAAGTTTACTACTTTTTGGCTATTCATAAAATGAGAGTGTACATTTACTCCAAAACTGTAACCTCCATGTATCCACCAAATTGAAGGGCCTATGGGCTATGCACAAACTAAAGGTACTATCCACAAAGGTAACTTACGCTTTCGAATAATTTACATGTGCAATTTAGTCTTACACTTTGAGAAACTATACACTCAGATTTTGTGAATAGCCGAAGGTAGTAAACTTACTCAAAAGTGTAAATTTCTCAGAAGAGTAAGTTACCTATGTGATTCAGGCCCAATATGCTTAATTGGAATAGAGTATCAAAATAAATATCAATTTCTCAAGATAATATCTGAACAAAAATGGTGATGTGTAGGAATAATGCTCCTATGATCACCAATCGAATAATTGTACTTTTACCAATGGAGAATGGTTTATGGGTTACCGAGGGCACACTGATGTCATATAATATGCCTCAGATTTTTAAAAATATAAAAGAATTTTCCAATTTAAAACAAAAAAGACATACAGTGAAGGGTTTGGGATAATGTGTGTGTGTGAGTTTGTGTGTGTGTGTGTGTAAATATACATATATGGGAGGAGGGGATTTCTTTAAGATATAACGTGTTCTGTAAGGAGCACTCACGCTTCTAATGGGCCCGCTACTCCTTGGATATTTCTAAAACGTTTTTTAAAGTTTTTTTTATTGCCTGCCTGCCATGATTACTCTGAACATTCATTTTTATTTCAATACGGGTTTCTACCACACTGCTGCTGCCGGCGAGAGACCCATCTCTTACCATCTGAATCGTAAATCTCCCCCCAAGCAATGAGCTAGGATCTTCACAGCCACAGATCACTTTGGTTCCTGTCAAGAACGACCATCATTTCACTTTTGAGAATTAGAAAGCTGGCAGTGTTTGCCTGACAGCGCCCTATATCACAACAGGTAATTCCACAACTCTTGAAGCAAAGTTTAGAGATGTGGGATGTGTTGACAAGCTAAGAGCAGAATATGGAAAATTATTCCCAGTTTGAAAGAGTTAGACGCAGCCACGGTCTGTGCAGGTAACAGCGGTGGGGCGGTGGGGCCGCGTGGAGGGGGATTTTGAGGGACGATGCGGAGGGAAAATTAATTATTTATTTAATTTTCCCTCGGCATCCCCCCTACGTGGCCGCACCGATGTTACCTGCATGGACCGCGGCTGGTTAGACGTAGTTATTGACAGATGCTATTAGTTTTCCTAAATGCACCTGCAAATAGGGGTAAGGAAGACACTAAGAAACAGCATTTTTTTTTCTCTGAGTGCATAATATACTGGTTTGTAGAGATGTAAGGAGATATATGTAAACTGATATATGTAAACTGCGCCAGATCTAATTAACTAATTTACACCACAATACAGTGCCTTGGCCCTTTTTAATACCTGAATTCACAGCAATTTTGTGTTGGTGCATTTAAGTAAGGGAGACAACTCATTTTCATGATAGCATTTCCTTTCTAAAAGAGGGCCTTCCAGTTGCAGAGGCACATGTTCGGATCACAGAGCAGCCTCTAGGGTAATGCACCTCTTTATTAATTAAATATTGTATTCATGTATTCATTCAATTCATGTTGTCTCCATATTGAGTACTAAAAACATTGGGATTTTCATTTTAGTTTTGACTCTCTTAGAGGGAATGGACTGATACCAGTTTAACATTTCAGCGAACTTTCCTGATTGCATAGTCTGTGTTGGGGCAACTAACATTGGAACTGACTGCCCAGTGCAAATTATAGTTTGTAGTCAGCCAGTGCAAATCTCGGTTTTGTACTTTTCAGGAGAAGGAAATGTTGGTGCAAAATGGAACTGTTTCCATCGTGAAATATGCATTCTAAGAATGTCACTGTAAAATGTCACTTGCTCAAATTGTGCATTCTAGCCCCACGGTTATTCCAACCACCAGTCGGCCATTAGAACGTTCAATATAGATTGAGATTCAATTCTAGGAACACAAACCAGTTCAGGTCTTCGTGATAAATGTAAAATAAAATATACAGTTAAAAAACGGTTGATTGCCACGCTAGCTGACATTTTTTCTATGTATGCCTTTTCCTGCACCCTAGATTATTTATCAGCCACTCTCACACTCGGTCAATCATTAAACATTTTCAGAGAGTAAGTGTGACTTAATTCAGTTTCCTTCTGATGGTGCTGCAGAAAGCCGTATCTACTCAAAGAAAAACGTTTTTAAAAAAAAATATTTTTTTTTTATTAAGAACAGTGAAAACAATCAACACCATATCTGAATCAAAAACGTTTCATGAATTTTATGAGAACAGCTGTAGATCAATAGTCACAGGTTTACTTTAGCTGTGGAACTGGTGATTCACAAATTTCAAGAATTCACAAACCTTTCCAAGAGTAGGCTTGCAAATCTATGAAAGTCATACTTTCTTAGGAGAATTCCTAAAAAAGCTTTGTGAGTTCCTGATTATGTCTTTGCATATGCAGTTTCACGTACTTAATTCTACACAGTTCAGGAGAGATTGTGCATATGAGCATTGCACTTTATTTATTTTCTTTTTCTTCCACATTAGAAATATTTTCCCTGAGCAGAAACCTCTTTCCCTGCACCCCCAGCAATTTTGCGGGTGTCCTAAAACTGGTAAGTGTGGATCCAATTTCAGAATAGGAATGGGAAGGCAACATCCCCCAAAATTATCAGCTGATGTGAGTAGGGTCGGGTATTTGCATGTATGCAGCTGGACTGACTTGCATAGTCTGGCTTTGGGCACTCATTGTGCAGATTTTTCTTTCAGCAGTTTTATAAAGCGCAAACTTGACCCAAGGTATTGGAGCGCTTTACATTAGCACCAGTCACATTGCAAAAGACATTCATTTTTTGTAGGCATAGGTAGATTACATGATTTGCCCAGAATCACAGGATTGTGAGCCGACTCCAAGATTCCAACCTGGTTCCCCAGCTCCAAAGTCGCCAGCTATGACCATTACTTCACGTCGTCTCCAAAGGATATCAGTCTAATAATGTAAGGTTACAAAAAACTATTCAAATTGGCATATCTGACTTCCCTAAGAAAAGCCACAGACATAGGGAACAGAAAGTGCATAAGTGACATAGCCAGTCATGAGCATAGTTTAACTTAATCTGCTCAGAAACATTTTTGTTTTTTTTTAAAAAAAATTCCCAAGAAGGGAGTTTTTTTTTTGTTTTTTTAAATGTCACTGATACACGAGGATTTTTCTCTCAGCATTTGGGGGACATTGCTTTCATGTTCCGCATCTCTATCTTTTCCTGGCAGTCCCAAACAGGGATGCTTGTCTGAAATTGGGTCATCCTTAGCTAGGGCTGATGGTGTGATGTAGTTTGACAGACTGAACAATATTCGATGAGCCACCGATTGAAGGCTTCTGACTGAGGAGCGTGCGTAGGCGGTCCCCCAGGCTCTAAATAGAATAGAGCAGGTTTGGCAGATGGACTTTCCACCATGTTTTTAAAAGAGTAGCCTATCTGCCAAGCTCTAAAAGAGAGCCAGAGTACAAGAAGCGGGAAAGTGCATGTTGATGTCAGCATCAAAGTGGCTATAGATGTCAAGTTGTTCCACTCAAAGCTTTTGTTACCAAATCTGACCATCACACCCCCAACATCATTGTATTTGCACCTGTGGAGCCCTCACAGGCCACAGTATGCTGTTTTGCCCCCCTCTCCTGGAGGATTCTGACCTTGATTTCGAAGAGTGAGAGCAAAGACAAAACTATTGAGCAGGACAACCCGCTAGGCTTACCCAACTCACATTTCATCATGGTCGGATGAAAGAGCTCCTTTGACCTGGTCACTCGCTCATGAAGATAGAAGTCCATTGGTGCTTTGTTATTTTTTGGACACTTTTTGACTTTTAAACTTCAAAAAGTAGTGACTCCTGATACCCTGACCTGATTTTTACCATTTTAGTATTCTTTTCCTTATTACATTTGTCCTCTTTTTACTACATGGGTTTGGAAATTTTGCTAGTTGGCTTCTTGACTTTAATGTTGCTTTAATGTATCCTAAATACTTTACTCCCATTTCCAAGAGGGAAATTTGTTGCTTTGTTCTATAGCTACCAACCGTAAGCCAAGGTTTCCCAATTAAAAATGTACTTAACTAGCAAGTCAGTGTATGACTAACTTTGTTAGAGTTCACACCTTGCTCTTGTCCAGGTATAAAGCCGAGATCTCTCACCGAAGTGTATTTTTTTGCGTGCAACTATGAATTCACAAAACTTGAATTTTGAATTTCAAGCACTGCGAGGTTAGTCTTCCCATTCTTGTTAAGAATGTGTGCCCTGTGTGGCTAGGCAATCTGATACATCTGAATGTGACTCTTTCTGTGTGTACCTTAGGTCGTTGTTGTACTGAGTCTTACAACTTACAATCTATGGCCAACTCTGGGAGATACCTCAAAATAGAAAGAATTGATAAGTATAAATGTGTGTTAGGAAATGCTTTAAAATTAACGTATCATGTTACTGTTCTCTCTGTAGCAACCAGGAGGATCTGAGAGGTAACACAAAATTAGGTATGACTTTTTTGGGTCAGGCTGCATCCCATCCCTTGTCAGAAACTGTGGTTCAGAACTAACACAACATGGGTATCTTGTCGAAATTTAATTTTATCAGTCCAAATGTGAGGGTATGCGCATTTACACCCTGAACAGGAAAGACCTGTGGGTTTACTGGTGTGAAATCCACTGCTACGCATAAACTCACACCGTTCCTCTACCAAGATATTCCTCCTCGTAGTTCTATCACAGACTCTCTTGCCACACAGTGCAACAGAACTAGGATTGTAGAAAGGTTTGATCTTGAATATCTAAGTTCCTTTTGGAAATTGTGACAACATTCTAATACCAGCTAGGTTTATTTGTTTTTTTGGGGTTTGAAATTGGGAATGATATTTAAACTGTTAAAGCTATTCTTACTATTCTTTATAATGTTCCTATATCCATAAATCTATTGCATTCTTCCTTCTTGTGTTTTAACACAGTTGTTCATATCTTTCATCCCAGATTGTACCACAGTTAATACATTATTTTTATTTTGACAGTATATTCATCAGATATCCCATAATGTTACTTTCTAGCTGTATATGAGCCTTATCCTTTCTCAGGATCAGACTTGCACTGACTTGCACTTCGCCTGTTACTTCACACTGAGCAGCTTGGTTACTTTTGCAGACTGAGTTTTATCCAATGTGAAGATGTGCATGATTCTGGATTTTATTTTTAGGTCTGACTAAAAATCTTTTAATTCCATTCCAGGCTTTTTGCTCTTTGAGGGCCAGGAATAAATATTCCGAACAGCAGATATACCATGTGGTGGGAGGGCTAGGTAGCTGCTGGTTGCTCTTTTCTCTCCTTCACTCTTATAACATGGGAGTGCCTGTTGTCAGAGTGGGGTACATCAACACCAGAAAAAGATCAACACCAGCGGTATGTTAACTGGAAAGTAAATCAGGAAAAACAAGAGTGAGGGAGGTTATGTTTTCCTACAACTTGAGTCAAGTTTTTAGGACATGCTCAGATAAGGCCTTTTGCTAGGACTCTACAATTATTTCCTTCAAGGCTAAGAGGAACTGTTTTGGTGGTGGTTGCTATGGTGCTATGGCACCACACTCTAAGATGGCCTGTTGTAGCTCAGTCTGAAATGTGGTGGATGCAGGAAGAATGATCATTTCAGTAGAATAGTTTGAGCATTTAGGGGCCGATTCCGATCTGGGTCGGAAATCTCTCCGACCGATCCGGATCCGGATTGTTTTCCGACCGAGCCGGACCCCTGCAGTCCGACCGAACGAGTACGATGCGGCCGTATGCTGCCGGACTCGGTTCGGTCGGACTCCCATTGAAGTCAATGGGAGCCGGTCGTACGACGTGTACATGGGCTCCCATTGACTCAATGGGTACGTTGCGCACAAGGGGGCCCCCTGTAGTGGGTACGCGTTGGTGCCATCCGCACCGTACACGCATGTATAGGGGGGACCCATGGGTCCCCCCTGTGTCCGACTCGTACGGCTACGGGTGAAGGGGGGTCCGGCACGGACCCCCGAAGTCCGCGTCCGGGAGCTTTTTCATGTCGGAGGCTCTGACTCGATCCAGCTGTCCGGATCGTGCATCGTACTGGCTCGGTCGTAAAACGTCTCCATTGCGTGCCACGAATCGAGTGCGAACGAGTCGGACGGAGCGGTTCGGATCCGGAAACGAGTCGGTCGGCGATTTCGCGTTCACTCGCATCGTACTTGCTCGCTCGGGCGACTGTACGAATCGGTCGGAAACAATGCCTCCGACTCGGATCCGGTAAAGCCGAATCCGATTTGGAGCCCTACCGACCGAGATCGGAATCGACCCCTTAGTGTGATTTTGTGCATTTTGAAGATGTGTTCTACCTTGTCCTGTTCTTTATCTCTTCCTATTTTTATTCTGGACTGATAAAAAACATTCCATATGAAGACAATGATATTCTGATGATGGCTGTAAGAGGTTAAAATGCATCTTATCAAAGACCAGCGTGCTGTAATTTTGATGGAGCCTCTCCTGTCCTGTGAAGATGGGTGGAATAGTTTTTGGTTATGATCTGGCTTGACAGCTCAGTTGTCAGCAATTATGTGAGAACCACCAAGACCGGGACCTTGGCTCCGTCCAAATGTTTGGAACCAGGAGCACATGTTTTGATTGGACAGACATTGTGTGCTTCTGCAAAAACGTGCTTGCCCTCCATACAGCTGTGATTATTTAGTTTATTTATCCAACTGCTTGGACTTGATTTTCAGGGGCACATAATTGACATTGTAATTTTATTAAAGTGTCTTTAATAACTAGATCGTTTACACTGTTTTTCTCTGCCAGCAGAAGACATGGGAAGATGGCAGTCATTAACCTGCATGGATAACAGCTGTAGGCTTGATGGGTGTACAGGCAAATGTTATGGCTGATGCCATAGGTCTGGTCTGTTTATTATGAAGCATTTATTACGAAGGCAGTAAACCTGGCTTTTTATTGTGAAAAGCTTATGGTGAAGCCAGTAGGCCTCCAAATGTGGATTGTTTTCACATTATGTTACAGGCCATAGAAAGGTGTTTAGTTACATGTACTCTCACAGATTACAATTGTAGGCAAGGCTTATGGTGCTGGTCACCCACTCTGCCAAACCGTGGTAGTATAATTTCACTGTGATTATTCTTGTTAGGTCATATTGAGAGGGGTCAAATATTGTTTTGCCAACTAATTTCCTATATATATATATATATTTTTTTTAATAAATTTAAACTTGATGGCTGCCATTTTTCCCACACTACTTTGCTCACTTCTGCAGGCCTGGATTCTAAATAGTGTCAAGCCATCAGTAAAAGGTAAAGGCCTTATCAGTTCACTGTGGAAAGTTATGTCAGATTCCTTAGGTGTGATCTGTTTATAATGAATAATGTTGACAAAGTAAGTATGTGCTAAAGGCAAAAAACTTTTAATGGTAGATTATTATTACACTGTGCTAAAACCTGCAGGCTTGCACTTTGTTATATGGAATCTCGCAGAGTACTGCAGGTGACAAGGGGTTTGGTGGTTTTGATGGTAATCCTTATTAAGATCTTATAGTAGGGATTTTGTATTGTTTTGATAACAGTATTTTATAGATATTTGCAATTTTAGTATAGTATACCTGAAGGCTTAAGAACCAACATAGGGGTCGATTCCGATTCGGGCCGGAAAAAGCACCGACCGACTCGGATCCGGAAAAAATACCGACCGACACGTACCCGTGGCGCCCGACACGCCAAGTACGATGCAAGGCGCGAAAAATCCGACCGACACGTAACGAAACCAAGTCTACCGACCGAGCCGCACGGAAAATAGCAATCCGGCCGGAAAAACACGCGAATCCAACCGACCGACACGCACCCGGAACAAATCCGACCGAAACGTACACGCCAACTCCAAACCGCAAAGTACGATGCAAGGCGCGAAAACCACGAGCGAGTCGGACGGAGGACAGGCCGTACGACCGACACGCATACAAAACCGAGCCGAAGCAACACAAAACACCGCGACCGACGCGTACGCAGCATAGAAAACTGCACAAACACAGCGTGAACGAAACGGAAAACACCGTACGAGACCAATGCAGGGTCCGACTCGGTCACAAGAACGTTTCCAACATACACAAACAACACAAAGGAAAAATCACCCAAAAAAAGGCCAAACAAGCAATTACCAAGCCAATAAATACTGGGGGGGTGGGGACAGAGAACAAAGACACACCCACAACTCCACCTATATAAAGGACACAAATCACTACCATGAGCCTTTGCAAATGCCATTCCACTGCCAGCACCCAAGAGAAAGCAACCACACACCCACAGCTCATCCCTCACACAAGCCACACACCAGCAGCACACCAACAAATACCTACCTCACATACACCCAGCAAAACACACACTCACACACCCTCACCTGCACACCAACACACACATCACTCACCATCACCACCCATCACCATGCCCCCCAAGAAGAATCACAAGTTCCTAGATTGTGAATTGGAAGTCCTGGTAGACGAGATCCTCAGGGTAGAGCCACAGCTGTTTGGCACATTGGTCCAACAGACCCCCATGTCGCAGAAAACCAAGATGTGGGAGAGGATCATCAACAGGGTGAACGCCCAATCACCATGTCGGCGCACAAAGACCGACATCCAGAACAGGTGGTATGACGTGCGCAGGAGGGTACGGAAACTGCTGAAGCAAGACTACATCAACAGCCAACACACCGGCAGTGGCCCTCCTGCCAAGCCAATATACCTCAGGCCCTGGGAGGAGAAGGTGCGGGCCATCATACCGCCAGTGAGCATATATGGACTAGAGGACATCCCAGAGCCTGGTGAGTACACAACAAATGTACACAATATACTGCCACAAAACACACACACATCACTGTCAAGGGGAGAGTCAAACCATGCACTCATAGCAATCACACAGCAACCAGAACAGAATCATCCCA